>LR824533.2:5608216-6899716 GCA_902850265.1 Spodoptera littoralis
CAGATTACAGATGATAATAACATCAAGTGAATGACACGGTTTGGTGTAAAATAAAAATAGGTAGTTGAAAGATCGACAGTAGTACAATTGTTCTTCAGGTCTACGTAATACTACACAAGAAAATTGAAGAAACATTATCAGTAATAATAGTATTCACACTCAACAGAAAAATGTTTAAAAAGTAAGTCCAATTACATTGAGAATCGCATCAATCAGTCTTTTAACACTATAAACACTTGACAATCGCAATTACATTTATAAATAGAAAATAAAGAGCTGATGTAATTACATCTATTAATACTGACACTTATCAATGCTCTCATGAATGAGGAGACCTTACTAAATTATCATTAGCTACCTATTATCTCACTTTATCTTAGAGTAACATGGCAACAGATTTCTAATTGCTTCATGTAAGTATGTGTGTATGAGATAACAGATACATACTATCTTAAAATAGTATTTCATTTAAAGATTTATACATACATCACATCAAATCACGCCGCTTTATCTCCGAAGGGGTAGGAAGAGGTGCACATTACGGCATTTAATGCCACTGTACAATGTAATACCCATTTTTCACTATTTATGTTATGAGTCCCATGTTATTAGGGGGTAAGCCTATTGCCATATGCCGGGGAAAATTCCAGACTCCGTGCTACTATTGAGATTTCTTTTTTCTTCTCCCGCCTGGGTGAGGCGAGAGGGAGTGTCAGACTCTTACTGACTAAAAACCACCCTATTCCTACTCCTGCACTTCGAGCCGGGATCCCGGTAACCCGTTAAGTCCTTTGCGGCTCTGTCTCGGCATCAGCCCTATTAGGCCCCATCTGTGAACTTTTCTGGTGTTTGGAGTAGTAACAGCGAAATCTTCGTTGATTTTATCTGCTTCTAAAAATATTTTCGTTTATTATCAAAACCGTAAAATATTACATCACTTCTATTAGGTTAAGAAACTTTACAAGACATCGTGCGAATCGTGTTGCGAGCCAAATCAAGGGCGAATGATTACTCAGTTTTTAATGAATGTTTAATTCATACTTACGGTGCAATTATTTTAATTACTTGTTCGTTTCTTGGCAAATATTAAGGCGAAGGTATTGGGAAAAGATATAGAGAAAAATATAAGTAAAATGTATATTGGTTGTGGGCACGAAAAAGCATTAGAAGAAGGTAAAATAGTAGGATAGTGTTAGTTGATTAATATCTGTCTATCAATTGCAATGCCGTTAATGCAATGACTTTTAGTAGGAAGGACTTGTAGTAGAATAAAATTTAAGATGAAAATATGTATCAAGCAAAGCCATAAACAAATACTAGTTTCATTAGATTTTTCGCCATTATTTCAACACGAATCTAACTTATTATCTTGCCTAATGACGTACTAATATTGCGTAATAGTATTAAAAACTAATAGTTTATCTTTGATACCAATCCAATATGCATGGCAGAGCACGTTTATTTCAAATAATGGAGAAATCGATACAAATACCTTAGCAGTGATTAATTTCCTTACTGAAGATTTATCAACATACATAGATACGTGGCGCGTGCAGATAATAATTTAATATATACAATAACATAACGTAATAGATAAATATACGTCACAATCCAACATGTAGTTACAAGAATGGATCCTTTTTTTATCTGATTGATAAAAGGAATTAGAACCTATTACTATATTTATAACGCTTACTTTTGAGGAAAAACCGACGTGAACATTTTTGTTGTTTTGTAAGTGTCGTTTTCCTTACTAATATGTGTAGTGTTGGATATAAAACCATTAGGATGTATATTGTGCATACATAATAACATACACTCATCTGTACTTCTACCTACATCTAGGTGCAGCAAAATATGTTTTTGTGCATTGAATAAAATAAAGATCAACTCAATACAGACACAGTAACTATTGTTATCGTAAAAATGATAAACCTTTCCCTAGATAAATAAAGCTTTCCCTAAATTAAGTGACAGTCTTTTTTTATCTAAAGAGAGAGACAAATACATTTAAATGTATCATCGAAACATCGTTTCTTACATATAACGGAGTAACTTAAAACGTATATACATACCTATAGAGGTAATTATTGTACTACGCGCGTAGTATTAAGAAATAGGCTAATAATAGCCCCCATTAAACTACGCAGCTACGTCACGAGGCTACGAGTTTCGTAGCCGAGCCGAACGTAGCAGCCCTCCAATGTCAATCAAATAAAATAATTATGAGAATTTATTACTTATAAATTTTATTTAGAGGTATTTTTGTAAATATTTCATTGGGAAAATGAATTGATTTCTTAGAGCAAATTGGCGAAATATTGAAAAAAGGTTAAGTCAAAAGCTATCTAAATCGACAAGCTTATATGAAGAGACTAATGAATGTAGATAAACCAAAAGCAGTATTGCTTTATTGCTTTATTTAGTGTACTTCTGCTACCGCAATAGTAGAAAAATGTGATGCGAGACGCATTTATCAATAAATCAGTCTATTAATTTACTAAAGGATAAACGTAAGGCGTTTATCCCTTTTAACCTGTCAAACTACGCAACTTTTATTAAGTTACAAGGTTACGATTTACGTAGCCCCATAACATTGATGACATTTAAATTGAACCAATTTGTTGCTAATCGATAATCTTGATACTTATGTACAGTTGAAATTGACGTCATGTTGTCCATTGTATTTGGTTTGTGCTTACACCGAGGTTATAAAGACCACGGGGTTAGGAAGACCACGCGGTCGATCACCTCTACTTACGGGTAGGTTTAACCAAATTAGGGCTATAACGGGACTTACTGTTACCACTGCCTTGAGACAAGCCAAAGACAGAGTCAGAGACGGGGGAAACTTGTCAATGACTCTAAACGGGTGTTTTAGGATGAATACGACCTTCAGCACTGAAGTCAACGGAGAAGAGACACCGACGTTATAGCTAATACATACTTCAGATTTTGAATAATTCAAGATAGATTTAATTGCAGATGGTGACTCTGAATAATCATCACTCATCATCATTAACAGCTAGAAGACAACAACTGCTGGACGAAAGCCTCCCCTTTAGTCCTCCACGTTGAACGACAACTCGCTACCTGCATCCACTGGCTTCCCGCAACTCTGGCAATATCGTCGGTCCACTTAGCGGGAGGCCTGCCCACGCTTTGTCTCCCGGTCCGTGGTCTTTTAAGGACTTTCCTGGCCCATCTGCCGTCAGTCCTTCGAGCGACGTGGCCTGCCCATTGCCACTTCAGTCTGCAGAATAATAATGCATAATAAAACCTGCAATGACATGAATTATGACACTTAAGTAATAACAATAATAAAAGCGATAACAAGAAGTAATAATAATATATTTCGACGAATTGATAATGGGGTGAAAGTCCATTATTTATTTTACAATGAGCATAAATCTCTTTTCTGATAGCATTTAAAACATGGCAACTGATATCATAGACTTATCGTTCATATTATGTTTTGATACTTTTGGGGGCACGCTAATCTGTTATAAACATTCTTATGAGCCTTCGTAGGTGGCGAACTATGTAAAAAGAAAAACATGTGATCATCATCACGTCTTTTGTTCCCTAAAAGGATAGGCACATAATGGGACCTACTGTATTTTTAACCAGACGGCGTAGGAAGAGGTATTTGTGTCCAATCGCTGAAGCTGTCAAATATTGAACGACCAATGATGTGACTCTAGCTAATCACCTATTGGACGAAGAATGAGTTTTTGCGGAATGCTCCATTGAAACTTAGTTGTCCCCAGTTATGATACCAGTCAAATGTGTACAGTCATCATCAACAGCTTATAAATGCCCACTGCTGAGCAAAGCCTCTTCTCACATGAAGGTTTGAGCATTAATCACCACGCTTGCTCAATGCGGATTGGTGATTACAAACTTATAATTAGAAATTATAAGCCCAGGTTTCCTCAAGATATTTTCCTTCACCGTTTGTCAGTAGTATCTAAATAATCTTAGAAAGTACATATCACTTGAAAAAAGTCACTTTGATACTTTCGAACCCGCACCCTCATGCATGAGAAGCGGGCGTCTTAAACCTCCCGGCCACCACGAGATCAACAATATCGATATTATGCACGAGGGTGCGGGTTTGATACTTTTGGGGGCACGCTAATCTGTTATAAACATTCTTAAGAGCCTTCGTAGGTGCCGAAGTATGTAACAAGACATCGTCGTCGTCGTCGTCGTGGTCGACATCAATATATCTTCACGACATCAGTATAGAACCTATCTTATCTATTTTTTTTATTACCTGCGTACCTTGGCTAACTGTATCTACCTCTAATAGTATCACTACACTGTACCTAATGTAAGAGTGACGATTCTATTGCCGTTGACCGTTGACTATGGCGTTTTTGAATTGGATTTACCTTATTCGTAAGATACACACACAGGCATAAGTTTACAGTTCTGTGACGTACAATATTATAAGAATATGCTTCATGGCCAGGCCATATATTTTTTTTTTTTTTGTAAAATTTGTACATACTGATTAATGGCAAAAAATAGCACTAAACTTGAATTTAAGTGGAAAGCATGGTTCGTGAGCAAGGTATAAAGCATATCAAAAATTGTAACAATAAATTAAAATAAAATTATTTCGTGGCTTGTTTAATTTCAAACACGTTTTGAAGATAACATTACTGTTTTTCAGGTGATTAATTTTTTTTTAATTTCATTAAACATTTTGACGTATATCTAGTAGGATAATTTTATTTACTTGGTTTTGTTGCCCCCGTTACGGATGCTAGAATCTAATGTTTAATATGGGATTATTGGTAAGTTATAAATTGCATGAGTAATTTTTCCAATATGACTGCCTCGTTGGCTGTCATATTGGAACTCATAACATAAATTGTGAAAAGTGGTTACATTGTACAGTGGCATAATGTACCTCTGCCTACCCCTTCGAGGATAAAAGGTGAATGTGAAGATGTTATGTTATGTTAATTTTTCCAAAAATCAGATTCTAAAATGAGATTCTTAAAAAACGATACCTAATCTAAAAAAAATTCAGCTCTACTACTTGGTCAGTTAGCGAGAATCATCAATTACTAAGTATCATAAACTAAATCGTAAATTAAAATCAGTTCATAAGGAAAACAGTAATGAATAAATACTTGTAGGTATCTATTAATTCTCTTGTATAATTTGTATCTCCACGTGCAAATCTTAAGCCCATGAACCCTCCGTTCTAGAGATCAGCTAATAGCTGCATGTCCTTTAAAATAATACAATGTAGTAGTCGAGCTTGCTTTATGCTGCTTGATCTATTATTAATTTTTATAATGTATACTTTTATTCTCAGTAGTAGCACGGGGCCTGGAACTGTCCCCGGTATATGGCAATAGACTCACCCCCTATTACATGGGACTCATAACATAAATAGTGAAAAATGTGCACCTCTGCCTACCTCTTCAGGAATAAAAGGCGTGTTAAGTATGTTGTGTTACTTTTCATTTTAGTCGGCCACATGAACGATTGTTTAATTTAGACATGCAAAACATAGGGAAAACCCTTGGGTTGTGTGAATGTGACCGAAGGAATCCAAAAACGCACTTGTAGTCTTGTGCATTACTTCTCTGGTGTTTCAGAAGTCCAATGGTGGCGATCAAGTCCAATGGTAGCCATGATCACTTACCATCAGGTGATATTTTGCCTTCTTACTGGCCTCGACCCCATAAAACAGCTGAAGAAAGAAAGACACTGTCGCAGGTCTGCATGGAGAGATTCCTATAGGAATATGCAGTTCTTGTGTACCTCATTGTATTATTATGTTGTCTTGTGTAAAGTTGTGTTATATATGGTGTAAATAAATACAAGATTGTGTGTCTGGCATCTGAATAATATTGAGTCCAGACATGGACGTAAATATGTACAAAGGTAATATCAATATGCTTCAAAAAATAACATGTGATGTACAAACATGAACTTGAATCATTCTTACTAATTATTATGGTCTATAATGTCGGTATATAACACCAGATAAATCTCCACAATTGCATTTTATTGCTGCTATTTATTCAGTCGTGTCATAATCATAAAGACGTTTTCGTCATATCTGTAGGTATAGGTGATGATCTCAATTTATCGCAATGCAGAAAATAAAAGAATAACATAGAAGAATACAATAGAAACAGCATTGAAGGCAAGACTTGATAGGCACGATATAATTTTGATTCTTTAGAGTTCGACTGTTCAAAACACTGCTAAAATAGCCTATTATGTATGGATGTTCTGGACTAAAGACTCGGCACTACTATAGTAGGTCACATAATTTCCTGAGCTGCAGACATCTTAACGGGTTGCGGACGCTCCTATTCAAAACAGGAGTAGGATCGAGGTGGTTTTTTGATACTAAGAGTCTGACACTCCCTCTCGCGGGAGAAGTCATTGCGTGAAGCCCCCCCCCCCATCTTAAAAAAGGAATAATTGACAATAAGTAGCATCGGAATAAACACAAAATGTCTGAGAGAAGCCAATAGATTCAAGTGGTGAGTGGTCATCCATGGAGGACTAAGAGGCCTCGCGCCTTTATTTAGCAATGGAAGTCTTTCCACTGATGATGATGATGATGATGATGATGAAACACTTCTACCCTACCCCTATAGAAGATACAGGTTCTATATTACGCCACGTGCTGTCAATGCGTCTAAATAATCTAAAACCTACCTCCCACGAACCACCTCTATATAACCTTTCATTTTTAAATGTCATGCACTCACTTCTATAAGTGCATATCCTGTTACCAACGTATTAGACCGATATTAACACTTATCGATACGAATTAAGACGATTATGAAGATATGAATCGATTATCTGCTTCGAAAAGGAAACGGTTATTTATGTCGATGTAGATATTTTATTATTTATGAGTGTGATTCTCTAGTATTATTATTATTATTTTATTTGTTTATCTTTAAATCACACGGGTTATCACATATTATAATTTAAGCCCCACAAAACCGTTGCAATGGTTTTAGTATAGTCATATCTGATCACTCCGAGAAATTTTAAATAACTTTAATTGTAATGTTGAGAACCAAAGTGTTTATAGTTTACTTGCTGTTGTTCGCGACTTCGTCCGCGTAGAACATAAATTGTAGGACATAACTCTCTTTAGGTTTCAATTGTACAAAATAAAACTAGCCCTACTCCTTAGTACATCAGCTAATTGCCATTAAAAGTCTCGTCAAAATTGGTCCAGCCATTCCAGAGATTTGCCAGTACAAACAGACAGACAGACAGACAGATAAAAATTGCAAAAAATATTATTTTGATATGAGTATCGAAACTATTGTAGGTATGTATATTAATAAGCATGTAACGAAAAGTGGTTATTTTAATAGTACAAACAAACACTACAATTTTATTTATCGGTATAAATGTATAGATTAGGTATCGATTGTTCTCTGTACGACAATGAAGACAGTCATTATTTGTTAAAAAATACACAATAGGTAGGTACTTCTGATAAGTTAAAGCTCTTTAGTTCAGCATCCTTATCTTCATCAGTCTTTTGTGGTCTACTATTGTCACAGCTGAAGATAGGTAAGCTCTTCCATGCCGCATCACAATAATAAAACACGATCCCTTACTGAACATTCCTAAATCATTATCAAGTTTCACCATAATAACAACATAAGATTTTTCTTAAAGTAATGACACTATAAAAGTACTAAAATAACCAATTTTAAACACAAAACAAAGTATCTGCTTGTATAAAGCGATATCAGTAATAAATTCCAACAAGAACTGGTAGGAAACCTATTTCGAAATTGTGAAAGTCTAGATTCAGATGCGAGTAGGTACCTAACAAAGGAAAGTAAATAAGATAAATCAGTGTAGGAGTAGAACTTTGTACCTTTGTTGTCGGGAAAACAAGATAATGATAACGTATGGTAGGTATTACTCTAGGCTCTATATTTTATGGTTTCGTGTGTAGCAGATTGAGGGAGGCGGTAAAAAACATTTACGAATATTTTCGTAAATATCTGATGATGATTTTTACGAGTAACGAAAGTACATACTTAATGGACAAGTAGGGTTGATCCTTTCATCTATGATGGGTAAACTATTATTTGTAGGTTGCCTTTGTTAACTATTATTTTGTTTACCTCTTTTTTTTCACTTCGTTGCGGGAAACAAGACAGTTATTCATGTCTCTGGGATGCGCCGGACTTCAGTGTTCCGGTGTTTTCATGGTTGTATCTATTGTTGTAGAGGTTTTGGGAGGTTGTGGCGAGCTTGTCCCATAAAAAAAGTCATTACAAGGATTACAAGGATCCTTCAGTTCAAGGATCTCTAAGCAAAATCTGGAAATAGGAACGATATTTGGCAATAGGCTCATCTTTAACTGGTGAAAATTGGTATTAGAGTACACCGGAGACCCCTCCTCAGTTACCGAATCCTTAACAATCCCCAAACCTCTCCTATCGCCTACGGAAAATAGTAAACTTGATTGTTATGAAGGTACCTATATAGTGCATTTTTCTTTGTTGTGATTACGTTCAATGGCGCATAAATATTTTATACTTATTATTATCTTGTAACCATAATAAATCTCCATGCCTGGTCTGGATATATCTATCGTTACGATCTAAAAATATGGTAATATATAAAAAGTCTTGTCTATTATAAAAAGGAGAGATTTGATTGTTTGTCGATTTATTTGGTAAAATTTTTATACTTTACCAAAACATTTTACCTTTAGTTCTCTCATTTTTATTATGAAAACTTCTTGACAAACGGGGTTGACAAACAATACGAAATTATAGGAGGAAAAACTCAACCAAAACGGGGAAAAGCAACTGTACTTACCAATATTATTTACTTTAATAACTTACTTCACGTTTCGTAATGATGTTTTACGTAATTTACGCACCAAGCCATTTTTTTTTACTAAACTTCTTGACAAACGTGTTTGACGAATAATAAAAGACTATAGAAGGAAAAACTGTAAATCGATCGACTGCACTGAATCGAATTTATTGAGACAGAAAACAGGAACCAAAATAATAATGCGGCTTTCGGTAAAGAATAATTAATATGATGTTTGTTACTACGACCTGAATGCAGATCTACTCAATAAGCTTGACCGACTTCCAAATAACTGCATTCGATTCGTTTTCAACCTAAGTACCGTACTAAGTCTAAATAAATATATAATACACCAAAACCTAATGTGATATTGAATGATGTTTTTAACAAAAGGTCAATGTCCCACCACGTAGCAACAAATTGAATTCACAAATATTTGCCTCCCAAAAATATGTAGATCACTTACTAACGCATAATGAAATCCCTATTATGTTTTTCACTTCATATCCGCGGTTAACGTACTATTCATTCTTGGGATTGTGTTTGAACCTTAGTTGAACTAAATAATACTTCTTACTTATAGATTTTTGAGATACTTGATAAAAAAATCCCCATCATATATGATTATAGTTAGAATTAGAATACGATACAGCTGAACAAAGGCTCATAGGACAGAGGGGTTTATAATCCCCATGCTTGATAGATTTAGGATCGCATTTAAACTAGGTCATGTGAAAGCTAAGAAGATTTTTCTTCTTGGGTTATCTGTTTCAGAACAGAGAGATAGATCTTAAATCTATGGATTAAGTATTACAAATAGTCAGCAATCAAAATTGCTACTAGAAGAAATCAGAAAAGTTAAAGTTCCACGGAACTATCACATTCACATCATTCTACACGACATGGTGTGGTTTGGTGTTGGTGGTAAAACCTTCCATTTTAAAATACCACACACGAACATTGAACCTTTTCTAGTCATTGTCACCGACAGATCAGTAATTTATTGCTAGGTAAAATCTAGATGACAAAAGTTAGTTTACTTTGCTCCTATAGGCATATCAAGTTCCATGTTTAGCTAAAGAGCGGAAAAGTGTGGTCACTTAAGTAAAATATCTTCAACTTAAAAAGTCGAAGTACACGAACTAACATAGTCTGAAGGGTTCACGACCACATACGACCTCGGCTGACCGCTTAGCGTGTTGTCCTGATTTACTGTCATGGCGGACCTAAATAATAGATTGCTTCCTCACTTCCTCCGCTTATCTATTTTAGAATCGAAATGTATGTCAGTGTGTCTTTTTAGCTTTTTGTTTTATATTTCCTAGTAAATCGATCGATGTGATGTTTTGTGGTGGATGCGACGTTTGTTTGAAATGATTTGAAACAAGTGGTTATGTGACGATTTTATGGTTGTTTTCTTTCTTTCTGCTGTAAAGGTATTAGTTCTCTCTTTCTACATCCTAAAAAATCCATGTCCAGCCCAAATTTTTTCTTCCGCAGTGCACTTTCAGTAAGTACTTTTTTTTAAGGGGGGAAAATCATCGATTGACTGCTTCCGCCTGGGTGAGGCGGAAGGGAGTGTCAGACTCTTACTGACTAAAACCACCCCGTTCCTTCTCCTGCACTTCGAGCCGGAGCCCCAGTTACCCGTTAGGTTCTCCGCGACTTCAGTAAGTACTAACAGGCTAACTTAACAATATTTTTACATTTGTAAAATGTTTAACAAAGTTGTTATTGGAATGCTTGTAATAATGTATTAATTTACTCGATACATAATTAAAACTGAAGTGCCAACTTAAGTAATATATATTTGAATAAAATAAATAAGGTCGAACCTAATGTGGCCACTAATAAAATCAATTGTATGCAAATGGGAATAAGTAATTCATTGAAATTTTCTTTATTATCATATTTATGCAATGTTTTTAATGTTTTTTGTTATTGTTGTATATTAACTATTTACTTACATTGTAAGTACCTATGCTTAGTTAAGTTTTTATGAATCTTATTAATATTATTATTATGGGTACTAGGTTGCGGGTAGGTTAACTTAAATGTAAGTGTTCTTTTTGTTTTTTTGTATTCAATAATCGGGGTGATGTTTTCTATTAAGAAAAAACCCTGTAAATAAATTAAAAAAAAAAAAAATGATTATATACTGTACAGATCTACGCAGTATATTTTATACACGCGTAACTACTTATGATTATGGATAGTTTTTGCAAGAAAATGAAATCTTAAACAGCCTCATTGGATAAGAGATTGACAAACATGCTTCAGACTTCAAGAAGTAATCTTCAGCCTATTTAAGTATTGACTAAGATATGTAAGTAGGTAGGTAGGTATTAAATACAATTTTAAACTTTTTTGTAGCGAGTAAATATTTTACAAAGTCGCCTAGTTTTTGGGGACTATAGGGACTGGGATTTTTTTATCACTTTACAGCGATATAATCTTTCAATAAGTAATTATACTGTTGCGGGGAGCCAGTGGATACAGGTGTTGAGGTGTCGTTCGACTTCGAGGATTAAGGGGGAGGCCTTTGTCCAGCAGTGGACGTCTTCAGGCTGTTGATAATGATGATTATGAAATAATTATAAATACAATGTATCTGCAGCACTTACTACTGAGTGGAGCCCACTCAAAATCAACAGAAGTCGCGGCATGCCCAAAAGGAGATGACGGGACGAACTGGACATGTACGACAAGGATTGACCGCAAAAAGGTTTACATAGAGAGGAATGCAAGGAGGGCAGTGGGACGATCATGGCTGAATATAAATAAAATAAATAAATCTGCAGCACGCGATTGAATGCAAAATTCGTTTGTTATTGAGATTAGAGATTACATCCGATAGTTTACAAATCTTTAAACTTTGCTCAGCGATAAATCAGTTTCAATCTAAAACCTGGTATTGGCGCGTTTTCGAGATATAATAACCTAGATATTTATTATTTGTTTTCATACGAATATATTAATGTTTCAAAATGGGTAGCAAGTATAGTGGTAGTAACGCTTACAGGTCTTGATCAAGGTGTATCTAGATATATAAGTGGGAAGCCCCCTCGTTTCGTGAACCTCTTTCGTGAAGGGGACGAGCGAAAGGAGTCATCTCACAATGCAATCATTCCAGTTCTACGTAGTTATTAAGGTATTTTGAATTCGTAACAGTCGATAGGTTTGTTATTTATATAGCATATTAGCATCTGTACTAGTAGTGCTTAGGTACGTCCATTACCAATGAGGTAGTCATGTATCTAGTTTCTACACAAATAACAAAAATATATCCAGACTTATCCAACCAGGAAATCACGTCAAACCACACCAGTTGGTAATGATCGTTAACATAAACAGAAAAAATAGAACAAATTCTCAATTCAATTTAGCTGCTGACATTTAAGATAATTAATCAAAAGAATAGCCCAACATTTCGTAATACGACGCTTGAGAATAGCTCGCTTCGGTGTCTACAGGAGCACCGACTAAAAATAAACATTACCGCGTTAATTTTATACTCTTTAAACTGGAAATAACATACAAATGTAGACGTGTACTTTAATATAAACACACAAAGAGCTTTGGATTCACTTTGTGAGAATTTTGGTAGGTATTTCTTTATTTATGAACAAACGACATTGTACTGTTTGTAATGGTCAATATTATCTGATGCTTTTCTGATCCAAATATACTAGGTGAGTTGGGCATAGTGACATCGATCAATGAACTTGATTACTTGAATACTTGAGTTATAACGTTCTAAACAAAACTAAAATTCCGACACAGGGATGACCTAAAAATAATAAAACGTCATTCACTAATTTCAAACAATATAATCAAATATACGGATGACTGTTTTATTCTTAGGAAGCTAATTCCATCTGTGTGTTACGCATCCCGTTAACAAAGACGAAACATAATGCATCACGAAAGGAAAATTCGATGAGACATGTATTTGGAATATATATTATCTTATTCTATTATATAAAGCGGAAGAGTTTGTTTTTTGTTTGAACGCGCTAATCTCCCTAACTACTAGTCTGATTTGAATAATTCTTTTTGTGTTGGATAGTGCATTTATCGAGGATGGCTATAGGTTATAAAACATCACGCTACTAACAATAGGAGCTAAGCAGAGCGTGTGAAACCGCGCGGAAGTAGCTAGTATATTTATATACATCGTCATCGGGAAATCTTGAATACAGGGAAAAGAACAAATCTAAAGTGTTAAAGTGTCTAATAGTCCAATACCCGAACGTATGTTTACGTCGTTTTCTCAGAAAGATGCTCCCGAATTAGATATGGGTGTGTTTCTAGATAAATTACGCTATAATTCGTATCTCTTCACGCTGAAACATGTTTACAGACATCTACGACTTTTTTTCTCAATTCAAATCCGACTAGATAGTGTATTTTATGAAACACGCAAATGTATGAAACGATCTGTCAAATCGTAAATTCTGCTCAATAAACTGTAGATCAAAGAAACTAACGCCATTGATCGATGCTTGTAAAATGTTTATTTGCAAGTTTTCTTTATATCTATAGTTAATGGTCTGTGCATAATTTTGTTAACTATGAAATGTGCATACATCGACATTTTTAGCCCATCCAGTATATTCAGATCTCTGGTGAGATCGACAGGTTTTGATTGCAATTATATTTTGTCTTTCAGACGAGCTGTTATGAAAGGTCAGGATACATTGGTCTTTTGGTACAGTCAGGAGCGGCTTGCATGTCGTAAAAAGGCGTTCGATGCACTATACACGATGTGGAAATTTCCCTCACACGATGCGTTGCAGTCGACGTTCGGTTGAAGAGCTTTTGAATGCTCTTTGTGTGCGACGCGCAATGGACGAAACCCAGAGAATGACGTAAAAAGTTTGTTCATAATTTCTGGGTAGGTATGAACTGACTTTGTATGCGCCTTTGTTATGATAGACGAGCACACGTTATAACAATAGTTTGACTTTATATCTCTTTTGATTGTAACTGATTTTACTGGACAGAGTCAGAACAATGGATTTCTGAAACCTATGTTGCGTATATAAATTTTAAGATTGCTCGTATTCATTCATAAAGTTCATTTTTTAAAATCATTGTTCATATTAATATTTTCTTCTGTTTACTTATTTTGCCGGTTTTGTGCGAACCATGCACTCAATAAAATACTATTAATGAGACATCAAAATTCCACATTTACCTAAATAGTATTTAATTATATTGAATCAAATAACGCTATCTATTGTTCCAACTTAAACCACAAAGCAATTAAAATCTGTTCACTTTCTCATTTCTTAATAATCTACTGGAGTGTTAACTTGACGAACGTTAATGACTCCCTAAATTAATATGGAAAATTTGTCTTACATTCAAGTAATTGCGTCAATAATCACGAGATCACGGCACGATCGCGTGAGTGAGCACTCCAGTAATTATTACTCGTTGTAATGGTTCGTTATTCTATTTACGAGTAATTAGTAACTAATAAATAGTAAGTATAGGTGTGTACTGATTTTTGTTTTATTTATTTACAGGACTATCGGTACGATCATGAGCAAATATCAACGGAAATGTCACTAGAAGATCAACAGAAATATAAAAAAAATTAATCACATGTTGGGTTGTGTTGTAATTTTTATATTCACATGTAGTTCTTACTAGATAGACACAACCCAACATGTGAATATAAAAAAAAAATTGTAAGTAGGGTCTTCCCTACTTACAATTTTTTTTTTATATTTTCGATGTACAGAGTATACACTTCTACAGTTTTATTATATATATGTATAGATAGAAGATAAAATTATGATTGTGACTCAAGGTTATTTACGCCCATCTCCATCATAAGGGCTATCTTTAAGCCATTGAATAAAACAAAAGCACATTGAAGAATTTATTTTACATACGTTCTGTGGTCCTTACAAAGACTTCATTCATTCTTCATTCTCATAAAATGTGGGCCTTGAAGGACCAAACCCTAAATACATTATGAGGAGTCTATCCTGTGATATTGTGAAGAAGAAACAATTTTTGCAAGACACCAAAACCACGAATCCATAACCATTTCTCCTAAATAGCAGTAAGAAAAACTCGTTTCATCCTCTCAGAGCTGGCCACAAACAACAGTGAATGAAAGAAAGAGAGAAAAAACATTTATTCAGCACCAGGCACGATGCAGCATAAAAAAATAAAAAAAAACAATAAAGCTGTGACAGTGGAAGTCACAAAAACATTGAGTTGAAAAATTAAAACAAAAGATTTAAATAGACAGACAGAATAAAACAATGATATAAGTAGACCACTTAGCTATAATAATTCACCGTGCAACACTCATGTCATTATCATAGAAAGTTCACATAAGTTTCGGTATATTTTGACATTATTACGTCACTAGTCACCTGCCACCTGGCGTGGCTGGTGGCCAGTCAAACAGCCACGGTCATTAACCGAATCGATAACGATAATTTTATTTATATGTTAATGTGACAATGTCTTTCGATTTTTAGTACTGTAGCAAAATTTGCATAGGTATTTTTTTATTTCTAATCTCGGAATGTGTGTCCGTATAGATACCGGACTATTTAGGCGAAGGAATCTTGTGAATCCAGAATGCTAAACGTAAAACTGATGGGAAATTAGTAACCATGAAATTTCTTGCTCGTTTTCCTACACGTGAGTTTACAAAAGGGCTTTTATCCACATAATTTAATACTTTTTTATCTAAGTTATTGATTCAGAAAATCGCATATTCGATTTTCGACCCTATTGCCCAAATTCCGTGCTAACTACTGGCTGGCTGCATCTAGTACATACCTCCTTTCTGAGCAACAGTCAATTTTTTGAAAGGAGACTATGAATGAAGCACCTAAGTGTAGCCTTCGCTCAAAACCCAGACGCAGACCCAGCGCGTCGACGTGTCCACCTTACAACTTAGAGTATTATTTGATTAAATACTCTAAGCCTTGCAAAGACCCACAGAGACAGTCGAATCCATAAAGTTTATGAGAAGACGTTCACATCCTGCAAGGAGGTTAAACGTATCTGACACTGACAGTTACAGCTAAACCAGTTTAGCTATAAAGTAACAGGTACATGTATCTGGTTTATCACCTGATATCAACTTTATAGGAATCAGGTTTCCTCAGGATCAGGTTATCAATGCACATACCTACTGGCTATTACATCTTTGACAGATTTGCATCAGAATTTGCTCATTCGAAGTTATATGTTAATTTGTTATCGTTTACAATATTTATAATGTGTCTCGGTCTCGGTTAGGTATGTGATGCAAGAACGTGTCTTATTGAATGAGAAGTATAACGATTGTTATAAACAAAGAGTTTTAATATGATATTTTTCTTTATCTGGATTAAAATTATACGCAAAATGTCGTTGTACCAGTACACGGTCTACCATTAGACCTTCTAGTTCTTTCGAATATATTTGAATTTTGACATTTAACCCGTTAAAAACGACCTGTTTAAATTAGTCGCGGTTGGCTGACGTTTTTATTTATTTAAAACGAGATGAAAGTCATTAGGCAGAAGATCTTTTTTTTTTCTTAAGCTAATAAGGAAACTTGATTTAAAGCAACAAAAACGAGTTTTCAATTAACTTGATTGTTGAACAAAGAAAACGCGCAAATAAATCGCTGTCTACCACATTTGCTTACAAAGTCAAAGCAAAATTTATTTTATATTTACATTTACATACTTGATATTGTACATATAATAAATGTAAAAACTGGCATGTGTAGTGACGCAAAGGATAATCATGGGATAAAATAAATAAAGCCGATTAAAGTATTATTGATCAAATAAATCACACCATTCGTAGAGGATTTGATTTCCTCAAACTTTAGTTTTCTGCCTGAAGTTATATCTTATACTCGGAAAACATCACACTTCAGACCACAAACATAAAAAACCTTAAAAAACGATAACAAGATAAATTTATATTACTTATAAATTTATCTCACAAGTCACAAGTGTTACATTAATTATGTTTTTATATCAACGTAGGAAAACATTTAATGCGTGCTAAAATATAATAACGCGTAAGTAACCAGACTATTTTTCATAATTTAAAAGACGGATATTAAGTTGCCAAACCTGTGTAGCAGCTTTTATAAAATTAAACGGTTATTTATCAAATCAAGTTTAGGGCTTGTCCGTATTAAATATTACTTTAATCATAAATTGACTGTCAAGGGCTGAGTTGGTTATGAATATGCGGAACTGTAAAATGACGTAATAAACTAAAAATCAATATGTTCTGTACTGTGTGGTGGTCAGGAATACCCCGTGGTGCCGGGGAACAGGTTATTCACCCTAGTGCAGCAAGCTACGTTAAAAGAAATCTAAAAACTTGTGTTGCTTTGTATTATGATTATGACAGTATGGAATAATGTAAGGTCACGATTTATGTTGATGAGTTGCATATACCTGTAAAAAGTTTAGACACAGAAGCTAAGCAAGTACTATTTTGCATGAAAATTATACAAGCCTATCTTCTACTACTAGGCCTAGCTATGTTTACAGTATTGCACTTTTTAAATTACCATAATTTATCTCCATAAGGGACGACAAAAAAGTGAGTGATCTCATAAGATGAATTTGATATTTAAGTTAACTGTGTCATGTTGACACAAAAGTATCAAAATAATGCAGTCATGTACTACAATGTGTTTTAAACAACCGAAAAACAATGATAAGTTAGAAATTTAATTTTGTAAGTAAATATTGTTATCAATATTTATTAAATAGCGGAACTTAAAAAAAATATTTTATCGAAGCATGATTCCTAATAAGTATGACAAATAGAATTTTTGATTAGCAATTTTTCGAACAAGGAAATGCCTAATGAATCAAAGTTATAGCAAATATCTGAAGATTAGTAGGTACACTTCGATAGATAATTTCCTGATTGAATGATAAGAAACAGTGACTAACACTTAACGAGTTGATGATGACAAATTACGCGAACATGTATTTATAGAAAATCTAAATCGAGGACAGTTTACAAAATTATCTTTTATCGTTCCATAATTAAAATTGTTACGAGAATTTCGTAGATAGGTAAGATGGAAATAATTTACGGCACGGCAAATAAAAATAAACAGTACAATAAGGTAATTTAAACAATAGTTCAGCTTACCTTAACATTTCATATTATTTAATTACCTATGCTATAATAATTTATGATATTTAACTTAACTTATAATAATAATAATTTATATAATTAACTTATGGTACTTTACTTATGATATTTAATTACTTTGCTAGAAACTTTGCGGAAATCGTTTGCTTCATAATATACTTAGTAAATTTACACATTTTTATAATACAATAAAATAAATTGTTTAGCTGACTTTACGAATAATGTTTATTAATCAAATTAGCAATTTTTTGCCACAGCATTATGGGCATCATAGTCATAGTCCGCCATTCACTGTAATCTTTTGTGAAAAAATAATCGTGAAGTTTGCCAGTTGCCACAGTTAAAGTTCGTAGTTTAATAGGTTCTGGTTTATCAAAGAGCACTGTTTTACAATTTCAATGTTACTAAAATAGAAATTAAAAAAAGGATTGGAATTTAGACTGTAACTAGTGCCAAATAGCCAAAAAATCGGGACTTCATTGATAAATATACTAAGAAATACATAGGTATATAGGTTCTCAAATTTTCCATTTGGTCTGTGAATAACCTTACAAGTAGTTTATATGACTGCAACCTGTTTAAGTGTTAAGTGTTGAAGTGCTTGAAGATAATTATCTTGTACAATACTTAGTGGCCTAGGAAAATAACCATTTGGCTAAGTACTAGTCTATAGGAGTCATTCCGATGTTGCCATGTTATAATAATAAAATTTAAATAGAGACTATGAAAGAAACATAAAAGACGGAAATATCCGATCTCTATAATGAAAAAGTAATTCAAAACTTGCATTGATACGAGAAGCAGGCAGTCAAAAAGGAAAAGTATGGACTGCGAATACACCTAAGTATCGAATTCAGAAAATATAATAAGTAAGCTACTATAATAATTTCTCCGTGTATATAAGTAGCCAACCAAACAATAACAGGATATTAACTTAAGTACCTACTGTTAAGTGCAAGGATTGGGTGTACAGACACAGCTAATAGTGAAAAGCTACTTATACAAGTCGAGATGATGACAGGTCAGCGACCGATGTCTACTATAGATACTATAGGTATGGATACTTATACAAACCGTGACGTATTTATTGTAGCCATTTCAAGCTATAAACGATTTCTATTTCTGTAGAAGCTACCGTAAAAAGGGTAGATGTTCTCCGCCCGTTTAGTCTTATAAATACTAAGGCCGACACGAGGCTTCTAGTCTGTATCAGTCAGTACATTGCTCCAGTTTGTCATGACAAAGGTTACCGGGCTAACCTAACCCTCCAGACCCGCGGTGCCGGCCGGTGCGTGTGTGTGATACTTGCGACCGGCCGCCGGGTGCCACGAGTTGCGCATTACTTTAGACGACCACTGCGCATGTCAAGCCCGGCTGGCAGTGGTCGCTGACTGACGTAGGTACCTTAGCTCTAGAACATTCGCGAAGCCCAACGCCCTGACGTCAGCTTACGTCATAATGCCGACTGCCCGGCGAAGCCTGTTACATACATACTTATCAGAAAAAATTACATCTAATCTACATAATAACCACACTTCGATTTTATAGCTGAGCTGATGTCGCAACTACTCTACTGGTTGTTTGACTTTGACAAATCTGCAAACATACAAATTTTCTTAACTTAGACAAATTAAGCGAATAAATGACCAGCACGCGTCATACACATAAGTAGGTATTCTATTTTACTGTTCTGTTAACCGAACCAATTTTATCAGTTAATTATCACGAACAGTTTAACAATGAGATAAAGGAGTAGATTGGTACTGTGTATGTACTAGTAGTATTATGCAATTTCGTTTAGTAAACAGCTACGCCACGAGTCTTGAGTGTCTAACTTATTACACCGAAACAAGGTTTCGTGCTACATCAACGTTGGTTGTAAAATACGTCTACTTACAACTTTTTACTAATGTCAAAACGAGTTTAACCAGATTTTTCCAGTCCAAGGTAAAAGTATGCATGCGGATAGAAAGGGAGAAGAGATCGGATACAAAAGATTTTGTTGGGTTCTTTCAGTACCAATTATTCCGATTTGTTTTATGTCCCTTGTTTATTTATTTTTTATAATGTTGCTTACATTCCATCTCGCACTCTGCACGCGTACACATTGACTGTCTTACCAGGAGAGATTTATGTACGGCTTTTCAGCGACTTAAGCCTAAGTACTCAGTGGGTCCAGATGGAATACCACCATTCGTAGTAAAAGACTGTAGTTCTGTTTTTCTGAAACCGTTGCTACACATTTTTAATTTGTGTTTGAGTGAGGGCTGCTATCCGGATTGCTGGAAAATAACACGAGTAATTCCGGTTCCAAAGGGAGGTCAAGGGTCAGATATAGAAGGATATCGCCCGGTAGCAGTGTTATCGGCCTTTGCTAAGATTTTTGAGTCTATTTTACAAAAACGGATTCACTCACAGGTTGGTCAAACATTGTCCGAGGCTCAACACGGTTTCCGGGTGGCACGTGGGACGGGGAGTAACCTTCTCTCTTTTATGTCATACGTGACGCCAGCTGTAGACGCCGGTGGGCAGGTAGACGTCGCTTATTTTGATTTCAGGAAAGCATTTGATACAGTAAACAACGATATTTTACTTGCGAAATTGTCCAAAATAGGTTTCACGCCTCATTTGCTTAAGTTTTTTGCAAGCTATCTGGGGGATCGTCGCCAGTTTGTGGAGTACGCAGGGCGAAGGTCTAAACCGTATTATACATACTCGGGCGTCAGTCAAGGGAGTAATCTTGGTCCACTGGAGTTTTTAATTATGGTTAATGATCTCCCTGAGGTCGTGCGCAGTGCGCGGTGCTTGCTATTCGCGGATGACCTAAAGGTATTTCTGCAGGTCGAGGACTCCGTGGGCTGTGCTCGGCTTCAGCGAGATCTGGATCAAGTAGTACAATGGAGCCGGGATAATGAGCTGTATTTTAACGTGGCCAAATGTTGTGTGATGTCGTACACTCGCGCCCACTCCTCAATTTGCTATCAGTATCAAATAGATGGTGCAATAATGCAACGTGTCTCAAACGTCCGAGATCTAGGGGTTCACATGGTAACCGAGTTAACGTTTCGCAAACACGTCACGGATCTATGTAGCAAATCTTTTAGACATTTAGGGTTTATATTGAGACAGGGTCACGATTTTAAAAATATAGCGGTACTTAAAATTCTATATAATGCATTGGTTAGAAGCCATCTTGAAACTTGTGCTATTATTTGGAATCCACATGAGGACAAATACATTAAGATGTTGGAAAAAATACAGAACAAGTTCACAAGATTTTTGTATTTGAAATTGTATGGGATTTATCCATTTTTCCCATTGATGTACCCAAGTTTATTCGTCCTGGGGACAGTTGGGTACAATACACTAGAGGTGCGGAGAGATGTGGCGCTAGTTAAATATATAGCCAGGGTACTACGAGGATTGGTCCATCACCCGGAAGTGCTGGAGATGTTGGGATTGCGTGTGCCAGACGGATACGTGGGGGCTCGTCGCCGCCCCGCCCTGTTGGAGGTGCCAAGGGCTAGAACTAATCTTCTTAAATATGCTCCTATTTCGCGTGCGGTTCGGATTATAAATAGTGTACCGGAACATGATTTGTTCCACAACCTACCAAGGTTTATTGAAGCAGTACAAAGGTATATTGAATATCACCGTATTGAGTAATTGTGTCTATATGGTTATAATATGTATGCCATACTGAGAGTATGTAACTCTTATAAGTCTAATAATTAAGGTAAAATTTTTATTAATTAAGTTACATGTTGGACTTAAATGTGTCAGGAAATGTGATATTGTATTGGAATAAACTGTAAGATGTCATATTGTAAGGTGTTGTAATAATAATAATAATCTCGAACCGGCTCGACTGTCGATATAAGGAGTCGAGGACTCGTATCGCATGCAACGCACACCGCTGCATTGCGTAAAACTTAGCCGACGAAGGCCGACATACGGAAACTTTGTTTGAATCGCAAATTGCTGCTAATTTTGTAGACTCATGTACCATTAGACTAGCTCAGTATTCTTTCACTGCAACAACGTATTTATATGGCCACTTATTTCCCAACATTTTGTTTGTTTACTATTTAGCATTGGTCTGGTTACCCAAAGATTTTCCTCGTACACTTGACATTGTCCGAGTCAGACGCCCACCTATTTCATAAACAGACATCAATTGAATAAAGAATGACCGATTTCGAGGGAACGTCCTTGTGGATTTTAGAATTTATTAGGTAGGTAAGTACCTGATAGTTAAACAATACCTACTGGTGATCTTTTGTTATTTTATACATGTTACTAGAATATTTATCCAATTTATTACATATGGCAACCTGGACAGTACGGCTTGCGTCAAACATTTCAATGAATACGACATTGACCGATAAATCCCAGTTTGTCTGATGTATAATGATATCTACAGATTTTTTGGATCATTTACAACTCACAACGCATCCAAATTGATCAAATAAATTAAATTATTAAACTAGTTCATTCTGAATTTTTATTTTGTAATTTTTGCCTGGTTGCCTAAATCCCCAGCAATGACGGGTTAAAAACTTGAACATGTAAATATACCTAAGTTACTACACTGAAGACGCCCATACTAATAGGTTTCTGTATAACCTTCGGGGCTTACGACAACATTGAAGAAAATAGAAGTCTGAAACAAACTAGTCTGAAACATTCTCGAAAATTCGACAATTGCCGGCCGTACCTAGTTAGTACATTGTTCTAGTTTCGGATAGTTAAAACAGACCTTGAAAACTTAATTTAGAAATAATTCATATTTTTGTATTACTTACATACATTATTGTGTAGACAGACAGACGGGGTTTAGAACCGCCAATAAGTTCAAAAATTCAAAATCAATAATAAATGTGGTAAAAATAAAAAATATACTTAATGGCTTTCTGTGGTATTTCTTTGTTTTTTCTTACTGCATAATAAGTAATCTGACAACTACTATTTGCAAGAAACGTAACCTTGCAAACGATTTCAAAAGTCTATCCAACCCCATCGACATTTACTCAACACAGAGAATCCAATCAACTGCCTACTTGAGTAATACGAATTGATGGCAAATCAAACCATAAAAGTTTGAAGTGTGCTAAATTGAAAATTGCTGTCTGGACGACAATTTTATTATATCGATTCGAGGAAAATAGCCAACAGATGGTCGAAATACATGAAACCTCATATATGGATAGACAGGAGTTTTTATATCCAACATCAAGAGCCCATGGTCGCCCTCTGATGAACTTGCCGTAATCTCCACACTTGGGGGACAGGCTGCTGATCGCAGTTTAAAAGACCCAGATATCAGAGTGCTGTTTCCTGGTCTCTGTCAAAGGCGTACTGCGGAAAGAATCTTAATTTACATTGATACAAATTCAGGTTGACTTGAAATTGAATGGATGAACGGTGCAATATTGTCTAAACACTCGACATGATAAATTTTATTTTAAAATGTTGAAGTTTCTTATTTATAATAATAACTAAGTAGAAATCTAAGAACCCGCTTCAATCCAAGAAACGGTTATTTTGTTTACATTCTCTTTGCCCTGTTGACGCAAATGTCAATTCCGTCGAAGACAGTCGTACGAAGTTTACATCAGCGGTTTTGCATCATTGTGATTTGTCAACACATCGACATCGAGCCTTCAGGCAACTCAAAAAGTAAACACAACACAGGGGGACTTTGACCTTTCTTTGCAATTCACACATTTGTAGCAACTTTTTAACGATCTTCGGAATCGTTTTACTTTGGTTAATTAATTCCTAGTAAGACATTACCTAATCCGTTTTTTTATTCGACATTCATTATCTGTACATTTTGTTTGCATGACCATGGTTTTTACCTGAGGATTGTGAGAACCCAAATGCTAATGGATTTAATCGTTTTGGGAAGAAGGGATTGGAATGTGTGGCTCCATTAGATAATCACATAATCATGTGTTTAATTTGCCTATTGTGTTAGGTGCATAGTTACATACACAACCAGTATAGCTACTTAGAGATTGAAAATTGAAATAGGTAGGTATTGTTTTATTTCATTGAGGATATTGGCTTTTACAGTTTGTTATAAATTGAAAGAGTTAATTCCCTCATCCCATGTAAATATTGGTTCTTATCTATTTTCAGTTTCTTTATTCACTTTCCGCCAAAAATTGTTAGTCTTTGTTTCATGTAAACTAGCTGGTTGACATTCTCAAAATGAGCACAATTATTCACTTTTTATTGTGTACCTACCTATTTACTTAATTGTGACATGGAGCTAGGATTTAACATGACAACCGACAAGTAAACTGTTCAAATTATTATACATACATTACAATACATTATATGTACATACCTACCTATCCTATCTAGAACACCTACATCATCACATAAAATTCCGACTACACCTTCGTTTACAAAACTGACATAGGTAACGCGTTTAACTCGTCGAGTACCGGTTTTATAGACACAATTAAAGAACAATAGGTCGCGGTCACCGGTGACCGCTTGGTGTTTGACAGTTTAAACAATACACAGGTATGTAATTTGAAACAATAATACCATGGCTGACAATCTAGATATCTTCACTTTCATAATTAATGCGAAACATCACGAGATACGATTGAGCACGATGCACAGACAACTTATCTAACGACTTTATCTTGTCGAGATAACTGCTGTTCTTGAACATTTCGTAACACTTTAGTGATGTGGACTGTCGTAGCTAGGTAATATACATTCAGGACACGACTCCACTGGATTTGGGGTGGAAATTCTGTATTGATCGCTTTGCCAACCTGTTTCAGAGCTTACATTTTATATTGTCTACTGGCGAACATACATTTTACTATTAGGTATCTATCACAAACAAATAACGACACCAGTAAATACACATTTGTACAGCGCTGTACTATTCGAACATTCTGATCAATTTGCAATATCCCGGAACCATTTAAAAGAAATCGAGGCATATGTTGCAGACTAAATGAAACATATTCACGTGATGACCGTGTCAAATGGCTAACAAACTCAGACAATGTTTCAAGGGTAGATTAATTCTAGAGGCTGTTGCTATCTGGAAGTTTCAGATAGCATCGACAATAAAATTGTAATGAATCTGTATCATTGTTTCTATAGATTAGAAATATTACAACTGGTCTTTCCAGCAGAATGTTATAAATCTCCATAACCGCTTTAGACGCGGAATGTCGGTAAATTATGTCCTCATTCATACATATTACGTAGTGTAGGTATGTCGAGGCAGAATGTGGGTTGATCCCACGGCTTCATCGTGCCGTGCTAAGCCGAGATACTGCAGACGTTCAGCCAACTCGAAATCGATTTCTAACAGAACGAGTCATTTTATTCAGTTCAAGGGCGTATTTGCCCTAAGAGTTATGTGATTGTTATGTACACGCAAAATTTTACGGCTTTGCATTCCAGCATATCGTATGTCTGCACGACATGGTGGATTTATGGCCAACCCAAAATGTAGAATTTTAATTGATGCGGCAGAACTCAAACAGTGCCTATTACATCATTTCAAAGAAATGTTAATGTTGCAGTCATAAAAGCAAATTAGACTACACCAAAACGATGGCCATTTCAATAGAACATTTAGTTTAGTTATTTTAGTCTGCCTGGATAAAATTAACATCGACCTTGCATGACCTCGAGTAGATAGACATATAGCACCGCTGGAGCGGCTATAACCAGATATCACGATAGATACCGTATCATGAATATTTGTTTTTTAACTTGTTGTCAAGCCGATGGCTTTCTTTTATGACGAGTTTGGTGTAAGTGTGTGAGTGTATGTATGTGCATATTATGTATCTTTGTTATTGTAAAAGGTATTTTATAGGTAGCTTATAAAAGAAACTAAGAAATAATTAAAAATTTAATTTATTAAATAACCTTTAACTTACTGAGAATCCCATACACGCCGAGCCCTAATAACCTATATGTACAGTTCGGCCCGCTTACTCTATATGTACAGCACGTGCAGGACAGGCTTTCAATCAATCACAGGAATATTATGTAGGTATGTCCCTTAAACCGGTGCACCAACTTCTTCCTGGTAAGATCTCGTAAGGTGAGCTGCGGCGGCGGTGAGCGAGCGGAGGGATCGGCGCAGACCACGCAGGTGTCGCCGGCAGGCAGCGGCAGACCGCGCGGCCGATTCCCTCTCGTCCTCTCCCTCGATACCAGAATCGCCAGCAGCACTAGATGCATCACTTTCAGTGTCACTCAGGTCTGACACTCGCCTGCCCCGCTCTACCCGCCTGTCGTGCTCCTCAGAGTCACCACTAGACCAGAGCAGCTCAGTCTTTAAATCATTCAGCATGGCGAACATGTTGAAAGGGTCATCATCACCCTCCTGGGGCAAGTTCATCAGACGGCTGGGCACGAGCACGGTCTCATCCATGACATTCACCATTTTAACAAATTTCTCCATGTCATTCAGTATGCTCTGCTTTGAGAACTCAGTATCATCGTGGCGGGCAATTTTGCGCAGGGTGTTCCTGTAACAATAGCAAACATGACATTAGAAACTTATTCACCATCACAATACTTAGTTCTAATAATCTGTGGGATATAATAATTTGAACTTTATAAAATTTAGTTTTATTCAAAACTGTTACTCGTCTAATCTCAAAAAAACTTTTTCTTTACAGTAGTGTTAACAATGATTACATAGTCTGCTCTGTGCAGTACTTTGGTGAAAGTAATGGAAAGGAATAATAGTATTTTTCAACGCTCATGATATTTATGATTCATTACAATTTGTGCCACAAGTCACAGAATGGCTTCATTTCAAGTATGAATGGAATTATAGTAGTCTGCTATAACTACTGTTTACATATTACATCACCAACACTAGTTTCTGATATAATATATGATTCAACTATTTCTCATGTATTCAAACTGATCATATATAAACTATGTTGAAGCAATCAAAAAGATTTTATTACCTAGTTTTTGAATAAACTATGTTAAATGTACTTCTTCGATTCAACTAACATATTGCTAGCATTCTTGAGCTAGTAACAGGATACAGAACCAAATTCAATCAAAGAGGAAATAGCTACTATATATTGGGATTCCTGGGATTTCCATGTGGATATTAATTAAGTAGTATGAATAGTTTGTTGAGTGTATCAAACTTGATAAAATAAGAATGAATTCATATAGGCAAGGTTAATAGTATAATCAGTATTCAAGACCATACTATTGAAATAGAATGTTACAATCCTAGTTATACATGCACACAGCTTAGGCTCTCTAGCTGTATGACATTTGCCTATGAAAAAAAACCAATAGACATTATGAAATTATGGTAATTCATGATGATTGTTTTGCCAGGTGGGTCAATATTGAATATAACATAAGACTCAAGAATTTAGCATGACCTGGACCTTGAATCATAATTACCTACATACCATCAATTTATAGTACAAGTTACAAGATAAAATATTCATCAAATGTACTTCTAACTAATACTAATAACGACGCCTCGATGGTCAACAGATATGAAATGATAATTTCAATGAAGTCACTGCAACATTTTCTGAGTCACACTTCGCGCACGCCCAGAACATAGGATATCCACATCGATGAAACTAGCGTCTAACCCATCTCGAAAATATCACACGGCACTACATCTATTACCAATAGTGAATTCTGGAATTTGTTGAAATATGACTCGTCATCAATGTGAAAGGTGGTCAAAGTCAAAAGCGATTCATGTCAAAAATCTTTTCCGTAAAATACACTGCCACGAATCATTTCAAAATATAAGCGTCACCCAAATTCCAGAATGCATCACGGACAACTAGAAGACACAGCACAGGGCCACATGCAATGGGAATGCAGTATCCAAGCCGTGCCCGTTGGTCGAGGTAAAATAAAAAAATTACACTTTTACATACCTGCTCTTCTCCAATTTGCTCGAGATATCGGTGTTGAAAGACATTTTCTCGTGTTATTTAACAATATTAAATATCACTGAACACACACGCCCCAATTTTTTATGATGTCACTACAAAATTGACGTTTACGCGGCTTGCGAAACAACGCGAACTGAATTCAACTGACGGACTCCGACAAGCACCCGCACGCAACGGAGAGGTTTGACGTTTTGGCAGAGGTGGGGAGCGCGCTCGTATTTATATGACACGATCATACGATGCGGGGCAAGCGAACTTTGAAATTATCAGTGTAGGTATTATGGAATAACTAACTAATGATAATGAATTTAATCGATGTTATTAAACACTACAAATGTAATAAACACTTCTGTTGTTTTGGTGCACAGTTAAAACCATGTTTCTGTTAAGAAAACAATTATCTACTTCAATATTCTCTGATCGGCCGGGCGCGTCCCACAGAAGTCACACCACATACGGAGCCGGCGATTGGTTGGTTTGAACCCCAGTCATTTTTTCATTGGTTTGTCAGATTTGAGCATAGCGCGGGCTTTTTAAAATTTGGCTCGAAAGATGCTCATTCATAAATACGTTGTTTTATTCCGTGTGTTTATTTTTTGTGTAGCCTTCCTGTGTTGTTCTTATTGAGATTTGATCATTTACACGTTTTACAGGATTTGTTTTAATTAAATGAATGCCTAATTTAAAACAACATGGTTACAAACTACTGAATATACATAGCTACCTACTTTCTTTCAGTAAATAAGGTGAAAGGTCTGTAGAATATACTTACCTTATTGTATGTTAAGTGTTGAATTAATTGTCCCTATTTACTTACGTACATACAGGTAAATAAAGGCATTCGTTCCTCATTAAAATTTTGAATATTGATGATATAAAATAAGTAAATTCCTATTTAGTTTTGCATCAACATTTGTTTACGTAATCTAATACGAACATACCTCAGTATGTACCTACTTGTTCTTCTACTATGATTATTATTTCGTTCCCGGGGATACCGACCAAATCTAAATATTTTTAGGTAGGTACATAAGAAACTTTTTTTAATGTTCCATTTTCAAATTAGGTACTCGACTCGACACAAATGAGAATAAATTTCAAACGTAGTAAGAATTAAAACTTTAAAAAGAAGTTGAGTTAACCATAAAAAAATTATTGTCAATCACCAAAGAGTTTAAATAAATATAGGGGTTTTAATCACCCCTGCCTGAATGATTGAGGTGAATGTCCTTAGCTCCTACAAATAACGATTCAAACTTCGAAGGACTATAAATTCTTGATTTTATGCCTATGTCCGAGAATTGAACTGTCGTCCTAACTAAATATTAAACGTCAAACATTTGGCTCATGCTATTATTGTCACACGAAAGATCTTGAAAGTGCATTGCAAACATAACTAGGTAGGCATGGTATGCTGGCGCAAAGAATAGATTAATATAGGTATGCGCCTAGTTCGTAAGTAGGTACCTATCTATGTATTACATTAATGGGTTTCATTATGTAAACATTGCGAGAATTTATGTTATTTTTATCAAAATAGATATGTAGTAGCAGGAAGGATTTGTAAATCGAGTCGAAATCAAATTGTGGGATCACTGTCCGATCGTACAGTTTTAATGGCTAGTCAAACCTGTTGACCACGTGGTCGGTCTATAGCACCGTGGATAGTTACGATGGTGATGAATGGTATTATCATAGATATAATAAAGAACTAAAAAAAAAATTTTTCATTGATAGTCCATTTATCGATAAAGGCTATAAGCTAGGTATAAAATATCACCCGACCCGAGCAGAGCGGGTGAAACCGCTCGAGAGTACCTAAGTAGGTAGGTAGTTACCTAGTAAATTATATAGATACCTTTCCCTAAATTGACACAAAAAATCTTTAGGGATCCTAGGCGCTTGACCCGCCCAGTCCAAGCTTGTTTTATTTTTAATTTCCGAGATTGGACAAGTTATCGAACAAAAACAGTCACGCCTTAAAATTGTAATATCTATCTACAATTTAACCAGTTATCGCCAGTTGTGATTGTCAGCGTTTCGACAACTGACATCATTGAAATTCAAAGAAAGGAAGAGCCAATTTCATGTAGAAAACAACACATGTTTTCATGCGTTATTCATGCATTTCGTTCGTCATACCACTGCCTAGGTACCTAAAGCAGCTAATTGAAAAATTGGTTCAAAAATCCCGCTGTGCACTACAAGCTCAGTAGATTCCCGATTGACATAGTTATAATGCTGTCAGTGTCAGTCAATCACATCCAGGAAAATAGCTTCTTAATTTTTTTTAATTTTCTCACATTGCGACTCCTTGCTAAGTAACAAAAAAAATATGTACATAGTACGCATATTTTTGTGATTGGTTATTTGTAAAATCGTTTGAACGTCGAACGATGTGATAAGTCCATATCATTTTCGGTGTAACATGAATACATGATCAACTTAAAATTAGTTAAATGAATAAAAACATGTGTATATTATTATGTAGAGGTTGCTACAAAAGCAATACCTAATCGAAGTTTTTATGAGTCAGACAATGGTTTATCAATTTTGTTTAAATATTTTGAATTGATCAATTATTAAAATTGGGTAGGTACTTAAGTTATTCAGGCATAGATCTAGATTACAAGTAGGTAGATACCTAGTCAAAAATGTCCCTATATTGATATTTTGACCTATTTTTTTATACCATAACGGTGTCAAAAAAAGCACATGCCATTAGGTAGGTAGTTAGGTACTCCTTTTAAATTACCTAATGAGTTAATAGTAAATTAGAGCGAGTTACCTAATTAAAACTAATTAGGATGCGAAGAAAAGGTAACACTGATTAACTTGATTATTATAATTGACATTAATTTTGTAATAAACAATTTTATGGTTGTTAAGTTCAATAGTTTTGAGGGCCAACAGGGTTGATGCCTATACGGAGTCGCGGAAGACTTAACGGATTACCGGGGCTCCAGCTCAAAGTGCAGGAGTAGGAACGGGGTAGGTTTTAGTCAGTAAGAGTCTGACTCCCTCTTTTTTTTTTAAGGGGGGAAAATCATCGAATGACTGCTCCCGCCTGGGTGAGGCGGAAGGGAGTGTCAGACTCTTACTGACTAAAAACCACCCCGTTCCTTCTCCTGCACGTCGAGCCGGAGCCCCGGTAACCCGTTAGGTTCTCCGCGACTCCGAATCGGCATCGGCCCTATTGGGCCCCATCTGTGGTGGTCTGATGGCTCTTTGAGGCGCGCGCGGAACGCGACGCGCCGTACGCTCGGGTCTGTTTCTGGTCGGACGGGGAGCCACCCATGCTCGCCGTCCGCAGGCCCGCGCTTACGGTGGCCGGAGATCGTCCCGCGATCCCCGACGCCCGGTGTGTCCTTCGCGACGGCTGGGTTGCGAGGAGGCAGCGCTTCGCTGCCTCACGCGTCCCGCCTCCTCCTTAGCTAGCATGACTGCTTCGCAAAAGGAGGAGACGGCATCCCAGTCCCCCTCGCTCCGCATCATGGCCTGCACTAGGCCCGGACGCGAGAGGTCTCCATCGCCGATCACTTCCCTGAGGGCACGGCGGTGCTCAGCCCACGCAGGTCTGACTCCCTCTGGCCTCACCCGGGCGGGAGAAGTAATTGGATGATTTTGCCCCTTCAAAAACAAAAGTTCAATAGTTTTTCAATGTAGTTCATTAATGTAAGTATGGTTGACTAGTCTAGTCAACTTCTGTTGTATTACAAATGAGTGTACCTCTACTTAATAGAAATAAAAGACGTCAATAGAAATAACATGAAAACGAATAGAATTGGTAATTGGTTTTAATTCAGTTCCACAATTTTTTGTGGTTTTAGGTTTATGTAGGTAGCTCACCTCACCTACCGATTGTATATTGACATTCATATGAAAAATAATAAAAATCCCTAATAAAATGTTTAGCGTATAAATACGAGTGGTAGCTTGTACCTAGGATAAGTTTAGGGTTGCCAACTTGTTTTTGGCGAAAAAGAAATAAACATACTTACCTACATTTTATGTGGATAACGTTACCTACCTATAAGAAAAAATGTATTTTTCAATTTTGTTTTTAATTTCGAAATTACTCGTCATATTTATGCATTAATTTTTACTTTACAATAGTTTCTTTCCTATCTATACAAAAAATGATGTACAATTTTCATACAATTTTATCGATAGTGATATCTGTGATAATTTGATCTTTATTAACTTTTAAATAACTATAAATCGCGGTAAATGTTGAAAATAAAGTCTTTTCACATACCTTGAATTGCAACTCAAAAGTAAGTTGAATAGTAAAGTTGAATGCAAAAGTATACTTTTGCTTTACTTTTACATTATAAAGTATAATTACCAAAAATAACGTAGGATACGTTATACAGTATGGTTGGCAACCCTACTAGGCTACCTAGCTACCTATATCAATAAATCGCACTTGTCATTGACCTACGGAGCTTGTCTTTGTAATCATACTCAATCGACATTAATCGGGTCGTTAGCCCTGCATTGTTATTTCAAAATATTAATATTAATGCTTACAAGTTTATTGACAACAAAAAACAAAGCGGAAAATAAAGAAACAGCGTTAATTTTCATGCCTTCGTCACTTTGAAAAATGAAAACAATAACACGACATTGATTGTACGTCATCTGGAACTGTTAAATCAAAATATTATTCGATTCCTATTTAAGCGCTAAGTTTCATCAGATTATTGTTATTATCGATGGAATCTGAATAAGATGTTCATAACAAATGCGTCGTGATGCTAAAACGAGCGCTGTCCTGTTTAGCAATAAAGTCTGGATTAGTATGTAGACTGTTTGGCTAGCTACTGACGTGGTAGTTCTATTTATTATTTGCATCGATTACGCATCACGCGTGCGATAAGTGACACTGTGATGTTCATAGGAAAATGTGACCTATGTTGTCTGAAAACACATTTCCATCTGACGCATGAAGAAAAGGCTATCCCAAGTCTATTTGGAAACATCACGTGTTATAAAACCATTAGGTATTCGATGTCCGTCTTTTCAATTAACAGTCATATTTTACTAAAGAATTGCCATAACGCCTACTTCTAACTCAGTGGGTAGGTAACCTATCAGATGATAATGATAGTTATTTTTTTCCCTTTAGTTTTGTTTCGACAAGAAACGCTAGTTTTATACTAGAATCTATACTCCGTCTGTTTAGGTAGTTAACTATTTGTAAACAAACCATAAAAAGAGTTCTTTATAGTTGACATTTCCATGTTTCAAAATATTATAGAAGAAAATAAAATTGTTTCCCTTTTTACGACAGTTTTCTCTATGAAATGTTATGTTTCTGTTCCTTTTCACTTATTTCTTAGTAAATATTATATATATATCTGCTTGAGGATATTAATTTAATAACATTTATTAAATAATTTAATATTTCATTACAATAGACACCATAAAGAGCCTAAAATCCCAGGTATCCAAAACGTTTCTTTAAGAACGAAGCAAAATAATGTTGTCAAATTAAAGAGTACAACTAAGATGTAGCGCGACAATGAAAGTAGCGTGTATTACGTTTAGTCGGTTAATCAGGCGCCATTGACAGCTCTCTCGTCGTTTGCGCTCGCGTTCCTATTTTGTTGAATTTATCTTGTTTCTTTGTTTTGTTTTTGTTATTAAGTTATTTAAGTTTAGGTTATTCATCGTTTGTAATTTATGTGTTCAAATATATTAAAGAAACTTGGCCCAAAGACACATATCCGTACAAGAAAGAAATCCGTTCATCAGATTCAGAATAGTTTCTATTTAAACATGATAATGAAATATACCCATAGGCTAGGCTCTTGTACGATTTAGGCATTTGTACTTGTATGTGTGTGTATGACAAATGAACGATTTTAAAGTGAATTTAGTTAAAATTAAAACACGAGAAATATTTGAAGTAATAGTAGGTTAAGTATCTCTGTGTCACGTGGTTTTCTTTGTTTACCTTTAGTTAATTACCTAAACAGATGGACTATAGATACATTGTTTATAAAACGGGCGATGTGTTTTTAGTACCTAGTTTACATAGAAAAATATATGCAAACAAAATGAGTCACCAACTTTTGTTCTCAACGGAGCAGTTCTATAACGATTTCCTTGTTAGGTTTCCCTGCTATTTACATAATTAAGCGCTGACGAATCAATGTCCCGATTTCATTTACATTGAACTGACACAATTAAGTCCCCAGATACAAAAAGCGCTTACGCAAAAAAATATTTGTATTGCTTAAAGCGATAGGGCTTGCTGTTGTCAAGTCAACATGTTATTAGTCCGTTGGGGGTCAGTTTGCCCAGGTTATCAGTGTGTAATATCACGCCAAGCTCGCGTGGCCGACACACCCACATGTAATGCGTCATATGAACACTACCACAAGATAAGTAAACTATGCATGCAAATGCTGATATAATTCACAGAGACCAATGCTTCGTCTACCCGTCCTATTCTATGCCATAATTTGTTAGGGATTGTAGTTACTAACAGAGGACGCGCGACGTTGAGTACTCCATTAGCTATTTACGCCTTGTATTTACTACGTTGTACGTCAATAAATGCACTTGTAGATATCATACGCAGATTCTATTTGCATAATTACACGGGTCACTGTCGTGAGATGATCTCCTTTAGTGAGCTGAATGGAACATATATTTTTAGAAAGTCATGCGTAAAGATTATCATACGACACAAAATATATCATTATGTACATTCTACGTGTGTTGTTGCTCCCGTGGATTGTTTGTAAATAATGTATGCGTCTATTTGGTTTATATTATTATGTTTGTGTAAATTACCTATTATATAGACGGGTGGTACAGACTCAGAAGTAAGACATACTAAGTTGAATGGAGAGTCCTATACGTATCCTCTAAAATGTACCTAATGATGAAGTTTACTGTTCCAGATTTTTGTCTTATCCAGTCTCAGTAAATGTGGTGTATTTGTGTTTTGGCGGCTTTTCTCATTTTATTTTTTTTAAAACACAAGTCTCATTGACTTCTTGAAATCCTTATCCTTACTTATAATCCTTACTAATATTATAAATCTGAAAGTGAGTTTGTTTGTTTGTTCTGCTTTCGCGCAGTAACTACTAAACCGATTGCTTTGAAATTTTACAGACGTAAAGTTAGAAGTCTGGATTAAATAAGATTAGGGTAAGTACTTTTTATCCCGGAAAAATTAGATATTCTCGAGAGAAAACTAAATTATTGGTATTATTGGTAATTTTTATGCCTTTGTGACGCGAGCGAAGCCGTGGGTAAAAGCTAGTATTTAATATTTAGTAACAAAGACCGAAGATAGAAGATAGTAATTAAATGTAGCAGCAATATTTTTAAACTAAATTTTCCTTAATTTACCTTTACATACTAATAAATAAGTCTGTTTAAACTTGTTTTACGATTAGTTTAACATAATTATCTTTTGCTAGTAGCCAAGTAAGTATTGTTCTTCTACATAACATACATATACATAAGTACAGACATAAATTACTCAATTAGGTATCTAAGTTCATCGATTGCCTGTCTGTTGCCTCGTTTGGCAAGTTTAGTAGTAGCTTTTTAGTTAGTAGCTTCTGTTCCAAAATCGAAGCGAGAGAGAGAGACAGAGATAAGATACTAAGTGACTGCAAAACAAGGAGCCTAGTTTTTAATACCTGCTCAAGAGATTCACCATTGAGAATTTTACGGTTAACGTTTCTCAAAAATAGCGCAAGCCTGCGTATAAATGTTAATATAAAATCTGAGGACTTTAATTTACATTTAACGAGATCAAATCGAGACCGCGTTCGAAGCTCTGATTGGTTGGTTCATTGGAGCCGGCCAATCAGAGCTCCGACCGCGGTTTCGATTTGATCTCATTAAATGTAAAACAGACCCGTACTAAGCGCTCAGGACACGATGCTCAGCAGTCAGTTACTCAGCCACTGCGCCAACCATGCAATCATTATGAAGTGCGTACAGTATAATAAATTAATACTATGTAGCATGTATTAACATATACATTTAGACTTACATTATGCAGGTATGCATATGTATTGAATTCCTTCGACACGTGTACATAATGTACAACAATGGCGTGGCGGCTAATTCACGGTTGAACTGACTGCCAAGAATATGCTTCGATTTGATAGAGTAGGTGTAGCACGTGCTTCTTAAACCACGGAGGGGTAGACAGAGGTGTACATTACACGTATAATGTAACTGTAACTGTACTTATCATCAGTAACCTATGTGATTTTCAGTCCCATGTCATTGGCGTGAAAGTTATTGATTTGCCCACAGAAATACGAATTTGCCATACTACAACGGGTATAATTCCAAACCCCGTCGCTACTCTGTCTGCACTCTACAGTAGTGCCCCCAGCACCTGTGACTCCTCTGGTGTTGCGGGTGTCCATGGGCGGCGCTGATCGCTTACCATCAGGAGATCCGTCTGCTCGTTTGCCTCCTATTCCATAAAAAAAAAACTCCGCAAATGCAACTGGCGAACTACGGAATTGAGACAAAAAAAATATTGTCTTTTGGTTTTCGAAAATTGTACAGTTCTTAGTTTGTATTTATTATACACGAAGTGAGTATTTAGTTTATTTAATTAAATAAATAAATAGGTATAGTTAATACATGAGACCTTGCATTAAAGTGACTCAGAAGTCAGAACCTGCTTGTAAATCATTAACTTACATTTTATGGCTAAAACGTACATTTTTATCGACATGCTTTATAAAAGAGTTATCGTTATCAGCCAATATTACTTCATAGGTACGTAAGCCAATAATATAACAGGTATAAAGTAGGTACCTACCATCATAAAAACCTAATGTTTGCAAATATTTACCACCATAACCATTTGCAATTTATTACATAATAATGTAGTGACGCGTTCACAATAACAGGTACCTAATTACCTGCTAAAGTATGACTTGGTTTGGTAGATACCTAATTTGTTTTTAAAACTTAAAAGAAGGGCGCGTCACAGAGTTTGACACAAATGTAGATTTCTTCTATTTAAAAAAAATATTTGTTTAATATTGTTTGTATTATACTTAGGTATAGAAGGTACTAGGTAGGAAGGTAGGCAGGGGCGTGCACAGAGATTTGAAGTAGGGTAGGCAGAAGGTATCACATAATTAAAAATAAATTTGGTCTAGGTACAATAATCTCGGAAAATAAAACTCCCGAAACATCATAGTTTTAGTAGGTAATTAGGTTTAGTAAGTATTTTATTAATTTGTATAAACAAATTAGGTACATAATTATTTTAAAACTATCCGTGTATAAAGTTGATCAACATAGATCTATCGGTATCTATTTTATAAATCTATTAACCCAGATAAGCCTACTGTCCTATATTTAGGACAGTAGAAATAAAAAAAAATATCAGAATACCCTCTTCATCTAAGATTATTTAGTGCTATGATTTGCAGTAAGAAACGTGTCAGCTTTATTAGAAAAAATAAAAAGACAGTTATTTTAACAGTTTTTACCTTATATTTTACCATAAAAGTGTGTAATAAAAGTGCGTTGCAGACATGGCAAATGACAGGTATGTATAAAAAGTTATATTTTACTCGTGAGTTATTTTTTTCTGTTTTAATATCTAGTTGATAACCTTAACTTTTGTACTAAATAAATATTCTAGCAAAATAATATAAATAAATTACGTATAACTTGTTACAAATACTAGAGTACTATATATAGGACAGTAGGATAATATACATGATTTTAGTACAATAATACAACTTTTTCTTTACAGACCGTTAGCTGCGCATGAAATTTTAGATGCTTTAGAAAATGTTTCTGATAATGAAGAAGATTCTAGAGAACGATTGATATGTATTCTACCTCCTCCTGTTGATCCTGACTGTCTCACTGACGAAGATTCGGGTGAAGAAGATAATGTAACTTTGAATAATTTGCCACGAAACATTCTGCTTCAACCGGCTGAAGTAATGATTCAAGGGCAGATTATGGTGAGTGATACAGAAGAAGAACCTTCTGATTCTACAGGTCGAACTAAACGTAGGCGTACCTACGCATGGAGAAAACGGGACTTGGCAAAAAATCCCGTAAATTGGCCAGATGTTCAAGGCGCTTGCCAAGATAAGCGCCCAATTGAGTGGTTTGAAAACTTCTTAGATGAAGATGTTATTTCGTTGTTGGTGTCAGAGAGCAATAAATATGCTGTCAAAAAGAATTTTCCTGGAGACATAACCACTGAAGATATGAAATGTTTCATCGGCATATTGTTGGTTAGTGGTTATTCATGGCTCCCCCGTAGAAGAATGTATTGGGAAAACTCCCCTGATACAAAGAATGAATTGATCAGCTCGGCTATGACTAGGGATAGATTTGACTTTATTTTTCGCCACCTTCATGTCAATGATAATCTGGATTTGCAAGACAAATACACAAAAGTACGACCCCTAGTTACACTTCTAAATAAAAAGTTCTTAGAGTTTTCTCCTCTTGAAGAGCATTACAGTGTAGATGAAGCCATGATCCCCTACTATGGTAGACATGGCTGCAAACAGCACATAAAAGGTAAACCTATTAGGTACGGGTTCAAAGCTTGGGTTGGTGCTACACGGTTAGGGTATGTTTTATGGATGGAACCATACCAAGGTGCTACAACTATGTGCAATCCAATATATAAAGAATTGGGGCTGGGTGCAAGCGTTGTTCTCACTTTTTGTGATGTGCTGATTTCGTGGCTTCGACCTTCCTTACCACGTAGTTTTTGATAATTTTTTTACTGGGACGCCCTTGCTGGAAGAGATAACAAAGAAAGGCCTTCGTTGCACTGGGACAGTTCGAGAAAACAGGACATCTAGTTGTCCTCTGATTACATCGAAGTTACTGAAAAAAAAGGAACGTGGTGCTGTCGATTACAGAACGACACATGACAACACGTTCATTATTGCTAAATGGCATGACAATAATATATTCAGTATTGCTTCTAATGCTGTAGGAATAAATCCTAAACAATCTGCCAAACGCTTCTCACAAAATGAAAAGAGAAACATTGTCATAGAAGAACCACATATGGTGTCCATCTATAACAAATATATGGGAGGAGTGGATCGGTCTGATGAAAATATTTCACATTACCGAATTGGTATACGAGGTAAGAAATGGTACATGCCGTTGCTCACACACATGATTGATCTTGCCGAACATAATGCATGGCAGTTATATAAAATAAATCATGGAAAACTGGATCATCTTGGCTTTCGCAGAAGGGTAGCAATTGCTTTGATTGAATCAAACAGAAAAAATGCCAAAAGAGGGCCTAGCCGACCCTCCCATCATGAACATGCTGATAGCCGTAAAGACCAAATGAATCATCTGGTTATTCCTCAATCGAAGCAAACACGCTGTCGTCAATGTCACAAAAAATGTTTGACACGTTGCAAGAAATGTGATGTTGGAGTGTGTGTCAAGTGTTTTGAAACATATCATTCATAAATAGTGTTAATCTAGTAAATTACATATAACAATGGGTAATATAATCAATAGTTATCTAATAAACTACACTTTTTGATTACATTCTGTTTTGTCATAAATGGTCTTTTATTTCCTCTTATTATCCTACTGTCCTACATATAGGACGGCTGTTTCCTTGAAAGCCTTACACTTAATTTTTTTTTCATAATTTTTTTTATGTTGCATAAGATCTAATAAACTAAATAATGTAACTTTTTTCAAAATTTTCAGAAAATTTTAGTTTCAGGCTTATCTGGGTTAACCAGGTAGGTACCTACTTTAGGGCGGCGAAGTACAAATGGCTACACATCAAGCTATGCGACACCAGTATAACTGACCGTTAAATGCATAGAGAAATCGTACAAAGCGAGATCAAGATAGACTGGATGTTAAAAACAATAATTAAATTGGTACACAACCAGTGCTAACAAACTATACCTATAATCGCAAATCGTAGTTTATTAAAAGAAATAATAAAATTATTACCTTTTTTGAGTTATGCCTAGCCCGGACATACGACACGCAAAATTACCTTTGTTTCTTCTTCAAACGACAATAACGACAACGCACTCATATTGAATTTATTGAACAACACAAATCACCAGCACTGAGCTCACAGCTATAATTTTACATAATTTTCGGTAAATTAACAGTTCATTTAAATTATAATTCATTACATTACAATTTATTCACTTGCACATAAAAACATAACCAAAACAAAATGGCCAAAAAAACGTAAACAATAAGTTGACCAAAATTAATATATCTATTTTCAGTCAACAAACGCTACGTTTTGTTGACTTCTTAAATTAGTCGGATAACGAAGAAGCAGTGCTTTTGCAGTTGTATAGAAATTACCAACCTAACAAAAAAAAAATCCAACATCAGCACGAGAAAACAAGCAAATTGTACCGGCTAGCATTAGTACATGCTTCCGCCACCATCACACAATAGCGAGGTGGCGGCGCCACTGGCGCAATGCTCCAATATCGAAGAAAGTAGAAAGTGGTTGTAGTAGTACTTCAATATTTTTTCAATAGATGGCGTTAGTTACCAGTTTTCCAAATTAAGTATCAATAAAATTACGAAATATCTGTATGATGTCAGTAAATATTCATGTCGTGTATATGAGTGACACTATGTAAAATTGACTATGTAGGTTTACCATGATTTTGTAGGGTATGCACTGCTTATTTGCATGTATGGTGTGCACGCCACTGAAGGTAGGTAGGTTAGGTACCTAGTTTGTTACCTGTTTATTTTTCTTAAGTCGCTTCGGTTTATACTAGATTGCTGTAAAGTGGATAATGTAAAAAATCACGAATAAAAATTGTCTAGACATTATCTTCACGCAAGAATTGTAGGTAATACCTACACCTGCAGGTACATACATCAAACTATGAAGTACCAGTATAACTTGACCCTTAAATGTGCGAAAGGTTCATACAAAGCAAGACCTTGATAAACTGGTTTTTACCCATCCATGTATACCATTATACCTACTTATCTACTACTTACTACTACAACTGCTTACGTACTTTTGTAGGCAAAGTACGTCACGATTTTTGTGCAAATGTTAGGTACAAGGTCATTGAACTTGTGTTTCAATAAGTAGATATTTCAATGACGAGTGTGTAAGTAAACAAGTTTTGTATGAAGACAAATTGAGCTTTTTTCATGATTCGGTGTGTAAGAAAGAAGGATGGTTAAAAATTAACAAAATAAATATGTATGTACCTATAAAACACGATTATTGTTTTTGATAATATTTCGAAAACATAATTAATTTAAAAACTAAAACTTTAAGCTTTTTTTGTGAGGGGTGAAAACCATCCAATGACTTCCCGCTTTGGGTGAGGCGGATGCGAGATCCCTCTCGACTCTTACTGACTAAAAACCACCCCGTTCCTACTTCTGCTCTTTATAAAATGGTAGGTACTTCATTTACTTACTTACCTAATTATTTACTTGAATTTTTAGTTAAAATTTATAGTAAGTACGTATATACCTACCTTACCTACCTAATAATTGGTGTTATGAGTAAGGTTTGTTGGTAGGCAATACCTACTAATTAAGTGTATATTATTTTTACTGCATGCACTTTGTTGTAAACTTCTTTGTTGTAAATCTACCTTCCTATCAAATCAATTGAATCAAATAAAAGGGGCATTCCACTTTGCGCACCTAAATGAAGCGCACCCAGACGAAGCGCACCTAAAGTATTCCACTTTGCGCACCTGTAGGTGCGCTTAAAATAAAAATTTTAAATAAATAGTTTTTCTATTCCACGAAGCGCACCTACGAATATCACTCGCATAGTGTGGAGACTAAGAAATAAAAATATCGATATAAGAAAATATTTATTATTTAAAAGACTAACTTAAATATCTAACATCTGTCAGTTTCATTATAATAAATTGGGGATTAATAAATTAAGAATTTGAGGATGGTTGGGGATTCAGGTATTGGGGAGATTGGGTAGGGGGAAAATTGGGCCTCCAGTAACCTCACTCACACAACGCAAGTATTGTTTCATGTCGGTTTTCTGTGAAGCCGTGGTGGTATTACTCCGGTCGAACTGGCCCATTTGTGAGGAAGCATGGCTTTCCCACACTTAGCATCTTAATGAGTACAAGCACTGGGTACTTATGCAAAAAAATAAAAAATATATACCTATTTTTTTTTTAATTCAGATAAAAACTTGGCATTTAGGCATTAGTTAGTAGTTCACACTTAATTAAAGTAGTCACAAAATTTAATTTAAGGGGGTATTTAGAAGATTATAGATTATAGAAATAGTAGCACAGACTCTGGGATTGTGCCCGGTATGGCAATAGGCTCGCTCCCTATTACATGGGACTCATAAATAAAAAAGGGAAAAGTGGGTGTTACATTGTACTGTGGCATTTAACTGCCGTAATGTGCTCCTCTGCCTACCCCTCCGAGGATAATAGGCGTGATGTTATGTTTATTGTAGATGTAGATTCTATCATCGAGAAAAGGTGGTCACGTGCTCTATTTGTACCTACGGGTCTTCAAGACAATGATTGTTCCACGCCAATATGGCTTCTTTAATAATGATGGTGGTTTTGTTATGGTAGGGACTCATCATGGATGGGGTAGATTGATGTTGTCTAAGCATGTCTATGTCTACGAAAACACAGTTGCATCATGCTGTTACATGTTTTCGCTCACGCAAGATACTAGGTAGGTAGCCTACCTAAATTAGTATGTTATTGTCTATGTAAACTGTTTATAGAAAGCGTGGGAGAATACGTTTTGAATATGAAACGAAACTGTAAAAATATGACTCTTAGTTATATGTTACTCTTAGTTGTATGTTTACAGATTGGAATGATTCTATTGTTTGTAAACTTAAAGTCCTTTTCGGCTTCTAATAGTTATCTGAGTGTGCTACGGTCGTTAGACGAAGCCGAAGATACATTTGAGTAAATAGTTACCATCCATGATACGTGACCATTTGAAATGGTCACGTTTTGAAGATGTAGGTTAGACTCTACAATCTCATGTTCAAAGTGCAAATAGCCTAAAAATACCCGTTATCGACATTGCACTTTAATGTCAAGTCAAAGAACATCTGTATTCAAAGTGAAAAACAATATTTGGATTTAACCAGAAAGTAATAGGTCTGTTTTGGAATGGTTAATCACGTTCTTATTTATATGTGATATCGCAAATAGTCCACAATTAACCGCTTCGAGCCATCTCAAATAACTAAAACCGGTTTTTACTGGTTCTTACAATTTATCGGTTAGCATTTAATTTGTAATGTCATCGGGACGTTTATTTCTGGTTAAAAGCGGTTTTTGCACGCTGTACTCTTTTTATTTTGTTTTTAATTTCTCAATCTGTGCGGTTAGCTCATTATTGTTGATTGGACTTTGAAATGAGTTGAAAATATGCATAACCTTGCGTAATGTGGAGGTAATGACAATTTTAGGTAAACAGCCTACTCGAAGCGCTCTGCTTCCATCCATTAGCACTATCATAAGTATTAAACAACTGTATCAATGTCCCTAGCGTGTGCGCTAAAGATTTCTTCAAAACTATAATGTGTTAAGCACAAAACACATTATAGTTTTGAAGAAACTGCATAGCAGAGCAGACATCAATCAGTCATTGATCAACACTCTCTGATGATCCACGGCTGGATTATAGGCTTCCTTCAACTAAGAGAGTTTACGGTTTCCCATTGTCTCCATGATTGGCAGCCAGGTTGGAGAACACAGTTTAAAAGTTGCAGGTTTATCAGGGACTGCTGTTGCTTGGTGTTTTGTTTCAGTGTGTAGTCTGTAGTCTGTGACGCCTTAAACGAACTGGATATTAGTAACTTTTAACTTCAAAACGGGAAGAATAGAAGTGGTGTGATAGTAAATACATTATATCCCACTTTATCGTGAAGTATACATAGGCCTTTAGTCCTCTACGGCAGACGACAATTCGTCGCCACCTGCATCCACTGGCTCCCCGCAAATCTGGCGATGTCGTCGGTCCACCTAACGGGAGACCTGCCCACGCTTCGTCTTCCCGTCTGTGGTCTTCACTCAAGGACTTTCCTGGTAGTCCATCCCATTACCACTTCAGTCTGTAGATTTTGCGAGCTATGTCCGTTTACCGTCATCAATACCTACCTATGTATTTGTGTTTTATATGAAACACAAACACCTCATGGAGATACACGTGTTTTGGTCTAATGTTTGCATTAAAAAAAACTAAATAGGTATCACTTGTTGTCAAATTGACGAAAAAAGAGAAAAAGTAATAACATCTGACATCACTGTATTTGCATAGATTTTAACTGTTCAGAAAAACGCCAATAGGTAAACAAAGATAAGCACTTAGGTACTACATAGAAAATGCGTCATAATCCCATCACAAAGTGGATATTATGGTGATTTTTATAACTGCGTTCTTCTAAACATTAGTGCACCTGTACGCGCTTGACCTGTCTTCGGTCATCAATTTTGAACTGTATAATGTTTTGGAATAGATGCTGTAAAATTATGCATATGTTTATGAATAATAAATAGGTAATAAACAAATAAATGGCATAACATCGTTAAACATCTATCAAAATATGATTGTAAGAAAATGCAGACGTAGAGTGCATCTTCAGGCATGCGAACAAAACTGGTACCTACCTACCCAGTTTAGTTTTATTGTGTCGTTTCCACAGAAATATTAAAAAAGTTAATACATATATCTGTGGTCTTCTTTAATATATCTGTCGTTTCGCTGTTCGGTTCAGTTCGGGATTTTACTACTAAATAACCTTGAAATAAGGATCTAGTTTCTAAGGTACTTCTAAATTTAAGTTTCTAAGGTTCAAAAATGCGTGCCTAATACCTGAATGACCCTACTCAGAAAGTAGGAAGAGAGATGTAGCTTACTTTCAATGATTTTTAATATGGGATTGTCAATGTACCTGACCTATGTATATCTTGTATAAGTATGGGAAAGCAATGCTTCGGCACGAATGGGCCGGCTCGACCGAAGTGATACCACGGCCTCACAGAAAACCGAAGTGAAACAACGCTTGCGTTATGTTTCGTCCTGTGAGTGAGATTACCGGAGGACCAATTACCTCCCCCCCTCTTCCCCAATCCCCCAATTCAAAGAATCTTCGAATTCCTAATCCCCAAAAGGCTGGTAACGCATTTGTTACGCCTCTGGTGTTCCAGGTGCCCATGGGCGTCACCGATTGCTTACCATCAGGTGATCAATCTGCTCGTTTATCGACTTATTCCTTAAAAATTAATTTTATTTAATTTTGGAATAAAAATCTTGATACTTGCTGGCTATTTTCCGACTCCCCTTGAATCTCCTAAAGGTCGTAAGATATTTCGCAATAGACGTTTTTATCTTAGCACGCAAGCCGGGGGGCTCGTCACAAGCATCAGAGGTCAATCTTTCTACGAGGTTAAGCTACCGTTGCCACGGTCGCCTGACGGATGGGTAATGTGATTGTGTGGCCTTTGCCGGATATGCGACGTCTTTTAACTCATAAATTAGTTGAAAATCTTAGCAAAAAGAATATAGGTTCCTACATAATTGGGATGATGACGGGGTATGAAAATTAAAAAATCGAATTAGTCCGTCAGTTAGGTAATGAAAGAATATTAGACACGTATTTTTTTATTTTGTTGTATAATAAAACAATACTTGGATAAGACGAATCAAAGTTTAGGAGTGGGAGCTAATAAAACGACATTTCTACGTATAAAATGTATATAGAAGTGACGTCACGCGCCATGTAAAATCAATATATCGTCTAAAGTATTCGGTTTTGTAAGAAAATATAAAATACTTGTCTAATGATTTAAAATAATCTATCAGACGGACATTAAAATAAAAATTAGGCATCTCCCCTATTGTCATATCAAGTCGCTGTCTCATTTATGTAGGTACCATGTACCGTGATGTACCATGTATATAAGGGCCTAAGTAGTACCTATCTATCAAAATTATATACTGGTACCTACCTGTTCACTGTTCCCTGTTATGTTATTTTTTATGATCCAGGTACCCAAAGTAAGAAGTTAGTGTAAATGAGAAAATTATCCTTGAAATAACTTGCATAAATAATTAATACGCGTAAGTTCATTAGCAAATGTTAACAATTCATTATTCGCGTCTCGATTCACGGCCAGCATCAACTTTATAACTTTGATAATTATGTAGGGATGTACTTATGTGACTACCTACCTACCTATCTAAGCGAAGTAAACAGAAATTATGCAACGGCAATTGCTACGATTCTTACATTATAAAAAAAAATCTTTAAATACTCGAATGCTCCATACTAAATTATGTGTACTGCAGTGTACTTAATAAATACACAGTACAATAAATAATAATCAAGTAAGTACTAAACTTTAAAAACTTTTGTAATAGGTATCGAAATTAGGAACTCCCAATAGACTTAAATGAAAATAAATTACCTACACTAAGTTTTTAGCACCTTCCTGTTTTGTTACGCAAGGCTATGAAGGAGAGCAAATCCATTCATTCGCTTTTTTAAACCACCGATTAAGTTTTAATTCAAAAATGTATGATTTCATTTTATCTGTTAAGACTTTGCCTGCCATCTATTGAACAAACTTACTTTTTTTTGTGCCAATCTTAAGCCCATTCTGCCATCTATCAAAAAACATACGAACCGCTTAGGTCTATTTAAACCCATCCATCTAAAACATCACTTGGTTAGTTATTCATTCATAGTCTACGAGCTACATCACCTCAAGCATAGATGGCAGTAGTATACTTAAGGTGTTTACAACGTCAGTTTCTAGATGTCGCTACAAGTACCATTTCATAACAAAAGTAAAGAAATAATATTTTTTTGTCCTGGTGCACATTTAACTTCTAGTTGTTTAGCAATTTATTTATTTCTATTTATCTTATTTCTAACTCTACTTATTGTGTCAATTTAATTGTTTTAATGTTACCTGTATTGCCGCTTGTAGGAGCTATGACCACATATAAGTTGGTATTTTTTTTAATGTAATTTTTATTAGGTCATGATTCAGAAGATCATCTTATGCGGCAGTTTATCTGCTATTTTATTAGTACAGTCGAAGCCTTTGAGAAACTGCATAATAAGGTACATATTAATCTACTACCTTACTTACTCCCGTACTCCGCGTTACTCATATGGATCTTAATTAGTTATTTTAAGTGTGAGAGAGCCATGCTTTGGCACGAGCGGGCCAGTTCAACTGGAGTGATACCACGGCCTCACAGAAAACCGACATAAAAAATACTTTAGTTGTATTTCGTAGTGTGAGTACTTACTCATACTGTAACCGGAGAACCAATTAACCTGACCAATTAAACGTACATGTTGCCCAAATTACAGAATTTCTTGTTTCAGATCCGCTGCCTATGAATTGTGTTACATTTGAAGATTTTTCTAAAACATAAAAATAATCATAATATAAGTAGATAAGAAAAATCACAGATTGTATATCCCGTTCGTCCCTTTCATGGCTCTAATGATAATTACGGCCACTAAGTAAATACGAATAACACTTGATACAAATTCCGTGGTCAAAGTTGACTGTTGCCATTGAGAGCGCACTCTGCAGCTTGTGGTTGCTAATCAAATTAAGCTTGCGGTACTATCGGGCCCGGAATATGGAGTCGACTTTGTATTTTACTTATAATTTCAGACCCGACAAACTTCGTACTGACTAAAACCTTAAACCTACCTTTTTCTCACCTTTTAAGCCTTTCCTGGAATTCCACGAATATACATTGATCAAAATAGGCCAAATTATTGGTTCAGCCTTACTCGAATTTTAGCGAGACTAACGAATGGAAATTAATTTTTATTTATATAGATGGAACATGGTTTAAATGCTTTCTTCTAAAACACACGTGTCTAATCTACAGTAAGTACCTACGTACCTAAATAGTGTTTTTTTTCAAAGGGGGACAATCATCGATTGGCTGCTGTCGCCTGGGTGAGGCGGGAGGGAGTGTCAGACTCTTACTGACTAAAAACCACCCCGTTCCTTCTCCTCACGTCGAGCCGGAGCCCCGGTTACCTGTTAGGTTCTCCGCTACTCCGAATCGGCATCGGCCCTATTGGGGCCCATCTGTGGTGGTCTGATGGCTCTTTGAGGCGCGCGCGGAACGCGCCGCGCCGTACGCTCGGGTCACCTAAATAGTATAAACAGACAAGCTTTAATTGTTTATTTGCATTGAATAAGTTACGAACACTGGAAAGCACCAGAATTTATCGGAGGAATATTTTTTACACATGTATTCGACAATTCTTTCATACTTAAAACTGTCAAATGTCAATTTTATTATACAGTTAAGAGTTAACTGTCAATTGAACAATCGACCCTAAATAAATTAATATACCAAAGCCTACTCCGCAGTGTCGTACCCACTGGATATGCAAGCGATTTCAGTGGTGCGGGATATGAACGAGTGTGTAAACAAAAGTGGACACTCGCTTTGATTCCACGAGAGGTCGCCACACAAAAATTATTACGTGTTTTACCTTAATTACTAGCCTTTTATACAAACATTCATATCAATGTGGCGTATCTCTGTTGGTTATTCCATTCATGTATAACTTACTAACTAGATGAATAATATATATTCTTACTTTATCTTCCCACGATAAATGTTTGGTGTCACCACTAAACCTAGCAAGCTAGATTTATATTAATAAGTTCAATATTAGGGTTGTTTAAATTGGTAAACAAGCAGATAAGTGCTTATAGATACATATTTATTATAGTAAAAAGCAGGGATGTTAGGGATCCGTAATCCGAAAAATATCCGTAATCTAAAATAAAAGTTTCGGATACTATCGGATAGGGGCGTGACATATAAATGAAACCATTATATTAGCTACTTGTATTTTAGAAATACCTTAAAATTTTAATATCCGTAACCGAAATTATCCGATACTAACGGATAATCCGAAAAAATTTCATATCGGTATCCGTAACCGTATCCAGTATAATAATCATTTCTATATCCAATCCTTATCCGAAATTTCATATCCATAATATCCCTGCTAAAGTTATAAAACGTGGGTGTTATATTCTAGGCAAATAGACATCTTTGTCAATCCTTACAGGGGTAAAAGGGTGTGATGTTACGTTAGTATATACCTATAAGTCCTTTTTTAGACGTTGCCCCATACTAGGATTTTGTCCTGTGTCGTGGGTGCGTTTACAAACACAAAATTTCACATACACATGACACCCAAAACAGACCTAAACGAAAAAACTATTTGCGGATTACACAAGGTATCGGTCCGTACGGGGTTCGAACCAGCTACACGTTCCATGGCAGTCGGTTGCCCAGCCACTGCAGTTTTAACTAAAAATATTGTAATTATATACTGACAAAAGCTCTATTAATTTCGAGTCATAGAGGGACTCTTCTCATGCGCAGCGTGCGCGGACTCGCAAATCGTTATTTTTAGTATTTAGTTATTTTAGTTTAGTTTTCTCTAATAATCACCAATTCTTGAACAACTAAACTTAAGCCTTTATAAGATTTTATAAGTTAGAATTTAATCTTATTTAAACCTTACCTTTGAACTACATAGAAGATAGAATAAAGAACTAATAATTTATTAATGAACTTGTTAACAGAATATGCGATATAGGTACTAGGTATTATAAACTACAAAGCGCAGGTGTTCCACTAAGTCTGTACTAAGACTTAAGTAAGGGTTTAGTTTAGCTATTACCTAAGTAGGTACATAGCTCACTTATGTACGAAATCAGACTAAAATACAAGCACTGAAGACAAAGAGAAATAGTTAGACAGTATTAATGTATTATCATTTTACAAGAATATGGTAGATAGTGTATGAAAATTAAAAATGTAACTAATCCGTCAGTGAGATAATGAAAAAATTATTAGACACGATTTTTTTCTTTTCTTACAAAATTAAATACTTTCGACAATATATTGATTTGAAATATCGTGTGACGTCACGATTTACTACATTTTATAGGGTAGCGTGACGTAACAACCTCCCACTTCTAAACTTAACTCCGTTTTATCTAAGTATTGTTTTCTTAGACGACATAATAAAAATTATGTGTCTAATATTTTTTCATTATCTAACAGACGGATTAATTACATTTTTAATTTTCATACACTGTCTACTACCCTATCGATGAAACCTTATTAAAAACAAAGATATATATTTGTTAATTTCGTTAGGCTTATCCGACTGGTTAGGTTAGTAGGTTCGATTCTTATATTGGACAAACGATTTTTGACTTACCCAATGTCATTATACTCAGGGTCTAGGAATTGTGTAAAAAGCTGAAGCTATGAAAAATGCAATGTTACGTCATATACCTACCTTTCTACTCGTTCACTACTTTTATGGGCATATAAAAAACTTCTAAATTAAAAAAAAACAGTTTAGTAAGTTGTTAAAATATGTATTTCAGTTGTATCAAAATAATATCTAGCTCCCTCTAGTATTAAATGTCTGTACTAGTTTACATAGATAATAGAAGTAAGGAAATAAATTGTCTATTCTCAACCTGCAATTTATTCCTTTTATTATAGTAAGCAGCACCTTCAAAAGAAAACTAAAACAACTAAAATAACTCAAACTGCCCCCTCCTTTACCAAAACCAATCATTAACCAACAAATTTTCCTCACAAATCATTCAACAACTTAAATCGAGACACCAATAGTACCAATGAATACACAAATTACAATATTACGACAACGACAAACAATTCGCCGAAGAACCAAACCCACGCGAAAGCATGAATCCAAGCCTGACCTATACAAGTATAGAACTCCTAAATAAACCACCCTATTAATTTTAGATAGGAACATTTTATATCCCAACGTTATCTTTAGAATAAAAGGGAATAATAATAGAGTAAATTAATTATTCCACCCACCAGCGTCCGTAATATCGGAGCTCTAAAGACGGGCTCTAAATTTTCTAAACCCAGCTAAAATGAAATCGTTCTCAAGAAAAAGGGGTTTGTTTTAATGCCCATCACAAAATAAATGCTGGGAGACAATAATGTGGGATTCGAAGCGAGATATAAATTCCGAATAAAAATACACTTCGCTATGGTACGCGGGTAATAGTGATGTGCTTGTGATTTTAGTCGATTTTCTTTTTTTTTTGTTTTGTTAAGAAAATATACTTAATATAAAAGCTGAAAAAGATTAGTGTTTTGTTTTAGATGTAAACAAATCTTTGATGTATGTTTTTTCAAAAAAAAAAATAGTAGGTTTTAATAAGATGATTGGTCGCAGTTAATGAAGTATTACAACAACATTAAATTATTAAGTGTAAACACAATTTTTAAAGACATTTTGATTTTAAGATATGGAAGAATTAGATAAATTTTTTTTTTAGGTTAAATAGTGTGCCGTAGGTGCTTGATGCTTGTCTAACGTAATGTATGGGAAGGGAATAAAGGGAATGAAGACAGCTGTTTAACTTGGTTTCTCATCATCCTACGATTCGGTGGGCGGATGAACTTTGAACAAACCAACTGTGTTCTTTATTCATCGGGATATTTAAAAAGCTGCCTCGTTGGCCGAGTGGTCGCAAGTGCGACTGCCGGGCAAGAGGTCTCAGGTTCGATTCCCGGATCGGGCAAAGTATTACTGGGTTTTTAAAAATTCTCAGTAGTAGCATGGAGTCTGGAATTGTGCCCGATATATGGCAATAGCCTATTACGTGGGACTTCTAACATAAATAGTGAAAAGGGGGTATTACATTATACAGTTGCATAAAGAGCACCTCTGCCTAACCGTTCGGAGATAAAAGGCGTGATGATGATATTATATTATTTAAAAAGCTAGACCGCCATTGAGAATGTTACTTTCCGCAAGTCAAAGAAAACTTGACTTGGCTTTTATAAAACCCACGCAAATTTAAAGGTCAGCTGAAGAAAATACTTTAAACACCAATAACATCGAGTGCTTTTATTACTAGAGACGATAACAATCCGTTTATAAATGTATTATCTTGATAATATTTCTGTAATGTGCAACTTCTTACAGGTTTTTGAGCTTTTTAACTATGGACGAACAAACCGTCCTAAATTCGCTATTTGTTTTGTAGTTTTTGAAAAACCTTTGAGTACTTTTTCTGACTTCGTCTTCTATCGTCCCATGAGATATATGGGAGTATGGGACCACATAATTATTACGTTGGTAAGCAAATCAATTTTAGTATAAAAAACTATGAAAAGTGTGACAAAGTAACAAAATATAAGGAATTGATCGCCCTGACTTTTTTATTATTATGTCAACTAAACAAACGTCAACTTTAATGTATGTGATCATGGAAGACTTTATTCGTAACAAAACATCGATAAAAAAATTCGATACACAAGTCACATCACTACAGGACTAAGTCCGCGGCCGCGAAAGAGTTGCGACCAGCATAAACGTTGAGGCCGGATGAACAAATAAATGAGCCACCCGATCGATACCAACCGACATCGACATCGAAATAACTCGATTCCTTACAATACCCACTTACTTCGAGCTATTATAATCGATGTCTTTTGTTTCACTAAGATGTTTTGTCTTGCAATTGTTTAGATGTTAATTTCCAATTTTCAAGTTGAAGTAGTTTTGTAGGTAGACACTGAAGAGACAAGGGGTTTAAGATTGCCACAGTTACCGACTCTTTAGTGGACGGATGTGTATTTTTTTTTTTTTTAACGGGGCAAAATCATCGAATGACTGCTCCCACCTGGGTGAGGCGAGAGGGAGTGTCAGACTCTTACTGACTAAAAACCACCCCGTTCCTTCTCCTGCACGTCGAGCCGGAGCCCCGGTTACCCGTTAGGTTCTCCGCGACGGACGGATGTGTATATCTATTTATAAGTCCTACCTAAGTCAATTATGGAATCATTACAGATATTTTTTTCTATTTACAGGTTAAGAATAAGTTACTTCGGAAATTGGTTCGTTTAATGATAAAGACTACCCGTCAAGCAACTTTAATAAAAATGTGTACTTGAAATGATTTAACCGAGGTGTCTATAACAATTACGTGTAGGCACGTGTAGCTAAACAACAATCGACACAGACGCCACGTGCCGCACTCGGCGAAGCGGAAAAAACACAGATTCACCGCGGAGTCCTCGAAACGTTGTTGACACAGCTAAGTAGCCCCCGACGCCTCGCTTCATTTGCATTTCTCTTAATCTCCGTTATGAATAAAGAAAAATTCTTGGCGACGTTTTTAAGCGTTTCCCGAGGCCTTAGCGGCGCCCGCCTAATGAAGAGGAGCGGTGGGATTAAGCGCCGCCCGCGCCGCGCACTTTCGCGACATTACACTTTTAATTTGAACGAATCTTATTATTTTCTTTTGTTGATTTAAGCCCTCGAGTCGGGAGACGGGTCGAGACGTGACCTGCAGTGGAAAAATGCGATTGCCATCTAAAGCCAACCGTTTAAATGAACGAGATTGGAGCTTAAAAAGTATAATGGACGAGGGGGTGGCGGGGGGCCCAGGCGGCGATCTCGGGGGCGCAAGATGGCCGATTTGCGATTGAGATGAGACGCCCCGCGCCCCCGCCCCGCAGAGATCAAGCAATATAATTAAGTCAGCCGTTACATAAGTATCCGTCTACTTATGCCATAGTATTTCAATTGGGTAATTGTGAAATAATTTAATCACATTATCTAGATATCTTTGAAGGCAAGCATTTAAAATCATTTATATTTTATTAAAATGAAATATAAAGAAGTTTCGATACAGGTATAAAGATATTAATTTAAGTCTGAGAATGTGGCGTGGTGCTACGCGCTCACTGAGCAGGGAGCACTCGTAGCGTCGTAGCACATTAAGAAGATGTTCGCATGAGACGTTATAAAATTTAAAGACTTTGCATCCAGACGTGGCTTCATCCAACGTTTACGTATTCATAGTAACAGTCCAAGTCTTACACAGGCACCACTCTTCATCTAACAAGAGAAGCTTTACTCAATCATTACATCTGGCTTAAAACGTCTTAACTCAAACTTTTCACACGGGATATTAAACTGTAACTTTGTGACTTAAGATTTAAAATTCTTTGAGGTGTTAGTTATAAGTTATTGTGTTTTAGTGGGAGATGGCTAAAGGCTATACCGGTGGAGATCGCCGTCGCTTCAAATGACAAACCTGATCTGGTCACGTAATGAAAAATGACAAAACTGCAGGCTGTCGCGCTTCGCTGCCCCCGATCCGACGAATGGAGACACTCTGAATGGTAGGTATCTACTGTACCTACGTATTTATTTAACTTTTTTATTTCAATATAGTGAGCAGAACGAGAATGTGCAAGATTGAAATAGTTGAACACATGTTTGTGAAAGTTTGCTTCGCGTTCGTTTCGATTGCAATCTTTGAAGTTGTTCACAGTGCATATCAAATTGTGTCTCTGTTGTGATAGTGGGAGGCACCATATATAGTTTATATTTAGACGAGTAATTAAAGGACACGCTATGTCGTATATTGTACAGATAAGTTTTGAATCTATGTCTATTGTCCAGTGTTTAGGTTCAATAGCATAGCAAGAGGCTAATCCGTAACCGATTTATTACATGTATCATTTTAATTACAAGTCAAAGACATAAGAAAACCCTGAATTCATAATCCTACAGCAGATTTGAATTCAACTTTGTCCCAACAGCCCCTAACACAGTTTCATTGAAAATTGTGGCAAATCGAGACCACAGCTCATCCAAAAGAAACACTACAAACGTCAATCGTCGAAGACAAAACAAAACGTAATAAAGCCTTTCCTTTGAACGGCTCTAGAATAAGGAAAAGTTGTAAAGTATCTGAGGGGGGCGACCGCAACCCCACCTGCGGCCCAAAAAATATGGCATAAATGAGTCGAAGGCGGCCCCTCTCAGCCGCGAAATTTCAGCCATACTTGCAAACCTATAATCCTTCATAATCACCTTTACAAAGCAAAGATTAAAACCGATTCTTGCGCCCTCCGCCCACACCACCCGCCAGCGACGCTTTTATATGCGAGACAGCGAAAAGTAAGATTAAATCATTATTTTTCTTAAGCTCCTCTCGTTTTTTCTCCGCTCTAGTGGAAGTTTTTTGCTTGGACTTTTGATGCGGACGATCAAAGACTTGTGTTCAAATTTACATAACATTCTTAAATAAATTGCGGGGTCTGGGGGTGGCTCCAGTGAACACGACTCGCCCGGTCTACTGTATAAACTTATTAATGCGAGTTCCGGATTGATGCTTAATGTACTATTAATTTATTCCGCGGATTAGTCGAGTGCCATCGCATAATTTAGCAACCAAGATGTTTTTGGTACAACTGTTTGTATTATAGTTGCCGTGTGTCAGATGTTAAACTATATTCTTTTTTAATTTGATTGAAACATAACCTACCTTGCATTTTAATTTAAGTATTTTCAACTGATCTTATAATATCTTCTCTGTCTTTTCATCATACACATACCAAAGAATATTTTTTATCAAAACACGTGAACTTGAAATCTTCCCAAAGTAACTTAAACAATCGCTAAGCATTCCACCTGTGCTTAAGTACAACAAACGAGGCGTATCCGTGCCTAACTTATCTTACTTAAGCCGAACTTGGTATTTAGTTAAACCTAAGCGTGTTTGTAACTTGTAGTTGTTTGTACATGTTGTTTAAGTGGTTGTTTGATTGTTTTAGGCGCAGGTAGCTGAGCCCATATGAAATATGTGGCTACTTACTGTGTCGGTAAGCCAAGTTTACTCGGTCGGCATTAGTTTTACAACTTAGACAAGGCGTTACAACACACACTACTGTGTAACCACGATTGACATGTAGTGTACAGGAGAATGATTGTTCTAAGTGTTCCATGTATGTATGTATATAGGTACTCTTGTAAGGTCAGTCTTTGGTGTGAAATTGAATTAGATTATTTTGGATGTATAAGTACCTCTCGAGGTAAAAGTTCCATGCTAAACGAGTAAGCAAGGTTGAGTATTACATCGGTACAAAAACGTAACCTAAAACTGTTTGTTGAAGAGAACGATGAGATGAACCTTAATTTTGATGAACCGCTCTCAAATATAAATTTATTTCACCTCTTCTAAAGCATCAAAGTCCTTCTCGTAAAAACTCCACATCGATTTTACCGTCTGCAACGCAAAGCAACAACATCGCAGCCGACGTTAAACTTGGAGGGCACATTAGTCCCAACAGACTTTTAATTTACGAAGTTATTGGTACCACGTCGATTGCCAATAAGTAAACACTGCTAGCAAAGTCGGAGTATTTAACTTAATTTTTGAGCTTCCACCGGGTTAATTGGCAGAGGCGCACTGGAATGTTGTCACAAAAGAAGCACTTAACCGAATGACGAACAACGGCACTCAAGCGGCTCAAAATAAACTTATCTCGGCCGGGCAAGGGTTAAAATGATTTGCAGGCAAGGCACCAAGTAATTGTGAGGTGGGCGAGGGTTGATGTTGATTCAATAATACGCGACTGTATCGCTAATAATGTTATTTATCGAATTTTTGCGACGGATGCCTGGAGTAACCTGTACACCGCCGTGTACCTGTTCATTAGTCTCCTTGATGTAATTTGGCTGGTATTGTTCAGTGTCTGGTCTTCTCTTTCCCTTCACATATTTTGCTTTTATTTAACCCTGTTAGTACTGTTGTCTTATTTTTATTAGCAGTCTCTAAATTTACAGGTTCAACAAACAAAGTTGCATTGTTTTTAGTGCATCTTATTACCACTACAAGTCTCGTATTCTACAGCATGGACACGTAGGTTACGTATATAAACTTAATGTATGCTTTCAGCCAAGGCTTTCTCAAGAAAAACTTCTCGACAACGTAGACATCCCAATATGGAGTTTCCTCAATTTTCGGTTGACCAAAGTGCTCTTGGTCAAACAACCATACGGCGGCCCTTCTCCCAAGGGCGCCCACTTATACACCTATACTTATATCAGCAATAGATTTCACAGACATATAAGGCATATAACACACTACTGGTTAGAGTACTAACCCACAATCTAGTGGTCCACACAAAGCTGCATTGACAGGCGATACGTATGACAGCCGCCATTGTAAACTTGCCCGATACCTGCCATATTGTGTGGTGGATTGGCGGTACTGTACCGACTACTCGACCCCTCTGTGAAGCTATCTCAAAGTGAACAAGTCACTTGTATTAATACAATAGCTGATAAGTAATTAAATTTTAGAAATTGGAAATATGTACTTTACTGCTAGTACTTTTTAGGCTACGATAAAATATTTGTCTTTAATATAGTTGAATAGTTTGGACTAATCTGGTAATTGGTATTTGCAATAAATATGGGTGTCTCTTCATCATCTCCAATTCCTGTGATGAACATCGTCTAGATATAATAGATTTCTGTCCAATCTGCGACCGTTTGTAATGACAAAAAATGTACGGACACCTATGTTTTTCGGCTTACCCGCGTAATTATTAGACGAGGAACTCGACTAGTTACAGGCCATGCTAGGCTCATATTCCTGAGCAGCATTCCGCGACCTGCGACGCGCGGCACTGTCGCGCTACTGAATAACATAAGTAATTAAAACATAACAATTAATTTAGTATGTCTCACGAAAGTTACAACATAAATATAGTACAGATAACTGTACCAAAAATTTGCCAAAAGCTCCTATTGTTGGTGGTATACCAGAAAAATATCAGAATCGCATCATTAGCGACTTTTTCGTTATGACGTAGAATTAACATAATAAATCTGCGCAGTGCCATCAATCAAGCCCCAGATGACTTCTTTGAAAAGGTTTCTTAAGCCCTCACTTTCATCTGGAGTTCCAGGAAAGAAACTTCACAATGATAATTATTTCTTTTTATTGTAGGCAGTTCAGGGAGATCAATATTCGTTTGTGATAAGTAGGTATTCGTAGGTCCTTCGAGATGGTACTTGGTTATTAGCAAAAATTGTCCAAATATAGAAAAAACTGAATTAGGTACTTACCTACTCACTTATTGGAAACATTATTATTATGATGTGTCAAGGTCAAAGTCAAAATTATTTATTTCAATTAGACCAGATAGACACTTTTGAACGTCAATAAAAAATTAAAAGTGAAGCTATTTTCTCATTCCTAGATGTAGATTCCTATGAGTATTTTATGTGTGTGTAGGTATATTGTGTGGATTATGTGTTTGTTGTCATTTTATAAAATTAATTCTGTTGCTGTTTATTACAATGCTAATGCAAAAATAATCTTTACAGACCATTTCTTTACTGTAATGTAATATATCTTCTTTCTTCCACTTCTAATATTTATAGGTAGTTACATAAATATTTACAACTTAAAATTAACTACAACTAAACTATTAAATAAAAAGAAAGTAAAAGAAAACAACAAAAATTATACCCTTAATTTAGGCGTCAAAGTATTCGTCCGCATCACTATCACAGGGAAAAGTTCCCAGAAGACTGGCAGCATTGCCACGTTGAATGGCAATGCTTATTTTCTGTCCGAAGAAAAAGCCAGCCCTCTGGTCACGTGTAGAGTCGATAAGCCTACGGGCGATGTCTTTAAGCACAGAGTGTGCACTGGGACCCCATGGCCCAAGTGTTTCGACCCCAAACGGCTCAAAACAGTAGTTACCCACTAGATTTGAATATTTACGCCGTTTGAGGGCCTCTGCCGCGGAAGCAGCTGCACCAACGCATGCAGCGGTGCTTAAAAGATGTGATGGCGCAAGGGTGTCTACACACGTCGCGTCCCACACCAAAGGCCTACCCATCTTCCAAGGCAGCAACGACATACCATCTGGTCTTTTGCCGTCATCACGTACCAAACCATTAGGTTCTAATACGGCTGGTACACCGGCTGAGGCAAGAGCACGACGAATGATGTCGTTGATGCTGGCATGGCGAGCTATGCGGCCTGCACTTCTGCAACAAGAAAGACCATGGTGTCCCAAGCCATCGACTCTTTCTCCACAGTGACAATAATGCGGAGAAACACAAGGAGCACCTAAACGTAGGCATACAGCTAGGCGGAACGTTATGTCATCCAACATAGTACCTATGAAGGGTGACGGGAGTGCCTGAAGCCACAATCCTGATTCCCATTCTCCCACAGCCAATAAGCGAGCTCGCTCTGCAGTATTAGGAGACGAGTTGATTAAAGACTCACGAATAACACTGCACAGCGGCACGTCCCACTGTCTCTGAGAAGATGGGTGAACAGGTAAATCCGTAAGTGGGCAAGCCATTTTCCAAGCTTCCACTGCATCAGTCAAACACGGCACCTCAAAACTGGTCAGTGACGAAGAAAGAATTTTCCTGACCAATTCAGAGGTACTGTGGACCGAAGACAGAAAAGCTGGTAAACTAATACTTGAAATTTTGCGGACGCCGAGCCCTCCCATGCGAATAGGAAGAGTAGCTTGTTGCCAAGCTCGGTCATCCAAAGCCACATTAAGTATGGATGACAATGTGTGTCTGATAATTTTGTCTACGTTTTCTAAAATGTGTGAATGTTTCCATAGATGTGAAGCGCGGAGAATATAAGTAAATTTTGGTCCAAAACAACAGTACCGAATTAGGGTGAAAGCCGAATGTGTGTTGATTTTGTGTAATCTATCCGAAATGTGATTGAAATTTTGTATCTTGTCCTCGATGAATTTAGGAAAACATTCATCGAATATTGGTGAACCTAGGAGGTGAAGTGAGTACTTATCAATAATTTTGATATTTGGAGCTATTTGATTAAATTTTGCTAGAGTCGTTAGTCTGTCTGTAGAGTCAGGAATGTATAGTTCACATTTTGATAAATTTAGGTCAAGGCCAATAGAACTTAGTTTTCTTTCAATATAGTCAAATCTTTTAAAACAATGTCAACGTCACCTCCTAGAGTTCCGTCGTCTAAATACCATACATTAAATTTGGAATTTAGTTCACGAATAATAGGATTTATAGCTAAACTAAAAATGGCAGGCCCAAGGGGGTCTCCTTGTTGACAACCAACAGCCGATTCTATTAAATTGTCCTTATACAGTAATTTTGAAGGGTTTCTATAACATTGCCAAAGAAAACTGTAAATTTTGGGGATTTCTTTTAGAATTTCAGTCAACAAGGCGTCCCTGCTTACGGAGTTAAAGGCGTTTTTAATGTCAACCTTTAAGACGACCTCACCTTGGTTACTATTTAAAAATGTGGATAGGGCATGTACCGCAGCCTCGCAGCCCCCTTTGCAACCAAAGCCTAGTTGTGAGGGCTGGAATTTGCTGGCCAAAGACTCATTGTAATAGGCGCAGCAAATTTTGGCTGCGATACGCCTGTATGTACAACCTACAGCAATGGGACGAATACCGCCATCCTTCTTACGCAGGGCACATAAGTTAGCCCCGTATAAGACATCGATGACGGATTCGTTCACATTGCCGGAGAGCATTAGATTGATTAAGGCCGTCAACTCCCTCAAAAGGGACTCACCAGCCTCCCCGGCGCTCGAACACACGAGATCTTTCAGATGTTGTGGTGTCAAGCCGTCGAGGCCGCCAGCTGAACCATTTCGAAAGGAGTCAACGGCCTCGCGAACCTGTTGGGCAGTAATCGAAAGTGAATGGAGTTGAGGGTTTGGTGGGTCAGGAAAGATGAGGTCATCTGCCGGGGAAGGATGTTTACTCTGCAGGGTTGTAACTACCTCTGCAGAGTACGTAGCGACCACATCACTACTAAATAGAACCCTAGCAGCACCACGGATATCGCCATCCGCTATTTTGGACTCTACATGATGCAGCAAACCTTTGTGAGTAAAGTGTACTGATAATTTAGGGTCGAAAGTTTGGGTTTGAGAAAAGCAATTATCTTTAATTTGGGTTGTTAAAGTTTTTTTGTTGGCCAAATCTTTCTGCACATGTAGAATCCTAAATGGAAAGGTTAATAATTGCTTCTTAGATCATCGGTTCTAAGAAGTGCAAGAAAGATAACTCGTATCGACGAGTCACCCCTAGAATTGGCTTCTTCATTTACTCGTTGAACTAAAGACTTCGAAAAACAACTTTTAAGAAAATGTAAACGTCAGTGGCAGTATCAAAGTATACAATTTACTGTGGCGCTGTAAAATTTCCCATTTGGAGTGGCGGCCGCTCATTTATGTAGTTTTAATTCCACCATTCCTTAGCTCCGAGTCGGGATCTTATTTCATTAGCCGGCCGCGAGAGGGAACGCCAGCCATTTAGCTCGCAAGCTACAGAGCCGTTGTGGTGTGCTCTTGGTGATGAGAAGAGCGGTTTTCTAAGTATTCAATTCCAAAAAATGTATAACGAAGGTGGTACCGTAAAGTGTGGTTATGATTTTTTTTTCCTTAATGATAATAATTTCAGTATTAATTAAGTATCGATTGTCTCTGAGATGTAGGTAATGGCACCTGTGTAATCTTATGTTACCCAATTACTTATTGACAAATCACCACTGCAAAAACCGTTGTGTCTTAGTGGGAACAAAATTATGTATATACTATTGTTAGAAGCATAGACAAAAAGGAACGAAATGTCATCGCGTAGCGGGAAAATATAATCTGTGGTTCGAACAATGAAAAAGTCAAGATGGCGGGAACTCGGAAATTATTGAGACGGCATATTTGGTGTTGAGGGAATTTTATTCTATTTGAAAGTCAATTTGCCTATTCATGTGTTATTGTTGTTGTTTTTCTTTCCAATTAATAATTATAGTACAGATAACTGTACCAAAAATTTGCCAAAAGCTCCTATTGTTGGTGGTATACCAGAAAAATATCAGAATCGCATCATTAGCGACTTTTTCGTTATGACGTAGAATTAACATAATAAATCTGCGCAGTGCCATCAATCAAGCCCCAGATGACTTCTTTGAAAAGGTTTCTTAAGCCCTCACTTTCATCTGGAGTTCCAGGAAAGAAACTTCACAATGATAATTATTTCTTTTTATTGTAGGCAGTTCAGGGAGATCAATATTCGTTTGTGATAAGTAGGTATTCGTAGGTCCTTCGAGATGGTACTTGGTTATTAGCAAAAATTGTCCAAATATAGAAAAAACTGAATTAGGTACTTACCTACTCACTTATTGGAAACATTATTATTATGATGTGTCAAGGTCAAAGTCAAAATTATTTATTTCAATTAGACCAGATAGACACTTTTGAACGTCAATAAAAAATTAAAAGTGAAGCTATTTTCTCATTCCTAGATGTAGATTCCTATGAGTATTTTATGTGTGTGTAGGTATATTGTGTGGATTATGTGTTTGTTGTCATTTTATAAAATTAATTCTGTTGCTGTTTATTACAATGCTAATGCAAAAATAATCTTTACAGACCATTTCTTTACTGTAATGTAATATATCTTCTTTCTTCCACTTCTAATATTTATAGGTAGTTACATAAATATTTACAACTTAAAATTAACTACAACTAAACTATTAAATAAAAAGAAAGTAAAAGAAAACAACAAAAATTATACCCTTAATTTAGGCGTCAAAGTATTCGTCCGCATCACTATCACAGGGAAAAGTTCCCAGAAGACTGGCAGCATTGCCACGTTGAATGGCAATGCTTATTTTCTGTCCGAAGAAAAAGCCAGCCCTCTGGTCACGTGTAGAGTCGATAAGCCTACGGGCGATGTCTTTAAGCACAGAGTGTGCACTGGGACCCCATGGCCCAAGTGTTTCGACCCCAAACGGCTCAAAACAGTAGTTACCCACTAGATTTGAATATTTACGCCGTTTGAGGGCCTCTGCCGCGGAAGCAGCTGCACCAACGCATGCAGCGGTGCTTAAAAGATGTGATGGCGCAAGGGTGTCTACACACGTCGCGTCCCACACCAAAGGCCTACCCATCTTCCAAGGCAGCAACGACATACCATCTGGTCTTTTGCCGTCATCACGTACCAAACCATTAGGTTCTAATACGGCTGGTACACCGGCTGAGGCAAGAGCACGACGAATGATGTCGTTGATGCTGGCATGGCGAGCTATGCGGCCTGCACTTCTGCAACAAGAAAGACCATGGTGTCCCAAGCCATCGACTCTTTCTCCACAGTGACAATAATGCGGAGAAACACAAGGAGCACCTAAACGTAGGCATACAGCTAGGCGGAACGTTATGTCATCCAACATAGTACCTATGAAGGGTGACGGGAGTGCCTGAAGCCACAATCCTGATTCCCATTCTCCCACAGCCAATAAGCGAGCTCGCTCTGCAGTATTAGGAGACGAGTTGATTAAAGACTCACGAATAACACTGCACAGCGGCACGTCCCACTGTCTCTGAGAAGATGGGTGAACAGGTAAATCCGTAAGTGGGCAAGCCATTTTCCAAGCTTCCACTGCATCAGTCAAACACGGCACCTCAAAACTGGTCAGTGACGAAGAAAGAATTTTCCTGACCAATTCAGAGGTACTGTGGACCGAAGACAGAAAAGCTGGTAAACTAATACTTGAAATTTTGCGGACGCCGAGCCCTCCCATGCGAATAGGAAGAGTAGCTTGTTGCCAAGCTCGGTCATCCAAAGCCACATTAAGTATGGATGACAATGTGTGTCTGATAATTTTGTCTACGTTTTCTAAAATGTGTGAATGTTTCCATAGATGTGAAGCGCGGAGAATATAAGTAAATTTTGGTCCAAAACAACAGTACCGAATTAGGGTGAAAGCCGAATGTGTGTTGATTTTGTGTAATCTATCCGAAATGTGATTGAAATTTTGTATCTTGTCCTCGATGAATTTAGGAAAACATTCATCGAATATTGGTGAACCTAGGAGGTGAAGTGAGTACTTATCAATAATTTTGATATTTGGAGCTATTTGATTAAATTTTGCTAGAGTCGTTAGTCTGTCTGTAGAGTCAGGAATGTATAGTTCACATTTTGATAAATTTAGGTCAAGGCCAATAGAACTTAGTTTTTCTTTCAATATAGTCAAATCTTTTAAAACAATGTCAACGTCACCTCCTAGAGTTCCGTCGTCTAAATACCATACATTAAATTTGGAATTTAGTTCACGAATAATAGGATTTATAGCTAAACTAAAAATGGCAGGCCCAAGGGGGTCTCCTTGTTGACAACCAACAGCCGATTCTATTAAATTGTCCTTATACAGTAATTTTGAAGGGTTTCTATAACATTGCCAAAGAAAACTGTAAATTTTGGGGATTTCTTTTAGAATTTCAGTCAACAAGGCGTCCCTGCTTACGGAGTTAAAGGCGTTTTTAATGTCAACCTTTAAGACGACCTCACCTTGGTTACTATTTAAAAATGTGGATAGGGCATGTACCGCAGCCTCGCAGCCCCCTTTGCAACCAAAGCCTAGTTGTGAGGGCTGGAATTTGCTGGCCAAAGACTCATTGTAATAGGCGCAGCAAATTTTGGCTGCGATACGCCTGTATGTACAACCTACAGCAATGGGACGAATACCGCCATCCTTCTTACGCAGGGCACATAAGTTAGCCCCGTATAAGACATCGATGACGGATTCGTTCACATTGCCGGAGAGCATTAGATTGATTAAGGCCGTCAACTCCCTCAAAAGGGACTCACCAGCCTCCCCGGCGCTCGAACACACGAGATCTTTCAGATGTTGTGGTGTCAAGCCGTCGAGGCCGCCAGCTGAACCATTTCGAAAGGAGTCAACGGCCTCGCGAACCTGTTGGGCAGTAATCGAAAGTGAATGGAGTTGAGGGTTTGGTGGGTCAGGAAAGATGAGGTCATCTGCCGGGGAAGGATGTTTACTCTGCAGGGTTGTAACTACCTCTGCAGAGTACGTAGCGACCACATCACTACTAAATAGAACCCTAGCAGCACCACGGATATCGCCATCCGCTATTTTGGACTCTACATGATGCAGCAAACCTTTGTGAGTAAAGTGTACTGATAATTTAGGGTCGAAAGTTTGGGTTTGAGAAAAGCAATTATCTTTAATTTGGGTTGTTAAAGTTTTTTTGTTGGCCAAATCTTTCTGCACATGTAGAATCCTAAATGGAAAGGTTAATAATTGCTTCTTAGATCATCGGTTCTAAGAAGTGCAAGAAAGATAACTCGTATCGACGAGTCACCCCTAGAATTGGCTTCTTCATTTACTCGTTGAACTAAAGACTTCGAAAAACAACTTTTAAGAAAATGTAAACGTCAGTGGCAGTATCAAAGTATACAATTTACTGTGGCGCTGTAAAATTTCCCATTTGGAGTGGCGGCCGCTCATTTATGTAGTTTTAATTCCACCATTCCTTAGCTCCGAGTCGGGATCTTATTTCATTAGCCGGCCGCGAGAGGGAACGCCAGCCATTTAGCTCGCAAGCTACAGAGCCGTTGTGGTGTGCTCTTGGTGATGAGAAGAGCGGTTTTCTAAGTATTCAATTCCAAAAAATGTATAACGAAGGTGGTACCGTAAAGTGTGGTTATGATTTTTTTTTCCTTAATGATAATAATTTCAGTATTAATTAAGTATCGATTGTCTCTGAGATGTAGGTAATGGCACCTGTGTAATCTTATGTTACCCAATTACTTATTGACAAATCACCACTGCAAAAACCGTTGTGTCTTAGTGGGAACAAAATTATGTATATACTATTGTTAGAAGCATAGACAAAAAGGAACGAAATGTCATCGCGTAGCGGGAAAATATAATCTGTGGTTCGAACAATGAAAAAGTCAAGATGGCGGGAACTCGGAAATTATTGAGACGGCATATTTGGTGTTGAGGGAATTTTATTCTATTTGAAAGTCAATTTGCCTATTCATGTGTTATTGTTGTTGTTTTTCTTTCCAATTAATAATTATGGTTTAGCTAGTTCTGAATTTGTAATTTGATTTCGATGTTAACAATATAAGGTGAATTGTAATGGTGGTACTCTTCATTTCTCCTGCCTCCTGAGTTTCTAAAATCCAATGTGGTTTAAAACCAATAAGTTCCTTATATCAAAGAGTAAGGTGAACTCTATGACAGTTTTTAAGTTTTCTAATATCAGAAGTGGGATACGATTATTTTCCATGCGTTCTGACTTTCTATGTAGATAATACTTACATGATACGGCAAATTCACTATTCAAAGTTTTTCATTTGTTTTTTGTAAGTTCGTATTCATGTACTTAGTAGGTACGTTGTGATTGAGGTATTGTGGTAACGTATAAAACTATGACTGAAACTTACGGTGAGTACGTTCCAATTCCCGTTTGAAAAGCTATAATGCTTTTGTGTATTTGTACGTGTAAGCTACAAATAAATAAAATTGTGAACTCAATGTTTAAACTATTCCTACTAATTTTCTTTTAAGTTAAAATCTTTAACAATCTCAAGTTCTGTCATTGTAATTTGTTATACCTACCTATGTCCTTTACTGTTACAAACAGTAAGGAGAGACAATGAATGTCACGTAGGTACTGAAGTGATTCTGCTAATATTCCTAGGCGATTCTGCTAACATGGCTTGTGTAAAGTAAAGTGAACTGAAACACTAAATTTTGATTTGTTTGACTGCATGGAGGAGTGATGCTGCCAATTGCTGGTGAGGAAACGTGAGCTCAACACCGGTGCGCCTGCCTGTGCTGACGTCGCTACAGCTACAGTTCATGACTGCGGCAGTAGCTGAGCGTCGATGGTTGGTGGCAGTAGGTGAATCGACTTCGCTTGGACTGCTATGCAAGCTTGGCTCACTGTGTTGTAGAAGCAATACATTCAATGACAAGGCTGGTGAGATCTAATCTTACTTTTATATTTAGTATTCTTTATCTGCTTAATTTTTTTGATCAACAATATAGACAGCAGACCTGGTATGAAGCAGTTAGATACTAAGAATATAAAGTTTGAATTATTGAAATAAAAATGAGTAAATGTTTTACTACGGCAACTGCTTAAAAGCTAAGCCCAAGGCTCAATGCATGGGTTACCATTGGTTGTATTTAGAGTAATGTGAAGGATTAGTTTGTGAAACGTTTGTGCTTTTGAATACGTTGTACGAAGTCATGAGTATGAATACTGATCAATATCCAACATATGAATGCTGAATATGCTTATCGATTACTGTTAAAAGTTACAGTTAAAGTTAATGGGTTGATGATAAGCATATTACAGCAGCAGTAAAATTGAACCAAGTTTCAACTATAAGTTGTTGGTGTTGTTTGTTACAAAGCAAAATACATTAACTGTTAACAAGTTAACTAATATTAACATTGTTTGTATTCTTATGTTATCAGGCATTATTTGTTATGTTTACACTTGAGAGAGGTCAATACATTAACAAACTTTTACTTAACTTAATGTATGTATTGTGTTTGAAGTGGCATCTTGCAACTGAATTTTGAATCACAAATTTTTAGCCGATGGAGCTGAAATTTTTTATGTGTTCAGGTTTAGCTGTGAATTCAGCTGAAATTTTACATCTTTTATCAAAGTAATGTAATCCAAAGAATAAAGATTAAAATCAAAACAGGAGAACTGCTGTATGTTGATGAAAAACATATTTCCCTTCTAATATGCATCATTCTGTTAACTTGTGCAGAATTGTGAAAAATTCTACATGTTACTGCTTGATATGTCTTAGGTAATTTTACAGGGAAGTACTGTCGTTATAATGGTAGACAGCAGTATGTGTTTGTTTATCCAGCAGCGTTACCCTAAAGTGTTGATGTGGTTGTTGTACTGTAGTGGAGGTAGGTTGCCAGTATGCACCTCACAGTTACAGCCATAATATGTATGTCCCTTCTGCACTTGTTTAGCAAATTGCTAAATACAGACTTAATTTGGTTTGTCCACCGCATGAGTAACCTCTTGGGAGGCCGAGAGTGCTTTCTACTTCTGGTAAACAAGCTGCTGTATGGATCAGTTGTTCCTCCTAGAAACGTGACTAGACTCCGTAGAGTGTCAGGATACATCATTGTATGTTGAGAGGGAGATGATGCCTAATTTGTTATCGTTTTGTTGCTTAAAATTTCAAATATGTACACAACCCAGCTTTCAGTGTATTATTTCGAGTTTGTCACCATGATATATTACTTGAGAGGTTTCATGCTGGATTTTATGAATACTCTTCTTATTGTTAGCAACAACGATGTCCACATATTGAACCGCTAGTGTTTTTTTTTTTTTAATTCTTATTTATTTACAGGGTTTTTTCACAGGAGAAAATGTCACCCCGATTATTGCGTACACGAGTAACTTATACCTAATACATTTAATACTTAATATTACTGATTAGTCTACCCGACACCTTAAACCTATAATAATAATTTTGTATAGTTTTCTAGCCTCGGCCGACAGTGGAGAGGCCAGAATGCTATTAAAAAATCCTACATTAAAACCGCAAACAAAGGATCCACGCCTCTGGGGTCCGATACGACCACATTCCGCTAGGATATGATGCACGTCTTCGATTGTACCACAAACTGTACAATTAGGTGAAAGTACTTTGTGCATCATAAACCCAAAGCTATTGAGCGGAACATGACCCGAGCGGAGCCTCAATGCCGTTGTGATCCTCTGTCTGCTCATTCTCCCCTCGCTGAACCAGGGTATGCGAACAAGAGATGGTTGAATGGTCCTATACCAAATACCCTTAGATAAGGATCTTTCATCGAAGTATTCTGACCATGTTTGGATACATCTGTCTCTAACTAAGGGCAAGAGTTCAGTGTGCCAAGGAGCACATTGGTAAAATTCCCCATCTGTACTTGCTTCGTTAGCCAAACGATCAACTATCTCGTTACCTACTAATCCAACGTGAGAGGGGATCCACTGCAGTACAACGGTTTTGTGATTGGCAACAAGATTAGCTAGCATTTTTAATATAGTGAATCCCAGTGGAAGTCCCCTAAAAGAAGAAATACTCGTGCATTTCACAAGATGGAGAAGAGCACTTTTTGAGTCAGTGAAAATAACAATTCGATCCACGTCCACAGACTCAAGATAAGTTAAAGCTTCAGCTATAGCAATCAGCTCCAAATGCATGATAGAAATAGTCGATACAATTTTAAATTTAAAAGAAATTCCAGTTTGCGAATCATAAACGGCAGCACCACAATAATCGCCTTGCTTCGAGCCGTCTGTATACAAACAATAGAAACCGGAATAGTGCGCGTTTAAAAGAATCACAACATATTGATCTTAAATAATGTACGTTATAACAATGCTTAGGTTTATTAATTGAATCTAAATTAGATTTTACAATACTTGAAAGGTCCATATTGCTAACCCAAGTGTTCATGGAAAACATGCCTATTTGACTGCTGCGGTACAGATTTTCTCGTTTGAGTATATCGTGAGACTCAACTAACAAAGGTTTTTTTTTATTTCTCCAATATGGATTATTATAACAATGGCCATGTAGTTTATCCAGTAAACTGATAAGTGGAAAGTTGTAACATTTGGATTTTAAATAAAATTTACCAGCTAAATATCGACGGCGGATAAAAAGGGGAGGCAATACCAATTCGGATTCCATTACATGGATCGGTGTGCTTTTGATAAACCCACCTATTAAACGTAGGCAAATATTTTGTAACCTATCCAATTTAATTAAGTGTGTGTCTGCGCTAGTATCAAGTATAAAACTACCAAAATCAATACGACTACGAATAAGGGATATATACAGGTTTCTTGAGTGTTTAGGATGGACGCCCCACCCAGATCCTACTAAAACTTTAAAAATATTAATTAATTTAAAAATTCGCTCACGAACCTCATGAATATGTCTCTTCCATCGAAGCCCTTTATCAAGCCATAACCCTAAGTACTTTACATGATCTACTACCTCTAACAAAGTTCCGTTTAAAAATATATCTATTACTGGCCTTCGAAAACCTCTACTAAAAAAACAGATTTTCGATTTATCGGGGGAGATTTCTAATCCTACACGTGTCAACATGCCGTTAATGAGATCAAGCGCAATCTGGATTTTTCGTTGCCCCTCACTAACAGAAGAACACTGTACATAAATAGCAAAATCATCCGCGTACTGTGAAATACAAACATTGTGTTGTATATGTTTACAAATATGTGACGTTACTATATTAAATAGAAGTGGTGATAACGGATCACCCTGGGCCAAACCAATACCGGAATATCTACTAATAAAACTGTTGCCAATTCTTATCTTCAGTACTCTTTTATGTAAAAAATTCCATAAATACATACAGATACGTGACCCGACTTTCAAATTGTCTAATACTTTTATTAAAACAGAGTTATTTACATTGTTGTATGCACTATCTATATCTAAAAAACATCCTATAGTGGAACAACCTTCAGAAAAACCGGTTTGAATTGTAGTGATAAGGCAACTCAAACTGTCTAAACACGACCTACCTCTACGGAAGCCGACTGTATTAGAGGAGAAAGTGTTATTCTTTTCCAGAAACCATTCCAACCTTCTATACAAAACATAGTGGAAAATTTTGCAAATACATGACAGTAGTGATATGGGTCGGAGTGAAGAAATGTTACTAGGGTCACGACAAGGTTTTGGAATTGGTATGATAGAAATATTGCGCCACTGACAGGGAACAAAACTGTTATCAAAAAATCGATTAAATAAAGTTAATAATTTAGACTTACCTACTTCAGGTAAATTCTTAATCATAGAGTAGGATATGTCATCGCATCCAGGAGATGTATCCTTTGATTTGATACATTTAACTAGCTCCTGAAAAGAGATTTCGCACTCTAATATAGGGTTCATATTGTAAATAGTAGGGATTGGTGGGGATACATAATCAGGTGTTACTGAAAGTAGAAGATTTGTGGAACTTTGGGCGTCTACAAAATTTCTGGGTGAACGGTAGCCTTTCAACCATCTCATTTTGCGCCACATTTCGCTAGATGAAGTGGTGTGATCAACTGAGGAGCAAAAGTTTTGAAAGTTCTCCCTTTTAGCCTGACGAATTAGCTTTTGGGATATACTTATTTTCCTGTTGAGATCTTCAAGGTTTTGAGGTGTGGGATTGCGTCTAAATTTGGATAATGCTAACTACCTACGAAGGGCCACGGTTTGTGACAGATCTGGGGTCCAATATGGTTTCGGGGAGAAAACAGAAGTAGGGTTTTGATTAACCTTGTACATAGGAATAAATTGGTTAGCCGCGTCATTTAAGACATCTAAGAAACGGTCATAAGCTTCTTGTAAGTCATCTGGTAAACATAGGCTTTGGAATTTATGTTCCAGATACTTTTTGTATGAAGTCCAGTCTGCTTTGCTAAAATTCCTTTTTGTAATAGGAGGCAAGTAGGTCGTGCATAATGTTGACAATTTAATTATTAAATGATCACTACCCAGGTTTTCATTTAAAACAGTCCAATTAAAGTTGATTGCTACGTCAACAGAAACTAGAGATATATCTGGGGAAGACTGTTGTAAAATATTGTCAGCCAAACGGACTCGTGTATGTGATCCATTGTTCAAACAGAAAAACCTGTTTTCGATTAATGAGTCGTAAATAATACTGCCTCGGTGGTCCGTCTTATATGACCAACTTGTGTGATGAGCATTAAAATCGCCCAGAATAACTGTTTTAGAAGTCCATAATGAAAAAAGAGTATCCCAATCCTGTTCAGTTGTAAAGATTCTCGATGGACAATAAACAGAGACAATATATTCGATCGGGTCACAGTTAAATAATTGCACGCACACTACCTCAATACCTATATTATTAACGTGAATGCGCTGCAGCTGCGACTTAACAGATTTGTGTACAAGTATAGCTACACCGCCGTATGAATCATCACGATCCGCGCGATAAACATTGTAACTATTAACTTTAAAACTACTGTTTAGTTCTAACCATGTTTCACTAAGGGCAGCAATATGTACTCTTTCCTGGCGCAAGAGTTCACAAAATGCTGGCAGTTTTGGCCTTATACTTTGGGCATTCCACTGGATTACATTCAATTTAATTGGTTTGTTAGCCATTGCGAGATAAAAAGAAATTAAACAAAGCATTCGCCCACGACCACTCTGAAACAAAACTCACTGATACTAAGGTCAACCATTCTAGACACAACTGAAAGATGCACTTTATCTTATAACTAAAACTGACATTGTTCAGATAAATCACTTCCTTGAGTCTGGACAACAATTCTTTGAATGAAGGACGTTCATCATTCCCTTCCTCCTCAACAGGTAATTGATGATCGTCTTTCTCGTCAGCATCTGCATGCCAAAACATCCAGTCTTCTTTAGGCGGTTTCTTTTTGTTTTTTTGTGCTTGTGTTTTAGGCATAGAGGAAACATTATCCTTAGTAATCGGGTTAGGAGATTGTTTGGCATGTATTGTGGCCTTCGTTTTAATAATTTCGGCAAAAGTAGGTTTCCGAGAATTTACTGGAATGTCTTCAATTGGGGTTGAGGAAAAACGGTTTTCTAAGCTTACCGAGGCTTGAGGACGGAAGTTAGCAACGGAAGGGGTCTGATTTTCGGGTGGGACGTAACATTCTAAGGCTTTTCGATATGTACACCCAAACTCGGACATAATTTCTCTGAGCCTTCTCTCCTTCTTATAAACTGGACATGACTTACTAAGCGAAATATGGTTTCCTTTACAATTGACACAACAAAACATTGATGTATCACAATTTTCGTGATGGCCACCACATTTTGGGCAAATAACATTTTTGGACGGGCACATTTTTCTGACATGTCCCATTCTCCAACACTGTGAACATTGTGATACTTGGTGAATGTACGGCAAAACTTTAATATTCATGTCAAACACTCGAACTGACGTCGGAAGATTATCACCTTCAAAACACAGTCGAAGGGTTTCGCTGGGACACCAACCTCCTTCAGCCCTGTTGCGACGGTCAAGCCTTTTAAGACTTAGAAGCTTTGCGGGTGCTTGGCAAGAAATATTTTTAAGAATTTCGTCTTCGCTGAATTCCAGGTCTACATCTTTAATTACACCATAACAGATGGACAGTTCCATAGCTTTCTGAAATCTCCACCCTCTCTCCAATAGTTTCTCACACATAAAGAAGTTCTGAGCAGCCAATTCAGTATCAAAAGCAAACCGTATTTTAAAAGGACTTATATATTTAACTTCTCGTATTGCGGTGATATTATTTTCTTTTAAAATACGTGCCATTGCAAACTGTTTCGGGAGACGTTCTTTATGTGAAACATATATTTCATTTTTTTCCTCTTTCGCGGAATTTCTACTATCATGGCGAGTCTTTTTTTTGGTAGCTTTAACTTCTTTCCAACCTTCTTCTTCTTCAGTGCTTTCTTCTCTTTCTCTCTTTTCCGCTTTCGACTGTTCCTTTTTTTTATTATTAAGATCGTCATCAATGACATCCATGTCCGAGGAATCATTTAATAAGCTCTGTATGTCATTTCTGGCTATAGGTACGGGTGTATCACACCGCGAAGGAATGTTTACGTAATCCTCAGTCATTGTGCGGTCAAGCTAGGTGCCTGCGACCGGAGGGACCGGCGCACACCTGTGATACGTGTTAGCGTAAACAACTATTTGCACAAAAAATAATATAACAATTCGATCCGCGACAAAAAACACAACCAGACCGTACCGGTGCCGGCACGGTGATCCACCGCTAGTGTTACTTGTGTTAGCTGACTGGCGATAAGTAACGTTTACATATTGACGACATGTGTACAATGTTGATTGCGTGATAAAAAAAAATTGAAGTAAGTTTTACCGATGATCAATAATCATGCTGATTCGGTGATAATGTATGTGCCTTATCAATGTGTATGACTACAGGATTCCATCAAAAGAATATTTAGGATGGACTAAAAGTCATAGTCAGGTGTGTCCGAGCGGATACAGAACGTCTGACAAGATCGAGTGTGGTGTGGTGTGTAGTGTGGTGAAGGCTACAGCGCTAAGTGTTACGACTGCTAATAGATGGTATACTCGTGTGGAAACGCGACACAGACTGTGGCGGAGTTTCTAGTGCTATGTGGATAGCTTCGGACTGTAGAAATGTGTCCTTCCCACACAACATGATACGCTAACGTCGTGCCTATGTCATGTAGTCGTTATAGCAGAGATAGCTAACGTAGTGCTTCCTCTCTGAGTATGTTTTATGATCGTGAACTATGCTAACGTCGTGCCTATGGTTCACTATTGATTGTGTTTTTTCCTGTGTTCGTGACTCATGATACGCTAACGTCGTGCCTATGTCATGTAGTCGTTATAGCAGAGATAGCTAACGTAGTGCTTCCTCTCTGAGTATGTTTTATGATCGTGAACTATGCTAACGTCGTGCCTATGGTTCACTATTGATTGTGTTTTTTTCCTGTGTTCGTGACTCATGATACGCTAACGTCGTGCCTATGTCATGTAGTCGTTATAGCAGAGATAGCTAACGTAGTGCTTCCTCTCTGAGTATGTTTTATGATCGTGAACTATGCTAACGTCGTGCCTATGGTTCACTATTGATTGTGTTTTTTCCTGTGTTCGTGACTCATGATACGCTAACGTCGTGCCTATGTCATGTAGTCGTTATAGCAGAGATAGCTAACGTCGTGCTTCCTCTCTGAGTATGTTTTATGATCGTGAACTATGCTAACGTCGTGCCTATGGTTCACCATTGATTGTGTTTTTTCCTGTGTTCGTGACTCATGATACGCTAACGTCGTGCCTATGTCATGTAGTCGTTATAGCAGAGATAGCTAACGTAGTGCTTCCTCTCTGAGTATGTTTTATGATCGTGAACTATGCTAACGTCGTGCCTATGGTTCACTATTGATTGTGTTTTTTCCTGTGTTCGTGACTCATGATACGCTAACGTCGTGCCTATGTCATGTAGTCGTTATAGCAGAGATAGCTAACGTAGTGCTTCCTCTCTGAGTATGTTTTATGATTGTGAGCTACGCTAACGTCGTGCCTCTAGTTCACTATTGATTACTTTACTGTGTTGGTGACTTATGATATGCTAACGTCGTGCCTGTCATGTAGTTGTTATAGTAGAGATAGCTAACGTAGTGCTTCCTCTCTAACTGTATTTTGAATTATTATGGATCAATGTGTACATGTAGTTGTTTGTGTTGGTAACCAACGACATCCCGATACAATTTTTATAATTTCAGGTGCAGAAGGTATTGAACTCACACGTCACGTTTTTGGTAATTGATAAGATTAACGATTTAATATGGGTCGATGTGTCTTCGGAAAAAACCGGTGTCCCGACCCAATCCTTATGTTCTCAAGTGATGATTATGTTGTTTCCATGGATCATGTGATACGGTAATATGATGCCTATCATGTGGTCCACATTAACCGAGATAGCTAATGTTGTGCCTCCTCTCTGGCTATTTTTTTGTGACCTGCGCTAACGATTTAATATGGATCGATGTGACCGCCGGTAACCACCGTCGTCCCGATCCAATTCTTATGTTCTCAGATGCAAACAGTATAGAGTTCACAGCTGAACAAGCTGCCAGAAACCGCGGTGATGTCCCTGCTACGGAGCGTGTGCTGTAAATATGCGACAGTGCGACACAGGAGCACGAGGACGTGCTCCAGTCAGGAGAGGCCGTGTTAGAAGCATAGACAAAAAGGAACGAAATGTCATCGCGTAGCGGGAAAATATAATCTGTGGTTCGAACAATGAAAAAGTCAAGATGGCGGGAACTCGGAAATTATTGAGACGGCATATTTGGTGTTGAGGGAATTTTATTCTATTTGAAAGTCAATTTGCCTATTCATGTGTTATTGTTGTTGTTTTTCTTTCCAATTAATAATTATGGTTTAGCTAGTTCTGAATTTGTAATTTGATTTCGATGTTAACAATATAAGGTGAATTGTAATGGTGGTACTCTTCATTTCTCCTGCCTCCTGAGTTTCTAAAATCCAATGTGGTTTAAAACCAATAAGTTCCTTATATCAAAGAGTAAGGTGAACTCTATGACAGTTTTTAAGTTTTCTAATACTATGTTATGTTGGTTTTGATAAATTATAAATAACATATTGATCAGGTCACCTGAAAGAAAGAATTGCTAGGATTTAACATAGAACGTTTTTTTTATTCAATGTTACAACATACTAAATCCGCTCTTCCTTCCGCGTCACTCAATCCTCTGGTCTATGTCACTAGTACTCCTGTAAATACGACGAAATTGTACAGCTCACGCTAGATACTTGATCTGTTTATGTCTGTGTTGTTTTGTTCCTCGTATTAATTAAATGCGACAAAATCGCGGCGCTCTGACTACGGAACTATACATTGTAATGTAGTAGTTTTATATTTTAGTCCGTACGGAAAATATATACATATATACAAAGAAAAAGAACATTGTTACGAACTTTAAGTTCATTCAATTGAGGATTTTACTTTTTTTATTAGAAAGTTACAGATTTCACAGTTGATTGTTCAGATTTGTTGCGTTGGAGAAAATATCACCTACTTCACCCCATAGAATAAGATAGATACCAAATTAGGGAGATAAGTAAGTTCGGTTAGTATGAAAAGTGTCCAACTATTCGATGAAAACAAAAAAGAACCTTCCAATTTACTTTTTGCGGTCCGAGAATTTGGCTAAACATATCGACGCAGTCACATCGAGATTGTGTTTTGAAAAACCTACCACCTTTTTACCATATATTCTAATCATCTAAGTCATTAACAAGAAGAAAATCAAACAATTCTATAAACATTTTATTGTTCTAAATAAGCAATGCGCCATTTTACAGGCATAACAGTGAATGTGTAGCTGTCATTATTGGTGAAAGAGAGCTGTTTTTTTCCGAAGCTTTTCTTCTAAGTTCCACTGAAATGACGAGGCTTAGTATTCCATTGTGAGTGTACCCAACACTCATCCTCTGATTGATGATATTTTTAATTACAATTTTTAATGTCAACAATCTATAAATCTTAGTGCTTAGAAACGAAATGAAATATTCATAACGAAATTTCGCCTTTTTGTAATTTACTTTTTATTGAATTAGATTGAGAAGAATTTTCTTTTTCATTTATTGATTCGTTGAAAATGTTTAAGTTTTTTTTTCGCTTTGCTTGGAATTTTAATAATGTGTTTCAAATTAAATGTTTGTAATAAATGGTTTTTAGTAGACTGGTCTAAGTCGTTGTTCAATGATCTGAATCGTAATTTGTGGTGCGTCGCACCTTTTGTGAACTTTGAAGCACCACGCTTGTTAATTATTCACTGAAGAGCTAGACACTTATTATCATTATCATATAAAATACTCTGTTTTTTTTTTAATAAATGTGTATTGTTTTTATATTATTAGCCATCGTCAAAACGCCCTCCGCTTCGGTCCGAACATACCGAATTCTATTAGCTAAATGTACAACAACGGCCTGCAAAATTATCGGTTGAAAAAGTAACATTAAATTGTAACCAAGAGGTGTCTTCCTTAGTTGTCCCTTTACAAAGTTGGACAAAATTTACGATTGTAAATAGGACGTTCCGTTTGTTTACTTATGACCGAGTAATTCGTTGAATCCGTATAATTACTGGCATTAAGATGATTCTGCTTCCCCCGAACAAAATGGAGGACCAACTAAGTAATGTTAAAACATTCAAATGCCCACTGACTTTTGGGAAACGTTTTAAAGTTGTGGTTATAAATTTTCAGCCAGAAACGAAAGATTACAATTGTGGAAAGTATCTAAATAGATTGCTACTAAACAAATGTTGCTTGTCCCGGATTTGATCTGGGGAGCTTTCGTAGCGGATGCTAGAATCGTAACAATCGATTCATAGAAACACAAGCTGGTTTGTGTTTTGTTTTAAGTTATAAACACGTTTATGAAAAATGCCAATTTTTTATAATAAATCAGTAACAAATTCCTTAAGTTTTTTAATTCTTTAAAGATTACCTTTAAAGATTAATGAAAATGTAGAAAGGTATTCATAATGGAACAATGGTAAGAAATACTACCCACCGTCCACTGAGCGAAGTGCGTCGCTTATTAAATTATCTGCGTTCCCTACCGGCAGTGTATCGGTATATTAATCGCAGTACAACTGCTAAGGGACTTGCAGACGATAAAATGAAGAACATAGGGTCAGGGTTGCTGCTTGAAAGGGATTCGAAAGATTTTTTCTTCAGTTTTTATCGTCTGGCTGCCCTGTTCATTGAGTAGTCGTGAGCAAGAAGAGCCTTTGCTCTGAGAGAGAAGGGTTAAATGGATTTCGAATTTCTATATAATTTTTTTCTTGTAAATTGATTGATTGTTTGATTATAAGAAATAACTAGCTACTATATATGTATTTCTGTAGAGAATTAACGTATACCTCTTCACTTGTAGCGGAGAACCTAACGGGTAACCGGGGCTCCGGCTCGAAGTGCAGGAGAAGGAACGGGGTGGTTTTTGTCAGTAAGAGTCTGACACTCCCTCCCGCCTCATCCAGGCGGGAGCAGTCATGATTTTCTCCCCTTAAAAAAAAAATACTTCGTCACTTCATCGCTTCGAGCAATAACTGACGTAGCTTTACGTTATTGTTTAAACTATTGTAGGTACTAACCTCGTTAAACTAATAGAGATTTCTAGGGTTGAACAACGTCTGAAATGTATTCTATTTGTATTTCATAATAAGAAATATCTATAAAGTATTGAAATTAAATCGAGTATATCGTTAAAATATGTTTATTTTATTTAAATGCCTTACAAACGTTTATCTGAACACATTAAGATTTTTGAATGTTTTGTATTAGGGCACGGATGTATCACCCCTAAGATTTGATCGTTAGGGTGAGCGCTAAAATGCTGTTTTAGTCGATATAACATTTTTATTCAGCGCCTGCGGCTGGCGTAACTCTTTATTGTAAAAAAGCAAATAAAGATTGCATTTTTCGCGAATAATATTTCTTAGCACCTATGGCTTCTATGGAAATGATTTAGCGATATTTTTCGACTTCGATTTTTTAAGAATCTGTAATAGATATTCTTTTTTTTATAGACTTAAACAACTAAACGAATTCACTCGACAATTTGCCACGACTGATAAAGTTTTTACATACACATCCCTGGCAATAATTTAGATAACTGGAGGCTAATTCAATGTAGATAAAGAATTGAAAGAATAAAACGCAAACCGAATTGAAACTAGCAATATTTCTACTCGCATTAGAGCAAAACAGTTACAAATAATAAGCAGCATCTTACCACCCCCTGTTTGTTCCGATTGATAGGAAACGGAGCGATCCTTCAGAGGAAAAATGTACCGGCTAATGATTTGCTAACGATGATATTTATATTTTAATGCAGCCCCCAACACAGATTATTTCCTTTGAGGACGTTTTACTGATCAATCGAGATCTTCCCAAGATGGCGGCTTTAATTGAGTGCTGTGTGATCCGACGAACATTTTTTGATGTAGACGTTTTTAGGGAAAAATGAAGATTTGTGTGTATTTGTTCTGTGTTACTAAGAGGTTATGTGTCTTTGGATATTAAAAGGAGATTAAAATAAAAGTTGGTCTATAAAAAGGTCAAATCATTTGTTTCTTGGAATATTAGTAATCAACGTCTACTCAAATATATTCAATCCAAGACATTTATAAGTAAAAATTTGGGCTCGTCCGGGATTCGAACCCGGGGCCTCTCGCACCCAAAGCGAGAATCATACCACTAGACCAACGAGCCGGTTGTGTCTAGATCTAAATCAAGTCGTTTGTAACACCACATTGACAAACGCTTATACCCGGTACAAACAGAGGAGTGTTATAAGTTTAACTTATCTGTCTTTCGGTTTATTTGACGAAGACAGTGTAAAGCTTACTTAAATATGAATTGTTATTTGGGGGGGGGGGGGGGGGATCACCCAATGACTTATTCCGCCTTGGGTGAGGCGAGAGAGAGCGTCAGACTCTTACTGACATAAAAACCACCCTGTTCCTACCCCTGCTGTGAACTGAAACCCCAGTAACCCGGTTGGGTTGTCCGCTGCTCCGGTTTTACATTAGGGTATGGTCAGTACCGTCTTTACCATAAGGGCACTCGGGGCTCGTGCCCGGAGCCCTATCCTCAGGGAGCCCCGAAGTCCCGACAATTTCTACGACGGAAACGCACACGCTACGTGTGGTGTTTGGTGCGCTCGATTCCACGGAGGATACCTATGTATGATCCACAAATTGTTGTTTCGAGTCTGGGTGTCATGTGCATGTGAACTTGTGTGTTTGTAAACGCACCGTCCGTGATACAGCAGAAAAGCTTAATGAGGGAAAATGTAAAAAAAACACATTTCAAACGTGCCCCGGTGTAGTCTAAGACGTAACATCATTGCATTGTATTTGTATATAACTGTAAGATAAGAGAAAGCGAAACCTGTGTTTTATTTCCATACAATTTTGGTATAAACAAAAATAACAAACCAGACAGGCACTATATTACAAACGAATCCGCATCAAAATCACATCTGTAGCAACAGTAGGTACCGTACATCTAAATATTTTCCTATTTGCAATACATTTTTCCTAATTCACTTTATTACGTCTCATTCGTCGTTTCTCACATACGAATTGTGTTTAAACGAAACTTTATTATTTTCCAAAGCGGTCGGGACACAGATGTTTCGACTCAAATAATTTCAGATACCACGTTATGATATGAGTATGAACCAATACGCTCGCAATAAGAATGTACGTACTGTGTTTTACTTACGCTGAGAGAGATGGGGGGTACGCGACACGTTGTTGTGTTTTTATAGTGTACGACTTTTTGTTTGCTACGATTGTGATGCGTGTTGGAAAGTAGGTGTCGTACGATTTTTTGCTGCGATTATATTGCATGTTGGGAAATAGAAGGTTTTCTTAAATAGTAAGTAACTTCTCTGTGTATTCATTTCACTCATCGAGTTTGCAAACTTGATGGTCTGTTCATTTAGATTTATTTTGATTCTTGAGTCTAAACGGTCGAAGAATTTAAGTTATAGAATAGTACAGTTACAGAATTCTTATGAGGAATTGTATCCAGTTGCATATTTGCTTGATAATATTAAAACATAACATAACATGTTCTGCCCATGCCATGAAATGAAATGTGCCCCTATTACATGGGACTCATAACATAAATAGTGAAAAGTGGGTGGTACATTGTACAGTGGCATACTGAGCACCTCTGCCTACCCTTTTGGGGATAAAAGGCGTGATATTATGTAATATTAGTTTAATTAATAGTCTTTTCATTGCATTAACTCGTCGAGTACCGTCATTATAGATACAATTAAAGAACAATAGGTTGCGGTCACCGGTGACCGCTTGGTGTTTGACAGTTTAATAATATGATTCTTTGGATGTATTTGAATCCTTGTGTGTACTGCTAAGGAGTGGAATTCTTTGCCATAGTCTGTAGTTCCTAAAGGGAACGTGGGTGTCTTCAAGGGCCGAGTGAATAGGTTGCTTATAGGACGACGTGCTCCATCGTGGACTGCATCATCGCTTACCACCAGGCGAGATAGTGGTATAACATCGGCCAATTTTATTTGTAAAACAAATCTATCTACCTATATCAAAGTGTTTGTTTTTATACATTCCACCACAGACGCAGTAACCCTATGCCATTCCATACATAAAAAGTTTAATCAAATCGTGAGGTATAAATGCTCCCAAAACCATTCGTTTTATACACAAATAAATTGAATAGATACTTTTCCAACGTTTATGCTGATATTTCCCTGCAATATTTATACTTGGTAGGATAATACTTAAATAATACAATTCGTAACTTGAAGTATAACCCTTTTAAATTTTCATACATGTATTATGTATGTATACTTATATGACTGCTTTGCTCGCCGAGTGGTCGCAAGTGCGACTCGGCAAGGGGTCTCGAGTTCGATTCCCGGGTCGGGCAAAGTATTATTGGGTTTTTAAAAAATTCTTAGTAGTAGCACGGAGTCTGGAATTGTGCCCGGTATATGGCAATTATATGGGACTCATTATATAAATAGTGAAAGGTGGTTGGTTACATTATACAGTGGCATAATGTACACCTCTGCCTACCCCTTCGGGGATAAAGGGCGTGATGTTATGTAACTTATATGTATATATTTACATCAAGTTGTAGGTATGTAAGTACATATGTACTCATTTATCTCGAAGACTCCTAAAGTTATTTGTCTATAAAACTGTCGATGAAGGTACAATTTTAGGTTATAATCTCCGATATCAGATAGAATTGTTTCAGTTTATAAGGAAACTCCGAAGATAGGTCCGGTTGTAATAGATTCGGAAGACCGAATGATAGGTCTTTGCCTATGGAATTACCGATTTGTATGAAAAGATTTTTTTCATGTATTTTTTATTTGTATTTATCGAAGTACAATGCACCCATGCAATCAATGCACCTTTGCCAACGTAGGAACTCCAATCTTTGCACGGTCGTGATCGGGTATGCTGTATGTCACATCTTTGTCCACCTCCTTGTGAAGTCATATTTCGTATTAGAATAACTTTGACACCATCACTTTAAGATCTAGTAATTTTTAGCTAATATAGGTACCTACTTTATAACTACATAGTTTTTTTAATTTTTTTGGGGGTTTTTGTCCATATATGGATACGTCAACCCCATCGTACCTTATCTAATCAAATATACTCTATGTAAATGAAAGGGAATCATTAACAAAGTATGACATATAAGAAAAGTTATGTCACCCTCACCAGTTCACACAACCCCTTTGCAATCTTCGTTTTAGGATTTGCTAAAATGTATCGAACTAGCCCAACATCTAATTTATTCAACTTATATTTTCTGATTAACGATTCCCTTTCATAACTACATAGTTAAGGTAGCATTTGTTTTGTTTATCTGCTAATTGGCTCGTTGGTCTAGTGGTATGATTCTCGCTTTGGGTGCGAGAGGCCCCGGGTTCGAATCCCGGACGAGCCCTATTTTAATATCAGAAATCTCTAGTGTTATTTGTACTTAGGTCTAACATTATCTTGTGCAGAAAGTGTGTTGGTCATCCTTCAGCAGTTCACTTCATTTTATTTATTTTTTTTGTATGGAATAAGCCGGTCAACGAGCAGGCGGATCACCTGATGGTAAGAAATCGGCATCGCCCATGGACACCTGGAACACCAGAGGCGCTACAAGTGCGTTACCGGCTTTTTGGGGATTAGGAGTTTGAGGATCGATAAGGATTCAGGGATTGTGGAGATTGGGGAAGGGTAGGGTAATTGGGCCTCCGGTAACCTCATTCACATGACGAAACACAACGCAAACGTTGCTTCACGTCGGTTTTCTTTTTTGTTTGTTGTATTATAGTTAATTCAGTTAATTTTATTGCTTTTCAAAAAGCTTCTTACATCAATTATATGTTTGTTATTACAAAATGAAACATCGGTCAATTCACACGCAACTTTATCTCAAAGATCAATCGATAGCACTCATCATAATTAATCTCTCGGTTGTTTTAAAAGGACGGCATTTCTTGGAACATTTTATTTATATTAAGACTAAATATAATACAAAACGCAGGTAGGTATATTATCGTAGTTTATATTCGCACGTTGCTAGATTATTTGTTTAAAGCAAGAAGTAGGGTCAACAATAACAGACCAGTGGGCAAACAGCAAGTCATATTGTTACAGACTTGTGTACGCGTAGACGTGGCGTTTGGGATATGAATGTGGGGTACATATAAACATTTTTTGATATGTTTTTAAGGGATGAGCCGGGAAACGAGCTGACGGATCACCTGATCGTAAGCAATTGGCGTCGCTCATGGACACCTGGATCACCAGAGGCGTTTCAAATGCGTTACCGGCCTTTTGGGATTCGGAATTTAAGGATTGAGGAGTTAGGGAAGGGAGGGGGGTGGGTAATTAATACTCCGGTCACCTCACTCACAGGACGAAACACAACGCAAACATTGTTTCACGCCGGTCTTCTGTGAGGCCGTGGTATCACTCCGGTCGAGCCAGCCCATTTGTGCAGAAGCATGGCTCTTCCACACTTAATAATAATGGTCAACGTCTTTGGTAATTTCTTGAAGTAAAAAACATAGTGGTTATAATTTATTATACTGTTTTTATTGGAGCCAAAAGCGTTGTCTTCTGTTCATATTGGTAGGTGCAACTTATGGAAAAGAAATACTTCGTGATATTTATCTGGAGCTATCTATTGATAGAGTAATTTTAAGGAACCGTTTAAGGGTGGAGCAAACGTCTCGAGAAGTTGATTCTAAAAAAAAAAAAAATTAAAAAATCGTTTTGAGTCGTGCCTAAAATATGTGTATGAAATTGTGTATGAAATAACAGGTCCGTTACTATGACTTTGTACACTTGTCTAATATTTAATAGTAGAAACAGGATTACTTATGGCCATGTCTACAACAATTAAGAAGTCACTCTTACCTGTACGGGCAGGTATTCACGCGGACCGAATTTCCCGGAATCCAGCGATGATCCGCCGACTTCAACCTCAGCAGTTGCATCTCCATTCAACGACACCACACTGGAAACAAACTCTAACCTTAGGACACAAGGTTGAATATCGTACTTAGATTATTTTGTAACTTATGATGTTTTGTATAATACCACGTCATAGTTACCTCGATAAGATTGATCGAGTGGGGTAAGGAGGCCAGATAATCTGTGTTTGAGATAAAAAATCGGTGACTTGTCAAATTCGTCGCATTCTATAGTGTAGTTTTGGATCGTCTGTTCGATCCTCGGATTGGTCTCGGATATTTAACCACTGAATTAGATTTTGTTGTGTTCACATTTATTTGGGAATGAAACATGGCTTGGTTCTTAGACTGAGGATTTCGATCTTCTATGATTTGGTTGACCAGACTTAATGTAACTTTTAAACTATTGCTTCTAGCTTCTACTAGCGGCTTCGCACGCGTTCCTATAGGATATAAAGTAGCCTATTTAAATTTATTATTTTATTTATTATTCCATGTACACCATACAGCAGACAATATTACAGAGGGCAACACATTACAAGCTTAAGGTACATAGGTATTATTGCTATGTGTTATTCCAAACCAAAATCTACCGCTGTTCCAAATTGCATCTCAATCCAATCAGTAGTTTTGCATGAAACAGTAACAAATATACACACAGTACACACACACATACATCGTGACAAAATTTCCCATTTATTATATTATAGTAGAATATTAGCACATAGTAGGATAGAAGGACGTGGTAACAAGTGCAACTAGTGATTAAGGGTTAGTTTCAATTAATTTCGATTATTGACCATACCTTTATTCAATATATAAAACTTTAAACACGACATGTACGAAATAAATATTGTGCATGTAATGACGTAATTAAAAATGAAATTGAAGAATGTATTAACATTAAAGTGGTTCATGTGTCTTTGATCCAGACAAAATCCTAAATCTTTCTCCAGCCTTCGAAGTAGAAGAAGCAGTATTCGTAAGATTTTCGTTAACTATAGCTGTCCTGTATCCAAAAATGAGGTTTAAGTACTAAGTACTTATACCTATATTCACACTGGATACTTAGAAGCAGTTGTTGACGATTTGATGTCATGATATTTAAGCAAAAGTGATCACACAGAATAAGGTATTTGATACAATTAGTCAAATTCAATACTTTTTTGCGAACTGTCAAAAACGACAGTTTTCTATGAATTTTGTACGAGATTGTGAATTGTGACGGTACATTTTCTAGCGTCAAACAGCGTACTTTTTTCTTAAAAATTTGCTGAAAAAAATACTTTAATTAAGTTGGTCATAAAATCAATTAATGAAAGTGCGATTATTATTTTTTTAATATATTTTTTTTAAATATTTTATTGTATTGAACAGTCGACATAGTTTATTTTTTATTAAGGAAAGTACCCTTATAAGCTACCGAGCTTAGCTATTGTCTTACAACAATTTTAAATTACTTCCTTGGTATTCAACTAGCAAGTGAATCTTAGAAGGCCACCTCATACACATCAGGTAAGCAAAAGTCAAAAATCTAGTGACATTTCATTAATTATAATCCCGAAATCTGTTTATTTTTTTCTACTAAACTGATCCCCGATTCGCAGCGGGTTGCAAGATTTCTATCTGAACAAACGTGACTTTGGAATCTATATTAATGTTAATAGGGTTGATTTTGCTGTGGTATGTGCCTTGAATTGGTCATTGTATCATGATTGAAATCCATTTCTTGCGATATTTTTTGTATGACTTAAGGATTATTGATGATTATGCGATTACTTGGCGTTAAAAGTTTGGGCCGCTATCTTCCAACATGAGTATTGAAGACATCTTGTATTGTTGTATTATCTCTTAATATTTGTTACTTAGTTGTGTGTAGATGTTAAAGAATTTTATTCTCTTGACTTTTCTTAAATACTTGAAGGTTTTTTAAATGCCTCATTGGCCGAGTGGTCGCAAGTGCGACTGCCGGGCAAGGGGTATCGGGCCGGGCAAAGTATTACTGGGTCTGTTTTTATACTAACTATCGTGAGATATTCTCATGAGGAAGAACCCCTCTGTCGTTCGAAACTAGTAGAGCTTTTCTCAGTATACTCACGTGAGTAACCCCCGATTTTTAGTTATTACTGGGTCTTTATAAAATTCTCAGTATTAGCACAGAGTCTGGAAATGTGGCATACGGTATATATGGCAATAGGCTCACCCCCTATTACCTACATGGGACTCATAACATAAATAGTGAAATGTGGGTGTTATATTGTATTTTTATTTTTTGCTTTTTTTTGCTTTTAGGCATTTAGTGCCATAATGTGCACCTCTGTCTAACCCATCGGGGATTAAAGGCGTGATGTTATGTTATGTAATTGAGGATTCTATGCGAGGTAACTGTGAGTGAATAGACCACAGATATACTGTGGAATAGACAGTAAGAAAAGGGCAACTTAAGTAGACCAATCTGAGAACATGCTGAAAAAAGGATAAATTTGACAGATCGCTATTAATTTGTGATAACGTAAACGTACCGTCAAAAAGAAGACATCCTGCAGTTTCGTTGCATTGTGCCATAAATTTCTTATGAATTATTCTCATAAAGTTTATCGTTACGTCATCTGAGTTTGTCAATATCAAAAAGTCGTATGTCTACATTATTTTAATAGCATAAAACAATTCATTATTATTAATGGGTGCGTTCATCGTTCTCAGTATAAAACACTGCATAGTGTTCGTTCAATTTCGATCTTCATCGGCAGTTCGCGAGTTGGGTGTAGTGGGGGCACCCACCGCCCAGTCTCAACGCTTCATCTCTCTGTGTTAGTAGCACTTGGACTACTTGGTACTTAATGTCGTTGTTTTAGAATATTATAAAGATATTTATGTATTAATCTATACATGTAATAAAACTGTAGAAGTATAAATTCTGTACATTGATAATATAACTCAATACCACTTGCCCGGCAGTCGCACTTGCGACCACTCAGGCAACGAGACATAACATACCATAACATCATGCCTATATCCCCGAAAAGGTAGGCAGAGGTGCACGTTATACCACTGTACAATGTAACACTCACTTTTCACTATTTATGTTATGAGTCCCATGTAATAGGGGGTGAGCTTATTGCCATGTACCGGGCACGGTGCTACTACTGAGAATATTTAAAAACCCAGTAATACTTTGCCCGACCCGCGAATCGAACCCGAGACCGCTTGCCCGGCAGAAGCACTTACGACCACTCGGCCAACGAGGCAGCCTTTTAAATATCCCGATGAATAAAGAACACAGTTGGTTTGTTCAAAGTTCATCCGCCCACCGAATCGTAGGATGGTGAGAAACCAAGTTAAACAGCTCTCTTCATTCCCTATACATTACGTTGGACAATGGTGTACAATGCACAATAAAGATTATTCCATTCTATTCCTTATTAAACATCCCTTTAATTCTAATTTTGTATCAAAAATCCTCAAAATACCGCCATTAAACTACAACGTACCCATTTCTGATTATCTTTGACGGTATTGTGTTTAAAGCTGGCGAGGGGGTGCCTCCTACCCCCCTACCCCCTACTGTCTCACGGTAGCGCGGGTAGATTAACACTGCTGTCCTACTTACGTAACATGGATGTGGATGTATGTGTGTATGGATGTCATGTTATATACAGAGTGTTCGTAAAAAGTTGCGTCTGTATTTGTGTAGGAAGCTGTATGATCCGGGTTAATTGTGTTTGTATCATGTTTATTTATAAGTTAAGATGTTAAAATTACTTGTAAGATGTGTCTGTTATTAACATAGAAATATCTGTCTATTTTTAGTTGTGATTTCTTATTATTTTTGTTCATTAGTGTTCCTGTCATCGGCAACACCAAAGAATTATTCAACCAGATTATTATACTTTCTTACTACACGCCCAATTCTCCCTTATCATCCATTTTAATATAACATCACGCCTTTTATCCCCGAAGGGGAAGGCAGAGGTGCACATTATGGCACTTAATGCCACTGTACCTACAGTGTAACACCCACTTTTCACTATTTTTTTTTTATTTATTTAATATGCTTCATGCACAAAATGTACAAAAAGGTGGACTTAATGCCGCAGGCATTTTCTACCAGTCACTATTTATGTTATTATATTAATATCATCAATTTTAAAGTCCCCAAATTCTCAAACAGGATGACCATGGCTTTGTTACCTCCGCAGTGTAGTAACATACAGTATACCTTCATGGGTAGCATTCATAGCTTACCATGAGATGACCCATCTGCTCATTTGCCATCTAAACCATAAAAATATGACACTGACACGCAAACATGCACTAACATACTTATATTCGATGCCCTGATATCACAAATCACAACGTCCATTTGTATTGACCATGAACATCATCAAAGTCAATGGAAATGCCACATGTCTATCAACGAGATAATAATTCATGATTGTTCTGTGTACCTTATGAACATTCTGAACGTCTGGCTTCCTTATACAGAGCATTTTATTAGTCTATACCATCTATATGTAGGTAGCTAGGCGGTCTGGATGATTGGTAAGCAAAAAAATGTTCTATTCCTTTAATTAAAACGTTCATTCTTGATTGTTGTGTGTAATCTTTGGTTGTTTACCAAATATTGGTTGTGGTACTCGTGTTTTGTTTATGGGAATGTAGGATTGGAATGTATATCATCAGTAGGATAAAGGAATTCAAAGTGCAAAATTCATATAAAGGTTTCTGGGACAAAATTGTAATGTGTTCTTAATATGAACATTGAAACTTGTTATCTAATACCTAGATAAGTAGGTACTTACATAATTCTGCTAACTCTGTAAAGATTGAAGTGTAAAGATACACGCAGATAGACATTAAATCAAAGTGATTACGAAAGGAATTGCTAAAGCGAATGAATACTTCGCTAAGAAATTACCCAGTCTCATTACGGCATCACGAGGAAAATCTCGTTTTTAACTTAATATTCGCAGCGCATACAATAACAGCCGCTATTACTAACGCTGCACGGGCAACAATAGCTTAACAGACATTTGACAGGCGGCATAATAGATGGTCTGTGTCGCAAGACTCGCTACTAAGTTGGTGACGTCACTGCGTCAGAAGCAGAATGTAGTGATGGCAGGTAGCGGTGGTGGTGGCGTGACGTCACGAGAGCCACCGCCGCTTATCTGTGACGAGCGGCGGATGAGCGTGCTGCGTCTCGGATAGATAACGGAACAATGAGGCGAGCGCCGGTGGGCCGCATCGACCGGGGGGCGTGGCGCGACCCCGCCCCGCCAGACAGAGAGCGCCTAATCTCACGGATAACGGATAAACCTAACCCGGACACACCCGTATTGGAGGAGGTTTTAGCGAATGTCAACGCCTAGTGAACGCTATTGGTATCTCGGATATAGGCGGATTAGTATATGTGCGGGAAAACTTTACCTAAGTAACGTTCCAGGCGGCCGGCTTCTGCAGGGGAGGTGGGAGGGGGACGCTGCGGTTTTTTCAGCTGAAAATCACTCTAATCTTACTTCACATTGAACCGCAAAACACAACCTTATCCTCTTAATCTTACATGTTATAATAGCATCATTAATCTGTCAAACACCAAGCGGTCACCGGTGACCGCGACCTATTGTTCTTTAATTGTGTCTATAAAACCGGTACTCGACGAGTTAAACTGCTCTTGTCTATCATTTATCTCTTTTTTATAAAAACATGTAAAGAAAATTTAAATTAGATAACAACAGTTACAAGGAAATACTCGTTATCTGAGATCCCACACATATATGTATATCAGTCTATTTTTAATTACGTAGAACCTTGCTTCGGAGGTCACAGAGTAGAGAGATTTTATTGAAACTGTGGGCAAACTGCTCATTACGTCGTACCATAAACCAAAATTTTGTTATACTGTTATATATGATTCTTTGATACTTTGCCTACGTCCATGAATCTTTATCAGATGTTTAAGACGTTACTGTCTACTTTCAGAAGTTAATTACCGTTTTAGTTGCTGTAGAAATTTAGTCAAATTCACAGGAATAGATCTTGTGTAATTTCTTGGAATAACCTAGTTTCAAATCGCTGGCCAATTAACATTGAGATTTCTACATTTAGGTAAGAAACGAAGAGATTTTTTGACCTTCCAATAAATCAATGGTGATATGATTGTTATATTTAACATATATCTATGTAAAGGCTGTTTTGTATGTCGAGTGTTTTCAAAGTCAAAGTCAAAGTCGAAGCATTTATTTCAATTAAACTGTCAAACACCAAGCGGGCACCGGTGACCGCTCGGTGTTTGACAGTTTCAGCCATTATTTGGTACTTTTGAAACGACAAAAAATACAAAATAAATAATAGTCTGTCAGTCAGTCTATCAGTGAAGCTAGGTGAAGTTAGGTGCTCGAATGGGGAAGAACGAGCAAGAAACTTCATTCGTTACTCTTTTAAAAAAAGTGTGTTTTATAATGTCTCTGATACATATACCAATACTGTACGTATATGTGAGAACAATGCAAAGACAAAGTGTAAATACCATGTCTTAGAAGTCAAGTTCGATTCCTCAGCACGAATCGGGTAACATTTTGTCATCCTTTTTAATGACCGCCATTAGACACCACATACGTAGGTATTACCTATATAGTTTTTGTGCTATCATCATCATGATTGTAGAATCAAATTAACAAAACCATCAAAAATCATTAAGAGACGTAAACAATTCTGCTTATCCCCACAACTAAACATCCTTACTAATATTATAAATTGGAAAGTGAGTTTGTTTGTTCTACTTTCATGCCTTAACTACTAAACCGATTGCTTTGAATTTTTGCAGACGTAGATACCTAAAGTAAGAAGTCTGGATTAAATAATAGGGTACTTTTTATCCCGGAATAATTTGATATTCCCGAGGGAAAACAAAAGTATTGGTATAGATGGCGCTGTGTGTATTGGTATATGTGACATAGGCTACTTTTTAACCTTTTGTGACGCGAGCGAAGCCGCGGGTAAAAAAGCTAGTACGTACATAAACACAACATGGTTATTGACAGGCAATAGCTGACTGATATACATAGAAACAGTTAGAGACGGCTCGCAAAGTGCTTCTCCATACAAACAGTTGAGAAAGCACGCATTCCTTTACACGTTATCTAGCATACATTATTGTAACACCATGTTTGGTATTCTCATCGCACTCGTTGGAGGAATTAGATGGATACCTCATTAATGTATTGTAATGAGTTTAGTTATAGTAGTGTTCAGGTCGTGTGAGATTTTTTTGCTAGGGTATATTTTTCGGTTTTTCAATAGTTTTGTTTTAAAACGTTACCCCCTACACTAGGATTTGCTTCTGTGTCGTGGTTGCGTTTGCAAACATATAAAGGACACCCAGACCTGAAACAATAATTTATGGATCACACTTAGTGGCTCTGTGTGGGAATCAAACCGCTACCTACACGTTGCGCGGCATGCGGTTGTCCAGCCACCGTGCCAATTAAATAATAGTTGATTTAAAGTTGTTTTTTTTTTCAGTAATATCTGTTTATTTATTTATTTATTTAGGTCAGCCAACGAATGTTTACACATCATATTACAACAAATCGGTTTAGATACAATATGCATTTGCTAGTGTAACAATCTATTAAAGGCATCATCACATGCTCACGAGAATAGTTAGGTATTAGCCTAAGTCTGTTATGTAATGTAGTCTGTATTTATGTCATATCCCATTCTATCACTATCTATGATTGTTTGTAAAAAATATTCATGCATTCATTTTTGAAAAGGGTCTTGAAAGTGTAATAAGTTTTAAATAACGCATTGAGCGACTGGTTGGCATAAATAGGATAGGAATAAAACTAAAAAAAAAATTTCCTTCAACTTAGAAATCTGTTCTAGCAAAGACAATAATCTTATTTGATGTCAGATTTACATCAGAGGAAGTGGATTAGCTGAGATGTGTTCCCAGTGGGACCATTCTCATCTCTTGTCAGTAAATCTTGTTCCTAGGTCTGGTATACTGTTCCTTTTTAGGCGATGCTATGCATATCCATGCTATTCATCATATTCATGAGGAAGCTGAACAAAATCAAAATCGTTACGTGAGTAAGCCGAAAACATAATAATTAATTTAATACCTCTCATGAAAGTTTTAATATAAATAAAATATAATAATCTCACTTCACTTTTTTCGTAGGTAACTTTATATGTTGTGTGGGTAATCTCATATCTAAGAATAAATTCTTATATTTTCTCTTCTTACACTAAGTTAACCATGACTAAATACAAAAAAATACCAAAAGAATTAACGTCACACATATTTACACATAACATCACAATCTATAGGAAAGTAACAGTACATTTTGATCTTACTAACTTGTTCTACACGGCTACACGTCAAGCTACACAAAACTAGTATAAGCTGACTGTCGAAAGTACAGAAAGATTACAGAAAGCGAGATCACGATAAACTGGTTTCGTATAGCATATAAAAGTACGTCAGTATCAGAATCACGTTTTGACGACTTCTAGGACATATGGACTCGACAATGTATTGGTCACGTCGGACACCGTTATTCTGTACCTAAAAATACAACTTTATGGCCTTGGATGAAGGTCGTTTATCTAAAAATAGTTTTACATGATGTAAAATGTAAAACTACTTCTATTTCATCATCATAAAGTCAGATTATACAGGGTGTAAACGGAACGGTCCCGAAAACGCCGATAGGTAATGGCGAATAACAAGTTTCAAAGTCAAAATCATTTATTTCAACTAGACCAGGATGGCACTTTTGAACGTCAACAACAAAAATTTTGAAGTGAAGCAACTAGCTCATTCCAAGGTGAAGTTTCCTATGGAGAAGAACGAGCAAGAAACTCCATAGGTTTAGTATTACATATTTTCATAAAAGTAATGAATTAAATGTTTCCTTTATGTAATAATAGTTGTAATCAACGGCTCAAGGGTGATGTTGTATGAGTGACAAGGTAACAAAAACGAATAAAATTGTAATAAGCAATTTCTATTTGGGGAATTTTGGGAGCATTTCGCTTGCACCCTGTATTATAAAGGTCGTGGATACTTGAAGGAATAGAAGGAGATTTAGTTAACTTCTTTAGAGATTTTAATTTGTTGTAGATAGTCGAAAATATCTTTCAGACTTGGTAACAACAGAATCTTTCATTGCTAAGAGTATAAACCTGTTGAAAGTCTTTCAGGTGGATTTAAGTTTACTTCTGTTTGGGTAGTAAGTAGGTCTATATTTTCAGGGAATATAAAATGTAATCTTACAATATCTGGATTTTGTGAGATCTCCTGAAAAGCGGCAATGGTTATATTTACGAAAATGTATTTCAGATAATAAGTGTCGAAGGATTTTTCCTAAAAGGAAAATGAAACACTTGTGTGTCGAAATCGTGAGGTTGTGTTACCAAATTAGATCAAAAAAGGTCAGTTACCCAGAATAGAATGTTTGCTTTGCATAACTAAATAGAAGTATTCAGGAAACATATATAATATCTATGCCTACCTCAATATCTTATCAATTTAAACACACATTAAAATATGTATAACATGTAAATATTTTCGAAACAAATTGTAAACGGGCAACTATTTTGTGATCAAACAATAATGACAAAGTAAGAAAAATATTGCAGCATCTCTGTAAATTCTTACCGAGATGATAAGATTATATCTATAAGAAAATCAAAAGAAGTTTCTTCTTACGTAATCGTAAAGAAACCGGCCAAAAATAGTAAAATAACCAGTAAAATAACTCTCTGTCTGCTTTAAACGACACCAGCGACATCTACGCATGTATGTCTCTGGATTCGAAAACAATTAAATCTTTTTGGTTACGAAATTGTCAGTAGTATAACAGAATCTGGATTAGATGTTGATCAAAAAGAAGAACTTAATCTTCTTTACCTTATAATTAAAGAATAGGGCTGAGAAATTTCCCATAAATCTCTAAAGAATTTGATAATGAATAGGTCTTCTGATTCTTGATTTTACAGTGTATGTTTTCGCAATTAGATTTCGCTGGGTAACTTTAACACATCAGAGTACTATCATTAAGTGATATTACTTTTACGAGATTAGTGAAATACGTCATTCAATAGAAATATACGAGTAAATCTTTATATGACTTTGACATGACAAATAAAGTTCTTTATGTGGCTTTCATTGTTTGTCAAAGCCACGAGTTTATTTGTTTGGGATTAAATGCTTCAGCCACTGAGTGTACAGGTGATAGATAATGTGAAATATCTATTAATAATAATAAGGAAATATGAAATAGATTCTGTATATCATACCTAAGTAGATACTAGGTGGTTTTAAGACTCTTAGAAAGGCCATATACAGGTTTTGCATGATGGGGGCTCCTGAACTAGACCATATAATAGGCCCGATGCTCCCTTATTGATGCTCACGTTGCAGGATACCGTTTTAATGATGTATAATGATGTATTAATGATGTATATATTTTTGCACCAAAAAGTGCATTTTGCAGGTCTCAAAAAATTTTAAGTGTAAATTGTAAGGACATAATTATATTTTTAACCTCTCATCAACCATATGAGACACAATAGAAAACACATTGTGTCTCGCGTATATCTAAGTTCTGGCATATCATGGATTAAACTTTGATAAACAACAATACCTATAATAAAACCTGTTGATCAGTTAATTGAATACAAAAATATTTCACTCATTAAATACAACACATGATAATTATCATGAATTTATTTAATTATCTGTTAATGATACTTATAATTACTTCTGTATCAAATACAATTTGTTGTTCGTTTTAATCAGTTTTAGTTCAACGTGGAGTTTGTGAAATTATATCGTCACTACACGTACTTGCTAGTTGCTATACACATTTACGTATTTTCGGTTCCTGAAATGGGATGTGTATTGTGTCTGGTAATTTGATGAAGGTGTATTGTATATACTCAACTTGGAATTCCTATGGATACCAGGAAGACGATAAATAAGATTAGAAGATTCCATATGAAGAATTATGTCAAAGAGAGGGTGGTGAAGAAAGTGGAAGAGGAAGAAAGAATAATAAGGACAACATATATTGCTAAAGTAATTTAAAATGAATGCTGTAAGAAGATTTCAATATTGTAGTTATAAGCAAGGCCATTGAAAAAAAGGCGACCGTAATGCCATTTAGAAACGATTGAAGAACAAAAATGTCAGTGGTGTATTTATGTGTGTATGTACTTGTAACACTGTAATGTATGAAGTGTAGTGACGGGCCATGTCACGCGATAGATGTCCTACGTGTCAATGTGTGTGTATTCTGCGTATAAGTCTATAGTAGCCAGGTGCCACAGTCGTTGTTTCAAGAGACTACATTTTCAACATTCTTGGTTATAAGATTGACTTATGTCAGTAGAAAAACTTTTAACACAAAAATGATTAATGGTGATAAAATATCAGCACAGTGCGAAAAATGACCTAATCACGAATAAGTTAGAATCAATATCAATACGAATGCAATTGAGATAAAAATATATGATTTCGTTATTATCCGCTCAATAAATGTACTGTGTATATGTGAACTGTTAATAAATATTGATTTGCAAACTGCATGTGAATGGTCTAATTGGAATAAATGCTTTGACTTTGAGATACGGTTACAATTTCACGTTTATAAGCATTATTACAAGGTCTCATGGCATATATTTCAACTTTGGATATTTATAACTAGCCTCTTTGGTTGAGGTTTCAGTCCGTTGGTCGGGTAAATTGTGATTGGGTTTTTCGTCAATGTCCTGTGCAGAATGGAGTCTATGTGTTTTCGAATCGGTTTACGCTCTTCTTCATCTTAGCTGGACGAGTAACGTACCATATTGTTTTCAACTTTAAGGATAATTTCTTTATACATTATAATAATTATAATGTTTCCCAATACAATAAGTAGTGTTGGAGATTTTTAGGTAGCAGTATCATCGGTTACTTATATACATAAAGTACAGGGCTTGCAAAAATAAGGGACTTTAATCTGACTGACTTACCAGCATCAAAGTGCACTCTTAAGACTTCTTCTTAAATTTAGTTTTATGGAGCCTCGTTTGATAACATCCCACGGAATAGAAATATATCCGACGAAGACATACTTCACTTCTAATGGACTTCTTTTAAAATCATGAGTAGAGTAGATGACTAATTTTTATTTTAATGTCCGTCTGGTAGATAATTTTAAATCATTAGACATGTATTTATTATTTTTTTTTACAGTAACGAATACTTTCGACTATATATTGATTTGAAATATCGCGTGACGTCACTTCTATGTTTATTTTATACGTAGAATTGACGTTTTTGCCCCCACTCCTAAACTTTGATTCGTTATATCTAAGTATCATTTTATTATATATCAAAATAAAAAATACGTGTCTAATATTTTTTCATTACATAACTAACGGACTTCAGATTTTTAATTTTCATACCATGGCATCATCCTTATTGATTTCTGTTGCTTGCACACTGCGTTGTCGATTGATAATAAACTTGTTCCTTATAACATGGGGCTAATTACATAACGGTAGAAAAACTACGTACCTATCGATAACCACTGCACCTAATACTTCAGGGAAAAACATTTGTGATTAATGTTGTATAATATTGGTTTCTATATCGATAAGAACGTTCAAAGAATCTTTATCATTTTATAATCTTTCGAAAAACATATCTTTATCCAGTATTGTGAGTGATAACAATAAATAATTGTTTATTTTAATGCACATCGCAATAGGATCAGATTAACAGCTTATAGGATTAACTTACCTACGTACCGATAACTCATCGATCAAAATGAAAGATTAATTTTAATCCATTTTTTTGTTGTATTGTAATCCTTGGATTATTTTATTAGCTACTAGGCTTAAGATTGCCTTGTGATGTGGTGATAAAAACATTAATTGGGGACGTGAAATTGCTTTGTTATTTAAGTTTTTTGTTTTTGTGTTACAACTATCGTGATATATCTTTAACTAGATTATGATGGAAGTCATTAGGGAAGGCCTATCTTCAGCAGTGAACGGCGTGTCATTGATATGATGTTGACAAAAGTACTATAATATTAGACTTGGGGGAAAGTAGTGATTCCAGTCCAAGAAGATTACAGCCATAATAGGGGCAAAGTAGTGGTTCCTGAATTGGCCAGTCCGAGAAGATTGCAGTTTCTTGTACATTTTCTTATGCGCATGGACTAGGAAAAGACCAGTCTGTCTTTCAAATTTGTAGTAAACTCCTCCTCCTCCTCCTTTTCATAAGTTTTCCCACAGTGATAACCTTGAACTCTGAGCCTTTACGTTTAGAGTTTTCCCCGTTATAACCCTGCATAATAATATGTACAGTACGAATATAGTAAAAACAAAGATTCATCCTTCTAATTAAATTAGTAAGTTATATTTGCATATAATTTCGTTCGTGCCAAGAAAACATTACTATGACAAGTATCTCAAACATCATCTATAAAGAATATTACATAATTGATTTTGTACACAACCGTCACGTGTAAAATGACGTTACAAATCCCAAGAAAAACAATGAAAATGCCTTTTAACACTCCCAAAAAATACCTAGTCTTTCGGATCATCGTGTTAAGGTTTAATTTCGAATGTTAATTGATTTCCAATCCGCAAATTGGATATTGATTAAATTAATGAATAGAACCCGTTATAATAATCTAAACACTTCTATCGCTCTTATTTTAAGATTTAAATTCGATTGTTTCTTTACTTTACAGCTGCAAATTGGTTACAAAAATGATAAACCGTTACGAATTATCTTACTAACTTCTATTACAATCACATTAAAGTTCAAAATGGAATGTTTATTACATGTTTATTAGCTGGTATTAGTTTTATTCTAAACTGGGAACTGGAACCCGCTAAAAAGACAGAAGTCTTCAATTGATATGTTGTCTGACAATATTTTTGCAGGTTATTGACTATTCGCGTCATGACACGACGTATGTTCCAACTTCCAAGGTTTAGACATGATGACGAATGAGTCACTGACAAATGACATGCGGTAAAATCATTTGTTACTGTCCCGTGTAAAAGGCTATTTTTGGTGACATTTCTGTACCGTAACGGGTTGGGTACGACGTCATAGATATCTTTATTTTTGCACACGTCTATAGGCTTTACTTATGTATTCGAGTGTATGAAAGTGTAAATTATATACTTAAGTACTTATCAGTAAACGTTGGATAAATTGTGTAATACAGTTTACTGACGTAATTATGGTTACTCGATTAGTTTCAGGCTATGACTGGGACTCTTAATAACGGGCGGCATCCGCGACGGTCAACGGGGTGAACATTGCGCAGCTACGCTACTCTATAGGTAAGTATTACTTAATAATAATAAATAAATCTCTATTCATTATAAGAAATTGGTCATAGTACAGATAAACATCTTAATTTAAAATAAGAGATCACACTAGGTTTAATGCCTGTACTAGGAAGAATATCCTGTATCACAGGCGAGAGGAGCACTCACAATAATACTAATTCTAGGACAAGTTATTTATATAAACAAATTCCGTAACATAAGTAATCGATCAAAAGTAAAGTAAAGTTGATTATTTAATTGATTCGATATGTTTCACAATAGGTACCTATTAATTGTATAAACATGCTAGAATATGTCAAATAGTACCCCTTTAGATACATACGGGGGCTAATCAATTTTGAAAAACTCCAGGTGCCAGCCTTTATTATTAGCAATTCCAGAATTCAAACCCAGCTATTATTTAAAATTCCAAAATATTTCGAACCGAGGTCTAACCCAAAAACATCTTTGGAAATCATTTCTACAGAACCAATAACTCGACTAAAAAAAATTTAGTTTTCCTATTTCGTGCTAAATTGTTTAATGACAGAGCAACCTCAAAAAGAACACCTCTATTAAACGCTAATTCATCTTTTATTCAAAAGCAATTAAAATAATAAAATGTACACAATAGTTGGGGACGATGACAAAGCATTATTTTGCAAGACTTCAATTGACTTAAACTAAATTGTTATTGTATTTGGGTAACACCAGTATCCACCAGTAACTTCACTGTCCCATTCTTTTACTTTAAATCTATTTACTTTTCTTAGGATAATCCCGTTAAACAGCATCCCTTTGTTTTGTTCACTGCATACAATATCGGTCAATACAATACAACTTTTATGCCTATTTGTATGGGTATTTTTTATGTCCAACAGCTGATCTTCAAAACGAAAACAAATGTTTGTTTTGCCAAAAAAATTGTAAATAAACAAATAATCCAGTCTATGGATTGTGGATAGCCTTCTTAAATTGCTTTGCAAAAATGTGTTTATAAAATTCTAATGGGATTTGATGGTGGTGTGGTATTATCATATAATTTTCATTAAGCCAAAAACAATTGTCTCAAAGTAGGTACTTTTGAAATATAACCAAAAGAAAGTATCCATATAATGCGCTTCGAACGGTGATTATGTCAGCTAAACTGTAAAAGTAGCCCACCCGTATCTCACCCACCTCCCACACTTATATATAGAAGCGATAATAACAGGCCAATTACAAACCAGCCATAACTCACTACAGCAAATGATCATCTCTACTTATCAACATTAAACGTTTAAAAAGCTTCGTCGTTAAAACATCCGAAATTAAGAAAAATTAACCTTCCCCGGAAGGTAATAATGGCCACGTACAAAATTATGTGGAGCCGTGACAATTTTTTTCTTACATCCCAAAAGGCGGGAAGCCGCTGTGATTTATATAATGAATAAAAATGCTTCCTAGCGCGCTCACCTCCATTTTACAAGGATACTGCAATTAACCACAATGATAGCTTTTCAAATTACTACGTTATTACATTGATGACTTCATAATTTATACCCTGCATTACCTTCGATCGACTAGATAAATCAAAGAGGTACAGAGATAACAAACCAACGATATCGAACATTAAACAACAGCAGGAATGATGTTCAAACAAATAAAACGAGTAGCTCTCAATAATGCGTAATCTAATCAAGATAGCGGCAACACCCCTCAACAACAAATTAGCCGTCACACGAAGCAATCTGTGAATTACAAGTGTAAATAATCCAGAGGACGCCCAACCACCACCGTGGGCCGGGCTTGGGTAGAAAAAAAAAACTCGTTAAAATAGCGGCTTAAAAAAGAAAAGCGCTGAAACGGGAAGGCTCGGGTGGTATCGGTTTTTCTCGACGCGGGCGGTTCGCTGGGCGGGGCTCCAGCGGCAGTCGCGCGCCGCCGGCCGGCCCGTTCGTACGTGTCGCAGCTTCATTGTCTGCCTGTCCCGTACCGTGCACATGTTGTGAGAATTTTCGGCATGTTGATGTCGTCGTGAATTAACAAGATGGACTTTCAGAGTGCAATGGAGACGTTTGCTGAGGCGTGGGCTGCGGCCAACAACGTCAAGACGGAAGCTCCTACTGATTTAGCTCAGGTTAGTGCCGAATTAAAATTTTTGTTGAGATAGTTTTAAAATATTAAACAAATGAATACAGGTCAAAATGTAAACTATTTTATTTTCTTTATAATTAAAGCGTCATGTCCGGATATGTTTAGACATGTTCAATAATTAATCAGCTAATAAAGTCGGGTAGTTAAGGGATTAAACTTAAAACCGTCAAAAAAGTTTCGCAAGTTGCGCTAAAACTTACAGCGTTTTAATATATCGTAGAAAATATTTTATAAGTCTTAAAATAAAAACAGTAAAGATATATAGTTATGAAAATACTAATTTTAATAAAGATGATAACTAAGACACTGATGAAATTAATTGTTAAATATGAAATGATAAAAATTTGGAAACAGAATGACATGTTCTTAAAGAATTAGATTATAATCTTGATATATCCAAAATTTTTGACCCATCCTTGCAACGAATAGCAGATTTAGAAAATATATGTGTGTATAATGTACAATAAAAATAAAAATAAGCTAAAAAAAATACTATTCTATACTAAAAAATGCGAATAAAGGTGAATCAGTGTTCCTAGCATTCCTAATTGACGCTTAGACAATAACCCAAGTTCATCTAGATAACAAATATTCATTAGCATTGGAAATGAAGCCGCTGCTATATACTTGCATATATGTACTAAGACAATAGATACTGTGCCGATATTTTCAGCAAGGTCGTAATAGGAACCTTTTATATTTGAATAGATAAATTAAACATCTTTGCTAAACATTTTTGCGTCAAAAATCATTTAACTATAGGGTAGGTTTAAAAAATATGATCAAAGGAAGGAAAGAGATATAATAAAAGAAAGAGACGGAAGAATTGAAGAGTAAAAACAGCAGGTAATGTCATTTACGTTACATTTGTCAAAGATGATGATAATAATTATATATATAAGAAGTATTAAAGAAGATGAAAAGGATGATGTTAGTTTTGAAGAAGTTATAAAGTATCTTGTGTTAAGTGTTATAGGGATGGACAGTAAAAATACTAGTTTTAAAGATTATACAAATTATTTGGTAAGCGATATAAAGTGCATAATGAATATTTCTATCCGTTTTTAAAAGCCCGAAGGAAAGAAAAGGTATTGGAAAAAATGTTTATACACGTGCAACGAAATTACAAAATAATCTTAAGTCTAGTACCTAATGTATTAAGTAAAAATCATACTAATTATCTGAGATAATTGCAAATAAAGTGGAAGAGGGAGAATTTATTGTTATTGATAATGGCCGTTATCGTTTATACGATTTCTTTACTACCGTGATTGTGATTAACTTTAACCTAAAGCTCTCGCTATGATAATATCCATCCTTCTTTTTTCCACTTTTATGGATTTCTGATAATAATTGACGTTGTGTCCAAACAAAAACGTCATTAACTTTTTTGTTATTAAAATTAGTTTGTTTGCTGATAACAGGCAATTTATGTAAGTTTTATAATGACGATGCCAGAGTGTGGACTCTATTTCTTTGTGATAAGGGAGGTTTTTAACTGTCGTTTCGTATGAATGAGCATTGGTCGTGTCGGATGTAACGTTGTCTGGACTAAAGCCACAGTTCCTTTTGAAGGGACCCATTGATTTACAGTTTATCGGAATTTCGTCTGGTTTATGCGTGAAATCCATACAAATGATGTGTGATATTCGTAATTAGTGCATGCTGGATTTTCCGAAAATTTGTCTACGTATTTATTCGTCGATTTATGTATCAAGGTGTTTGCGCATGGAAAAAGAATATTTGAATTTGAGTGTGAAACATTTTGGGCACACCAGGGAGAATAAAATTTTATATCAAAAGAAGTTTTTATCACACAAGTAACGTCCATTATTCTATCTCAAATCAAATGTTCAAATATTGATCCAAGAATTAAAAAGGATTTAATGGGTTCACAGGTTACTTTAAACGATGAGATAAGCAAACACAGTTAACGTTATTGTAATCTTAAAGCCGTTAAACTAAACTACGTAATTATAGACTATAAAGTAAGTACTTGTAGCCGTTGTCTGCCAACACTGACTGACTGGCTACCATGTCGAAGGCCTTTTTAAATAGCCCATAATTACTACAATTGTAATTAAAAGCAACAATGATCTGTAAGATATTTTTCTAATCGATGCCAGTACTGGTATTCTAATCAGCAGGACTTGTTTGACAAATTATCATCAGTTTTTATTCGATGAAGAAATTGAAACAAGTCAACATTGCTAATTTAAAACTCATTACTTCGCTTCTGGTCACGGGGAAATCAATTAATAATCCGTAAACTTACAAGTATTAGAAAATATTATAGTACGTAAAACTTACAAGTGTTTGGGACGAAAGTTTCTATTAAATTTTCTATTGGTTGGTTTCTTGGTTTTGGAGCTAATGAAGAATGAAATGTGATTGTTCTTTTGCGCTACTGCCAGGTTAATGATAACCTAATAACCGCCAGGTACGTTTTAATGATACATTGCGCTGAGATTGCAGAAGAATTGATTTTGGAATAAATATTATTCCGTGATGAAAAATAATGACACGGATGAAAAACTTTCTCTTAATAATCATTTTAGGTAAACAATGAAACCGATCTGCGAGCAAAAAATCGTCTGATGAGAAAATTTACCTTCTTTGTATACAATTGAATATTGAATTTATCGATTCACAATTTCTTGACTAAATAGCCAATTACAATCTGTAGTCGCATTAATTGGAATTACTTTCCTTCAACTTGGAGACGTAATACGGCGATAATCTAACCAATTCTAATAATTTTCTTGGCACATGATTAGCTTGAGAACAGTGCCATGGGCATCGATAGTTATATTGTGAAAAAATAAACTGTTTTATTCGTCTTCTGGGACCTAGTGTTCCAAATCGAGGTGTTCGTCTTTTTTGACTCTTCTGCCTTGTAGACTTTATCAATTTTGTATCAGTACCTTTTATACCCAATTTACCTTTAAACATCCATCCCTTGCTGTCTTCAGTAGAACTGGAATTAAGCAGTTCAAAGCGCCGCTTCAACCATCAGCATCCTACTTCAAATCCTCGGAAAAGGGGAGCAAAAGAGCATTAAGTTAACTAGTGTAGGAAAACATAATCTTGTGTTTTCCTAAACTTGATCATTTCTGCGCTTCTTCAGTCCTTCAATCCTTTTGTCAGAAATGGGCCAATTTTACTGAAAGGATGACTAATTTTCATAATTTCTTTTCCGCAGATTTTAGAGTACAGTCTGGTACCCGAATTATTAAGTAAGTTACAATCTCCAGCGTCACCTGTGGTGACGGATGTAACCGTCCGTAGCCATGGACTTAAATCAGATCTTTCAGAAAAATTAGGAAAAATTAGATCTCTCGCAAGCAATGATTTTTATTATATTGTATTAAAAGGGGCTTATAACATGATTTGCGAAAAGAGGATGTTACAATTAAATTTGTGCAATTCAGTCCTCCTTCTATTTCTCAAAAGGGAATAAAAGGTGTAATGTTATGTTACTTATAAGTTTTTTGGCGTCTCCAACTTCTCATTTACACCACGAATGCGGTGCTCAGGTGACAATAACCACCGGTATTAATGTACTTCTGGTTTTTATCGACACTTCTGCAGAATTTAAAGCACTTAAATTGATAATGTTGTTTCTAGGAACAATCGACATATGAAATGATAAAATTATAAACCAGTTTTAACTGTGACCGTTGTTTATATAATTTCTGTAGGTATTGGGAAGGGTGGACTTGATCTCCAGTTGTAGATGGGAACTAATGCTGTTGACGATAATGATTTGTATGTAATACACTTGTTTGTGATAGTTAGCACGAAATAATCCTGCCCAATGACAAACAGATTAATTGAGGATTATTGGACAGCTTATCCATAACGGCATAAGTAAAAGGGGTTAAGATAATGCCGTCGTAATCACAACTTCTGTTAATTCATTGAAGCGGAGATTTAGTTAAACCATTTAATCAGGCTTCCAGGTACACAGCAATGACCTCAATCGTAATGAATACCTATCCTTTACGATAATTTATTTATTTCTATTGAAAGAGTTCCACTAATATGCCAAGGGGAATACCAGATTATTGGGACATAAGTATTATAGTTTTATCTGAATGCGACTGATTAGTATGTAATCAAAAACGATTATCAAGCTAAAACACGGAGTGCATATTGTTACTCCGTGTTGTACCTAACAGCTAACTCAACAAATAAATTGCAGTGTTGATGGATACAATGTACTTAGGCACTACTGTTATCAATATTCCATCATTATCATACAATCTAGACTGATTATGGTTATTTATAACAATTTAAGTATGAAACTCATTGGCAAAACGATTTTTCTGCGGTTAACGTTACGCAACTAGACTGCACTAACTTCTCATTTTTAAGGAATCTTGATCTATTTAATACTCGTTAGTTTGCAATTTGAAATCTATCGTTAGCTGTCAGTTGTGCATTAATGTTATTGAGTTGTATACTTCTGTCATGCTTACACGTGCCCCACAGTGCATTGTTCGGTTTTAATATCGCGATTTTGTCTTCGGACTTTTTATCTTGGTGTTATTGTGTATCCGTATAATTTGATGTCTGCCAGAGTATTGCCGCATTCAAATGATGTATTACGCTCTGAACAGGGTAAGTGAAACTATATTTATTACGAAACAAAAACTTTTATAACACAAACAAAATAGATCAATGAGAGCTATAATGCTGTTGGACAAACCGCAAATCATAATAGAAGTAATATATAAAGGAACAGTTTCTTTATCGTGTTACTGCGTAATGTTCCGTAGTTATTAAAGCGTGTCAGTAATAATCGATCAAATGTAGTTCGAATGCGACTTTTACCGAATAAAACTGTAGCGGTGTTTATAAATATTCGCCGAGTGAGCTAATCCATTATCGCGGATTATTGTTTGAAGCGATAACTAGCTTATGCGGACTATGTTCTGTTATCGCATACTACGGCTGCGTTCTGGTCAACTTTGATAATAATGTGTGCTACGATTGATTTTTAAATTCGATTCCGACCATACACTTGATTGTATCAGCGAGAAGTTTGTTCTTATTGCAATCAATAGGTGAAAGTGATTAACATAATGTGTAGCTATCGGCGATATGCTTTGAACGAAAAAAACGATAGAATTTCACCGCAGTAGTAGCTACTATTGTTATGCCTTTTTATTGAGACGAGAAAAAATGATTTAGTAAGCTTGTAAGTGAACTGATGAATAGATAGTTCTATCGATTGAGTTGATTTGGTTGTTATAGGTTACTGTGAGATCCGTGAATAGAGGTTAAGACGGTGGTTATGCTACTAAACCTATTGTAACGTGGTTTGAAATAGTTTCAGTTCATGTTTAAGTTATCAAACATTGACTGATGAAGCAGCATTTATGCAGCACAATAAACTATTCAGAACCTATCTACCTGAAACGAAGAAAAACTTTAGAATACTTGCTTAGAATTAACCAGGAAAGAACTGAAGAAATAGCTTGTACTTTTAGATACTTTTCGAACACACAATTATATCTAATTTTCCGCCATATCTAGTTCAATTAACATGAAGCCCCCGCATTGTTTGCGATACGTGTACGAACATCTAATACTAGAAATATTTAACAAAACATTTCCGTAGACCGTTACTGATTCCCGATGATGACTTAGATGTTTCGAAAACGATATAAAAAAGGGTATAAACACAATTACGTCTGTAGTCGGCTATATAGAAAGTGGGCGCGTGCCACAACTCGATAAAAACCGCTGAGAGGTTTTAGAAGATAAATAATCCGTGCAATTAGACACGTACGGTGTGTCAGGTGAAATATTCCGTAGTTCGATTTGCGCTGGAGTCGACACAATGCTCTGGAGTAAACCTAATTACAGCACAGCGCACTATCGTTCTCTTTTTGGAGCCTATTACATCGATCTTGAGTGTTTGACAGGTTATTATTTTTTACCTGTAAGTGACACCAAATTAAATAATGCTAACCTCATCTTCCACACATTTTGTCGCAGCGTGAGAAAGGTCATTGATCATAAGTTCCGTGAAATGAACATTACCTACCGATGCGCAGGCGGCCGTTGTTCGCAATTGATTGGATATTTTTTCGCTGGCTCATAAAATAATCTAAGCGTATGCTGGAGTATTCGGAAGGCGCGGGCGGCACGCGCTGCGCTCGCGCCGTTTACGTCGCCGGTAATAGGCTCCATCTCGCGGATAAAGCAGCGACACCGTTACCTTTCTCAAATCACGTACACTATTGTAATATCCAATCGCTCAGAAATGAGATTGCGGCTAACAAGTTATTTACATTGACGTTTTAATATCGACACCGTCTGAAAAAACTATTTAAAAAGGTAATTATAATGTGGTGTCTGTAATAGCCACTGTACGCGCCGGCACGCCGCCTTTGTGACGTAGCTAAGCTCCGAGATTAATTTTGGCGGCACAATGAACCAGTTTATTGTCAATAATACATGCTTTAATAAGTATCAGTTGCGATATTTGTTTGTCAGTTTGTCAATTCTGAAGTTTCGAAAGCGAGCGTGCGACGTGTCGAGCTGCAGGGGCAAACTCGATAGGATCTTTATTACACTCGTTTTTTGAGAGAAAAAAATGATTAATATAAGGGATCGGCGCGGACGGATAAGTAGTTGAGATTGACGGAATGACGCGAGGTCTGTGACCGGGTGAGGGCGGGGGACAAGGGGCGCGGGGAGCTGCGAAAAGCCGCGAGGCCGCATTGCGTTGGCGCAGCCAAAAACTAACCATAAATTACTGGCTACTTGCTGGACCGCTGACTACGACACGCGCTGTACTTTTTTGTTGCTCCTTCGATCCTGTTACAACGTAAACTTCTCACGGACATCAGATCATTATAGGCATATCTTTAAGAAATTGCTCTGAGTAATGACGTTCGAGAATTATGAGTTACTGCCTCTGTCGTATTTCATAAGAAATTTCGTATTAAGACATTGTCATCTTAATCGTGACTCGAATTATTTCAAAGCGAGTTTTTGCTCCGTCCGTTTCCAAAAATTACTTGTTACTGTTCTTTGGGTACTTATTTTCTTATTAATACCTAACGACCATCCTTTTACGAAAAGAAACTGAATAAAGTCGAGTACAGACTCTTAAATGTGGAATTTCGGTAGCCCAGGGCGTGACAGGGTCGAATTAGGAGTTTGCAAACGCAGTTTACGGACGTAAGGTATGCTTAAGTGGTAACGCAATGATTTTTTATTTTGTGTGTGGTTGGTATTTTGCTTATCGAGATTTTACAGAAAATTATGAAATGTTTAAGAAGAATTATTGTATTTTTAATGTTTTGTGTTTGTGAAAACAGTACCATGAACTTTTATTGACGCTTGATTCTTTGGTCTAACGAAATTATGTTGCATATGCATGTCAAGTCCTTGAGTCCGCCCCTGTGTTAAGGGTGCGTGCAAATCGTTGTGAACGCCTACGTGTATAAATATGTTGACGTGCGAGGATCCACGCTGTAGGCTATCATGATATCGATATTTAATAATAATACATAAGTAGCCAGTGTTAATACACGACCTGGGTCCCTTCGAAAACGATGCCACGCTTTGACAAGAAATAATCGTCCGTAATCGTCTGGTGTTTCCATAATAATACAAAAATAAAATAGCAATGCGGGTGCTCGGCTACTCCTTAAATATTCATTATACTGTACATATCAGACAAAGAGTGGCCGGTGCCCGCCTTTCTCCAAGGGAAGGCGACGCTCACTCTAGCGATTACGTGTTTTTTTTGCCCCCCTCATTATGCAGATTCTGGCGAAAAAGGAATAAATTTAATAACACGCGTTCGTGCGCATGCGTTATCGAACGCACTTGCTTCTGATAATCTGCGCGCGCGCGGCTTCGCGCAATTACAGTCGACTGGGAGAGCGCTCGCGCAAGCCACGCCGCTACCACGCCACCACGCCACCGCTCTACCACGTCCCCACAATATACCATCACGTTTTAATTTCAATTTCATAATTTCTAATATGCTTCTATTCACGATTGTATAGCAAGCTTAAGTTACTTAATCCGTCAAAAATGAAAGGTATATTGCATTTGATTATTCGCCCACTGTAATTGAAATGATACGGCTGTTTCACTACAATGGATTGATACCTATTATTTACTTACGTTGCATGATTAACAACCTAAATGAGATTGTAACCTAAAAAACGATTTCTGGGTTACAAAAGATATTATTATTGGCGACTGTATGACAGGAAGTTTGTGTTAAAATTAAAGTTTGATTCAAAGCAACTGATACTGTAAAGGCCCGTGGAAATGCACGCGTGTCTCCAGTTTGCGGTGAACTAATAAGGATAATCTACGCACCTGAGGAAGTGCAATTATTAATGGGCGGGGAGAGCTTACATTTCCAGGGATCTGTGCAAACTGTACTAAAGATTACGCCTCACACGTACACACGAGGGTGGAGAATTAATTCGGTAATCACTCAATTACTAATGCAATGAGGCAGTGTAATTTATGTACTTAGCGTATGTAGTAGATAAGTAGCATGGAAAGCAATTATTGTTTCTAAAACAATAATTGTTATTTCAATGAATAAAACTTGTTAATAGAATGAATTGTTTATTCGCTGTTCAATTGCCAGCAATTACTGTTTCTGATTTAGGAATTTAAGAGAAATATAATTGAGTATATTATCGCATCAAATTCTGATAACGGCTATAAGAAATCCATAAAATATTATGTGAAAATTTATTAAAGATGTAGTGGCTCGTTATTTATGGATTGTAGAAGGAATCGCAAGTGGTCAGAGATGCGGGCCGTCGGATGGGTATCCGAGTGGCGGATCAAGTCGAAAACAGCCAAAAACTGGCCCCCGCGCCTTAGCCTTGAATGGTTTAGCCCTCTGGACACGAGCAAATAGCTGACGTGGCCCGCGGCCCGCCGCGCCTTGCATACACAATGTGCGAGCACCGAGACACGAGTGCAGTGGAGACGACACATGCACAGCTTTTGACATCGCTCCTCTATCTCCAAAACCTTTAATATTTGGCTTGATGATCGGTACAGATTGTTTATCCTGATCTAAACAACGGTTTTCTATTATAACTGCTCAAACGGAACAATGCCGGTGTGAGATACATCAAAATCGGGCGGTCGTCAATCGCTCGGACAACAATACGTGTCTAGACGGAATAATCTATAAGAAATACTCATCTGAAATCAAATACGAACAAAAAGTGCCTTGTCTAGATTCTATAGATTGTGCTTGATGAGAGTGTTATCGACAATGACGTCTTATTTTCGCCACAATTTTATTTGCATGAAATCGTCTCGACAGTCGGCTGTAGCGAGGCCGGTAATGGAGTATTTCGTATTTGTTTCATTTTTTATTTTTTGCCGGTTCGATTACGCGAACGCGATCTCCTCATCATTCTCGGCGAAATTCGGGAGCGTCTCACCCGTCGAGCCTCGAGATATTAATTATTGATTGACGATAAAGTATGCGTAAATAATGTCTGCACGATATGTTTATAATCTGACTTTTTCATTGGATGTATCGATGAAATTTGATAGGGACTGGTTTACCATGAAAATTATAGTTTAGCCTTTCTTCATACAAAATTGTGTACTGTTGAGGAATGTTCAATTAAATAATTTTTGAATGGAGTTCTCCATCCCTTAATCAATTGTTAAATTGTCGATTCTAATTTTAGAGACTGTAAAGTATTTCAAACAATCACTTTCAAGTGCTTTTCAAGTCCTCAGCCAAAAATACATCAAAGATTGCCATTCACTGATATTAATCACCGTACTAGGTTCACAATAGGTTGTTTAATTATTTTTTAAACTCTTGGTCACACAGCGTAGCGTACTAGCGTCAGCTGTCGTTGCGCCGGCGCAGACTGAAGAGCCAGAACACCCCACTTTTAATCCACGCTTAGCAAAAGTGTGTGGCTACAGCTATTGTGAACTTACGACATTTTTATTGGTTATTTGAGACAGTGCTAAATAAATTCCACTTTTTGATCAGTAGATATAAATAGACAGTATTAATATAATATTTATATTCTTAAATCATCGTGATGGCCGACTTATGTAAAAAAAATATTTCTGTAAATACTAAAACCTTCAATTTGAAAGAGACGGCGCAATAACTCAATATGACTAAATATGGAATATCATAATTTAACAGTTCCATTCGTTTACGATCGCGATATGTGAAAGATAGCAAAATACAACTTAAAGTTGACGTCTGAAATTCCTATAACTTAATTATCGGATCGTTATTTCGCAGTTAAAATTACGATTTCTGGAACCGCGTCACTGCATATTTGTGGCATAATTATGTAGGTCCGTGGTTTTCGCTGTGGTGAGTTAAGTGCGTGTATTGTGTTTAAAACAAAAGGGTCTGTAGAGACTCGGGGCTACTAGAGTTTAATTTTGAAGTGAGAGTTAGTATTTGAATTGGTTTTAATCGTGGGATAAACAATGGGGAGGGTGCGTTCGCGCATGGAGACACGCCCAGCACATGTGCGCCTCAACTGTTCCGCGCACCGGCACCGGCCGTGTTTTGTTCCAATCCTTCTTTTTCATAGAATAGATGAGTGTCGTCAAGGGCTCGTTGCCTCGTTACTCCATCATAATTATAGCTTCGCAACTCATTACAATTTTATTTTTATTTCACAATTATGTCGCTTTATGAACACAAGTATGCGTTTTTGGCGTTGAATGCAATTTATTTTAATTCGATGGCTTGTTATAGCAACGATGTATTTGAAATTGACTTTAATGGGCGCGTTGTAATATTATAGTTTAAATCCAATTCAAAAAGAACAATAGCCACTATTAATCTTTATCACCGTAATCTGCTCATGTATTATTTACTCGAATGTTACGGTTGCGAGTAGTTAGATTATCGATTTTATGTCACACAAAAAACAACTGCATAATGAGTCGCATGTAAATTGTATGTGAACGAGTTATCCCTCCGCTGGGGGTGAGTGATGCGAAACGCGTGAGCAATCATCGCGATCGACTCCCGCGCAGGGAAATGACGGAAATACACACACTCACCTCAACGCGCGACACACCTACAGCACACACGGACACGCGACCCTATGTACATATTAGTAATCCATTGTCTATGCAAATAAATATTAATACACCAGACACGTTATGTATGCAACTCTGTTTTCCACAGTTTTTATAGTATTTTGCGGGAATACAGGGCAATAACACAACACCATAAACTGTATTTTTACTTCATGTTAATGCATAATATCGTTAATGGGGTATTAAGTACAACTATCTATGCAGATAAGTTCGGGTAATGAATTTAACGCTTCTGATAACATCTGCAACTGTAACAAAGACATGCGTGCAGTAAAAATGTTATCATGTGTGCGTATGCGCCACTTGTCGTGCACTCCCACGCACACCATTACGTGCCAAGTTTTTTTACGAATGTAATAATTGTTTCGGTAAAGGAAGTTGCGGATACAAACGGAAAATAATAACGAAGTTTTTGACCGCACGCAATTGATATTACATTTTCAAAGTGCAGCATAAGTATGTGGTTTAATAAGGCCAGTGATTTTGATCTAGTTCAGTCAGACGCTAATGTTATTTCATGCGAAAGTGTAAATAGCGTTACGATTCATGAGCACGGACGATAGATAAGCTTTCAAAAAATTATTATCATGGAGTAAACGAAAAAAATAGTAATTACAGGGAGTTGCGTTAGAAATTGCATACATTTACTCACGCATCAGTATTAAGTAATTAATTCGCCGCCCGCCTCGCCCTATCGCCCGACGATCTCGCCAAACGCTCTCATCGAACATACAACAATCAAAGCTCCGTTGTCTACTGTGAAAACAGTAGCGGCACGATTATAATTTGCGGGTAGTTGGGAAACTCGTCACAGTCGCGCGACTTGTTTATCGATTTATCGGCGGATGCGTTGGCGATTAACATCGCCAGGGCTGACCGTTACACAGCGTAAGTTTTTCGCGAGAAAAAAAAACACAATTATAATAATGATCGTCCTAGTATGGGATGGCCAGCGCTTGTTTATGCAAATGTATTTACTAATTAAGAGGGAAATAATTTTCAATGTAGTTTGCATGCTGTTGAACGATGGAAAAAACTTTGCCGTTTCTCGATGGGGTACCGACCCGATCATTGTCACTGGCATACTTAATTAGCTGGGTAGAGTTGACTGATCTATTGTAACAGCAAATGTATCGATGACCGGTCATTGATCGTATCGACCCCATTCATGTATGTATTGAACTGTTCCCGTAGATGTTTATCGATATTATTTATTTTGAATCGATCCCTAAATTACTGAGTTGCGCCCTAATCTGAATTGATGCATTTCTTGGGAACAATTCTTAGTCGGTTACGCATTATAAGTCCCTTGTTTGTCGAACTCTACGGCTTTTTAAAGCGGCTTAAACGTGAATAGAGGGCCGGGAAGTGAAGTAAAGGGTTCGTATAGAATGTCGGTTATCGCGTACTTAATCTCAGCGAGCAAATTAGGATTAATTGAACTTTTTCCTTTTAGCTCTGAGCGTCTTTGTGTTCGTGCGTAATTCGTTCAACGTGTCACTCAAGGAAATGTATGGAGTGGATAATACAATTAAATCAGTCTTGTTTAAGCTGTGGAAATGTTTGAAGAAGCCTTTTGATTTAGTATATCGCAAAGTTATTTGTGTCATAGATTAAACGTGACTAGAGTGCACGGGCCCACTCAAAAACTAATAATCAATAGATTAGATAATGATAGCAATTAACTATTATTGTGCTACTGGTTTAAGCAATGCCATCAATATTCAAAGGACTGCATTGTAATAAGTATTCTTAAATGCATCATATTTGATTGCTATTGTAATTTGAAATTAATACTACCATTGTTGGAATAGCTAACGTCTGAATAATTTAGTCTTTAATTGTACTATTAACTAAAAATATTTTACGGATCATTTAATAATGTGAATTTGACAATGTCATGAATTCAAAGTTGCATGGTATAATTCACAATAGTGCAACCTGTGAAAGTATTTATCTATGCAATTGAGCAAAGATTTGGTTTCTAACTGGCTCCAGTTTTATTCTTGAGACCCCTCGTAACTCAAAAGGAATGATTTGTTCCTTTTGGAATTTGTTTAATTAATATTCTGCTAAGTCATCTAAGGTCACTCTCTTCCCTAATCTTATCTATCAGTTACTAAATTTATGATTTTTATTGAATGGAATTAATGTAAGTTTAGGGTGCACTCATCATTTTTAAATTTTAAATTCATCTCATATATTTGTACTTGGTCTACTGATACACAATTAAAATTAAAATAAGGCATAAAAACAAACTTGAAAATCCTTCCCTTTTGCAACTAATTCGCATATTGAAGGATGTTTTTGTTTCAAATTTACAATACTTGTCATTTTACCATCAACTACAAGCAATAATCAAGCATGATTCCCATGACTGCTAGTATCACTCAAGGTGTTCTTCTATTTGGAGGTTTTACCCGCTCTATGAATTCCACGCACAGTGCGTCAGTCAAGGGGTGAGGGGTGTAGGTATCTATAGCCCGATGGCGGTTAGGATCCCTCAGGTGTGACGCGACGGAAGCCCACTATCATTAAGCTACCCACATGTATTGCGTGCACGCACACACGCACCCCGCCTGTTTATGCAATGTCCTTGTATGTACCCGATGGGACGGATTATGCGATGAGCTTTTTATTCATATAACATTTTAGTGCACTTTTTTGCATTTTGTTTGTTCAGACTAAAATGTCCAGAGAATTGCAGGCAGTGGTCCCCTTAGTCTGGTTGTAGCATTGAGGCTGTAACTTTGTACCGCCAAACTAATGGCTGTTAACGTTAAGTAATAAAATATGAAATATCGCTTTGTCCAACTTATGTAGACCCTACACTTTCGAAAACGGGACAGCTTAGAAATAATAGAACTTTTTTCTGGCAGTCAACGCCATCAATTACTTCATCGTTTCTGTCAAAGAAAAGATACAGACAAATGCGACAAAAACCCTTGCCTAGTCCAAACAAGAAAACATTACATTTGTCAGGTAGCTTATCCGTTCTTCACACATATTTTTAAGATGCTTACGTATATTTTTCTTCAATTTCTCTTCGGTAACAGATAGGAATAAAAGTCGTAGTGTAATCCTGACCTGTGCGGGTATCCGTGGATCCGGTGACACAGCTCGCTACCCACCCGCTGGACAATAAAATGTGTAAGCGGCTAAATATTACTATTTCCCCTGCTGCGTCCTGCGTCCGATACAATTAATCGTTTCGAATTGATACGTTTTTGCAGCGCTACGTACTGCACTTAATCTACCTGTTTTTTGACCCATATTTTGGTGGTTTAAATTATGCTTGATTTTCGTTCTTATGCTTTTCATTTATATTGTTTGCCTACCAGAGAATTGGCAGAATGAGCCTACAAGCAACCAAATACGCATCTAACAGGATGATATCATTGCTTAAACTATGAAATAGTATATTAATTAAGATAATTCGTACTTGTCACGAATACAGGCTGTTTGCTGTTTGCTTGTCTTCGGCAAAACAATTGACGTTTAAATTGTTTATAACAAAAAAAACCGTTGCGTGTCGGTTGCGCTGTCTGCAATTAGTCGGGATATCACCTGCTATATTTATGTAAACTAATTACCTATTTGAGTCCCACCCCCATCTATCAATTAAACCACCAATCACTATGTGCGTCTAGTACCTACATACTATTATTATCTGACGTAAAAATTCTAAGAAGTCTTCAAGTCCATTTGAAGAATTCGTAGTAAAGTCAAAAGTCGAAACATAAGCCAGCATCTGCATCAAAAAACGTTTTGCGAACGTACCAAGTTATTAAGCACGGGGATTATATTTTCAACGATTTTGTCAGTTTTTTGTACGGTCGACACACCTCTACAAAAGATACTATCGATCACGACTTTCTCTATGTCAATTTTATTGTAATACTCGGCTTCGTATCCACACCCATGTATTAGGTTCTTTACTTAGTTATAAACGACGTTATTTTTCATTGTGAAAAATTGTTAAGCCCAAACTTTTAGCTATTTATGCACATTAATTAGGTAATTTGAATATTTATACAGATTATCCTCTTGAAATGTCAAATAGATGATTTATCTTGTGATGTCACAAACATTGTGTTAGTTGGAGACAAATTTGCTTCGAGTGTGCCGTCTAATTAATACGAGAGGCGTAGGATTAAAGCGGGTTTTTGTCCGATGCGTGGTCACACTTCAATGTACGTTTGTTTACAATTTTAAATATTGTTTTCTTCGCTGTTGTTCCCTTATGGCGTGCATCACGTTCTGTTTTTGTTGCTTAAATCAATCAATGCTAACAGGTGGGCTGCTAATATTTATGGCTGGCATTGGAAAGGATTTTGCGGAAATATCGTTGTTTACGTTTAAATGATAGCCAGGCATACAATCGTCATGGTTGTCGTAAGGTAAAGATGTCCATAGCAGGGAGTCCTTGGCGACCCTTCTGCGACACAATTCCGTGTGTGCTGACATCAGAAGCTCGGATTGTCGATAGCATAAGTGGCTATATTTAGAATCTGTGCTACTGATTAATGGACGTTTTAGTGGGGCGTGTGGCGGTTATGGCTAAGTCATCTCACGTCGACAATTGACACCGTAACCCCAAGCTTTAAGACTATCTTTCATCACTACCAATTTAGCAATTGTCTACGAAATATAGGAATCAATCGTCATGATTTATATTTGGGTACGTGTGTGTATGGTGGGATTAATTGCGTGCTAGGCCATTGAGGCATTCAAGGTGACTTAAAGAGATCGTAAATGTAGGTGATTAGTCTATATTAATAAGGAAGGTCTATTGTTAATCATCCATGGCCGTCACTCAAGTATGAAAATATTGTACAAGAACTAAAGGTTCCAATTAAAAATCAATGGATTTTGCTTTAAAAAAACTAGGTCTAGTTGCAACTACATATAAAACGTTTGCAAGTTTCCATAACGCCGTATTTGTGTTGAATTCCAATCAAGATATGTAATTCAAGTCGCAACGCAGTCGTATATCACATTCGTCATAACTAACATGCGTAATTAGACAGTAGCATGGCAGTTGAAATGCACAGATGAATAAAGAAATGACAATTCTTTTTTTATTTTATCAATATGCAAAATGTGGTGGGTGCAAGTCATAAGAGTGCAGCGGGCAATTAATTAATAAATAATACAGGCACTAGGTTTACACGGTGTAAACGGAACGCTCACAAAAATGCTGTCAAAATTATTTTTACAATTTTAATCGTTTTTGTTTACGTATTATTCATGCAACATTAGCCTTGAGCAGTTGTATTCACAACTGTAATTACATAAACGAAACTTGCTTTTTACCATCACCTGTAGTTTTAAACCAAATTTTAAAGTCCTGTAGTGACAAAAAATGAAACACATTTTTCACCATCCGCACTTTTCACGTGGAAAATTATGGAGGTTAAGGCAAACCTTCTATTGTGTAGAAGAAGCCCATAGTCGATCTGTAGACTATTACGAACTATTGATGGGTGGACTTGGAACACTATTTCCTTATGGACAATAAGAAACGTATTGTAAAAACAATCCTATTATCCCATAGTAATAGAACGAGTCCTACGACTGATAATTTTAGATTTTTGGTCATATAATAGTCTCTGACTTGAAGACCGTTTTCAAATACATAATACGTATAAATATAAGTAAATATTGAATTTATTTAAACCTGAAAACAGATGAAATAATAATTATGTGACTGATAGCACTATTAGCTAAATTTAAGCTTTCACAAATCGCTAGCCGCTCTGAATCTGCACCACGCGTATTATCTGCAATTACTATGCATCGCACGGACATCGTACTAAGCATGTTAGGCACACAAGTTTAGTTAGTAATTTACGAGCCATTTTTACTATATCTACTAATATCACTTACATTATAGAATAACTAACGATAATGCAGTTTTAATATGGCCCGCTTCCTAGTAGATAAATGATCAAATATTTATTTGTGCTGGTCACTTTGTGGGTGAAATTCGACTGCATCAATTCCAGGCTGTTCAAAGGACTCTTGAATTATATTATATATTATTATATTAATAGTTCTTTTCGTTATTAATTTGAATCCCTGACCAACTTTATAATTTGTCTGCATTTTTCATTAAACCCACACAGGTTTAAGAATCTAGACTGTAATATCGAGATTTAATTAAGATCTAAGATTGCGTAGAAATAGCTTAGACGACATTATCGCGTTAAAATAATGAACAATATACTCAGGCAGACCTAAATAATTACATTCAATGTACTTGTAGAACTCAATTTTGTCGAAGTAGATTATACATGGATCATTTGTTTTGTTGTTTTCTGCGAAACTTAGAAGGAGACAGGCGTTAGTTTGTAGGCTCAAATAACTGTTTGATGACACGGTTGACATAGGAATTGCGGCGAGATAGTACGTCTGGGAAAAGTCTGTCAGTCCGTCCGTCCTAGCGAAACGTAACGCGTTACGTGGCCCGCGCTCTGCGTACAAATATCCCTATTTGCGGTTTAGAGTTAGAACAATAGATTACTGGGCGACGTTGTACAATCGTCCAGTTATCTGTACCGACCGGCGGATGCGATAGCGGTAATAGTGGTTACTATCGAGCAGATAGATTCGGCTCCTATCGGCCCTACATGGGAATTTATACTCGTGTGTATGCGTACGAGTGTAATATAGTTGTTTCGTTACACGAAATGTACCATAGTTTGAGATAAGAAGGCATGGCTTTATGATCCCTGTCAGCAACATGTTTCGGAGATTAAATTGTAATAATAAAGTGGAAATGTTTGCCGTGCATTTATTTATAATGTTACTGCTTCATACGTGTTCAGTTTTCACTATCAGATAAATTATTTAACTCCAGAAATAGTTGACGTTTGCGATTTAACTATTGTTATAACCTCAACATTGATAGTTTGATGAGTGACAGCGCGTACACTGTACAGTGACAGTAATAGAGCCAGTAGTCGACAAACAAAAGCTTATCGGGGCTTTGTTCCGATAGGCGTCAAATCGGTGGAGTCATATCAAAGCTGTGTATATCAAAGCTCGTAGTTAAAGTTCAACGCACAAAGTGCATAATCGTGGTAATCAGTCGGAGCCAAATGTCATCGACCCACTTATCTCGTCCGTCCATCCCTTTTACAATTACAACAACAAATGAGTAAGAGTCGTGCACCGATATGCGCACGCATCGATACCGATGCAGAGGAATAAAATCCTGTGTGAACGAACTCTAATCTCTGTTTTGTGCTTCCAGACTCCGGCGAGATGTAAACGTGCGTACGCACTGATAGATCGCTAGTTACACGCCCGCGCCGGGACTCAATCACTCGTCTCATTGCGTTTGTTCATCTCACTTTTATGAAGTAATCCGATACACTGAGGTGCCCACTTAGAAGCAACTGATACGTTTAGGATAAAGTAATCGTATATTTTGACAGATCCTCGATTTATGAATGAAAGAAAGTATCGCAAAACTGTAGTACAAAGGAGATTAAAGGATACGTAATGTGCATAAATACATTGGCTTAAGACTAGACGTGATAACTGTCGGTCACACAAACAGTGTTGTTAAGATTTATAATTTTATTGCGTTAAGCCCATTTCGGGGGTTCTAAAGCGGCCCGACATTAAAGACGACATTTTTTTTATAGGACCTAAAAATTTATCTACCTGAGATAAATACTTAGGTACTTTGAAAAAAGTCTCTTTGTACAGTTACCGTTAAACTGATGATCCTATTTGTAACAATACTGCAATATAAATGACGTAACAGGATAAACAATAGCTGGACTGTCGTTTACGGATATCTCAAGTATTGTTAGGTCATAAAACACAGGTAGAGCTACCTCACTTACGAGAAGGCCTTTATTATCTTAAATGTCACAAATCCGTTTTTCGTCACGTTTTGACTTTGACTTTTAAAGTCAATTTTGGGACTTTTTCTTTTAAAGTAAATTTTGGGTATTTAGAATTGTGTTAGAAAATTTTCTAACAGAAGTTATTGAGTAAACCTCAACTAGTTTCAAATCATAATGGGGCTCTTCCTCATGAGCGGCATTTTTAATTAATTTAATGTGTTTCACGATCGTTGTTAAAAAATAAGGCCCGATTTAAGTACCATTTTGATATTGAAAACCTTAATCCGCAAATCAAACATAAAGTAGGTAGAAAAATTGCTCTAGTGCTAAACCTAAGCAGTCATTGTATTCACTACTCCTTTCACTCACTTCCATATGCATGCAATAAAATAAACTGTAGATAAATTATACAACATTATTACAATACATTTAATAATACCTCCCAGACGCCTTCCTTCATTTGTTTTCTGCTTTGGTTACCAACAGCAATTACATTTTCATATTTGGTACGATAATATTATTTTCATGGCGTATTTTTTTTTACATTATTCAAGTCATTGAAGGGGCAGACGCTCACGTCATATCAACGCTTTATTCAACCAGTATGCACTTTACTTAGAAACTGAACTGTCGAATAATAAGTGCATTGTGTGACCGTATACGTATCATTCGGATTAGTGAGGGGAATACGTAACGTCGATAATTTGCACGGCCAATGAAGCGAAACGCAGACAGGTGACGGTATTTTTGTCGTTGTGAAAAATATATTTTATTATAAAAATTACGTCAAATGGAGCATACCTGTACACGCATGATGATTAGTACGCTTCTCGGTTAACGCGAGCCATCTAGTCGCAATGACTTTTAAGAAGAAAAATATGCCTTTCGGCCTCTTAATCTAACCAATAAGAGTTTATCAGATGTCCATTATCGAAGGTCCTGATCGAGGTCAACGACTCCATGTGAGCATATCGATACATCGACAGCGGCGGCAGGGCGGCGCGCGCCACGCACTTCCGACGCGACGGATTTGCCGGAATCGGCGCGGGCGCATCAAACGCGTTGCAAAATTCGGACGGAGGCGCGCGCGCGTGAATCAATTTGAATATTTTTTCGGTGCCGACATGGGAATGGCTACCTCCCGCCATGGGCATCACACAATGCTCGCGATACTGCCCCGCGCTCGACTTAACAAACGTTTTCACACAAAACAAAGAATTTTTATAGCGCATAATCTCAGCATGTAGCAGCTTTATGAGACGTCCCAAATTTTTTCGTTGACATTATACGTCCATATTACATTCAGATGTCCCTTGTCGAAATTAAGGCGCATATTATTAATTACGTTGGTTCAAGAGAGCACTCGTAAAAGCTACAATTTAATTACTCAAAAATGTCGCCGCTTATTATTTTTTTCTGTCGGATTCAGTGTATCCGAATTTCGTCGAGTTGGAGCCCACACGGGCTTTCTTGCTACCAACATCTCACGTTTTTGAGTAGCCGTAATATTTAAATTGCCGACAAAGCTCCTCCGGGCATACCTTGCATGGGAATGTGCGCGGCGGTCGTCAAAACCCGCTTTTACCGAATGCGTTATGCGCTGTCCAAACGCATGGGAGCTAACCGCGCCTTCCTTGTCTAACTCGTCAGTGCGAAACGTCAAAGACAAAGAAGTAATGGTGGAAAGTATGACTACTTTTACTGGACGTTTATTACGTTAGCAAGCGCATCCCGCCTAAAATTTTGCATGGATGCGTCGCGCATGCGAAAATGTGTTCGGGCGCACGTCGGCGGCGCACGGACACGTACTCAATATTACCTGTCGATGCATATTAATGGAGGAGGAAGTTTTGTCAACAATATCTAATGTGCTCCGCGAACTGGCCGCGGTGCCATTGATAGCTTTTTTGTTTCATATTTTGTGTCCAAAGTACTTTTATAGTCGGCGCCATATTAAATACTGCAATATTGCATAATGTATGACACAGACAAAGTATATCTTATTGGAGACAATCGGTGCGATTGTTCACGATAGACAGTGCTCTACAATATCTGTACTCGTCGCCGAGTGGTTTAACTGGGTTATTCCATTTAAATCGTTCACTACTTGAGTATTAATTAGCGATAATCATGACAGCAAATAATCTGCGTGTCGATTACTGTCAGGTTTATGCTTCAAGTGGAAATATCTCAAGTGGTTTATATCGTTTCCTTGATAAACACAATATAAAAATTCTTTGAATATTATCTATAGAATCGTAATAACATTTAGGTATACAAGTGCTTGCTTATATAATTATATTTATATGATTAGTTACCTATGAAGCGTGAAGACGGTAGCTGCTTATGCATTTTTCAGATGCACTTAAAATTTTTGTTACTTATAACTAGGTTTCTATTGTAAGGTATTTATAGTGGTGTTACTTATATTTTATTTCAGTTATAAATTTTTACGAATTTCTCTTCATCGTGTAAAATAATTTGTACTATATAAATAATATTTATTTCATGGCATCTACTTGTATCTAAGCGATAAGCACAATTTTATCGATATGACATATGACAACATTTTTAAAGCGGCCATGCCTATTTATAGAAACCCGTATTATTTTTAAAATGTTGATATATCCGAAAAAAAGACGTCAAGTTCAATTAAAAATAGTTGAAAAGAATTTTAACATTCATTCACTCTTATCCTTTTTAATTGAAACCAAAAATAATAAATTATTCAAATTGAAACCTATATTACTTATAAACCAGCTAAAAATACATTTTAAAGATTTTAATGATAGGCACAAAATATCACGAAACATTTTCTTGAGTCCGTTTTCCGTGATTTTGTTTGAAACAAGTTTGTTAGATAAAGCACGCGCGGATTATCCGAGTAGTAGATATGACGAATACCTTCACTTATCGACATACGTGCATTATCGCTCTAAGTCGAGGATTAGGAACTGATTTATTTGTTTTATCGCGCTCTGTCGGAATTCTCAAAGAGATCGCGACGCGATTGCAACGTACTTGTTTTGAAGTGACAACGTCATTGGATTTATTTTTATCGTATTATATTTTAGTGTCCACACTACGATTGCCATTTATGATGGCTGAATTAAGGGCCTTTTACACGACGCAAATCTCAGACTGTTTCATCAGTGATATACGTTACGTGAGTCACCCTGTAAATGCTTCTCTTGTTTCAATTGCTAATCTGTACCACACATACAAAACCCACAAGAATTCCATCAGTAACAGTTCAATTATTGCGTATTTGTCTTTAATTTAAAGTCTAAATCTTCACCATCTACTTAACTGTAACTGGTCCAAATTGAAGGCCTGCCGATGCGTAACGGTGAATGATAGTGAACCAAATCACACGTTTGAACGTGAAGCAATAACAAAAGCTCTGTGAGGGATCCGACTGATTGCTCACACGTTAGCGAAAGCCGAACAAATTAACTTAGCACTTCGATGCGTAGAAACCATTTGTTTCCAATTTGTGGGCCGTTCGACAATATGCCCTATGTGTTTATCCCGTCCAAAAACAGTGCAAATGACACTAATTATGCCATTGTAGCGGGGCCGTGTTAATGGATTGCTCATACCGCTCTGAATTCTACTAAACCGTGTCTGTTTGGTCCAAATGTTCGGATATGTTACTCAACTTGCATTTGGAATTTAGACTTACATTGGTTACAGGGCAATTTGGGTTTGTGTGATTTATAATAGAAGTGCATTGGAATAAGTAAGGTGAAAATCTATATCACAATGCTTATCGAATAGTTTTCTTGGAGATCTCAGATCATAAAAGATTTTCAGATTGCTGAAAATGTGTATATTGCTTGTTATACTCTTATTTTTATATTATTGTTAAATCAATTGCATTTTATTCTTAGAACAAGGATCAAAGGTCTAAAAGAGAATTTCAACCATAATGTTTTCACTATAGAATTTGAATATGTATTAAACACTTTACGTGAGTATAAGAAGGAGAGTGCTCTGAGGAACTGTTTGGTCTGATACTTCTTTCTACGTTGCACAGCAAAACTGTGGAATGATCTGTCGTGAGCGGTATTTCCAAACCGATACGACTATTAAACTTTCAAGTAAAGAGCGTATTCCTTTTTAAAAGGCCGGTAATACACCTGTGACTCATCTGGTGTTACGAGTGTTCATGGGCGGCGCTGGTCGCTTACCATCAGGTGATTCGATGCTCGTTTGTCTCCTATTCCATAAAAAGGTCGGGTAGCTGGATAGGAACAATTTAAAACCATTTTCTTTGCATATCCTACACGCTCAATTGCATTTAATCGTTTAACTTGTCATATGACGCAAAAAGCGTCGAGAACTTTACATCGACCTATTTCTTAGCAAATAGATACGTCATTAATTTTATTAGAAATACGAATATGAACCCTGTGCTGTAGGTAATAGTGGCGTATGCAAATATTGCTACTACTTGGAGTTTGGACTGACATTATGGGTGCACTCACCAATTTAAGAAGACTAGTTGTAGTCTACGGTTTTGCTTGACGTTGCTTTTTCGGTTTTACTTTTATGGTATTATAATATCGGTCGAGAGTCTTGAATACGATTCTCGAGTAAGGTAAATTATTTCATTGGTTAGTTACTATTACATTACAAGATTCGAAAAATATGGTATACCTTCAGTAGTATTGCATAATTATGACGTTATTATGTACGATATCAATTTAATTTTGCAATAATTAATGAAAATATTACACCATATGGGAATCGTATCCGTATGCGCGTAAGCCACTGCGTCGGCTATGCCGTCAAAAGATAAATATTATTATCATTTAAATCCTACAGCAAAATATTATCGCCTTCGTATAACAGATTACTTAAAACGATGTTTCATGTTGCAGTTCATATCTTGACTGGATCAATTCACTTCTTAGTATTGATTGATTAAATGTAATAAATATTATCATGTCTTATACTTCTCAAGGATAGACTGTGGAGTATAGGCCATCTACAACCTGATAGTTACTTTGAGGTACTGCTTATGGTAAATATCACACATGCACGAAGTGTTTCTCTTCAAATTTCATTATAACAGTGGAATTCTTTATCAGAGTCTGTGTTTCCTTACTTGAATATTTTTAAGGCCCTAATAAATAAGTTGCTCATGGGTAGCTGTGTCTCATTGTAGGCCGTATAGGCACTGTACCTATATATTCCATGTTTATGTCTGAAGATTGACAGAATCCTTTTTTGGATTTATGATTCCTCATTCACCTAGGGGTTTATTTGGTTTATCCATTTCTTCGAACTCATAAGTACTGATCTACTTTTCTGAGTCCGATCACCTCAATGAGCTGATTATGATAATGATGGTCCGAAATTAAAACTAAAACCTTCATAGGTTTTTCCAACTGCAAATAAACTTAGCTATATAAACTTGGCTTGTAATCTTTGGACACTGAATCACATAGACATTTTTAGCAATATTATGTATGTGTGTCTAATCGCAAATGTAGGTATTACCTAAATCAGCTGATCAGTAGTAGTCATACTATGTTTATCATGAATCCTTCAGCTGACTGGATACTTGATAACCTAATCATGCTGACTTTTTTTGTGATATGACATTAGAAAAAGATTTTAACTTGATGACCGTAGATTTGATCCCGATCGGATAGAGTATAGCTCTTGTCATTGCACAAAATATTGCTTTAACTACCAATAATAAATTATTAAATTGTATTTGACAAATGCAAAATGAATACTTAATACTTATTCTTCTATGACATACTTACTTATGCTCCAATGACGCAAGGCATCGCTTTATAATCTCGACAATGCAAATGAAGATTATGACAAAAGTAAATAACATAATAAATCTGATTTTATGACAAACTAGAGATAATGCTGTTAATGAGATAGATAGTAAAAATATATACCCTTCATTGTTTGTAGTCGGTGACTAATTCAGATTATAGAAATGAGGTTGTTGCTAGAAGAAGTGATTATAATTCAAGCGAATCGCTATCTATTTGCTTATGTTTCTTTATGTAATAGAGGTCATTATTGCATCATCGGGAATTTTTAACAATTTTGCAATATAGAGACAAAAAAATCAATTTTATGAAAGAAAATCGTAGTTATAAGATTATGTTAAACTGACTTAACAACGAATATGTATTAAAACAAATATTAAAACATAATCTTCAGGGTGCTATCTACCACCGTATCAAAATTCATTAGAATCGGTTTATCCGTTTAGGTGTAAAAAGCATGTCAAACACAACTCACAATCTCGATTTTGTGAAGTAAACTAATAAGTCAAGGTTTAGTACTTATGTATGTACCATAATATGTATTGGTACAGGAATTGATAAAGTAGAAATATTGAATTGAAACATACATTTATTTACATATATTAAAGAAGGCCCAAATTAAAAGTACCGATGAGCATGCATGAAAAGATTAATGATTGTTGATGGAGCGAAAGAGGTATATAAGAAATCGTAGTAATTGGCGTTCCATAGTCTCCGCCTACCCCTATGGGAGAGAGGCGTGTAGTTATGTATGTATGCATGTGCATTTATTTGCTTAATAATAACATTGGGTATTTTAGCTATCTCATTGACAATAACATTACAATAACATAACAGTACTATAGGAAATACCTCACAAAATAAATAGTGCGTTATATATTTTGACACATACCTAAATATGAGAACAAGAAAATTATTGAAACAACGATAATAACAATATAAACTTCCGTTGTCAAATATTTAAATTATAATGTGGGAATCAGGAAATAATTAATTAGGGCTTGATTATAATTAGACGTATTCTGGCTGATATGTTGATGATTGGAATTAGGTACCTATGTATCGTTTATTGTACCTATCAATGTTCTCATATCAATGCCTTCGATTTGATGCAGGAACTAATTAAAAGTAAACTTTGATAGACAGTTGAGAAATTAGAACTAAAATCAAAGTCTATAAAGACAAGAAGTGCCTAAGTACGATTTTTACTCTCTTAGCATACACATTTCATATAATTTTACTGAATATCAATTAGTTAATATTAGGTTGTCGTAGAAAAAAGGCGCAATGTTAGTCTAGTATGAGAATTGTGATCAAATGTCCGTTACCGGGCAACTCCTAGAAAATTCCAATTGTCTAAGCTGTTTAAATGCTGAGCAAAAGTCTAACTTAATCTATTCCAACCATAGCGTTATGCTAACATGAGCAAATTATGCTAGCCATTTGGTACTTTCTGACTCTTTGATTTGGCGACATTATAAATTTTAAATTCAACTAAGAAGTTCTTTTTTCGTTATAGATGGCTGCAAACATCCAGCAGGCATACCTAAAGGTAACTAAACCTATTACATATTACCTGAAGGTAATTTTTTAATACCAGAATTCAGCCTTGCTAACATAGAAACAAGCCAAAATAGTCACTTCAGCATTTTCAATAAAATACAAAATTAAAAAGCTTTGCTTTCGCAAGAACATTCACGTAATAATTTGTTGAATATGGTGACGGTAATTTTTGATGAGGATTATCATAAGATAGATCTTGTATCACTTCTTTCATTGTAGGTAAGAAAAAATAAAATATTTTAATTTTCAATGCAATCCTTCCTATTTTTCGCTTAAGTACTCTATTCTGACGTACCTATCCCAATTGATACTCTCGTCGATTCTTAAAAATCCTTGAACATAAAAATATGAATGTATAATATTATCATCGCATAATGACGTAAGTACCTATGTATTGAACATTATCAACAATGAATCGCTAAATTTTTAGCATCCCATATACGGTAAAGTTATCGAAAATGAAGAAAATTCCCACCAGCTCGGCTCCAAATTATGAATATCTCGTGCGTATGACGTCATACTTGTGAAAATTAACGCATCCAATGTATCGGTTTTTTACTGTTCTTTGATAACTTTTGATTTAATTAGATATTGTGACGTTGGGGATTTAACTTAGGTACATTGAGATATGGACCGAACAACAAGTTGATTTGTCTTCGGGAATAGAGAAATTATTTAATATCTTCTTATGATTGACATAATAGAAAAGTATAATATTCATTTATATTATCAAACGCAACTAGGGTTTGAGCCACACTGAAATGTAATCTAATGCGATTTCAGTTCCGACCACAACGGTCGACAAGTTCAAAAATATGCTAAATCACCTTTACCTAACGCATTCTGAGACACGTGTATCTAAATAAATCATATTATTCAGACCGCTACATACTATCACTGGATAAGCGTTATCAGTCAAACAAATCTGTGAATCTAAACTTATACTGATATCCTCGAAATCCCGTCGATAAGAAACGATTAACTATCGCCGATTATATTCTTTCTTCGTATTGGCTTGAAGGTTACCCCTCATATTTAGGTATCTGTATGCAAAACTGATTTTGGATCACGTGGTACGACATTGTTGTGTGTTGACAGGCAGCGAACAATTTTAGACTATAGCTATGAATAGCATACATTTGACAGTTTTACGTTTCACAACTTTCAGTAATACAAAAATTCGTCATCATTACTGACAAAATTACTCTCAATTTTACACCAAAATATAACAGTAAATCTATCAGCTGTCTTACAAGTACAAGTAGAACAATGACTCGTACAATCACAAAACAGTAACACGTGAATGACGTACGCAATGATTCCTAACAATTCCACAGCAGAGTGACGTAACTTCGATGATAATAATTCGTTCTGTAGCCATAGGCACCATAAGCGAGTATCCCGACAAATCGACCATGCTTTACAACTTTAAATATTTACCTAAATTCGCGCACGAAAAGCAACAATAATCAGTGAAGCAGCTGAAAGATTTAAGTAAATCAAACTAGAACAATGACTCGTACAAAAAACAGAAGTCGATTTAAAACAGTATCACGTGAATGACGTACGAAATGATTCCTAACAATCCCATAGCAAAGTGACGTAACTTCTGTAGCCATGGGCGCCATGAGCGAGTATCCCAACAAATCCTTAAATCGACACGGTTAAACAAACGCTGGATATGTGAACATTCCCGCTATTCCTGTGGATTAGAGCCGCTTAAGCCCGACGTCGCACCCGTGCGGTAGTCAGTGTAAACATACCCTTAGGGCACCGCTCTATGAGATGTTTCGTAGACTGTGTTTTGTTTTTTGAAGGTGAAAAGTTTAGTTTGATTTGGATTTAGAATTAAATAAACACGGTTATATTTGTTGCTCTATTGGTTTAACGTTTTTATTGGAAAAGAAATGGACCATGTTTGACCTTTAGGTTCAAATTTAATTGAATTATTCACAATTTGATATCCCAATACGTCGATTCTAAAATAACCTTAAATAGGTTTAACTATCTAGTTGATAAGCTTAGTTAAAAATTGATTTCTTATTTATTTAGTTATTTAATGGTTCATGTGGATACCTATACCCAAACGTCACAGAGAGAACACATATATATTATATCAAATTCTAGTACATTTCTCTATTACATAATACGCATATTGTGGCAGATAAGCTTTATACCAGACTTTTTAATATTTCTACTCATATGTAATTATTAACATAAAACAGATTAACAACTTAAACTCACGCTGACTGACATAAATACACCAATTTAAAATTAAAAAAAAATACAAACATGTGGTACACAAAAAATTGCGTAACATTGCGTGAACAACAGAACTATATTTTAAATCGACTAAATTTCGCGGTCCCGCTAATCATGCAGTATCTGATCCTCCATGGAAGGTCACAGGTCGGATCATGTCCGTGGCTTGTGGCTCTGACGAAATTGGCTCAAAACCCGAGATAAGTTCAGCGTAAACTATAAAAATCTGCGACGTATAATAACACAAATCCCGATTAGGTTGATACTCATTGCTGTGGTGGTTGGCTAGAGCGAGCGTTTATTTTTTTTATTTTATTGGGTTTTTAAATGTCCTTCTAAAAAGGTAGATTTTTTTCTGTTTCCCAGAATAAGTGTTTGTGTAAGTTTTTCAAGTTCTATAACGAAGCAATTTACTACTCATTTTTTTTGCCCAGTTTTGTAAGTTAAAAAATGAGTATGGTGATTTTATTTTTTTTCAGTCAAGTCGTGTTACATAAAAAGTAAGGTTAAGTTACTTAAAAAAAAGCCAGATTGAACGTTTTATTTTTAGTAAGCACCTTATTTACCTATATTTTGAATACATTTCACAAAGTTATTTTTGGAAAGCGTTGTCGACCTCCATATAACCTCAATTTTACCGTTTTATTTATGTGAAGGATGATATTAGAAGGACGTTTTCAAAAAACTACATAATATGAATATGTTATGGTAGTAGTTAGTATGAATAATATGTTTATATTCTTAAATAGGTAGAAGATACCCATTTATTAGATAGCCAGCCATAGCATTTGCTTTTACCTTCATGAAACAGTAGGTTTATGTAGTAATATATTTATTTTTAATGTAATAATGTAATTACATATTACTGTTTATTTTATGGCAATTCTTTAAATGAAAACAAGATTAGAATAACTATTTCCATCTATACACGTGATAGCTAAGTAGTATAGGAAAATATTGTCTGTTCTAAGCAACCGTATGTAGCGGTCGTAATTCAACAGTCAAAGTTGTTATCTAAACTAATTGTACGACTCAATTATCTATTTTTATATGCGATTCATACCTATTTTATTATTTTGTCAGCATTAGGAGTTACAGTGGAAAATTTTAATATATATGTTCATAACATTACGTATTGTATACTTACCTATTTATTTTGCGCATATCTTAACGATTAGACTTATGTACATTTATTTAAAGCAAAAAGTCGAAACATTATTTCAGTCTTAGACCATCGGAATCATTAGAATTATGACGAAATACATAAATGTGTACACATAAGTGCCTTTAAGAATTTCAAAGGCGATTTCGAGTGACCTAGCGTCGTATGAAGGTTAAGTAAAAAGAAAAAATACAAATAAAATATGATTCTGAGTAAAACTATTTAGGGAAAACCACGTAGATGTTTTCAACGCTCGTTGACATCTCAAGAATTAAAAGATAAGCTCACATGATATACAAATATAAGTCGTTACTAAAACGCTATCTCGTACAAATAAATGGAGCATAAATTAATCAGGACTGTGCGATATAGACAACACAGGTAATGCCATGGTAAATGTTACTATCACACCGTCGTATCCCTGTATGTTTGTATGTCACTCGCTTGCCTCCGTATTCGTCAGATTAGAGTTTATCGTTTGCATCACATTATGAGATAAATAAACTAATTTTGGCGCGTCACTTTGAATAGGTTTTTCATTTCATTATTTGTTTTTGACGACGTGGCTAAATAAATAATTTAGTTTAATTAATTTGTTTAGCTTCAAATTAAATCTTTTTATCTTAACCTCATTAACTTCTTGGTTTCCAAAAAATATTTGTTTTACTTTAATTTGCTAATGCGTGTCTTATCCCTCGTCGTAAGTTATCATGATGGCTCTGCAAAGAAAACTTTAAAGAGTACGTCATTTTGAAGTGTGTCTAATGGGTATCTATTCTAATAAAGTACGTGGGCCTTACAGCATATCTTCAGATAAACCATTCTATTCTTGTTCTCTAAGAAATCTTTTCTTATATTGAATGGCAATTGAACAAGAATTTTATTCTCTGTCCAGTTTACAATTATATTTACCTTCAGTGTAAATTGCAGAACAATTTTCTATGAACTTAGCTAATATAATCAAGGGATTCACCAAACAAGACAAAATGAGCTGCAAAATTATTGTGAAGTCGTTACTTATATTAATTTGGCAAAGACAAACTTAGTATGAATTAAACAATAAGATTACGCATCGCTGCAGGGAAAATTAAAAGCACCGATGTATTTGTGCAGGATGTGACGTCATATATGTTGGTTTGTGACGTCGAACGTGCCACAGCTTTGGTTTTGGTACGGAACAAATATTTGTAGCGATACATAACTGGTGTACGTCAGATAAAATGTACTCGGCAGATGAAATATCTTTCTATAGGGGCTTGATTAGCTTGACCAACAGTTATAAGAAAATAGTTTAAAAACGAGGTGACTAAGCTTGATCCTAGAACTCATTTAGGAAATACACAAAATAAACCTGCCATCTTTTTTCAAAAGTCTTGCAACCCTTCTAGTGTTGTATTGTGGTTGTACTTGGGTGATGCTGATCGTTTAACATCAAGTGATCCATCAGCTCATTCACTTCTTATACCATCGCAAAGAAGAGGATGGCAAGAAGAGGTGGCTACCATCCGTGCGTCACTGCATGGGTGCATGGGTGCCCACTGAAAATCAGTGCTGGGTAACCTGTATGCCTGGCTTACACTGAGTGGGTGACCCTTTTAGCATAGGCATGTTGTCAGCGTCTCTTTTCTAATTCTTCTGTTTCAATTTTTCAACTCTTATATTTTTATTACTTCCACTGTCACATCTCTTGATTGTCTTTTTTTATTTTTTATTTATGCTGCATCGTGCCTGGTGCTAAATAAATGTTTTTTCTTTCTTTCTTTCTTTCTTTCAAGGCGATACGTGTAAGGGTTGCTGGTTACAACCGGCAATACTATCCTATTAATATTATAAATAGTTCATATTCTCCGCTCACCCCTAGGGGAGACAGGCGTGTATGTTTGTAACTTCTTCACATTAAAGCAGCTGAAGGCATCGGGATGTTATGTTGGTGGATTAATAAGTTGTAGACGGATTTATAATACTTGGATTTATTACAATAATGTGCAGGGCGCACGACGTGTACACACACTTAGACTATGACAGGTTGACAGCGGCGTTAATCAATAGTGTTCTACCTTATATAACACATTATAGTGAGGGGGCCACTACTTACTAATTAGTGATGTTCATATCATACATGTAACAGGAATAGGTGTAGATTATGGTCTGGATTATCACATAGGCCACTTTTTATCTCTCAAGATTGTAGGAGAAGCCGCTGATAGAAGATTTTTTTTTAAGTTGGGAAAATCATCGAATGACTGCTCCCGCCTGGGTGAGGCGGGAGGGAGTGTCAGACTCTTACTGACTAAAAACCACCCCGTTCCTTCTCCTGCTCGTCGAGCAGGAGCCCCGGTAACCTGTTAGGTTTACCGCGACTCCGAATCGGCATCAGCCCTGGCTGATAGAAGATAGTTAGATAATAAAGCTACTGTCACATGTTAGGCAAATATGGATACTTGTTAGTTTCGTAGTCTTGTTTCAAGTCCAAAACTGACTATTCCTCCTTGTATTTGGACCTATGACATAGAATAAAAGTAATAATGTAATTCAAAACTTCAAAACCATCGTCCTGTCTGTCTAACCCTAATAACTCTTCATATCTTGCTAAACTCATAGATTTGGCGTGACAAGATAACAAACATATATACGTACATAGTAGATACTGTCGGATATCTATGAAAATAGTAGCTGACAAGAGTTGAGCCCTGTTTGTGCAACAATTGTTACGATATGATTTACATATTTGCTGATCTTGTAATCTATGTACTGTCGTACTATGTACTTGTGAGATGTAATGTGTATGCCATGTAATGTTTACTGAATATGCCTTGTTGGTCGAGTGGTTGTAAGTCCGACTGTCGTGCAAGGGAAAATGTTATTGAGGCTTTTTCGAAATTTTCTTATTGACAATATGGCGTCTGAAATTGTTTTCGGTGGTAAGGCAAAATGCTCACTGCCTATTACATGGTATACCAGTTGCATAACAGGCGGAAAGTAGATGTTTCATTGTATAATTGGAATTTTATCTACCCTTTCAATGATTAAAAGACGCGATGATTTGAAAAACAAAATGACTATAAACTAATATGTATAAAAACAAGTCCATAAACTAAAATTAATCATATTGTTTAACAAACAATGTTAACGCATTATTTACCGATATGAGTACTAAATTCGGAGATAAGCATAACGAATCACTGTGGGAATGCAAACTGGATAATCAGTAATGTGTATAATCACTAAAATCAATAAGAAATTAGTATAAATATAGTCAAGTGACTGTCGTTAAGTCACTCGGTCAAAATGCCGCTTCATTAGTCGTCTTGGTGTCTAGTCTGTCAAGCTTCGTACCAGTGTTCGTACCATGTTTTGGTACTGGATTTAATTTTATAGGTTAAAGGTATTATTCAGTCTCTTTACTTTTTAAAACTTGTAGATAGGTATGCCTCGATGTTACGCAGGCTTGATAAAATTGATCATACCACAACCCAGGTGTCTACTTAGTCAAATTATCAATTGCTTAAAAGCAACAGAGAAATTAATCAATTGTTAAAGTGCTTAAAGAGTAATTTACGATAATAAAAAGAAAACTTCCAATTCCAATGTCAAGACCACTATTTTCCCCAACAATTGCATAAATGCATCTCGCAAAATCGACAACAAAACCGCCCAATAAAGCTCAACAAGTCTCCGACACACACAAATCGTTCCAAATAAATTGTAAAGTTCGGCGAACATATCCATTGTAATTGTGGTACGTGCTAGCCGTGATTGCAGCAAGAGTTAACACATAATACATTACAGTTTATGTCACAACACAATCAGGCTCCGCCGAGGACGAATCAGGCGGCGACGCGCGTAATCTGGGTTAACAGGGGTCAAACGACATCACAAATTCCAATACGATATTAGACGTATCTGTGGCGCGAATCAACGATTCTATGGACGGACAAACTGTGCGTGCTATTGGCCAACACGCCCCTGCGCTTGATCGTTTCATGCGGCACATTTTGCACATGCACTTTGATTGTGCACGTCAAATTGCTCAGAATTGGTAAGGGTTAATTTATTGTTGAGAGCCAAGTGTGCCTCTGCAACTAGATCATTTCGTTCTTCATCTCTCCTCCGCTCTTTATTCATTGTTTCATGACTTCAATCAGAAATTATAAGATCATTTGATATGGTGTTTCGGGTGGTGTTATGATTCCTTAATTTCAATTAAAAGCTCCGTCCTCATTTAATTTTTGTGTGGCGCTGTTTTTTGTGTCAACTTTAACATAATAACATGATGAGATATGTCATGTTTGCACATCATTAACCTTATTAAAACACTATCATTCGTCGTGAGTTTGCCGTTATGTGGTCAAACCCGCGTTCAGTAACCATATTCAATGAATGTAATCAGTGCGGCTCATGAACGGTTTGTATCGACTGACGCAATGCCCAAGTGTCCAATTTGTATCTCGATTCGCCTTAAGTGGTTCGACTTTTCTTAGATTAGAATACATAAAGATGTATGCTTTATTTTTCCTGTGAGATCACTTGCAGTTTTGTGGGTACTTTTGTGATGTAATTGTAAACGGGGTCATTAAAATGAAATTAGTAAAATGTTTTGTCTGACTTAACTAACAAAAACAAAACGATAACGATGAACGATATGAAATCGCTGGGATTAAAGTGGAGATAAAGAGTTTGTAGCAAAGCTTTATCTCTGCTTGAAAATTGTTTCTGACATCTAACAGAAAAATCTTAATATCAATCTTGGAATCAAGGACCAAACAATATTCATAGAGTAGCCAACGGGAATTTCCAGATAAGATGTGTATCTAATACGTGCAGTCCATGTTGTCACGCTGATGACGTATCATTCATTGACGTCCAGCAATTGGCTGTAAATGATAAAATTGTCACCTCCAGTCGTGACTCTTTTGTCTTATTAGTACGAAGGTAAAAATAGCTGCGGCATCTATTTTCAGTATATCAACCAGTGTCGTAGTGATGTTAATCAAATGACTACCACCGAATATGTAATCCGTTCCTAACACGAGTTTTCAACGTGTAAAATGGTTATTTCTGTTGTTTTTACCGTTTTAGTTTCGTCTTGTGGACTCAACAATATCGTCATTTGTTTGCGTAGCTTGATATAATTTTAAATACAAACAAGAATTAATTCGTCGTATTTATGACACGTCTTTAGCTACCGTTGACTCCAAAATTAAATAAATTTTCCAGTTATACCGGTATAGTCTTCTTTAAAATCTGTTCATGAATTTGATACGGTACATATTACATGAAAAAAGTACGGTTACATAATGCAGAATATAATGTAAGGCAACGGTTCTCTTCGTTTGTCTCTACGTTTCAAATGTCCCTCACGTCTGGCTTTGACGTACACTGTGCGCATACGCAACCATATTGCACCAATGCATGCAAGTGTACCAGCGCAAATTGTAGAATTATTCATTATTATTCGACCTTAATGGAAGCTATGGGGTCTCGTCTAGACACGACACCATAAAAGCATGGATAAGCTCGTGTTTATGTATTGAAATTATCCACTCCGTTATATTAATTTGGCATACGCAAATTAAATATTAATGTTTGTAGATTACGGGCCGAGGCAATTAGCCACGAATGGCAGTTTTATGTATCCGTTTTCATACTTTGTTTCAATATGATTTTTGCGACGCATTATTGCTGTTTTAACTTCGGAATAATTGGTAATTGAGCCATTTGGTAATGGGGATCGAATAATGACACATCCCTTTTAAAAAAACAAAAAAGGAATAGCGAAATATTTAGCGGCTTAATTAAAAGTACGTATTAACATTATCTACCTCTTTATGGATTATACACACGTGTGATATGCTAATCAGGTCTTAAATACTAGTAAAAAAATAAAAGTAAATTTAATAGCTATGTAATTTAAACTTAATACCTATCATGCTTAAGGTTTAAATTACATTTTAAGTGACACATCCGTGTTTTTACATTGGATAATCACAGGATTATAGACGAGACCTCGAGATTAATAATAGATTAAAAACATTTATTTGTTATCTTGGCTCAATCTCTCACTAAGAAGTTGTTATCTAAGATATAATAGATATAGTATCGAAAAATATTTATGATTACTGTAGATTAATTAATGATTAGCATAGAACACGTTTTGATTTTTAATTTAATTAGTGTTACAGAATTTTATTGAATTTGGAATTTGTTGATTCGTTTTTAGATAGGATTTCTTTAATATTGGTTTAATGGAGTCTTATTTTTTTGATAATAATGATAAATATCAGACTTTAATTTCTCGGAGACGGATATTAAAGTGCACATGTTTTATGCAATGAACACCACGTTTCCGAGCCGTGCTTCATTACGTACTACAAGAAAGAATTTTCCAACTAAAACAAGCAGTACTTAGTCAACTCTGCCCTCTGAAATCTTTACTCAACCAACAATGTTTGATTAACCCACGTTTTTCTTTTACAGAATCTGTCGGCGGAACTCCGGCGCAGCAAGACGCCTCCGCGACGTTCGCCGGAGGAGCGCGCTGTCCCTCGTCCCCCCTCAGCTCCAGTCCATCATGAGCGCATTCAACACACCCCCCATCCTCCCCATACCCCCCACCTATCGCCCAAGAAGGAAGCTTTCAACAATCTCATGAACAAAGGCACGCCAAGTGAGTACACACTTTTATGTTCACATAAATATTACGCGACTATGAATAAAAGTTATTTGTTTATTTAAAACTACCGTTGCGCCACCTATTGAAATTTAAATAAGACAGAAGCTGTAAAATAATGTTGAATAGCATAATATTTGAACGGACTACTGACTATCTCCCTAGTAAATTAAATCTGATGAAGTCAAATCGTATTGATTCGCTCAAGGTCGATTATACCGATACAACGAAAGCTTAAACATCGATTAACGCTGACGCCAGTCAAAAACAAAGGCCAAGAGATTTTATCGAATATTTTTTCTCAGACGAAACGTCCCTCAAACGTCTTGAAAAACAAGTAAGAGTGCATTATTCGTAGTCACGCGCTGTTCTTCGGTCTCTTTGTATAACTACGGTTCATCTCAGTCCTAGTTAATCTGATGCCATTATTGATTCTCCGATATCTTTCGGTCGTTAAATCAAACGTTCGCAGTATATGCGCCAGTGATTTCAATATTTATATGCCTCTATAAAATACGTCAATGTTTATTGAATAGTTTCTAAGGAGTTACCACTCTGGTGTTAGTTATTCTGTGGCCTTTATGTTTCAGTATGATTGTTGGTTGCGTGATGAAAGTCCGTCTATTTTTTTGTCGAGCAAAATTCGATTACTTGTTACATATTCGTTATTGAATAAAAATGTATTGTGATTGCAGAAAGTGTTTCGAAATGAATATTTAATTATGTGACTGATATGGATTGTGTCTGATTGTTGGATTTCCGTAGATTAGATACTATTTTCAGAATTGAAAGCAAGGAAGTAGGAAAAGTGGGTTTATTCGAATATCTTCTAGATAGTTCGTAAGGAGGACAGCTTAATCCGTATAGCTAATTTCATGATAAGTTTAACACGGGATTAGTTATAAAATCCGAACCGACGACGCGGTGCCACCAACCCATGCACGGATAATTCCCATCACATACCCCACCGAATAATAATTTCCATTCATTCTGTTCTTTATAAATCATAATCTCCAAATCTACCGTCTCCTGTCCTTGTCTTTTTAACGCAAATCCTTTTTGTTCCGTCCCTTTCTAGTTCTTTTACCCCTAAATCTAATCCGGTACATCCCGTCTATAAGGCGCGTAGTATAAGCCCAAGTGCACACGCAGTGGGCATATCACACGTACAGAACCCAGCAGGTCAACCTACACAAATCTGTCCAACTGGTTTAATCAATCTTCATCGTTATCCTTTTGTAATAAAGTCTAAAATGTGTTGATAATGACTGGAGTAGCTTTGTGTGTACAATGTACAAAGTCTATGCGTTAATATTTTTCTTTGTGTGAGAAACCAAGATAAATTAGACACATAATAGGTACCTATGTACCTATAAAGTAAGTGTTAGAATCACACTGAAGATTTATTGTGTATAATTTTCAAATATTCCAAAATATATTTTTATCCTTGAAGTTTTAGAATAAGTAGCTATTCTACATAAATTTTCATATTAGCTAGGTATACTTATGTACTTGTTTATATAAAATGGTACTTTTTGGTCTTCACTTAACCTTGTCCTTCTTGGAAATGTATTTTTTTATTACCATAAATAGTAGCTGGACACGCGTCTGAATACACATTCAGATTTAATTAATTTTTAGATTGTTTAAAAACGGAATGAAAAACATTATTTGACCAAGTCAAAGTCAGTCAGATCGAAGAAAACCCTTAAACGGCGTTTAAAGTTATTAAAATACGTTTGTCTGTCGATCCTGTAAAGGTAGTGAAGTCATTTTCCAATTCATTGAAAAGTTTGGATTTATAAAGAGACGGTAGTGCAAGACACCCATTGTTTACTCTTTCAATCAATTTCACAACAACAATCATAATTTTCACTAATAACATTAACAAGGTGACTAATAATCAAAGTAGATACATTGAGGCGAGCTTGTCCCGCCAATCGGTCGGTGAGTTAATGCCTAATGCCTCTAATCGGGCGTTATAAATCATTATTAATTTCGAATCGCGCTCGCCGCCCGCGCCGTCGATCCGCGCCGATTAGCCATTGCACAATGGCCGACGGATTACGCTCGACGTTGAAGATATATCTTTTTGTCAAATCGTACCTGTGTACCGTCAGAACATTAGTCCAAAATGTTGCTTTATATTTAATATGGATTTATTATCGTAAATCTGTCAAAAAGTGAACCTTATATCAGTTAATTTAAAGTTTAAATCAGGGGTTTAATGATTTTTGATAACGTATTGATAAAAATTGTTATCGCTTTTTATAAAAACGTTGCATATACTAAGATTTCATTCTGAAAATTGCGACTTACTTATGATTAATTGAATTATATACTACCTACATAAAAAATAATGATAACAATTAATATTAAGTAGGAACTTGAATAAGTTACTTATCACGTTAAATTATATTTAACACTGACACACATGCACTATGAAAATAAATTAGTTATAAATAGATTATTATAGAATTTGAACTTTTCCTGCTGTCTCTACTTAACACAAATAAGCCAGTTTTATATAGATAAGCCGATTTATATATTTTTTTATTATATGTTTTTTTAATCTTTTATTTTATATGTGAGACATAACCTGTGGAGCTAAAGATGGGTTTAAGAATGGATAAAGAACGGTGTTTGAGAATTTAAATGCAAATATTAATATTAAGCTAGTTTTTATCTTTAGAATCAGCTACAAACTAATAATATTTGAAAATCATCTGATCATCAGTTATGCGTCTTTTAGATGTTATCTTTATCCAGAATTTATTTTTATACATTTTAAGATAAAATACTTTAATCGGAGATCAGATTATAGAACGAGATTTTTAATTGCGAATAATTTTGTGCTATTGACTTCAAGTTTTATTTTAATATTTAGATTAAAATAAAATTTTAAGAAAGGAATGATGTAGTTTCGTCCTGGTTCTTTTCCATACGAAACTACACTTTGGACTGAGAATATATTCTCAGTCCAAAGTGTAGATACTATAGATATGATAGAACTAGATTCGAATCTAGTTTAACTGACAGTCAAACTGATGGACAATTATTTTGTTTTGTTTCAAAAATGCCTTTGTCTGAATGTGACTTAGACTTTGACTAGTACAGTGTTTTCACTTACATTAAAACTAAGTTTTGGGAAAGCCGAGGAGAAGTAATGGGGCAAATGAGCTGATGATGATGATTTACATACACACTTTAATAGCCCAGTATTTTTAAGTAATCGAACCTACTAGGTATGGCTAGATAAGAGTCATAGGTATGGTAACTAACCACAGCCTGAACCTAGAAGTAACGAAAACCATAATTAGGTAGGTAAGTACTTTTGTTCACTGATACGCGATAACCACATAATTATAGTAGCGGTTTCACATAATGAACCAGATATAACAAAGGCAGTGTTTCATAAACAACATTACGATATTAGGTTTATAATTTACTGAAGAGTTAATATAATGTATTTATCATATATTATCATCGTCACCCCGTATTCGTCCACTGCTGGATATAGGGTTCAATAGCTGGCCACTGATCTCGGTCTTCAGCTATACGCATCTGCACGACGACATCTGCAAGGTGGCTACCTTGCAGATGTCGTCACTCCACCTGGAGGTCTGGCTGGAGGGCGCCCTACACTACGTTTGCCTAGACGCGGTCTCCACTCTAGAGAACACGTTTCATTTTCCAAGGTTACCTATTTTTTACAAATTCTTAAAATATTCAATTTATTGTTCTATTTCGTATTTCGAGCTCATCTTCATTCGTAAATCAAAATTATAAAAATAAGTAATACGGATAATAGAACAATGGTTCTAGGAACAACATATCAATGAATCCATGACTTTTGGATTTTTAAAAATTTTTAGTTGGATTTTCAAGTCATTGGTTAAATAGTGGACATCTTGTGACTGACAACGATGATTGTGATGAAATTTAACATGACTATGAATTTTAATTTTTCTCAATCAATCTCAATGAAGTTTAAAAAAAATCAGCACCACAGATTATAAAAATTCATAACTGTCATCGCGTGACGCAACGTGGTGTGAGACGTATTATTAGGGTGGCTTCACATGCGGGGTACCGGCTTTATCTCCGGGCGACACGAGCTTGATCCGTCCCGGATAATCCGGATAAACGCGATCCGGGTATGTGTGTTATCGATTTAATGTTTCACTTATACGTTGATTTGCGTATGTGCGTGCTTTTCTTATTTCTTGTGATCTTTAATTGTTGTAATTTTTTTATTTTGCTTTTGTATTGTTTTCGTAATAATTCAAATAATATCGTTAATAATTTGATTCATCGTATTCTGAAATGTAATATTACAATATCATATCATATCCATTGTACAATGCTATTACCGAAATCTAAATTTAATTATAATTAATTTAACTATCAATAATGAGTAAATAATCGATTATTTGTAAAATAAAACTACTGTCTATGAATTCCAGGTATCATATCAATACTTTTACAGTGATAAAAGGTTAATTCAATTTCACATTTTCATGACAAATAATTTTAATAACCAAAAGATACCATGAAGGTTACTCATAATAAATAACACACTAACTACGTAATTAATTAGCTTCTGTTCGCGGCTTCACCCGCCTTCGCGTGGGATAAAAAGTATAAAGGATAAAAAGCCTATACCTTATACCAGATCATAATCAATCCCTGTTCCAAATTTCATATCGTTCCCTTCAGCCGTGTTGACGAGATTGGGTACCAAACATAGACACACAAACTCACAACCAATCACATTGACAATTTTAGTCAGATGCACACATTTGACGCAAATGCGTCAGTCAATCGCCAAATATCGATAGTTAATCAAATCAAAGATTTTTTAATCATTACCAATTACGTATAAGATTAGCTAAATGTTATAATATTCTAAAAAAATATATTCTCACATGCGGATACTTACTAACGTAATCGATAGATAAGATATTAAAATATAAGATTTTATATTTGATAATATCAGTAATATTACGGATTTCGAAAGAAATTTGATGTTTAGCTTACTATCCGGTTAGAATAAATCGATAAGCTTATACAAATACAGATTATCGTTGTTGCTATAGAGGTGTCTCCTGATTCGTATCTGGAATCGTTTAGACATCCGTGTTTATTACTTTTTAATATTTTTTGTGTAACCATAATTCTGTATGTGCAAATGCACATAACATGAGGAGGCCAATGCCCAATGGGTAGAACAAAGAGATATGTAACTTAAATAAATAACACCTTAGTCACTATGTACTGAGCCGCGGAGAAGTTAACGGGTCACCGGAGCTCCGGCTCGAAGTGCAGGAGTAGGAACGGGGTGGTTTTTAGTCAGTAAGAATCTGACACTCCCTCCCGCCTCACCCAGGCGGTAGCAGTCATTTGATGATTTTTCCCCCTTTAAAAAAAGTCACTATGTACCTACTACACCTTTGTTCAGCTAATAATGCTATTTAATTTGATTTGATTTGAGGCAAAAACCTTTACCTACTGTTTCTTCACTTTCACCGAGCGAGAAAACAATATTCGATACCAGATTACCCAACCACGGTGTTGCAGTAGACGGAAGCAAACAATTTTCCTCCTAAAACCGAATATACAGGTAACAAATCGATACCACAAAATATGTTTTTATTTATATAAATGAACCAATATAATATATAAACAAAAAGCTCTGATATAGCGTTTTAATAGGTTTTTGAATTATACACTGTATCTGATTCTGTATCCACAAACTGTTTAAAATATTTTTCAATTTTATTTTTTAACGCAACTATGATACACGTGATAATAAACTCTATTAACACACATTACAATAGCTATTTCTTTGCACGCAATTGTCAAAGGTTAACCCTTAAAACATTCCAATCTGTCCTCGCTAGTAAGTCCATAAAACGATAAATTCAAAAGATTCCCAACCTACATTTTCCATATTCAAAATCCATAATATCGTCGACCTCGAGATACTTGGTAGTCCCGTACATCCAAATCCGGCGGTCGCGTAATCCGGCTTAGGACTGATCCGCGTATACGTGTGTATGTGTACACCCTACTGCTTATATTGTTTCGTTTGTACGATGTGAGCACACGTTAAGTGGGATAATGAACTTTATTTTAATTTTTTTAGTTGCCATTTTTGTATACGCGAAATTCTTGATGTATAGTAGGTACCTCATCATAAGTTATAATGCGGTGATTATAATATAGAACAACAAGAAAAAATATTTGTCATTCTCAAAAGCTCAAGATTATTTGAGAAAGTAAAATTATCCTGACATAGCCGTGCCGTACTTCTGGCTTTCTCACACGTGGGTAACATTGATACTTGTATACCAGTGGCCATTGAATTAATGTAAACGGTCAATATTATAACCAGTATCGATAATCTCCTAGTAGTTATCATTTCGAAAACGGTCGCTTAGCCTATAAACCATTATTTACATTTCGTAGCAATAATAAACATTATAATATCAAATATTTATGTTGTATCCAATTTATTGATTATTTATTTTATTTTTATTTAAAGCGAACCGAGATTAACATCAGATTTGGTTTTAAAATGTCGCAGCTGGCAGTAAAAAACATGCGTGCAACTAAATTAGGTAGAAGAAATTTACCTACTTAATAAATAAAAGCTTACAAAAACGTTGATGACCAAGCAACACACAAGAAAACGCTATTATACTATATAAATTACGTCACAAATCCCCAGCAAGTTATTCAACGAAATCCGGATTTCAGTAATCCGGTAGGAGATGTATCCCGGACCGTGGCCGGCCGCTGCCACCTAATCTCCCTGATCCGGATCACGAATACTTAGCTCTATATGTATGTTCTACTTAGCTAGCTTTCTACGTGTCGGAGCTCCTCAGGTCTTTGTTAGAGACTAGGATTTTCTAGTGAATACTAGTTCGGACCGGTTCAAACCCGATTTTACTTGTTAAATCCGTTTTATTTTTATTACTCGGACGTACAAAAAGTTAGATCTGCGCTGTTTGTTAGAATTTTCTGCTCCATTGTTGGCTTGCAATTAAAGTAGCAGTTCGCATTAAGTTGTATTGTGTTGTTTTGAACTTTGATTGAAAATAACTGGTTTTGAAATCTTTCCTCATCTGTCTTTCATACAAATCGTTGTCTCGTAATCGCTGCTCGATTAACTTTTACCTAATTACACGGGGGATTACATTACCCAATCATATCAATGCAATGGATTGGTTATCACGTGCGTCAGGACCGAAGGAGGCGAGGGGCGGCCGCTTCCATCAATCATCTTGAGATAATCTCCTGTACTTCAGCCCAATTTGAGGCATGCATTCGGCTTAACGCACACAAACAGCCAGTTAGGGACCGGTTTCACGATGAGCTGACTACTATACGAAGATATAGTAGTCCGCAAATGGTACTCGGAAACATATTTGATAAGATTTTTTAATTGCCGATTTTTGGGTCATTACTTTTAATTGGCGATTAGGTGGAAAGTAACCCTGAACTTACTATTTCGGTGATTTTTTCTCAATTTAATTTTATAGAAGTATTTTGAATACTAGAAAATAAACTCTAAAAAGTTACATAGCACTATATTATTCAATTAAAAAGCTATAAAAATAAGTACACCAATCCGCATCCACTTGACCACAGCACAAAGTCGTAAATCGTATGTCACATTCAATTCAAAATCGAACGATAAACAGCTTCTGATTACATTACACGTAACGTTTCAATGTGTGCGTATCATAACGCAAATCCTTTACGATTATTCTTTTGTGTCTGACTTTAATTTGGTTTTAAACCCACTACTACACGCGCACGCCGTGTACAAACACGTAGACTACACGTCCCCGGTTCCGTGTGTGTATTAATCTGTCGGCAACAACAGAGAGAGGCAATCAGCTGAGCCTCTGATCAATCGATAAAAAATCGTGGCGGTGGAGTTGTGTGGACAAATAACCGTGGCCTGTAGGCTCCGGTAACGGATGATCCGGACCATTTGTCAAGATTAGGCTTACGGCCGAGCTGCGGATTGTCACTCCGGTCGTGCGGCCGCCCGTGCTTCGGAGCGGCCCTGCACGAGCTTATTGTCATATTCGTTACGTCATCGTATGAGCGGACTTAAAAGAAATTGAATCGTAATATTTCTTAAACAGTTTAAATTGTGAAACAATCGTCTACCACATAATCCGCAGCGTAATAATTTCATCAGCATCACTAAATCTAACTACGTTTTTGAAACAATTCCTCTCATTGTTTAGGGCATCGTAAAAACCATAGAAGTGAGCGGCAAAGACCTCGTTCACCCTAATCGCGGGACCCCGTCTGGCAGGGCTTATGGACGGCGCCCTTAACAAAATCTTAATCCCTACAAAGGGTTAGTAATATTATCTTATTACAGACGCAAGAAATAAACCTTTAATTCTCAAGCTTCCTTTAAAATATGGACGCTGTTTAATTTATGTACTTTAGAGGAAATATTCCAATAATTTGAATTTAAAATTGGAACTTTACGGATTCAATAAAGAAATTAAGCTTTAAAGATTAAATATTTCGATAAAGATATTGCCACACTAACGTTAGTTACGTATACTAATGCGAGTTAGTACTGCAAACTAATACAGGATATCTATATTAGAAAATCCCCGTCCAGCCATTACTATGATCATTTGGAGACAGATCAAAGCAGCTGCTCATATCTCCATTCTGGTGTCGCGGTAATCTGGTGACGGGTTGCAGATACATAAATTTGGCTTCAATCGCACATTCAAAGCCCATTAATCGCGGATTCAGTGTGGACGCACCTTTAATGCATGTTGCGTTGACTTCAGGGGTGTGCATAATTTTTTATGCATTTTTTTTTAGTTGCGTCCTGTTTGTTACTAGCGTTTTTAATGAGATAATGGTTATTCTACTTAGAAGTAAACATTATATTTCATGTACATAAACAATGTAGGTATGTATGTACTATTAATTTAATAATGGTGGTCCTGGATCCTTTTAAAACATTGCGGAAATGATTACAACAAAAATATGGAAAAATGAAAAGAAACTAAAAAACAAACTATGAAACGTCAAGAGTGTATGTAAGATTTAAAGCTTTTCTTAAGAAGATTAAGCTCCCAAATCATAGTTTCTTCGACAACCCTACGGGATAAACCCACTACACACACACATGGCTACCACTACCGGTGTATCTCCTGAGATCTGATAAGATTCAAATAAGGGATTAGAGAGGGACGCGGCGAGGATTTGCGCGGGACACCTGCGGGTGCGAGCGAGATAGAAGACGGGATTATCCTCGACGGACCGCGCCAAGTGGTGCCCGTACGTAATATGTGACGCAGTAGCGCTAAGTATGAAGATTTAGCTCTGGATTTGAAAGAATGCGAAATTAAGGCTTTATATGTGCAAGACTGGATGCTGGGAAACCGGCAGTAATCGGTGGTCGAGCATTTTGCATGTTTTAACGCATTAAATGCAAAACAGAAGTTGTATGTGGAACTACATTCTGTACAAGCACATCTGATAGAGATGCGAATAAGCCAGTGTACAGAGATAAACACGATTAAAAAATTGCCGTCTAAAGTTGATATTCACAAAAGCCATTATTAGCGTGGGGAAATAATACGTCAAAACTCTTTATTTGTCGGTGGCACGTGTATACACACAAAAGCAGATAAACCCACACATATTTGTATGTTTTCTCTGAGCGCGGGATTAAGGTAAAGCGGGATAGGTAGAATCCCAGTATCCAGGATTGCCACGGGCGGGCCTTTTTCAGGATTTTCTCGCCCCAGTCCCTTTTACAATCACTTTTTATTTACAATACAGCCTACACGAGTCAGGTGATGTTTGTTTGTGTGTGTACAAGGCCGTGCGTGTGCCGTGTCATATTATTTTTTTAATCGTACGAACTAAGGCCGGGGTTTGTTGTGTTAGTAAATAATTAGTGAAGTGTAAACTATATTTCTGTTAGTTTCATATTTTTCAGTGTGTGATAAAATCCATGCTTAGCTTGTTAATAAAAGCTGGGCATCAATGAATCAAAAAATCTTTTTAGAACTTTACTTTTTCATTTAAAAACGGCCAATAATTCAACACAAAAGCAACAGGATCAGTTTAATCTTGTAACACAAATTCATTATTCATGTTTATCTAGGGATATGTGCGGCAGGGTTGTCAAACCCCATACATTAAAAAGAATTGAACTCAATCAGGGCTGAAGTTTATACGTTTTTATTCTTTTTTTCCGTTCCGCCGAACTAATCCGCCGGCTTATCTTCAGCTTGCAGTAGAAAGCTACCAGATTTCGTTCGACATTAAAAAATGTTCGCTAATAGTTGGTGGATAAAGTTGGATTTTGAATGGAGGGGTTTTATAAGGGGTTCGTCGGTAGTCAATGAACCTCGTAGGTCGAAACCGCGACCTACCGTAGGGGTTGTAAAGTTGTCGAATGTTTCTACATTCAATATTTCATGTCTTACGTCATTTTTATTTCTTGAAGATTTCGCTCAAGTATTACAATAGTTTTAACCGAGATTTTGTTGCGTTTTAGTCAATTCTTATTTTAATTTTTAATTTATTACAAACTCACTTAATTTCTCAGCATAATATGCACTGTAATACACACTATAGAGTACCTACCTACTTCAAAGTTTACATAACACAACCAAATTAAATACACTACATTTTTCACGAAATCTCTTTATTGATTTACTAAACCAGTGTCGTTTTTTAATTCGATCGGATTATCTCAATTAGTATGCATGTCCGTGTCTACACGGCCGAACGGGTCACAATCGATTAATTTTAAATCTTTTAAGTGGGGTATTCTTCGAGAACTGGATTGTTCACTCAACTTATCGCTTGCAATGGGAAAATATTGTTTATTTGCAAAACCTAAGGGATCAAAATCCTGTGATTTATTTTTTTGGATATTTTTTTTTTATTTGAATTACAATTCTGAATGTGTATTTCTTTTATTGAATTCGATCGTGATTTTGAGTGAATAAAAAAGGCGATAGTTGCAATTATTGCTTAAAAAATGTTTAACATAATATATGCGTATTATTTTTAATGAATTAAAAACGTAGATGCAGTTATTATTATTATAATTAAAAAAAAGTCAAATCTATTTCTTTAAGGTTTTGACCGAGCCAATACCTGTTTGGTCGAGACCGTAGCTGGTACCTTCTACCCTGTAACGGTGCTAGACTTTACTTATGTATATCTTTAATTATTGGATATTCAGAAAAAAAAATGTAAACAAAAGTAAAAAATATCTTATATGTTACTCATATTTATCTCGAAGCTCGTTATGTTGGATATAAATATTTTATTCCCGGATTAATCCCGGCCGGGAATAATCCGGAGTGGACGAGTACAAAAAGAGATAAGCCACTAGTACGATTAAGTGTTGAGTTTTTGTAACATTTCCATTTTATTATTACCTACGTTGGCATATTATCAGCCAGATGGTATTGACCGGATAAAGTATAAAGGTTACGGATAAAAAAACGGGTTTTTTTTCGTTTCAGTCATCCGTGTCTTGTATGACCTAGTTGTTTTTGACATAATTACGTTATGAAAGTTGCTATAAGGAAAAATATAAACTAACAAAATTAAGGAACTTTATGCTCTCATACAACCATTGTATGTAAATATGGAAATGATTTTTGACCTCATAAACTATTTTGTTGTAGTATACAGTACCAAAAAGGTCGAATAGATAAAGATTCACAACGACTGACCAGATTAGTGGCAATAAATTATAAGCACATCATTTAATAACAAGGAAATAAATGACGAAATAACGAAGTAAAATTACATAAGAAATAATTATAAAACATTGTAAACATACATAGATAAAGGTATTGTGATAAAAAGCAGAACAATTAAAGCTTCACAATTAAAAAAGATTTACACAAAATCAAACGCAAGTGAACGATGTCGAAAACGTCAAAGTTTCTAAAGGGTGAAAGCGTATAGAATGCGAGGCGATGCTGCGTTCAATACGGCTTAGTAACTACTTCGGAAACATCGGACAGGTTACCACATCGCGTAGCATTCCTCTCACACTACCCCACGAACCTTACACACTCATACATCTCCCCACTACCTAATCATAGAAATAACATGAAATATCTCAGTAATTACGGACAATATTTTCATCCGGCAAATGGTACGGCTCTCTTACGGTTTTTGTTTACCGTCTCCGTTTGATGTTGACGTTTTATCCAATAACGTTGATGCTACAACGTGCTTTTATGGTACATGGAGTTTCCTTTAACACGTGAAGAATATCAATTGATTAGCCTAATGTAATAACATATATAGGATGATTCATCACGGTGTTTTCGATCAGGTTCCTGTCGGCTCCTTTTAGCTTTTATTACTTCTGTATTAAGGTTGCGATTATCATAATGGCTATTCGAATCCAGGTAACAAAGGCGTGACGTCATAAAGTAGGCCAGGATTATGTTGTTCCATACATGAATCAGTTTTATAATGGAGTACTTGGAAATCGCCGCCGGCTTGCGGTCTAGCTTAGGCATAGAAAAAAACTTCCTGTACGTGACGTCTGAGCTAAGGATGGTTGTATAATGTTGCGTTTATATTGTTCTATATGCCAATCCTGTGTACTAATGGCTTTTAAGAAATAATAAAATTCGCAACTTGTCATTCAACTGAACGATTTCGGAAGTCTTTTAATGAAAGCAGGTTTATCACAAAGTCTACCGCGACACTCAATCAGTTCCCATTCGTGAAACCAATTTTAATTCGCCGTCAATATTAAACCTACTTAAAATAGATGAATTTCGCATCACTCATATGAGCACTATCATTGTATGAATGGTGTTTCCCGGCTCGCTCGCTCCGCGGTCCGCGATCCGATCCGCCCGTGCCCGCTTAAGCCAGATTTCAATAGAGTATAATCTCACCCTAATGAATCTCCAATCCGGATTACTGAGGGGCCCCTATAATAGACGAGCGACGTCCATTGCAAACGAGTGGGATTTAGTTTAGAAAAAAACTTTGATTAGTCTACTTTGAATACCGAGAGCAGATTAATATTTCTTAAGGGCTTATCATACCGCTCCACATTTGCTTTGTCTTCTGTGCCAAGACCATTATAATAGCTGTAGCTCATCGAGACGCGTCAAGGAACTACGTCTTAATTCAGACGTCTGATTCCGTCCAATAAATTGTAAAGGCCGCACGACACTCGGCTAATCCCATTGGCGGGCATTAGAACGGCTTTGTGCGGACAGATCGCGCTCGCACGCCGAAATTACCTAGCAATTGGTAGCCGCGCCGAATTGCCAGCGGGCTCAGTCTAAATCGGCTGCAGACACTTTTATTGCCCGGCGAAATCCCGCTGACCCGAGCTCGAGCCGATCCCGGCTTCCGTTTTATCCCGGCCCCGCTTAATCCCGGATTTGACGTCGCTTAATCCGAACCCGTGTTGGATATCGCGTCGACACAGGCCTCACCCGCACTCTTGTTTCTATACTCTCCTATATTGATTTCGGATTTCACGGCGCACCTTCATTGAACTCGCATAAAAGCACGCGTAAACAAAGCGAGCGCGGACCTTTTGAGGATTACCTCGACGCGCACGGTATAATAACAAATTAATAATAATATATTTTTATTATGATGAAATAATTCAATCGAGACAAAAATAATCCATAACTATCGCACTGACACGGGATTATGGAGCGCGAAATGCATCGCATTCAGATATTTGGACTCAATGATATAAAATTGTATGCAAAAAATGAGCAGATTAATTTGTGTTTTCATTGGGTGGTGCGTTATGCGAAAAATTGAGCGGTCGGGAAGCAAATGAAAATGATCGCCTCGTATTATTTTATTCTCGATGGCTTGTCGTTGGCAAAGTGCACTACCTACTTACCAACTCGGACTGAAAACTCTGTTAGTGCATTATTGATGCAATTTCGCTTTGTTTACAGTGAATAGAATTTAAGTTACATTCGCTCGTTGCCTATTCTAATGTACTTTGACTATATTTGCATAAATCATTATACAAAATGTACGTTGAAAAGATGATGACATTAAACAGGTACATTTGCGTGCACACGCCGCACAACGGATTTGCCAAAACACATAATTATATTTCGCGTTTAGAAGCCAAAATTATATTTGATGGCAAAGTGAATAGTCGACTATTTCCCATTTTAATGGGGATTATAGTTTCTAGTGCATTTAGTGCACTTCGCGCGGTAAAATTAATTACTAAATCGAGTCTGTCTGCGTGCTTTAATAATACTATTCGTTTGAAAGCCTACCGCGCGTACAATTTCAGTAATCCCACCTTTTGACTGACGTTATAAACTCTAATAACATGGTTCTATTGCTGTTTGGGGAAGTCATTAGACAGTAATGAATAGGGTTAATGGAAATGAATAAATATTACAATGAAGGACATTTATGTTACAAATTTTTCGTAGAGTTTTGTATTTGAGTGATATTTCGTAGCACTTTGCTACGAGGGTCTACGAAGTTTTAACAATCTTGATTGATCCGTGTGTTGATCCCTGTGGCTTTATTTGTCCTTATTTCTTGCTTCTATGTTTATTACTATTTGTCTCAATAGTATAGATACTGTGTTGGTAGCACCTATACTATTAGATATTTTAATAAACCTAGATTTATGGAGACTTTAGTATTAAGAACCTAATTGAGGAAATGAAGTTTAAACCAAAATTACTTGATTCGATAGGCCATAAGCTGGCTTCTAAAAATATTTTGAATCATTAAGATATTTGACCAAGGAATATATAGAATGTTTTTTTTTACCGAGGTTGTTACGATAATAATCCTTTCTATGTAATATTATGTATTTATGTTGTCTGTGTCGTTGACTTGACTGCCTCGTTGGCCTAGTTGTCGCAACTGCCGGGCAAGGGGTCTTGGGTTCGATTCCCGGGTCGGGCAAAGTACACTGGGTTTTTAAAGATTTTCAGTAGTAGCACAGGGTCTGGTATTTTGCCCGGTATGTGGTAATATGTTCACCCCCTATTACATGGGCCTCATGACATAAATAGTGAAACGTGGGTGTTACATTGTACAGTAGCATAATGTGCACCTCTGACTACCCCTTTGGGGTAAAAAGCGTGATGTTATCTATGCTATGTTGTGTGTGTTTCTTTCTCTTATGTGTTTATATTTCTTTCTTTTTTGTGCTTATTCGTTCTTCTTCTTTCTTTCTAGATAAAGTGAGGAGACTGGAGAGTGATAAAGGCTACTTTTCCGAAGAGTCTACAGGTAACATAGTTCATTAAGTATATTTCGATATTGCATTGGCAAATATAGCAATTTGCGTCTCAAATCATAATGACCATTCGTGGCAACAACTAAACATTAGTACAATATAGACGATAATGCCGCTAAGTCCTCGTTCACACTGGCTGGTATTATGGCACGACGTTAATTAGTCGCTGGCGGTCGCAGCCTAAACAAGCTTTTAACTTTTCAAATGGTTTCATTAACTGCATTGCGATTATTTGGTCGCATTCCCTCTACTATTGATTTAGAATGGACGCATTAGCGACTTTGTTAATGCGGCTTTAGTTGATCAATTTATTTAAATGAGTTAAAAGCTGTTATTAGTGTAACGTAGTGAAATGTTCGCGTTATTTTGAATGGTTTCTATGTGTGTGTCTGTGTGTGTTTTGGTTATACGTTTTTAGTGGTTAGGCATTATTGTGTTTTAGTGGATTATGTATTGAAGTAGGTACCAATGTTGGTAATATTCTGAAAAATCTTATATCTTATACTGTTATATAAAGCGGAAGAGTTTGTTTTTTTTATTTGTTTGTTTGAACGTGCTAATCTCCGTATCTACAAGTCTGATTTGAATCATTATTTTTGTGTTGGATAGCGCATTTATCGAGGATGGCTATAGGCTATAAAACATCACGCTACGACCAATAGGAGCTGAGCAGAGCGTGTGAAAAACCGCAGAAGTAGCTAGTATGTATATAAATGGTATGTCTCTCGATGTTGGGAAATAATATCGATTCCTAAATTGGCTTAAGTTTCATTACCTTTAAGAAAATATGATAGGATGCAGATGGCGAGTTTTCGTGTGACGATAAGGACTAAGTGACCAGTAGCCCGATTCACGTAATAAAAACCGTCGCGATATCGTAGCGACTTAATCGTTTAAGTCCTTTTCGTATTCACATACATCAGTCGCGTTCGATCGACACCGATTTTGAAGTCGTTCGATCGAAGTGTCGTTGAAGCGTATTCAGCTATGTAAATCGTCTTTCAATCGTTAATACGGTGGTATTCACGTAAACAAACGATGTTGGAACGGGTCGGCTATCAACGACTAAACGTCAAATTTGACGGTTGAAATGTCGTTGAAGTGTCGCTGAACAGAAGTACGTTTGTTTTGACTTCATTGTAACTCAGCTATTAATTTAATTTTATACGAACGAATTTTGGGGATTTTCGGTACAAAAACTCCAGTGATTAAACAAAAAAATGAGTCTCGGGCTAGGCCTGTTATTATTAGATGCAGCTAAAAGAGAACATAGACGAATGGAGCGAGTAAGGAGAAACAGACTGAGGTGTTCTAGATGGGATGCCTTTGAAATGCCAGACAGAGATTTTATGCATTTATTAGACATTTCGCCTTTCTAAGATCCTTGTCCACGATATTATTGAGGATATTACACCTCTAATAGAGAGAAATCGAAGGCAAGACGGTTTATTAGTGAAAGAAAAGGTTTGTCTCAACTTGTGTGCTTTTTACACTTAAATTTTATCTCATTATATTTATCTACTTAGAATCTAATTTTGTTTTTTCAGTTACTGCTCGCCTATCATTTTTCGCATCTGGTTCCTATCAGACTCTTGTTGTGTGGTGATCATGAAACGAGATATATTATCACATCCCACCGCCTTCGATTTAATGGATAATATTACCTTACCGATCTCTTCAGGTGCAACTGGAATAAATTGAAAAGAATTGCTAGTATTAGAGCCCGTCATACCAGAAATGAAGGCCAGTGTCTGTTGTTCAGTATACTGATCTAATGTGTGAGTCGAGGAAAAGTGACGATTCAGATCATCTAATCCAACTGAAACCGAGAAGTCAGAATTGCGCGATCTGCCAATACCTAGAGTTCCAAGGAATTTCCAGATGTTGGCAGAAGACTCAGAAGTAATGTTTTCAAGAATGTGGCGGCTTTTAGCATTGCGTATCATCTGATTGCACCTATTTATCTGAATTATACTGGTATTATACTGATTTCAGTTATCTAAATCTAATTGAAATGCAGAGCTTGAGTAAGTTCAAAGTTTAATAAAAAAAAGGTTATTAGTTTAATTATAAATATAATGTAATCAGTCTAATTAACAATTATAATACTTATTAAATAAAACAGTAGTGTCATTTTGTTTTAAAATACAAAACTATGGTCATCGTCATCACTGCTCTGAGATTGAGCCCGTTTGTATTCACTCGTTTCTTGTGTGTCATCACATTGTCTTTTCTGTAAAGATTCAAAAAATTTTAATTTGCATTAAATATTAATATTATTTTTATAACTGTGTCTTATTTTTAATTCATCGTCATCTTAGCGTTAATCTACACTTCGATATTATTCATCGCGGTCAACGGCGATGCCGAAGCAATGCAGCTAGATCAATTGTCGGACTGCTCCAACAACCCGAATTTGTATTATCACAATGTAATTTTTGGTTACTTACATTTCCCTCTTGGCCACCCTTGAAAATATTAACTAAGGCCCAAGCTGCACTGGCCACATTATTTATGGCGTTAACCTTGTTTTTTTCGATTTTATTGCGCTCGAGCTGGACCTGTATTTGTGACTTGTTTAATTCTAGTCGAGCTTTTTCTAAATCGGCTAAAACAGTTTTCGCCTTTTCTACTTCTGTATCTGAAAGTAATATTACAATGTTTTTAACAAATCATATTATTTAAATTTGTTTATACATCAATAAACAAGGTGTATCTGTACCTTTAGGATCCCTCCTAGATATTCTCTGGCTTTTACCCTTTTTTATATTATTGTGGAAACTCATATTACTATTTAATGTTTCAGTTCTGGAAATATAAATTGCATTAAATTAACACAATAGTATGTTCTATAAAGTTCAATATTTTATTATTCATAATTATATGAAGAGTGTATAACTTACTTAGCTTTGTCTACAGGCACATTAAAACTTGAAGAAGTTGATGGCTGGATGTCATCAATTGTAGTATTCTCATTCCTAAAAAATCAAAGTGTTAGAATTTATTTTTATGTTCTGAAAATATGTATTGTGTTGAATGTTTATTTTTTATTCGACATTTATAGTCGTTATTAAACTGAGAACAAAACCAACATATAATATAACATATATTATTTCAATGGTATGGTATTTCGCGTTAATTACATGCTATGCAAGAAGTGTACTTACTTTATTCCATTCTTTCGCTGACCTGTACATGGAAGGGTCTGCTGTTTCGCTATTCAATATTGACGCTAGCTCGGTCCACAATTTAGTGGACAAAATATTCTTCGCTTCTTTGCCTCGGACCCGTCCCAGTGCCAACATTCTATGTTTCTCCATAAAATCTACCAAGAGTTCTAGCTGCCTTACAGAAACTTGCTTCATTTTAATTATATTTTAATTTTTTCAAACTTTGCCGGTGATTGACAGTTATTTGACAAGTAATGCAGAGACAAATTATAGACTTTCCTTTTTAAACCGTGGTTTAGTGGTGAAATTATATTTTACTCAACAATTTACATTAAATGTTTATTAATATTGTTTTTAATTCCATTTATTTAATTGTTATGACGTAAATCAGATTTTTTTAAACTTAAATCTGTATTTTAATATTCTGGTAGAAAACATAATTGTTTAACTGGCAATGAAACGTTGATGAATCGTTTAGTTGTCGTTTAGTTTCGAGTCAGTTTAATTGTCGTCCTATCCAACCCCGATTATAGAACACGTGAATACCGATTTCGGATAGGACTTCGATCGAACTATGATCGAGCGACTATAAAACTTCAACTGTTTGATTTTACGTGAATTAGGCTACAGGAGTACGCGTCATCCGGCTGTTGATAATGATAATAGGATGCATAGCAAAATATCAAAGCAAATTAGAAAAATGTATTAAAAATATATTCAACAATACGGTAACTTTTTAATGGTCACCGTAGGTTCTAGATAACGGTGCAATAATCCAATATCCTAACCACAGTTTAGATGTGAGTTTGAAACAGGGTCTATTGCGTTGAACGAAACTTTTTGTTCCCCATACAAATTAAATTTAGCTTACAACTTTTGTCTGGGACCAGTTTTACATAACATAACATCACGTCTTTTATCCACGATGGGGTAGGCAGAGGTGAACATTATGCCAGTGTTAAATGTAACACCCACTTTTCACTATTTATGTTATGAGTATGAGACCCATCTAATAGGGGGTGAGTCTATTGCCATATACTGCGCACAATTCCAGACTCCGTGCTACTACTGATAATTTTTGAAATCCCAGTTATACTTTGCCAGACCCAGGAATCGAACGCAAGACCCCTTGCCCGGTAGTTTTGTTTTAACTAAACCTAGCCAAGCACTAAATATTTATAATTATGTAGTTCTTACTAATGGTTGGTATGTAGGTATTACAGGATACGTAGATATTTGAATTTCTTTTTATAAGATTATTATGTTGCTGTGACTATGCCAATACGTAGCCTTTAGTTCAACAATCGGTAAAAATAATTTTGGTTAATTTAATTTGCATAATTTTTTTTTGCATTTATTATATTATTTCGTAGATTTATTATCGTAGATTCATTTCGTTTACGATTACGTTCTGCTTGTGTGTTATGAGTCAATTAGTTTTAAATAAATAATTGAAACCAAATCTATTAAGAAAGAACTTCATGTAGTAAATTGTACGTAATTACCTAAGTAACACAATTGACCAAAAACCAACACAAATGCTATTTATTAAAAAAAAACAACAAAAGAAAAAAATGTATTCAAAAATGGAAACAGTTCAAATCACAGCCGGGTTCTAAATATAAACAAAATAATGTATACAGATAATATATAGATACGTGAGTGTCTTATAGACGTACCGGGCCTAATCCGCGCCCATCCGCAGAGCCGCAAGACGCTTGTTGCTTGCTCGTGGGGCTTCCTAGCCCGGACAAACTGATACACAGACAGGCTAAATATCTACTTATATTTGTTACAAACATTACTAAAATCATTCATCTAGAAGAACATAATTAGAGGTATATTGTGTTCATTTTCACAACAAAGTGTGAAGGTGACTTTTTGGTTGATAGTCGAGTTTAAGTTTTGTCCGACAATTATTTCTAATGAAATGTTATAATTTGGAATTAAATATTGTATTCAATGGTATATTTACCACACATGCGGTTTTACTCAGAAGTTAAAAGTAAAACAAGATATCGAACTCAGTATGCATTATATAATCAACACATTTACGGGTAATTTGTATACTGCCCAATTTTCAGAAACATAATTATTAGAATTTAAAAAATTAGCAACCGTCAATACTTTTATTTATTACTACTACTTTTGAATTTCTTCCACTGTACGTACTATATTAAATAATATGTTACCTAGTTACATATTTTAGTGTAAGTCAGGTACATACATGCGTGCAGGAAAAATATAACAAGAAACCTAAACAATAGACGTGCACGGTCTTCTCTGAATCATTACGTACCAAATATTTAATATTACATACCTTAATATTAAAGGCTTACATTAACATTGAAATTAAAATTTAATTGTACAGTGAAGCCTGTGGTGTAGCCCAAATACAGGGATTACATCGAGCACCGTCTATCTGAGAACGGGATTGAAACAAGAAACAATATTCAGTTCTTGAGGTATCCCCGACGGCCAGTTTCCTAAACCGCCGCAGGATTTAGTTAACCGTCGGACGCACATTGCTGCAGATTAATTATTTATGGACGGCCCCCTACTGGCCCGAGGGTAGGTTTAGCCTCCCAGACGCTCTCCGATTCCTCTCTCATGCAAACTATTCGTCTTAACACAAAATTGACGCGCAAACTTAAATATTTACAAATGGTTGTTACGCTTCAAGCATTAAGGTCGCTTTTACTTTGTCTGAATAATTTAAAGGTCCTTTGTCTTCATTGTCCGGCATAAAGATCTAGGGGCTTGCGATGACCACCTTGTCATGGCAAGCTTTGCTGTAAATCTACGTTGCATCTTTGCCGTGGCGTAATCGCTTAAGCCCGGCTGGACTAGTCTCCGCTAAATGAATACCTATAAATTCGTAGACGAGTTCATCGTTTCACAGCGGCTACATTATTATGATACAGCTGATGGAAAATCGATATGCGGAGGGTATGTCTTCCCTAACAATACGTATCGAGTTATGCGTACACGTCGTTTTAATCCTTAAGGCGTAGCAAAGCACGTAATATGTAGAAACCTTCTTAACCTAACAGGATTATCGTGCGGAGGCAAGCATTTCACGGCCGGATCACGCCTTGCCATCGGCTCGGCTAAGGCACAGATTTTATTACACAAATGAGATTAATACTCAAACGCACATTGTTACGTAAAGCCGTAGACGTTGTTAACTGCTACATGTTATCGTAGCGCGCTTCTACGGAAAATAATCTGTCGAGTGGCGCACGCGTAGCGGAGGAAATCTGCGCCACTTTACTGTTTTATAAGGTAAACATTTATCGAAATGTGGAGATTATTTCAAGTAGACTTTATGAAAATAGAAATGATATATTCGTGTCGGTACGTACCTACGTATTACAATATGAATTTATATTTGAGTACAGGACAAAACAAAGGCACCTCAAAGTCGAATGCCGGCGCGTCTTCACACACGCGACGTCGCGCGATACGAAAATTTCTCGGTGCTGTGATACTTTCGCGGTGTCAATTAAAACGGTAACAAACGTCGCCCTCAAAAAGGCCATTTGTAACGTAGAGACAATCATAGCTCCCGGCGTAAACTGACAAACGACGCCGCGATAGCGAACGTCTAAACCGAGCTTTTGAACTTCTTTGACGCGCAGTCGATAAGCGCGCCGCAGCGACAGGGCATTGTGTCTGTAGCGATCTTAACAATGGTGTTCGTTTTGCAAGTTTTCACCCAGTCGTAAGTGGGTAAATGTGTTACCGATTGACGAGGGGTGGGACAAAAGCTTGAGAGACACACGACACTCATTCACACCGCGGCACCACGTTGCCGCAACAACGGCTTAGATAATGATGACGTTTCCTTCAGCGCCGCCCTTATACGCGATTGAATTAATTACCCTCTAGGGGTGTTCGTTAAATCGTATCGGTCTTATTGAATTCATATGTTTTGTTTGAAAAGTGATGTGCTTGTTACTTTACATACATACAATGTTTCATAATATATTCGTATGTACATCTAACACACAAAGAACAATAGCATCATATACTTGACGTTAACAATTCTAAATAACATTACGCATGTACTGTTAAAATCTTTACGAAATATGGAAATGTTTTGATGCTTATATCTACTTAACCTTTTAGGCTCGGTTAAGTAGGTTTACTTAGAAAAATTACGTGTATTGATAAATTGTAGTGGCTAGGTATCTGCTAGTACTTATAAAAAGTCTCAACAAGAAATTATAAAAGAAGTGTAGTTAAGTACTCTTTGCCGAAAAACTCAGTATAAAAGCAGGGAATGTGATCTCTATAAACATCAAAAATTATAACAGATAACCGTCAAATACAAAACTGTACTGTACCTAAGACTGGAAACAGAGAACCACATTTGTAAATTATCGGAAACTTTCAATATACAAATCTAATTACGATTAAACTCAATAGACGAACTCACAACAGCTCTAAACTCACAAACAGGGACTCACGAGTATCTGAAAATACTCAGTGAATTAATAAAATGGTGTCAAATGTAGGGTCGAGTGCGAGGGGATGAACTGGGGATGATTTTCTTAATTAAACCAACAAACATGATACATGATACGTGTAACATTTATATAATATCTTGGAAGAGTTCGATATGGTATAAGGTCTTATACAATTGTTATATTGTAATAGTTATCATTTGATCCTGTTTATATGAAAGTTCATTATTGGGGGTTTGTTATTTTGTGGTTTATCAGCTAGAGATATGATTTAAAGTACTGAACGCGTTAATTACACATTCTTTAGAAACCAAAAATTTAGTTTCATTCCAATTTTCTCTTATTTCTTTTGTCGTTCAATGATGAGACAGATGTGAGTCTGCTTCTGCAAAGCAATATCGAGTTTATTCGTATACACTCAAATGCCAATTTTAGAATAGCAAAGGTTTAAGCAGCATTGATATCGATACTTTTTTAGTGTAGTTAGTACAAAAATAATAGTGATTAAGGACTGTTACCTAGCTAAAAACTAACATTTTCCAACTATTAACACCAAGAACACAACCTAAGACACAGTTAACCGGAACTTGTAGTAAAGTTAAATCTGAGTATTAAAGTAGAGTATAATAAAGGTTGTGAGGCTTAGACCTAAGCCCTAGGGCGTCTGAGACTCAGGTCATGTTACCAAGGTAGACAGGACGGTCAGTTGATACGTAGGTACAGCTTAACTTACTTAACAACTGCAAGTACTAGCTTGGATATGCAAGGGGTTGTGTTCCCTTCACTGGTTGTGTATGATAAGATTAATATAATTATATTTTAGTTTATATTATAACTTTTATGAGACATAAATTAATGATTACGCCTTTCGGCTTACTCACGTATTTATATCAGTAGCAGCTGCTCATGAATAAGATCCTATAGCATGCCTTGAAACTAGTCGAGTTCCTCGTCAAATAATTACGTGAGTAAGCCGAAAAACATAATAATTATGTTTTTGTTATTGAAAATAAGTATTATGAAGTCTAGGGCCGGTTTTTTATCGTCGATTGGGAGTGAGCGAATGTGATGTTAACTCAAAATAATATAGATGTCGGATATTTAATTGCGTTCTATATTTCGTTGTGATTTCTTAAATTTTTGCAGTCATTCAGACTGAAAGATTTTTATATAGTTGTTTTAGACTGTTATATTAATAGTCCATTTAATATCGGTCACATTACCTATCAACATTATTGAGAGCTTAAATATGTCAATGTTATCAACTACCAACGGAGAGCAGTAAATTTTTACATGAATCCGTAACTTATTGAGAGAAGGGAAGTTTCTGTTTGATTTAAATATTACTGTGTCATTCCGGTTCTGTATAAGGAAATGAACCTTTTACCAGCAACCGGATACTCTAGTAATGAGTACATTTAGACGACATATTTACAAATCGATACTAATTAAATAAATCGGTCTAAATGGATGTAAAAGATATTTATAAAGTGTATTATTGTTTCTTGTTATTATTTTCCAAATAACAAAGCCCGTTCGTGAATTCTATTAGCAATGGTACTCAAATATATTTAGTTATCTTAAAATATTATCGTCTTCTTAACACTAATTCGCTTAAAAATGTATTTAAAGTATGAATCGTGAAATCTTAAGCTGTTTTTATCTTTGTAGGACACATAATATACAAGTATAATTCAATAATACTGTTTAGGATTACAAATTAGCGTGTATCTGTTAATTTTTGGTCTGTTTTTCCAAGTTTGTTATTCTTTTTTGGTTAGTAACAAGATATTAGAGAGTATTTTGTTCTTCACGAGACACTTAAAAATCTATTGATTTTTTGCTTTTTTATACTTCTCAGCGGTCAAAATCGTATAAGAAGGATCTGAATTATTTAGATACAAGTTAATATTATTAACTTACAAATATGTAGTAGGTATAATTATTTGCGTTGTAATGTAATTAATTGTGTCGCTTTTGTTTAGCGTGTTATTTTTAGAAGTTCTCTATTTTGTATACATGACATATCTTCAGAAATAACTTTTTACTTATTAGATATTACCAACGGGTTTTATCTGTTACAATCAATATAAATACACCGGCCCGTGATTTTGACTGTATTTTGTCCTAGTCATATACATCTATCTATATATATAAAAGAAAGTTAGTTGTAACTAACATAGTGTACTATTTATAACTCGAGAATAGCTTAATAGATTTGGATGAAAATTGGTTGGGAGGTAGCTTAGAACCAGGAGACGGACATAGGATACTTTTTATACAATAAATTTTTAAAACTTTTTACCGAAAATCACGTACGAGAACGGGATGAAACGAGATACATATGTATGTACGGGTATATTACATACATATGAAGGTGTATCTATGTCCGAGTATTTGCATTGTTTAGATAGGCATTAGACCGTCTGTCGGTGGTCAGGTGAAAGTTTAGGGGTCCATCGTAAGGGGATTAGCAGAGGACTGTAGGTTGTAGGTGTATGTGATATCACTGCTTTCCCATCTAACTGCTAAACTTAATTTTTGAGTTGATGTTTCAGTTCTATTCAATTTTGAAAAACCTTTTTTGGTTGGATGTTTGTATCTAATTGTTTTATAAAGTTTAGTTACTTACATAATAATAGTGATTTAGCAAATTCTATCTAGAATTTAAACAGAAAAGAAAAAGAAGAAATTGACCTGATTTTCCTGTGTTAATCCTCTTTTCGTATTGTCTCTGTTACACACTAAAGTGTAAATAAAAGTTCCTTCAATATTCATTTCTAACTAGTTCATATATGCACATACTCTTTACAATTTTCCCGACATAAAAACTGTATAACTTGAGCACGCAGCACGTATGGCAGCGCAAACAACATCGCATCGATGACAATCATCACCAGTACCAATAAAAATGAAAATAAAACACATGCAATCCACCATATCACAGTATCAGTGAACATAATTATCATGTTTTACACTGACAATGCGCAGTACTTGGTGGCATGACACGGTATTTGCAGGGTTTCATCATCTCACACGCCACGACTTATCCGAACTAAACAGATCATCGCTCACGAATGCATTCGATCAACACGCGAATATGGTAGTTACGTTGCGTTATAATTAGGTGTGTTATTGTGTGTGGTGTCCGTGTTTATAATGAGGCTTTGGTTGAAGCAAAAATGTATGGAATATGTGAACTAGAATCATATATTTATTACTAGCTTCTGGCTACTTCAGCGAAGGTATTTTTATATTCGAAAGCAAAAGAAGGCCGAGGTATTAACAAAAAGGTATAGTTTCTTTAAAAGTTTTACTGTCGTCAGAGAACTGTTGAAAGCAAATTCTCCACTAGCTTTGGTCAATATTGACCGCGTTGGTAGTTAAGTAGTTAAGTTTGTGATACTTAATAAAAAATGTTGGTACTAAACTGAAATCATTGTCGAGGTGGCCCGGAGGTTTAACGCCGCTTCTCATGCATGAGGTTGCGGGTTTTAAACCTACCAACCTACAAGTACCAATGTGACTTTTTCCGAGTTATAATAATGTACTTTCTAAGATTATTTTGACACCACTGACCAACGGTGAAGGAGACATCGTGGCTTATTTATAATAATATCGTCAATCCACATTGAGCAAGCGTGGTGATTAATGCTCAAACCTTTTCCGTGTGAGAAGAGGCCTTTGGCCAGTATTGGCCACTTATAGGCTGTTGATGATGATGATGACTAAACTGAAAGCATTCAAAAAATCTCCGAAAGTTTATAAAACAAGTACAGATAAGACCCGACATGTTAACGAGAATCAATTAAGAATCCAGAGTAGCAGGGTTTGGATGACACTTTTAACAAAATACTTATGCTAACTCCCGAGTAAGTATACGTCGCTCACAGTTCATTGTTAATGCTGTCACATGACATACAAAACTGGAAGTGCCTCGTTTACTATTTAAAAAGTAACAAACTATGTATCGCACTGTGTCTCGGTGTCATACTTTCCTTTCCTGCCACAGGCCCATAGGAAGAAATTTTTGTTCAAATATGTGGGATCTATGTATTACTTCGTTTATAAATATGTTTTGTCCTTTGTGTAGTATGTGTGTACATTAATAATAAATAAACAGTAAACATACAGACTTTACACAGCTTTAGGTCAAAATTATAAGCGGTAAAAATTTGTCTGCCTAACTATTTGACTATTAATCGCGGTGGTATAGCACCTTGTTACCTACACAAGACAGCATACCTTGATTAAAAACCAACATCGTACTACTCAGCAAGCATTTTTAAATTTTAATGAACAAAACTGAACAAAAGCTATGAAAAATCAAAGATAATTCTTAAATTAAACTATAAAAACAATATTTTCATTAGCAATTTAAACTATAAGATAAAACTGAATTAAGTCATCAAAGTAAGGCATTGTCTTTATAACCTCGTAGTTCTCATTAATTCAAACTTTATCTTTTAATGTGTTTCTTTTATTAGTTTCTGTGATGGTTCATGAATCTTAACATTTGACAGACATTTGAATAGATGCTCAAAGGACCTACAAACTATAACTCGATAATTATTTATGCAAATTACTATCGGCAAAGAACACAGATTTATTATGATAGATTAAACATCTGAGGTGGAAAAACAAAAAATTTTGTTCAGACTACGCTCAGCATAGCTTACAAACTGCGCTCAGTGTATCTAGTGGCTTTATATCAATGTTTTCAAGTTAAGGGTGCGTGTATTTCGTAAAGGCGGTGAATTTGATTCAGAACATATCTGTTTAAGCCCCTACATCCATTCAGACAGGTGCGAACAGTTAGATGTTAGTGACGTCACGCACCATTACTCGGCGGATTTTCTAAATGGCATTTGTTAAAATTCTGATTTTCGGAGTGCTGTTTTTTTTTTTGAATTCTGGAAAGAAAATCCTTTAGCAGATGTAGCAGATATACTTACTTAATACCACTTATTTTTACTTAAAGTTTAGTTAGAACTATGAGTGTTTTCAGATTGTAACAGTGACTTCTGTGAATTTTGAGACGACGTTTCATAGACGTTTTATTGCGTACCAGTTTTAATTTCATTAAATAATGTTTTAATGTAGCTATATACTTGTTTAATTAATGTAAATGCCGAAGTTTAAATGGCAATTATCAAAGTAAAAATTGCAGTACCCTTACATTTCAGAATAAAAAAAAAACAAAACAAAACACGATCCACTCCAGGTCATTGTTCTCCAATAATACGAGTACGAGTGTAGTATTATTAAGGCTGGGACTACACTACAGCATGGGCTAATTCCCTTTAGTACGAAGTTTTAATTCACTACTTACAAAAGCCGACATCTAGTGCTTGTGTACGGAACTCTTTTCAAGTAGTCTCCACTCGGCTTAACATTGAACCAAGTATTATGTCGTATACTACAAGGCTTAATTGTAGAATTGTCTAATACTATCCTTATTCTACTTATATTAAAGATTATAATGCTAGAATAAACCTGTTCATTAGTAAATCACGTTTATCCTTGATAGGATTACATTTTCTTTGCTATTGTCTGTTTTATACTATTTAGATAATTTTAAGTAATTTTCCTCGGCGAGATAAGAAAAAATTGTATATATGTATAAATGTTATACTTCTGCCAGACGCCGCACAAGTTTATAGCATTAGTATTATTGCATTTTTGCGTAGGTACGACAATCATTTATATGTGAGAAGTGAAAATGTTGATTCTTAATACCTATGGAGTATCATCACCCTAGCAAACAAACAATCCGAAAATACCCTGCATAATTCGTAAACAAACATCTAGATGTTTATTTTGGGAACCTCTAGAGGTACCCAAAATATGTTCCCACCTATCGCATTTAATTAATATTCAATTCCACGTATATAGTTTCATAAAGCAAGGGTTTAAACTGACCAGAGGACCGTCTCGGGCGGCGGGTGGCCCGCAACTAAACCTCACCTAATCCAAGCTTGGCATTAAATCGCAGCCTAGGTGCTAACCTGTAACTACCTTCCAAAATTTTAGGGTTGGCTACCTGAACTTTTATATAAACGTACCTAATACTTTTGTAGGAAAAATACTATCCAGAAATGCATATACATATCTGAAAGAGCAACAAATGTCCATAAATACAACTTCATTAATTGTCTCATTTATAACATTATTATTTAGTATTATACGTCTGTATATGAACATAATTAAACTTAAAATGTAGCAAATAATTAACATGGGTTTCAAATAGAATGTCATTCCTATCTTCATCAATTTGTAATTAATAAACAAATCAATATATATTACACACTTTATCTACCTTAACATATCCCAAAGAAGTTTCAAACGAAAACAATCCAAAGTTAGTTTTAGTTTGGCGATTACTAAAACTGAAACACCTATTCAGAAGTACATAACCCGAAGACTAACAGCTTAACGCACCTCCACCCTGTTATTAAAAGATTATTGCGGCGAGAAATTTATAATTTCATTGTAACTATACCCACTATGTTTTGCGAACAAAATCCCGGAATAGTATTATGTAAATTCAATAACTGCGCGCTCAAAGACGTCTATTGTTTTCAACTGATACACTAAATCAGTATTCAACGTAATAATATTGAATATGGGGATGTTTTGGGATTGTTTACCTGTAGTAGGTATCTAAATGAATAAACAGATGAGTATATGAACTGCAATAGTTAAAAATCATTGCTAAACATTTCCTCATAAAAGAAAAGTACGACAGATTTCTATTAAAGCGCGCCAGGCTATTAAACGCCAGGCTATAAAAAAGCGCATCGAAGCAGCAAAAACTATTTAATATCGCTACAAAGCAACGGTACAAAGCGTTGGGCTCCCGTCGGCCGTTCCTTCAACAAGGATTAATTATTATTTTAACATTTCAGTAGGTTTTTTGCCGCGTCCGCGAGCAAGTCAAAAGCATTGCTTTCTCGCTTGAAAAGTTGCTAAATAATTAAGACGCCTTCTTAGCGACAGCGTTTCGACGTTCAAGATACTAAGTAGGTGATTTTTCAGAGGAACACCGTCTTGCAAAAGATTTTTCCATTAAGTATTTTTTGCAGTGGTTTCCTAGTCCGTAGAGTCGTAGTTAGACTTTTAGTTTTATTTCTTCTCTTACTTGTTTCCCTCTAATTACTAATAAATTAATAAATAATATTTAATTTACAAGTTTTTACAAATACAGTTTAGTAAGTATATTGTTACGTATTGTGACGTTCATCATGAATGGAATGCAAAGATTAGGTTAGTTTTAAGTTAAAACCGATAAGATATGTATTTAAAACCATCACGTACTAAGTAACACACATTGAAAATCTGATTTAATAAAATTAATGATGATTCAGCTATACGTGCCATACAGCAGTAGTGTTCTCTTTTGAATTCATCCATCAGAATGCCACTGATGGTCAACTAATAGAAATGTGTATAAGTAAATAATGTCTAAGTAATTACCACATAATTATGTGTATAACAAAATTATTTATAATTGTTCTTTTTCTTCCTAGTGAAAACAGTGCCGGTCCACTGCGTGGTGGAAGTAGTATCTTCGCTGGAAGAAGGTGCATGGAGACGCAGGGCTGTGGTGGAGACTGACAGCTACGTCATCATTCCTGTACCAACCCCATTTTATGAGCTGGTGCCCACCGCCCTGATACGTTTGGGTTACTCTCATGAATTGGCTGCTTCTGCCAAAGGTCAGTTTGCTTAAAATATCTACTTTAAGTGGAATACACATTTTATCTGTACATACAAAACATTATTATCAGTCCATGAGTTCACTTATAGACTATGGGTCAGGCTCAACAAAAGAGGCGTTTGCTAAAACCTCTACGCTTCGCAAGCGGGTTGGAGATTGCAGGTTAAAATGATTAGGTTTACCAGAGGATGCTTCTATTCGTTTCTAGTACCTTCATCATCATCAACAGCCTATAAATGCCCACTGCTGAGCAAAGCCTCTTCTCACACGGAGAAGGTTAGAGCATTAATCACCACGCTAGTACCTTCATAGTCAACTTTATTTTTAAAAAGTTAACTTAATTTATCAAATGTTGCTGTGCGCTTACGGGGTCCATAAATGTAACTTAGCGTTAAGCGTATTGTAGCACCTTATTCACTTTATGGTATGCAAATAAATGAATATGAATAATATGAATAGAATATTACGAGACGTAAGATAAGAGTAGGGTAGAAGAATAAGACAAATGTATTCCACTCTTGTCACACAGCTGATACCAAAAACATAATTTTAACAAAACCTTTTTCTATTGTTAACAGGATCAGTAGTCATTAACAACTGGAAGCCATTGCCTTTCGAAAGGATTTCTGATGTTCCTACAGCCACGGTCGGTGAGGTCCTCGGAGAGTTGTCAACAGTGGCCACTCTTCGGATCCAACTCCTCAGACCAAGGCCCACTCCTCTTCAGGACATTAAAGATAAACTTCTGAGACTTCTGCTGGTACAGAGTAGACCGTTGCTTATGTCTACTGGATGTCCTTTGGACGAGGTAAGCAAAGATACAAAATTATATTCGTATATATTTTTCGTGTATTTATAGAATGTCAGTCTAATTAGCTACTGGAGAAAGAGAGGTCTATTATTATCATTAAATTCATAATGAAAGAAAATTTTTCCGTAATTTTCGGCGTGATCACTCAATATTAAGTATCTTAACTCATCATATACACGTGAGTTAATTCAACACGTCTTTATCTGCCAGTATAATACATATGCAACTGTTTCAACAATAAACCCAATACAAAAAAAAAGATTAAAAACCACCACAAATAACATTCGTCATAATCTATCTACCACAACGTACAAACGGCAAAGCTTCTGAAAACATCTGTCAAATCAAATTACATCAACCGGTTCGGGCGTTAAAATCATCCTGATGGGTGACAATGTCTGCACGGTACACCGAGCTAAACCAACATCCACAATACAACTCCATGTTCCCGGTTTACCCTGCGAACAATAAATAACCCTCAAACTAAACCTTTACCCCTTCAGGGGTTACTCGTTACCCCTTATTAACGTGGAAATTCATTGTTTTCTATATTTTAAGCCCGCTTTGCAAGCCACGCTTTCAATTGAAAACATTTATCCTAGTACGTAAGAGAATTGTTTGTTTTAACGATTTAATTAAAGATTGAGTGCTTAAGATCCGTGATTGGGTTATTGTGGCCAGTGCTGTTACGTTATTGGCTGCTTTTAATCGAATTTTGAATGTATTTATTTAGAGTTCCATTTTGTTTTACCTGCTTTTGTTCGAATTTTAAATCAATTGTTTAGAGATTTTTTTTAATTTCGTTACAAAATTGTGTTATATTTTTTGTCAGTTTTAAAGGTGTACTAGTACCTACTAGTCCTAATATATGTAGTATAGTACTTATTAGTCATTTACCTAAATGACTGGATGCCTTATTTAAATAAAAATTAATTGAATAATCATTTTAAAGTGTAATAAGGGAAACACATAAAAGACAATTATTTCATAACACATAACGCTAATGATAAGGACAGCCCTATCAAATCTTGTGGCTCGCCAAATGGTTTTTATTTGCCAAAATAACACACATAATATTACAAATGCACACTGCTTCAAGGCAAATTTAATATTAAATCATACAGTTTGGAAAGAAAAACATATCTTAGTGATCGTTATTATAAAGTTATGAGCTTTATAGTCTGCAGATTATCCAAAGCCTTTAGTATATCCTTATACCAAAATTCAATGTCGCGGAGAACCTAACGGGTTACCGGGGCTCCGGCTCGAAGCGCAGGAGAAGGAACGGGGTGGTTTTTAGTCAGTAAGAGTCTGAGACTCCCTCCCGCCTCACCCAGGCAGAAGCAGTCATTCGATGATTTCCCCCCCTTAAAAAAAATACCAAACTTCATTCGTCGTTTGGGTGGGATTGAACGACAAACATTCCAACATACATATAAACGTTTATCTTCTAATATTAGTACAGATTCAACCAAAAATACCGTTCGATATTATCGACGAAAATTAACGATGTCTCAAGATGAAAGACGAAAAGACAGATTATCGAAAACTCTTCGCTAAGTAGCGTTCTATAATTTTGGTCTTTATAATTGCGAGGTAACTGCTAAGACCCTCCTAATAGGGATCATCGTTGGGGGAAGAATTAAGGCAACATTTGTTTTCTTGTTCGCAAGTCTCAACAATGAGTTTGTACATTTCACCATGTCGCACTTTGAGTGATTACTGTGTTAATTACGTAATTATCTTGTTGTTATTGTTTGTTATAATATTGTTAGACAACTCTTTCATTTTGGTGAAGTGTCCATGTAGTTTCGATTGCTCGATTTATTTTGAGTGGACTGGCCTTATTTTTTGGATTGGAGTATTGAATAATTCAAAGTTTTATAAGTTATTCAATTCGTTTAATAGATTTTTTTGTGAATAAGTTAAATGTGTAATCAAGTGTTAAAAGACCTTTATACATACATATAAAGTAATATTTAGAACGCGTCCATCGCCTCACTAAGGTTGTAAAGAGATTTAAAGCTCTTTGCTTACGATAGAGAACAATTTGTCGACGTGATGAGCACCTGTCTCATACGCGAGATCTCCATACATAATAAATTTAATTGAATCTCCGTCTCATCCGCGCCTCGCGAGGCCTTATTATATTTTCTAAATATCCACCTTGTAGCGAACGGGTTAGGGCGGCGGGCGGGGGTTGCCCTCGTCTTGCCAACTTGAGCCACACCGAAAGAGGGTTAAAAGGAGTTTTAGATGTACGAACGCTTTTGATCTTATTAATACCATAAAATAATGCTTTATAATCTTATTAAACGCGAGGTTAGCGCTCCATGCGCGCCCTCGCTAACCATAACCGGCTCAGGGACCTATATTTCAATTTAGAATTCGCAGTGACATCGTGTAGTGGTTGACACAATTTGTTACTACACTTTCAGCTTCGAATGATATTTTACAGATCGTGAATATACAGTGCTCGATAGATAGCGAAAAACAAAACTAAGTTGTAAAGTCGAGGCAAAGTTATCGCAAATGAAGCAAAGGAACTCCGACCGGCAAGATAATCAAACACCTTCAAGTTGTTAGCTAAACGCCAGATGAACTCGGCTCTATGATATTATGGTAATTTATCTCACGCCAATTTGCGCCACTTCGATTTTAACTTGGAGCAAACTTTTAGACGCTCGCGGAATATTTTATCGAAGGGGTTTCCCGAGTACCACCTCGATGCAGGATCAATTTTAAACCATAAATCTTCTTTAAGACTACTTTCTTACTTAATTTCGAAATCTCTTTGAAATTTCAAGGTTCTTTGTAACGGGTTACAATTTAATCACTCCTTGAGGCGTGCGTAAGTAGCGTATGTACACACAACGAAAATAATACAAGATAACACTAAGCCTATTGTGTTCAAAGTTGTCCTTTTAACTACGAGTACATCAAGAAATGTTCGCAATCACACACCGAATTACGTACTTAGGCGGATTACACGTGACGCGAGTTATCACGCGCAGGCGCCAGCTCTTGTAAATCTTCCACGAAGCTGAAACAGACAATATCTGAAAGCAAATATGGCCTCACTATTTAAAAATATAAAACAAAGAAGCGGATTAACGTATCACTCGAGCACGGCGCTAATACCTCTGACATGATTTATAGGCACAATCTCGATGTGTAATACTTACTGTTAATTTAACGTCTGATTTAGCAACACGCCAGAGCAGGCGGCCGGCCCCGTGTGGCCTGACAACTCGGGTGACGACGTAATCACTGGCATTGTTCTATGTAATCTAGCGATACGAGCAGATCTCACTTGCATAACTGTCAAGCTGGGTAAACTGCGCGACGCAGCTATAATCTGACAAGTTCTTTATGATTGACTACTTGCTGCGCGATTAATACCTCTCTAAACATGCACTGCTCTTATCACACTGAACAAATAGTTGTGAAATTTAAACATCGCTTTGGAATCATTCCAGTCACACGGTTGATTGGATGCTCAAACAGCGGCATAGGATCGGCTTGAAACATTCGGGTGGTTTGTTTAGCGGAGTCGGTGGTAACGATGCAGCCGAGCACTTAGTCCGGGCCGTGTGCCGGCGTCTAGTTGAGGGCGTAGTGGGTGGATGCTAATTGTTGAGACGCCCTTCCCGCTCATTGTTTTAGAGCAGACCATGATTGAAGTTTCGTCGGCGCGCGAGAGTGATGCGCACTAACCACCGAGTAAACACCTCGAGCGCCGAGTGCGTTAGAAGCCAGCCGACCGCTCGCGCATGACACATGCATTAACAGCCGACCTAATATTTTCATAATCTAATGGCGATGTTCTGTGAAACAATGCTTCGTGTTTATTCAAACAATTATCTCTGTATCTGTTGCTGGTTAGACTGACCTCTTTAAAATCTTCTAAAATTGTTTGCGGTATCTTGTTGTTTTATTTAGACTTCTTGTTATGTCTGGTGACCCTTGTATTTAAGTATTTCCTCTTGTTACAGATAACTTTAGCTCAGATTTGTCGTGGTCAGGAACGTGCTCCCGGGCCACACAACTTATATGAGCCATCTGAAGAAATGAGACGTAAATTTGAATCTTGGTGGAGCGCGCAGGTATCGCCGAGACCACCACCATTCAGTCCCCGTCGATATCCATCACCTGGTCCTAAAACTCGATCGCCAACGCTGAACACGATTCCAGATCACTTACATCCAGCCTTACAGACTGTACAAAGTCAATATCCAACACAAAAGACTAGAATGCGGACAAGTTTTGATCCTGAGTTAGAGCTGCCTAAATTACAGCGTTGGTTTTCTGAAAATCAACATCCGAGTAGACAGCAAATACAACAGTATGTCCGAGAGCTAAACAACTTGGAATCGAGGCGAGGACGTAAGCCCCTTGATGTCAACAACGTTGTTTACTGGTTTAAGAACGCGCGTGCTGCGCAGAAACGCGCGGAGCTTCGAAATATCGGTGGATTGGGCTGTCATCTAGGAGTGAACGGTTTCAATAGCAGAAGTCACAGCCCGACTAATGGCTCATTGATGGCTGGTAGTGACACCTATGGATCTCAAGACCACAACTCAATGAAGAGTCCCTTATTATCCGGGAGTCCTGGTCGATACCCGATGTCTGTTATGTCTGAAGATAATTTATCCAATGGGGGCTCCGATATGGAAGATGATGGTGCTGATTTAAATCCCGATGATAGGCCCGAGAGCCCAGACGCGCCTCTCTCTTTGATAACAACTAAGAAAAATAATGATCATGAGACAGATGACAGACCCGAAGAGTCGCCAAAGCCACCAGATATAATTAAGGTAAGCCATTATTTTACTCATCAACAACTCCACCTATCGTTTATGAGAATTCACAACCGATCACTGTGAATAGTCGCCTAATATTTTTTAATATTGCAGGTGCATGACATAAAACAAGAGCCGAGAGATTTGAGCAAGCCTGACAATGCAGTCTCTCCTCAACGTTCTCCTGCTAAGAATAGCGACAGCTCGCATAACAACAATAGCAGCAACAATAACAACAATGAGGATGAGAATGGCGTTGGTGAAGACCATGATGGCTCTGATGAAGATGTCATCCAGGAGCGACATTACAGGCCGTCTTCTCCGCATCTTGACCGTCTGCCATTTCCCATGGTGCCAAACCATCCAATGTTCGGCCACGGCATCATGTACATGAGCCAGTACATGAGTGGCTTTCCTGGTGTTGGTGCAGTCCCTGGAGAAGGTGCCAGTGGCCTCAATCTGGCACTCGCAGGAGCTTCCGACGAGCGTCGCAAACGTAACCGAACATTCATCGACCCCGTATCCGAGGTTCCTGTCCTAGAGCAATGGTTCTCAATGAACACACATCCTTCGCACAACCTGATACTTAAATACACCGAGGAGTTAAACCGAATGCCTTACAGGCAGAAATTTCCTCGGCTGGAGTCAAAGAATGTGCAATTTTGGTTCAAGAATCGACGAGCGAAGTGCAAGCGACTGAAGATGTCGTTGTACGAGCCATCGTCCCCCGGCCACTACTCCCATCCCGGACACCCGCACGCTTTGGCCGAACGGAAGCTGGTGTGAGCTGATCTGATCATGCTCAACGTTAGTAAAATGTGAGAGATCTTAGTGTTTGTGTCGTCGCAGCATACACGAAAGACTGATATCGAATCGTTTAATGGTGTGCAGTGCCATGTTAGTATTAAGATGACAACGCGTCATCCTTACTTTAAACTGTTCGTATTATTCAGAGGACTTTACTAGTAACTGTAGATTATAAACCAATCATAGTTTCGCTTAAGGTAGACTAGATATATTTCAATGCGATATCGTTATAAGTTTAGAGTAGAATCAAGTTATCTGATTGATCGATCACATCGTATTGTTTATTGTGTACAGTTCGTAGTTACATAATATATTATGTATTAACTATCAAAGGACACGTCACATTATGTGAAGGAATCTCAATATTTCTATTATGTAGTTTGTACATAAGAAACTCAAAACTCGGTTTTATTTATTTAATATTTTACAGTAGTTGTATAAATCTGTTGCTAGAATGTAATTAATTGATATTCTCATTAAAAGTTCCACTTAAATTATAATAGCGAGGTCGGAATATAGAATGGTATTCAATGTTATTCTAATTATGTACATTATTTGTATAATTAGTATTGAGTCATAGGTATAATGATATTATATTGCACATAGTATACTGGTATCGATATTTCTGAAATGTTATTATCGGTCGGTGTTCAGCGGCCGAATGGTTACGCACATTCCGTATTATGTATCTTTTGTTATAAAATAAATGTTATAATGTTTCCTCAATCCAAAGATCGGTTAGTGTAGTAGTGGTCACGTAATTATCTGATAATGAATTAGTCTCCCGTGCTGCTGGGTGGAGCGGGAAGCTCGAATGGAAACTGATGCCACCATATTAAACCGAATTGTGCTGATTACACTACATCGACTATTAAGTACAATAGCTTGGTCGGCGGTAATGTTCGCGGTTCATTTGTGCTTTGTATTTAATAGCTGGTAACACCGTGGTGCCCAGTAAATCGGTTCACACCAAACAGTTCGTATATTACAGTATTCACGCATTTATCGATTGAGGCTGTTTCACACATTCTTGTTTTATAGTTTTAGAATCGTCATAGTTGTAATGCGGCAGTTTATTTTGTTGTTCACCTGTTATGCTTGTTTTCGTGAAGCTGTGATGATATTTCCAAATATTGTAAATATTTTATTAATGTTAAACATAAGTTTTATTGTAAAACTACGTCACTAGGCTCACACGAACAATTAAAGCATTACCACTTAGGTAACGAAGATATTGGCTAAATGTTTATTCGATTCAATTATTATATACCTAAATGAAAATTAAATTGATTATAATACTATGAAATCAACTTGTCTTTTATTTACCACTTCGTAGACCATCTAGGAAGGTACTTATTTCTCTACATTATCAACTTCTAAACACATAACTAGCTTGCAAAATAGTTAATACTTAAAATCTATCACAAAATTGCATGCATTTTCTTAAACAACTGTTGACTAGAGTTCATTATGAAGTTCAATGCAACTAATTTACTTATACATAACAATATAAGTAAGTAGGTATACGACACGGACACAATTAACGATACCAGACCCAGACCGTTTTGCTTTATCGAAATACAATGATGGAAATAGAAATACTGTACATACAACAATAATTAAAACAAGTGCCGCAGAATGTACCACAAGGTAGGTAGGTATAAGTGCATTTCATTTATCTTTGCCCATAAAACATACTAGTATAGGTTGGTTACACTTATCTAAAAGAGAATTTCCAATCAATTCCCTTACACAATCACACAGTTTATCGTTAGTTCACAACTATGTGCTCAGTATATTTTGGCAGGCGCTACACAGCAGAACTATACCGTGCTGTACTTTATTAGACGTCTTGTTGACATTTGGCATTGCAAGCAGCGCCACCATAAAGTGCCAAGATACACTGGGCACCCTCTAAACCATTGTGGAACCAAACATGTGTCAATAGTTATCTCCGAAGCTTCGACGGAAGCGGTCGTCGGGACCCAAATCACCTGTCAAACTTGCAAGTCTTGGTGTAATCGCCAGTATCTACAGACATCTTTGTCAACACTTCGATCTTCGTGGTGAATGACCGGCTGTTTCGGGGTTTCACAATATTAGGCTATGCTATACTTACTAAGGCTAGTGCAAGGAGACGCACAAGTTTCAAACTTTGACTCTGAGATGACCAAGTTTTGTAGTTCGAGGGTGGTAAGTAGACAGTTTCTCTTGATTCAAGTTTAACAAGAGAATTTACAGTTTTATTATAAAATCGAATATAATCTTTAAGCCCTAAACAAAATTACTAGATCAATTTGTACTACCTACCTGGCTTGTACTGGTAGTAATGTAGATTGCTATACCAATTCCGACAGGCGCTCGTACAACTGTTCTATATTTATCAAAGAAAGTAGAATATCTATTTTTATTGCTCATTCAAGTAAACTACTTGAAAATAAGAGAACATTCTTTTGTTGATATGAACGTCTTGACTGCAGGAGAGGCGCTTCGACTAGAATACGTACATAGGGCGAAAGGGATTATACCAATTAGAGAGATTCAAAGTTGGTTCACGGAATCATTCTTTGATCGTGCACACTCCTCCGACATTCTTATCCATTCTTTAGCGTGTTCGCTTTTGAGTACCTACCATCTTAATTATTTGGAACTCATTAAGAATTTTCGAGTTCACAAAGTACGCTCTAATGATCAGTATTTACCTATAACACCTTTTATTTGATATTACTTTTGCAAATTTACTTTTTAATGAACGTGCTAAATATAAAATATTTTCGCTAGTCACAATATTATCACATTTGCCAAGCTACATAAATGTTTTATTTTGTATAGTGATACGCTGTTTGGGGGATTGCTATGGCAAATTATTAAGGCGTAAAAATATACCAAATATGATTATTATTCAATATATTGTTTCGAAATAAATAAAAGCGTGTATTAAATGTAATTTATCGTATCTACAATAATAATCTATAATACAATGCGTGCAGCTATTGAAAATTTATTTCAAAAGGCTTTAAACACGATACCAGGTGGTATGGCAAATACGCTTCAAACTAATTTTATGTTTAGAGATAGAATTAACTATTTAACCACATGTAAAATACTTCATTTTCTCGTTATTCAACAATGTATGAATAATGAGTAATTTAACATAGGTACCCTGAAACTATGACCAAAATCCTGTTACTCAATTATGAATCCTCATATAAAATAATTAATTAACTGCAATCTGGATATTATTATAGTCCTACAGGCAACCAATACGCGAAGATTAATAAATTTCATCAACGGAAATCATTTAATGAAACACGGTACGAAAGGACACAAAAGCATTTTGAATTTAATCCAAGTCATTCAGCCTTTTTGTAGATAATGCTGGCTGAATAATTTTCAGGGATTATTCAGTTCATGATAATATATTAAAAATAATAATTAAGTTGTAAAAAAGCTTTGAATGTTTCAGTTTTGAGTTAATCACGACTAGAGATCTCTTTCGAGTGGTAGGTGCGTTTATAAAACTACAAATTCACAAATATGTTAAGTTTCTGCCACGGACAGAGGGTGCAAATGGAAACTATAATTATGTTAATAAGTTTATTATAATTAAAATAACATGATAACTCCTAAAATCTAACTAAACTAAGAGAGTTCGATGTTGTCGCAACACTGCTTTCTTATCTTAAAATTATTTATTCGCCCGGCTTCCCACGAGTGCAATATGCACGTATGATACATATAAACCTTCCTTATGAAGAATTCTATCTATTTAAAAAAACCGCATCAAAATCCGTTGCGTAGTTTAAAAGATCTAAGCATACATAGGGACAGACAGACGGCGGATAGGGACTTAGTTTCATACTATGTAGTGATAAAATTAGTATGAAGTTTTTATTGAGGTTAAATCTATTGGGGTGATCGATGATGTAGCGATTCATAGCTGGGCACAAGAGGAGACGACTCAGCAGTTCGAATGTTGCAATACTCCGTAGAACCTTCGTTGCATCAAAGTAGGTGTAATGTCCTGATGACACGGCGTTGATCACGGTGTTTTTTTTTAAGGGGGGAAAATCATCGAATGTCTGCTCCCGCCGCCGGCAGCGCTTCGCTGCCTCACGCGTCCCGCCTCCTCCTTAGCTAGCATGACTGCTTCGCAAAAGGAGGAGACGGCATCCCAGTCCCCCTCGCTCCGCATCATGGCCTGCACTAGGCCCGGACGGCCCGGCCCGGCCCGATAACTTCCCTGAGGGCACGGCGGTGCTCAGCCCACGCAGGGCATTCTCCCACTATGTGTTTCACCGTGTCCTCAGGGCGGTCCTCGCAGTGATGACACCCGGGCGTTTGATCACGGTGTAGGTACATGTTTTGGCACCGATATGTAACAAATACATCACATTTGGATGCGGATTAACAACTTGTGGATCATGACAAAGTATTGTTTCGTGCTGGAATTGGATCTGTGACATGTCGCGCAGTAGCTGGTTGGTTGCAGAACCACTGAACCAACTGAGAAGTCAAGGTAATGGTGTCTTGTGGAGGCAATTTTAATTTACCTACATGAAACGACTAACTTCTGCTAAAGGCTTCACCCGCGTTCCCATTATTAAAATGTTATTCCAGACCATAGTCTACCCCTATTTCAAATTTCTTTCAAATCCCTTCAGCTATTATGCGTGATTGAGTAACTAATATACACACAACCCATAAACTTTCGCATTTATATCATAAGCGACTGACTGCGACTGCCGGGCAAGGGGTCTTGGGTTCGATATCAGGGTTAGGTATATACTAGGATTTTTTAAAATCTCAGTAGCTGCACGAAATTTGCAAACGTTGTGTGGTATGTGGCTATAAGCTATTACATGGGACTCATAATGTAAATAGTGAAAAGTTAGAGGTACATTGTACAGAGGTATTAAGCGCCGTAATATCTCGGCCTATCCCGTCGGAAATAAAAGGCGTGATGTTACATAACAATATTATGTTATGATTATACACAAATACCCTCCTACAATCGACCCATCCTGAAAAATAAAATTATCAAGACTGACCGACTTTCATGACTGAACGAATAAACATGATAAGTACATTAAAAATATACTTAAACCAGCTACTTATTCAATTCACCTATTTACCTCCAACTCCAAACGAATCTCCTTACTTCCCTAGCGTTTAGTAAAAAATAAATAACCTTGTTGTCATGTTATATCAGTGGGCATTAAGTTTTAATCTAAACAAACTGCTTTATGCCAGCGGGCGAAGCCGGGCATTTATGTTAGTTAACCATGGATTATGACACGTTCTAATTACAACAAGCTATTTATTATTTTACTGCCCAGAATGTTCTTGTACTGTAGGTACGTATGTATAAGTATTTACATATTTACGCATCAAAGGAAAGATAAAAGGAATAGTCTGGCTGTAATTTGTTTAAAACTATTGCAAATAAGAAATAGTTTTATGAGTAATAGAAGACGAGATGTACTAGCAAACGAAATGTATTTTTTAAGGGGGGAAAATCATCGAATGACTTATCCCGCCTGGGTGATCCGTCAGCTCGTTTACCGGCTTATGCTATAAAAAATACCCCTCGCCTATATAATACATGTGAGCGTATTCCAATAAAAAATACCCTTTGTAAAATTTCCAAGTAATGATGGTTTGAAATCTACCAACGGCAATGACTTTTGGTAAGCAATCGGCGCCGCGCATGGACACCCGAAACCCCAAGGCGTTACAAGTGCGTTACCGGCCTTTTGAGGATTGTGGTGGATTCGGGGATTCGGGAGACTAGAGAGGGGGGTAATTGGGGTTCCGGTAACCTCACTCATAAGACGAAACACAACGCAAGCGTTGTTTCACGTCAGTGTTCTGCGAGGCCGTGGTATCACTCCGGTCGAGCTGGCCCATTCGTGCCCGAAGCATGGCTGTCCCACAATTGTGGTAAATTGAGGTATTGTTTTAAATCCAATTCCTAATTGTTTTTCCAATACAATGGCGCTCATTATGCCCTTTGCGATGATAATATTAACTTAAATACGAAAACTAAACTATAAATGAATACAAAGTTCATATGTTTTTGCACATTATAAAGCTACAAAGTTATTTTCGTAATAAAATTAAGTTGTATTTTCTAATTTCTGATTATTTTAAACTAAGCAAATGTAAGTTTTAGTTTTCTTTATCCGGAAAAGTGTGGTACAAACTTATTTCAAAATGATTAACACATTAATGAGTTAATCTCACATTCAACCCGGTTATTAATAATTGCTTAACCTTTACATGGACTAAGTTAAACAGTCGCTTAATTACGAACTAGCATAAACAAGAAACGTAAACTTAAAAGAGTCTCTTGAAAATACTTCCAATCTTACTTACCAACCTTAAGAAAACATACACAACTAATTAGAAGTTTTATTTTTCTCAGAGCACTTATAGAGAGTTATTAAGCCAAGTGCATACCGACTGACGTGCCCTCGGTACAAGACAATAAAACTCTTAAGCCCGTCTTGTACCGGAAGATTTACTATAGCAACTTAATACGACGTAATATCGTTGTCTGTCCTCTGCCTTACAGCCGAGATTAATAACAAAATGGGAGCTTATTATTATTTATATTGTTGTAATTATTTTTGCAGCTCGTTTATTGAGGTTTTTTTAGTGTTAAAGAGTCGAGTTTGTCAGTGCTTAGCTAAGAATAAAAAAAATGTCATATTAAAACATGCGTCAAATAAATCACAAAATAGGTAGAGTTTATAACGCCCATCTTTTCAATATTCTTTATGAGATAAGTCGGTAAACGAACAGACGGATAATCTGATGGTCAGCAATCACCGCCGTCCATGAACACCAGAGGCGTTATAAGTGCGTTACCGGCCCTTGGAATTTCAGTATTGTTGGGAATTCAGAGATCGGGAAGGGGGTAGTTGGGCCTCCGGTAACCTCACTTACACGACGAAACACAACGCAAACGTTGTTTCACGTCGATTTTCTGTGAGGCCGTGGTAGCACTCCGGTCGAGCCAGTCCATTTGTGCCGAAGTATGGCTTTCCCACGCTTTAACTCGTCGAGTACCGGTTTTATAGACACAATTAAAGAACAATAGGTCGCGGTCACCGGTGACCGCTTGGTGTTTGACAGATTAAATACGTCTTTTTAGTACAAACAAAATGATTTTTCAATTTCTGGTCTTAAACCAACCACAAAGCACGTTCTAAAAGGAAAACATTCACACACATACACGAATAACTCTCGAAGGTTAAACACAGTGACTGCGGGCTCGCCCCTGCCTATCTCCGAGCTTTAGTTATAACATAACAAGGAGGCCGGCTAAGCCGAGGCTTACGGTAGATTTTATTAATTGACATGACGGTTTTTTTTCTCTACATCATGTCCAACGAAAAATGGTGGATAAGATAAAGTTTGTTTGCGATGTGATTTGGGTTATTTAGCTTTAGATTGAATGAGACATAAAACATTGATAGGTATAATCACCTATCCTTGACTAATGTCTAGGATTTCTCGAAAGATAAACTTCAGTTTAAAATGATAAGTAAGTTACAATTATATGAAAGTTAGAAATTAGTTTTTCTTTTCAAGACGTCCTTTCAGATTGAACTTTTAATCTAATATTAAGTTAGAATGATACTTGATAGAAGGGGAATACAGTTTCAAACTCCTAAAAAATTAAAAGGACCATTAAATAAATGGTTTTAAAAGATAGTTCAGGCAAAATCTTAAAATATTCCAAAGAGACTTTTCCACAAACAGAGGTACCTAAACATCAGCGATTAATGTCACTGTTTACCCCAAAACAGTAACAATGATTACTAAACCAAGTCTTCTCGACGAAAAATGTAATCGCACTTTCTTTAATAACCGCTATTCGACGGGGCCATAACTCAGGGCTGATCTTACATCGTCTTAAGATGAACCCTCGGATATGTTGCTCTCATTTACGCTCCCACTCCTTGTTATATCTGCGCGTCCATATTTGAAGATATCTTTGACACTTTGTCATGTCGTGTGTGTTTTTTTTCGTGGACTTTCTGTTTAAGAATATCTATTTTGAATTTTAATAAAACGGTTCTAAAATTTTTTAAACTGCATCTCTTATGTTATTATTTTAATTTGATTGATTAAAGGTCACTGTGGATATATAAATTATATACCTAATCGTTTTGTTACGACAAGCATTTTATTTTTTTTATTTAACAAAAATAATGTGCATAATCAATCTCATTTTTAATCTACATCTCATTTAACAAAATAATTTCCACAATAATTAGCCCAACTTACAATTTACATGACTTCCAACTCATTCAACCAACACTAAATAGTATAGAATCACGGCAGACTCATACATAGCCAGTAGCAGCACGACGGTCGCCACGTCGCGTGGCGCGGAATGCTGCTCATGAATATGAGCCTCTAGCATGTCTTGAAACTAGTCGAGTTCCTCGTGAAACAGTTACGATAGTAAGTCGAAAACATATTAATTAATTTAGTATGTCTCACTCAAGTTTAAATATTAACACCAAATAATTCAACCACTACACAAAACCACCTGAAACTTACCTTTTAGGTAATAAACACAGCTTTTAAAAACAAAGTCATTGCTACAAAGGCCACCTAGTCACTTAGTCGGAACGCGTCCCGTTTTTTTCCAAAGGACTACAGCGTCGCGGTCGGTGTAATCTCGAATCTCCCGCCGCCAATTTATTTTCATTAGCGATCATCCTCGGTTAATTTTATTCCCTACTTACCCCGCCAAGGATCGGAGACAAACGCTGTGTTATATGGAGACGGACTATGAAAAAAGGTGGGAAATTCGCAATAAATACAAACTTAGACGTAGCGATGGCATTAAATTATACGTATATTCGGAAAAGGAAAAACATGACTGAAAGTGATCGATAAAGTATGCCATACTGCCATAATCATATTAAAAATATAGCGGTTTAAGTTAAAAATGTCTTATATTAAGTAAAAATAGAAGTATAACAATAAATTATAACTGAAAGTCAAGCAGTAATAGTAGGAAACTTTAAGCAGGATTTAAAAAAAAATGTAGAAATACCAGAAATTAACGCAAACATGATTAAAACTGGATTTCAATAATAACGTGAAACACATTTACATTTTTAAATAAAAATGTATTGAAATATAAAATAACACTTAGTTAATAAAAGTAAACTAATCATAAATTAAATATGGCCAGTGTTCTTAAATATGAAACACCCAGAAACAAAAAAAAAATCTATTTTTTTCTGGAACAGAGTCTGTCTCCACACTTATCCCCAATCCGGTGGAACCAGTATCCAGAAGCACAGTATCTGTGAGTTGCTTAATTCATTTCCACAGGATAATATTATTTTTTTACTCCCCCGCGCTTTTTGTGATGAGCCACGGCTTATTTTTTATTCATTGGGGTGGATATTCATCTCAATTCATCCGCTCTTGAGTTAGATTGAGGTGTAATCAGTTTGACAGTTGCTTTGTTAAATGCCTTTAAAAATAAATGATATTCAATCAAAATATGTCTTTGTTTTGATGAACAGATTGTTGTGTGAAATATTTAATGATATGTTGCGGAACGTGTTCGAGGGTCGAAGATACTATACGAATATTGCAAGATCCACTTCGTACCTAGATTCGTACCTAGACGAGGCTGCGTGACTGTATTGAACCGTCATTCGTTCGATGATGTTGTATATCTGTAGTATACTCTATGGTCATAGTATAGTCTATGGTGATAGATTATCTATGTGCGTGGCGGAGCCCGCGAATTTGTAAAACGATTTAAGACGTAATAAATGTGTGTCGATAGCCTTCTCTCTTTTTACTTATAATCGGCATCTGTACTGGACGTGTGTGCATTGGGATGTCTATATGGAGTGTCCATCATCAGCAGTAGGCAGTCAGTGTCAGTTAAATGACGCATCAGGCCTGTTTTACCTAAGTGTGTTGCTTGTCTTTTACGCTTCTGATTATGTAGTCTATAACAAATATGCTTGACTATTCTGTGGTACCGTAAAAAATGACGAATCAAAGATATTTACCCAGCAAGCAATTAATTCATTAATATATAATTTGGCTACGAGTTCCTAAACAGGAATGCATCGTATTTCTTTTTCTTATAAAGTTATTAAGCTTTCAAGATCTATTAATACAACTTAATAGTAGAAATAACTATAAAATGTATCTAGATTTATTCAAGTTAAGTAAAAAAATACTTGGGAGATCTACGGTATAAGGTGAGCGGCCTACGCAGCTACGCCTACGCCGTAGCCGGGCTACGAGATGTGTGCTTCATATGGGACTAGGTGAAGGATATTGTAGCGTACTTATATGATTATTTAACTTTATTTAATAGCTGATTATTTATTTAGATGTATAAAAAGGTAAATAAATATATAACGAAATAACTTAGGTAGGTATACGGGAACGATTAGTCCATACAGTCCAATACTGGATATTAAAACTCTTGTAGAAGAGGAAGATTGTTATCAGATTACAAATTTCACACTATTACAGATTACATAGAAGAAGTTCATAGAACGTTTGGTAAACCACAGACAGAAATCCAATATCTCCCTCACAAACAGTGAATGAAAACAAAATAAAACAAAAGAAATAATCTTTTAAAACAAAACAAAATCCATTGAGAACACATTGCATACACGTCGAGCCACAAAACACGGTGCCATCATTTTATTCTTACTAAATCTGTGCTCGAATTAATTTGTCGCGCAAAATTAACGCATGAGTAACGTCGCCCGCCCTGACATCTAGCTAAATCGCACTTATGCAGCGCACCGCTACGTAAGTATAAAGAGCTGATGTTACCGAAATATTAGACCACAATGTAAAATATTTCTCTTATATTTTTTAAGATTACATATTTAATCTTTTCTTATGCTTTAAATCATAGTTTTTGTAGTGTAACATTGATATTCATTCATATTTTACTTGTGTATGAAAAATCAAAAGTAGAGAGGGTTTTGTATAAAAATAGGTTATAAACTTAAATTTTGTTGAGTGTTAAAAATAATAAAAACAGTGCTGATGTCAGATACAACACTTAAGTGTAAGGCTTAATTATAATTAAGGTTAGGTTGGTTTACCAAAGGATGTCACTCGTATTTCCATTACGTGAATACAATTTGTTGCTGGAATATGTATTCGAGGATTTACGCTTGGTAGGGGTTGGAGATCTCAAATATATTTTATGTTGAACGCGGAATGCTGCTCATGAGTATGAGCCTCTAGCATGGCTTAAAACTAGTCGAGCTCCTCATCAAATTATTACGTGAGTAAGCCGAAAACATAATAATTTATTTAGTATGTCTCACGAAAGTTACTATACAAAGATTACAAAAAGTGTAAGTCATCTTGTTTTACACTCACCCATCTCATCGGTATCAGCAACTCTGTACATATACAGTTAATTTCGTCCGTGGCCCGTTCACCACGTCCTCAGGTGAAAAGATCCCACGGTATGTCTGTGTCTGGTTTAACTGTTTACTATTTTATCGAGCCTCCAACAGTAGCTGCGCGGTTACTTCGAACAATAGATAAGGGTTATGTCAAAGAGAACGTGATGAAATGAAAAGCTGGATGCCATTTGTATTTATTTTTATTTAAATTCATAACAAATTAATATCTGATTATAATTATGGAAAATCTGCTGCAAATGAATGCCTCGAAAATTACATTAGATAGTCAGCCCTGACTACCGTAGAAATAGATAATATTTAAATCGTGAGACATACTAAATTAGGTAAAAATGAGCTGCTCTACTCAGTGAGCTGCGCGACGTCGCCGCGACCGCGCACGCTGCTCATGAGGAAGAACCCTTCTGTGGTTCGAAACTAGTAGAGCTTTTCTCAGTATATTCACGTGAGTATACTGCGTTTTTACTTAATATTTAAATCGTTTCGGGTCATATCATATCTTTATTAGCTTAATTACATAAAAAACAAAGAAAAACAATAATTTTCTTTTATTTTCCGATCCCTTTTGCTTAAAATGCTTACTCAAATACAAAACCTATCAACATTACCCCTCGTTTACAAGAGAGACAAAACAAGTTAATTTTTAACGAGCACTCGTCAAAATTGTTTAATTACGTCCCTTAGGGACAGCTAAGCGTGAAACGGTCGACCTAATCAAGCGTTTTGGTTAGTAACCTTAACTGCAACAATAAATTGAATGGTGGGTGGCGCCCCCTACTTTGGAGTTAAGGAAATTAGCTCTTAAAAATACAACTTTGAAGTGATTGTTTAAGTAATGATTGTTGCTTGGTTGTGGTGTTAAAAATATATGGAATTGCTCATCTTTTTCTGTGTGTATCTAAGATTAACAAAGAAGTTAATAGTACCTACTTTCTTTACGCTTGAGAAGTACTTTTAGAAAATCATCACATATTTACACTCACAAATTACCTGTCTCCAGAACATGGGTAGTTGAACAAGAATTTCTTTAAACACAAATGTTAATAAACACATTTCGTTCTTCATTTTCAGTGTAACAATAAAAAAGAAAATACACAAAAATCATCCCCTCTTAAAACGTGCCCCTTGTTCTAAACACAATACAGCTGTCTTACGATTACCGCGACTTTATAGAATCTGTCATCCGTCCCCGACAATTGCACAGATAAATAATTATTTTTTATCAACATTTTTTCTTTTAATTCATTCGTTCGTTGTTTAAACTTAACGGAGTGCTATTTCCCTTGCACCTACTTTGTTTTTTATTCTGTGGTTTTAATTTTAACGCGGGAAATGAAATTAATTGATATTTTCTGTGATGCTCTTTGTATTTTCGTGGACAGTTCTCATTGATATGGCTTTTTATAATTAAATTCAAGGTACTATCAGTTCCAGGTATGGAATATAATTTTATTAGCTTTTATTAAATATAAATATACATCAAAGGAACAAGGAGACGAAGGTACCTGTTTTGTTGCTAAGTACGTTTCATGATTAGGTGATTATTTAAAAAAATATTTTATTTTTATTGGTCTTAGCGAATTTTCTAGAACGATGGTTTTTATCGGTTGTGAATAAGGTGAATCGAATAGTATGTGTAAGTATAAAACATTAAATATTAGTTAATACAGTTTAAATAATACTTAACTTCGTTTTTTAATGATTTTAAACAAAAAATACGGAATAACGTTGGAAGATGTTTAATTTTTTTTAATTTAAACATCTGTCCCATCCCATCAGAATGAATTTGTGAATTTTCTTTACAAAACTTATTCACTGATGGCAAAACATGGCTTTTACAATCAAACAAACGATTAGACGTCCATATTTTTGTCATCAACCGAGTAACTGCGTCATTACAATGGAGTCACAAGTCATTCCTTTATCTCCCTTCGTTTTTATAACATTTAGCGAAGTATTCAAAGGAGGAGGAATAAAATACAGAGATGTGCTGAACGGAAATGTGCAACCGTAGCTAATGCGCGGTTTATGCTCGAGATAAGACTTGCACGCGCAAATGTGTGCACTTACTTTATATACGTACGTAAAACGTAATGTGAACTCGCGGCATTGAGACTGACGAATCAGATTGTTTTTAGAATTATTTTGCACGCTTTAAGGTATGAGAAAATTTAAAATTTTAAAGCTAGTATGTAGTTAGGTCCCAACGATATAAATAAAAAAAACATATTTTTATTGACAAAAAGCTTCACATTACATATTTATATGGCTCTGGACCCCACACTAGGATTCCCTGTGTCGTGAGGCCCAGTCTCTTTTAGTATAGTTGGCAAAAAGCCCATTATTCAAAAAAAGAAAGTTAACTAAAAAACTAAAAGAATATTTGTATAAACTAGAGAATATTTGTTTAAGGTTTGATAATCGTTTAAATAAACATTGAAATACTGAATACAATAACTCCCCAGAAGAATCTCAAGCGGCAATCTAGCGTCCCTGTAAAACTCATACAAAGTAACTCGGTACTGAACTAAACAATTACTATAAAACAAAGTGTACCACCGTTGATGGCTTCGTAATTAAATTGGTATCAGCTTCTTTATTATATACGAATAAGAACAAGTTGTAAAGTGCTACGTCTAACATAGAAAATTCAATAAAAAGCTAAAAGCCAATCTTATCTTGGCGAGAGGAAATTAAGAAACAGCGGCCATCTGACACGGTGGCTCTTTCCAGATCTGTCACTAGTGATGGGGAGGAGTAAATAAAAGTAATATCGATAAGTTTAATTAAGAAGTGTAGAGTTTATCGATGTTATGAAGTCATTTGAAAGCTTTGGTGTTGTCAATTATTTTGAATTTTTCAAGGCTTGTTGTTTTAAAAAGGTTTTGAACATTTTTTTACTTTTAATATGGTTAGATAGGACTTTTTGTTATTAGTAAAAACATCAATTATTTTGCTAAACGTAAACCTTTCAATAACTTTGTTATTAAGGGTGGTTCTAACTAATGTTGTCACAAAATTGTGTGAAAATATTTTACTTCCTCAAACTGTCAAGGAAGCGATAGCCAATTTAAAAGCTGAGCACACCACTAGACATTTTTAAAGATAGAGTGTTGAATGCGACAGCGACACGACATCGGGTTTCGTCGAACCGCTGAAATAATTCCGCCGAGCGGCCGCCGGGGGAGACGACGGAAACGCACCCTTATCTGGCGCGGAATACCCGCTTTTTAAACAACTCACTTCTTTATTTGTATTTATTCTACATCCCCCCCTCTGCCGCAACTCTCACCCCCTTCCGCGCCCGAGTTACCACATGAATAGAGACGCTACTTAATGGGACTTTCAGTTCCTAAGTCATCATGTTTTTTAACAATATACTCGGTAGATAAGTAAGGAGGTCGGCGTTGGATAATAAACGGAGAAATATACGTGTTTACTTCGGGGAAATTTGAAAGAAAATCTTGATGTTGTGTCATAAATAAGCCGACATGGTTAGAAGTTTGTTCGGAGATTTTTTCTCTGTATATTGTTTCGTTCCTCGGATATTGTGGCAAATTGAAAAGGAAAATGGGCAGGTGAGAAAAGTTGGTAACTAAATGATTTTGTTACATAATATTTGAACAGAAAATTAAAGTACACCGAAAGAGATTGATAAGTACTTAGTTTAGTTATGAAACAACAACAATGGACTGATTTATATCGGTGAAAGATAAGTATCCTTACAACCTTTAAGATATAGATTTTGATCAGAGAATCCTAATTATAAGCAAAAACCTATTTAATAAGGCAATATCACATTATGCAATCGCACTGCAGTTATCTTTCTTGTGAATTTAGTTCTCCTATTTTACATAATAATATTCATTTGCATGCTTTAATAAAAACTTACCTATGTCCAATATACACTGCGAAGTTTTCCTACAAAAATCCTTTTCTACGACCAAGTCCTAACTAAGTCAGGAATAAAGTAATAATTCACAGTGGCCCAGTATACAACTGGGTACAGTTTATCCGTTATCGCAGGATGCATTACCGGCAGTAACAATATCATTACGGGGGCTATTCAACATTTTTATTATTGCGTTACTATTGTCTTATGGCGCGACGGTCGCAGATAACGGGAGGGACACACGGGTCGGTAGTTTGGTAAACTTAACTTAGGTTTTGGTGAATTAAACTGAGAGAAAAGAACTAAAAAGGATTGTTTTTGGAGATTATTTCTCCATGTTATGTACGGATGTCTTTATGGATGAAAAAGCATAAGTAACCTTAATGATTTGCACCCAATCATGTGGAAAACTAGTAAAAGTAAGTAAAGTAAGTAAATCATTTATTTGCGTAAAACATGACATACATTGGTGTTAATATTATTACAATTGCTCAACATGTTTCGTTAAGATAAAAACATAGCATGCAAAAGTTTGTTATTTTGACAGGAGTGAGCAGTGAGCAGGTAATTAACATTTCACATTCATAAAATCACATAAAGTATAAAAATAACATTCATTGAACCACTTGTATAATTCGATCTTAAATCTCCTTGTGTTCATTACTTTAAGGCTAATTTTTTTAAGAGGTTTGAGGTACAAATAAGCAAACAAATCATCTGATTTTAAATGAGTAGCACCGGCCATGGATAACCGCAACGCTAAAGAAATTACAAGTACGTTACCACTCTTTGGAAAATGGGTACGAACTAATACTTTATAATATTTTTTTGCTACCAAACAAAAAAATCCACCCAAGTTCAAAAGTTTCTCAACATTCGAACATTCCAGAATGTCGTTGACCACTCTAACCGTCTGTATTCTACAGTTATAACTCGCAACCGCGATACGTTGCAGATTTATGTCTGTAATGTTTGTTGTTTCACCTTCCCGCGAATAATGCGCTCGCGCCATCGAGATTTATGAATAAGCCCGTTTGTCTTTACGCTGATTGGCTGATAAAGGGATGGCTCGTAATTTAGTAGCTGCTTTTAGATTAAGAATGGGTGTGAAATTGGTATTTCTGATGTTAGGGTTTTCATTTTCTTGGTATGAGGGAAATCTATGTAAGGCCTCTCAGTAGATATAAAATATGACTATAATAACACATATAGGTACATCCTTTTGACATAAATTTGGTGGTGATGGTACCTACACATTTTTTCGTATTTTTTCCTTTTGCATTTTTAAGTTATGCTAAACTATAGTGATGGGCTGAAGCGTTTTAAGACATCAACAAAAAAAAAAATAGCATTTCAAGTTCCCAATCACATTAGCTATATCCTAACAACATTCTGACCAACACAACTATAAAAAACAAAACAATTACGACATAGAATTAGCAGAGCCGCTAACAAAACATAACCTCGAGAGACCACAAAACTATAAGTTACCGTTCAATTATGCAAATACAAGGCGGGGGGAGGCTCACAAGATACCATAAATCATTATCTAAATTAATTACAAACGTTTAACAAAATCTTCTCTTAGTTTCTTAAAGTCACAATAAAGAGGATCGCGGTGGTCATAATTCATCTGTACCTAAGATTACTGATCTTTAATCCCCCCTCCCGGCTTCACTTAAAGTTAAGATTTACGACCCAAGGTATTATATTGCCGCCCCCCAAGAAATAAGCTTGTATTTGTGTCTATGAAAGAAGTTTGCATGATGCCGCAACGCTTCTAGTTTATAAAGTTTTTTTTTTGTTTGGTTCATTTTTTTTTTCGGGTTCGTTATTGAAAATTAATAATGACGTAGAGTAAACTTTGCTGATCTTTTTTTTAATGCAGTGCAAGTAGTCAAGTATTTTTTTCTGACGTAGAACGGATTTAATTTTCGCCTTTATTTTTAAGTTACGTCGTTTCATTATGCTGCATCAAAAAATTAGAACATTGTGGTTAATTTATTTCTTAACTTTACAAGTACGATTTGAAACCGTCAGTTAATTCACTTATTTTTATTTTGTAATCATCCAATTGAATATAAGATAAACAATCCTTTTTTTTCTTTTCTCTTTCAAATACGTCATTACTTTTCTGAAACAGCATGGCCAGTGTCAAAATGATAAATGTAAGGTTCTACCTCTTTTTAATAAATCCATCCGCTGTATAATGATGCAGCAGCTTTTTACCTTGTTACTGAGTTAACTGAAGAAATATTTATGGGTGTAACTTTATTTAATATCCCTGTGTAACCCCGCGTGCCTTCCCTTAACAAAAACTTTTAAGCTTCATAAACTACTTGTATATTGCTTACGTGTTTCAGTACCTATATTTTTTTTTTATAAAAATTGTATATATACTTCGTTATTTTTTGTTAATCTTGAATTTCAACTTGATGGCTGTAGGTTATGACATTTTTGGTGTTATTCATTTGCGAACGTAATTTTCCTAAATTTGTGAAAATATAGGATAATAGTTTGATATATTATCTTTGTTGTAAAATTTCTTTACATTCAACTACATCAGAATTGTATTAAAAAGATGACATAACACCAAAAAGACCTAAAAATGCAATACAAATAGGTAGATGGATTCTCAAAAAACTGCACCCTGTGCCCATGTTTACAAACTAACACGTAGCCATAATTAAAACGTCAACTTTAGCTGCACAAAGCTTTTATCTCACAACTTCCAAAACACTCGAACTTCGTCTCGAAGGTGTAATTGAAAGATTGGAAATTCCCAAGCAGGCACATATTTCAAAAGCTCTCTTCTGCCCGGATAATATAAGAAGATAGAGGACAGACTCGGATATAAAATATGGCCTCCTTTCATGAATCTTATTAAGATATCCTCCGAAAACTGAGCGAGATAGAACTAGCATACATACTCATACGTGTGAGGGAGACAAACATATTACTCGGTTTACGTATATTAAAATAATACAGATATGGTTAAAGAGGTGTGCGAGTCGACTGAGAATTTATCGTCTCTATGAATATGATTTTCTTTAAGACTGGATACTGTGTCCTTTGAGACGTTCAGTGCCAGGCTATTATGATAACGCGAGTTATTACGTTTATTCAGTTTAAAATATTCTGTACTTTATAGCTGAAATAGTTTACCTACTACTAAATGGTGATGAGGTATATAGTCATTATTAGGCAAGAAAGATTACACATTGGACAGACTTCAAGGTGGGAGCGCTCACTGATAAACCTGAATATTTAAATTATAAAATCCTAATTATGTAGAATCTAGAATCTATGTTTTTATATCGTGAGGAGAGAGTACGTTCGGTACGAATGGGCCGGCTCGACCAAAGTGATACCACGGCCACACAGAAAACCAACGTGAAGCAACGGTTGCGTTGTGTTTCGTCGTGTGAGTGAGGTTACCGGAGGCCCAATTACTGCTGCTACAAGTTGGCCACTTTCAAGGGTGGAAACCTATTTATGTTCTTCTTTTGTTTTTATGAAATAGCGAGTTTGCTTCTGACTAGCTTGTTTAATTCACACGCAAAATATTGACTGAATAGTATGTATATTATGCCGATATGGCAATAGGCTCACATTACATGGGAACATAAGTGAAAAGTGGGTGTTACATTATACAGTAGTATTAAGTGCCGTAATGTGCACCTCTCCCTTCGGGGATAAAAAAGCATGATGTTATGTTATGTCAAATTATTTTATTTTATAATCACACTTTCAATAATACTAGTAGGTATTATACGTGTGATATAAAATGTGTCACATAATTCACAAGTTTCTTTTACAAGTGCACCCTATCTTGGCTAACATGCAAAATAAGTTCGGGATACATCGGTTAGCAGAAACCGATAATAAAGTTTGTAGGACGACGCCTTAGGTGTCACGGGTTAAAATATTGATAGGAAATTGTGGGTTATTTCTAAGTAAAATAGGGTTTATAGTCGGTTATTGATTTGTCGGTTTTTTATTTTGATGTAGTGTGTAACTGTTAGGTATGTAGGTAGATGTGCGTGTGCCGACGCACCAATAAGTGCCAACAATAAATGTCAGTGCGTTACTAGCAAGCAGTGGTTTCACTTGTGTCCCCGTATTTAACATTGGCGACGAGGACCTACCCGCGTAAAATAAAGTAACAATGTCCGTTACGGGGTTTGGAATTTTATCGGTGTTTGACCACAATGTACAATCTTGGGAGACGTACAAAGGCCGCATTAATCAGTGGTATGTGGCTAACGACATCACGGAGGTGAGCGATCCTACGGGGATAAAGCGACGAGCCATTCTGCTGAGCGCACTCGCGGATGGCACACACAAGTTGGCAGTGGATCTCGCGTTGCCGAAACAGCTGCAGGACGTGCCGTATGAGGACATTCTGAGACTTCTGGATGAACATTTTACTCCAAAGCGGTGTGGATTCGGCGAAAGGTACAAGTTTTACGCGGCCACACAACAGGAGGGGGAGACGTATGCACAATGGGCGGCGAGATTGCGAGGTCTGACGGCGCACTGTGGGTTTTCCAATGTGGAGGAAGCCCTTCGTGACAAATTTGTCATGGGAATGTTGCCGGGAGCGGACAGAGAAAAGCTTTTCTCGAAAGATCTAGCGGGCCTAACATTAACAAAGGCGATGGAGTTGGCGGAGAATGCGCGAAGAGCTCGTGAGGCAGCGGGCGCCGGGCAGCAGGCTGCGCCACGCGATCAGCTGTTTAAGATTGCGCGGACAAAGGAGTCGGCAACGTCATCGTATCGTGAGGCCGCGTCTGGTTCGGGAGTGAAAGTGCAGTGTCAAGTATGTGGTTATCATAATCACGAGACATCCCAGTGTCGGTTCGCAAAGGCAAAGTGTAGGAAATGCAATGCTACCGGGCATCTGCGTAGGATGTGCAAAAATATTAATTATGTCGAATCGAAAGCTGTGGATGAGAGCGATGATGACGGTGAGTGTTTTAATATTCGATCCGTAAAAGGGGAACCAATGATAGAAACAGTATTGGTATCTGGAATCGAATTAAAATTCGAAATTGATAGCGGATCAGCCGTTACAGCAATTTCTAAAGAAACATATGAAACATATTTTAGTAATGTACCATTGTTAATGACTAGTAAACGGTTATTTTCATATACGGGTGATAAAATTGTTTGTGAGGGTATAGCGCAGTTACAGGTGAGCTATGCGAACACATCGCATGTACTATGTGTTTACGTCGTGCGGGACGGCGGCCCGCCAATTCTTGGCCGCGATTTCATTTCAAAATTTAAATTAGAAATGTTACCGATACAATATTGTGACCGAGTAGATAAAAACGATTTGTTTCTAACACTGCAAGGTCGGTATCCAGCAGTCTTTTCCGATAAATTAGGATTATTTAATAAATTTAAAGTAAAATTACATTTAAAGGAAGACGCAAAACCAGTTTTCATTAGAGCACGACCGCTAGCGTTTGCTTTGAAAAATAAAGTTGATAACGAAATAGATCGTTTAGTAAGGCTCGGGGTATTGAAACCGGTTGATCACGCGCGGTATGCGTCACCCATCGTGCCCGTGTTAAAACAAAACGGAACAATACGTATATGCACTGATTTTTCTACCGGTGTAAACAAACAGTTAATGATCGATCAGTATCCTTTACCAACGGTAACCGAACTTTTTTCTAAGTTATATGGGGGACAGCAGTTTACCAAGTTGGACCTGTCAAATGCATACAATCAGTTTATGTTAGATGATGAGTCACAAGAATTAACGTGCATAAATACGCATAGAGGACTTTTCAAACAAACGCGGCTTTGTTTTGGTATTGCAAGCGCGCCGGCCGTGTTTCAGCGCGCGATGGAAGGCGTGCTGGCTGGCGTGCCCGGCACACTCTGCATGCTTGATGATATCTTGATAACGGGAGAAACTAGATCGGAACATCTCAGTAGATTACATCAAGTTTTAGCGAAATTGCAAGATGCGGGGCTTACCTTACAAAAAGAAAAGTGTATGTTTTTCAAAGACGAGGTTAATTACTTAGGTTACGTGATAAATAAAGATGGACTACATAAATCGCCACAGAAAATAAAAGCTATGATAGAAGCTCCAGTGCCATCTAACATTAATCAATTGCAGTCATTTTTAGGATTGGTTAATTATTACAGGAACTTTGTTCCCAACGCGTCTTCTATTTTAAGCCCTATGTATGAGTTGTTAAAAAAAAATAGCAGGTGGTGTTGGACACAAAAACATGATGAAGCGTTTACCGCTATTAAATCTTGTTTAGCGTCAGATCAAGTGTTAGCGCATTTTAACCCGGAGGCCACTATAATTTTAACAGTAGATGCGTCGCCGGTGGGTCTGTCTGCAATATTATCACAAGTAGAAACTGATAGGTCGGAGAGACCGATTTCATTTGCATCGAGGACACTTAATGCTGCTGAGAAACGTTATTCGCAAATCCAGAAGGAAGCAACCGCGATTATTTTCGGAGTTAGGCGTTTCCACCAATACTTGTATGGCAGGTCGGTTCCGTTTATTCTTCGAACAGATCATAAGCCGTTATTATCGATCTTTGGACCGCACCGGGGTATACCTGAAGTCTCAGCAAACAGACTGCAGAGATACGCACTGTTTCTGAGCGGTTATAATTATCAAATTGAATATGTGCGTAGCGCAAATAACAGTGCGGATTTCTTATCTCGCGCTTGCCTGCCCGAGGGGGCGGGGACGGATAGGGACATGCGGGGCGTTGATACGACGTTGCCTGATCTTGATCGCGCGTCATACATTAATTTTGTGTTGGAGGGTAGTCTCCCAGTTACTTTAAAAACGTTACGCGACGCGACGGAGACTGATTCAACTTTGCGTAAGGTGATAGACTTTGTGTTGAACGGATGGCCTAGGAAAATGTCAGACGAGGGGGTGAAACCGTTTCACGCATGTAGGACACAATTGTCTTATGAAAATGGTTGTATTATGCGGGGACATAAAGTTGTAATTCCGGAAAAGTTACGAACAAAAATTTTAATGGAATTACATCAATCCCATTTAGGTATTGTAAAAACAAAAGCGGAGGCGCGAGCGCGTGTTTGGTTCCCGGGAATCGACGCTGCTTTAGAGCGTTTAATAGGATCATGTGACGTGTGCATGCAATTACGACCTTCACCGGCACGGGCGCCGATTGCTCACTGGGAATATCCTCCAACGCCGTTTTACCGGATACATATTGATTTTCTAGGCCCTATTAGCGGTAGTACTTTTCTAGTAGTAGTGGATGCATATTCCAAGTGGGTTGAGGTTTATAATATGAAGTGTAATACTTCTACTTCAGCAACAATTGACAAGTTATACGAATTCATGTCAAGATTTGGTATTCCGCATACTCTGGTTAGCGACAATGGTACATCGTTTAAGTCACATGACTTTGAAGCTTTTTGTAGGGTGAACGGGATTTCACACGTGACATCACCGACATATCACGCGGCCAGTAATGGGCAAGCGGAAAGTTATGTTAAGATAATAAAGAAGGGTATTAAGACAAGCTTGCTTAGTGGTAATAGCCCGCGAAATGTAAATAACAATCTTTTAAAATTCTTGTTCGATTACAGGAATTCCGTTCACACTTTAACTGGGTTGTCTCCGGCTGAGCTGGTGTATGGTCGGAAGCTCAGAACGCGCTTTGACCTATTGAAACCCGAACCGCCATCGCCTTCATCCACAGCTCATGCTAATATGGTTAAACGTAAACAGTGTTTGCAAAATAAGACGGGAGGTCATGACACTCAAGTTTTCGCACCCGGTGACATAGTTTATTATAAAAATCACAAAGTTAATGGTAAATTCACATGGTGCAAAGGGACAGTCATAAAAAAAGTCGGCAGAGTGTTATATGTAATTAAAGATAAGGTAACTTCGAACATTGTCAGAAAACATAAAAACCAGATAATAAAGTATAAAGGCGACGATTGCTATGACGGAAGAGACTTGGAGTTAGATGTAGATGAGGAAAGTGGTGGCTCAACAACAGAGACGCTGGTTCCTGAACATGGGCCATCATCAGGCACAGGCGAAGGAAACGAAGACTCGGTAGTGGCTACAAATAATTCCTCTCAGGCACGGGCTGTCACACCGCCAGGTACAGCCCGAGTTGTTGTGTCACGGCCTACAACACCGGATCAAGCTGGGGAGGAGGAAGAGTACCAGGAAGCGTTAGACGGTTCGTTTAGCACTGTAAATCCTGGAGGAGTGCCACCACAACAGCAGGACGGTGAACCTGTGTTAACACCACGGTCTAAACGCAATCGTCCTAAGGTGAACTATAAACTGTTCTACTAGAGATAACTTATAGTTAGAAACTTATGTTTAGTTATAGCTAGTAATTAGCTTAGTTTTGGGTTGTATTTGTAAGCTAAGGGGAGGAGTGTTAGGTATGTAGGTAGATGTGCGTGTGCCGACGCACCAATAAGTGCCAACAATAAATGTCAGTGCGTTACTAGCAAGCAGTGGTTTCACTTGTGTCCCCGTATTTAACATACTTTCCTTATTTAGTATACTTTCCTTAATCAAAAATAATTTATTGCAACTATTCAATACAATAAAATATAAAAAAATATTGCCGCTTTCATTGATTTTATGACTAACTTAATTGTACCTAGTATTTTTCTAGCAAATTTTTAAGAAATAAATGAGCTGTTTGACTCTAAAAAAACGTGACGTCACAATACACAATATCGTACAAAATTCATAGAAAACTGTCGTTTTTGACAGATCGAAAAAAGTATTGAATTTTACTAGTTAGCAAATGACTAGTTGGCATTGGAATCGTCTATTGTTTTATGAATTTTACTATAAAAGTGGTATGAAATAGAAGTTTCATTCTGTTTTCGCGAATTAGAATTGTCAATTTGTTTAAGTACAAAATTTTTTCAAGTGTCTTTTATCGAAACATTTGTAAATAAATCATCTTATTTAAAAACATTATTTTAACGTTACCGAGTGTCAGTAAAACGTAATATAAAATAATTCATATCCCATTAAATGAAGAGTGCGCTCATCAAATTGATTAAAACAACTCATTAAAAACTACTCAATCTTACCTGAATACTGAAATGCTACTCAATTTAAAGTTGCACTTAAATATCGTGCCATCTCTGTCATTTTAAAAAGAATTTATAGGGACAGAACCATAGTTTTACACAGTTTCCTTAAATATGACATCGAGGATTTCTTTCTTTATTCCTCATTCCTGTATAGAAGCACTATTTTTATGGATTGTCAGAATGCATATGTATATGAGCACCATGTTAGACTGCTTATAATATTTTTTGTTTGTTCTTACATATACGTACAGTATTGGAATATTTGGATTATGTATCAGAGACATTGTAAAACATAAGAGTAACGAATGGAGTTTCTTGCTCGTTTTCTCCATTCGAATCTACATTTTGGAATGAGCACCTAGCTGCACTGACGAACTGACTGACAGACTTATATTTAATTTGTGTTTGTTGACGTTTCAAAAGTACCAAATTATGGTTTAATTGAAATAAATGCTTTGACTTTGACTTAAGCGCGACTTTAAATTGAGTATTCAGTATTCAGTCATTAGATACCTACTACAACGTCCTATACAAATCACAATACTCTTATATCTTCGATAAACAACCTACGAACAATCGCTCTTTTAAACCACAATAACGTCGCGGAGAACCTAACGGGTTACCGGGGCTCCGACTCGAAGTGCAGCAGTAGGAACGAGGTGGTTTTTATAAAGTAAGAGTCTGACACTCCCTCCCGCCTCACTCAGGCGGGAGCAGTCATTCAATGATTTTCCCCCTTTAAAAAAAGACACACATAACATAACATAACATCACGCCTTTTTATCCCCGAAGGGGTAGGCAGGAGTGCACATTTCGGCACTTAATGCCACTGTATAAGGTAACACCCACTTTTCACTATTTTTGTTATGAGTCCCATGTAATAGGGGGTGAGCCTATTGCCATATACCGGGCACATTTCCAGACTCCGTGCTACTACTGAGATTTTTAAAAACCCAGTAATACTTTACCCGACCCGGGAATCGAACCCGAAACCCCTTGCCCGGCAGTCGCACTTGCGACCACTCGGCCAACGAGGCAGGCAAAAAAAAGACACTTCATCCTATATTTAATCTGTGTCTACAAGTACGTTGAATGAACGCATCGCTATCATTCAATTTAACCAAACGAGGGGGTTGATATGCAAAAATGTCTTCAATCTTATGGTGTTTTATCCCCGTATAAATAACATTAGGTATGGGTAAGATATAGCGAGTGTTTTTGTAATTACCTTATAAATAATAATTGTTTGTGTCGTAGATTATGTTTAGATGGGTAATTTAAGGTTGTGATTGAGACGGTGGTATATATCATACAGGTTTTTTGTGGCGATTTGGAAGGTAAGATTTACTTTTTTTATGGGACTAGCCGGTAAACGAGCATATGGATCACCTCATGGTATGCTATTGGCATTGCGCATAGACACCTGGAACACCAGAGGCGTTATACAAGTGCGTGGGTTATTGAGGAATTTGAGGGTTGTTGGAGATTCAAGGATTCGGGAGGGGGGGTAATTGGGCCTCCGGTAACCTCACTCACACTTTCTGTGTAGTCGTATCACTCCGATCGAGCCGGCCCATTCGTACCGAAGCATGGCTCTACCACACTTTTTTAAAGAAGGGAGAAGATTGCCGCTACGGAAATAGTTATACAGGTGTTAAAATTTGGGATAGAAGTGTTGGACCTTTTGTGTAAATGGTATTACAATAAAACGTTTGCACTAAACAGACATTAAAATATACCTTTTGGCTTAAACCTTTTTTTGAGGGGTAAAATCATCTAATGACTTCTCCCGCCTTGACTCTTACTGATTAAAAAGCACTCCATTCCTACTCCTACTGTTCGAGCCAGAGCCCCGGCAACCCGTTAGGCCTTCCGCTTCTCCGTATCGGGCATCAGCCCTACTGGGTCCCATCTGTGGTATCTAATGGATCATTGAGGCGCGCGCGGAACGCGATGCAGCAGTATTAAAAACTAAAGCTGCGGATAATATTTTGAAGTCTTGGATTAACTACATATTGTTGCGATTTTAGAACATAATTTTCACTTTGAACTCTTAACCCTTTGAGTAGGTACCGTCATTATAGACACAATTAAAGAACAATAGGTTGCGTTCACCAGTGTCCTCGCGGTGTTTGACAGTTTAAATTCACGTTAAAGTACGACAAAAATGGTATTAATACTAGTTTGAAGATCATCGAAAACATTATATCTTAAAACAGATTTTCCCTAACCCACCCACGAAAACAGATTTTCCGTAACCCACCCACGAAAACCACCACCACTTCCTATTAAAACTTAAACGAAACGCAAGCGTATAAAGCTATAAATATTCATTAAAATTATCGCGATATCGTATAAAGTATCTCCATACCTCAGTTCAGCATATAAAGCAAAATTTCTATGCTTTATCCCCTTCGGCAATCATACGAGGAGATACGGAGAAATATGAGAGTCATTATTCAACAGTGCTTTGTCAACATGCGTCTGATATATTTAAATTACCTGGGTTATACGGCATAATCATTTTTGCCGGTGTACCTGGATGGTAAGAGGTCACGTGATGACGTGAATGAAGAAGAAAATGTCTATGAGAATATGGCCGTGGTTTGAAGGGGATGCGAAAGGGATGTCTTTAGATGTAGGGATTTTTATGATTTGAATCAGGATAGTGATTATCCTGCTTTAAATTATAAATATAAGTTAATAAAAGTGATATCTTTTAGTGTTATCATTTAAGGAAAATTTGGGAGAATCCTTATACAAAGCAATAGTATTAATTGATAAATTTGCTAGCTTTTACAGTTTGAATTTTATCCCTAATTAAAGGCAATTAAAAATGTATTAACGAATTTAATTATGCAAATAATTCAGTTGAATTAGACATATTATGTAAGGAAAACAACTGCAATTATAGTATTAAAACAAAAACAACTGCACCTGATAAGAAATTGCAAACAAATCTTGTAAACAACTCCGTTCATAAGTAATAGAGCCATAAACATCTTAAAACCTGGCCATAAAACATGGTTCACATTAATCACGATTTAATACAGGCAATAATTAAAAATCTCATAGGTGCCGCTCGCTGCAACTCACTTAATCGTTACCCCATTTGATAGATGGTGTTATACCTCCCACGGTCTTACAACCTTTTCACAATACCTAACCCAACACCTCCCCTACAAACTTCATATAAAAGTGAGGTACAACTTGGTGCGAAAAGGTTGCAAGACACGAGCGTAGATACGAGTATTAGGAAGCGTTTACACGGGCGGCACGTAGCGTAATAAATAATATAGTAATCAGTGCGATTCCTTACATCCCGCCTCTTATTAGGCGCGAACCTACATTCAACATTCGCTAAAGCCTGGCTTACTAACACATGTGGGACGGAAAGATTCACCAGAATTTATTGTACTTCGGCTTATGAATCATAAATAAAGGAGGGCTAATTAGAATTGCTTTACGGCTACAGAATACACTTATGATATTCTTAAACGTTAGCTCAATATTTTGCTGAGTCACGTCGTTTGTTGAATTTATTTCGCAATTTCTTTGAATTATTAGGTGTAATCAAAATTGTTATAGCATTAATCTTATGTGCGTATGAGTAGTTTAGATATTGTTTAGATAGGTATTTCAAGATTGGCTGCATTGATGTCATAAATTATACAAGTAGGCATATACGCCTGTTCGTTTCTTGGATTTTTGCATTTTAAAATTAAACCATTCGTTTCTTTTTCAAATCTTCAAAAGAACAACAGAAGAAGGACAGGATAACAAAATTACAATCAAAAACGAAAACGATGCATTATATCACCAGCAATAAACAGATCAATAGAATAATTTCATAATTAACAAAAGTTACAAAAGACCAACACACGGCAGCATCTGATAAGGCTGTATGGCACATACTGTGTGCCGATAATTCGGGGAAATTATGAAGTTATAACAAGTTCGCGAAATAAATCTCGTTCGCGCGGTTATCGAGGTAGCTAGGCGACGTATCGCCAGGGTTGCCAGATATTTATCAATATAATGGTTTAAGGTAATTAATTGTAACGCTGTTAAGATGGTAGGATAAATAATGGTGGAATCAATTGGGATTCTATTAGTTTAAGATGTGGTTTACTAAAGATGAAACAAAATAAGGTACATATTTCTGTACGTTTTCAAAGCCATCTAAAATCATTCAGAAGATGTACTATTTATTCTGAATATACACACAAAAAAATAATAACACCGTTAACACCTCAAAAAATGTACATAAAATTAAAATAAAGCATAAAATTGGACTTAATATCCCCATAAAACGGCAGCAGTACGTTAATATTCGCTACACAAGAGTGGGAATAAATCACAATAAGCTGGCAACTCGCTAACCCGCCGCCGCAGATGTATAAGTGGTAAGGTAAAGAATGGAAAGTAAAGTTGGCGCAATAAATTAATTGGCACTAAGTTGCGCGTAAGACGGGCCCGCGCGTGCGGGATACACCCAAGTTTAGACTATTAATTTGGGACTTAGACGCCGACAAATATGGATACGTGGGTGTGTGTGTGTGTTCGCATTAATTTCGACGGGGAAAGAATTGATGAGTGAGAACTGTAATTATTATGATGGTGTTCGTTTTAGGGTTAATTTATGATGACGTCTTATTAATAAACGTATGTCGGAATATTGAAACGCTACTCAATTTTAAGTATAGTTCTGTCACCATAAATTCTTTGTAAAATGACAGAGATGGCACATTCAGTATTCCGGCAGTAGCCACTTTTTCGCATACTTATTTTTTGAACTAAAAGAAATGTCGGGTGTTGGAATAGACAAAATTAAAACACGTCTTCTCTCGAGAATGTTACCCAACTGATTTGACCTAATTATCAATTTATTATTATGGCCTATATTCCTAGGTAGGTAAAAATGTCCCCTTCCCTCCACGATAATTCCCCCAAAATTCACATTCAACACCCATAACCATCCATCCTAAAAATAAATTGACCGCGAAGCCCGGGAACCCACAACACTAGTGATTACCATAAATAAGTAGAGCGTCATACTAACAACCATTTCCCATCCCTAGCGTATTGAGGGTGCCATTATGGCCTGATTGATTCGACTATAATGACTTTCGACGAAAGTTTTCGCACTCGAAACGACTGCTTTCGTCAATTTTACGCATTAAATACGAAATTAGTACAATAAATTTCGTCGAGTGATTATTTCGGCTCACAACTTAGTGATAGTAGAACGTTTTTAGATTTATTTTAATTGTTTCGAAAATTAAATCCTTTTTTATTTATTGGGCTGTTTGAAGTATTTTACCGATAAAGTTTATGAATTGATTTCTTGTGAGGCATAAATTGTGCATTTAAAGTAAATATTTACTGTACCTAAGTTGGGGCTTGCAAATTGCAACCTTATTAACATAGTGAGTATTGTATTTCGTATCATCACAATAAACATACGTCATCATTAGTATTAGAATACATTTTTCTAATTCCTTCTAAGTACCCATCGGATAAATATTAGGTAGTAATGCCTTCCGCTGAGAAAGAAAAATGAAAATTCTTAATATTCAAATTCATTTACATACGAAAAAGTAAGAACAACATAAAAGAGACATGATTTCGTTTTATTGGCTTAGTATAAGCAGAAGTAAGTAAGCATTGTGATGCATTATTTGAATTATAAGTCAATAAAGAGCATTCCGCACACGAATTAAAATGCAATTCAGAATTTGGTCAAATTCGAAACAAAAATATCGCAGTAAAGAGAAATTGTTGACATATAAGTTACTTCAATATTGAATTCATTTCATTACATTTGTCAGTCATTAAACAAACCTTTACATCATTGTAATAAAGTTGAAAATATGAAAAATATGATTAATTGATTTACTTACTACTTCAATCAGATGTCTAATTGGTGGCTTGTTCATCCACGTGTCACTTAGTATAGTACCAGTAGAATACCAGCGGAATGCCTTACACACGCTGAACTGGTCCCATTTCACGGCAGACTTGGGACATGAACATGTATTCATCAGTACCTACTAATAGAATAACACAACTGTACATGTCACTAGTTTTTCAGCGTGTGAAATAAAGATTTTTCTTAGACCATAAAATTAATACATTTTTATATTAAATCTATAAATCTTTCATTACCAATAATCGCCTTTTGTACTTCTACAACTTTACTGTCCAATAACGCAACCATCCACGTCGCATAAAACGCGTAAATCTCAATTCAACTACACAAGAAAAGTTCCTAACAAGTCCAAAACAATAATAGAAAAAAAGTGCAGCACGTGGTTTCAGTGGGCGTATACATCCGCGGCTCATCCCCCACCTGTTGCTTATCCGGCTGATCCGCCCACGCTGGATATGCGCGGATATAGCTATGTGCGCGGATATACGGATACGACGATATCCGCTCTCGCCACGCCTTGCACCGCCCAACGGGTTAGATTCTGACATAGTATAAGATTGTCGAAGAAACTACATGAAGAGATCTTATTGGTATTTCTTAGGTATATAGAAATAAGACTCATAATATATTTTTAAATAATATTCAGATGAGTTGAAGCTATTTATAGCAATAAAGACCACACAGACATCTGTATAAAGCAAAGCACAACTTTTATTTGAGACTTATATGTAGCTCATTTACTGTCATTTAGCCATGATTAGTAAATACTATCAAGAAATAAGGGAAATTGTAAATCTGTCACCAAGGAACGAACCTACGAATAACACTTTATCCAGGTTACACCTGGTTTATTCAGTTTTTTCTTCTATCGAAGAATGTGTGTCAGATAACTATAGAACATTAACACATTGACACTAAGGACATCTGTCATTTTTTTAAGTATATCACACGCACACATAAATATCCTACTGACATTTTAGTCCTTTAATAATGTCTAAGTGACATTATGTCCACCATTTTTTATCGTCCTTTCATTATTAGTTAAAAATTATAATTAATTAAAAAAATTCATCAACAAACCTTGTTCAAGAAGAAACCATTTTATACCTACTCTTCCTAGCAAAAATAACCAAGAAAAAGTTCTTAATACAAGTACTCAAGATACATTTTCAGACTGCAGGAAGAAATATCAGTTTTCCTTGAATCTTAATAAAAAGCCAGGCAAAGGTAAGATAGTGCTTTCACTAAGAGCCGACGGATTTTCTGAGAAAGAAACCTTTACCTGAACTAAGCGTTTTACGTTCCATTCAATAGGAAATTTCTGGAATCATTAGCTCTATTATGAATAGAGATAGCTTCATTGGTCTCCGTGACGTCAGTGATCGCTGGCGCATGACCTGGTTGTACGGAATTTTAGACCTTACACCTTCGGTTGATTTTTTTATGGCATAAGCCGATAAACGATCCGACGGATCACCTGATGGTAAGCAATCGGCGTCGCTCATGGACACTTGGAACACCAGAGGCGTTACAAGTGCGTTACCGGCCCTAAAAGGGGATTCCTTTACTTTGATTAGGGGATAACTCCTAATCCCCTTTTGAGGATCGTTGGGGATTCAGAAATTGAGGAGATTGGGGAAGGGGAGGGTAATTGGGCCTCCGGTAACCTCACTCACACGACGGAACACAACGCAAGCGTTGCTTCACGTTGGTTTTCTGTGAGGCCGTGGTATCATTCCGGTCGAGCCGGCCCATTCGTGCCGAAGCATGGCTCTCCCACACTTAATGTAAAGCTATAAAGCAGTAGGACGATTTCAGAGCCTAATCTCTGTATCACTTTTTTTGTGGTCTAGTTGTAAGTTGACCTTTCGTTTTTACATTTCAATAGAATTTGAAATCTCTATCTAGTCTATCTAACGAACTATAGCAGTGTTCACCGATGACCATTATAAATTAATCACTAAAAGTAACACTGAATCAAAATACGCAACATTCCACGCAGTCCATGAAATATACAAATACATTCAATTAAAGTAATCAAAGAAACAGTAGCTCTTAATTAAATGATTGCTCCACCGCGCACCGTCCAGACACCCCATACATAATTCCTTAAAGGGCCAAATGGACGATACAACGGAACAGTTCATCTTACCTTTAAGACGTAGTTCTACCGACGACAACTAAACTCCTAATTGGCACCGAATCGAATTACAGAACGGGGAATCGAACCCCGATCCTGCACTTAGCACGGATCCTTTTAACGGTTTAGTGGAGACGGATCCCCTTTGCGAGACGATATTTGGCAATTAAGGGATCCTAGCGCCTAATTCTTGTGCTGTCTTTAGCGATGTTTTGTTTCTCATCGCATTGATTGAGTTTCTATGTCAGAACTTTAGAAGTGAGATTTTGAACTTTATGTTTGAATGATTTTCAAAGATAATATGGGATTTGTCTTTGATTAGTAGGGTTAGAATTAGAACGACATTCCGTTCAAACTGTCGCACTGATACAAGGACGTTGAAAAAAGGTGGACATGTCATTTAAAAATGATTGAAGCACCAGAATGTCAGTGGGTTATTAGTGTGTACGTGTGTAATGGGTTTACCACGTTACCAGACTAAAGAAAATGGCAGATGTCGTTCACGTGTGTATGTTCTGCGATTAAGTTTAGAGTTTATCTTCATTTTGTCAAATAAAATCATTGCTTGCCTCTTGCACCTACCAATTACTCTTCTCTGCATCACCCAAAGGTCAGACTGGGAGAAAATGCCTTCAGCATTAAGTTACTTTGTGCATGAAGCATATTTAATAAATAAAAAAATAAATATAGAAGCCAGGCGCCACAGTCGTCGTTTCAAGAGACAGTGTACGCCTTTTTGACATACTTGGAGTGAGATTCCTTAAATGGGGCTAATACATATATACGACATACATTTGTGAATGTAAAATTCAAAGATGTTTTTCAAATAAATACTTCTTCACTATAATAGGAATGATGACAGGGTATGAAAGTTAAAAATCTAATTAGTCCGCAAGTTAGGTAATGAAAAAATATTACACACGTATTTTTTTATTTTGTCGTATATTAAAACTATACTTAGATAAAACGAATCAAAGTTTAGGAGTGGGGGCAAAACGTCATTTCAACGTATAAAATGTACATAGAAGTGTTCAAATCAATATATCGTCGAAAGTATTCGTTTCTGTAAGAAACTAAAAAAAATACGTGTCTAATGATTTAAAATAATCTACCAGACGGATATTAAAATAAAAATTAGGCATCTACCCTATTATCAGATCATGACCCTTCTGCTGAATTTTGGTAAATTAGGTACATTATTATTATATGTATAACGAGCTATTGATTGATTCCTCTCGATTAATTACTAACCATTCAGAAGTCTATAAAAACTCCTAACAAAGTTTTCAATTCACAATAAAAAGAATCATTATCACATACTTTCGCACAAAAAAGGGCTAGAAAGCGACTAAAAATACGTCACGTCATTATTAGGTGTTTGACGTAAAACACCCACTTTTCTCCAAGATCTCGGAGTATTTAGTATTGTGTGGGTTTTTCTTTAGTCTAAAAATATATTTATACGGTAGCCTTTAAATGGTAAAAACGTCCTATTCATAGCTGTATCGGGATTTTACGTTAACGAATCTTTAAGGTATAAAGTTAATTAGTTATATCTACTATTAAAACTAATCATATTTTGTAGACTTCTGAATGATTAGTAATTAACCGAGAGGAATCAATCAATAGCTCGTTATACATACAATAATGTAACTAACAAAAATTCAGCAGAAGGGTCATGATCAGATAATAGGGTAGATGCCTAATTTTTATTTTAATGTCCGTCTGGTAGATTAACAATAAGAGTCATGTGTTTGAAGGTCACAAGATTTCTGGGACAGGTCCAACATTTGAGGGGACTGTAGGCATGAATTTATAAACAAATATTACGAAACGTGTAAAAGATAAGTGTTAAAATAACAATGGTTTTTGTATATTAAACTAAAATTATATCACATAGTAAGCCTTGAAATTGAAAAGTGCTCATTAAACTGTCAAACACCAAGCGGTCACCGGTGACCGCGACCTATTGTTCTTTATTTGTGTCTATAAAACCGGTACTCGACGAGTTAATTGTATTACTACAGAATTTTACTTTTGTGAAGACCAAGTTGGACATAAAAATGTTATGGCTGAAAAGATGATATTCATAGAAATATTAATTTAAATACATTGGATACATATATCACAATTAATGAACTCGTTAAAACAAGATCAAAAGATCATAGTATATAATGATATTGACATTACGGTCGGAGTGGTGACCCAGAGTAGTTGTACCGCAACTTGCATCGAAGGACACAAGACGGGACCGACCACTTTACTGGCCAATAGTTCTAAATTAGCTGAGGGTCGGTTGCACTGCCATGATTAAATCGCTGGTTTAGGTTAACTGCGGTTAAGTTTGAATATGTGGTGTAAAAATTATTAATCATTGTGGAATATACTTCAATTGAAAATCTGATTTTATTACTACCTATCCAACAATTATTAGCCAAATCATAAATAAAAAATAACCAACCAATTATGGTGGGATGAACAATCACTTCGTTGACAATAGAGTATTTTTGGATCCTTGCGTGTATTTTAGATCTATTTATACATTTGTATTCAGCATGTATGCAGCTATAAAAATAATTACGTGCTTTACGATAAAAATGTTCAAAAATAGATTTTGAGTTGACAATTATACCATTAATGTTATTTTCGATATACTTGGTGGGTGCATAGTGTCTTTAAATGGCATATTGTAACACTATACAGAACTTCAGGTAATTTCAAAATTTCATACCAATAAAAAAATTCAATATAGTTGAAAAGTACAACTACGTTCAATATACAGATGTCCTATCATTTTGTATGCCGAAGGTTAACTAATCAAGATTTATTTAAATTTACAACTAAATTCCGGTGCCACCCACCGATCTTCTTGGTCATCGTGCACCAACCGTCTTTAGAGGCATTACTGGGAAATGCACTAATGCCTCTTCGATACCGTGGAAAACTGTTAAGGGGCTGGTTAGGGGCTTTCTAAGATGCTGATATAATTAGTGCATTGTGCCTCTAACGTCCAATACTAAACGACAACCCTACGTCTTCAGTCAACAACGTTAACAGACACTGAATTTTCAACCTTATACCCATGAGAAATGAACGAAAATAAAATTTCGAAAAGGAAGAAATAAGTTTGTTAAGGCATAGACAAGTTTGCTTGAGTTACTGGCCGCATGCAAGAGGTCATTATCATCCCGAAAGCGGCGTGGAAGCTTTTGAATTTGGAACGCTGGGAGCTTATTAATTCAATATGGCGGCATCGTCTTGTGCATTAGGCCTCCTTGGTTTGACCGGTGGACTTGTTAACGTTCTGGGCAAACTATAACATTTCGTGAACTATAAGTACTTACGTTATGAAATACTGACTAGATGCGTTAAATATTTAAGTACTCTTTTGATTAAGAAATCAGTATTAAAGTTGGGTTTATAAACCTATAAAATATTGCATTATTTTATGAAATGGTATTATGAAAATGTTAATGTACTTTGGGTATATTCTATTTACTTCTTTCTTTGTTATATAACACTCAAATGAACTTATTAGTTGTGACATTAATGAACTTATTAGTTGACTTATAAGTACCATTTCTCTAAGCCTAAGTCGCCAGCTCCTTTTTCCGTATTTTGTAATAAAAGAGAATCATCACAAGCCAAAACACCAGAACGGGGCAAATACTCGAATTTATTACGTAACCAGTGTAATCAGGGCAGTGCAAAACATTTACAGCAGTAGGTACGGCTTGGCGAATAAATATGGATCTTTTAAAACGCGCCGCCTCCTAATTGCCTGCAGATGGACCGACGCCAATTACGAACGACATTTAGCTGGGAGTTCAACTGGGCCGATAAATGGTGCAGATACCTTACTCACTTAGTACTGGGAGCCTTGAATGACTAATGACGTCATAAGCCTACGTTTCAGTTTGTTCCGTCTAATTTTGACTGGGTGTAGTGACGACATAATGCTGGAATTTTAGTACTGTGACGTATGAATATCGTTGATGTAGTTGGCCTGTAGTTGAATTGATGCTGTATAGAGCATTTTTCTGATTTAGGGAGCAGTAAACTTTTGTTTTACTTTTTGATAATTTATTATTAAATGTACGATTACATTAATTGTCTGCTGGCTGCCGGGCAAGGCGTCTCGGGTTCGATTCCCGGGTCGGGCAAAGTATTACTGGGTTTTTATAAATTCTCAGTAGTAGCACGGAGTCTGGAATTGTGCCCGGTATATGGAAATAGGCTCACCCCTTTTTACATGGGACTCATAACTTAAATAGTGAAAAGTGGGTGTTACATTGTACAGTGGCATAATGTACACCTCTGCCTACCACTTCGGGGATAAAAGGCGTGATGTTATGTTGTATTTATTGTGTATCTAATAGGAATGAATATTACTAGCATGTAGTTTAAAACTAGTGGACAATAGGCTCTTTGCATTGCCTTGTAGATTCTGTGGGTCCTAGTTAAAAAGACTACTTTTGGTAATCGAAGGTAACCTAATTAATTATTATGTTTTCGGCTATGTTTCTGCGACCCATGACGCGGCGACTGTCGCACTGCTACTACTGAGGAATGCTGCTCATGAATATGAGCCTCTAGCGTGGCTAAACTAGTCGAGTTCCTCGTCAAACAGTTACGTGAGTAAGCCGAAAACATAATATTTAATTAGTATGTCTCACGTTCAGTATCTCAAGTTTTAATATAAACGAAGGTAATCTAATAATTAGATTACCTATCTTCACCTAGTTTCACTGACGGACTGACTGACAGACTATTATTTATTTTGTATTTGTTTACGTTTCAAAGGTACCATACTATGGTTTAATTGAAATAAATGCTTTGACTTTCACTTTGAATTCTAACCATCTTGTAATATCAGAACACTGATACTGATTACACAACTGTGTAATCAGTATCATATAACTATATAACAATATAACTATGTATCTATGTAATTGTTGTAATAAAAGCAGCGTCTGTAAGTAGCAGTCGTAACAGTAAAACAGCACTGAAATTCGTAAGCTACGATCAGGGCACATTAGCCTTACGATAGTGCGCTCTTGATGGTCTATTGAAAGACATACTGATCTTTTGTTTATACATCATATCAGAATTAAGCTTGGGATACCCATGCTTCGGCACAAATGTGCTGGCTAGACCGGACTGATACCACGACCTCACAGAAGACTGCCCTCACACGACGAAACATAACGCAAGCGTTGTTTCTTCGTGTGAGTGAAGTTACCGGAGGCTCAATTACCCCCTCCCCCTACCCCAATCCCTGAATCCGCAACAATAATCAAATTCCTAATCCCAATACGCTCGTTACGTACTTGTAACGCCTCTGGTGTTCCAGGTACACATGAGCAACACCGATTGTTAAAAAAAATGAAAGGGTTGGAAGCTTCGTCTCCTAAAAAATTTTAGTGATGACTTTGCTATACGCGTTTTCTGAAAATTCGTTTTCCCATTACATACGTATTTTTCCAGACTCCAATCTGCCTCCACATGCACCTCTATCTTGGTGGAAATTGTAGCAAGTTTATGAATAAGTTTTATTTACGACGGCTAGATCAAGAGTACAATTTCTGTTGGTTACAACAACAGCTATTAGTTACTTTAGTAGTCTCATCTCGGTATACATTAATCTGTTTATAGTGTGATGGCATGGGACACGAAAATAGGTGTCACAAATAGGACTAAATCCAACTATTTCTCTTTATGGTACAAGTATTATGTAGTCCTTACAACAATTTTATAAATAATTGTATTTATTATTCCCAAATTTTTTCTCTTTACTTTGTAACATTTTGGTGGTTGTCTGTTCGTAGTTACAGTGAGTGCTCCGGTCGGTAATGTGCGCGGTAGTTTATGTGGAACGCGATAGTCGCCGCGACAGAGGTTATTCGTTCCGCTAATGTGCACTTGCATCTCGTTTGCATTTGCATCGCCATTGGACCAAATATTTGGCCAAAACTCATGGGACTAATGTTGGAAGGATGATAAGGCAGAAGATTTTGTAGGTGGGCTATTATCATGAGATTGTTGTCGTCAATTGTAGTTAGTTGATTTTATCTCATGCAGCAAAAAATAAGTGTGCATGATTGGTAGGTGAAGCTAGTTAAATTTGTATTAAAAACGTAATACGTATGTCATCAGTATTATTAAACCTTCATCTACCAATAAAAATACTTTACAAAAATGTCTCCTTGTCAGTCAACCCTTCCGTACTTCCCTCACAGATCATAAGAATGCAGCGTCAGTTTGTAAGCTAATAATCACCGCTGCATAAGCGGGGTAACTACAAAATAGACGCTCGTCTGAGAATTCTTAACAAAAATAAGGCGCGAAGCGAGGCGAGGCGAGGCTCGAGGCGTGGGGGGAAGGAGGAGGTGCTTCGCTCACACTATTTTCATTTCGTGTAGTGCCACATTTAATTTTGTTGAAATTCTAACGTAGCTTTGCAAAAATGTCAACTTTATTCCGCCTCAGCCAGCGTCTACGTTTCACTCCGGTGCTTTGCTTCTCCATTTTCTGGAATGTTCCACAGTTTCGAGACGGGCTTTGAGAAACTATAACTTTATGAAAACTTATACACGAGCTCCGAAGTAAGACGTGGCTTCCAGCAAAAATTTATCAAAGCGTAATTAATTTTCGTTATGACTTCTCTCTTGACTTTCTCGACGGACAAATTGGGGAACGGTGTGTAATGCAATGTTCATTGCAGAGTAAAAATAACGCGAAACTTTGTACGATGTGTATTGGTTACCGACATACTGCTTGAACACTGTTTACAGCACGCAAGGATACATTTAAATGAAAATTGGAAAAGTTGTTCTACATTTTCAAAAATGACTGGAAGAATTGCGTCCACAAAGTTAAATTGTTTCTTAACTAACTGATGGTTGTAATAACCTTATGTGTAGTGAACCTTTGCTTGGCGAGTAGAGGAGCAGAAAAATGAAATAAGTGTTGTCCAATTGCAATTGTACCTATAAGCGACTTAAATATATGTATTACATTAAAAATGCTTTTAAACCATTGACCAGACGTACCTATGTATAGTTAAATATATAGAACTGTTTTATGATTAGTTTGGATTTTTTTTCGATCAACACCAACGTTAGACATATAAACATGATCATAGATATCGATTTCTCTGAATTACTTAACAAGAAATATTTCTCAGTAAAATGTAACTTGAAACACAAAATTTCGACTCATTGCACTTTCATTTATTCACAAAACCATTCTTCTTTCAACCACTTCAACACATGTATCAACAAAACAAACCGAACACCACATTTCAAGATTAAAACAAAACCAACCATTTCCGATCACATGACATCAAACATTCGACTTCCGAAAATCATTTACCAAATACGTTTTGCGGTACAAAGCGTACAATCTTATAACCCATCTGAAATTCATATTGAAAGTCGATCGCATAAAGCCGAGAACACACTGTAAAAGGTTGAGATCCCGCGGGAGGTGGGGCTAAAAGGCCACGAGCGATAGCACTCATCGGACGAATAAGCCTGTTTCCCGACTGCCAGGTTTAGGGATGCGACATCGACTCAATGCTGTTTTATTCTGCTGCCATCAATACTTAAAACGGTTGTGAACGGTTTAGTGTAGTTACTCATATCGATATTTCAAATAAATCGGAATACGATAGTATTGGTTTTAGTCTGTATCAAAGCTTCTCTCGCATTCAGTCAATGTATCGTGTCCGTTTTGTAGCGTTTACAGCATTAATTTATTGTGTTATATATCAGTTTATGGCTGATTCGTTTCTCCTTGTGATCTATAAATCATAGAAATAACTGAAAAGGAAATTTCGAATAACAGCTGTACTTAGTTTTTTAATAAGACAATTCGTGTTATCTGCTGCTATGTGCTGCACCAATATATTAAAAAATCATCTGTAACTTTTTACTCTGTGTAATTTTAATCGATAAACAAATGCATCGATACGTACTCCATGCCTAATATAAAAGGATTGACATTTGAGTCGGAGGACGGCGAAGTAGCGGATTCAGACCGAGACAAAGTCGACTTCGAATGGTACTCCTTTAATAATGGCAAATATTCAGCAGATATTCAAATATATTCCTAATTTCTTATTTGTCAGATCTATTTGAGTATTAAAAGGGGACTCGTCTTAGCTATCTTTGTACCTTAGTTAAGGACCAATTGTCTGGAAGATGGCTTAAGGCATTATGGCTCTTGCATTCTGTATGCATTGGTCAGTGCTGACTTATGAAGTAGGTAAACCTACTTATTTCTATGGTCTAAAGCAACTGAAGAATGGTGTTAACATGGATACTCAACTGAAAACCATTTTCTATGGTCCATATTAACAATGACAACCGAGGAGACATTTTCCTTGCCACCATAGAGATGCTTTATTCAGAATTTAAGTTTTGGTAGATATTTAAGTAAATAAATACAATTAAAGTTATTGTTAGTAATATTGAAATAATATACATACGATACCTACATCAAAATAACATTTATTAATTTGTTTGTCGACGAAGTCGCGGACAACATCTAGTTTACAATACACATGAAAACATAATTACCTCAATTTTATTAGTACCTACACCTAGCTACGTGTGATTTACTTTAAAACATTCCAATTAAATTCCTACCATAGGTCTACTTTGTTAGCGATTAAAATTAATTGCAATAAACAACCTGTCATATAGATAAAAAGGCAATATCTTACGACCACGTAACGTCGAGATCAAGAAGTCAATAAAGCAAATTGGCATCTCGTTTCGGGTCAACCAGCTTAGCAGGGAAGGGCAAATCCTTAGTGGGCACAAATAAATACGGGCCGAACCTATCATATTTCCCTGATCCCTTCTCGAAGGGTCAGCAATATACTCAGCCGGACCTCATAATACTACGTTTTTGATCCCCAATTGATATGAATGATGTTTTATTGTTTTTCTGTTGTAGTCCTATTTTTATTTTTTAAGATTTCGTGTTTAGTGTTGCTTTGGGGTTATTTTGTGGTTATTAGAATTGGTATCGTCTCTTTTTGATTGATGTACCAAGTTATGCATGGATTGCATAATAAATTCTAGAACATTTAACGAATCAAAGAAGTTAGCATTGACACTTTACGTAAGTCCACATTAGTATTTAAATTAATTCGCTATGATTATCAAAAGACTGCCTCGTTGGCCGAGTGGTCGCAAGGGCGACTGCCGGGCAAAGGGGTCTCGGGTTCGATTCCCAGGTCGGGCAAAGAACTAGTGGATTTTTTTAAAAAATCTCAATAGCAGTATGGAGTCTGAAATTGTGCCCGGTATAAGATGATAAGCTCCCCCTATTACATGAGACTCATAAGCATAACATATATCATATATCGGGGATAAAAGGAGTGATGTTACGTTATGTAATGTGATTATCAAAAATGTAATCATTTCACTTAAAACTAAGTTTATTTTCAGTAAGCAACTGCGCACTATCTCAAAATAAGAATGCAAAACTTCTCCGAGCCTCTTTAAATCCGATGGAGGACAAAATTACGTCGGTTAGTTGTAGCGAAATATATCTCAAAATGGACGAAGCTACCAAATCTTTAACAAAATAGCTCCCCGGAACACTTTAAGTCTAAGTAAGTGGCGTTCGGCGGTCGAAGATTTGCTGGACCGGCTCTAATGGGCTTTATCCTTATTTATTGAACTTGCTGCCGAAACGGAAACATTACTAAATATCTCTTTAAAGTTTTCATTATGGTTTTACATTAACTTTGAACTGGTACTGCTCTGGGATGATTCATAGATGATTATGTATCAAAGTAATTATTACTTGTAGTAGTAATCAATGCTAATTATTATTGGTGAAGAATTCTGAAAATTACTAAAAGAAGTCGTGGTGGCCCGGAGGTTTAAGACGTCCACTTCTTATGCATGAGGGTGCGGGTTCGAAACCTACCAACGGCAAGTACCAATGTGACTTTTTCCGAGTTAAATGTACTTTCTAAGATTATTCAGACCACAGTCAGACACACTGACAAACGGTGAAGGAAAACATCGTGAGGAAACCTGGGCTTATAATTTTTAATTATAAGTTTGAAATCACCAACCCGCATTGAGCAACCGTGGCGATCAATGCTCAAACCTTCTCCGTGTGAGAAGAGGCTTTGCTCAGCAGTGGGCATTTATAGACTGTTGATGATGATGATGAAGAATTCTTACATTTGTTTTTATAATAACTATCGTGAGACATACTAAATTAATTATAAATCGCGGGTTAATCACGTGAATATACTGAGAAAAGCTCTAGTAGTTTCGTGCGTAGTCACAACGATGTTACGCAGTCTACTCTGCTGCTCATGAGAAAGAAACCCTCTGTGTTTCGAAACTAGTAGAGCTTTTCTTAATAACCTAATAAATACTTTTTTATGTAATTATAAAAGAGAAATGTCGTCACTTTTCAACGATTGTTGCTAACTTAGACGGTCGAAGAAAAAGTCTGTTCAATTATCTTTTTTTTCCAAGGTAGAAAATACTGCGACAATTGCTGAACATTGACCTTAAAATTAAACTAGACTATAAATGAGAAACAAAAACAATTCTTTAATCAATTTAATAACCCAGTTAATGATTTTGTGTTTATCAACCATATTTAAAACCGAAGAAGAAAAAATTAATCACAAAAGAACGTCTCGTTCAACATCTGAACAAGTTCAATTCAAGTTGCAAGTCTCAAACATTCATTCTAATCGATGGGGCTTATCAGCGAACATCTCCTCCCCACTGAGAGCTAACTTAAGGGTGGGGGGAGGTAAACAGGTCAGGACAAGCGCAAACGAGCTCAGACAGGCGTGACGAGTGAACGTGTCGCGTTTTTCGAAACCACGACACCTGTTCTGATTAATCCTGAGGCACTCAGGATTTATGAAAACAAGTGAAGGTATTGGCTCGAGTTTGTTTATTGAGGTATGAAGATGAAGTTTGCTTTTGATTATCTTTTGAAGGGAATTGTTTGGGGATGTCTATTTTTCATTGGGCTTTATAATTGAGCCTTGTGTACAATTTAAAAAAGAAGTTTTACCTGCCATTTCTTTATCGGCTAAGTCACACAATATTAATTATAATAATAAAAAAATCGCAGTAAGGAACCTTAAACTTGGCATGACATGGTCTAGATTTCATTACTTTTTAGAGATTAACGAGCGGCTCCATCGAGATTTGGCTATTTATTTACAGAATGTTTTTGGTTGAATATAGTTTTACCAGATCAAAAATTTGAGAAACAATATCATTGTTTTGAGTACTTTGTTGGTCAAAGTCTAGGACCACATCTCAGGACACAAATTCTATACCTATTTAGTGTATGCATTTTCATACACAAGAAAGATATTTCATATTTTTATACCTACATAGATATGCAGGTTCAACAAGATCTCTAAGTAATGAAAACTTAAGTGGAAATTAAACAGATTTAAGTATAAAAATTAGTTATGTACCTTTACCCGACGAGCATGCATGAAAAGACAGATGAGTGTTGAGGAAACGAATCTTGCTTAGTTTCGTAGCAATTGGCGTTCCATAGTCTCTGCCTACCCCCATGGGAGACAGCCGTAAGGTTATGTATGTACGGATGTACGTATTAGTTATATTATTCGTAACTTAAGGCAAGTTTAATAGACAATATTGTTCGTATAAAGAAATGTAGGTCAGTTTATTAGCAAGAGTACAACCTGCGAAAATCATTTCCATTCATCAATATTTGTACTCCTTGTAGTATCTATTCATAAGTCTATGAATAGCCGTATATTCCTTAATATGAAATATTACTTTAGGTGAATTGAAATCAGTAGTAAGTGGGTTTAAAAAAGTACCAAAGTAAACAACCAGTAGGTCAGTTTTATTCGATCGTTTACATCTTTAGCCTATTTCCTTCTACTACTTGGCATATGCATAACTAAGGACCAAATGTTGGGGTTGGAGAAGAGCTGGTCTAGGTTATTCGGAATGATACACGGAAATATCTTTGTAAATAAATGTATTAACATAAGAGTAAAATTGAGAAAAAGTGAGTGACAATCAAGAACAAAAATGATGTGACATAAAAATAAAAACAATACTTTTCATCGTTAGAGCTTTAAATTCATGTTTTTATATTTAATCAATTAGCTGATTAATTCATTATCTAATAAAATAAAATAAAATATCATTACAATTTTTTTTAAGGGGGGGGGAAATCATCGAATGACTGTTCCCGCCTGGGTGAGGCGGGAGGGAGTATCAGACTCTTACTGACTAAAAACTACCCCGTTCCTTCTCCTGCACGTGGAGCCGGAGCCCCGGTAACCCGTTAGGTTCTCCGCGACATAATATCATTACAATAGTAATTTTTTTAAGTATCTTTCTAAATAAATAAAATATAGAACTAAAATTAGGTGCATTGCCCAATGTGAATAGTTCTCAATGATAACTGATTCCAACTGTCATGGACCGTGGCAGTGGGTGCAAATAACACACCTGACTTACTTTTAACTTTATCTTATCAGTAATTACCTACAAGGGGCCTACGTTGTAAAGTGCAGATTATCTAAAAAAGAATATCATTGCCAACACGTAATGTTCAAAATAACTCAGTTTTTATTTTATTTTTATTTTTTGCGTTTTTATTTTGTAATTTATTTTTATTTCTAACAAATTTTCATTGTTTTTATTACATATTTTTTGTCACATTTTCACTAGTTAAAGTTGTTAATACAGGTTATTCTTTTTTATTTCGTTTTGTAAGTTATTTTTATTATTTGTTTTATTTATTACAATATTAGCACTTGTAAATGATATTGTGAATGATATAGTTATATGTAGGTACGCTAAGTGATTCACGTATATTTCGAGGTGAATATTTCTTTGCATTTACGATAAGTCGATAACTAATCAGTGATAAGACAACGTCGATAACGGTAAATAGATACATGATGTTTGTTATTTTGTTTGAAGGAAAAATACCAGTGCAATCCCTCCGTCACTTATTATTTTTATTTGATGTTGTGTTTTTCTTCACTTTATTAGATAGCCTGTTTATGTCCGAGCTGTAGGTATACAGCTTTATTTATTCTTATTATCGACTCTCTCACATTGACTTAAAATATATTTTTGCAAATGAACAATTAAACGGTTTCCCAGGAACTTAACAAGCACAAACACTTAGATAAGTACCTATCACCTTGAATTCTAAATGACCATTTCAGTTTGACAAATATTATAAAGAAAAGTGGGGTGAGCTAGTGTAGAGCATAAGCATTGAAAATGTACAATTATGATTTCCTGAATTCTGATTTCCTCTATTATGATAGTAAGAATAGTGCAATGTGGAGCAATGAGGGAGATGTGTTGGTAGCAACTGATTAAAATCACTAAAGTTACATACAATTTCCAACTTTATGTAAATCAATCCTGTTATAAAATAAAATTATTCTTAAACAATCCTGAAAATATCTTCATCCGTAGGTAATTAGATAACTTTTATCTCTGAAGGGGTAGGCAGAGGTACACATTACGGCATTTAATACCACTGTACTATGTAGCACCCACTTTTCACTATTTATCTTATAAGTCCCATTTCCAGACACCGTGCTACTACTGAGGTTTTTTTTTAAAAACCCAGTATTATTTTGCTCAACCCGACAATCGAACCCGAGACCCCTTCTCCGGCACTTGCGACCACTAGGCCAACGATACAGTCATAAAAATATCGTAAAAAAATACACAACCTGTACATAATGGCCATTCCTACGAATTCAGAAACCCGCCTAGTATCGCTAACTATACTATCTTCAACATTACAAAAGCAATACTCGACGACGTCAGTGACGTGATATATTTTCGTTCGCCACACCGTATCTGTATTAAAATACAGTATTTTCACCACAGTGCTACATTGTGAATGATACAACATATCCAAAGGTTTAATAAATATGTGAAAATGTGCATAAACAGTGTATAAGTTCGCGTATTCAATGGCATCCGGTAAGCGTAGTAACAATAACCCGCTTTCGCATAATACTATTTATTGATTTCATTTACCCTGTTAACCCATTTTCGATTTTATTACTGTATGAAATAAGGTTATTTTCACCTTTTTTTGGGTGTTTGAATATTAATCTTGTATTATGGACGTGCGAATTCGTGCTGTAAGATAATATTTGGTTAAAACACTGAGTGCGACCTTTGAGTACATATTTTTACAATCGTATGTAAATACTTTTCTCTTATCAATGTACGAACTAGTATTTTTAAGCATTTCTTTTACTTGTAATGTTTGGCGCCATTTTTGTGTTTCGAACTGTCAATCTGACATACTAGGTTATGTTAGGTTAGGTTAGGTTGTGGAACAAAATTGTAATACGCGCCTTATATTTAGCATTTTACACAATATGCAGTGACACTTATCTGTTATTATCTAATGAAATATCGTAATAATTGATATTATCTAGAAAAACCAAGTGTATTAATTGGATTTTGGTAACGACTCTGAATTCTATCAGCTTTAAAAGGTATTACCTAATATCTTACTTCAAGCTAAACGTCAATTCTTTTAGATAAAACATTTCGAAAGTCAAATATCATTATCACCGCGTAGGCTTATCAATTTCAAAACTATCATGCTCCACCTAATTTATTTTTGTACAAAATTCGGTCAAGAACAGTGAAGGAATTTCTATATTTGTGCTACTAAGCCGGAACAGGTGCACTTGGATATAATACCTGTATTTTCCTTAGAATCAGATATAGACCAAGTTTATATCTATTGTCCTTATCGTTCAAATGTTTTCTAGATATGTAAGACAGTGATGGAGATATAGATTAATTAGGACATGCTAAACAACATTCATTTTCAGCTTCTACTCATTGACCAACGCGTAATTATAGTTTTTAATGTCTGTCTAAACTGAGTTGAAGACTTCTTCCTTTTTTGAAGTCGATTAAAAAGGCTAGTATAAAATAGACATAGAATAGACATACTGTTTGTGGGATAAGTTCACTATGTCTTATGCTATGATCTCGAACTGAACTTGAACAAGCTTGATGACATATTGTAAACTAATCACTGCCCTATCCACCAACGGCTGTCAAGGGTCTCCATGAAATAGTCTTAATTTAAAAACAAAAGGGTTTTTTTTATTCTGTCCCACACTTTGATAAGCTCCTGTATCTATACAAGTTCATATAATATGAGACCCAGAGCCGGAACAACAAATTGTGGATTACACAAAGAGTTGTACTGCGCGGGAATCAGGCGACATGCCATGTCCAATAAACAAAACTCTTAAAAGTTATAGGTATTGATAAACACACATCATCATCATCATTGATAAACATACATCTAGGTAGGTACAGCTAGGTAAGATCTAGCCTGGCGCAATGTAGGTACCTATGTATAAGCATAGTTCATTATCAATATTGTTAGTGACACGATAAGCAATCTTAGACTATCTACCCTCTTCCTCTAACAAGTACGTATTATTGGGTGCCATGTATGGCATTGCATGACTACATATATTATGGTTTATCTACACTTGAGAGCAAAGAAACGAAGTCATCCGTGTTTTTTTTCATTTTATCGAACCCTTTATAACTTAAAAATAATTATTTTAAATATAAACTGCGTTTAGGTACCGACTTCTGATGACTGATGACTGCACGTTAGGTGCGGTGGCTGGGCAACTGGCTGCCGCGCAACGTGTCGCGAGTTCGATTCCCGCAACTCTTTGTGTGATCCACACATTTTCCAGTTTCGGGTTTGGGTGTTATGTGTATGTGAACCTGTATGTTTCTAAACGCACCCACGATACAGGAGAAAATCCTACTGTGGGGCAAAGACCTCTATTTGATTGAAACACTTTTTTTACGATGGGACCGACATACGCTGTGCGGTATCACATCAACAGCCCGTTTTCGTCCACTGCTGGACATAAACCTCTCCAATGGCACGCCACTAAACTCGGTCTTCAGCTCTACGCATCCAACCACTACCAGCCACTTTACGTATATCGTCACTCCACCTAGCTGGAGGGCGCCCTACACTACGTTTGCCTAGACGCGATCTCCACCCTAGATTACTTCTACCCCAGCGGTCAGCGAGCCCTTCGACAAAATAAAAAGTCTGTGCGGTATAAAAGTCCCTTAAAAAATATTTAATAACAAGAAATGAAAAAGAAAAGACACTAGTGACTCCGTTATTTTGCTCCCAAGTGTATACACATTTTGTCTCATACCTAAGCATATTTGTTTAAATAAGTTTCCAACATAATGTAGTTAAACATCCTTTACTAGGCCTCCTGGTACTGGTATTCGATACATTTTAACCAACTTCGACTATAAAAGGACTTTTGCGATTGTTCAAATGAAAATTTGAAGACGGCTGGAGCGATTCGGATCGTTCCCTTTTGTTTATATGGGTTCACTTTACGAATGATCTCATGATCATCAGACCACTATGATATCGAACTAAATAAAAGAGGGAATACTATCCTTAAACCTAGGGAAATCCCAATTTTTTAATCTACCTCTAGATGAATATTGTTTTAATATTCAAGCTTTTAAAATGTTAACTGTACCAAATTATGTAACACCTATTGTACACATGATATAATGCAATAAAAAATTTAATTTGAATTTGAACTTCTTAATCCCCGATTATATGAAAAATCTACAACTTTTGTTAATACAAAAGTAGTCTCGAAACATCAGAAATAAGGTCTATAATGGAATAAGTGGAAAGCGGTCATCGATGATCGCTTGGGGACTGGTCAGTGAATCGAATTACTGTAATGCCTGATTGATTAATCAATCGAAAAATATATTAATCTCTATGATATGAGCAGGATCATTATGATTATGATGTAATAAAATAATCTCAAAAATTTACATTTTATACTGTGAGTATAAACATTGTAATTTGCAAACAGTTACAAGGTGGAGGTAAACTCGAAAAATGAAAAATCATGGCAATATCCTCTATAGTATTTACTCGTGGATTTATTAAATACGAATAGTCACAGTGACTACCAATTTCGACTTCAGTCCTCGGGTTGGGCAATTAATAATGGTTTATTTGTTCAGTTTCCAAAAATGACATTGCACCTAAAACTGTGCCAGATACCTATCTGATGTAATAAGGTTTTTAATGAAAACATTATGTAATTGTCGAAATGAAGAAGTATGTAAAACTTATACTCAGTATACAACTTTACTGTCCCTAAATAAAAACATGATTATAATCAAAAAACGAACATCTATCCAAAGTTTTACCGGAGCCGTGGAAGGCCTAACAAAGTCGCGGAAGGCCTAAGGAAGTCGCGGTAGTTTTAACGGAGCCGCGGAAGGCCTAACGGAGCCGTGGAAGGCCTAACGGGTTGTCAGGGCTCCGTCTCGAAGAGCAGAAGTAGGAACGGGATGGTTTTTAGTCAGTAAGAGTCTGACACTCCCTTTCGCCTAACCCAAGGCGGGAGAAGTAATTGGACGATTTTCTTCCCTAAAATAATCCAAACTTTCACATTTCCTTTTAAGAACACTTCCCTAGTCTTGAATGGATTCTGACCTAGTTAATACTATTTTGTCAAGCTCATAACACATTATTGTACACTCATTTATCATTTAATTCTATATATTATACATAATATTTGTATAAATGCCACCAGTGGTCGTCAGTTAGATAACTTATTAATTTCATTACCACAGTTGGCGTCACAGATTATAAAAACAATCTTTTATCTAATTGATACGAATCAAATTGGAAAAATTCTAGGTAATGAAAAATGTTAGGTATTTACTAAATAATAAGCCATGACTCGCTTTTATTATTATTTAAAAAGTGCATGTGAACTATGTCATACACATTCAGTTGTCTTTTCGTGAACGCCTTAAAAATGATTAAAAACGATTTGCATATCTGCAAATCATCATCATCATCATCATATCAGCCACAGGACGTCCACTGCTGAACATAGGCCTCCCCCAATGACTTCCATATAGGCCGGGTGGAAGTAACTTGCATCCAGCAGCTCCCTGCGACCTTGTTCAGGTCGTCTGTTCACCTTGCGGATTGACGTCCTAAGCTGCACTTGCGCTAATTAATTGAGCCTCCTGTAACCTCATTCACATGACGAAACACAACGCAAGCGTTGTTTCACGTCGGTTTTCTGTGAGGCCGTGGTTTCACTCCGGTCAAGCCGGCTCATTCGTGCCGAAGCATAGCTCTCCCACATTTGATTATACAATGCATTATTTCCTTTCATAGAAATGAAATAAAAGCAGCTAACTTCAGCTAAAAAGCTAAGTCGATATATCTATCTAATACAAAAACACCTTTTTCCAGATGTAATACTACCAGCGCTATTATTATGGCTGATGTCGACCCTGGTGTCGGCTGGTCTGGTGAAGAGACAGGCTGATGACTTGGAAGACCAAATACCACCGTGCCGGACCTACATGATGGACGGCCTCCTCCATTTAGACTGCTCCAATAGAGAGCTGAAGGAATTACCTGAAGAATTGGATTATAATGTAAGTACTGAAAAAGATTAAAGTTTTTTAGATCCATATCACTGCTAAACAGAAGTGGAAACATACATAACACGAGCGTATCGCAAAGCGTGATGTTATATTAGTTATTGGGATTTGGCCTAAATCTGCAGCAACGCCAGATGGCCTACCCTTTTTTTTAAGTGGGGAAAATCATCGAATGACTGCTCCCGCCTGGGTGAGGCGGAAGGGAGTGTCAGACTCTTACTGACTAAAACCCACCCCGTTCCTTCTCCTGCACGTCGAGCCGGAGCCCCGGTTACCCGTTAGGTTCTCCGCGACAGATGGCCTATCCTTAGAAGTCTAAGGGAAAGCTTATGTTCTGCAGTGCATTGTATTACTGTAAATCAGTACAGAATAGGTTTAGTTTTAAATGTAAGATCGTTTTAATTATTGCTATTGTATTTCAAGAGCATTTTATTCGTTCATCTTTTAGTTAAAAGATATTATGTAGTGAAAAAAGAGGTTCTGTTTGTTAAAAACAAGGCGATTCTTGGCGATGTTTAACACATAATACAATGATAAAAGAAATAAGTTTTATTAATAATACACATAATAATAGCAACACGATAATGCCGTGTAATCTATTATTACGATGATTAGGTGTACATACTAATCAAAACTAATCTTAACTGGGTGATTTGATGCTTAACATTATTTGATATAAAGTACATGATCATGATTCCTAACTCATTTAATCAGTAGATTAGAATCACACACTATAGATTTCTTAATATTTTTTCAATTAAAAATACAGCACATTTAAGGTTTCTTTTTATTTATTTCAGGCTCAAGTATTGCTTCTATCGAACAACAATTTCAAGACGTTCCCGCCACAACTAGAGAATTTTTCTCGTGTGGAAACGCTCGACCTGTCACGGAACTATCTGACTCATACCATTCCCAGCTATTTACAAAACTGGGTCCATTTACAAACTCTCAATCTATCAAATAACCTCTACGACACATGGACAACGACTGGACAAAAGTATTACATAAAAAATTTAGACTTATCAAAAAATAAAATTAACATAGTAGATGAAAAAGCATTTACCACAATGCCCTACTTATATTTCCTCGACTTATCAGAGAACAGAATTGACGATTTGCCCGCCGGAGTGTTTTCCGAAGCGCACCACTTGGACAGTCTCATTTTATCCAGAAATTACTTTTCTGACGTGCCCAGCTTCCAATCTCCTTCTTTGAGAAGTTTACACATGAGCAGCTGTCAGATCGCAACTATGAACGTCGACTCTCTCGTCGGAATGGGCTCGCTCTTGGCTATCGATTTGTCTATGAACCAGCTTGAAGAGATTCCAGACAACCTCGCTTCGGACACGCTGCAGGAGCTAAATTTAAGTTACAATTCAATAAATTTGTTGACAGACAACAGCTTCTCGTCGTTACCGCACCTGGCGGTACTGGACCTGAGAGGAAATGAGTTCAGGGATGTATGGTCGACTTCACACTTCTCTTCAAACCCGTTTTTGAGGGAGGTCTACGTGAAGGGAAATCGGTGGAGCTGTGAAGGTTTCAGTGTCAATCTCTTGTTGACTTATGAGTTTTTGACAAAGGAACCGTCAAAGATAGTAGACAGAGAGTCATTAATTTGCTACTCACCATCCAATGTGACACAGTTGAGCTGGCAGCAGGCTTACATTAGGACGTGGCACCCAGTGGAGTCGAGTAGTCCGCCATTCACGACTATAGCGTTAATGGTGGGTGTGATCATCGGGATTGTGGTGACATCGTGTGTGTGTCGAGGTCTAGTGGCCATCACGAGATCATCAACAGAGCCCGCAAGGCCACCGCCCGAGACTACAGTTCTGAATCTCAACGGTACAGCTACCCAGCCTCGGGCCGAGTCAGTTATATTACGAGTACCCTTGCGTGAGGATCTCCCACCGAGCTATGACGAAGCGCTCCTAATGCCTCGCTTGAACTCATCCTTTCATTCTTTGCCAGATTTTGTTGACGAAGAGGAACCGAGAAACTATCGCAGATCGAGATCAATTGGTGATTTGACAGAAACTAGGCCAAGAATAGCAGATAGACGGTCTTTACGGCGTCCTGTTGATATACGTATTACAATTGATGAGTAAACGAAATTTTATTGAAGTCAGTGATTCTATTTTAATATCTATGATTGAGGTTTAAAAATGTTACAAAAAGTGCTAAAACATGGCAGATCCAAGGAATCCAGAACTTTAGTACTAACCAAAATTGTGTACTGTTGATGGCCTAATCAGTTTGTCAGAACAAAAGTTTAATTAGGTAATTATTTATTTACAAATAATAAAAACTAACTCTACAAATATAAGACTTGCCACTAGTTTTAAGGAATTTAATAAATGTAATGTTACTATTTAAGATATTTGTACATAAGTAATATTAAAAAACTAGGTATAAATTGATTATGGTTTTACTACATTATCCTGAAAACATTGATATCCTTCACGAAAATTTAAATTCAAACATGTAGCGCCATCTACCTTCAATAATCTGTACAAAAAAGTTGACACAGCGCTGTTATCTTGACACTGAGAAACCTACAAAGTTCCAAACTTGGGGTGTAGATGGCGCTGTACTCAAATTAGTTAAGGCGGTAAAAAGTTTTGCACGAGGAATAATTCAAATAAAATACGGCACAGCACAAACGCAGACTATAAAATTAATCAATTAAATTGATCAAGTATGTAGAAAAATATTTTCCAGGCTTACACAAATCAATAACCTGTTACATATTTTTTGTGTGAAAAAATTTCTACCTGTATACCTATTTTCTTAGGACATAAGAAGGGTAAAGCAGTTGTAATTTTCTATTTTGTGTGATTACATAATATTCACAGATATCCCTAGGAGTCGGCCAAGTACAGATTACCGCGCCCCTAAGCACATACGCTTTCGCCATTCTTATCACCAATGATAACGTCACGAATTTGAGTCACACAATGTAATCGCACCGTAGGGACAACACGTCTAAATTAAAAATAATTGTTCCAAAAACCATAGATTAAGGTGTTTACATTCATACGAAAGGCAAAGATAAGTGAAATATACAGATAATGTCAGTTACATAAATGTGTGTTCAATTAAACTGTACAGAAAAGGTAAGTGCTGTTTTTCAAATTTTTATTGATTGAAAGCCATTTTCAAGTGAGGATAAAATATTATCTAAAATAATACGAGTTTCCTTGAATTAAATGCTGTAACACAATCCTTGCCATAGAACCAATAAGTATCGATTATTTTCTGCCTACACCATAGGTCAACTCAATTTTTATCTACCTGTGTTGGTACACAATTCGTATCTACTCTACAGGTACCTCAGTAATGGTAAATATCTCGGTAATGAGGTCAACTACCACTTGAAACTAGAACTACGTGTGTTTAAGAACTTTATCTTCATTAACAATTACAGATTTCATTATTCATTGAAAAGTAAAACTTTGTACATTCTTACAATACTTCTATTCCCATAGTCACATCTTTAGTTCTTTTATTGAAATCTAACGTTTCATGCTTTGGTTTTTTACCAACTGTCTTCGCTGTATAATCATTTAGTAATACCACGTTTCTAATCCCATGAGACCCCATAGATATAATCGTTTGTCCTGAATTTACTTCACGTTTTCGATACAGATACGCAAAGTCGACCCAAATTTAAGTATTCTACTGTTTTATCAATAGCTGATAACAAAGATAAAATTGTTTTATGTACTATAATGCAGTGGTTATTCATGGTTAAAATAGCTTTATGATTCTGCTATTTAGTTCTCTTCGTAGACTATTTCGGAAGTCCGTGCGTGACAAGGATTTTGAGCAGATGTAAGCAGGTGTTCGAAACTAATCTGTCTTCCTTCCTCATCGTATGAAGGACGATGGTTAGATTTTCTTTGGATAGCACATTTTCATTAACTCACACGTCAGTTCTAAGAGTTTACTAACACAATTGGAACCGGTATTATTGAATTTGTTTTAGTGATATTGTGTCTCGTATTTTTTAAATTCTCATTACCATAGTTTACCATAGCCATCGCGACTTCTATTTCTATTTCAATTTTCATTGTAATCTTCAGTTTGATTGTTATATCTTTAGTGTTTGCGTCCAGTCTTTCAGTGTAATTACATTTAGGTATGATTCTTTTTATCATAACGACTAATTTTCTCGGAAGCAATTGATAGTAGCGAATATTTCTTTATTTGTCGCCTGTTTTCATATTTTGTTTAGTTTTCTGTCTACTTTTATTTAATTAGTTTGTAATTAACTTCTTTTATAACGGTGACTCAATTTACAAAAACAATTGTCACTGATTAATGTTTGAAATGTGATAGTGGTTATATCTGATTCATTGCGTCTCTATCATGAAATAACAGATGATATGGAAGAATTGAGTGAAACGGATGTCCAGTCATAAAAATCCATATTTCGCGAATTGGGTTTGTCAATCAATTAATTTGGTGATAATGTGTTATTTATTATTAGCTGACTCGAAAGGTTGTTCTTTTCTCGACAATTTTATCAATTTTATTCATTTAACCCATGGTATGCCGTAACGTAGATTTTCTGATGTGTCTTATATACCGGCAGGCGAGACGTTATCAACATTTAAAAATATATCGTTATTCTAACCGTCCTTATAATTAGTAGATAGCAATACAGTTTTGTGGTAGTGTTTTACTAATGGCCTCTTTAAATTGTTTTCAGGCAGTAATGATATCGAGACGTGATGGTTCGATTACCCAAAACACTATGTGTTCTCATGCTGATCGGTATAGCGGAGGGAGGAGCAGTTTTTGACACAGACCTTGGTGATCTGTGCTACTCTTGCACCTGCAGCGCAGACAAGACCATCATCGACTGTTCCCATAGAGGATTGACTGAGTTACCTGATGGATTCGGTACACAGGTAATTCTATTATTATTAATTATTTACTAATTTCAAAATGTTTCTAGTTTTGTTTTCGTATCACTAACGGTTATTTTCTATAAGCTATCTATCTGTAGATTTGCTTACTGAGATAGAATTTTGACATAAGCTCCATACAAAATGTGTAATAGATAGGTTATACAAAGTGGCCGTCAATAGTGTTCATAAATAGTGGTTCATAATATAGAGTAGAATCAGGCGTTATCTTGCGGAAAATTATGGCGGAATTAAAACTACATATTTTTCCTTTAGATTCAGTATTTGGATCCTCTTTCCATAATTTTTGTTATCAAGTTTTATTGACAGCCTCGTTGGCCAAGTGGTCGCAAGTTCGACTGCCGGGCAAGTGGTCTCGGGTTCGATTCCCGGGCCGGACAAAGTATTGATGAGTTTTTAAAAATAATCTCAGCAGAGCAGCAGCACGGAGTCTGGACATAGGCGCAACCCCTATTACATGGGACTCATAACATAAATAGTGAAAAATGGCTATTACATTGTAGAGTGTCATTAAAGGTCGTAATATGGACTACTGCCTACGCCTCCGGGGATAAAAGGCGTGATGTTATGTCGAGTTTTATAATTCGAGCATTAATCTAAAGTTTTTAAAATATACATACATGGATAAAGAAATATACATGATTCCCAAATACCCGGTCTAGTTTAGAAAATGTTACACTGATTACTAATAATCATGTTGTTGATTTCCAGGTGACGAGGCTGAACATTTCACACAATGAAATTGCAACGTTCCCTGAAAGCATTAAAAAGTTCAGTAATCTGCTCAGTTTAGATTTAAGTGGAAATCGCCTCAATGAATTACCAAGAGATGCGCTACAAAACTTGACAGTCCTCGAAGAGTTGAATTTATCCAGAAATTTCTTTGAAGCATGGATAAGTCTAAACCCCAACGAAGTGTTTCGTCCAGCAACAAATTTAAAGACGCTAGACTTGTCACACAACAAATTCTCAACAATGGGAAACTTAGCCAATCAAGAGCTGATCATAAGTTCTTCCTTAGAAACATTAATCTTGGAGAACTGTGAAATAGATTCCATACATGGAAGGTCCCCTTTAAGTGGTCTTATCAACATCAAAACACTTAGATTACACTCCAATCCCTTAATGAGAATACAAAGTCTTATATCCTCCACGCTAAAGAGTCTCGACGTCAGCAACTGTGCTCTTAGTACAATAAATCATAACGAATTAATGTATTTACCATCATTGGTTTACTTGAAAATGTCTCATAACTACCGCTTGGAACTGTCTGCTACCGCATACAATTTGTTTTCAGACTCTTTAAAATATTTAGACATATCGTACTGCAATGTGCTTCAACCTAATCTACAAGGATTTCCTAATCTAAGAAGAGCAATCCTCAATCACAATATGATCAGATTTCTGAGAAGTAACGAGTTTGTCAACAATACTCTGCTGGAGTATATAGATTTATCTTATAATAATATCGGATCACTGAAAAGTGACACATTCCGTGGATTACACGTAATAAAATATTTAGATTTATCGTGGAATGAAATAGCGACCATACCCGAAGATACTTTACTAGAAATGCCTTCACTAACACAAATAAAATTATCTCGGAATTATCTTTCGAGTGTCGGGCATTTGAAATCTAACTCGCTAACTGTTTTGGATATGAGTTCGTGTGAAATAAGTAGTATTGGCAAGGATTCTTTGGAAGGATTACAAAGTCTTATAGACTTAGATCTATCGAGAAATCTTTTGACACACATTCCTGATAGTATATCATCGAACACACTAAAGTATTTAAACCTCAACTACAACAGGATAACTTTCATTAACAACTATACGTTTTTCATGCTGCCTCGACTAGCAGGCCTAAGTGTCATTGGAAATAGATTCACTACAATCTGGAGAAGATCATATTTTGAATCAAACCCATATCTTGAACGACTTGATTTAACTGACAATATGTGGAGATGTGACTGTGCTGATGCAAACATGTACGATTTTTATGAATTTGTCACTTTAGAACCTAGTAAGAAGGAAGAATCCTATAATCTGGTTTGCAATAGCCCGATTGCATTAATTGGACAAACATGGTTAGAAGCCTGTTATTTTGTCTGGAATCCCACCGAGAAAGTTCCAAATCCAGACGGTATAATTTGGTTTATAACTGTAATGATTATAGGATTGGCCGTGTGCCTTCTTTTAGTGAATTGTATTAAAAGATCAATGCAACGTCGATTGGCTACTATTCAGGCTGAGAGAGAAAGGCAAGTGGAAGAGGCAAGAGATAGATTGAGGCAGCTAAGAATGCGTGCAGAACAGGAAGCTCTGTGTAACACACCAGATCCTCGTGATCTGATTGCACCACCGTCTTACGACGAAGCTCTCTCTATGCCAAAATTGAACACATCATGTCATTCACTTAATGAAACAGGCACAGGCAAGACTAAAAGAAGACGAGGTAGAAGGAAAACTAAGTCAAGCGGAGATTTACTCGAGGAAACTGAGAGGAATGGTGACCTTCCAGTTTTGGATGATCTCGAACTATCTGAGAATCCAAATGATCGTCGACGTCATAGACCGAGACGAGAAATAAGTAGATATGGCAGCCATGAGGTGGCAGAGTTAGACCAGTCGCCCGGGGCTCGTCGTCGGCGCATGTCCGAGTACAACACCGAGTACTATGATGCCCAGAATGGAGACGTTATGACTGTTGAAGTTCAAGCAGAATTAGAAAGACCTCTACGTCCTCGGCAAAGGAGGCACTCTAATGAGGAACTTCGAGAAAGCGACTTATGAAAGAGATTATCGTTTATTTACTGTAACTAATACCTACATAGGAATAATATTGTTGTTGTATCAATTGCATAGTAACATAACATAACATAACATCACGCCTTTTTATCCCCGAAGAGGTAGGCAGAGGTGCACATATCGGCACTTAATGCCACTGTACAATGTAACACCCACTTTTCACTATTTATGTTATGAGTCCCATGTAATAGGGGGTGAGCCTATTGCCATATACCGGGCACATTTTTCCAGACTCCGTGCTACTACTGAGATTTATAAAAACCCAGTAATACTTTGCCCGACCCGGGAATCGAACCCGAGACCCCTTGCCCGGCAGTCGCACTTGCGACCACTCGGCCAATGAGGCAGTCATCAATTGCATAGTGTTCATACTATTTAAGTTATAATATTATGAGTTTTATTACGAGAAATAAATGTGTTACAAATAATTTGGTTTGATATTATTTGATAAGCCTCCGCTGCCCATTCATAGTTTTGTGAATACTAACTTAATCACAAGCGCAATTGTTATAAAATTGATACAAGCGACATCTATTTACATCCAGTTAAACTAAGTGATTGGTGTTAGTTTACTGCTATTTACTTTGTTAGCTTTATAATTAATTATTATTCAATTAATACTTTTTAATTGTTAACATCACCACTATCGTAAATATGTTTTAGTGGGTACACAGAATATAAGCTTTTAGATTACTTATTTCGTTAGTTTTATGATAGATGGCGACACTGAATACTTTTAGGAACTGTATTAGTTTTGTACTAATACGTATATAGAAGAAGTAGAAGAATTCAAACTGTTAAGCATTACACTGGACTCCCACTTAAACTGGAAAAAACATGAAGACACAACTAAAATAAAACTATCACTCTTCTCATACGGATTAAAACAATCATATGCTTATTAAAACCTTTTTTTTAGATTTGAAACCTACTTCCACTATACGTGTTTATTCTATCTCAGGATGCAATTTTGGAATTAACACAAAGATTTCATGTGGGAATCGAACCCTCACCGTGGTTGTTTGTTGCATTTTGCTCTACTAAACAAATTAACATTTCATATGTAACTGACGGTCTTAACTAATGGCAATATGCAATTTGAAAATTATTTAATTCATGTAACAACACTAGGTTACTGTATTTTTTTATATTAGAAATCGTCAAAACTATTAAGATTTTCGTTTCCGAAATTCTAGCCGTCAAATCTTTCAGGGCTATAAGTTTACGAAAATAAATAATAGTGGTACATTAGTGAAATTCGTCTTAAGTAGGTACACTTCAAACTAGAGAAAATGTGATAGAAGTTTAACTTATTTAATAGGAGCGGGTTTTAAACACAGTGAAACAAAGGAAAACTTGATTCAACCATTTATATCGTAAAATAGTTTCGAAATAAAAATACATTAAATTTATATTTGCTTACTGAACTATTTATTGTTCTGTTTTGTTCTTTTTTTCTGGAAAACTTCAATGTTTTTTGTAAAAAAATGTTGATACGTTTAACAGTTAACTATTCATATAAACATAATTTAAATTAGGTCAGTAAAAGCATAAAGATACAAAGTAATTAATTTAAAAGCAGCATGTCTTAGTTACATAATAAAATAATTCAAATATAAAAGATCTACGAAATATACACTAGACGAATTTGAATTAGTTATATACATACATTCATTGATTGAAAATAGTTCAAATACTTAAAATACATGGTATCACATTCTTAAAATCTAAAATCAATAAAATTACTAAGGAACTTATGCTTAGCCAGACCATGAAATAATGAATCTCTCGACAGAAAATGAGACAATAACTAAACATAGCCAGTTGGACCTTACGTTGTTATACATTGTTTAGATATATACTCTCAGGGTAGAAGTAAGTACACAACCATTGAACATGTTACAATTCAAGTATTGTACCCCATCATACTATACACAAAGATATCGCAGGATCAACGTACGGAACAGAAACAGAACACAATGTTTGTACAACAACATCTAGCGGCCGACACTCGCAACATCGTAGGACAGCTACGATATCGTATTCAAGTATACTAACAAGACTTTTACAACTATCATGAACATGGCAACACTTTTTACACGTATAAAAATATTTTTATTACTTATTGCGCAATATATTTTTATAAATATATTATACCACTAACAAAGTTACGAATAAAGGCACTGTCGACTACTAACACACTTTGGCAGCAAAGGTTCTAAAACTTACACACGATCGAACGAATCGACTTCAATCCTTCACACTCGAGATTGGACCTAACTACACGCACAATAATCACAGAATTTCGCCAATAGTTAAATGTGTGTGCTGTTTGACACTAATTTACACGGAGTGTTATTGTCCTTTTCAACTGAGACCGGATTTCAAGTGGTCGACTTGGGCGCGTCCGCCGGAGTAATGATGATGTCTCCAGCGTTCGACCTACTTCTGGTGACTAGTACCGGCGTTTTGGGTTTAGGTGTCTCCGTCATCTTTATGCGCACTCGACCCATGTCAGGCGAGTACACTGGAACGTATTCACGCGACGGTGACAAGAAATCTGAATCAGTGGTTTGGTCCCCGTTTATTAATGGCTGAGAGATATCGGAGTCACCTGTGCCGTTTAGTTTAGGATTATCATCATCATTAATTGGCACGAAAATGTCTTCACTTGATAATGAGTTGGTATCTTTTCTAAAATCAGGCGACGCTGGGTCTGAATCAAAAGAAGTTTCATGTTGTTGAGGAATATCATCTACTAGATTGTTATCCCTTGAGCTGCTCTTATTTTGGTTTGTATCCCTAGGACTGTCAGTTCTTGTGCCATTATTGTTACTATGATTTAAACCATTTCCGAGTTCTCCATTTTCGCTCTTCTTTTGAGGCGTCTCATGTGTTGGGACTAGTTCGTATTTTCCATTGACTTTTTTGTCAACAGGAGCCTCTATGCCACCTGCTGGCTTGCCTAATAATGACTTGTTCATGTCAACCATTTCTTTTGATGCTTTTTCAACATCTCTCTTTTGTTGTCGTAAAAGCCTTCTGTCTCTTCGTTTTCTCATTTGGCCTTTAATTATTGCAAAACCAATTAATCCCACCAATAAAATTACAATAATTGCTATACAAACATATGTGCCCGTCTTATGGGGAGCTGGGTTTTCGTTCTCATCGCGTATTTGACCATAAACTTCAGATGCCTGAGTAACTCTAATTTGTTCAGACATTGTGGTATCACGTGGTGTCGGTGATGTTGGCTTTTCTGTTGTAACTTCTGGAGCAGATGCTACATTCCAATTAATACCACCTTGATACACTGATGGAGGCTCAGGTATCGGGAACTCGGTAACCGTGTTGTTTTCGTTATCGAAATACCTATGTACTGGCTCTGGATTCAAGTCTACATAAGGTTCTGTTGTTGTTTCTTCATATCCATGACTTTCGTCAATACCGATGAGAATGTCGCCAGACCCTTCTCCTGATCCTTCAATGGGATCTTCAGTAGTAGGTTCGGTTTCAGCAGCTATAACTTCATCAGCTGCTAATAAATCTTTTTCGAGTTTTCGGTTCATTTTCGGTTCCATAAATATGACCATAGTAGTATGTTCGTCGTCTCCATCGCCAGAACCCTCGACTGTGTTGAAAGGTGATGGTGACGTGTGACCTACTTTCAAGAATTGTAACTGATCATCATCTTCTACAACATCATTTCCTTGAATAACACTACCATCTTCTAGGTCACTTTTTGCTACAAGTGGCATTGATTTAAGAGCAGTAGTTTCTTCTCCGATTTTAACAGCATCGATAGGTTGGTCACCCATCATCATATCCAGCATGTTATTTTCTGTTTTCGGAACTTTGCAAATATCTTTCGTTTTCAGTTCTAGCCAGGATTTCCCCTCAAATTTCGCAGGTGAAGCACACTTGGCATTGTCTATGTAAACATTTGCAATGAGCAAACGGTCGCGTGCCAATAAGTTTTCACACGAACAGTCGAGAGGGTTTCCCTCCAATTCTAAATGCTCCAGACCAACTAAATGTCCTATATCTGAAGGCACATCTTTCAATAGGTTGTTAGTTAAATCTAGTGAACTAACGCTTGAAGGTAAATAGACAAAGGAAAGCTTTTGTATCCTGTTATTGGCCAGATTCAGATGCACTAATTTCTTGGCATTGTGGAAGAATTTATTAAGCGTCTGGATACCATTTGTGGAAAGATCCAGCGTGACAACTTCAGTAAGCCGGTCCAGCTCGTGATTTAGCTTCGTGATATTGTTATGTGACAGATCGAGGATATTAATGTTGTGATGTTTCTGGCGAAGGGTAAATTTGTACAATTCGGACAGGCTGCTGCAGGTGGCACGGTGTAGGCCATCTCTAGTAGTGTTGCACACACATCCGTCGGGACACACCGCTGCTAAAGTCGGTGCAATCAGCACAGACAGCGCCAAGAAGCACGCCGATACTCGAAGCCACGTCATCTTGACTTGATCTCGGCACCTGGAATTAAGAGAAAAAAACAAATTACTTATTTGTCATCATCACGGTACACGCAAGTCACTGATCACGTAATGGGATTATCCAATATGGAGAACAATCGTGCGGTAAATAACGTCCATATGTTTTATCGTTAATCTGTTCGTTGTCACATGGTTTTGAATTTCAGCCGCAAATGCACTGCAGCCTACGCTTGTTTTATAAATGTTTATTAATACAATGCAAACAGCGCTGTACAAGGTGATACACGTCGAGGTGTAGCCGGTAGGTGGACGACTGGTCGGTCATCTTGCTATTATATAAATCACAACATCCCTGCTCGCAAACTGTCATCTAAATATAGGACAGAATAACATACGACGAAACGGTCCCCTGGTCTATTACAGTCTCCACCTCTCCAATTATTGCAACTGCAGTTAGACGGCAATTTGAATCTACGCGTTTCCTTTCATTGATAACGGCATCTGGACTAGGTTTTAAACGTCTTTTATGCTTTAACTCGTATACTCGTTTATTTTAGCGGCGGTCTGCGCCGTCCTGTTAGTTGCGATTGCACATTTAGGTACTTCCCACATTCCGGGATTTTATGTAGCCCTATTTCCCAAAATGAGTTTATATTGAAACGTTATGATTTGTTATGATCGACCCTATGATCTTCAATATAGCGTGTATATTGCACCGCTACACGTGTCAGTAATGCGCGGACTTGTTAGTCTTTCACCTGCCTCTATAAAAAGTTTCAATTGTTTGAACTTACTTAAGTATGTGTGTAGGTACTAAATTCCTGATGTTTATATTGACAACCTTGAATTTAAGTATCTATTATTCTAAATTATAATAGGTAGGTATTATCTTGTTTTCTAAAAACTGATTTAAGTATAATGTTAAAATTAGCATCGCGTTACGAACATACATTAAATCAATGAATATAAAAAATCAATTTAAAGACATCTCGATTTAGAATTTTTATATTTAGATTTTTCATCTTCTAATATAAATAAGGTGTCTGGCAACTTTAAAATAAAATATGTTCTATTTATGAGCGCGTAATAACATCCTCGGTGCACTTGGCCGAGGAAAGAAGTGGTTCAATGTTACCCTGGCAGGAAGCAGCCAGTTACCCATTTGTGCGAATGTGATGCCAAACGACGTCGCGGGGGCGTGTGGTTTGGACCCACGGGCCCACGGGGACCAACATTGCGCAATAGACCACGAATATTTTTAGCATTTGTGCGAATTGACCTTGATTATATCCCAAGGTTGAATGCAGATTTGGATAATGCATTAAATTTATTGTTCTGATAAGATAATGTTACAGCTTGCTCCTACACAGCAACCAGAGATTTTTATATTTATCTACATTTAAATATTTATTTCTTAACCTTTCATAGTTGCTCCTACTTAAACAGAAAAGTCAAGAGCACCTATATAAAAGAAACATAATGCGACATTAAATTAAAAACTGCTAATTAGGAACTGTATGCCAAAAAGCCTATTGTCACAACAATCATTAAAATTTAAAAGCGTCGTGTATGAAGTAGGTAAAACCAAAATACATTACAAGAGCATTGACCTCCAGGAGTGAACCTTGAACATATGCATTAAGTAAGGTACTTGTACGAATAAATAAATTGTCAAATTTAAATAATAAATTAATCTTGTCCTTTTTCACTACCAACAGGAAACCATATTTATACACAAGGTTTTTAATGCCAGACACAATAAATAAACATTATCAACAAAAACAGGATATTTCTTTCTGATATTTAAATATAAAAAAAATAATAAAATCCAATCAGTTCATTAGAAAAATTACTTTTGAAAATAGTAAAACATTATCAAGTAACTTAACACCCAGAATAGAAAATTACATATCTGATTTGATTTCAATCTTAAACATTCATAGCAAAATTAGAATCAGTATCGATTTACGAGATAAAATTAAAACGTGAACAGACATAATGATAAACTACCTGACTTATTAAGCATTCACACGAGAAATAAAACAATAATATAAATATTTACGTAAACAGCAGTCGTATCAAATAATGTTGCCTGAAATTCAATGATGGATGCTGAATTTCTATTCAGCATGTATTCAGCAGCATTCTTATTATACAAAACAGATTATTTATATCCCAAACCAGAGAAAATGCAATACAATCCAGACTCATTAACAATTAAGCAAGAAATTAAAAATAGAAATCCAAATGTCTTAATCATATCCTCATTAATTTATACAAAACGATATACATAACCTGTCCTGTCCAATTTTCCAAATAAAATTTCAGTGGCCATAAGGGCCACATGTAATAACACCTATAAGTAACCGAAATTGGGCTCGTAAACAAAATGACTCACTCATTGATCAGAATATGTTCGATACAAAAATTATGGAAATGACATAAAGGGTGGAACACAATGATGAAAGATCTGACTCAAGCGTTCAAGGTTGCAGACGCCAGACACACCGGGCGACCGTGGGTCTATAATGTCACACGTCTATCAATGCAAAGGATACTGGAGAGATTACCAATAATAAAAAGCCGTTCCAAGTGAGAACCAGATTATGCGCATTTATATCCGGCGTGCAGACATTTATTTGTAAGGCTATGGGGTGACATTTATGGATTAACAACGTTTTATTTAGCATAAAATCTGTTACTAGGCATGTTGTTGTGAATTGTTCCGTTATCCAGATGATATTCGTATTTTCTAGTTCATATACTGAGAAAACATCGAAATCAATTCTAGTTGCAAAGATAAAAATAAAAATAAAATAAAGACTTTATTTCCTACAATACTTACTCTATAAATAACTTTTATAAATGCCTTATTAGATCACACGGGGTAGGCGGCCTTTGAAGGAGTTTGCCTTCAGAGAAATCCATCGTATCTCGCGTGACTCAGACATACAGAAATTATGTAAACAACTATCTTTAAAGTTGGCCCGACATTGCTTTAAATGACCATACAACAACCAGTAACATGTTTAACCTTTAATGTTTTATGCAACAAGTACGCAGCTGTCAGAACCACGCGACGCAAGTGTGTACCGACCTAAAAGCTTCCGATGAACCCCGAACGCATCTTTTAAGTGTTGCCAATTTATTCACCGCTTATAAGTAACTTATTTTTATTGTTATTGCCTTGGCAAGTGCATTCAGAGATTTATCACGACCATTTTACGTAAAAGTGAGAAGTGACTTCGTGTTTCAATAAACCTTGGTAGTCACATGCCTATATGGAGTGTAAATACTATATAGGCTCCTTCGTGGAAGTTACATTTTAAATACGAGTAAATATTTCACATTTATTTACTGCTTCATTGGTTGCATATACAACATCAGACATATTTGCTTAAAAGTGTATATTTTTGGCATGAAATTATTAAAAGGAGACCGCTTAAATGTATGCAACCTGCTTTCTTTAATCGCGGAAGACTTCAATTCAGATTGATGTACGAAACCGTTGGACCGTATGATTGGACACAACGTGGACATGACATCTGCCTACCAGAAACAGGATCACTAATAAAGCTACCAATGCCAGACACACACCAAATTCGGTGACGGACAGACATTATACTTTCACTGAGAGATCATCAATCATTCTCTCGTAGGACAATGCAACCAGTGCCTTTTAAGACAATTGTTTTATTATACGACCCTGTAAATAATGGGTTATTCAACATTGAAATCTTGAAATTATAATTATTGTTTACTTATAGGCTTGATTTATTCAAATTGGCTCCCTATTGTTAACTCATACATAATTATGTGAACAGTATTGTAGTTTTAGAGGTATAGTACAGTCCTGCCCTACTTGGGGATCTGTTGCGTTATTTAGTGAACTTTTGATCTCGTTACAATGTTAATGGGAGACTGGTTTCATGTCACAATGGTTAATTTGATTGTGGTTTAAACGTCTGGTTAGGCCAGACACTTTGTTGTAGTTATAAACGCAATTGTTGAGAGCGTTTTCTGGGATAAATTCCTGATTTTTGCGAAGTTCGTAGTAGACTCGCTTCCGATTAGAAAGGACTTGAAACGTCGTTAGCGAAGTTTATGATCGTATTTACTAAGACAGTAATTACATAAATCTATATATTACTACTTAAAGCAAAGTCGCTATTCGCCGTCTGTCTGTCCCTATGTATACTTAGACCTTTAAAAGTAGGCACCGGATTTTGATGCGGTTTTTTAGTACATAGAATGATTCCGAAGCCGGGGTGGGTCGCTAGTATAGTAAGTAGTAAATGAATTGCTGTTCGTAAGTCTCGCTAAAACTCGAGAACGGCTGAACCGATTTGGCTAATTTTGCTCTTGGAATGTTCGTGAAAGACCAGGGAAGGTTTAAAAGGTGAGAAAACAACAATTTGAAGCGGTACAAAGTTTGCCGGGTAGCTAGTTGCTAATAAAAATGCCATACATATACATTTATTCTCCAACAGGCGTAAACCTTTCCGAAAAATCATTTTACATTAAATAAGTGTCTCGTTTCGTAACATGACTGTATAAATTCTATAATCCTAGTTCTAGTACGGCGTCTAACCAGTAAAATAAATTGGAAAACTTTACTAAGCCCTTTCTAACTGTTAAATACCCTGTACTAGACAAAATATACAAAGCCTAGGAGTATTTATTTGACTTGAAGTCGTATTCCAACTATTAATGTCTTGGGAAATTCATTATTCAATGTTTATTAAGTATTTTGGACTAAGTTTTAAACTATTATTAGTAAGATTCGTCTAATGGCTGCCAGTTATTTTCTTCATGTTACTACTCTTGGGGGCTTAGAGTAAAATCTTATACTATTATATAAAGCGGAAGAGTTTGTTTTTTGTTTGTTTGTTTGTTTGAACGCGCTAGGACGTTCTAGGACGGCTATAGGTTATAAAACATCACGCTACGACCTATAAGAGCTGAGCAGAGCGTGTGAAACCACGCGGAAGTAGCTAGTATTGTATATTTCCAGACTCCAAACTACAGAAAATGTCGAAATCTACATTGCATAGTCAATAGTGAACCATGACCTCTTGACAGAAGACTGGCGACCACTAGATAAATGAAGAACATCATTAGAACATCAAACAATACTTTTTCGGTAGAGTTTCCACACAATAGAAACTGATGGATAAACCAAAATGGAATTGGATTCTTCTAACGAAAGCCTCTCAGATTGAACAGATAACATAACAATATGTTAAGTCGATAAGTGATTGTTAAACGTCAAAATACTAATAACTCATGCGGATTTCAACCATTTGTTATGTCCACTTACATCGTCATACCTTTCCCACGTCATGTCAGCTAAGGGTGATTTTCCAATGAGCTGGAGAAAATATAGCTAAGGAAATCTTGTATAAGATTGCAATTTTTAATATGGCAAAATAGCTCTTATTATTTTAGACTTAGAGTGAGAAGATTAAGTACAACTATTCTGTAAAAAGAGAGACAATCATATACCTACATTAACAATGCTGTTACTTAAATACCAGAATTAAAAAATGATAAACAAAGTCAATGATCCCGCGACTTACTGATAACTTTTAACTTATGAATATTTATAAACTTTAGTAATTATCAGATGGATAAACAAAAAATTCGAATAGGTATTCAATGACAAAAGCAGATCCAAATACATTCACGTCCAGAAAAGACACAAAAAGCATATATAGGTACTAGGTGTACTAGGTGGTCGTGGTGGCCCGGAGCTTCTCAAGCATGAGGGCGCGACTTCGAAACCTACCAACGGCAAGTACCAATGTGACTTTTTCCGAGTTATATGTACTTTCTAAGATTATTTACACACCATTGACAAACGGTGAAGGACAACATTTTTAAAATCGCCAACCCGCATTGAGCAAGCGTAGTGATTAATGCTCAAACCTTCTCCGTGTGGAAAGAGGCCTTTGGTCAACATTGGCCACTTATAGGCTGTTGATGATCGAAAAGGTGTCACACACTAGTATTTTTTTTTTTTTTGTTAAAGAGGAAAATCGTTGAATGGCTGCTCCCGCCTGGGTGAGGCGGGAGGGAGTGTCAGACTCTTACTGACTATAAACCACCCCGTTCCTTCTCCTGCACGTCGAGCCGGAGCCCCGGTTACCCGTTAGGTTCTCCGCGACACACCCTAGTATTTGCACCTTTGTCATATGCACGTTTTACAAATACATTTGACTTTCAGACGCAGAACAACAATTTGGTGGATCACATAAATACTTTTTCCTTGCACACAGCAGCCAATTGCCCAGTCACTACGCCTTGCAATCAAATGTAAGTCATGTGTAATGAGCTCCCATAGATGATAGATAGCCTATTTGGTATGAAACTGTAATTAATTACACACATCAGTCACTTACTGGCGCCTGTATTTTAATTACTCATCACGGATCAGATAGCGTAGTCTTCAAACATGGTGCTGATTGTCTATCGGTGTTGTAATGGCTGATTAATACTGGTATTCAGTCATTGACGCCTAGGATCTAATTTGTTATCTGGTGGGATAACACATGACTTTAATCTTTTTTAATTTAAATTTAATTTCTAAATTATATAGAATGGTTCAACCGAATTCGAGAAAAGTTCGTATGAAGAAAAAAGTAATAATAATTACATTTATCAACCTCAGTTTAAAAGCTACAAAATAAAAAAAGGTAGCATTAATTCCAATTATCATTTTAGAATAAATGTTTTTATACTAAACAGATCCTTACAGAAAATGAAGACTATTATAGCACGTACTACAGCAACATCTTTTACGTGCAAATAGCGAGTATTAGCCCGAGAACTAAACCTGACACCGTCTGCCCACTCGACTGCGAACATGGGAAAACTGGATTCAAGAGTCTACATACATCTTAGTGCACATGTTGAAGTCAAGTAATATATGCAATGATACACAAACATTAAGAATCCGGCGATATTCTAAGTGGAGTCGAATAAGAAATGGATTTCATATTTTTTTAATTAGACTAGCTACTTCCGCGCCGTTTCACACGCTGTGCTCAGCTCCTATTGGTCGTAGCATGATGTTTTATAGCCTATAGCCATCCTCGATAAATGCGCTATCCAACACAAAAATAATTATTCAAATCAGACTTGTAGTTACGCTCATTAGCGCGTTCAAACAAACAAAAAACAAACTCTTCCGCTTTATATAATATAATATAATAATATGTAGTATAAGATGGGACTGATAATTGTGTTTTTCTTTATTTTCACATGACATTTTTCTATTACGGCATGCGTTATATTCTACAGAGAAGTGGACACTGAAATAAATAAGTTGTACTGAATAGGGGGTGTTTTTTTTTCTTTCTTTCTTTTATCGTATAGGTACGTTATAACATTCACATTATGGACTACGGTCAACTTCACACACATTTTTTTAATTACACATAGTTGTACAGTCTTGAGTGCAGATTTGGACTTCTCACACCTCAATTACTTTTATTCTACTTAAGCATGTTACATTTTATGACACACTTTATATTATTGCAGTAAGAATTCCGAATGTGTAATACAGGTTTAAAGCAGGCCAGTATGAATACTTGAAAACTACGGTAGATTGCATAAAATCATAACCTGCAGATAATGTCAGTGACATGTAGACACTTTATTATAATTAAGGTAGCAATGAGTAGAGTTAAGGATATTTAATAACAAATAGACAACGAATAATGACTACATACGTTAATTAAGTCATGAATTGTACAAGGTAAATTAAAAAACACATAAACTTTTAACTTTTTAAACATGCCTAATATCGTTAACTTCAAATCGGCAACGGCAAACCCAGTGTCAGACTGCTCCAGACAATCCACAAACAGGGAGAGATGGCGGGAGATCGTGAGGAAAGCTGTATCGGCCTCCAACACAAATACGGCCGCCTCAACACGACCACGACCGCTCTGCCAAAAGCGAAACGACAGAGAAGAAGAAGAACATCGTTAAAATATCCCAAATAATTGTGTAGCAGATTTCAAATAAGCACTTGTGTCCAAGCGCGCAAACGAACAGACAAAATTATCGGTACTATTTATCTCGATATACAGATCTTGGTTGTATTCCTAACACGTTACCCGCTGATTATCTCACCTTCACCTATAAATATTTAGTTTTTATGCACTTGAACCTCAAGATATATTTACGTTACTTACAACTCCATACATTAGACCGGCGCGTGGGCCGAACCAATAAATCCTGAGATAAATGTACTGACGCAATACTATCCCGCGATTCCCTGCCATTACTGTAAGCATTCGAGGAAATAGATCGTATACTGGACCGAGATCTGCGTGAATTTCCTGACGTATGCAACAACAGATATGTTTATTAAATTACAATTGAATAAATAAACGAAATTTATATAAATTTACAGTAACATTTTTACGAGTATACTAATTAATCGAAGACGTACAATTAAGATAAAATTATCATGAAGTAATTGATTGATTTCGGGTTTATTATCTGCTAAAAATGCCCGAGATGTTGCAGTGTATACAAAGAAATCAGAATAACGGCGAAATGTCTGAAGGCTGGCATTAAAACCCGACATGACACTAACTAGGGCGCCTCATGTTTTCGCAATCCGAGTATGTATCACAATAGGTCGCGGGCACATTTTTCAGCCACGTATTGACTTCTTCATTCATCATCCAGTTTGTAAATACCGCCTTCGAAACAATGCTGTTTGATAAGTTCTGTGAACCTCAAAGAAATGAAGTATTGAAATCTTTGAAAACACGATCGGTTTTTACTGTCTGACTAACGTGTATGATCATGGCATTGTGTTTAAGTAAATAACTATTTCTATAAAGGTAACCTTCAGAGTTTAAAACCAGTTTAAAGTAAGTACTTCTTATTTTAGACTGTTATAAACTCCCGATTTCTAGTAACCAATTTGAACAACATGTACTTTTAAATGCCTCTGAAATCTAAATACTAAATGCTAATCGAAGTGCAATAATCCCTTTAGATTTCTTTGAAGTAATAAAACACTCGATCGATTGTCGACTTTCCCGTATTAATGTCAACGGTTTTATGCGTCCGCGCACGCTGTCGTAAAAGCCCAAGTGCACCAGGATTGGCTCACGCTCGATATCGAAGCTGTATCATTACGAGGAATAGCCAATCATTTGCAATTCATATCTGTCTTAACTAGTAAAGTTCATGGATTAAATTATTTTTATTTATTTGAATTTCTAACTTTTTTTACGGAAATTAGGTACAATTATTTATGTGAAAGTATATTTGTTTATCACATACAAAAAATATCGAGACAGAGGTGTCCTATATTCGCCTAAAGACATAAGCTAGTTGCAATTTTGGTTAGTTGTTATAAAATAAGCTACAGTAATGGTTAACAGATCTGCTTTTTCTATATTCCCTGATAAATTCCCGTGTATTTGTGTAACTTGCACCTATTCAACAGCTACTGAAATTCTACCTGCCGTGAATAGAGACGCCAACGTTCAAAAGATATCAATTACAACAAAAGATTGTGACCAGCCACTTATTGATACATCAACTTCCTACAATTTCACCATTGAACCACCGAGCCTAAACCAGGAACTGTCGTCAGCCGTGAAAGCCAATCCATTTACCAACCATAAGTATAGTTTACTGAACGATCAACTTTCATAAAAGCCCTTTCAGTATAATCTTATAATGTCACGTACCCAGGTAATCAGTTATGTAATAAATATTAATTTACATAAAACCATCGAGTCGGTAATAAAATATTAAATGATGTAAGTAAAATAAACTTGTTTTGCGTGCCTTGCTCATAAACGCTTCAGCGAGTTTCATTTAGCTGATTGCAGTTTATGATTACCTTAGTAATTATATGAGGTGTCTAATAGAATAAGTTGACCATAAAGTCATCCATTTCCTGAAGGGATATTTAGTATTTGTTTTCACTAGATATGTTAATAGTAATTACGAGTTTGTTACTACCTAAAAATGTACTTGACACGCAATATCTAAATGCAGAAAATGTCGTGGCAAAAATATAAAAGAAATAAACTTGCAAAAATAGTCTGCAATTTATTCAAGACAAACAATTTTCACCTCTACGTAGGTGTTACATGTCCTTTAAATCCTCTGGCATTCACAATCTCCACGTAGGTATTGCGAAATTTCACAGAAAATTACAATGTTTTCAATAAACATACCAAGTTTCTAGTAGACACTGCAGCCACGGTGAACGCTTGCCATAAAATGCAATACAAAATCACTGTAAACGATCACAAATACTTTCTAGAAGAAGGAGATAAAGAGGCTGACAATAAGTATGAAATTATTGAAGATAGCTAAACACATGAAGCTGACGTAATTGATTCACTTCACTGAGCTACGTACACTGTTCAAATACTACTCATTACAAACAATCACATCCACGTTGAAGTTCTCATTGCATTTGAAGAGAAAACTCACATTTTATTTACGGTACAAGGTGAGGTAGACAATATTCCATCTGGCCACACGCCAAGTAAAGAAATTTACAATTTTCTAAGAGCTAATTGTCAAACCACGTGCACCGGCGTCGAGCGATTGGAGCTCTTTACCCGATTACCTAGTTACTGCTTCAGTTTGCTTAATTGTTAGTATTTAATGGGATTTTAATGATTCAGTGTCATTGAGTGGTATTAGCAAAATAATTAGGTCATTAACTAATTTTCTTGTTTCTACTAGATCTAGATCGTTAACAGTTTGACTATGTAATTCAAAAGCATTGTTTCTGTTAAGACTATTCTTTTCTTTTACGACTAGTATCTTGCCCAGGCTTTACTCGTGTGTATTTTTGGATATAACACAATCAATTCGATTTGCAAAATACTCAATAGTTAGTGACAAACAAACAAGTAACAGTAACCTAATGAATTATTTAAACAGTTGTGCCTCTATTGTTCTTTCTTGATGTAATTCTTATGATCACGTAGAAGTAGGTCAAAACATTTATTTCTAACAAGATTTTGCTGTGACATGCGTTATCAATAAATCAAATTAAGGTCGATCCAGCAATTTTATGACGCCGCTATTAATAGCGCTATCAATGTTGAGCCGAAGACATTGACCCCGATTGAATTATCTCTTTACAACCTGTATACAATACAGATCCTGTAAGCAACTATGTAAATTAATGAATTCCATTTTGAACATTGAGGACATGATGATTGCGATATCTTTGTACAAATTGATATAAACTTTTTAATCTTTAAAAAGTCATAACATCATGCCTTTTACCCCCGAAGGAGTAGACAGAGGTGCAGATTGTGAGCCTATTGCCATATACCGGGCACAATCCCAGACTAAAACAGCTATTCTTTGCCCGACCTGAGAATCGAACCCGAGACCCTTTGCCCGGCAGTCGCACTTGCACACGAGCAACGAGGCATCTTTAAAAAGTCTGCAAAGACAAAAAAATAGCTATTGGACTACTGATTTGTGAGTGTGCACGCAGAAATTATCATTAAATCGAATGTCTCCGGAAATTGCCGACAACTCCCGAGTTCCAAGTCATTAATGACAAGAATAAACTCCAACTCTATAATTTCTAACAGTTGTATCTAGTAATGAAAATGGACTGCGAAGAGAGGTGTGAAACGGTGATTAAGAGCAATTTATTCCACACCACTTTCTTCTATTTAAGGATCGTTTAAATATATTTAAAAAACTGCTAAAGGAATTTTCTTTTTCACTGTTGATAGAGTAAAACATTTTTATTGTACGAAAGATGCCAAAACAGAGATTTTTATTAGCATTTAAGAAAATCTATGGTTGTTTACGAAAATGAAGCCGCTCATTTTTGTTTTGTTTGTTTTAAGATGTTTGATTCGGTAGTCAAATAAATCAATTTTGCCACTAAACAAGAACTGTACTATACAACAGTTTTCTAGAGTAAAACCAGATACTTACTTTCGCAAACTATGATATTTACTACAATAAAAATACGAGACTGCCTCGTTGGCCGAGTGGTCGCAAGTGCGACTGCCGGGCAAGGGCTCTCGGGTTCGATTCCCGTGTCGGGCAAAGTATTATTGGGTTTTAAAAAAAAAATCTCAGTAGTTACACGGAGTCTGGAATTTTGCCCGGTATATGACAATAGGCTCACCCCCTATTACATGGGACTCATAACATAAATCGTAAACAGTGGGTGTTACATTGCACAGTGGCATAATGTGCACCTCTGCCTATCGCTTCGGGAAAAAGAAGCGTGATGTTATGTTAAAAATACGTTAAAAGTCCTCAACGTTGTCCTAAATACACCATCCTTATATATTTTTCCTCTTGTGGCAAAAGTCATAAATCGTTGTCAATTTGCAAACATACTGTACGCAAACTGATTGAGTGCCACTTCATCAGCCGCACTAGTACACATTTTGCGATCGTAGTGCAAATTCTCTTCCATCAATCTTTCATGTTTACACGCGAATTAAGAGAGTAACGTTCACACGCCCCATTTGATCTTCATACTACACTTCTTAGCAAATAACCAAATCATTATGTTTCTTAAACGAGTGAAAATAAGCTTTCATTTCGTTTTTACAAATTCCGTTTAATTCTAGAAGGGTCATAAAAGGTGGCGAGTTTCCAATCGTCATTGAATGTCATTTGTCTTATCGATAATTTTAACGGGGCACCTCTAGCACTGACGTTTAAATGTCAGATTTAAACGAGGGTGTATTTTTTATGTAAATTACGCATTCATTGTGTAGGCCAAGATTTACCAAACATGCTGTAAAATATTAAAATACGCAGGTACTGTTTTTATAATACAAACTATCAACGTCATTCGTACGTCAACTTGTGCGCTGTTGAATCATTGATTGTCAAGTCTTTTGATATACAATCGAATTGAAACCACCAAGTCAGAGCTGCGTATTGCATTAATTTTTAGTTTATCTTTATAAGCATCTAGGTCAATATGCTTCAAACGTGATCGTAAGTATATTTCGATACTATGAATAAGATGCATTTCTTTAAAATAGTACGCCACAAAAACTAGACACTTCATGCAAAAAAAGCCGTACGTAATATTTATTTTTGAAGGAAACGTCACAAAATTGCTTCGTGTATGAGGTTGGAGTGTTTTATATATTATTCATAAAGATGAACGGTACTGGGGCACGTCGGCGCCCGTCAGGATGTGCGTAAACACGGCTCTTAGCAAACCAAACTCATATTATCGGAATTGCTAAACTTTTTTTACTGTTACATGATACGGCGAAAACAGGACAGTGATTCAATAGGGGTCAAGTATGAAGTGAAGGTAATGGATTACTGACGAAAATATATGGGAGGAAATATTTGTCTATTTTGCAAAAACCTTGCGAGCAAAGTAAACATGTCTATGCCTTTCTTAGATTAGGGATGGAGGCATGGCATATCTAGGTACAAATATTTTTATACAATAAATATCAGATTAATTAAAGAATGTCCCTATAATAAAAGTGTGAAATAGTTCTCACTAATTAAGGGTTTTCGTATATTTAGTGTGATTTATGATCTTGAATATTAATATTATAAATTAAAATTAAATAAACATAAACACGTAGCTTCACAAAAAAGACGTACGTCACACGAAGTTCAAGGCAATAATAATGTATTTTTTGTAGTAACTTAACTAACTTAATACATCAATAAACCCGTGTAAACAACATAACTAATTAATAAACACAAAAAATAAACGAACTATGACATAAAACAAATAAGAATTAAAAAAAATCGATGCTTTATCGATATCGATATCATCTTTGCTCGTCACTATTAAACAGTCACAATTTGACATCTAAAACCTTGATTTTTTGCTGACAAATTATAAGTTCCTCTGGATTATAAATAATTATATTGTAAGAAACATCTGACATAAAGTAGGTAAAAAAACTTCATCGTACGATTTATATATGACCTATACGACAATCATCATTATAATAAGATAATAGGGTTACTTAATAAAAAAACTTGAACTTTAAGATAACTGATTGAATAAACAATTCAGGTATTTTTTCTTTCGATAAGGTGTCGATAAAAGAAATTTTAATTGCCCACACACAGGGATACGTAAATCATTACGCAGTTTAAGATAAAGGGAGAATCGGGAATATGTATGGAGTAAATACTAGTAGATAACAATGAAGCTCAGTTACCAATCCTGTCCTTGCAAGAGTCCCATTCAATTTCTTCATGAGACAGGGCTGGTTAAATCTGTATCTATTTAATTACTGTAATTGGTTTTCAATCGTTGTGGCATTAAATTTATATAAATAAAATGAATAAATTATTTACAATACACGCGCTTATGCCCACGACGCACAAATAAATAAATCCTTTCATCTGTTTCTGTTTTCCTGGGGATTCGGAAACTCCTCACTTAGTACCCTACATTCCTCAAGCATACATACCAAACAGCTTCTTAAGTTTCATAATCTTCCCGAGCATACGGCTCGTCGCGCCTCAAAGAGTCATGAAACCAACACAGGTGGGGCTCAATAGAGCTGATGCCGATACGGAGCCGCGAAGGACTAGGTATACGGGTTGCCGGGATTCCGGCTCAAAGTACAGGAGTAGGAACAGGGTGGTTTTTATTCAATAAGGGTCTTACACTCCATCTCGCCTTACTCAGGCGGGAAAGTCATAGAATAATTTTCCACCCCTCAAAAAAAAAAGTTTCATAATATTACATTGTAAAAAACTTTCTAGAATACAAGAAGAAATAGTATCACCGTGTGACTAGGTCACTATCACCGGGTCTTGGTCTTGATAACAATTACATTAATACATTACGGTGAGCGTTCGTTACATGTCATGTGGGTGTGTTGGCGACCTGCCAGGCACAGTTTAGATGAGACTAGGAGACGCCCGGTAGACTAAGAATGCTAGGAACTGTAGGAACACCGTTCGGCATTCAGACGAAACAATTAGCAAATTACTGTGGTTTTTATAGATTGAATTTTTGTACATAGTTGTTGATCTCGTTTTTGCAGTGGCTACAAAAATCTGGAATTAATTAGTAAGACTTAGGACTTCTAGTCTTCTCTTCTACTTAGATAGTTGAATTAAATTCATTTAAAGATCAGCCACAGAGAAAATTATTCAGCGTGTACTGTGTGGTGTACTGAAAACCCTTACCTACTTATCCTTGAACTAGAAGTTACGTGTGTTTTTAATGATCTACGTTATTTAGGTAAGCATTACTTTTAAATAAAACTAACAAATCTCGATTGTTATCATACACAATATGTATACTTACACGATGTACAAAGTCTATATACGTTCTACAAACATTTACAACGTTTAAAATCCCCTACCTACTATTAGTATCATACAAAATTATACATATTACTACATACAATTAGCCAAAATGTGCGTAGAACATAAAATGAAACTAGTTTTATAACCATTTTTTGTTAAAATGCGTCAAACATCCCGCCAATTACATAATGACTATACTACCGAAATCTACCTACGTACTGTTTATTAAATTTTTTCAAACCTGAACCCATAAAAAGTAGTTTTAAATAACTTTTGGACTTAGACAAAGATCTAGGCAGATTATTTTCGGCACGTCACCTAAGTATTTTAATCACAGGTACACTAGTCAAAATTCAATGCTACTTCTGACGAACTAGCAATGAAAAAAATGGTAAAAAAGAACCTACATATATTTTCACAATGATAAGTATTTAAAATTTAGTATGCCTAATTCGTACTTTTTTATTTCCTTTTTAATTTTAGGGACTTTTATACCGCACAGCGTATGTTAGTCCCATCGTAACAATCAACTAGAGATCAATGAATCAGAGCCACTAAGTTGAATAACATTCTTGCATTATTAGTACTTGGCTTATTTAATATTTTATGGAATGTACCTATACTATTAGCACTTACCTACGTTAGGATGAGCAAAAACTAAACCAAGACGCAGTTAGATAAACGCCAAATTTCCATCAAATCAGACTTCAAAACTAGAGTCATTTACATAGGTATATAAAGCAACATACAAAGTTACGTAACACTGCTACTGGTTGAAATTATAGCACCAATGACACAGTTTGCTATGAATGCACAATACCACTCATTCATGCAGTGCACTGGTCTCAATACCTATGTGAGGCGACGTCTGAAAACTTGTCTACCACGTGACTTTTGATTGGTCTATCATGACGTGATAACGATAACGACCCTAATTGGTGTTTTATGACGTGATTGTGACGTTCAAAGATGTTTACGGTTTTGAATAGGGATGCTGTTGTAGGAGGTGATAAAGTTACTGTCTTTAAGGCCTTATTGTAGACTAGAAACCTACTTCAGACACTGGAAAATAATATTATAATATGATTTAAGTAAAATGCTATGAAAACTGGTACTACACAACACAATACGCACATGATGCGAAGTCAAAGTCAAAGTCAAAGCATTTATTTCAATTAAGTAAACCATAATTTGGCACTTTTGGAACGTCAACAAATACAAAATAAATAATAGTGTATCAGTCAGTGCGTCAGTGAAGCTAGGTCAAGCTAGGTGCTCATTCCAAAATGTAGATTCAAATGGAAAAGAACGAGCAAGAAACTCCATTTTAAAAGCGCATAAAAGTAGGTAGGTATACTAATAAACCTGCGAAGCATCCCTATAAATAAAACAAACATACATCACGAAAAACTACCTTATTACCACAAAATAAACATTAAAATAAAGAAACAATCCGTGACCTCTTCTCAGTATTATCTGTACAGAGTCCAACCCGTTTATTTTCCTCTTAGGCAATGGTTTCACTGAATCTGTTTGTTTTAACGTTCTTTCCTCCGACCCTACATTGTTCGGAGAAGAATAGGCTATAAAAGTAATACAGTGGGCTATATATTAACCGTCGTTGATGGATATAAAACAATGCGATGGCTGTATTAGTAAGAACTTTGGTACTACAAGTGTAGTGTTAGGCCTACAGTAAATATTTCCTGGCAAAGGGCCAGGCGCACAAATTGGAGTGATCTTTAGAGGCTTTTGAGTGATATTAATACCTCGTTTAAGTAAACGTATTTAGTATCAAGTGATATATTGCGAACTTTAGAGTGTAATAATATATGAACGTAGATTCCGTACCTTCTGAATAATTTATTTTGTATGGCTGAAGAATATATTTCATCTGGATCTATTTGAAAAAACCTTTCTTTATCTAATGGACCTTCATCAGACTTCCTCCTAATTCAAAATAATTGCTCCGAAATCAAACCGTATCACTATGGACTTTCTAATTCGGGATAATTATGAGATATCTAGCATCATTCCACGGTACATATAAAACCATGCAGGTGAAACCGCAATGAGGCACGAGTTGTCATTTAAAAAGCTATTATTAATAAGATATAAAATGGACATAAAATATCGTTTATATCACTTTTATAATAAACCTGAGGTTTAATTATAATATCTGTTATTAACACCTTGAAGTAATGGTACAGCTGATGGGATTGGTGTGCCCAATCAGATGCACCTGGAGGTGATTGGTTGCAGGTGCAAGGAAAGGGAATTTTGGCGTCACTTAAGTGAATATTTTAACCTAAGTGACTGTTCGATAACGAATATGTACGTAAGTAATGAAAATGAATTCGATAAAGAAATTACGGATCACCTGCCCTTCAAAGCAAAATGTGGTTTTATTTCTTCCGACTCCTTTTTTAAAGATATCTATAACAATACATCTAGTTTTCGCACGATTCGTTATGTAATGTCATAGGCCGGATGACATAAATCAAAACTATTATTCGTCTGTTGGTACTATATGTAGTTGCCAAGGTCGCAATCTCCACTGACATTATTTGTTGTTGTGATTCTTCCAGATGACTGCTATCCAACAGTTATATTGTAACCACTAGTGACAACCAAGGCAGTCAACATGTTTTTGTAACCCCAAAACTCCTGTTTGCAGCACATTTTTACACTTCATGGTCAATTAATCAAACAATATTTAACGATGACTGACATAACACTTAGACCAACAAGAAGTCTACACTAAAACCTGTTTCTATTGACATACTCAGACCACGGAAGTTCAAAAATCTAACCGCAAATATGATGTAAATAATTTGTGAAAAAAGTTAGTAACAAAATGTCGGCTTTGTAGCTTGTAGCGTAGCGTGCATGTCAAACTACAATTAAATGATTATTTTTACGTGTCAGTAGTTTTGTGTCAAGAGGGAACCTCCTAAATAGTGACAGAACACACGCAAAGAATGGCATGCATTTAGCGGGATTTTTTCTTAAAAGTAGGGCGAAAATTGTTGATTACTATTAAAGGTGTGAAAAGTCTAACACGATTTACAATTGCTTAATTTTGTGTAGGAATAAATGCTACTATACGTACTAGTAACAATAATTGGAAACAAATTGCTAGGTAACCTTTTTATGACGTGTGTATCTGCCCATCCTCATCTATAGTGCTCAAGCCTGGTCTTTGACAAAACATCAAAAGTCAGGGAAAACTCAGAGTTTGTCAGCGAGCCATGGAGTGCAGTATTTTAGGAGTCCGATTATCGGACAGAATACGAATACTCTATACTATACTCCATGCTGCGCTCCAAAACCCAAATCGCTGACGTTGGTCATAAAGCCGCAAGCTTAAAGTGGAACTGAGCTGGTCATGTCTGCCGCATGTCAGACGAGTGATGGGCAAAACTCTCCACGAGCGATGGGCAGGGCAGGAGTCCCCTCAACGTCAATAGATGTCGCGGTAGGCCCAGAAGGAGATGGCGGGATGAACTTGACTCCTATGAAATGGATTGGCCACAGACAGCTATAAGAAGAGACGAGTGTAAGAAGGGTAGATATGCATTTGTCCTGCATTGGGAGGACCATGGCTAAAAATAAAAAATAAAACCTGTTTTATCAGTTATTTAAGGACAAATAGATATTTCTTTCTACAATTATAATGACAAAACAACAACTTATCTAAATATACGAAGCATTACTTAATTACATAAACCTATATCTAATCAATGAAGGTTGAATTTCTTTATATCTTAATTATTCAAGGTTATCGCACTACCAACATAATACAATATATGCTACCGTCGCGTATATGACATATCACATGTTTCGCGAATTGATAATTTTAATTTGTTTCGGTACGTTTTCCTTACGATTATGACGTAAGGTGCTGCCAACATTCCAATTTGAAAGTCACTGAGTTACTGTGTATTTTTGTAATTGATATTGTAGATTTATAATAAACTAGCTACTTCCGCACGGTTTCACACGCTCTGCTCAGTTCCTATTAGTCGTAGCGTGATGTTTTATAGCCTATAGCCATCCTCGATAAATGCGCTATCCAACACAAAAATAATTATTCAAATCAGACTTGTAGTTACGGAGATTAGTGCGTTCAAACAAACAAACAAAAATAAACTCTTCCGCTTTATAATAATAGTATAAGATTAGCGAATTACACTTTATTGAGGTAGATATAAGTAGCTCTGTGCATCACTTTGATTTCATGAACTGTATCAAAATAATGGATTGCCAATTTCTTTTCACCAAAACATGTAATTTTAACTTTTATTTCGGTTCACGTAGCTCTTAAATTCGCATTTTATTTATCAAAATTAACATAATGATGACATACCTAATTACCAACAAGCTCTCATAACTAAAACCATGCTATCTGTAAGGTTTAAAAGCATCGATATAAAACCACATACATTTAAAACTCAGTTTGGTAATCGCACTTCAAACTTCAAGTAATCTTTAAATTATATTTTCTGCACAATTTTTTTGACAAATATTTGTCTACATGTCGAAGATGTTGAATTTCTTCGAAGAATTTGGGAAAAACAAGTTTTTATTCACAGATACTTAGATGCGTGTCTGCGAATATTTGTACTCACGGCTATACAAATCAAACTATACATCACCAGTTTATTTATCATGGTCTAGCTTTGAATAATCTTCTTGTATATTCAACGGTCAATTTATACTGGTTCTGTATAGCTGTATGTACGACCGCATGAAAGCACGTACTTGTACCTACATGACGTCAATGACTCTAAATTTTATGTCATTGTTAGTTTTTTTTGTTTATTTTCGCAAATCTTTTATTTTTTCTTATCATTTTAGTTGTTAAGTCGTGACTCGAACGTGCGGTTAGCGCGTAAACCAACGGTTGTACATCATTTAAGATGACGAAAAAATAAACAGTTTCTGTTTTCGTATTAAGAATTTCGTATGACAGTCGTTTACGGGTGGTTGGAGGCCTGATGAATTGACAGTGGGCCTACTGAGAATTGCTCATCATTCATAATTGGGTAGAAGACGTCGGTTCCCAATAGTATCCAAAAAACAAATGCCAAACGGCGAATGTTTTTATTTGTATTTAGCCTTCGCTGTAACTTCATATTTTTTTTAAAAATTACATGTAGTGTTTTTATTGTCAGCCAGTACTACATAACATAACATCACGCCTTTTTATCCCCGAAGGGTTAGGCAGAGGTGCACATTTCGGCACCTAATGCCACTGTACAATGTAACACCCACTTTTCACTATTTATGTTATGAGTCCCATGTAATAGGTGGTGAGCCTATTGCCATATACCGGGCACAATTTTCCAGACTCCGTGCTACTGAGATTTTTAAAACCCAGTAATACTTTGCCCGACCCGGGAATCGAACCCAAGACCCCTTGCCCGGCAGTCGCACTTGCGACCACTCGGCCAATGAGGCAGTACTAAACCTACCTATTAATTTTATTTTTTAATTTAAATAAGTCTCCTTAGCCCCTATAGGTATAACAGATGTTGAAATACCATAATGCTCATTCTATCTTTGAGAGCTCTTTAAAGATGTACAAACTTACTTTCACACTTCAAAATTATTGACAAAAGTCTACGATAAAAAAAAGATTATGACTCTACAATGTAGGTATTTAAAAATAAATCTCTTCACGTCTGCAATCGTAATGTCTCAAGAAACTTCGCGATTTCACATTACACTGAGATATCAGATCAATTGAACTTTACTAACCTCCTTAGAGATAAGTTATGAATAAACGGATTGATATGAAAAATCAAAGCTATTTTAATTACGATTATACACCAGATGTAGACCTTTGATAACCTTTAAGTAATAAGTCAGTGCTAACAGACCGGGATTTTTCATCTACAAGGTTATTTTTGCTTAGAAACTAGAATTCGAGTTATTATAGTTACAATATTGAATAAAATTACGAGTTGTAGGCATGGGTGTCTAAAATTAATGGTTACGTCAAAATTAATTGTCTCCACAAATATTTATAGAAATAACATCATAGAAGAACGACTCACAATTAACGATTACTCGTTTTTTTGAGTGAAATTAATAAAATTAATTAATATCAATCACCGATGGTTACATAAAGGCATAAAGTGGGAAAATTTTGCACTATTTCTAACTCTAAACATACAAATAACGTTGTTGAAAACCTAATAAATATACATATGACCAGATCACAACGTGAACCAAGCAAGGTTCAAAAAATACGTCGGTATCTGAGACCAAAAAAACTGATTACTTCAAAATATCTTAATTAATAACATTAATTAAATTAAGTAGAAAAATATTCTGCGACAGCCTCATAGATTTCTATCAACATTTGTAGGTTAATACTATAATAAAGTGAGTATACCACTAACCACTAGCTGACCGGTTGTAATATTACTAAACCGTTCCTAGACACGTCTCGATTTATTATGCTGATAGTTATCTCAATCTTTAATTAATATTAATCGCAGGACACCGGTAGCCACCTAACACATCCAGGAAAAACATCCTCATTAAACCGAAATACTTTACATAGTCATTTCTCTATTATTATTTAATAACTGTTGTGACAAAATTGTTGTAAAAACATTATGGACTTAAGACATCAGATTAGTCTCTGATTATACAGATATGAACAACTTGAAGCTGTAACTGACTGGGCGTCTAGAGAAATAAGACTTTGGCGAAGACTGACGAGGAAAACCGAAATTCCATATAGCTAAGGCCCATTGTAAAGTAAGATATGATATTAATTTTAACATGTGCTACATCAAAAACAAGTGTAAATGAAAGTGATAAACACTAAACCAGCACAATAGCGCTTTGATTTTTTGCACTCAAGCAAAAATTTAACACAAATCTGAAGAGACCAATTGACTACACTTGGCGGCTTGTGCAAGCGCCGCAAAAAATTACTAAAGCGGGCACATTTAGTGGAGCACGCTTTTTTCCGTACTCCGACGTATAATACACGAAATTCGAGAATACCAGTATACCGTTCCGCTAAGTTAACAAGGCCCAATGTGTTTTTTGCGCGAACATTCCTGGAAGGGTGTTTTGGCCTCCGAAAGTACCGTTATCAGTGCTAGATAAGATTTGTTAATCCGTATGACGGCATAGGGTATTTCAAATGTACTCGGTTTGAGCCTACATAAAAGTACTATTGGTAACTCGTGACAACAAACTCGTGACGGCACAATATGTGATTTTTGAAACTGAACTGAGATATCGACTGTCCAAGTGTGATTATTATTTATAAATAATGTGCAAAACTAAGCAACAATTTTTCTACGAAATGTAAGATTTATAGAGACGAAAACACTTTTTCAAAACAAAGTCTTGGCCTTAGATATTATACAACTTACGTCACACTCTTTATGGCGATTACAACAAAATGGAGTTGACCTGACTCACTGTTGTTAGCCGCAATTATCATCATTGACACTCAGATGGGGGCAATGTTCATAAAAACCTGTATTTTAATATAACAAGCTAGTTTTGAAAATATTCTTGTCGAGTCATGACACAGACGCATTATTTTGTTCCATAATTCCATAGAATCTTTTTTTATTACATGGTTAAAATATAATTTAAAAAAAATGTTTTAAAACTCTTTTCTAAAGGAGATGAGAATTATTAAAAAATCCTGGTTCATGTAACTAAAAATTCTGTAGAGAACTGTAGCAGCAATATCTTAAGACATCTAATGAATCATGTCGTGGTGGCTCGGAGGTTTAAGACAGTCTTCTCATGCATGAGGATGCCGGTTCGAAACCTAGTAACAGCAAGTACCAATGTGACTTTTTCCGAGTTATATATACCTCTACTTTCTAAGATCTAGACACCACTGACACACAGTGAAGGAAAATATCGTGAGGAAACCTGGGCTTATAATTTCTAATTATAAGTTTGTAATCGCCAACCCACATTGAGCAAGCGTGGTGATCAATGCTCAAACCTTCTCCGTGTGAGAAGAGGCTTTGCTCAGCAGTGGGCACTTATAGTCTGTTGATGATGATCTAATGAATCTTAGTGCTTTGTAATAATAGACAATTTAGCACCTTGATATAGTACAGGTGCAGGAGGTTAACTTAGCAACAGTACTACATATTATCCTATCGATAGTGAATCTCACTGTGATGTCACATTAGGACTCAAGTTACCTGCTTTTGCAACGTTTCGTAAAGGAACACCAATGTGCAAAAGTTCGAATATGCGTTGCACGTCCATAATTGTATTGTATGAGGTAATCGGAATTATGTTTGCAGCATAAAGTATGACGGTATTGTATTTCAATTATTTTGGCAGCAATAAAACAATAATACTGATGGAATTAATGAGTTACGCAACACTGTGTCAAAGGTTTATTGAAAGACCCCCATGAGATCACGCACTTAGATCATTTATCAAAAAAGGGAATGAAATGTTGTAAAGCATCTTGTGTTTTTAATAACAAACAAGATCAAACCAGATCAATTGAATAACCAATCGTTGAAAATATAATACATCATCTCCCAATTACAGGAAAGGGTGAAATTGTTAAAACAATAAAAGCTAAAACACAACCGCATTCAATTCACTTTAATGGTCATCAATTGGAGACCGATTACGAAAGTAACTCCACTTTAATTAAACCCAATTGCCCCATGTTTATAATCGAATCCTGATCTGACAACAACAGTCGTAAACATAACATTAATATTGCCGATGTCATTGTCTAACGAACTAATAGTAAAAGTCAATTAGAACTAGACATATAAAAAAATATATTATGTACTATCCTATAGATGACAGATAGCAAGTACAAATTAATTATTACTAAGGCCTTATTATGACTTATTGCAAATTGATGAAAATTTACTTTAGACCCATCATGACCTCGGTTCATGAACTCTGGTCTATCCATCTTATGTTAAAAGTCAATATTGAGTGGTCATAGTTATTTTTAAGCCGGACCTTAGGTTCCAAACTACGTAAATACGAATACAAGTAATATTAATTAACTTCCTGCATTACTTTTTCGTCAAAAGTATCATGTAATGACATTTATAAAAGCGCCATGTAAATGAAATGAGAGAGTAAATTAAAACAAGCAACCAATTTAATTTCTTAAGAGATTGCTATCGAAATGAACCAGTTTTGTTATTTCACATCTGTTAACGTCCCAAAAACTGTTTTAAATTAAACGCTAAAAGTAAATGCAACAATTTCAAGGAAAGGATAATAATCTTAAAGCTTTTATAAGACAAGTAATCCATCATATGTATTGGTTGGCTTATTTGTTTTCTTTTATACTCTGTCAGTCAAAATGATTTTCTTAAATACATCGAATGGTATTATAACTAAATAATTACTTAAACAGCTTACCTTTCACAATATAGACGTCATCAGTGGAACATCCCACGTCTTGCACTTCTGCAACAAGAAAACAAAACATCAATTTGGGAGCCAATGTCAAGTATAAATGTCACTGTTTACTGAAAATAGCTGTTTTATTGGCAAAAATAATAATAAACACAGCTGACTATAGTGAAATAATAATAAGAATATTTGCGAGAGAGATGTCAAAGAAGCCGAATCGAATAGTCCGTTCAATGGACCGTGATACAAAGGTGAGCCCCTGAACAGATGTTACGATGCCTGAGGCGAACTATTATTATCGAGTTGTGCAGGTAAAATATCATACGATCTTTACGAGTAATCTTTCCGATTCAGAGAGCAGCCATCGCGTGAATGAACTCGCAATATAAATCGCTATATTCGCGATATCAAGTCGATTTTAAAAGAACTTACTCAAACACTAAATCATTTTTGCGACTTTATTGCTTTATTAATAAGTGAAAATCTTTTAGACGTTTCCATTAAAGACGGCATCAAAACATTCCTTCGAATCTATTAAAAGATTAACAGTTTTGCAAATTATATTGATGTTGCGGAATAGAAAAGTGTGCAATTATAAGAACTGGTTCATGCGTTTGATTAAATTAATCATAAACTGCTGACAATTGTTGAACATCATTACGACAGTTTAAAAATTGTTTTAAGCACGCAAACGAAGTTAGTTATTTAGGCTTATATAACAAGTCATAGGTTATCTAAGATCGTTCCAACTTTATAGCCTGCACTCGATACGGTCATGGAGTACCACAGGGAGCATGCATAGGTCCATAATTATTATGGTTTATGTTCCGTGGGAACTGAACTTCAATTTCTATTGTTTCCATATCAATATAATACTCGCTTTCTATGTGCTAATATTACGTCGTAACTAATAAGATAAACAACAGTATATTATCGCATCATAAGTTTTCGTAATTTCCTTGTCTGTGTTCATTTCTATCTACTCCTTCGGAGATATTATTCGTCCTTAACATCGTTTTCATTTTATTGTAGCTATATCGTCGACTTTGGACCGAACCTACTCTTATCTGTCATCTGTTTAAATCCTTAATTTACATATTTTTAAAGAAAATAAATAATTTTGTATAGGTCACGGAATGATCAATGACTCAGAAAAAATCACAGTGAGTCACAAACCAATTAGGACTTACCACATTAGAACTTCACTAGAGTAACAAAAATTATCATTTGCTGTCATTTAAAAAAAAACCAAACATGTCTATTTGTTACTAGACGGGTTTGTATAACACAGTGACGTAAATCAGTAAGGTAAAGTCCACGTCATAATTCCAGCCGTATTTAATGTGACAAGGTTACTGATAATGATAAAGATTGACTTTGATTTGACTTTTTCATTCTAATGTTTACACGTTATTCCTCTTGATCGATTTCAAATTAAAAAATTTCTACAATGTTGAGAATGTATAGTCTGTATACTTTCAGTATTATTTTTATAAATTTTGTTTAGTTTTGTACGTACATAGGTAAATTTTATTTTAAAGTAAAATTTAACAATAGAAGTCTATCAATTGTAAGTTAATTTTATCAATATACTGTTTTAGTTTTACTATTTTTATCTACGTCTACATGAAATGACCTTACTGTGTCGTGTCAACTTGTCTGATTATTATATCCTCAAGTAACTGTCTAATAGGAGCGCTGACTTCACTGTTCTAAAGTAAATCTACGATGACACATCCATAGTTATAACACTGCTTTTAGTGGAAAATGTAAGCCAGTGTGCCATATTATAAAACCCATAAATTAAAATTTAATTAGATTAAATAAATTAGTTTCCCTCGTGGTTATGTATGTTAAATGAGACGAAGATTATATTATTACACGAAGTGTAAAAGCAAATTACCAGTCTAACTATGAATTATAATACCCTCTGGCTTTGTCGGTAGTTAAAATAACGGTGAATAGCAACCGCTGCAAATACCGTACGGGACATAAGCCAAAAGAGGCTGTGAGCTGCACTGGCCTCTTATTGCCAAATTCGGACATCGTTAAGACGAATTCTATGTTACAAAGCGTTCATTAATTATGTTTACTTATGTTAACATGTGCGTCCCCATTGCCTAGTTATCTATTAGCACTTATCTATTCAAAGGCAACATATCCGATTTCTGTAGACGTACTGTCAGCCTTGAAACATAGTGATAACACCAAAATAACAATGACAAAAACGACATCATCCGTTTCGTGACCACAGTTATTTCCCGTTTTACATTACCGTTATAATGCAAGCCTGTACCAAATTGGCAACCTAGACGCCGTGTAACAAGCGAAACGAAATAAGAACAAGTATGTATCAGTTTGTTTTTATAAACCCGATATGTTATTGTAATCCTCCCGGCTAAGAAGAACTAATGTTGCCAACGTCAAGGGTAACTTGTTGGTTATGCAAGAAAAAAGGGACTATTAATGACTCTACCCCGAAGATAAAAACTTGCTTTTGACGCAAGGCAATTTACAATAAAAAATAAATAAAGTAACTAATAATAACCTTCAACAAGTACCAATACCGGTTAATCCGGAGAGTTTTGTGCATAAATTATTAGCGCTCATATTTCTCAGAAGATTTTATGTCATAGTGGTTAACGTGTCGTTGGCACCGTTGAATAGTAAGAACAATCGGAAACAGCATTGGTCAATGGCAATGTTAGAAATGTCCCCGAGGTGAAAGTCGACAACTTTGCAAATAATAACTGCGTGGGTGGTATTTGCGAAACAGATCATACAAACGTCAGTCAGAAGCTAATGAATGCAACGATCGTGATTAATACAATGATTTCACTTAAGCATTTGGTGATGAATGATGCCGACAAACATGGTCAATGGTACAATTACTAATGCCTACTATTTCTAACAATGAGGAACGCAATGATCAATTTGGAAGCATCAATATTTAAATAAGTAACGAGTTTGACAACATATCACGTATAAATGCAAATGTTAATGCATTGTACAAATACAAATATATGCAAATCGCAACCAAATATACGCACAATCCTACATTTATATGAGTAGACCACAATAAAAATAAGTATTGAAATGTATCTAATACTAGCTCCCTTATCAATCTGTACCTATGTAATTATAGAACTAAACCAAACTATTAATGCACTGTGATGTAACTAATCAACTAGAAATAGGTACCTACAAAGTTTTTTACCCCTTTCTTCTTATGCATTATAAACCAATACTGTATAGTTCATCGGAAATGATATTATGGGTAGAAAAATATCTTTAACTAGCTGTGCCCGCGACTTCGTTCGCGTGGTTGTCGAAAACAAAACAACATCGGTTAGATAATACACACCCATGACGATAAATTGAAAATTTCATGCAGCCGCCATCTTGAATTTAGATTCTGACAGCGCCATCATTTTCACCGCCCTCAAAAACCATGAAAACGATACCCATGATGATAAATTAAAAAATTCGGGCAGCGGCCATCTTGGATTGGCATTATGACAACACCATCATTTTCTCGAAAACCATGAAAACGATACCCATGACGATATACTAAAAATTTCGTGCAGTGGCCATCTTGGATTTACATTTTGACAGCACCATCGGTTTTACCACCCTCGAAAACCATGAAAACGATGCCTATGACGATATATTAAAAATTTCGTGCAGCGGCCATCTTGGATTTACATTTTGACAGCACTATCGGTTTTACCACCCTCGAAAACCATGAAAACGATGACTATGACGATAAATGAAAAATTTCGTGCAGCTGCCATCTTGGATTTACACTTTGACAGCACCATCGGTTTTACCACCCTCGAAAACCATGAAAACGACACCCATGACGATAAATTAAAAATTTCATGCAACGGCAACCATACATAAAATAAGAAACAATCATTCGAACATAGTGCCTCCTCCGATAAAATCAAAAACGCGTTAGCCCTGAATAATTGGCTCGCTGCCATTGCAGCGGTAAGTCCCCTCTTTGAGGAGTGGCTTGAGAGACGCTACGGCGTCCTCGCCTACCACCTGACACAGGTCCTCACCGGACATGGAAGTTTCGGGAGGTACCTGTGTCTGATGGGGCGGGAGGAAACGCCCGGGTGTCATCACTGCGAGGACCGCCCTGAGGACACGGTGGAACACACAGTGGGAGAATGCTCAGGGAAGTGATCGGCGATGGCGACCTCTCGCGTCCGGCCTTGTGCAGGCCATGATGCGGAGCGAGGGGGACTGGGATGCCGTCTGCTCCTTTTGCGAAGCAGTCATGCTAGCTAAGGAGGAGGCGGGACGCGTGAGGCAGCGAAGCGCCGCCTCCTCGCAACCCAGCCATCGCGAAGGACACACCGGGCGTCGGGGATCGCGGGACGATCTCCGGCCATCGTAAGCGCGGGCCTGCGGACAGCGAGCATGGATGGCTCCCCGTTCGACCAGAAACAGACCCGAGCGTACGGCTCGTCGCGTTTCGCGCGCGCCTCAAAGAGCCATCAGATCACCACAGATGGGGCCCAATAGGGCCGATGCCGATTCGGAATCGCGGTGAACCTAACGGGTAATCGGGGTTCCGGCTCGACGTGCAGGAGAAGGAACGGGGTGGTTTTTAGCCAGCAAGAGTCTGACATTATTGTAAATACAGTGATTTGAAAAAGTAACACACTGCAACTACAATTACTTGTATACTGGACTGATTTTGGTAAGATTCGTTCAAATACATAATGTTACAAAAATGTCGTTCGTACGATGTTTTAAACTTAAGGTGACCGTAAAGGCCAGATTTCAAAATACCTATAGTCTATTCTACTTGTTTTGAGGACGGGGGCTGCGTTCAAACGCATCCTCCCCAACCTCGGGGGGCCAAACGCCTCCTGCCGGAGGTTATACGCCGGGGTCATGCGGTCCATGGCCCTCTACGGCGCCCCTGTGTGGGCGCCGAACCTGATGCGGCGGCCCGCTTGGGCGCTGCTCATGGTACAGAGGGTCATGGCGATCCGAATGATCCGCGGATACCGCACAATCTCCGGGGAGTCGGCGAACCTCCTTACCGGCTTACCGCCGTGGGATCTGGAGGCGAAGGTGCTCGCGCGCGTATATTGCATGCGCGCGGAGGCACATCGCCGGGGCGAAACTCCGCTGCCGCGCCAGATAGGTGCGTGGCGGGATGAACTCCGGCGCGATCTCATGGCGGAATGACAGCAATGACTGTCGCAACCGAGGTCTAGGCTCGCTGCCATTGCAGCGGTAAGTCCTCTCTTTGAGGAGTGGCTTGAGAGACGCTACGGCGTCCTCACCTACCGCCTGACGCAGGTCCTCACCGGACATGGAAGTTTCGGGAGGTACCTGTGTCTGATGGGGCGGGAGGAAACGCCCGGGTGTCATCACTGCGAGGGCCGCCCTGAGGACACGGTGGAACACACAGTGGGAGAATGCCCTGCGTGGGCTGAGCACCGCTGTGCCCTCAGGGAAGTGGTTCCGGGGTTCCGGCTCGACGTGCAGGAGAAGGAACGGGGTGGTTTTTAGTCAGTAAGAGTCTGACACTCCCTCCCGCCTCACCCAGGCGGGAGCAGCCATTTGATGATTTTCCCAACTTAAAGAAAAAAAAAATCTACTTGTTTATAATATCAAGTAGTATCTTTACTTCGGACTTCAAACCAATGACCAAACGAAACCAATTTTCCAAAGGTGTCGTTTCGAGTACTATACTGAATTGCGTGTTGTAATATTTTACTTCTTCTACTCACTAAATTAATCATATCTTCTGATAGAGTGAACCGATTTCAATGAAACAAAAACTAAGTTACACCTCGAATTGCGTAGGATTTTTGTATATAAGCAATGTCTGCATTGAACTGGTAGATTTTACGTGATGCGCGCACAAACAAACAGACAAACAGACAAACAGACAAAAATTTCAAAAATGATGGAAATGGGTTCTTTTGGTTATCTTTTAACACGCTGGCTATTTTTTTTGTCAATTTCTTCAATGTACAAAAATTACTTTTCTACAGATTTATTATATGTATAGATATCCTAAACATCGTTTTAAAGAAATGAAACGATGAATAAATCAGACAAAGTTACATAAATTATTTCGGTTAATTAATCCAACTGATGACGTCAATAATCTCGCAGCTAATTCTACAAAAAAAACTATCGTTAATACCACACAGATATACTGTCTTATCTCCTTCGATAAATTTTGGTCTTTACTCCAGGATGTTATAAACAAATACAAACAAATATGTTTGACAAACTAAACGAAATAAAAAAGAAAAGTAAATCCGCAAACATATTAGGTGCAAAATGATGGTTATTTCCTGTTTAAATAAAAAATGAATAGAAAAACCAACGACAAGATTAGTGCAAACTAACAAAAAAATCTTGGCAGCTGAGGTCATTTTCAGAGAATATGTTGCGTTAAAAATCAGGGGCGTAATAGTAGGTGTGCATGCTGATTCACAACTTTTGTTTGTAATGATACTCAGAAATGATATTGGCAATGATCCACCTTTCTAAACATGGGCATATTTCTCATTCGTTTATAATCTTCCACATTTTTCGCAAAACTTTGTCTCTCAAGTGATGCACAGTACGGATCATGACATCATCTATGTAAATGAGGTTGTCATGGATCACTTTCGATTATATAACATCGACCACGTCAATGACACTAGTTTAATTTTTAGGAGGCAACATCCTGTTATATTTCTGTCATATTATGTTCAATAATTTTGTTTGATGCGACATTAAAGAAACACGAGTAGCTACTATGTATAAAGTAATGAATTTTAAAAACAAATTTTTGACGAAAGACTGCTTTGTCTTGAATTAAATCAATCTTAGAAATACTAGACATTAGGTCGACGGATGCTTAAGTATAGTAAATGACACTGCCAATTATAAATGATGGACAAAAATTAAATTCTAAAACCAACAATAATAGATATTATACTTAAGTTCCAGTAAAACCGCTCTAATGAGTTGACTCGCAAACTTGAATAATTGTGGAGAAACACGCGGACAAAAAAGGGTCGTAGGTAAGGCGTTGGAAGGGGATGGAGACGGCCACAAAAGGGACCTCAGTGTCGGAGGTCTTGTAAACAGAATGTAAAGGAAACGGTTTTTTGTCGGGGTTCGAAATCGGGCGTCGGCAAGTCCGGCGCGAGCGCAGGTAGGAGGAATTAAAGAATTTCTCTAGTTGTGCTCGCCCAGCCGATATTATCTTGGTGACTTACGAGTACAAACGTTGCTATCTCCGAGCCAACTGTTTGCACAAATATGGACGACCTTCCAGCTTGCATACGTGACTATGTTACGTGGCACATAAAACTGTATTGCCTTTTCTTGCCTCTTTATCTAGAAACCATCGTTTCTTAAGTAGTTTCCGAGATTTTTGTACTCGTAAGAATCCGGAATACTATCTGGACATTTTCAGAATTTCTAAGTACCTACTGCACGACGGTATCTTAATGCGTTTAAACTTTTTCACATGACTAAATAACAAAGATAATCTGGTCATGAACCCCTTACATGCTTTTAGTTTTTGGAATAATAATGTTCCTCAAAAATGTCCGTGTCATGTCAGAACATACATGGAGGCTATTGGAATCGTTCAAACAAATCGAATGTGACACAATAAAAAGCAATAAGACCGTTTTAAATATTCAGTCGTTTCAGATAAACCAAACCGGTTTCGAAGGTAGATAGATACCATCTGGCTATCTGAATTGTGAGTAGTTGTCCTTGGTTAGAGGTCAGCGGACATACAAAATTCACAGTAAGCTAGTCCCCTATTCACCGGGTCCCACAACGTATTAACGTGACGTGCTGTGAGCCAGACCTTGAATATGTTAAGGACCAGACAGGTCAACTGAATTCATGTGTACCCCTCTTTAATATTAATCGTGTTGAAAACAAACACTTTTTCATTTGTGTCATGTTCAAATTCTAACGCGTTTTGTTTAGCGTCACTTTTTGTGTTCCCGTTTTTGTATATATTTTTTTCTTTATTAATATTTATGTTATTTATACATTCTATTTTAGTGTTAAGATTTTTAAGTAGAGACACATTTTTATCAACAGAAATTGTAACTTTGAAGTTGGTATTAGTTTTATTGCTATTATTTTTAACATCATCTAATTATCTTCTTCTTTGTAAAGATCTTCGACGGCTTCTCGTGTTTAGCTATTATAAAACGTGATACCATCTTAAACATGATACGTATCTCGAGTGTAAATATCTTTTAATTGCTTTAACTTTGTAACCTCATAGGTAACTTGAAACTCTCCAAGTTATTTGTATATTCACACAATATATAAGTATCTATGGTTCTTCCCATAAAAGCCAAGTGCAGTATGTCTATTATTGTTCTAAGCAACACTTTCGTTTTTGTCAAGTGTTAATACATCTGTTGTTGTCATGGCTATTTATCGACTGCATGTGAAGGCAATGGAAATTTTAATGAGAAATTTTAAGACATACTCTACTATTGTGAGAAATTGTGAATGCTTCATGCAATATCATAGAGGCAGCAAAATTTAAGAGAAAATTCCTTACTAATCTTTTTCTGATTTTCCCTATGAATGCATGCAGTTAGTATAGTATTGTTAATACTGTCAATACTCAATAGTTTGAATAAATGAAATATATATGACAGATGACATTAAAGTTCACAAACACTACGAAGAAATTAATTTACACTGCATCCAGATTGAAATCAAGTCAATGCAGGAAGCCGGACATTTGTATAGTTTAAACAAATCAACACATTAATCATTGGTTCGTATTCCGAGGCCTCTGCTTGCACATAACAATTAGATGAAGCCATATTTATATTGGAACAATTGAGTGCGTACAACTGTACAATTATGCCAATCACGCGTCGATTCGCCGATGCATTGCAATGCAAAACAATACTCGGTACAATCACAATCTAATCAGATGTCATTTGAATTATTTTGAAGAATTCATAATAGACGGAAGTATTTACACTTATGGCTTTGATAACTACATTGGTCGACATGACATTTGGCCCTTTACAGTGTGACACACCTTTATCACATACATTATTGTGACAGGACTCGACCTACTGACATAATTTTCCGTCAATGCCATTATTGACTGTAAACACAATATTGCAATTAATTTACCACCAGCAGTAAAATTATGGTGACATTTTTTATTGTGATTTTAAACGAGTAACTTTTTATTGCTATCCACGACAAATTAATTCTGGCATAGAATCAATCCCGTGTGCAGTAGAACATAGTGCAGCCAGTTCAGGACATGTTTCCGTATCCAATGGAACACGTTTAGCTGTGTTTGATTCAGGTCTTTGAACCTCTCGGTCTGCCTAAAGTTCACGACATCCAACTGTAGTTTGGGATACAGTTGCTGTTACGAATGATTCCAAAATGTTTACTTTTCTATTTATATTTCGTTTATTATCAGCCGTATTCCATTTCCCGAGTCAGTCAAGCCGAAAGATACGATGATGTTTACAATGTGCCGACGAATTTGGACCGCGTTTGTCCCAGTTTTCGGTTCATTTATACATAGATATACAACGTCACTAAACAGGGCTCGGAAATATTTCTCTCCATTCCTGGAGATAAGTGATCTAGCGAGCGGTGAAGGTAATGGCGGTGATATGGGCTCGGTGGACACAGCTGAGGGCAAATGTGCGGCAGGAGTAATGATGCGGATCACTCTCCGTCGCGCGGCTTGTTACATCTACCTAATTAGTAATAAGGAGACCACCTTTTATTTCTCCCGCTGACACACTGATCTTTAAGATTGCGTGAATTTCGGCTTCACGGTTTCAAACCAAAATGGCTTATAAATCGCAGCCAAGTGGAGCTTTATCAGAATAACATGCTGTAGATCACGCAGATAAGTAAAGCGGCGCACGTTCTTGAACATTTCATATCGATGTAGATCAGTACGAATCGATTAAAAATATAGTTCAAACACATTTGAAACATTAATTTGATACGTCTTAGTAAACAGAAAGACAGTTATATGATACTTAATAAGTAGACATTAAAACGGACGAGTTCGCATAATTAGGCACCACTTGGTATTAAGCTTGGAAGTAATTCGAGTAATTACAGCGTACGAAATTATTATTGTGAAATCGGCTCAAGTTTGTAATAAAGTTAGAATGTCTTGCCACACATGTTGCTTAGAGGAGTTTAGGGCCTACGTCCCTACATCGTAATACCATGAAGTTAATAACAAAACTATAAGAGGGATACAGCGTAAAATTTATATTGTAAATAATGAGTTTTCAAATCAACTTTAAAGCATGATAAAATGTAGAACATCTAATGATATTAAAGTTCTTCTGTACGCCACATTTACGCAACGGAATTGTATACAATGAAGTAACTGTCAATGCTTATCGATCTGAGTTATGTAAAAAAATATACAAACATTATATACCATCATGACAGATAAGAAGAGATATAATACTTACGACATAATAATAAGTTTTATTTTCCTTAAATGGGTCGGTAAAAGCGTAAAAACGTATGTATCGCGTATTCGGATTCACATTTTACGTTTACGTCATTCAATAAGTAAAATTATCATTAGTTTTTTTTTCTCTTATGTGACAGTTTTTATATTGCATAAACTGCTGAAGTGATTCGGATTAAAATTCAAATTCATTTAATCGTTTGCATTGGATGACTTTTTATACGAATATGGGTGAGATGAGGACAGCTAATTATATTTTATACGGTTTGGATAGTAATGATAAGTTACGGATATGTTTTTTGACATGATTGTAAGTTCTTTTAGTAGTACGTCAAATATCCTATAGAATTATAGATTGACACATGTATAAGTAAGTTGTTACTCAATACAGCTACTGTGTAACACATAAAAAAGACTCGCATTTAGAAAACTATCACGGCTATCCAAAGTGCGGTGTGAATAAAGTTATAAAAAGTTAGGAATCGACAAACTCTTACTTGTTTCCAAACAAAATGCTCATAAAGTTTTATGTTTATTTATTTTGTTGTAAAGAAAGTAAATATAGAATTTGATAGACTTTTTTGTAACAGTTACCTACATTTTGACATCACAATAAAATACTTCCAGTTACTTGTAGACAATTTACGAGTTGCGTGAAGTTAAATTAGTTTTTTTTTCTGTGATTTATTGACGCCTAGTCCACTGTTTCAAAGTTAGACATGAACCAAAACAGATTTGATGATTTTTAACACAACTTGACATCACATTTTTTTTAATAAATCGTTGCCCCACAGTAGTATTTTCTCCTGTGTCGTGGGTGCGTTTACAAACATACAAGTTCACATACACCATGACACCCAGACCCGGGACAACAATCTGTGGATCACACAAAGAGTTCGAAAAGCGACAATCGAACCCGCGACACGTTGCGCGGCAGTCAGTCGCCCAACCACCGCGCCAACCGTGCAGTCGATTATTCAATTCATTTTTTAATTTTCAATATTCAAAACATTATTCAATTTTTAAAGCTTACTTCATGGCTAATAAGGTCTTTAGTTAAAAATTAAAAAAATCAAGTATCAGTGAACTACACAATATCTTTTTACGGCAGTCATTGAAATGACTTATAACGTAACGTGGTTTATTGTTACGTAACTCTTAGCCAACCGTATCGTTGCACTGAAATAATCTGAACATTTGTAATTAACCACTGAAGCGGTGTAAGTGATTTTTTTCAGTAACTGAAGAAACTGGTTTTTGTAAGTAAAAGTGTTTCAGTAGTTGTATAGTATTGTGAGAAAACCGCTTCGTTTAACATAATATCAACGATTCACGTTTTTATTCTTTATTCTTTTTTATTATTTATATATACAACGTAGATATGGACCAAAAGTGTTATAAAGTATTATATTAAACTAGCGACCCGCCCCGACTTCGCATAGGTGCAATATGCATCTATTATGCATATAAACCATTCTAAAGAATCACTTTATCGATTAAAAAAAACGCATCAAAATCCGTTGCGTAGTTTTAAAGATCTAATGCATAGGCAACAGACATGAAGCAAAACACGACCTACAAAACACATAAACCTGGAAGAAATTAATCAAAATCTCATAATAAAAAATATATTTTCATTTAAATCAATTGTATAATATATAGGGCCTTTCATTTAACCAATAAAACCCGCACCTAAGGTAATACTCGTGTTCTTTAAGCAAATGTCGATACAAACACTAAACGTCTTGATATCTAATCGAATGACCACACTTTAATCGATTCTATGTTTATAGCAGTTTCCAATTCGATTCTCGATATTGGAAAGCGAGAATCGATATGATTGGAGAGCTGTTAGCGTGGGTGGAGAGACCTGTACTGTCGTATTGTCGTGCCCAAGTTCTAGGGCTAAGAAATATGCCGCTTAGGGCCAATGACCGAGTTGTAACCTAGGCTGTTGAATAAGATATTGGTAATTAGATTATGGTTGTCGTAAAACATATTAATTAGATTACATGACTTAACTATTCGATGAAGCTACTCGACCAGTTTCAACCACTACGAAATATGTATGTTTAGGCGGGATGCTAGATGCTATGGAAACAGTCGCTAGAAGACTAACTTTGTAAATATAAACGGGGCAGTCACTGGACAGCCCGCTGAATATCTATATGATAGATTGCAATACATAATAATAAATAAAAAAAATGCGGGATGCTCACAGCTTTAGTGGTAAAAAAAATGATAGTATTGCAACAAAAACAAAATGAATACAGGTATATTATTTTATATTGCAATTGTTCTTAAAGCAACTTACGTCCATATAATACCGTAATAGTAAATAATATAAAGAATGAAATGTGTGAATGTTATTTTAGCATGAATATGAAGAAGAATAAAACTCAAAGGATATTTTTACTCCAACATAGTTTGTTCTTAAATATAAGCAGACGGGCAACTGTAACATCGCCACATCAGTTTTTATGATTACAGAAATGTATGTACATTTATCGGCGAAACTTAATAACCAACTCTAATCTAAACTCGTTGGATTAAGTTAGACTTTTGACATTGGTTAAGAAGTTACTTTGATTTTTACTACTGTAAAAAAGCCAAGATCGAACTAAAGATATTAAAATTTATTTTGTAATCTGGCTTTTTACACTAAATAAACATTTTATTTATAAGTATTAAAGATATGCACATACAACAGACGACGTAGCGAACGTAACACGCGACGTCGTTGCTTCTCCTAAAGCAACTAAATCGCTCGTAGTTACAACTAAAAGTAGCCCGTCTACTTGGAATTCAATATTCTTTTATTTGCAATCAGTACGCTACTCACCCACATGCATCGTAGGCGTTATATCCCATAGGACTTGATGCAAGGCAATGTACGCATTTCTATTATTAGGGATAAGGAATTTAAACATAATTTACATATTATTATAGTTGCTATTTTTGCTTGTTGCTGCATCTGATCTTGGATATCTTTCCAAGTTATTGTCATACGTAAATTCACAGTCCTCTGCTGGACTGTCATGGACCTCGTCCATATTAAAAGGGCACACGAGACTGTAAAATGTAACTACTACTAGGAAGAAATCCCTTAAGGGATATGCAGTACCTATGTACCTCATACTTGTAATGTGTCGTCCTTTGTAATATTGTCTGTGTGGTGTAGGTATATGAAATTATAAATAAATAAAATACTACTTTTCACTACTTGTATTATGAGACCCATGTAATAGGGAGTGAGCCTATTGCCATATACCGGGCACAATTCCAGACTCCGTGTTACTACTGAGATTTTTTTTTAATCCCTCATTAATACTTTGCCCGACCCGGGAATCGAACCCGAGACCCCTTGCCTGGCAGTCGCACTTGAGATTCGGCCAACGAGGCAGTCACATAGTATAAAGTAGATGCTAATTCGGCTCTTATGGCATCGATAGAAAAAAAAGTGGTTAAAATTTATTCTGCTCAGCCAATTATTACTCATAAGTCGCAAAAATAACTGAGGTGGAAACTATATAACCCTGATCCCTAAAGAAACATCACTCAACATTTACTTACGCAACTGTATTATTATGTAAACCACCTTCAACGAACAAGATCAAGAGCTACACCGTAGTTCATTAAGAAAATAAACATACACAAGAATAGTTCAATTCGACATACATTTACTTAAAATATGTTCCGTAGTTATATACCTTCTTTCAACAACTATGCGTATTGTTTATGAATGTGCCGAATTGTTATTTAACATTATGTAAACTTTATTAAGTACTTAATATACGGGAAAGAGAAGCTATAGTATTGTATGTTTGTTTATAAGGTGAGCGTATGCGCACGCCTGCCATTAATCCTTGACAATAACCCAAAATTATAGTTCGCGCATGAAGTCTAAGCTAATTTTGGAACGGTGTTGTGTGAATGAAACGAACTAGCTGTATTAAGATGTGCGTTTCCCTTCGCAGGTTTGATTTTACTGACTATTTTTACTACAGTCATTGAGTCAGTAAACTGGGAAATTACAATGTTAATAGAGGTTTTTCTTGGGTTCAAGTCCATAACTAATTTGATGCTCTCAATAAATAGTCATTTTTAGTTTTCTTGTATTTAGTTTCTCGGTTAGTTTTAGTGTATCTTAAGTTGTACATATTTATTTTTTCCTTTCCTTATATTATTTAACCTTTAAATGTTATAATGTAAAGATTTAACTGAAGCAAATTTCAAACCCAATTAAAAAAAGCAATAGCAACAGCTATTAACCACGGTCAATAAGAAACCAGTCACATTATCCATATTTATACATATATAATAAGATTGAACAGTATCCTCTTCAATCGAGCATTCAATAAAAAAGAGACAATATTTCATCCCTTGTATAAAATCATCCCACAAAAAATATCAATACTCCCCACACGAAGCCATAAACATCCAATTTTATTTTACGACCTAGCATTAGGCGACACAAATAAATAAATAAAAACATGGCAATAAAAATAATGCTGGACACCCTTTATGTGGCAACCCTTCCTGGAACTATGTCGTTAAGGGATGCATATGTCAATGTATAACTCTTTAAGTAACACAATTCAAACCGCAATTGATTATGCCCGCATTTTTGACAACTGGAATTGGTTGCCAATTGGGTTATTGATTAGAGTACGCAGCCGATCATATAAATAGGTATTAGCTAATATATCGGATAGTTTTTGCAAGTCCAATGAATAAAGTTCACCATTTTAGAAATATGTTTGTGTAACTATGAAGCCCTAGATCTGTATGCTTCGTTTTGTAGTACAATCAAAACTGACTGAATTATACGCGTCTAAAGTTTTGATGACTTGCACTTTTCATACAATATAACGTGGTAAAATGACGTCATAGCACAACGTCCCATAAATTGTATTTTTTTTAATTTTTTAAACATAGAGATAGGTAGTAAATAGGTCGAAGTCATTATTAATTAGCCTAATTAAGGAGGATTTGGAGATATAATTGCGTTGTTATTTTCTTAATTTACGTCGTAATATCATTCTCCATTATTAGTTCCCTATTATTGTAATAATTTAATCCCTTATCTACTGGAACGCAAATCTTAGCGACGGCTTTTTTAATATGTTTCTTATGGTGGTAGACATAAAGTTAATTATTATGTCAAAAACTTATTTCCTGGACATCTAAAACAGTCTAAAATTAAGATGCTATCTTCAATCGCAATCGATAACAATATATCTCTTACAATCTTGATCTTGGACTGAAATAACAGAATAACATCCTATATTTTATCCTAGGTAACATCGTAATCACATGTTTGCTTAACAAGAAAATATTGCACCGTGTTTACAGTACATTTGTATCCTCGGTCCACCTAGACTAGATGGTGGCCATATTGAGAAAATCAACGTTCTTATCGTGTTTATCTACTAAAGCGCATTCTACTACTCGTATGTGAATAATATTACAACTTTTTCTAGTGGATAACGGATTAAAAATGCCAAGAATTTACTGGTTTGCCATTTTTGGGGATTTGAATCACAATGTGTTAGAAAAACATTCTGTCGTAATACAGTATTATATTGTTTGAAGTAATTAAACGAACATTGTCTTCAGTCCACACAAGTAGAATGATACTGTATATTTACAAAACACTCGTCGGAATGTCAAATGAATAAAAAGAAAACTCAATCACTTTCTTTCGATATTTATTGACATAAACAAGAGTCAATGCATTGGTATGTCAGTCTGATTAATCCTACATTGAACATGACATTTTGAGCATACGATGACAATATTCTACTAACGAGCGGATCAATTACTGCACTTCTTACATTCTTCAGATGCACTCACACAAATATAAAGTTTAGAAAAAAATACTGGAACTATGTATTTGCCAGTTACGTACAAGTAAGACTAGTGGCCAGATTAGATACTATATAATCGTAAGCTGTTTGCAAACGTCTATACTTTTATACTTCATTGTAATGAAATTACAGGGTTTGACAATTCGCAAACTTTAGTGTGATCTACAGTAATGCTATTCTCAATACAGAACATAACAATTTCTAAAATTCAAATAAAAATGTGGACAAATATCATTGACTAAATTCATTTATTCTATAAAAAAACTGTACTGAATTGGTAATACTACGATGTGTCGGCGACCTTCAAAATATACATATGTACTTATTATTTATTCTACTATTTTAATTATACTACATATATGCAGGCGGTACGGTTTACGAAAGTAACAGGTTGCTATCGTATCCCTAAGCAACACGTTTTGTGCACACAGCTGTTTCTATATATTTGCCTCAGCAGGTGTCAGAATTATTGCATATATAATTTCCCCTTTTTTATATGTATATGCAGCATTATTTTATATTGAATATGATAGGTAATTACGTGTCATGTATTGAAAATGAAAGCATATCTAAATATCCTTACTAATATTATAAATCTGAAAGTGAGTTTGTTTGTTTGTTCCACTTTCACGCCGTAACTACTGAACCGATTGCTTTGAAATTTTGCATAGGTAAATTTAGAAGTCCGGATTAAATAATAGGGTACTTTTTAACCCGGTAAAATTTGATATTCTCGAGGAAAAACAAAAGTATTGGTATAGATAGCGCTGTGTGTATTGGTATATGTTACATAGGTTACTTTTTATCCTTTTGTGACGCGAGCGAAGCCGCGGGTAAAAGCTAGTAGTATATAAATTTGACCTTCGAAAGACAGACATATTTGCAACGACTTAAGAAGATTCTAAAAACATTCTCAAAGCAGTCTTCGTTCCTCAAGGCACTGGCTGGGTCTGAGCACCGCCTTAAACGACACGGAAGGAGTGTTCCCTACATGGCCACGACTGGGATATAGTGGCTAGGAAACAGGTCTCTAGGAACGATAATAGTGATCGTAATAAGCTGAAATGGTGTGTGCGTGTTACCAGCCGGCCGGCGTTAGGGGGTCCAACCACTTATGATGCCGCCGCGCAACATGTGTGGGGAATATTTGCACGTCTATCTGTTAATCTTTTTAATTGATCCAGTTTTATATTTATTTCTATTTTCTATCTCAGTTGCCATTAGTGCTAATGTTGTCTAATAGGGGAGTATGGCAAAGGAAAATTTATCGTGAGGACCCCAAGTGACTTGGCTCAGAATGAGAACATGATTTGTTGTTAGTGTGGTTCTTAATTGGAAAAATGAAATGTTTTCTAATCGAATCTTTAATACTATTAGCTAGAAATCTGAATGTCAACGTCAAAGTCAAAATGATTTATTTCACTTAGACCAGGAAGGCACTTTTGAACGTCAACAAAAAATTAAGACCGAAGCTATTTGCTCATACCAAGGTGTAAATTCCTATGGAAAAGAACGAGAAACAAACTCCATAGGTTACTCTTTTTCAATCAGGTTTACAATAGAATGCGTCTAGTTATAATAATATCTACTAAATTGAAATGCAATAAAACAGAACACTACATACAATTTTTTTTTTCTAAACACACGACGAATACGTAACCGTCCGATGATTTATATCATTTCATATTCACACGTTACCACATTCACGTGACCATATTTACAAGTCAATTATAATTGCAGTACACACAGGTCAGTCATCTATGCAATTAAACATGTTCTTGATCAACCTTTGACCTCTTTCGCTATAATCACAAACGATTTCCTGCATCATATTCAAAGAAAACCATCAATATGCGGCATGGAAACTAACAATAAATTGCACTCATTTTATACAGGCATAGACACTTCAAAGGTTTTATGGAATTGATTCCAATTACTTCTAGCGAAACGACGAATGTTAATCTTGAGCTGGAATAAAACGAATAACTGTAAACTGTAGTAAATTCAAATTAATATCTATACTTTATGAGATAACGTTTTATATTTTATAGTATTTCTAGCTAATAAAGTTATGGAGACTAGTTTTAATGGAGAAATTAATTAAATATCAAGAAAAACGATTTAAACTAACACATACTAACATAACATCACATCACGCCTTTTATCCCCGAAGGGGTAGGCATAGATAGTAAACATTACGACACTTAATGCCAATGTACGATGTAACACCCGCTTTTAACTATTTATGTTATTAGTCCTATGTAATAGGGGTTGAACATATTGCCAATACCAGGCAAAATTTCAGACTTCGTGCTACTACTGACATTTTTTTATAATCCCTGTAATACTTTGCCCGACCCGGGATTCGAACCCGAGATACCTTGCCCGGCAGTAGCACTTGCGACCACTCGGCCAACGAGGCAGGTAACAGGTAGTGTTGCGACAAATATGAAAACGGATAATTTGAGTACCTATTTTAAACTCAGTGGTCATTGAGTCATGTTTAGCTATACAGATGTCTAATGGGGATGATGACAGGGTATGAAAATTAAAAATATAATTAGTCCGTAAGTTAGGTAATTAAAAAATATTAGACCCGTATTTTTTTATTTTGTCGTATATTAAAACAATACTCAGATAAAACGAATCAAAGTTTAGGAGTGGGGGCTAAAACGTCATTTCTTAGTATAAAATGTACTGAGAAGTGACGTCACGCGACATTTCAAATCAATATATCTTCGAAACTATTCGTTTCCGTAAGAAAATAAAAAATACGTGTCTAATGTTTTTAAATAATCTACCAGACGGACATTAAAATAAAAATTAGTCGTCTACCCTATTTGTCATTTATTAATATGGTAACTACTATACCTATACCGAGTTATCACAAGTTCAAAAAGCAAAAACAAGACGCATTCACGTGTCACGTCGACTTTGATCTAAGACTGTCATGTATAGTTGACGGATTACTCACATCACCTTCTAATTACTAATGTTACCCTGGTACAATCACGTAAAAGTAAAATAATATAGACTTTATAGCCGCTAAATTAGAGTATAGATTTCCTCATAAGTTAATTGCTATAGGTTTATTAATGGCAATACGGAACATCGATCTTTACTTAAAGCAATGGATTTTTAGAAAACGAAATCAAATAATAGTGAATCATTACACACAATTGCAATTGTTCTTGCAGGTAATACAGGTTAATGCAATTGGTACACACACGGTTTCAAAACTGCAATATAATTACAACTCTATTAATAGAAAAACTGCCTAAAAGGTTTTCGAAGCTTGTCCTCAGTCACCCGTCAAGGACCACACAATAAAATAATAATTAATATTTATTAGAAAACAAAATTGATGAACAAGTATCTGAGTTCATATTTTTAAAGTGTAAATTATTAGTTTCGAAAGTGGGAAGCCACAAACGTCTGTCTAATAGTCTTTGTTCCCTTTTAGTGAACACTTGACCATCTTCATAAAACCATCAACGGATTCTTTGTTACAAGCCTGGGAAAGTTTACGAAATTCTAGATAAGTAACCGTATATGTTTTGTATCAAACCGAGGCTCACATATTGTAATGTGTGATTTGTTGATACGAAAAATCAATATTTTTTCGTAGAAATGATAAATGTTATCGTTTTGATAAGTGATGTCAGTACCGCATTGTCGTCGGCGTCGACTCGCGGATACATTTGACGCATTCAAATCATTTACGTACAATTGCATAATGTTAGCTTTAAGATATTCTTGTTTAGTGAAGAATTTTGAATGTATTTATGCACTTCTGTGGGAAGATAAGAGGTTTAAAGTGTTTGATATTTCATTAAATATTTATCTATTATGTGTGTCTGTGTTTCTACTTAGGTATATGTTATTTTTGCATTATTGGAATTTCTGTTTGGACTCTTAACATTGCATAATAAACCATAGAACATGGAACAGAAGATCTATTACAGAACAAAACAGACTTTAAACGTAGAATATAAAGGTAGGGACTGACGCACGGTAATTTACACATCTAACATTAACAGTTTAAACAGTGTAGATAAGGTTTTACAGCAAACTGTCAACAACGATAACCGTTCCCGTACATTGATCGTAATTATTAATTAGTTTGTAGTTCTCAGCAACATAATTAGACATTAAATTAATTAATTACAAGTAGTCAAAGGTTCAGTCGGTGCGTCTATCGGAAAACGTGATTTAAGATACGGTTTAAGATAAACCAACGGGATATGATTAAGTTTTTATTGGAGAAATAAAACCACTCATTGCATAGTGTACATTATTAGCTAAGTTTGCTCTAAATGTAGCGAAAATTGTAGGCAATAATCGAACTCATATTTAGAAAATTGTTATAACAGAGTTGTAAATGGACATGGTATTTCAAACGATTAACGTTACATGTTTAAAATATTTAAAGTCGAGTTTCCGATAACCACTAAATGTGTAGAAACGTCTACATACCTAGATACATAAGCAGATTGAATTATAAATGTAAAGTCACAAGGGAATTACGCAAGCGTACGATAATGTTCCTAATTACGTCACAGCATAAGTGCATAATACGATGCGTCTATTGTTTAGTTGCAAATTTCTTGCAGTTTTAGGTACTGACGTGGGCTTCTGAAGTAGTATACGTAGCAGTGGAGTTGAAATACAAACCTATAGCTGGTTTAATAAAGACTAAAATTATGTAAACTCATGTCATGTCTAATATCAATGTGTAGGTCTAGGACATGCATATTTCTGGAATAAGAAATTAGTTTCTATGTTATCAAGTTTAAAGCAATTTATCACTTAATTTTAATGATAAGTAGCAAAATGTTAGGTGGTGATTAGAGTAACGTAAGTACATTTCTACGAATACGCAATTTTATATCAAGATGATAACGATGCGGAGTGGTTATCTGAAGTTTTTCAATTGAAATTATTCATCTATACAAAATAACGATATGAGTCATTTCATAGGCAATTGTTTGAAGTTTACCGATTCATATCTTTGCTACTAGGTATGATGGATTTAATATTGTTGCAAGCTACTAGTGTACACAAACCTAATTGTTTCACGTAACCTATTGTTAACGCACTTTGCAAACAATAGATATTCCTTTGTTGTATCGGCTAGATGCACAAACTCGTGCATTTTATTTAAAATTATGGGATTATCATTGTCCACAAACCAGGCTGCCATTACAATAGTTTCTGTGACGCCCACATCACATAATGGTCTATGGTGTATGACTCTATGACCCATAAAGCCCCACCTTTACTAAAGATGTCCTATTTACGCACCTCAATGAATGAGTCCATACAAAATTACGGAGTCAGTCACGCGTTGCATGCACTATCTGTCATCATCCTTTTGTTATCCATTGCTGCTGACATTTCAATTTGATGTTCCAAAGCAAATCACAACACGTAATGTACGGGTATTATATTAAATTAGTCGTCTGTTCGGTGACTTTGAAATTGGGTAATTATTTGAAACTAGTCGTTGAATTGTGTATTTAACTATTATTTTAAATTAATGTGAGGATGTCAGATGAGGTTATGTCAGTTTGGGAAGTTTTTATGCAGTAGTAGCTTCAAGGCTCGTAAATTATGGCTTCTAACCTTTAGAACAACCGAAAATTACGGTAGGTAGAGGATAATTTCGAAAAGACTACAATAACTGCAAAACATAAAATTTGTAATGTATTTTAAGAAACAACGCATTCGATATATTGATGCAGACAGCTTCGATGTGAATTTAAATAGGTAGGTGTGATACGTATCTTCATAAATGTAATTAAAATACGAAAACACAATCTTTCCCAGTCGCACAACCAAGCTACAATGAGAAGAATTTCATAACACATCTGATAGATTAATATTCATCAAATCCCAGTTAAAAGTCCAGTTAGTCTTATCAGTGAAGGCACGGAAAAAATCTCACAACACCAACGAATTACTCTCAATACCTACTCGTAAGTCACATGCACAGCTTTATATTAAACCAGATGACATCACGAGTGCTCTAGAGGGGCGTAAAACAATGGCTCAATGATAGGACCCACTTTACAACGCTAATCAGATTAGATACGCATGTTAGTACTGTTACAAAATTAGACATTGTAACACACCTACTGAATATAGTCAATACTAATTACAGAAACAGTGAAGAAAGTTTTAATGATGAATATGTAACAGTAGATGAAGACTGAAGTAATGGTAGCGATGATAGATTGGCTAATGACTACGATATTTAGAATAACAATTATAATATAGAGGGAGAGAGAAACTAGAAGAAAGATATAGTTACAAATACTGCTTTAGTAGGAACATGTGTGGATACTGGTGAACAGGACAGAAGTAGGTATACCCTATCTACACCTTTGGAAAACAACAAGAATGATACTTACTATAATATACCTCTAGATACTTCGATAAAAACACGTTAAACCCAGTAAAAGAAAGATAAACCAAACATTTCTATTTTAATGCAGGAAATAATTAGTTTAATTCGGCTGACCTTGACTCTTATTTTGACCTTAACATCTGTATCTATTGCTTGCATAACGTTTGTAGAACTTACTCAATATTTATTTTCACTTTTCAATTTATCGTATTTACGTTTAATTCCTTGTCTGGGTCGAAGATTTACGCTCTCTCTGGAATTCTTTGAAGGAATTATAACTACTTACTTATTACTACTGTTTTTTCACACTCATTGCCCAACTTATCTCCTTGTTCGGTATAGAAACTACCAATTTAACTCCACAGTTCTCTTTCGTTCTACGCACATTTCATTAATCAATTTATCTAATTTCAGTTTCATGTCTTTTGCACCGTTTTAGTGGCCAAAGTTAATGAACTTCTATATCGTTTGAAGATCTAACATTAAAATCGTTACTTGGGTATTAACTATCGTAATTTACGTGTATAAACTACAATTAATTACCTACCAATTAATACTAGTAATAAAACCTCATGCACCAATTAGGTATAAAAATAAAAGAAAGTGCTAGAACTTTCGCTACTAATTTCTACCACTTAACAGAAACACTAAATTTGATTCCTAAGATTTCTCAAAGACCAGTCATAATATCTTCATTAACGACCTATTGTTCTAAATTAATCTTTAAAACATCATAATTAAAATTGAGAACAGAATAACATCAGCCATTATTATCTCACACGGCACATAAATATTCAATCACGCCAGCATCTCATGTTACCACGATGACATGAACTTGAGATCATATGATGATAAAATTAATACACCTACCACGATAAAATAACTGAGATTTTAAGTATAATTTAATGTAAGTCGACTCATAATAAAGTTAATAATATCACACACCGTAGCACATTATTTATTGCTAGAAGTACTGTATGATGTAAATGTAGACCTACAATCCAAGTCGTTGTTGTGTGACCACTGGGGACACGAGATAACAATACAGGCACATATTAATATCTCCATATACACATTTATACACTGGTGTATTTATTATTGACCACTGGGACGGAGAATATTATAAATGGACCACATTTCAAACGAATTTCGATCTACTTTAACAGAGACTACAGCTAACAGATTGCAATCTGCATTACCTGACGTTATTCATCGCATGAAGACCTAATAACACCATTTTTTTTCACTGCGCATGCGACTCTTGATACAAATTCGCGAACCAAATTGTATCGGGCTGGGGGTGAAAGTAGACGTGCTTTCACTGCATTCAGCGTTCAGATAAAATAATTTTTAGCTCGTGACGTTCTATAAGATCAGATGATACGCAGCGTAAAATCCCTAACCGGTGTTTAAAATTGATACATAAAACTCAGTTGTCACAAATGTTACGCCCACTTGCAATAAATTACCATTTATAATGCAATAACGGTGTTTAAACTAAGAAATGTTTGGTCCACATGGAGTAATATAAATTGACAGTGACAAAATTAAACGGTTCGCATTAGTATTCGTCAGCCTGCAGTGATAAAAATGATGGATTAACAAGTCTCGGGCAGTGAGATCGGAATGACATTCATTAATATCCAAGATGTGTGTTAATCCTGCTAAATGTTATCTAAACTGTAGATGGCAGCCAAGTACAGCTCACATCGTATCATCAGCATTAAGTAAATCATTGGTCACGATCTCTGCAAGCATTATTGTATTCACACGAATTCAACAAGTGTAAAATATATAGATCCACAGTAAAATTTCAAATGTCCTTCATTTATCAGTATACGAACTCTGAATTAGACTTTATGCAACTCGTACTAAGTAGCATTTTGTGTACTCACGAAAAGTCTATGTTTAGACAGCGAAATTATCATTTCCGCCTAAAAATAATAATGTCACTGTCGAGTTGCTCATAGAGAAGTTTGTATGAATATTTTATATAATCATAAATTGGATAAACGTACTATCTCTTAGCAAAATGATGAAAAAAAATCAAAATTTTTGATGGCGATGTAATTAATTTTCGTTTAGAAGAAAGCCAAACATCAAGGCGAAAGTTATTTAAGATACAGATAATCTAAACACAAACACGAAAAGCCATTAATGTCAAGATTAGCCCAATTAAATAACTAGAAATCTATCAAGAAGAACTAGAAATTGATAAAGACTAAGTAATGTGTAATCTTGGAGCTGAGACTCTCACAAATGACCCTAGATTTGCTCACATTAGCTGGTTTAGTATGGAATATTCAGGAGTAAACGAGAGCGAGCTTGTCAAGACTTATAGGTGCAGTTTGCCATCGGGCCATTATCATGGCTGCATCGGCGAGTGGAAAGCAATGGAACTCACCTACGACAGCCAGATACGTTTACTTCGTGCGTTCCCATATACGGCTAATTCGAAATTGCTTTCTTTGATATGGTTAAGTGGAAATACATTTTTGTTGAGCTTTGCTTTTTGTTACATGTCACAAAGTGATTTAAATACTATTTCACCAAGATTTCTTTAATCAGTAAATTCACGTAAGATAGTTAATTTTCAATTTTGAATGTTTCATCAGATTCAATGTTAAACATAAATGAGCACCATATTGTAATTAATTACAAAGCATTTTGTTCTGGTATTTGGCTTGAGCAATTTTTTCGAAACACCATACAATTTCAATATTGTAATCCCAATTAAGATTATGTAATTAATATTTAACTGTATTCAAATAATAGCGAAGTTAAACGGACAATAGCATTTTTTTACATACAGTTGTATAAAAACCGGCGTATCGGCAAACATAATCATAGTCAAGAGCCATAGTCAAGTCTGCAATCACGGCAACTCAAAATTTTATTACCGGTAATTTGGCTTTCCGTTCCAAACTGACGCTTGTAAATATTTTTTATCGTTTATATTGATTAGAATGAAGAATCTGCGTGACTGACATCATAGAGGCCGATCGAATTTTCACGTTTCAGAAAAAAAGACGATTTGTTTTAAATTGGAACAGAACAATTAGATCGTAAACCGCAAACATCGAAGTCAGATTCGCGGTAACGCCTAGTGCGAATGTGGCTCCCTCATTGTTCGACGCGAGTAGGTCATAATTACTTAAAGGCCTTGTCTGATAACATTGGTGTGATGGATGTGTCCTCAGTGAATGTAGGCGAGATAAACGCATTCACACGACATGTGCAACAATTATTATGTTCCACAATAAAACAGCTGAAGCCTCAAGCTGGTATTCTTGTGAAACTGCACAGATGTTCGATACAACGTTGACTTATTTCGAGTCGGACAGACGTAAAGTCAACGTCCATTCACTCGCTTCCGGACACAACAATAATTTTCGCGTCTACGCTGAATACTATGTTTGATAAATACTTTGAAATATGTAAATTGAGTTTGGGATCGAACGATGACCGCTATTAGTCTTCAACAAACGGTTCTTAAATTATTGCGAACTTGTGAATTTACTGCAATCTTTTTGATGTTCAAGCGGAGTGTATTTTGAATGAGCTATCATGGCACAAGAGTGCAGATAGTTAAGTAAATAAGTACGGCAAGTACTCCACTGACTAGCCTTAATATTCAGTCATGTGTATGATTCATTCTATGAACAACGCATCACTACCTTTGGACTTTGGTAACGTTACTGTCAACATTGGATCATCACTATCTTTCGAAAATTTGGCCACCTTTGCTGAAAGTCAGTTCGCAAAATTGCTCCCTGGCCCGTAACCTTGGCAAATCCCATTGTGCATTGAGTGTGTAGCTTTACTATACAAGGAAGTGCACCTGGTCATCAGCTGTGTACTTAAGCTCCCCTTTACGTTGATATCGCAGAGTGGGGTGGTCCTAATTGCCGTATAGACCGTTGCAAATGTCTTAATGTACGTAGTTAGGTGCATAGTTTGAGGAAATGAAGCGGTAGGGCCGCTCAGTGCTTAGCCGGTGGTCGGAACGTAAACCGTAACCGCTCGCTAATCACGCCACTATTACGAAGATAGCAAAGGTGCGCTGGCGCACACTGCATACTGCAACCAATCGTTCACAAACACAGACAAAAAAATCTTTTTTCCTTAAGCAAATTAAATTGGTTACACAAAATTATGTTTGCTGAAATCGTTAAAGTAATTACACTCAGAAACAATAACACAATAAAGGCACTATTAAAGTATTTTTTAATGATAAAATCGAGTTTTACGATGACAAAAACTGTTTATCTTTTGCTCGTCAAATTAGATAAAAAAATAACCTTCGTCAAAACAACATCAATGAGAAGCGTACACTGGAACACCTATTTGAAAAAATCAAAGCCAGTAAATAGAAAAAAAACACCAGTTGCATAAACACTTATTTCAAATTCGAGAACATTCAATTACTTTTTTCTGAACACTGCACACACGTTATTTAAAAGCACTATTCATCAACAGACAGTTCAGGAAACTAAATAACGTATTTTTTCTGTCGCACAACAGATTTGACATTGACCTCGAGATTTAAATTGAATAAGAAATAACTATTTAGTCAAGTCAAAGTCATTAAGTTACTTGTATATTCTAAAATACAGTTAGTTATTAAGAGGAGGAATCCACTTTAAGCTAAACATAAGGAAATCGTTAAATACAATCATAAAACGTCAAAACTTCAGGCTTAGCACGCATTGAATGTATTTATTGGTCAGTGCGATCCTCGATAAGATATCTATTTAGCAGTGTTAGATTGCTACGGACATTACTATTAATCGGTAGTTGTTCCAACGCTTTAATTATCCCTCCAAGCAATTTCCGATGTACACACTAAATTGATTTATCTCTACCATACCAATAACCAAACCCGTTTCAAAGATTCACGCTAAGCAATAAAATTTATTGAAAAAATAACTCAACAGGAAGGTACGAACTGTCGGCAGGTAAACCTTGGACACGTGTGAAGCTTGTACTCATCAATGACACAAAATTGATCAAACTATTTACTCAAACTGACGTAAGAACTATTAATTAATTACTAACTTATGTAGGTAAGTAACTTCACTTTAAACATCATCCGACTAAAACCTATTCAATGGAATTCAAATCGAATTTACGTAGGTAGATGCTAAACGATTGTCTACTTGCAAATTTATTTCACTAGGTATCCATACGAATTCTTCGTAATTAGTTTATCGAACAAGTTTTTGTTAACACGAGCGTAAAGAAATGTTTAAAAATACTTACCAAGGATATGTGCAAATTATAAACTATTCGTATCGTTACTTCGAATCGTTGTCGAATGCACGTTGCAATTCAAGTCCTCGCCAGAAAATTTTCCGGATCACTCAATTCCGCTCACTGTCGCACTGTCACTTATCGAGCACGGCCGGCTTTTTAAGTTATCACGCCAAAGTGTGTGCCTCCGTGGGAACGGTGCGTGGTGTCGATTCGATGGATCGGTGCGGACTGGCTGGCTGTCGCACGTCGGCCGCCGACTCCGAAACTCGACTTGTGTTCACTAGACACAGAATAGGGGCATGCTGTGCATAATCGCCTCTTTGCATCGATATCATACAACTTTTGTTGTAAACTATTCACAAGTTTGTGCGTTGTAACCAATTTACATCACTCGCAATAATGATGAGTTTATTTTTAAACTAACCAATGAAAATGAATCCGGATTTAAATAGATATTTATTCAGAAGTTTTTAGTCTGACAAATTGTGACTATGATACGCGTAATTTTGACAAACAAGTTAAAGCAAAAAGTGCTGAAAGCATTGACCGCAACATCGCGTGGATATAATTGTATCCGAGTAGTCGGTAACATGAAATATATTGTTCATCATCAACTGATTATATACACACTGGCACACATGTCAGTGCTGGATTAGCACTGTGTCTAATTGTGGGAATACGCGCGTGTTCAAGATCGCGCCACCTCTCAGCTATTCGCGCGCCTTTTACTACACACGTTTTTTTTAAAAGATGCAATGACTTTTTGGAACGACTGTAAAGATGCGACAAAAGAATAATCATTTGTCGCTGTAGTTCTAGTTATAATAAGATGACAACAGTTATCAGTATAGACAAGCTTATGAAACATGAACTTGAGTAACTGATGTCCATATTCAATAAATTAGTTATAGAAAACTAAACAAGAGTTTACTTTTATAAACAAACATTGAACAAATCTAGGAATAAAAATTTTCATAGGAATCTGTAGGATACCTACAACAAACAGCTACTTACAATTTTATTTTTAAAATATAAGAATAGTTAAGAGAGTAATTAAATAGATAATGGCATTGGATTGGACATTGTTTATCGATAGTCTAGTCTAGCCAAAATTGTATTGTTACCAACTATAATTAAATAAAATTTCCCGTGTCTTGATTTGAAATATTTATTACAAAGAAGCAACCAGTTTTGCAAGATAAACAATTCTGTATGGGGATTTACAGCGTAAATTCCGTTATTGTATTTGGTTCTATTCGTACCTACATATGTTTCCCAAAGATTATTATTTATCTTGAACTTTTTTCAGTAAATAGTTTGAGGTCAATACTTATTCTACTTAATCAAATTCAACTCGAATGACCCACAAAAGTAATGAGTAACATATAATAAAAGTTACTTAATCTTTTTAAATGCATGCATATAACATACCTATAACATAATTTATATAACTACATAAATATTTACAACTTAAAACCAACTACAACTAAATTATTAATTTAAACGAAAGTATAAAAAAGAAAATAACAAAAATTGAATATAATAAATATAATTAACTTACTAATAAAACTTACTAATTTACAAAATTCATACTTAGACACGTCCTAAATTATAGAAACAAAACATAATCTAGAACGTAAATTCATTAAAATATGCAGGTCATAATAAATAAATAGGATACCTACTTGTGCACAAACAATAGCATTCAGCAGTTAATTCAACAAAAAACTAGACTGGTCTAGAATAAATAACAGCTTAGCAAAATTTAAATAGAAATAAAAATAAAATTCTGCTTTTAAATCAATTTTATCTCTCAACTGTGATTGGCTAGACAAAGTGGCGAGATTATTTGTTTAATGACGATTTTACAAAAATGTATAATTATAGTAAACAAAATACGTTGTTCATGTCAGCACTTTTGTGAATGTAGCTTAAGTTTGACGTAATTAGTTTTACTGTTTTCTCTTAATTAGCAATAAGTTCAAATAAAATTGATTGATTTTAGTACACGTAGGTATTTCTCAGGTTATGGAGAAATAACAAAAATATTTATCGTAATATTTTTCCCGAAGGGTGCAGAGGTGGTCATTTCGGCACTTAATGCAACCTTTAACTATTTATGTTATGAGTCCCATGTCATAGGGGGTGAGCCTATTGCCATATGCCGAGCACAGTTCCAGACTCCGTGCTACAACTACACTGAGATTTTTTTTTAAACCCAGGAGTACTTATTTGACACTGACGTAATTTTCTTCCTCTTTTTCATTGTCATCCCTTCACTTCATATTATCTAGCATTTCTGAGAACAAAATTATTACAAGAACACTAAAATATCTAACTTTAATAAATTCATATTATACAAAAGAAAATTTGCCACCTGGAAGTCTCAGGGTTACGACTCCAGCGAACTCCAAAATTGCTAAGGGACCCAAAAATATTATACGTGACGAAATAGCCGTACGCAATCACCATAAACCGGGGATGTCTCTCACTAAAGTAATATCAGAATATAGGTAACTTGTTTACCCAAAAAGGTTTTTGGAAGACGAAACTGAATTAGGCACTTACAGGGACAAAATATTATGTGTATGTACCAGTAGGTTTCCACACGTGGTTTCGTCTGTCACCAACCACCTAATGTCCAGCGAATAAAATCATACAAAACGCTCTGTTGCAACGTGTAATCACAAATCTTACTTAAATAGGTACTGGAAATGTAATGAAAATGCTTGAGGCATACAAACCATTTAAACATACGTGACCATTACAGCATTAAAACTGAAAAGTAATTGTTACGGTAAGTATCACAGGGCTGATGCCGATACGGAGCCACAGAGGACTAAACGGGTTGCCGAGGCTTCAGGTCGAAATGCAGGAGTAGGAACGGGGTGGTTTTTAGTCAGTAAGAGTCTGACACTGCCTTCCGCTTTACCCAGGCGTAAGAAGTCATTCGATGACCCCCCCCCCTTAAAAAGTGGTAAATATCATTCACTTTTCAATTAGGTATTGCGGCTTTCTTTGCCAGACTGCGTTTCACTGCCAAAACATACGTGTTACAATTATGGATCACCCTAGACTCCCTTTGGAGAGTCCTTAGATGCACTTTTAATTACTTCGGCCAAGAAAGCGGTCTATTCAATGATTATTATTTATTTTGTATGGACAAATGCACATGTGTATGTTATTCTTATCAATGAAAGGATTTCCATTAGGGCAGTACGTACTACTGATTCAAAGATGGCGATGAAACTACAATGATTTTGGCATTGTAGTGTCAACACATAACGGCGACCACTTGTCGTGAAGTGGCCGGCAAAGTATCATTCTATGTTTCATTTATGCTCTCAATAAAATGGTTCTTGATAAGAAAACAAAATACAATACATGTCAGTCAAAGTCAGTACAATCGAATATATTTACGGTTCTTCATAGTATTATCATAATATTGAAAAACTCAAGACTCTTTTTGTGACATTTTTACTACACATCAGCTATTGTAAACCTTCTAACGAAGATCCCGAAAGTAATAATGAAATCATTTCCACTTATTATGCATCTAAATTACTATTTACTTCACTACTGTGAAGTGGCGTTTTAAAAACATTCAGTAATCAGAAACACAGAACCTCAGTTTTCAATTTCTTCTGATACTAGGTATATGACAGTAAATTCTTCACTCACACTGTGAGATTCAATACTTATCTATATTTAAATATAATATCTAAATGCATTACTTTAATCAATACAAAATGCAAATAAAGTCATTAACAAATCGTCAAACAAAAATAAGCATTTTGAATCGTAATAAGAAAAAATTAAGAGTGTTAATTGCTTGTGACGAATATGAATAGATGTTATACCGTTAGGAACCAGTAAAGGACGTATCTTAACTGCTTTGAAATAATCAGTGAGCTTTTAAGATGTGTCGGTGTGAGAGAAAGGGGTCCTTCGGTGGCGCCATCGGTATACCATAATGTAATGTACTAAGAGGCCCCAAACATATTTTATTTACTCGTCAATAAAAATTTGGAACATAAAAATTTGAAATATATTTGTAAGTAGCATGTTAGGTACATCATCAATCGGGATTAGTTTTAAAACTCCATGACATAATATTTTATGCAGTTCAGATTTCGTACTCTACCTACGAATAGACTAGTGAAGCAATTATTTTAGAACAATTCATATTTTTAAAAATTAAAACTAAATTGACTGCCTCGTTGGCCGAGTGGTCGCAATTGCGACTGCCGGGCGAGGGGTCTCGGGTTCGATTCCCGGGTCGGGCAAAGTATTACTGGGTTTTTAAAAAAAATCTCAGTAGTAGCACGGAGTCTGGAAATGTGCCCGGTATATGGCAATAGGCTCACCCCCTATTACATGGGACTCATAACATAAATTAATTAGTAAAAAGTGGGTGTTACATTGTACAGTCGCATTAAGTGCCGAAATGTGCACCTCTGCCTACCCCTTCGGGGCTAAAAAGGCGTGATGTTATGTTATGTGGATTAGTTTTAAAACTCCATGTTATAATATTTTATTCTGTTCAGATTTCGTACTCTACCTACGATTAGAGTAGTGATTTTAGTACAATTCATATTAAAAAAAAAATTAAACTGAATATGTTATTTGTTTTATATGCAACAGACCAAGCATACAATTTATGTCTAATAGACACGTACCTAAGTACAATTTGTGCAGAGTGCATCTGTATCCTTTTAGTACAAAAACAATAATTCAATATTACTCATACATATTCAAAAAAAGTACAATCAATACGCAAAATACTTCGTACATTTCCCGAACTACGGAATAAGATAATATTGAAGATAATAATATTCAACCGAAGTTTACGTAACCGTTATCAGTTCCTACTATCTCATTTGACTGTGCGTACAATCGGTATGTAACCGCAAATACATTATCTCGTATTTTTTACAAATGTCTCTTAAATTACGTCATCATCATACCTGAGTAGTATTCATGGGAATTTAGAAGTCTATGATAAGTTAAAATATCAACATCCCGTAGATAAGTAATTGCAAGGAAATTATTGCTGTGAGTAACTTGTCAATTTAGGGAACAATTAGGTTACTATGTTCACAATTTGAGTATTGTAAATTATATCTATGTCCTATGTTTCTTGCCGCAGACAAAACTCTGGAGTAATCGCACTAGTTTGAGGACTTTTCTGACTCCTAACTTTTTTTTCATAATCTTGATCTTCATCAAGAACTAGAACTTCTTCCAGGCGATCATAATCTACGGTGTTGCGGGCGAAGCTAGTCGGCACAGGGCAAGAGTTGGAACGGGGTGGTTTTCAGTCAGTAAGAGTCTAACACTCCCTCTCGTCTCACCCAGGTGGGAGCAGTCATTAGATGTTCTTCCATCCTGACAAATAAAAAGATTATCTTTATCTAGTAGGAAATACATTAATTGGCTGGTAGAAGCAGTAACAAGAACAGAAACAATTTCTAAGCCGACTCAAATGATATATTTATTGCCAATACATAATTCTCTCGATTTCACCGATAAAGTTGACTCAGTTACCGTCCAGTGTAAACTGATTAATACTGAGTAACTGAGTAATTGAATCCTGAATTGTAGTACTTGACAAAACAGACTAAAGAATGAAAGAGTTCATTTTATTTTAATAGTGGAATTTCCCAAATGCATTCGCATCTGATTCTGTGATTGTAAACAACATTTGAGGCTTTACCTCATTCTGTATACTTAATATTATTATGTGTGTACGACGATGACTGTAGCAAGGATAACTGCTAACTCATTTAATATATGAAGACCTTGAATCGGGATTACGCCTGATGTTTGGCAAAAGGCTCGCATTAGAATAAATCCTAGATGTCTTAAAGCCCGAGTGAATAGGTTGCTTATGGGTTGAACTGCTCCATCATAGACCGCAAAATAAATCCTGGATGTCTTCAAAGCCCGAGTGAACTGAATAGGTTGGTTATGGGTCGACGTGTTCCATCGTAGACCGCATCATAGCTGACCACCATGCGAGATAGTGGTCAAACGTCAGCCCACGAAATATAAAAAAATCTTACATAGCTGGCGAACAATCGTCTGATGGAGATACATATTCCTACTAATATATGAACTGCGAAAGTTTTGTATCTTTGTTTGTTTTCCTTTATGCCAAAACAGTTGAAGGTATTGGAATGAAATTTGGTGTGGAATAACCTACTTATAAGCTAATTTTTATCCCACGGAAACCCGAGTTTAGATGCTGGGAGAAGCTAGTATAATACATAATATTGTCTAGCACCTTTCATTACTATCATTGTTATGAAATCACTAAAGTTCCAATTAAGAACATTCATAAAAGTCTATCTATTATACGTCAGTTAACTTAAACTGATATCAGTAATATGAAATTCATCATAAAGCAACTAGGCAATGAATTTAATGATAAATTATTAATAACTATAAATTTATAGCGATTAATCGATTATGACGAAGGCGTTACCGATAATCACGTGTATACTGAACCAAACAGAGATTTAGATAAAGCTAGATGAGTCAGTGCAGTTGTTATATTGAATAAGATGTAGATGCACGGGGTTGTATGCAATAAATATGGAGAGAATATGATCAGTGTTAGATTAAATCTTAGGATTTAAGATTTTTAAACCTTTCGATAAAGTTGTTAATGCATCTAAGCAAGCACATTTTAAATAAATTAATATGTTTTCGGCTTACTCGCGTAATTATTTGACGAGGAACTCGACTAGTTTCAAGCCATGCTAGAGGCTCATATTCATGAGCAGCATTTCACGACCCGCGACGCAGCGACGGCCGCGCTTTTATTTATATATAAGGCACATTTTATTCATTTATTTAGAAAATTTACATATGTATATAACACTACAGCTTACGCCATTAAGTTATACTGTTAATCTTATAATATACATTTTGATAAAGTTCCCTGCAACATCTAGTCTAATCTACATCAGTGGTACAAACACATTCGCTAACCACAGTTCTTAGACAGTATCGATTATAACCGAGACTCGATAAGTTCTATCGATTAAAATAATTGCTGTTAACGATAATAGAGAGATTACGCATTTTAACAAATTAAATATTTCTTAAGAAAACAAATAATAGTGATTAACATCTTCTAAATTTAAATTAATGTTATTTTTTATAATTATAGGTTAAACTTAAACTACTTATTAGAAAGAAGGTTCAATTTAAGTGCCTCTGCAGTTAAGTGGCGATAATTGTGACTGCTGAGAAAAGGGTTTTAATGATTTGGTTTTAGTTTCTATACATATAATAAAATCGTAGGGAAGTCAAAACTAAACATTGATTATTTTTTAAAAGAGTACTTGTGACGTGATCTAAAATCAATATCAAAGCAATAAATATAGTTTTTAGAATTATTGTCTGTCTGTATTATGTCCGGGCTAAATTTAAAAAGTACTGCATAGATTTACTTCAAATTTTACATGAATATTACTGAAAGATCAGATTAATATACGTATACTATGTATGCTATTTATATTATCACGCTATCACTCACGGCGGAGGAGCCGTAAAGAACTATCCAGTCATTTTTCCTAGCGAATGAAGTAGCGGGCACCGCTAATTAGAATTATTGAATAATTGGTCAATTTACAATTGATTTTTATTGAAATTTTAATATTGGTATGATACCGGAATTGAACTCATAACATTAATTATATTAAATTAAATGTTGTATAACATGAAATAACTAGACCTTTTTTCCCTACTGAACTTCACAAAAATCCAATATTAAATTCGCGCTAAAACTACAATTCATAGAAAAAAACGTCTTATGTCCGATGACCTCGCCATTGGTTGTTTAAAATATGATTAGATACGACACCCTTCCCTTCTGTAAATTCTTCACAGCCAATACAAGGAAGAACCTTATGACGCAATTTTTTAAATATTTTCCCCAAAAATAAACCGAATGACTCATAACTTAAGTGTCAAGTAGAACCTGACTTACATATAAGTGAGTACTTATACTGAATACTGACTTATACTTACTGCAAATACTGATTTGCAAACGATGTCCCCTACTAAGATAGAAGGAAAAGATAACCTTTAAGATTTACGATGTTATTTGTCATCATGACTAGTGAGTTCAGAGAAAATTACGTATTCGTTGCTTGCAATATTCAGTTTAGCGACACAATACTCAATGTGAGTACTAAGCTATGCGGCCTGCAGAAGTGCAGGCCGCATAGCTCGCCATGCCAGCATCAACGACATCATTCGTCGTGCTCTTGCCTCAGCCGGTGTACCAGCCGTATTAGAACCTAATGGTTTGGTACGTGATGACGGCAAAAGACCAGATGGTATGTCGTTGCTGCCTTGGAAGATGGGTAGGCCTTTGGTGTGGGACGCGACGTGTGTAGACACCCTTGCGCCATCACATCTTTTAAGCACCGCTGCATGCGTTGGTGCAGCTGCTTCCGCGGCAGAGGCCCTCAAACGGCGTAAATATTCAAATCTAGTGGGTAACTACTGTTTTGAGCCGTTTGGGGTCGAAAGACTTGGGCCATGGGGTCCCAGTGCACACTCTGTGTTTAAAGACATCGCCCGTAGGCTAATCGACTCTACACGTGACCAGAGGGCTGGCTTTTTCTTCGGACAGAAAATAAGCATTGCCATTCAACGTGGCAATGCTGCCAGTCTTCTGGGAACTTTCCCCTGTGAGAGTGATGCGGACGAATACTTTGACGCCTAAATTAAGGGTATAATTTTTGTTGCTTTCTTTTACTTTCTTTTTATTTAACAGTTTAGTTGTAGTTAATTTTAAGTTGTTTATTTTGTTGTATAATAAAATAATACTCAATTATTAAACTAAAAATGAATGTATTTTTTTTAAGGGAGCAAAATCATCGAATGATTTCTCCCGCCTGGGTGAGGCGGAACGGAGTGTCAGATTCTTACTGACTACAAAACCACCCCGTTCCTACTCCTGTCCTTCGAGCCGGAGCCCCGGTAACCCGTTAAGTCATCCGCGACTCCGAAAAATGAATGTATAGTATGTGTATTTAAGCTAATTATGATACTAACGCAAATCTCATTTTTATATCATATAAAAGAGATTTTCTTTAAATAAAAGCTAATAATATTTTGTTCAGTATACTCGCTTTTGGTGAAATTAGCCAGACTATAAACTTAAATTCTAGCAGTAGAATCCTTCTCAGCTCACCTCTTTTATAACAACAATACCTTGCTAGTCTATAAACATTTACATACCAAAAATACACACTATACGAGTATATAGGTAGATTTATACCCATTGTCACCATTTTGTTATTTCAAACATACATACATAACATCACGCCTTTTATCCCAGAAGGGGTAGGCAGAGGTGCACATTGTGCCACTGTACAATGTAACACCCACTTTTCACTATTTATGTTACGAGTCCCATGTAATAGGGGGTGAGCCTATTACCATATACCGGGCACAATTCCAGGCTCCGTGCTACTACTGAGAATTTTATAAAATCCCAGTAATACTTTGCCTGACCGGGGAATTGAACCCGAGACCCCTGGCCGCCGGGCAAGGGATCTCGGGTTGCGACTCGGACTTGCGACCACTCGGTCAACGATTATTTCAAAATTCGTTAAATATTTTCACAAAACGCTGTCTGTCTTTCGACATAACCACAGAATGACCCTACTGAATGACCGTACGCATTACCAACCTGTGTATAACACAATTTACACAAGGTAGTACCTATGAATCAGACATAATCCAACATAATACACCGTTACACTACGCCGGAGGACGTCCTCTCTTCAACTAGGCCACTAGTTTGCACGTAATTTTGTCGCACACGCGATTATCCTCTTCCAGCCTCTTCCATTATCTTGCAAATGATACAATTGTCGCTGTTATCGGACAATGACTTGCAGCTAAAACAACTGACTCGTTGTTGCACTTTTAATAATGTACTCCGTGACAATGATGCCTTAGTGTTCTATGTTGTGCATGTTAAATATGTTATTATTGGAACAACCACAAGCTATGTTTAGAAAAACGACTTTGACCCCATGTGCTATGCTTCATTATATTTCCAAAACCACAAACTTTGGAAGGTAATGAGTCCCGTAAATAATAATAATGTTTATTTCAAAAAGGAAAAGTTTTACAATTTTGTTGTACTCTGGACCTCACACTAGAATTCCCTGTGTCGTGAGGCAGTAAAAAAGAAAAGAAAGAAAGAAATGAAATGTAAATGTAAATGTTGCCTTTGTTGAGGGGGAAAATCATCCAACGACTACTCCCACCTTGGGTGAGGCGAGAGGGAGTGTCAGACTCTTACTGACTAAAAACCACCCCGTTCCTACTCCTACTCTTCGAGCCGGAGCCGAGCCTTCAACTCATTAGGCTTTCCTCGACAAAACAATATAAACAGGACAAACTAAGAGAAACAATAGATAGTATTTTTATAACAATAAGCTTACATCAGTAGTTCTACCCCTATAAGGCAAAATCAAGCATGTTGTTACGTCATCCTTTATCCGAGCTCGCTTCCTTGTACCATATAACCTTGACCAGGACATCTTGACCTATGGGATAATGATACTCTCATTATATTTAAGGTCCATTACGTTCGGATGTGATAACTACGTATGAGCAAAACAGTTCTTAAACCGATGCGTTTAAGGCTCAAATTATTCAGTTTAATATTTGGTTTTTAAGTACGTTGACATTTTCTTTGGATTTTTTTTATTACAATTTGGTGTAATTTACAAGGATAATAAAAACTGCTTTGAATAGGTACATTAAATTACGAAGATGTTGGTATTTATAACTGTTTTTCACCATTTGTTATGAATACCAATATAAATAGTAAACTAACAACAGTTAGATGTCGGAATGTCCAGTTAATCACATATTAACGTAATAAAAATTCTTATGTTTACTATTCTAAGTAATATTAACTGCTAACTCACGTAATTATATTTTTTTAATGAAGCTCGACTAGTTTCGAGCTATAACGGGGGCCCATAGTATACATTTAGGTTATGTGGATCCTTAATATTATTTAAATCAAGTATAGCATATTTAATCGGGTCGCGGAATGCTGCTGATGAATATAAGCCTCTACAATGGTTTTAAACCAGTTGAGTTACATCATTTAGCAATAAGAAACTTCAACATAAATTAATAAATCGGTATGAGAATCTCAATTAACTGCTGATGTGACATGTTACACGTGACACAATATATTTGTATGCAACTTTTCACTTTGTTAATTGTAAAACGATGACTAAGAAAAATTATTCAAGACATATTGTAACTCCTTGCATATGTAATGAGCACGCCTAATGCACGAAACGCAATTTTACATTAACAGGTAAGGTGATATTTGACGTAATTACATTAAAATAGAATTAAATCACCGTTGCTTTTATGACTTGGATTCACTTGCATAGTAAATACAAATGATGTGTACTTATCTAGTAGGTGACAAATAGGTGGTTGACCAGAATACATGATCAGCATAGGCTGTAAATTGCTAAGAAGTCATTCGCTGATTTCCCCCCTTAAAACAAGCATATAAACTGTAAGTACATTATTAAGTAGGTTTGACCCCTGAGGTAAACCCTTTCCAAAACTAGCTAACAGAGGACAAAACCATGACATTTATTCTATTTCACAGTTTTTTTTTATCTAATTGAAATATATTATGGTTTAATAATCAGTAACTCAATCAACAAAGCAATCAATCAAATAGGCATCCCCTAAAACTAACAAATATAATATTTCCTTTTTTAAGGCTCCAAATGGTCAAAAAAACATGGTCTGGCAGATTGTAACCAATTTCATAGTCATATATTTCTGTGGCTACAAATATAGGCCTAGCATGAAATAGTACCTAGAGTCACATTTCACGTGGCTGAGTATTTACTACTATCGATAAACCACATGACATTTGGCACCCAATGTGACTACGCGGAACGTTTGGCGGCATAGCACATAACTAGCCATGCGTAGGGACAAGCTGATAACGTGTATCTAGATTTATCTATAGCATAGAAGCTATAGGTATATTCAGATACGATACTACTGAATTGTTAGGGACATTTATTAATAGGGAATTCCCATTCCCTATTAATAAATTTCCGCTTTTTGCTACTGTATTTCAGCCCACTAAATGGCGCAAATGTAGGTTGAAGTTCTTTCGCCTAATGACAGCAGCTGTCAAATATTGGACTTCCGATGGGTAGCTCGCCGCCCGAATAGAACCAGAACCGATCGTACGGCGCGTCGCGGTCCGCGCACGCCTCTAAGAGCCATCAGACCACCACGGATGGGGCCCAATAGGGCTGATGCCGGTACGGATCCGCGGAGTACTTAACGGGTTGCTGGGGCTCCGGCTCGAAGTGCAGGAGTAGGAACAGGGTGGTTTTTAGTTTTACCCAGGTGGGAGAAGTTATTCAATGCTTTTGCCCTTAAAAAAATGTGTAGCACCAGATGATTCCCTATTGGACGGAGAAGAGGCACACACTGTTGCCATCTGATGGGCAAAAATACAGTAGGCCTCATTGTTTGTAAACTTTATAAATGTCGGTATGTAGATTGTATCTGCTATCCTGAACCTGAATGCCAGGAGTTTTACCTATCAGAGAACACACTTAATGCGAGTATTACTAGTATATCTTAGATTAATAATCATAAATGACAACATTTATAGCATTTAAAGATTTAGTCTTAGTCTGAGCTAAGAGGTATGTTCAGTAGTTTATATCTTCTGCCCTGCTTTGTATTATTAACTTCCAGTAAATCTATCTAGGTAGCTGTTCTAATAAGATCCGAACATACAACAACGAAAAGTATTTACTTCCGCATCTCTAATTAGTATACCTTTCTCCGACCATTCAATTAAACAAGACCTAAAATAATAACAGTACTCAAAAAGACCACGCGTCGAAAGTTGTGACATGCAAACACACGCGCATAACAACCCACGTAATGAAAAAATACCGACACAAATGAGGCCAGTGCATTGGAACGAAAACCGCAGACAGAGCGACGCGAATGCACTTGTATTAAGGCCTCTATACAATAGCTTTCCGGCCGCGCGATTTGCTTTGACAGAATTTACTGATAACTATCATAACTATTATGCTATACCCAAGAGTATGTGTTGGATGTACTTACAGATTTACAGTACAATGTTTCAGTGGACCGTAAATTGTATTTCTAAATAATTATTTATAATAACTATCGTGAGACATACTAAAATCGCGAGTTACTCTCGTGAATATACTGAGAAAAGCTGTATATACAGTAGGCTGCGCGACATCACCGCGACCGCGCACGCTGCTCATGAGAAAAAACCCCTCTGTGGTTCGAAACTAGTAGAGCTTTTATCAGTATATTCACGTGAGTAACTCGCGACTTTAGTTAATTATTTCTTTATTTCAAGCATTTATTTAACAAAGCAAGTTTTTGAATCAAAGTATCACATCCATCAAGATGTTTTGATTTTATTTCATCCAAAATTGATTATGAAACTTGAAACACGTAAAACGGGAACATTGGCATTTTCTTTTAAACGTCAGAATTCCCTGAATCGCAACCCACGTCTGAAGAACCCTTACAAAGTCTATCCTCGACTACAGTTGGTATGGAGTCGTGCCGTAATGATAATTGCAAAATTTGCCTCGTGACAAAATATCAGGCGGCTAATTGGACTTAAAATTTAAACGGTAATTATACAGACTGACATTATCATTTCCTAAGAGATTATTCTTGTGTATGAAGAGAATGCTACAGGATATTACCTACGTAACCTAGGTACTAAGTTTTCCTGGCCCTTAGTACTTTAGTAGTTTAGTTGAACTGGTCATGTGGTATAACAGCTTCATTATGTAAGTTAATTAAGTTATGCTCGCGATCACTTTAGGTATGTGGCTATTAAACCACTCATAAGAACGAGAGCTATCTGCAAGATTTATGCCACAGTTATACGACTCGGTTAAGTATAGAACAAACAGAAATTAAATGGAAAATATTTTTTCTTCACAGTTTTCACACTTTTCAAAGCAAAATTTTTAACATAACATAACATCACGCCTTGTATTCCCGAAAGGGTAGGCAGAGGTGCACTTTATGCCACTGTACAATGTAACACCCACTTTTCACTATTTATGCTATGAGTTCCATGTAATAGGGGGGTGAGCCTATTGCCATATACGGGGCACAATTCCAGGCTCCGTGCTACTACTGAGAATTTTTTTTAAAACCCAGTAATACTTTGCCCGAACCGGGAATCGAACCCGAGACCTCTTGCCCGGCAGTTGCACTTGCGACCACTCGGCCAACGAGGCAGTTTTTGTATCAATCAAGAATAGTCCATACGATGTTCGGAGTGAGATATGTGTCCAAAAACAAAACAGCATGGTAGCATACAGTTGATATTCGTGTGACAACATCTAAAGGTAGACTAACCCATCCTATAGCCAAACCATGTCCTATCCACATCTTCATGCCGCGGAGAACTTAACGGGTTAACGGGCCGGGACTCCGACTCGAAATGCAGGAGTAGGAACGGGGTGGTTTTTAGTCAGTAAGAGTCTGACAATCCCTCCCGCCTCACCCAGGCGGGAGAAGTCATTCGATGATTTTCCCCCGCTAAAAAAATCCACATCTTCATAGATAGTTAATAGGAATACCAAAACCTAAATATGCAACATCACCTACAAACCGATGAACTTCATATTCCGCAATCCTATGCCTACTCGACCACCAGTCCGATTAAAGCCCTACAACTACATTACCGAACTGAATGAATAATTATGAATGGACTCACAGTCCCAACCATGACGGGAGCCGGATATTATGTCAACTAGGTATATACAAACAATGTTTGTACACAGTTATATGGAGGTACTAAAATATATTGCAATTTAAAATAGAAAGCCAACAGTTTTGTTATTATAGAGCTAGACAAGAGATCGTAAATATTTCATTCATGGATAGTCAATTTTAGAAATACCAACAGAACTAATAATTGTCAACGGCCAACTTTACATACATAATGCCTGTCTCCCATGGGGGTAAGCAGAGACTGGAACGCCAATTGCTACGATTTCTCAGTCATCAATCTTTTGATCCATGCTCGTCGGTTAAGTGTATATAGGGTTTTTTTAAGGGGCAAATTCATCGAATAGCTGCCTCTTACTGACTAAAAACCACCCCGTTTCTTCTCCTGCACGTCGAGCCGGAGTCCCCGTAACCCGTTAAGTTCTCCGCGACTCCGAATCGACATCGGCCCTGTTGGGCCCCATCTGTGGTCTGATGGCTCTTTGAGGCGCGCGCGGCTTTGAAGCGCGCGCGGAAGAGTATATAGGGTAGGGTAATTTGGTCATCCTATATACAAAACCAACTTCACAATATTTGTATAAGATAAAATAGAAATGATTAATGCCAGTAGCTTCCAGTTAACAACCAGATGAACAATAAAACTGTTTATGGCATTCGGAAGCCTAATATCTAATCACCATCCTTATCGAGATTTGGAATAGATTGTCCTAAACATGTACCATTTTTTCCTGGAACTTGCAAAATAAATATTTAGATTAAGATTTTTAAGTAATAGTTAGTTTTTAATTTAAGTTTTTATCTGAATAAATGAAGTCTCAATATTTAGATTATAACTAAGAAAATATTACATGTAGATGTACCCGTAATATCTAGTTTTCTAGACTTCAGAAAAGCCGTCTTTTTTATTTACCATTTTTGGTAATTCAAACCTTACACAATAATTATAAAATGCATTTTGAATAACTAAATAACTACTTAAGTAATATTAGATAACAATCAATTCCAAAAGCATTATGTTTCACTAATGTTAAATGTTTAATGCATAACAAGCAAGGGAAAGGAAACACCTCGAATAAACACGTAGAAATGCTGATAAAATCAAATATTCTAACGGGATGGCTTATTGTCATGCTACGCAATAACATGACCGACACATTAACACCAGCTGAGGGGTCTATAGGCCCCATAGATGTAGATCCCATGTCGTTTCCCCAATCAACTAGGGTCCTCTGAGTTTTTGCGCAGATATAGAATAGTCTAGAATAGCTTACTTGGCCTTAAATGACTAAAGGTTTTTAAGATTGAAGAAGGCATTTGTCATGTGTTGACGTTATTATTGTTCCTAATTGAATTTATTAATCTTGAACACACAATTGTCAATATACATATTTTGTCAACTCTACAGTAAGAAACAGTAATCCCATTATGAGAAAAAAATCGCATCGTCATTGTTGGTTTGCCTTCACATTTCACATCCAGTACACTCTATATCTTTATTTACTTAAAACGATTACCAAATTAGAGAAATACTTGTTGACACACGCAATAAATCTTACTCCCCCTAACGAAGTCAGTGAAACGTGAAAATGTCAAATGAATTAAAGTTTGTAACGGTACTTTGTATGGGAGGACAAAATTATCTATTCAGGTGGACGACATTTTAACTAGACAAAGCGTAAACGAAAATAACACTGAAAACCTCTTTTGAGCTCAGAGCAGACGCGCCATTTTATCTTTCGGCAACTTTTTATATTCATATCTAGTATAGATATCACTCATTATGGTAATACATTGGCGCCCTAAACCGGACTGCATTATCAGTTGTCTATATAGTCTATCTATTCACTGGAAACTAATGAATCATCATTACTGCGGACTATTAAACCTATTTAACCTAATATTTTTCCAAGCATTGACCAACACTAAAAGCAATACATATTGTAGGTAACTGTGGTGCTGGAGAGTAACAATGCATTCACGGGAGCAACTAACGTAGATTTACTTACTGAGATAGAATTTTGACATAAGCTTCATACAAAATTTGACAAAATTCTATCTCAGTAAGCAAATCTACAGATAGATAGGTTATAGAAAATGGCCGTAAATCGCCAGCGACGGACACTAAAAAGTAGCGTGTCTACTCACTACACACATCTAACGACGCTATCAAATGAAAAATTAAATTTGTTGAGTGCAACTGTATTCTATGTTGTCACACTTGAACGCACATTGCTTCATTTGTAACGTATATCACTCTTTGGACTCACGCATTGACTATTGACCCCACACGTGTTCATAAATCAATAAGTTTATTAGGTATGGTGTATATATCTGTTTGTGTTTACCAATAGATCGCAACTTCAAAGTCCAGACCGCAATTTATACCTAAAATGTATGATAAAGACATTATTTCACATACAATTATTTATTTTTTTTAAGGGGGGAAAATCATCGAATAACTGCTCCCGCCTGGATGAGGCGGGAGGGAGTGTCAGACTCTTACTAACTAAAAACCACCCCGTTCCTTCTCCTGCACATCGAGCCGGAGCTCCGGTAACCCGTTAGGTTCTCCGCGACATTTCACATACATTAGATAAGTATTTAAGTAAAATCTCTAAATACAAAAAAAATCTTAACAGTTCTTTTAGCCTCTAGATAGCCTTATAATTAAAACTTTTTAATCTTCTTATAGATACTAATCGGTATCAAACGACAAGCACATTCGCGCTGCTAGCAACTCGATTAACAATTCAACTACCCTACGTAAAGGTGTTCGCAATAAAATTATAATGGTACTACTTCAAGAGTAATATTTACCTTTTTCATTATGATAGGAACTAGGAACATACCTACTACTTAAATCAACACACGTGTGTGACAAAAAATAAACGTGAATCTTTATAAATACACAAAAAGAAAGATTTTGATCAAACTTTGTAAAACTAAGCTTGGTTTAGAAGTTGTTTACCTCCTCAGTTTCCTTTATACAATGTGCTACAAAGTCAGTTGATTTAAACATCGTTTGATTAAACAATCGTAACTACTAGCTTCTGCCACTGATTTCACTTGCATTTCCATAGAGTCATAAACAAAGTAAACATTTCCGCTCAACGTGACATAACAGACACTTTTCATTTAATATGAGACGGATGGGATGCCATACACCATTCCAGCCTCTGTTTTATTACTTCGGATATCAAAAAGTCAAATACTTTTTATGGAATTGGGGGCAAATGAGCAAACGGATCACCTGATGGTATACTATCATCACCGCCAACAGACACCCTCAATACCAGAGGGATCACAAGTGCGTTGTCGGACTTTTCCCATCCCAAGGACATAATCAGAGGCCCCCATCCTCGACAGACTCCTTTCTGCCATTCTCATAACATTCATAACTATTATTAAAGATGTCCTATAACTTCATAAACTAAGGAGAAAGTACATACATATCCATTTCACAAAACTCTAGTACTTTAGCGATTAACGGATTAACTTATAGTATTCCGCGTAATCGATCTCTTGGCTGACCGGAGAAAGCCAATAAAACATAATTGCTATACTAACAATCTTGGTAATTGTTATTACTGTATTCTTTGTCAGATAAATATATGTTTGTAAAATAAATTAGTTAGACGATAAAAATATTGGCCTAAGAATCTTTTAAGACTTGATACGTGTAGCGTAGCCTGCGGCGACGCGTCTAATTTATGAAGTTCTAAGTATCGAAATTAAATTATGATCGTTGATCGTTACGGTCTACATCTTTGGTCAAGCGATATAGAGTGTCAGTCTCTTACTGACAAAAAACCACCCCGTTCCTACTCCTGCACTTCGAGCCGAAGCCCCGTTAAACTTTTACGTTCTTCGCGGCTCCACATCGACTTCAGCCCTATTGGGCCGTGGTGGTCTGATGGCTCTTTGAGGCGCACGCGGAACGCGACGCGCCGTACGCTCGGGTCTGGTTCTGGTCGGGCGGCGAGCTACCCATGCTCGCCGTCCGCAGGCCCGCGCTTACGGTGGCCGGAGATCGTCTTGCGATCCCCGATGCCCGGAGTGTCCTTCGCGACGGCTGGGTTGTCAGGAGGCAGCGCTTTGTTGCCTCACGCGCTCTGCAATAGAGCTTTACGTTTCAGTTTCGATAATTTATCAAGTCGATTTCGAATTTGGATTAAGAAGTCAAATTCTTGAGGAATCTAGAATTGTACCTCAGAACGAGCAACCGTACAGTTGCACCAGTGTCTAATCATTACAAAAAGTTACATTACTTTTAAATAAGTTTCTCCTGATTTTCCATAAAAAAATCGAATCTCAGTAAACTTAACCCCCTACAGCCTGAGTACTTTATTTTAAGTTGTATATTTATTATTTTTTTTATTTTTATATGTTAAGTAATAGTACTTAAAATAATATTATAAAACCTTCTACAACAACATACACAGGAATAACCCTCTCCAACATAAAATCCCCCTTAACCTGATATCTTCATAATTAATACACAAATATGTAATGGACCAACTTTCTATAGTGCAGAGAAACGGTAACAAGGTCTTAACCATGTTCAGACCAAAATAGGATATATAAATGACCCGAAGAAGCTGTTGGGAAACCTATCCACGTTGAAACTATCTTGATTCAGTACTACGATAGTTAAGTCTAATTAACTTCTATTTACTTCTATCTACGTAACTAGTTTTTGAGCCCGTTTTGGCTAATTATTTTTAATTGTTTCCTCTTAGTTATTGGTGATTTTATTTCGAAACAAATTATCTTGTTATTTAGAATAGTTTTCTATAAGATGACTCAACTAATTGTGACTATGATCATGTTTTTTTCTACTGAATGATGTTTAAATAAACACACTGATCTATAAACCCTATGGACTCCACAGGTTCGGCTCCAGATCAGAAAGCATAATTAGGTTACTATCGATATAAGAACAGTAATAAAAAAGTTGACATATCCATTTTAATAACGATAAGTATTCAACTACACAGTAAACAAACAGAATGTAAAAACAATAGTTCGAAGCGCTCTTTGTTAAACATTTCCAATTCCATTGTCTCCAAAATGTTTGGTTGGTACGTCACTACTTAAAAAGTTGGAGCCCAATCTTATCGTAAAGACAAATGCAACAGCTGCACGAAAATTACTTGAAACCTCTTATCTACAACACGAAACGGAAAAGAGCTACTACGAAATAGACTCAAAATAATTAACTACTACTACTACCTAGAGAACAAGTTTGTGGAGTACAAAACTTAATTTACTAAATCTACGTTTGAAGTTTACTTACAGTTACTTCATTAGTGTTGAAAAGACAAGTCGATGGTCACATGTCGATAAAACTGCTTATTTTCGGCATTTTGCTACTCTGACCCTTGCCTCTTTATCATACTACAAAAAGACTGATGTTTAGAGAAGATTAAAACGCAAATTGCAACTCTTAAATAGGTTTTAACAGGAATTACTTAAAAGTTTCGAAGATATTATTATGTACCTAATTCGTGTCTAACTAAGTATCTAAGTAAAGTTATCAAAATCTAAAGATGTTGCTGTAGTTTCTATAATACTTTTAAAATTATCTTAATACGTTTAATGACAAAAAAAGCAATCAACGAAAGTAGTGACTGAGACTGCACTACACGACAGCTTAGGACAATTTTGGAAATCGATTGAAAACAAGTCGGTGAAACAAAAACGATGCATCCAGTGACTAAGAATCGGGACATCACAATTACAGATTCAGCAGTAAACGCCTTCAGTTCAGAAGGAAACGGGATGCGATGCTATTGTGATGACGTCGTAAATCAGCGGATGTCGGCGACAACAAATGCGACACAGCTCGGGACTGGATTGTGGAGACGTGGGCGAGAGCCTTGGCACAACGAACTTGAGGTCTACTAAACCGAGAACACTAGCTGTTAAATTAAAATAGGTACTTGTTTAGAATAATGATTTTACTCTTATCAACAAAGGGCATAATACATTGTTAGGTCGGTTTGGAAGTTTGAGCTTAACAATCTAACAATATCCAATCACAAAACACAACAGCCGAATTGAAACAAATATAGATTTTAGAAATGAATACATTATTCCACAATAGGACTAGTACAACTTAGAACATTGACATAGATAAAATCAAAAACGCAGGACTATAAATGAACGGAGCCACAATTCACTAACTTCAAAATCCCGTTATTAGGCCAGAGTAATAAGTACTCGGTAATATTTCATAGAACATAACGTTAAATCAGATAGTGGGCCTCAAAACAGCAATCCTTTTGGATTCTATAACGCTGTCTACTTGTAAATCGCAATCGAACCGGCTGCTGTGGGAGTGAGGCACAGAGTAAATAGTATTTTATAGGGAAAATATTTGTAAAGCTTCAGATCATGAACAAGAAGATGATAAGCTGGTAAAGTAGTAGAAACAGAGGCTTCAGTGCCATGGTATGTGTTAGATTCTTTGATGATTGTCATAAATGCAAGACGTCAAGATGTAACGAATGAAGTTTTTGCTCGTTCTTCTCCATTCGAATCTACATTTTGAAATGAGCTCCTAGCTTCACCTAGCTTCACCTAGCTTCACTGACGGACTGACTGACAGACTATTATTTATTTTGTATTTGTTGACGTTTCAAAAGTACCAAATTATGGTTTAATTGAAATAAATGCTTTGACTTTGACTTCCCTGAGTCCATGTATGACTGAGAACGTTAAAAATGGAGTTCTAAATAATTTTGTGAGACTTGAAAATCTAATGCAAAATGATTTCTACCTCTCCAATAGTGCATCTTTCGAAAATAATAACCTAAATAGCAAATTCGGCATACAATTCTATTAACGCGCTGGTTCCAAAGCACATTTCATTTATAACTACTCTATGGCAATAAAATATCACATAGGATTCTGAATCAATTTGTCCTACACAATGAACTCGCAGTTATTCAATTCTGTTGAATGCCCTTCACCATTAGTTATGAGGGTCCTTGGATGACTGAGGATCCGTTACTTGCATGGGTGGCAATTGCGTTTAGGCGGATCATTAATTAATGCACTTAAATAATTTATGCAAATAATTTGCTTTGATAGGACTGGTATTTGCCGGCAATGAAAACACACCTTTTCTATTCGTGCTGGCTAGCATGTTGTCAACTAATGTTTTCACTACGTAGAAAATACCAGTGGATAATAAATATTGCTTCAGTCTGCCATACCGTACCTAAGGAGAATTTGTGCAGTTATGACTACGAGTCTATAAGTAGGGTTAATAGATCAAAATAAGCAAGTATAACAGCTCACACATAGGACCCACTTAGTTTTTACTTTCTTTTTATTTAAGAGTTTAGTTGTAGTTTATTTTAAGTTGTAAATATTTATGTAGTCATATAAAGCAAATGAATATATTCACAATAAAGTTTTTAGTCAAATTTCCGTGGTGCCTGGCGACTGGGCTTCACCTAGTTGTACAGTCTCTTCTTTGTGCCTTTAGGCTTAATTCATTCTGTCTCCTGCAGTAATTCACCGAGGGAAGTGAAAACTATAGTTTTTTCTTCTTCTCCTCTTATAATATCTTCTGATTCACTTCGTTGCTGGAAACCAAGACAGTTACTCATGTCCCTGGGACGCGCCGGACTCCAATGTTCTCGTGTTTTCATGTTTGTATCTACTGTAGATCCTGGTTTACAGGAGTTGCAGCGGTTTTAGGATGTTGTGGCGAGCTTGTCCCTAAAAAAAAAGATCATAATAAGTCAGTAACCACAAAACTGATAAGCACTGGACTTATTAAATCTTTGTGTAATTCTCAGGTTTAAAAAGTGGTTAGTATTTAGCACTAATCGTAATATCCTAACATCTACACTAGCTTTACCATATATGCGTAAAACTCTTGAACAGGAACTTAGTGACGCCATTTCCTTAAATGAGGATATCCTCTCGGTTTATAAAAACCAGTTGACCTTGAGTTCTTATTAATTTTAATTTCATACGTTTAAATCTTTCTCCACGCCTGTTTATCTAGATCTGTATCAACCCTGAGACTTGAGTAGATTTGACAAAATGTTAATATGTTTATGAATTTAAGCAATAGCCATTTGTCATCCACATCCTACCAGACTCAACACGACATTGTTACTCAGAAAGCTAAGTCAGAGTTTTGCAAAATATAATGATGCTTTTTTAACATAAAACTAGTAACATAGACGATCTCATGAACTAACCTCCTTTTGAAAAAATAACAGGCACAGTTGTTACCGATATGTTTCTAATTGGTGACCCATTTCATTTAGACTTAAGTTAACAAACGACTGCTAGACAACGAGCATGCACGAGTTAGCTTCAGACCCTCATATAACATTTAAAATGTAGGATGAAGAAACAGAAGTATATTTACTATATTGTAATAATAACTTATTTATTTACTCGGCGGTATTTCCGAACCGATACGACCTTCAAACCTTCAAGAAAAGAGCGTATTCCTTTTTAAAAGGCCGGCAACGCACCTGTGACTCCTCTGGTGTTGTCCATGGACGGCGCTGATCGCTTACCATCAGGTGATCCGACCTGTGACTCCTCTGGTGTTGCGGGTGTCCATGGGCGGCGCTGATCGCTTACCATCAGGTGATCCATCTGCTCGTTTGCCTCCTATACCATAAAAAAACTACGATAAGTACATTACAATTTAAACCATAAACATTAAATGGACTAGAATTCTAAATACATCGTAAGATAGCTACTACTAGTGTTGTTAAACAGAAACTCGAACAATTTACACGACTGTGTCTCTGAAAGTGGGAACATAACGGAAAGTACTCAAACCGTACATCGACTACATGATACTCCAGTTAATTACAACTGCTTTCACTTTAAGCTGAAGGAACGATTTATTTATTTCTCTTTTCGTGATTAAGCCTAATTGCCTAATTAATATTGAAAACATAAATATCTTTATAGAAACTAGGAGCCAGTTTTTTCTTAGCAATTTTTATAGCTAATAAATAGTTGAGATCGTGATTTTCGCTCTCTTCAAGGTTTGATCCTATTAGTACTGAGTGAATATTAGACTACGAAGTAAATGCTATCATATCGCTTATGTACTAGTAAGTCTTAGTTCAAATCTTCCATAAATCTGTTTCTGATGATCTGTTTAAAGATAACATAACATAACATAACATAACGCCTTTTATCCTCGAAGGAGTAAGCAGAGGTGCACGCTATGCCACTGTACGATGTAACACCCGCTTTTCACTATTTATTTTATGAGTTCCATGTAATAGGGGTGAGCCTATAGCCTATAGCCTATTGCCATATACCGGGCACAATTCCAGACTCCATGCTAGTACTGAGATTTTTTGTAAACCCCCAGTTATACTTTACCCGACCCGGGAATCCAACGCGAGACCCCTTGCTCTGCAGTCGCACTTGCGACCACTCGGCCAACGAAGCGGGCTGTTTAAAGATGTCTCAAAGTAATGGAGATAGTAATCTACATTATAGCCACTTATGAAAATGAATAACCTAGAAGAGTATTTTTGACTCGAATTCGGTATAAGAAGTCTGAAACGATGCCACTATACTATACTATACTCATATCACCACCAAACTCAAAGGGGATTAGCTTGTGTAACTATGACAAAAGCCAAAACTATAAACCAAGGTCGGTATCGAGGTTAAAAAACATTCAAAGTAACTAATGACAATTCTTCCAAAAGGAAAGTCGTGGCTATCAACCACAATAAAAATGTCTGGAACCAAAATGTTATTTCCTTGCGAATTGTCAACAAAATAAGGACGTCCTGAGTCCTGAGACGTATAACGTACAGTGCACCGTCACGTCAGAAGGACGGATTGTTGTAGACAAAATAATCCCAGGGTGGGCGCGATCAATCTTCATACGTGAAGCCAAATTAAACTGGGAGCTCGTCTCGTACTGAGTGTGTACTGATGGCATAAAAATTGCAAATGTTTGTTTGTTTTTCAGATTAGTGATAATTTTAACAAAATTACAATGCAATGAAAATCAATGTGCGGTTTTATTTATTTATTTAGTCTTTAATGTACACAATTTGATTATGGCACAAAGGGCGAACTTAATGCCATATGGCATTCTCTACCAGTCAACCTAAGGGTTTAAGTAGAAAATCTACGAAAAATAAGGTACGAAGAATAAACTAACAGCAAAGAGAGACAGAGAGAGAATGAGCTTTTATACATTTACGACCCTAATCTCAAAATTATTGCATTTTACTGACAAGCAACTCGCAAGAAAAGAGACAATGGTCTTGTGTGATATTTCTTTTTATTTTATGAAAAACTTATCCATCAAAACTCGACACTGTATTATGCTATAAACTTAACATCTTACCCTAAACAACTTTATCGAACCTTGCAGGGTTCATAGGTGCAGCAAAGAGATGTTAACTTCAAGTATCGTTCGAAGGTCGTATACATGACAGTACCCAGCAACCAGTAGAGGTCGCTTTCGTACACGACCCGCGATCATAGAAACAACATATTTCCCCACTTATTTACGTATAATATGGGCAAAAGCTGTGATTTAGGTGTCAGACGTGTCCGTTAAACTATTAGGAGTTTAATATCAAAATTCAACACGCTGCGACTTTAGTGCGTTGTTTTGGATAAAAGGTCTGACTGTACTTTATGTTTACTGTTTATTGAAATTCTAAGTTTAAGACTAATGAAATATGTCGTATTATGATGACAGTAGATCATTAAAAAGAAAGACTGCTAAATGAACCCTTTGAAAATGCCTTGCAAATACGGACACGACAAACTTATTGATTCTAATCCGAATCCTCATAAAGTCAAACCAATTAAAAAATCCTGTAAGATCAGAATCTGTCAAAAGTAAAACAGGGACACGAAAATATAAAACACAATCGTCATCTTGATTTTTCTGCCAACGCTTCACAGCGCGCACCCGCATTTCAACGGCAATCTTCGTATTGATATAGTTAGCGGTCGTTTGCGTGACCTTGTGGCCAGGACACAATTAGAAGTGTTCCGCCACGACGCAGGAACACTGGACGTCAGGCACGTGCTACCTGGAGACACAGAGACACGCCATCCTTGACTGCATCCTTATCAACTGAGACTGATTGAATGCGACCGAGGAACTTTCGCGCCATCAACTGATTCATTCGAAATTGGAAGCGAATTGATTTAACAGTACCAATTTTTTATTGGCTGGTTAGAGTTTTATGTCGTAGATAACATAGTCGTTCATTTAAAATTCGACTTTATTAATTTATAATTTTATTGGCCAGTTACATTTTTAAAGGTTTTGCTACCATCTCGGCACACTTTTGTTTTGTATTAGTTTTTAATGGCGTGTTTAAAATGTTAAGTGAAAAGTGCGTAAATTATTTTTTAATGTTTCCCTGTCACCTATTGATAAAATAACTCAGATTACTTAATTTACGACTGAAACTCAATTTTAATGGTCGTAAATGAACATGTATCCATTACGTGGGTTAATAGTTTTCGGTTGTATTAGTTAATGAGTACACAACTGGTGTTGGTAATACTATCACAGACAGAAGAGTTAGAGTCTGTACCATTTGCGTCAATACTAAAACAAATAAGTTTACGAACAAACTGACTTAATCTGCAAACCGGCCTATAATTAGTTTCTAAACCTTCAATATCTCTACATAATAAATACTGTTAAGTGTTTATCGTAAAAATAATTTTCCCGAGGCGATGGTACACCAGTACACGACTAAAATAATAGATGAGAGGTGCTTAAAATCATGTTCTTCAAGTTTTGCTCGATCATAAAACGCCCCTAAGAGCCTCTAGCGTAAAAAGGAAATTGCGTTTCTATCGTAAATGATAATTACTGTTATGAAGTAAATGCCAAGTAACCTGATTTCTAAATCGTATCCTGCGTTCATTAACATTTCGTTGGACTGAATTTGTGGCTGACCTGATGGGCGAGTCATTGCACTCGGAAGTACAATAGCTATCGCATGACTCGATATCAATTAACGTTCTCGATAAGTGTTTTAACCATTTCAAAGTTCTACTTTGAAACTGGAGCGCGAGATTTTGAATGTGATGGTATCGTTAGTGCAAAAACTGCTTAGGTACGTAGATACAAACGCTTACAAACTTTTTTGGAGAAGTATTCAATAAATCGATACATCAATCGATTACACAATCGGTACGATACCGATAAATCGATTTATCGGTGTGATAAACAACAAATTATGATAATCAAGTGCACTTCGTGACACAATATCAACTGCAAAAAACCTATGTCACTCTCCAACCTTAACTTTTACATACAAAATCACGACTATCCATTGCTCTGATTTAATGTGAAACAAGGACAAACAAACACATTCACCTTTAAAGTAGGTACAGATATTAACACCTATGAGTCATCTTATATCTTTTACTTTTTATAACATTATACAGCTGGTAACCCTGACCTGTTGTTCGTGAGCTAATATCTGCATATAAACAACACAATTTATCGCATATATTACACTCATTGTAAAGTATAAAATGATGTCATTGGGTTTTTTAATTTAACAATTCTGAGAGGTAGAATAGGAAAGAAGCTGGAACTCAATGTCTCTATCCAATGAAAAAGGTTACTCTGTGGTAAGGAAAAAAATACTCTAAATGTTCGCTTTTTATTTCCATGACTGCACGGTTGGTGCGGTGGCTGGTCAACCGGCTGCCGTGCAACGTGTCGCGGTTTCGATTCCCGCACGGAACAACAATTGTGTGATCCACAAATTGTTGTTTCGGGTCTGGGTGTCATGTGTATGTAAACTTGTATATTTGTAAACGCACCCACGACACAGAAGATAATCCTAGTGTGGGGCAACGTTTTTTTAAACATTTTAGTATTTTAGTTTAATATTATCATTTAAGGGATGGAGGCACGAGCAGACGTGTCGTAGCGCCGTCCATGAACTGAACACCAATAACACAATAAGAATACCTCATTCACACAACGATACAAAATGTATTTCACGTCGATTTACTGTTAAGGCTATGGCATAGCTCCGATTGAGCATCACTCCATTTGTACCGAACCATAGATCTCCTACTTGAGAATTAAGTATTTTAAAATTTTGAATTTTTTGTTATATAACGTTGCCCCACCCACATTAGGATTTCATCCTGTGTCGTAGGAGCATTTACAAACATACAATTTCACATGCACACTCTCTGTGACTCTCACTTTTCCTCAGTCTCACCTATCTACATGTCGTAGTGGCCCGGAAGTTTAAGACGCCCGCTTCTCATGCATGAGGGTGTCGGTTCGAAATCTATCAACGGCAAGTAGCAATGTGACTTTTTCCGAGTTATATGTAAGATTATCCAGACACCACTGACAAACGGTGAAGGCAAGGAAAACATCGTGAGGAAACCTGGACTTATAATTTCGAATTATAACTTTGTAATCGCCAACCCGCGTTGAGCAAGCGTGGTGATTAATGCTCAAAACCTTCTCCGTGTGAGAAGAGGCTTTGCTTAGCAGTGAGCATTTATAGGCTGCTGATGAACCGATCTATAATAGTATCCGTTTTTTTTCAAGGGGGGAAAATCATCGAATGACTGCTCCCGCCTGGGTGAGGCGAGAGGGTGTGTCAGACTCTTACTGACTAAAAACCACCCCGTTCCTTCTCCTGCACGTCGAGCCGGAGCCCCGGTAACCCGTTAGGTTCTCCACGACAATAGTATCAGTACCTCGATGGTGTATTGTATTTACACACATGTCTACGACACATACAGAGTTATAAGTACCTAGATTTATCAGCACTTAATGCAAAGGAGGGCAAACACCTGTGTTATCAAAACGGGGTCGCTTGCTCCAAACGAGCGGAAAACTATTTATCTAGTAAACAAGTAAGAGTAACTATTAATGTAATAACTGTTACTTTTCTTGTATCTATGATTGTAACACTTTGATAACAGATATTCGTCTAGCCGAAAAGTAAACGTACTAGGAATAAGAAAATGGGAGAAGAAAAATAGTTTTCTCTCGTTGTTTTCCTTGGTCTGTTGTTTGTTATGTTTTGAGGTCAACGGTGGAATAAAAAGGGAAACTGATTGTGTATCAAAAACTAATCTACTATATAAAAATAAGTCGAGTTTTCCTTCCTGACGCTATAACTCCAGAACGCACGAACCGATTTCCACGGTTTTGCATTTGTTGGAAAGGTCTCGGGCTCCGTGAGGTTTATAGCAAAGAATGTTACATAAAACGAAGCCATCTGGTGGCGAAACGGAGTTTGCCGAGTTTGCTAGTATTATAATATTTATAGATCTTGATAAGGGATTAAAGAATGGAGAAACAACTAATAAACAGTACTGCAAAACGTTTTTCTTTGAAATCAATAATTAAACACTTAGGTACTTATAGGTACATATACACTAGGTACATACTTAGGACACATGAAAGGCACTGCGCAGAAAACTAAGTTACCTATATTTTAGGTCGAACAATACTTTCATAATCCATAGATAAAGCACACATTAAAGCCTTTATCGGGCGCAAGTTGATTTATTGCACACATGTGTAACAAGCTTTATTTAACCCCATTGTGATATCGATATAACCTATTTATACATATTATTGACTTATGAAATGTAACTTATAAGTAGTTCAATTGAAGCTGTAACTTAAACCTACGACTTTCGATTGCAACTAATCGGATCTATCTACTAATCTAAAATCGGAGGTGAGCCTAAGAAATAAGAAATAAGATTTTTTTGCACGAAGTATGGTAATTACAGGTGATAATGATTATAAAAAATAGTCACACATACATACATCGCCTACTGTTTTCGGCATGCAAGTTATTATTTGCTATCCACCGCACACAATTCCAGAAACCGTGCTTTGGCTAAGAATTTTTTTAAATACGCAAAATGAATCCCGAAACGAGACTCCTTGCCCGAATACCAGGCAGTTTACATAATGTAAGTAAAACTTACAACCTCATTTAAAAGAGAAACTATAACTCCTTGATAACTCATACCCGCGACTTCGTCCGCGTGAAATAGCGACGTCTGTATAAATTTTGATTTTTATTGGTTAAAATGTCCAAATTTAACGTGGAAACGGCATTTACTGAGTTATCGAAGAAGCTAACAACATTGACATCTAAAATTAGTGCTCAATCTGCCACCATAGAAGCACAAAATAAGAAAATAGATGACCAGCAAAGGTTGATTGAAAAATGTTCGATTACAATAAATGAACAAAATAAGGTAATCGAAGATTTGTCTACAAAAATTAATGCATTTCTTGAGTCAAAATGCAACCCGAAGAGCGAAACAGAAACTTGGCCCAAACTGGTGCGAGGGAGCGAGATCAATATAGTGCCTGATGATGCGATGTCAACAGTAGCAAATGTGACGGAACGCGCCCGGCGTGCGGAGGAGCGGGCCAAGAAAAATAAGGACGCGGCTATACTGCATAGGCGACAGCGGGTTAAAGAAATCGATGAAAAGTCTAATGCAATTATTGATATCAATAATTCTAGCAATGCAGAGGAGGAATGGAAAGAGGTAACCAGTAAAAAGAAAAAATCTAAGGCCTACCCTAAAGGCATCAGTAAGGGAGGGAATACGCAAATTTCGTCAATTCAAGCGATTGAGAAGAAGAAATTTTTGCATGTCTGGTCACTTCATATTGATACGTCTGAGGACACTATTATTGAACACGTGACTAAAGTATGTGATTCAAAGGATGTGAAGGTGGAAAAAATTATTCCAAAAACTAAAAGAGACTATTCGTCATTTATGGTGGGAGTCCCTGAATCAAAATTTGAATTAATAAATAACTCTAAAAATTGGCCGTTGAATACTCGTTTTAATGAGTGGGTGTGGTTTCGGAACTACCCAAACAAATCTGAAATTAACAAAAATGTCCAATAATGTCTTAAAATTATTTTATCAAAATGTGAGAGGATTAAGGACCAAAACACAAACTTTTAATAACAATTTGGCAGCATCGAACTATGACATCGTGGCCATAACTGAGACAGGCCTTAATTCGTCAATGCATGATGGGGAATTAATCCCGCCTGGATTTAACGTGCTTCGGTGTGATCGGATGGACGGAAGAAAACAGGGAGGAGTGTTGTTGGCGGTTAGATCGAGGTTTCAACTTGCACGGCTTCCCGCTGACAATGTGGACACCGCCTTATTCGAACTTGTGTGCGCGACAGTGAATTCTCGGAATAACAACTGTTTATTTTTATGTTGTGTTGTATATATTCCTCCTAAGTGTGATGCTGAACAATATATGCACTTGTTCCGTATTTTAGAAACCATTTGCATTAAATATGAGAAAGTGGTGGTGATCGGTGATTTCAATATGCCTTCGGCAACTTTGGAGGTAAACAGTTATTTTGAATATATGAGCGCTTTCTGTGGATTTCAACAGGTAAATGAGATTGTTAATATTAATAACTGTAAGTTAGACCTACTATTGACAACACTTTTGCCCGGCGACATAAAGGTACATTTAGCTGACGAGTCATTAGTGAGTGTAGACGTGCAACATCCACCATTAATTGTGACCTTATGTTTTAATGGACCTTTTGGAGGGTCGTCATCATCGCAGACTTCTTTCGACAGTAGTCAACACAATGATAACCATTCAATGTGGAATTTTAAAAAAGCAAACCTTTGTCAACTGTATCATGATTTACAATTGATGAATTGGGATTTGATTTATGACACACAAAGTTCAAACTTAGCATTAAATTATTTTTATGACATAGTTAACAATTGTATTAATTTATGCGTTCCTAGGAAAAATGCCAGTAAATCGTACAAAAATAAGAGGACTTATCCCGAATGGTACACGTCGGATATAATAAAGGATATTAGGACAAAATGGAGACATCACAAATTATTTAAAATTACGTCATCTTTAAGTGATTACGAAGCGTTTTCTCGTTACCGGTCAATAGTGAAACGTAAAATATCAGCTGCATATCAGGAGTATCAACACAAGTTGCAAATAAATTTTAAGGACGATCCAAGGTCATTTTGGACATTTGTTCGAACTAAACAAATGCGTAGGAATAAACCCAAGATAACCAAGGACAATTTAGTGATTACGGAGGAAGAATCTGCGGAATGTTTTGCTACATATTTCCACTCGGTATATAGTAAAAAGCGACCAGCGCTTGATACTCATGCGGCGGAGCGAGCTGCGAGAGGTGGTTGCGCGGGTGCGGACTCTGCACGCGTACACATTGACTGTCTTACCAGGAGAGATTTATGTACGGCTTTTCAGCGACTTAAGCCTAAGTACTCAGTGGGTCCAGATGGAATACCACCATTCGTAGTGAAAGACTGTAGTTCTGTTTTTCTGAAACCGTTGCTACACATTTTTAATTTGTGTTTGAGTGAAGGCTGCTATCCGGATTGCTGGAAAATAACACGAGTAATTCCGGTTCCAAAGGGAGGTCAAGGGTCAGATATCGAAGGATATCGCCCGGTAGCAGTGTTATCGGCCTTTGCTAAGATTTTTGAGTCTATTTTACAAAAACGGATTCACTCACAGGTTGGTCAAACATTGTCCGAGGCTCAACACGGTTTCCGGGTGGCACGTGGGACGGGGAGTAACCTTCTCTCTTTTATGTCATACGTGACGCCAGCTGTAGACGCCGGTGGGCAGGTAGACGTCGCTTATTTTGATTTCAGGAAAGCATTTGATACAGTAAACAACGATATTTTACTTGCGAAATTGTCCAAAATAGGTTTCACGCCTCATTTTTTAAGTTTTTTGCAAGCTATCTGGGGGATCGTCGCCAGTTTGTGGAGTACGCAGGGCGAAGGTCTAAACCGTATTATACATACTCGGGCGTCAGTCAAGGGAGTAATCTTGGTCCACTGGAGTTTTTAATTATGGTTAATGATCTCCCTGAGGTCGTGCGCAGTGCGCGGTGCTTGCTATTCGCGGATGACCTAAAGGTATTTCTGCAGGTCGAGGACTCCGTGGGCTGTGCTCGGCTTCAGCGAGATCTGGATCAAGTAGTACAATGGAGCCGGGATAATGAGCTGTATTTTAACGTGGCCAAATGTTGTGTGATGTCGTACACTCGCGCCCACTCCTCAATTTGCTATCAGTATCAAATAGATGGTGCAATAATGCAACGTGTCTCAAACGTCCGAGATCTAGGGGTTCACATGGTAACCGAGTTAACGTTTCGCAAACACGTCACGGATCTATGTAGCAAATCTTTTAGACATTTAGGGTTTATATTGAGACAGGGTCACGATTTTAAAAATATAGCGGTACTTAAAATTCTATATAATGCATTGGTTAGAAGCCATCTTGAAACTTGTGCTATTATTTGGAATCCACATGAGGACAAATACATTAAGATGTTGGAAAAAATACAGAACAAGTTCACAAGATTTTTGTATTTGAAATTGTATGGGATTTATCCATTTTTCCCATTGATGTACCCAAGTTTATTCGTCCTGGGGACAGTTGGGTACAATACACTAGAGGTGCGGAGAGATGTGGCGCTAGTTAAATATATAGCCAGGGTACTACGAGGATTGGTCCATCACCCGGAAGTGCTGGAGATGTTGGGATTGCGTGTGCCAGACGGATACGTGGGGCTCGTCGCCGCCCCGCCCTGTTGGAGGTGCCAAGGGCTAGAACTAATCTTCTTAAATATGCTCCTATTTCGCGTGCGGTTCGGATTATAAATAGTGTACCGGAACATGATTTGTTCCACAACCTACCAAGGTTTATTGAAGCAGTACAAAGGTATATTGAATATCACCGTATTGAGTAATTGTGTCTATATGGTTATAATATGTATGCCATACTGAGAGTATGTAACTCTAATAATTAAGGTAAAATTTTTATTAATTAAGTTACATGTTGGACTTAAATGTGTCAGGAAATGTGATATTGTATTGGAATAAACTGTAAGATGTCATATTGTAAGGTGTTGTAATAATAAATAAATAAATAAATAAATTATTACGTAAAAAAAAAAAAAAAAAAAAAACTCGTTGATATCAATTTATCTTTTGTACGGACAAAAATAATGGCTTTGTTACATCACAGTCCAATTAGTACTATCTTATGTGATATATCGAATAATGACAATAACGAATTACATCTAGAAATGCACAGCAGACTTCCTGCTTCTCATTAAGAGTTAATATCGACAGACAGAGACTACCTCCTGTTTAATGATTAATGATAATGATGTCTGGCACTATTCTTTAGAGTTTAAACTATTGTACCTAATGGTCTAATAGTCTCTAGCCTGTGGGCATTTCACCCCACCACTGTTCATTGTCTAACTTTTGCAGTATGATTTATTGTTCTAGGAAAATGAAAGAAAGCATGAAGCTGTCGAAGAAGATCCAATGGCAAGTAATCTTATAATTAAGCCAACTTTTTATTAGGTATCCCAAGTTGTGTTTATTCCAATGGCAACAAACGCTGAGGTTGAACCGAAAAGTTCAAGGAAAATCCTAATCCTGATAATAGATAAATACTTTAATGGAGTTCTCGGTAGCTAAACCTAAGACTGCTTGACCACGACAGAACTGAAATAAAACATGTAAAACATAAGACGAAAACGCATATAAGGTGCAAAACTTCTATAAATTAGGTCGACGACACATACGAAACTAGGTCATTTCTTCTAAATACAATTAACCTCAGTGGAATTGAGGTGGCTAATAATTGCGGTATCTGTTCCGAGTAATAACAATCCCATTGTCCAGTTACTGTAACCGTAAGATTATAAGACGAGAATCGTCTGAGAAAGTAGGCCTGTCATTGACTTTGAGCGACTAGACCGCTTGTAGACGGTGACGGGGAAAACAAAAAACGATCACGTCTCACCGATGACTTTTCTTACATCAGAAATTACATATCCATTGCTGCTGTGCTAACTAACTTGGTTAACAGTTATCTTGTTAGGACGGCAATGTATGTGGTGTAAAGTATTTTGAACTTTATTAGCTCCAAATGTTGGCATGCAGTAGTGAAGGTCGTTTTTGTGTTGTTACAAAAACTCCTATCACAAACTTGTATCTTGCTAAGCGTTACAATAGATTACAATAATTACAATTTTGTCTTCGTACCAAAGATAAAAAGACTTGGTTTATTCAAAAGAGCAAGATGAATACTTTAGTGGGAAGTGTTTTAATTATTTTGCAAGCAGTTTGAAGTGCTTCACTTAGTATTATATTATTTAACCTTAATTGTAATTATGCTTAACAGATGAGGAAAATAGTTGAATTGATTTTTGTCTATGTACCGGTATAACCAATTAAACTAAGAGTGCAGGCATAGTATGACAAATAATATACATAATTTTGTACCAATAAGTATTTCATTCATATTCTTCTATCACACTTTTGCATACAAAAAATCGGTTTTAATTGTGGGAGAGCCATGATTCAGCATAAATGGGCCGGCTCGACCGGAGTGATACCATGGCGTCACAGAAAACCGACGTGAAACTTGCGTCGTGTTTCATCGTGTGAGTGAGGTTACCACAGAACCAATTCTCCCCAATATTTGAATTCCCAACAATCCTCATATTCCTTGTCCTCTGCCAATGCCTCTGATGTTCCGGGTGTCCATGGGCGGCACCTATTGCTTACCAGGTGCAAGTCATTATAAACAAAACTTACAACACACGATTCATAAAAGCTACTTCATTTTAAATGTAAACATAAAACTGATAGGAATATTGAAAGCGATAAGGTTTGACGGTCGTGCTCATGCGCACTGCATTTATCACGTTAGCGGCGCTTGCGCTCATGTGAAATGGGGCGCTGCTTACTCAACCAATACTGTACCGTACTAGAAGGCGAAGCTATAGACATAAACTAACTTAGTGCTGTAAAGTAGAAAAATAGTTCTATGATAAGCCAAGCATATATTATGGCCAAAAACATCTAGAATTACAGTTTAATGATTTAACGTATTATTTGTTTTATTTGTACGCTGTTAGAATTCATGATCTTATTGTTTACCACATTTTTTTATAATAGTTAATGATTTTTCAAAAGACCTTATAAGGTCGCTGAAAGTATTCTAGCAATCAATTCGAACTATTAAACTGAGCTCGATCGCATTCTCACCCGTCATTGGTCGAGATTATTATCACAATCAATGACATGGCGGACCGTGATCGAATTCACTTCATTTTACGAATTGAAAGTTACAGAATAGCCCTAGCTGTTCTAAAACGCAAATACAAAAGCCCAGAGGCCTTAGCACGAGTTTGTTTTACGTTTAAAGTAATTGTAACGAGTACGCGGTCGGAGCTCTGATTGGCCAGCTCCCATTAAACAACCAATCAAATTCAAATTTTTACTTCATAATCATGTGTACAATAGGTATTACACAATGTAGTACAGTTTTAACATGAAACCCGGTTAGGGCACGGCAACGTATAGAGCAAAATGTAATCTAATTAAATTACTTATAATATTATCACATAAAAAAGTTATTATTTTTATTTTAAATTATTAAAACTTATCCTTAAATTCATTATAACCTGTATGTATTTATATTTATGTTAATTGTATGTAGTTTTGTTGATTATATTGATTATCATAGGCCTTAGTACGAGTTTCTTTTACGTTTAAAGTACTCGTAACGAGTACGCGTTCGGAGCTGTGATTGGCCGGCCCCAATGAACAAGCCAATCAGGGTACAGGACGCCGTCTCGTTTTGATTTTTTTATACGTAAAAGAAGCTCGTACTAAGCCCTCTGAATAGCATTACTCTAGCTCACCATACAACACAAGCCTTCAAAGCCAATATCAGAGGTGTTGCATCACATAGGAAAAGTGAACGCTCTCGACCAACCACCCGTTGTGATAACTGATTTTATAAATATCGGAACAGAATCACTTCGCACTTCACGAAATTGTGATAATTAAAATTAATTCAACGGAAATTCGTATACGAATAACTAATGAAGGAAATTATGAAATAAGCAGGCGTGGTACCTTTTACCATTAGTTTTACTCGCATCGTACAAAACTGTATTTTTTTGTAAATTCCTATGTATTTCCTTACTAAATATTGTAGGTACTGGCAAGAATACCATCTTAAAATAGTTTAGTTTTTTGTGTGCCAAAATTGTCTGTGCAAAATTGCACTGATCTGTAACTTAGAGTAAATATGTAGAACCAATGTCTTTACCATTTTGTCGTTTTATAAAGGATGATAACATAATACAACATCACGCTTTTTGTCCCCGAAGCGGTAGGCAGAGGTTTGAGAATGTAACACCCACTTTTCACTATACCTATATGTTATGAGTCCCATGTAATAGGGGGTGAGCCTATAGCCATATACCAGGCACAATTCCAGACTCTGTGCTACTACCTACTGAGATTTTTTAAAACCCAGTAATACTTTAGCCGACCCGGGAATCGATCGATACCCATTGTCTGGCAGTCGCACTTGCGATCGTTCAGCCAACGAGGCAGTCATATAGAGGTAAAGTAGGATATTTAATAAAACTCAACAACTATTAATTATATGAGCATTAATCAAAAGTTCCTAATAGTTTCATTGCTTTAACCAGTAACTTTCACAGTTGCAAAAAATACTACTCGTTACACAGCTATACTTATCAATCAAACTACAACACCCATTGATAAATGTACCAGATTAATTAATTACGCATAAATATTGTAGACTGAATGATATTAATGGGTTTTTGATTAAAAAATTGACGGCCATTTTAAATCGATTTCAATTACTTTCACGGTAAATTATGTGGGTGAGAGACCATACATCGTTCTTTTTCAGTTTCTGGGTGACCGAACTCTTCTTCTTCATTAGGCTTTCTGGAACATATTGAAGTCTTTTTCAAGAGTTTTACTTACATTGTATTTTGTAGTTTTATTCTGATAATATAGTAAGTCTCCTTCAGTAGTTTCATAGTATTCTTTGGTTGCAATTCGGATCAGAATTTCATAACATAGTCTTTCCAATTCGTTTGTGACTCTCTTCAAGATTGATGGGAAGCGGCCCCTTATGTGGAATTGTAGAATCAACAATGATCTCCAAATGGGAAGACTTTTCATTTTACTTCTTTCTAGCCCATTTTTACTACTTAAACTACAAATGCTTATTAACCCGTCGAGCTTCCGCGTTCCTTATGATCCAACGGGTGCACACGTGACATTTGGAGCATTTTTTCTTATGATCCACCGGGTGCTCATAAGGACGCTCGAGGGGTTAAACTGACCACATAACAAGTTTTCAAAACTATTTTCGAGGACATGACGCCAAATGGGTACTGTTCGGTTCATACAATTTGGTGTATAACTTTGTTTCCTAGTCATATTTTACAGTTGAACAACACCTATAAATGTACAAAGTGTTAGAGTTGATTTATTATTGTGTTTCGAGGAAATCTAGTGACAATTTTGTTTAAACTGTATTTGCTTGAGAAAATATGTCTCCGTAACTGGAAATGTTGAATAGTTATACACACAGAAATCTTTGAGTTTCTTCTTCAGAAATGTTAAAAGAACTTGACCTTCTTTATTACATCTATGGTTACACATGATTAAAAACGTATTTTGTAATGAAACTTTACTGAATCATGACATCACGCCTTTATATTATACCACTGTACAATGTAACACCCACTTTTCACTATTTATGTTATGAGTCCCATGTAATAGGGAGTGAGATATACTGAATCATATCTACTAAATTTATTAAATTACATCATACTTATATTATAAATACGAAACTGTGTGAGTTTGTGTGTTTGTTACACAATCACGTCTAAACGGGTCGGGATGAAATTTGGAAGACGGATAGGTTATGGTCTTGAATAACACATAGGCTACTTTTCCTACGGTAACGCGAGCGAAGCCGGGTGGAAGCTGGTATCTATAGACCATCTTTTCAGCGACAACAAAATATTTGAATTGACTAGAAGAGGTGGACTTTCTTTTATAGAAGCAGTGTTCCAAATGACTGCCTCGTTGGCCGAGTGGTCGCAATTGCGACTGCCGGGTTCGATTCCCGGGTCGGGCAAAGTATTACTGGGTTTTTAAAAAAATATCAGTAGTAGCACGGAGTCTGGAACTGTGACCGGTATATGGCAATAGGCTCACCCCCTATTACATGGGACTCATAACATAAATAGTGAAGTGGGTGTTACATTGTACAGTGGTATAATGTGCACCTCTGCCTACCCCTTCGAGGATAAAAGGCGTGATGTTATGTTCCAAATCAATATAATAATATTTTAAGTTTCAAGTTACGTTCTTAGGACAAAATTAAATCATTCATAACACCCATTATATATGGTAAGATCAATATAATGTCAATGATATCAAATTTCTAACATTCGATTCAATCTCTTCGATTCCATTTAATAGACAGTTATTATGATATCTACGCCAAGCATTAGTGCTGCCCCAAAACATTTTCTTTCAGTAATATCAACCTAATTACTCAAGTAATAAGGCTGTAGTTACATGTATTACTTATTTACTGGTTTGTATAGGTTTTGAAGTGACAAATGAGTGCTCATCTCCACGCGGGAGGTCCGTGCCATCGTATGATGCTACGATTTATCATGTAATTTCACTTTATATAGAAACTTCATATTTTCTAAATCGTGACTATGTCTGTACATTCGTACTAGACTGATATAATGTAGACATACTAACCTTTCTCCTGGAATTTCCACTAGTATAAAATGTCATGTGCTCAAAGGCTTAGGCATGTTTTAATCGTATTCACAGTCACGAATTGATGCAGATGGCAGATGGATTGTTTTAAAAATAGGTTTAACTGCCTTTTTGTCGTAATTTAGGCAAGCTTTTCTAGTACTTTCTAGGTATCTTTACCATGCTTTTTTACTCTACGTAAAAACTTAATTAAAGTCTATACAATTGTATATTAATTCGTGCATAGTGCTGTCAGTTCCTTAGCAATGTTTATGTATTAACATTATTATGAGTCTCTTTGAGATAAGTAGTATCAAGATTTCTATATTGACTGCCTCGTTGGCCAAGTGCGACTGCCGGGCAAAGGGTCTCAACTTATCAAAGTATCGTCCCGGGTCGGGCAAAGTATTATAGGGTTTTTTTTTAATTATCTGTGCCCGGTATATGGCAATAGGCTCACCCCCTACATGGGACTCATAATATAAATAGTGAAAAGTGGGTGTTACATTGTACAGTGGCATAATGTGTACCTCTGCTACAATCTACCCCTTCAAAGATAAAAGGCGTGATGTTATATTATGTTGAAATCCTCTCGGGAGTATCTATCAATAGACAATATCTTTCTTTACATAGAAAGCTACGCTATCTCCAAACGTGGCTAGCAAGAACATTCAAAGAAACACATCGTTATAAGTTGTAGTAACTTGAATACAAATAGAACCAATACAGTGTGGGAATCTAGTTCATTGGTAGCAATAATAAATCAGGATCAAGTTATCTGTTACATTTCAATCCAGTTGCGGTAATGCAGTGAAGTAACTAATTTAGTGGTTGCGAGATATATGAGTACAATACTCATTTGGTGTATAAGGTCTGGCGAAATATCTAGTCTAGAATAAGTGTACTTACAATAGGGTAGATGCCTAATTTTTATTTTAATGTCCGTCTGGTAGATTATTTTAAATTAATAGACACGTTTTTTTTATTTTCTTACAGAAACAAATACATTCGACGATGTATTGATTGGAAATGTCGCGTGACGTCATTTCTATGTACATTTTAGACGTAGAAATGACGTTTTAGCCCCCACCCCTAAACTTTGATTCGTTTGATCTAAGTATTGTTTTATTATACGACTAAATAAAAAAATACGTGTCTAATATTTTTTCATTACCTAACTTACGGACTAATTATATTTTAGATTTTCATCATCCCAATTGTTTCGTGTCTATTTGTTTTAGTCTAATACGTGGCAGAGCTGTAATAAAGACTTAGAATGACTTTTGACGATTACTATTTTTGTAGATGATGTTTTTTTAAAGAGCCTCTCTTCCTAGATCATTGTTTCGATTCAATTTTTATAATACATTAATAATAACAAATAATCATTTCATTTCAATGTCCTGAGATGAAGTTTTAAGATGCTCTCGGTATCTAGTTATCTACTGCAGACATCTGAGATGACCTTTCATTGTATTTATTAATTTTTACTTGTCAGTACTTTTTATGAATGATATAGGAAGATACGTTAAAAAAAAGAAATTGAAAACAAAATTTGGTAATGCTCAATAAGTGCAGCAAGTGAATAAACTATCTAGACTCTTGCTCACGTCGCGGAGAACATAACGGGTTACCGGGGTTCCGGCTCGATGTGCAGGAGAAGGAACGGGGTGGTTTTTAGTCAGTAAGAGTCTGACACTCCCTCCCGACTCACCCAGGCGGGAGCAGTCATTCGATGATTTTTCCACCCTGAAAAAAAAAGACTATTGCTCACATTTACGAAGATCACATTACAGCAATACACGCAACAGTTGGATAATACAATACCTCGTAATAATCATAATAAGCAATACAAATTCTAATTCTAGTACTAAAATCTGTAACCGGGACATTGACAACTATGACCACACTTCAGATTATCTAGGCAAAATAGTTCTGGCGAGACGCCAACACGATCATGCAAATTACAGCAATAAAATTACCGTCTATTGGAGAATTATAGGCTGTAGTATTAGGGTTATAAGGGTGAGATTTGTTTGGTTGGTGTGAGATGGGGTGTTAAAATATCGTGGTTGGTGGTAACCTGATGACGGCGCGATCGGCAACCGTATCGAGTGTCGTTCCGGTCCGGCGCTTGCCTTCGTCTCGACCTGGCTACTCGGTGTGAACGGAACCTATGTCCTGGTCACGCACTAGGCACTAAGCACGCTGCTTTTTACACTAATGTTGCATATAGAGAGAAAAAGCAATTGAATATTATAGGTTTATACTGTTCCTAATCTTTATAAAAAGATTCAGCTCTTGTATTGTCTAGTCACATCATTACATGATCGTCATTTTTATCGGATAATACATAACATAACATCACGCCTTTTATCCCCGAAAGGGTAGGCAGAGGTGCACATTACGGCATTTAATGCCACTGTAATGTAACACCCACTTTTCACTATTTATGTTATGAGTCCCATGTAATAGGGGGTGAGCCTATTGCCATATACTGGGCACAGTTCCAGACTCCGTGCTACCACTGAGAAAAACCCAGTAATACTTTGCCCGACCCGGGAATCGAACCCGAGACCCCTTGCCCGGCAGTCGCACTTGCGACCACTCGGCCAATGAGGCAGTCAGTTTTATCGGATAATCTTTCACATTAATGAAAATTATAATTATAAATAAGAGCTACAAGAAATGTGTACCCTGTATTCTATCTATTCTACAACATTTTGTCACTGTATTTACGTTATTTATTCTACAAACAGTAGATAATTTCTCAGCAATTAAACAATAGATACATTGTGATGCGGAATATCTCAGAGGTGTCAAATCGAGGAATTGTTTCGTAGCTCCGGATGTTGTTCCAAGTTTCCTATAAAGAACAGACATTGTTGTCTTGGGAAATATAATATTTTTATCTGTTCGTGTCTCATTGCTGTCGCCCATGACCATGGCAAAGCATACTACATAGCATACTTAAACTGAAGGACGACTGTCTTTTGTTAGAAAGAGGTTAAGAAGAAACAGAGCATTTTTCATTCTCAATTATTTTTTAGTGCTGTTGATCATGAAAAGCTCGGATCGACCTCAATATTGTTTTTTTTTTATGGAATAGGAGGCAAACGAGCCTGCGGATTACCTGATGGTAAGCGATTAGCGCTGCCCATGGCAACACCAGAGGATTCATAGGTGCGTTGCCAGCTTTTTAAAAGGAATAAGCTCTTTTCTTGAAGGTTTGATATAGTTGGATCTTTTTAGATTTTGAATGCTCGATGGAAACAAGAAGTATAACCTAAGTAAGACTAGTCTCTACCACCTAGCCTAAATGTTACACCTTATAATCTTACAATGGTAAAATAGTATACTATTGGTATCCTTCTGCAGGACCTTGAGAGCAATTACTATAATTATATTGCTTTAAAAAACCTAGCGTTTTATTTACCTAGTGAGTAAGCCCGTACAGAAATTCCCTCAAGGTTTTTATATTAGACAGTAGTGTCGCATGCGCACTCGTTTATTATTACCTGCCACGTAACTGCCGAGGATGAATTCATTATCACGGAACAATTCCACTGGTAGATGTAGACATTAGAAAATACAAACAACGATATTAGTTTACAAATATCGTTTAGGTTTTTATTCCTATCTGTCTTCCCCGCTCTGCTGATTGGGATTTTTTAATTATCTATTTTATCGTAACAAAACCAAAAAGTATGGATAGTGATTACCGGAACGGCCGAACTCAACAAACCAGCAAACAAAATTTTCTGAGATTTTTTCGAGAAATTTCTTCATTCTACCTCTACATATATACATTTTTTTATGGCAAAAGCCGGTAAACGAGCAGACGGATCACCTGATGGTAAGCAATCGGCGTCGCCCATGGACACCTGGAACACCAGAGGCGTTACAAGTGCGTTACCGGCGTTTTGGAGATTAGGAGTTTGAGGATCGCTGGGGATTCAGGAATAGGGGACATTGGGGAAGGGGGGGGTAATTGGGCCTCCGGTGACCTCACTTACACGACGAACCATAACGGAAGCGTTGCTTCACGTCGGTTTTCTTTAAGGCCGTTGCATCACTCCGGTCGATGCATGGCTCTCCCACACTTATATCAAAGTAATAACTTTTACACCAGACTAAAACTGACACTAAAATAAAAAGTACTTGTGCTATTAAATATCGATTACCTAGAGATTACTATTACCACTGTTCGGTTACTGAATGATGCTCACTTTCACAATCTCTATACCACTATACTATAGGATCTAAAAGTCATTTATCAATATTTATAATATATTATATTTCTCCAAGTCTGGCGATGATCGACTAGTACCTTATAGTCTGTAGGTTCAACACCAATAGGAAAAATAATACAAAACAACTCGCATAAAATAAGAACACAGCTATTGACCCAAAATAAAATACATTACGAGAAACTTCTCGAACCAAAAAGATGGAGAGCAAGTGACATTCACTGATTCGCTCTAAGCCCGTGTGATGGATTACGGGCTTGAAGTTCTCCAAAAGGCGACGACTAGTTCCAATAGGATAAGAAAAATAAACACTTATTTTAGTCCACTAATCACACAAAAACATTAATCCTAGTCAGCATAAATTTACCATTCGAAAATGGATCTTAATAAAAGGATATAAGAGTGAAATTCTGTTGTTTATTACACGAATGATAAGTAAATAAGCAAGACAGTTAAGATTTAATTAAACCTATTTCTAAAATAGTACTCATTAAAATATTTCTGTACATAACTGTATACAGTATACATAAATAAATAAATGATTTAATACATGCAACTGTTATTCAATAACAAAATGCATAAAAAAATGATATTAGCTAAGGATATTTGCAAGAATAACCTTATCACAGTAGTCTATATAGTGGGTCGGCAGAATCAGTTCAGTAGGGTCACTCATAATAAAGCTATATAAGATACCCAGGGGGCGTATACTGAATGATGCATGTAATTACTCATACGTCATTAGGTGTATGTACGTTTTACTGTCGAAAGATAATTTTGAATTAAGAACAGGATTAAGAAGTTCTATGTACAATTGTATCTGATTATCTAGAACTCGACCGGAGTGATACCACGGCCTCACACAAAACAAGACGTGAAACAACGCTTGCGTTATCTTTCTTCGTGTTAGTGAGGTTACCTAGACCCAAATATACCCCTCCTACCCCGATCTCCCCAATCCTTGAAGCCCCAACCCTCAAATTCCTAGTCCCCAAAAGGCCGGTAGCGCACTTGAACGCCTCAAATTTTTATTTTTAAAACAACTTTTAAAAGTACCCTGATTAAAAATTTTTTATTATAGTGCTAATGAATTTCTTAGTAATAGATGTGTTTGAATGATTGAACGTAATGATAACGTAATGATTTATATTATTATTAACTATAATATGTAATTATTCTATTCTGTTTGTTTCTTATGACTTATTTCTATTGATTTTATTATTTCATTGTTATTGACATTATTAGTGCATCTTGACATTTATTTAGTTAAGCATGTTGATACAAACAATACTATAAATCTATAGTAAACATTCATTTTTGCATGTATTATTGTAACCTACATATGTTTTGGCAAATAAAACGATCTTTATCTTTATCTGGTGTTCCGGGTGTCCATGGGCGACGCCGATTGCTTAACATCGGGTGATCAGTCTGCTTGTTCTTATCCCATAAAAAACCAGAACAGAGGGTTTTAATTTTATTTGACATGTGTCTTAAAATACATAATAAATATCTAATTGTTAAATTAAAATGTGCATTTATTACGACAAAAATGCTCTACTTTTTTCTAGTAACAAATAGATGTTTTCCTAAATGGTCTACTTAAAATCCCATCCCATCTTTAAAGCCTTTTTGAAAGTGCCATACATACAAACAAATTCATCAAAATTAAACAATACACAAATGATTTCAAACAATATGCATCGGTCGTAACAAAAGACAGTTGGGTTCAAACAATAGAATGCGCTTGCGCCCATCGCGTCGGCACACACATGTTGCACATTCACACACGTGCAACGCACATTGGAAACAACAAGTGTACAATACATGCAAAAACATTGGGGTAATAAGAAACAGGTACTCAGTTTTGTTATGGGAGAACGAAATAGCACTTTTTTGTAGATACTTACTTATAAAATGTCGACAGAACTATCCAACACATAATCGACTGTTCTTTAATGTGTACAATCCATTACAGATCCACTGAAAACTTAATATTAAGTATTTAACTTAAAGGGTTGTCGGGGCTCCGGCTCGAAGAGCAGGAGTAGGAACGGAGTGGTTTTAGTCAGTTTGACACTCCCTCCCTTCTGTCTCAATGCGAGAAGTCATAGGATGATTTCCCCCCCCCCCTTTAAAAAAAAGAAGTACTTAATTGGAACTTCATAAAATACAAGTGAAAAACTACTATCACAAAGCTCTTCAAACGAAAGAGTTTATCATCAAAGAGTTACAAAGCATTACAGCATATATAATAAACCACAAACAAGAAAGTTAAACAAAATAAATCTTTATGACCTAACTAATAGATACTATAATAACAACATCATAAATGATGCAATAACCTTTGTCAACTCTCGCACATTATAATTTAATAACAAAATCACTTTCATCGCCTTTCTCTGGTGACAGAACTGATGGTACGATCTAACGGGGACCTCACATCAATCAATACTTATGAAAAAGCAGTCAGCCACTTAAATGGACAACTTTCGCGTTCACTACATAGGTACATAGGTACTACAATCGTTTGTAGTTGTAGCCAACTAATCACTCAGGGTTTAGAGCCCCTGGCAGCTTTTTGCACAGATAAAGCTGAGTTCATACCGTCAAACCAAACCGAATTACGTCACCTTTTATAAACGCTCCATTAAGTAATGCAGATTATTCGTTCCTATTCCTATCAGATAAATAAATTGTGTATTCTGAACCCAGCTTTATGTTTGGCTATTTTTTAAATGAAAGTTTATACTCTAACTAGTCTATCAATCTTGACATAATTGTATTTATAACAATAGCTATAAATAGTTGGCTATTTGTTATCAGTTAGTTATCTACAACGGTACTTAAGAGGTCGATTGTTTCTTGTTTTGATAGACAATTTTATTATATGTCACTTGACGATCTGTATCTGGTTTTTTATGAGTAGCAACTGGATGGTATTAACATTGAATGCTATAAAGTCCTTAAGGAACTATTGTAACAAGTTTGAGGGACGAAAACTTTTTTTATTTTGTTGTTCATAGTTTAAGAAGTTTCATTGTTTTGTTTTTGTATTTTAATCATGCCTGACATTTCTTTCTGTTCTTTTATTGAAAATTTTATTCGAAATCTCCACAGAACATATAAAGAAGATCTCAATAAACGATACTGTCAGTCTTCATTAGGAAAGTTAGAAAACTAACTAGCATGTAACATTATTGTACTATCACAATATGTATAGTTATGAAGAAATCTATTCAAGAAATTATGTACAGACTTACATTTTCATTCAACTATGATGATATGAATTCCCCTTTAATTGTTCCACTGTACCAGTAAAACAACTTCATCGTTCATTCACATAACTCGCTCTCACTCTCTTTATTCCTCTCACGTAACTAGAAAGGGACAAAATAAATTCAGTAAGCGTCAATTACGGCGTTGTTTTCGCAAAATAAACCACTGATTGCATAGAGTAAAAACGTTTAGAGGTGGCAATTTGTATCTTGTTTAAATCTTATTGAATGGATATTCATTATATCTGCGTTATGGCTTAAATGGTATAAGAGCTAGTCGAATCGAAGGGAACACGAAGGAATTCGTGTACATTAGACATCCTTTCAGAATTAATATCAAGATTCAATTTAACTCGTCGAGTACCGTATTTATAGACACAATTAAAGAACAATAGGTTGCGGTCACCGGTGACCGCTTGGTGTTTGACAGTTTAAATTATTATGTTTTCGGCTTACTCACGTAGTAATTGTGCTACTACAGTAGCAGCGCGACAGTCGCCGCGTCGCGGGTTGCGAAATGCTGCTCATGAATATGAGCCACTAGCATGGCTTGAAACTAGTCGAGTTCCTCGTCGAATTACTACGTGAGTAAGCCGAAAACATAATAATTTATTTAGTATGTCTCACGAAAGTTACAATACAAAAAAAAGATTCAATTTGAGCAGATTTCATGTAATTTTTCTAAAGTGGCTGAAAAACAATTGCCGTGCGGCGTGTGCTATCTATGTTTATCTATACATATAATAAAATCGTAGTACTGTAAGTAGGTACATCGAGTATTTTTTTAAAGAATGCTTGGGGCGTGATCTACTGTCGATTCCGAAACTAAAAATATGGATTTTAGAATTTTTGTTTGTTTGTCTATTTGTCTGTATGTATGTCCGGGATGACCTCAAAAAGTGCTGCATGGATTTACTTCAATTATTGTATGAATTTTAACAGCTCGGGTCATCATATAGGCTACATAATATCATGCTATAAACTACGGGAGAGGAGTTGCATCACTGTTGAATCACTATTCTACGCGAACGATGTCGCGGGCTCAGCTAGTAATAACTCTATAGAAACAGTAAAAGTTTTATGAAACTTTCAATTCTCATAAATACATTTTTACATACTTTAATTTCTAAATAGCTTTAGACGTAACCAACACGACCTAACACAAAAAATTGCAGTAAACTCAATGCAGGAAGCGGAAAACCTTACTTCTGACTGGTTTCACTTCAAAGGGATTCATAAATATTGTAGCTGGTACGAGATGAAATATAAAATTACATGTAAGTACGATCTACAATCGCTATATCGTTCCCAATAACACAGTAATTCATTCTCCTATACATTTCTCAGCCTACATCCAAGGCTCAGGACTTGTTCAGCTCGTTTTACTCACTCGTAAAACACCCTGGTCTGATGGAGATTTTGACATGGAGTATAAAGGTAATGGAGAACCCATAACATTGGTAGGTAATCGCCCAACGATGGAAATCTCTTTCTAATCAATAAATATTAAAAAAAACATCTATACTCACCATTTATGTCAAAAGAGTGCGCTACGTTTGTGTTTGCTTATCTTGGTTAATTTGATATGAAAAGCTACTAGTTGGCTAGCCGCCAAATGGATTTCAATGCATTTGCAGCAATATGAGAATATAATTTCAAAACAATGAAGACTAACATGAACGGGTTAGGAAATAAATAAAACAATGGTTGCATTAACAGACATTTACCGATAAGCTGGAACTTTCAAAAATTTACTCCGGTGTAAATACACCGTTTTCTATATTAAATACGTAAAAGTGTCCACGTATTCAATAACGATACAATAAGCAATAGGTTCCAATAAACAAAACATTATAATTGACGGAAAAAATCTCATGTCTTAAATGACAATGCCGTTTTTTTATCCTAACCTTATCACCATATATGGTTACTCCATTAACTATGTACTCCTTGCTAAAGCCCGATGGGTGTAGCTACAACTGATCGGGGTACAATCCTGTTTGTAACAATCATCCACGTCCTGTCGACACACCTGCATACTAGCAAGGTATGTATATAGTACTTTTAAGGCGATCTGTATAGTAGGCAAGGTACATAGGTACGTATGAAAAGATCTTTGACCTTTGTGAAGGTGTTGGGTCGTAACGAGGTATGCTAATGACTTTTTTCAATCCTCCCAGATGAATTGCAAGTTGCATGTTCTCATTTGTATTTTTTTTGTTTTCTGTTTGTGAGTGTAGAAGTGTAATGTTACACTCATTGATGTTTCATTTTTTCCGAGGATTGTTTTTCATAGATATTTTTTGATTGAATGAATTATTTTCTAAAAACTTTCAAAGTTTATTCCTATGTTCCATCCATTGACTGAGACAAAAATGGGATTGTATCCGTATGTGAAACAATAAAAATCTATAATTAAGAACAAATCCAAATTGATTTACAATACAATATTATAAATTCAATTCAGTAATAAAAACGCTGTATCAAACTAATCTATGTCAAATTTTACAACTGTTAAAACAATCAATTAACATTCTAGAACAAATCTAATTAATGTCATATCACATAACTGTTGTAATTACTCTAAATTTAAAATAAATTAAGCCATAAATAAACAGTCAGAATAATAAATTAAGCAACATAATAAAATTAAAACTAAACGTCAATAAAATAATGAACATCACACAGTTTTGTCAACTTGCAAGAAAGTGTAATTATTTTTTTATTTTATGGTAGCTGTATTTTATTAGTAATTTACATTTAAATAAAAAAATGAAATAATAAAACTTGTTTGTTCATTTCGGACGTGTTATAATGATGTTTATTGAAGAAAGTTTTTTATTAATGAAGAGTTTACATGATGGCAATTAAGGATTCTTGATTTCGTGGTTCGTGCGCCTACGCTGCTGTAGTGAAATCATTTATAGTTTTATATCATCATTACAAGTCTCTCGTTATTGAGTATCTCGGTATAATGGCAGATAACTAGTTTTATTGCCATCGTATTTGATAGCTTATTTTATACAAGAATTTCTCTATATCCAATCCCTTAATATACACGTAGACGGTTGCTTCTTACCGGGTAAAAGATTTATAGGTCATTTGGAATAATGCTTTAAAGTTATAATAATAGACTATATTTTGTCTTAAATCCATAGCAATGTGTGTGTTTATATTATGACTTTCGTGAAACATACTAAATTAATTAGTGTGATTTCGGCTTACTCACGTATTTGTCTGACGAGGAACTCGCCTAGTTTCAAGCCATACTAGAGGCTCATATTCTAGCAGCATAATTATTTTTTGTTCTAAAATTTTTTTATTTCATTTAATTACATCAGAATTTAAATGTAATAAATGTACCTATACAACTTAAAATATAAAAAATTAAAAACTAAAATATTTACACCTTATAAAATGCAGCATAATTAATGTAAACTGTTCCCATTTCTTTTTATCCTTTTATTATTGTTATTTATTAAACAAACAAATACACCGATAGGTATTTTCTTTTCGTTTGAAGACTTTCTTAGAAGAATTCAATATAACTACTAAATATGTATATTAAAAACCAGAAACAAAATGATGAACAAAAAGGACTATTAAAACTAAGGACCATTAAAAGAACAAAACTTTATAAAATCACCAATTAACATTTGTGTAGAGTTTGATAGTAAACTTGACCCCTGCAGAGATTAAAACAATTTGTTGAGAAACTAAAGAAAATAAAAACATACGACTATTCCATTCTTCTTTTAATAAATCTTATTGGAATAGTCATTTTAGTACCATATTTCTTTTTTGTTTATTTTGCGTAGATACCGAAAGTTTTTAACATACCTAATCCTTTTATACTAACACTTATGAGTAGTAACTACTTATTTCAATAAGAAGGGTAAGGATAAAATAGGAAAGTCTAGACAATCTTAGTTAGAAAATTTTATAATAACGCAGAACAAGCTCAAACTCCAGAAGTGTGTTTTTTAAGTGAAGTGTGATTATCTCCTGTGTCGTGGGTTCGTTTACAAACATAGAAGTTCACATACACATGACACCCAGACCCGGAACAACAATCTGTGGATCACACAAACAGTTGTTCCGTGTGGGAATCGAACCCGCGACACGTTGCGCGGCAGTCAGTTACCCAACTACCACGCCAACCGTGCAGTCAAAACGATAGTTAACAAAAGTTTAAAACGATAAGTGTACCTACACGATTGTATAGAAAGATTATTCTTTCACCTCCAGTTTAGTAAACTATCGAACCACAAAGAAAGCCTTCCTTTTATTTAACACCACTTAGATAAAACGTCAATTAACTTTTTATACGTAAAACACCTCTCCTAAAATTCGAACGCCTAATCCTATAAGATGACAGATAGCCCCCATGCTCTAACCTATGGAATGTTAATGGTACATTTATCAAAGCCTTAATATGTACCGAAGGACCAACTTTACTTGACACGCGGAGAAATATGGAACTAAGCTCCAAGTATTAAATTTGACGAGGCCTTGACGTTTCTGAAACCAACAGCGCCGTGTTGAAGGGTTTAATAAAGTTGGTCCTTATAATACAGGTCGTAGCGTAAAGGAATTAATTTCAATTTATGAGTTTATTTGGGAACATTAATATTTTGTAAATCAGTCTCTGTAACAATTTATAAAATACTTAGTATGGAGGATTTATTGCTATGTCGGGCAATTGATGGTACTATTACGTTTTAAGGGCTCGTAACAACTTGATACATGGAGCCCTGTTGCTCTTAAGTTTATGTTTTACATGTTCCCGATACAATGTGAACACCTTCAATGTTTATACCGACACGCGTTTTTTATTAATATAAGTCCTCATCTATGAAGATATGTGTTTTTATATTTTATCCAATTTACCATCGATATTCGTAAACACAAATAATTGTCCTAACATTTATTTTTTATTTGTTTATCACAAAATCCACAGCTCTCAAATATTACACATAACCTACAAACTATTTTTTCAGCCAATTACGAATTTAAAATTTATTAACTTGACGCTAAAAAACCGTGACGTCACAATACACAATCGCGTACAAAATTCATAGAAAACTGTCGTTTTTGTCAGTTCGAAAAAAGTATTGAAGTGGGCAAGTACCAAATTACAAATATAAGTTTACAATTCACTGATTGATAATAAAAATGTTTTATGGCATAAGCCGGTAAACGAGCTGACGGATCACCTGATGGTAAGCAATCGGCGCCGCCCATGGACACCTGGAACACCAGAGGCGTTAAAAGTGCGTTACCGGCCTTTTGGGGATTAGGAGTTTGAGGATCGTTGGGGATTTACTATTAAATCTTAATTAATATACTAAACATTTGTCTGAAATAGTTTAAGCAAAATATTAAAAAATCGGTACCTATAACAGAACTACTGGACTACTTTAAACAGCTAAACTTGTCGCTAATTTAAAAAAACGAAGCTACTGATTGCAACTTCAAACAATGCATCGTCAAAAACAATCTAGAATCGCATTCAACATACTAAAATAGAAACGAAAGTACTGCTAAGAAAATTAATTCTAAGCATGGACAGTTATATTCAATTTTCTCTGAGATTTTATTCCACAAAGCTGTCGAGCCATCTAACTGGGATTTATGACTGACCTCAGTCGGTACTCCATCTCAAACGGACCGCTTAACTACACAAGCTTCAGAAGTTAGACCTTGTCTGCTGTACCATTAATCATAAAAGCACGACTACATAATTATTCATTTCTCTAGAAATATTTTACAAATACACTGTTGTTATAGAAAAAGAAAAAGAAATTCAGGTAAATATGAGTCTTTTTTTATGGGTGAAAATCATCGAATGACTGCTCAGGCCTGGGTGAGGCGGGAGAGAGTGTCAGACTCTTACTGACTAAAAACCACCCCGTTCCTTCTCCTGCACGTCGAGCCGGTTACCCGTTAGGTTATCCGCGACAGGTAAATATGAGTCTAAAGTTCTTTTAGCGAAACTATGGGAAACTCTTTGGTATCCATGCTGGACAAAACTATTTTTGGTGTACCTCTTTTAGAAAAAAAGACTGTTCAAAATTTGGTCCGTGTACCTACTTTAAATCATCATCATCAACAGCCTATAAATGCCCACTGCTGAGCAAAGCCTCTTCTCATATGAGAAGGTTAGAGCATTAATCACCACGCTTGCTCAATGCGGGTTGGCGATTTCAAACTTATAATTAGAAATTATAAGTCCAGGTTTCCTCACGATGTTTTTCCTTCACCGTTTGTCAGTGGTGTCTAAATAATCTCAGAAAGTACATATAACTCGGAAAAAGTCACATTGGTACTTGCCGTTGGTAGGTTTCGAACCCGCACCCTCATGCATGAGAAGTGGGCGTCTTAAACCTCCGGGCCACCACGACATTTTAAATGAATACCTACTTTAAATGAATCTCTAAATAACACTTCGGGAGAAATCTAAGTAGGTATAATAAATTCGAACCGCAGAATAGAACATTAAAAAAAATTATGAGGTAGGGTAAATGATGTCCGTCTGGTAAATTATTTAAAAACATTAGACACGTATTTTTGCTTTTTTTACGGAAACGAATAGTTTCGAAGATATATTGATTTGAAATGTCGTATGACGTCACTTCTATGTACAATTTAACTCGTCGAGTACCGGTTTTATAGACACAATTAAAGAACAATGGGTCGCGGTCACCGGTGACCGCTTGGTGTTTGACAGTTTAAACGTAGAAATGACGTTTTAGCCCACACTCCTAAACTTTGATTCGTTATATCTAAGTATCATTTTATTATACAACAAAATAAAAAATACGTGTCTAATATTTTTTCATTACTTAACTGACGGACTAATAACATTTTTAATTTTCATACTCTGTCATCATCCCTATTATCTACTAAGAATCGTGCTTATTAAGACACTAAACCAGGATAAAGGTCACAAATCCATCACAATTACAGCCCCATAATAACTTAATTAATAAATACCTTTGCCTCACCATGGGACAGTAGAAGCTTGTTCCATAAAGACGTAAAAGATCATTAAATGAAATTCTAGCCTCAACTGATTGGTGGGTACTTGGCAATGGTTATCACGTGTTGTGACTGAGGTCGGTAACTACCAATCAGATGTCATTAATGAGGTACCGCTGGACATGTAGACTATCATCAGACATCGACGTTCAAAGTGGTACAATGCATAAGAAAAAATTGAATGAAATGAGGACGTAGTACCTAGGTATAACTGATTTATGTAAGGCTCTTCTTATAATATTTTATTTAAATAATTTAAGAATTTGCATGATATATTAAAATCTAAAGTAAAATCGTTATGATAATTACCGCACCTACCTATTTTGTTGCAAACAATGGCATTGGAGCGTTATTGTCATTTTAGTTTATTTTATTTATGTGCCTTTTAGATTTATATTTTTAACGTTTTCCCAAGAGTAATCAAGAGCCGTAATAAGGTTTATAAGATGATTTAGAATTTTAGAATCACGTCATTAAAGATTTAATCATTTTAATTTCCAATTTCATTCTTTCGTAACCAATACATAGATACGCACCTATATTTAAAAAATCTTATTTATCTAAGTGATTAACAAAACAAATTATGATAAATCAACAGCTCTTTATATTATAATCCCAATACATCACGATTGACAGATACTAATTTCTAATCTCCTAAGCCGTGGGTACAGTTCCATGAAGTAATCTCATATGACTTGGACCGAGCCTCGACGTGGGAGTCTCGGTGGCTCGTCACACCACTTACACGGTAAGTAACAATTAGTAACTGTTTAGTATTCGCGTTAAAGAAATCACCCCTTAATGTAGTGTGTGTTATGAGACTTGGCTGATGATCGTGACTTAAATTATCTTACTGAAAATATGTCATTGAAAATAATTAAATGTAACACAAGAGTTAGATATTTCTTGAAAGAAGTAAGAAAATGTGTTCTTAATGGTAGGTATGTATAATCGTTTTTAACGGTTTCATTTTTGTAGAAAGAGTTAGCTCCCATCTTAGCAAAAGTCTAGACGTCTGATGCCACTTTCAAAACGTAAACCAACAGAAGTCATTAATCTTTGTATTCAGTTTTAAGTGTGGGAGAGCCATGCTACCCCACGCATCGGCCGGCTCGACCGAAGTGATACCACGGCCTCACAGAAAATCGACGTGAAACAACACTTGCGTTGTGTTTCGTCATGTGACTGAAGGTACTGGGGGCTTATTACCCCTCTCCCCAATCTCCCCAATCCCGGAATCCCCAACAATCCTTAAATTCCTAATCCCCAAAGGGCCGGTAACGCACTTGTAACACCTCTGGTATTTTGGATGTCCATGAGCGACACCAATTGCTTACCATCAGGTGATTTGTCTGCCCGTTTACCGGCTTATTCCAATAAATAAAATAAATGGAAAATAAAAAAGCCTTTTATTTCTTGCTACGCAATAAATTTACACTTATAATAAAGAAAAAAGAAAACAGTATGCAAAATATGTTTTATTTTTGGCTTATTCCAATATTGTTTTCTAAAGAAAAAAAAACATCCACTAAATAAATAGTCCATACAACGGCCAACACACTTCACCACTATAATACCCACCTGGAAACTGGGTTGCAATCAGAGCCCGATAATGTCCAGTATCAGGTAGCGACACGAGGAGCACTGGGTAACATGACTAACATCATGTTCGAATTGTTATTAAGCCATTTACCCACACATGTACTGGAGTCGTCCAGTACATCAGTTGACATACCAACAATTAAATGGTTCGATAGTTACCTCAGCAACCGTGCGCAGCTGGTTGAATTTCGCGATGCTAATGGATCTTTCTTGGCTTCTGAGGTGAAACCTGTGACGAAGGGAGTTCCCCAAGGATCCATTTTAGGGCCTACCCTATTCCTATTATATTGTGCTGACATCATCAATATAATAAAAACATGTAAATATCATATCTACGCTGACGATATACAGATTTACTTGTCCTTTAGACCGGAAGAATACGCGAGTGCTGTGAATTCAATTAATGAGGACCTCGACAGGATAGTGAACTGGTCAAGCAATAACTGCCTCATCTTAAATCCATCCAAAACAAAATTCATGCTTTTCGGAACAAAGACGCAACTTTACAAGACACCTAGTAATATTAACGTTCTCTTGAGGGGTCAAATCATTGAGCGTGTCGATGAAGCGCGAAATTTGGGTCTGATAATGGATCAAGGTCTTAGGTTTGAATCTCACATCTCAAACTGCGTCAGAAACTGTTTTTACCGCCTGAAGATACTATCAGAATGCGTCCGTATCTAAGTGAGGAGTTGCGTGTGCGGCTGGTTGAGTCGTTGGTTTTATCCAAGCTAAACTACGCTGACGCGGTTATTGGACCTAGACTGTTTTCACGCACTGAGCGATTGATACAGAGGGTTCAGAATGCCTGCGCGCGTTTTTGTTTTAAAATTCCACCTAGGAGTCACATAACACCTTACTTAAACAAGTATAATCTTCTAAAAATGAAGTCCCGACGTAAGCTCCACCTGGCATGTCTCCTCTTTGGTGTGATTAAGTATAAGTGTCCAGTATACCTCTACTCGAAGCTCTCGTGGGTGAATGCTCATCGGCAGCGGGAGGGTAGGCGGTGTGCACAACAGCTGGCTATACCGCAACACAAATCGGCTGCTTTTCGGGGTAGTTTCCGATATGCAGCTTCTAAGTGCTGGAACAACATACCTCCGCCAATCAGGAACCTGCAAAGCCCATTCACTTTTAAACGAAAACTCAAGGAGTTTATTATTAATTCTCAAATTGAGAATGAATCTATAAATATTGACATTTCGTTTATTTAATCTAACACTTATCTTTCTTATATATATATATTTTTTTCTTTTTTGTTTAACTGGGTACACAAATTATGTTTTCACATTTTCATATTGATTTATTTATATAATTATTTATTAACTTCAGTATTATTGTAATGTAGCATATCTCGAAAACTCACCCTTGGGCCCCTTGTTGCCGCAGTGCTGTCGAAATACCGAACTGTCTCTCGCTTCAACTTCGCGCAATGAGTGTCGGGCTGCGCGATGGCTTCACGACATACCCACACTAATTTTATTGTCGTGATACAGTTTATAAATTTATTTTATTTTTATTATTTTTTTCCTTCGGTGACGGTACACGTTACACTTGTTTATGTATGCATACTCATTTTTATTCATTTATTTATCGCACAATGTACATACTTAGAGGTCTGTTTTTATTCTTCCTTTTATTTTATTATTATCATTATATTTTTTAACATGTGTCTTATGTAACTATTTTATTTTCCTTAAAATTATTCTTCGTTGCTTCCGTCCGTGCGTCACTGCAGGGGTGCCAACTGAAAACCAGTGTTGGGTACTTACTGTGCCCAGCTTAAACTGAGTTGGTGAGCCCTTTCGTCGCGGACATGCTGCCACCCTGTTTTTTTTTTTTTTTTTTATTTTGCTTTTTTATGTTTTTTGCCTTCATTGTTGTTATATTTTTTACTGCTGTTTTTTTTATGTTATTATTGTTTTGTTCTTATTGTTTTTTCTTTTATTTTATTTTTTTTATTTGTTTTTCAATGTTATTTTGTTATTATTTTGTGTGTTATTCGGTGGTCCATGTCGGTGGCGAATAAATTATTTTTCTTTCTTTTCTTTCTTTCTTTCTTTCTACATTTACAGGTACACTGGATCTCGTACTGGAGTCAGGTTATTATAGTTATCGTTTGACTCTATTTGTTAAAACAAGAGGTTAAATCGAAAGTGCGAGTCTGCGGACGGTAAGCAAGGGTAGCTCGCCGCCCGACCAGAACCAGACCCGCACACGCCTCAATGAGCCATTAGACCACTATAGATGGGGCCCAGAAGGGCTGATGCCCGATACGGGGACGCGGAAGGTCTAACGGGTTACCGGGGCTCTTGCTCGAAGAGCAGGAGTAGGAACGGGATGGTTTTTAGTCAGTAAGAGTCTGACACTCCCTCTTGGCAACCCAAGGCTCCTAAAAGTCATTGGACGATTTATCCCCTCAAAAAAAATAATCTAAAGCCAGAGATACAAAGAAAAACCTTAAGTAAAAGCATTATTTATTTGCCTAAAGGCTTTAGGAATATGCTGTTTCTCATCACTTTCTATGAATTTAAAGCCAGTTATTACATTGGCTTATTTGTTTGCATATTCATAAATTTAAACTGTCAAAATATTTAGAAAACCGCCAAGAAGCTAATGAACACGTTACTTGAGAATTTGAAATCTAAATTACTAAATATAAAAACACTAAAAATGTATCATGAGAAGCATCATTTTTAAAAGAAACGCATATAGGTATATTCATTAAAAATGAGAATTTGCAATAAACTATGATATAAAATTATCTAATAATTCAAAAAAGACGACTTCACTGATTGAGTATAACGTCTGTTTCAAATTACGCTAATCTGCTTTCAAAACACCTATCAGATTTCACACACAGACGTAAATTATCAGCAATTTACTGCTTGCAGGAAATTATAAATAACATTTAGGTACCTACAAGTCTAGAGCCGACCACAAAATGAGATTTTAATTCAGTCTCCCATACTAGCAACCGCAGAAACTTCCCTGTTGCAACTCGCCCACAGATAACATTACTTAGTAGACATTACTCGTAAAAGTTTTCCCGCGTTAAAGAAAATATGGCTGACTTGCGCCAGTTCAACGACCTCTTGACGTAACATCATGACAGACAGCTTGGCGTCTTAGGCGCTAGACCGTACCAGTCTTTCAACTCTTTACACTACAATAGACTTATGTAATAGTGTATGTAATAATAGATTTGCGCGAGATAAATTTTGTTGTTCTTAATGACAGATTGACGTCAACGCTAGTATTAAATTGTTTTTAGCGCGAATAATCCTATCTAAAAAGTTTATAGTCTTAATAATCTAAAGCTTTAATAATCACTTTTTTATAAAGTTCTAAAATTAAAATTTGAATAAAATTATTCGAATATTGAATTTGAAATTTAATGGTTAATAAAATATTATGTACCGTAAAATGCATAAACTAAATTAATAACATCAAATGAATTATTATCGACGTTTTAATTGAAGAATATTTCAGTGGTAAAATATTCCAGAGAGTATTCTACTGTTTCTAATTATCATAGGAATAAAAAGGTGTGTGTGTTATTAACAGAATATATTCACATGATCCAATAATGTACAAAGTTACGTGCAAACATTTCGCAACAACAAAAAAAGGTTGCACAAAATCGATCGCGAATCGCAATCCAGTCAGTCATTACATTTCGAAATGCTAGTTAGATTTCGATTGTGAGTAGTGGCCATGTTCGCTGAAATACACCCATATGCCATTCGATTACAGGCTGACATTTAAATCAACAATCTTTTAGTTTTATACCGCTCCAAATATACAAATGGCGGTCGATACAAAACGCAGAATGGCGCGAAAACATAACTACCACAGATAAACGATATAATAGACTCATTAAGTTCTATAAAGTAGACGTTTTGCATGTGTGTGCAACGAGGTGAATGTCCTCGCACATTGTCAACGAACTGGACTTAATGATGACGCGGCCAACTGATAAATGGCATATAAAACTTACTATGTAATGCAGTAGATTAGAATAGGCTGCATTGTCCCGCCAAACTCAACACTAGATTTCAAAATTATTACGTTCATGTCGTGTATACAGTTTCAGGGTCTTTTACCAAGCATTTAGGCTTTTTGCAACCTCCAGACACTAAGTTCAAGAGTCATATCGCCAGATGAATGATGATCCCCAACCAAGATTGAATGTCGTACAGCAATGCAGTTAAGAAAATGAACTCATACTTAACTGGTAAACCAAGTTCTATTTAATACAGAGTGCTGTTGTTAGTAAAATATCGATAAAATTGGTATCTAAAATAAAAAGTAGTAAAAATTTCATTTTAAATAATGTAAGTTCTAAAAAGAAACAAAATTATTACATTGCAATATCCATGAATCACTCGTTATGCACAATGTAATCTGTGTTCCGGAGCGGTGCGGATACTAGGTCAAATACCCGATGACCTTTACCGCCAATTATTATGTCACTGATTCGAGAGCAATAGACAATTCTATTTATTTTAAAACATTGACCAGGCACGGGTAAGGTTAGACAAAAAAGTAATTAAAAATCTAGAAAAGCTTACGTAATAGCGAAAATGTATATATCAGTTATGTATTTATTTATCAAAGTCAAAGTCAAAGTCAAAATCATTTATTTCAATTAGACCAGAAAGGCACTTTTGAACGTCAACAATAAAATTAGAAGTGAAGCTATTTGCTCATTCCAAAGTGTAGATTCCTATGGAGAAGAACGAGCAAGAAACTCCATAGGTTACTCTTTTTCAATCAGGTTCACAATACAATTGTCCAGTTACATAGTTTGCTGTTTGGATTGTGCGAGAACAATGTAACACTAAAATCTAGTCAAAGTGATTGAAAAAGAAAATAACCTTAAAGACAATAAATAATACAGTCTGGAGCTGACCAGTCCCAGTTGACGGCGCCCGTTCACGAACATGACACGTACACCAGCACCGCCCAAATCAACCATATTGTAGGGAATCGAGCGATCCACTGCACGCGCCACCGCCAATGAGACCTTTGAGTGAGCATGACAACTCCACGCTGACACAAATGCATTCTACTAGTCTAATTTAAATTAAGTTAATTACAGGGCTCTCACATTCACAATGGTTATCTAAGTTAAACAATATACAATTTAGCAAAATGGCTGTATTATTTACAATTTCATTAAAACATCAGTGTTTTTTGTTATCCTGTGGAGCCGGACTAGCCTGTATCCAAGCATTTTTATCAACTATATAATCATTAAGTTTGTAATACGCTTGTTTACATAAAGTTTTCTTTATACATAATTTAAATTTTGATTCATTTAGGTGTTGTATGTCGCCTGGTATCTTATTATAACATTTAACACAGAATCCCATGAACGACTTACTTACTTTCGCCAATCTCGAAATTGGCTGACTTAATCTATTTCCATGTCTAGTTTGATAGTGGTGTCTGTCCGACACTTTACCAAATAACTGTAGGTTTTTCCTAACATACATGATGTTTTCATAAATAAATTGACATGGAACGGTCATAATGTTGATCTCCCTAAACCTTTCTCTGAGAGATTCGCGACGACCTAGGTTGTAGATAGCTCTGACGGCGCGCTTTTGCAATACAAAGATAGACTCAATGTCAGCAGCGTGTCCCCACAGCAAAATGCCATACGACATAATGCTATGAAAGTAACTGAAATACACTAGTCTTGCCGTTTCTATGTCAGTTAACTGTCGTATCTTCCAGACAGCATACGCTGCAGAGCTCAATCGTCCCGCTAATGATGTGATATGAGGACCCCATTGCAATTTGTCGTCTACAGTAATTCCCAGGAAAGTTGTCTCTTTTACAAACTCTAATTTCTCACCATTCAATAATATTATGTCACATTCGTTGCTTTTAACATTTGGCAAAACAAATCTAATACATTTTGTCTTTTTATTGTTTAGTACTAGATTATTTAATGTAAACCAATTTTGAACTTTAATTAGGGCATTATTTACGTCGTCATAATTATTTGTGCGTCTGTTTATTTTAAAAACTAATGAAGTGTCATCAGCAAATAATACCATCTGCGGTTCATTTTTAAATAAATGGGGCAAGTCATTTACGTACACTAAAAATAAGAATGGACCTAGTATCGAGTCATTTACGTATCTTAACTTATACATAGTTAAACAATGGCAACTAGAACTTCATCACGACGATGTAGATGCAAAATACTCTTCCAGCCACATCCAACCAATAAGAATAAAATTCATAGCATGATATTAGGCATATACTATTAATTAAAAAAAAACTAAAATGGCACGAATACAAATCATTATTTCTGCGAACTATTGAAACATTCGATAACGAAATGAAACAATGAGACGCTTTTTTGTTTAAACTCGTTGTTTCTTATTTAGAAATCGATTTGGTAATGACCATATTGAAAGTATAAAACTGTATATAAAGTGAATTATTAGAAAAACTCTTTTGAAGTTAAATAAAAAAGTCGGATAAAAATATTTGGAATTTCCTCAAGGATTTTCCAACAATATAACCAAAAATAGACCATGTTTTTAGATCTAAAGTCCTCTCCTGCAGTACCGACGACAATGAAACTGATGCTTTTATCACCCAGACAGGTAACATAGGCAAATTCTAGTATAGACAATTTAGAACAAAAACCACTTCGAATTAAAATAAAAAGGTAACAGACGAATTAGCCAAGCGTAAACCGTCAGACGAGGTAATTGACGAGAAGAAACTAATGCGGGTGGTTCATTGCATTAATTACTTATTTGACAACGTTAGCGTTAAATTAATACTTTTAGTCGAGTAGTCTCAATGGGACAAATTATTATATTGTACAACACATAGATTATACTTCGATACCTTCAGGGAATAAAGTACCTATATCCATCTTTTGATGCTTCGTAAAAAAAATAGTGGTCGGTTAAATTTTGAAAATGAGCCTAATTGCAATAGGCACATGGTCCTCTAGGACATGGGATTCATCACGTAAATGGCGAAAAATGTCACCTTCATTCAATACTCAGAAGGCGAATAATTTCACCATCATTCAATAACAGTATCTCTGCTCCTGCGAGCTACAAAAAGTTTTACGTCATACAACTGATAGCTAAAAAAGGATATAACCATAAAGATACCATGTAAAAAGGTTCTAAATCTCCTGTTATCTGGGAATTATGCAACTTTATATGCGCAAACGCGGATATTACTCACACGACATAGCGGATGACATTCTCCATAAAGTTAATGCTTGGTTATATGGATTACATAAATTATATAACTTTAAGTACTGACTGTTTAATATGATAGTGTCTCTATTAGTACAACGTATTGCACCTTAATTGGGCGTAGTCGTTGTTAGAAAAAAACAATAGACGATATCTCATATTTTTTATTTCTCAATAAAACTTTGAAGGAGTTTCTATATTAAAATAATTATGTATCATGAACTTTATTAATAGAGGATCTATTGTTAAATCCCTCTTCTCGTAAGTAGTTATAGTAATTGAAGTTAATCTTAATAGTTTCCGCTGTTTCGAGTTGTAAAAGAGTTCTAAGAAGCTCCGTTCAAATATTAGTCCATGCAGTAACAGTTAGAATAATAAGTAGTATTAATTTAATGATTAAGCAAATGACGAGACCAGAATACATTTTTCACAACACTTCTATAATAGACTGCCTCGTTGGCCGAGTGGGCGCAAGTGCGACTGCTGGTCAAGAGGTCTCGGGTTCGATTCCCGGGTCGGGCAAAGTATTACTGGGTTTTTAAAAATCTCAGTAGTAGCACGGAGTCTGGAAATGTGCCCGGTATATGGCAATAGGCTCACCCCCTATTACCAGGGGCGTCATAACATAATTAGTGAAAAATAATTAGTGAAAAGTGGGTGTTACATTGTACAGGGGCATTTAGTACCGTAATGTGCACCTCTGCCTACCCCTTCGAGGATAACAGGCGTGATGTTATGTTATGTTATGTTTCTATAATAGAATTATAACAGAAAAAATCATTTAGAAGAAGTTCTTAGTTTAACCGCCGCGTAGGCGACTTACGACAGCGGAGGTTTTTTTTTACAAACATATAAGTTCACATACACAAAGACACCCAGACTTGAAACAACAGTTTGTGGATCACACAAAGTGTTGTCCCGTGCGGGAATCGAACCCGCGACACGTTGCACGGCAGCCGGTTGCCCAGCCACCGCACCAACCGTGCAGTCAAATATTTGCCTTTAACAATTGTCTTTCGGCAGTCAAAGGCTTAAAAAGATAAAGATAACAAGTTACCAAAGAATTACGAACTTCCACAAAATAGCAATTAGCATAACGACAAGTTTCTGAAACAAAGGCCGTCATACATCACCCACTTATAGAACAACGTGTCATATCAGAATCCTTTCCCGTTGAATCATTGCTTATCTCGAACAACTGCTTATTTAGGTCTGCAGATGACGATAATACACAAAATGGTCCTTTGTGTTGAATTCAATTTAATAATAATGGACACAATAATTGTTTTTGAAAAAAATATAAACGGTTAAACAAATTGTGACAGCCTATCAGCCTAGCCAAGCGTTGTGACAGTGCGGCCACAAAATCAATAATTATGTGAATGCTTTCATTTATTATTCTAGTGTTCTATGACAGTGAAGTGCACCTCTTTTGATTTTATGTGTCGATAGTTCATATGCTATGTTCGTATGTAAACTGTCTCATTGGCCGAGTGATTGCAAGTGCGACTGCCGGGCAAGGGGTCTCGGGTTCGATTCCCAGGTCGAGCAAAGGATTACTGAGTTTTTTTTAAATCGTAGTAGTAGCACGGAGTATGGAAATGTGCCCGGTATATGGCAATAGGCTCACCATCTATTACATGGGACTCATAATATAAATAGTGATAAGTAGGTGTTACATTGTACAGTGGTTGTTCATATTTTTTGTACAAAAATGTCTTTACATCCCTACAGAAGACATTTTGGTATAACCAAACCAGCATCTCTTCTTCATCGACGATTAATATGTAAAAAAATATGTAAGTCGCTGTTCTTTTTACCTACCTTATTTTTGTACTAACTCTGTCACACTCTCACGCACGATTTTCATTTCACGGAGATTTTCATAATTGCATTCGATATCAAAGCGGTAATCTTGATAAATCGCTCTCCCTTCCCGCTTGCCTAAGGACCACAGTTTAAAGATAAACAATAATATCTGTCAAAAAGTTTGAGTGTACGACAGGATGCCACAAACAAAGAGAAGCTTGTAAATGAATAATAAAGGGACGGAAGCGTGTCAACCTTTTTCATTGTTCGATTTCGACGCACGAGCGGCCATGTTTTTATGTCTCCATTTTTGACTATCACCGTCTACGTAATGGAGCTTCAATTATTTATTGTCCAATCAATTTGGTTTAGTAGAAGAAAGGTTAGTTTATCTTAATGGGGACAATTAAGTTCCATTGTCTTTCTGCTTGGTGGTTTGTGAAAATTCTCAAGTAGAAATATCTTAGTGATTTAGAAGTGAAACATATTTAACATCTAATGTCTAACACAAACCGCCAAAAGATCTCAATGTAGTCTCTGGATCGAACGTAGTTCTTAACGTATACTCAGTAGACCTGTCGCGGAGAACCTAACGGGTTACCGGGGCTCCGGGTCGACGTGCAGGAGAAAGAACGGGGTGGTATTTAGTCAGTAAGAGTCTGAAACTCCCTCCCGCCTCGCAGCAGTAATTCGAAGACTTTCCTCCCTTAAAAAAAAATAATACTCAGTAAACCTAATTTCGGAAATCAACATCAAACCAAAGGTTTCTGATTAACATCGATTACAATTTCAGCCGTTAGACGACCAGAAACTGGCATAAAATACTTTACTATACAAGCCACACCTCACTGCTCAAATAAGGTCACAAAGACTGACCAAGTCATTGCGAATTGTCATTTCAAGACTATACAAACTAAATCTGACGAGCAAATAATATTTTAGAAGAACCTAACGGAAAAATTACTGACAATATTCTCAAATGTCACAGAGTAAACTAATCACACTAATATTATAAAATAAAAGTTTCTTTGTTTCGATGTTTATCCGTCAATAACGCTAAAACTACTGAACGGATTCCGTGGAATTTGGTATACAGGCAGGGTATAGGCTTTAGGTTTTTTTTTTTGGAATAGCAGGCAAATGAGCAGACGGATCACCTGATGGTAAGCGATCAGCGCCGCCTATGGACACCCGCAACACCAGAGGCGCGTTGCCGGCCTTTTAAAAAGGAGTACGCTGTTTTCTTGAAGGTTTGAAGGTCGTATCGGTCCGGAAATACCGCCGACGACAGATCATTCCACAGTATTGCTGTGCGAGGCAGGAAGCTACGTGACACGCAGTTGTGGCCTGCCACCATCTATATGATGGGGATGCATATGCTGTAAATGTAAGTGATAAGATTAACAACGATTAAATGCTTTCATGGGATAAAACTGACTGCACGGTTGGTGCCGTAGCTGGGCAACCGGCTGCCGGGTAACGTGTCGCGGGTTTCATTCCCGCACGGAAGAACACTTTTTGTGATCCACAAATTGTTGTTTCGGGTCTGGGTGTCATGTGTATGTGAACTTGTGTGTTTGTAAACGCACCCACGACACAGGAGATAATCCTAGTGTATGGCAACGTTTTTTAAAAAAAACAGGAATCTTATTCTACGCGGACGAAGTCGCAAGCATCATCATCATCATCATCATCATCATCAACAGCCTATAAATGCCCACTGCTGAGTAAACCCTTTTCTCACACTGAGAACGTTTGAGCATTAATCACCACGCTTGCTCAATGCGGATTGGCGATTACAAACTTATAATTAGAAATTACAAGCTCAGGTTTCCTCACGATGTTTTCCTTCACCGTTTGTCAGTGGTGTCTAGATAATCTCAGAAAGTACATATACCTACTTAACTCGTAAAAGTCACATTGGTACTTGCCGTTGGTAGGTTTCGAACCCGCACCCTCATGCATGAGAAGCGGGCGTCTTAAACCTCCGGGCTACCACGACCTAGCAACAGTTAGTAAATAATAATAATACAAGTGCGGCAGAACTAAGCAGTATTTAATCGTGCCTAACGCTTCATTTTCAAGGTTCAATAATTTTTGTCTGACTGGGAAATCCCCAGTCCAACCTTACACTGCAAAAATACATTAGCTAGAATATACACATAAAAAGCTTACCTTTCGTATAGTTAAATAACAAATTTTTAACAATGTAATCTGAGACTAATGTTATTATTTGCTTAATTTGCATTGTACTTCTTAAATTACTCTTGAATTCAATTCCGATAGGTCGATATTGGTATTGTGATTTTTTTTTTCTCTTGAGTTGCAACACTAGCGCCTGTTATCCGTATTGCGTGGATGTTTAATAAACTAAATGTTATTGAGTTTGGCTTTGTATTCTGTAATCTGAATGTTATTTTATCAGCTACGATAGGGATTGTATTTGTATAGTTTTGACATTGAATGATTATTGAGATTTTATTGGATTGAAATTCCATTGACATTGAGATTGGTTCAAAAGTAAGAGTAACCCTGTCATATTTTAGCCGGTCCTTATAATAGTACCTATAGATTTGGGAACTTGTATCTGTAGAACTTACTTAAAGTCTGTATTCAACGTCTTAAGTTAGACTATAGATGTGACAATAATACTACAATCACATAACATAACATCACGCCTTTTATCCTCGAAGGGGTAGGCAGAGGTGCACATTATGCCACTGTACAATGTAACACCCACTTTTCACTATTTATGTTATGAGTCCCATGCAATAGGGGGTGAGCCTATTGCCATATACCGGGCACAGTACCAGACTCCGTGTTACTACTGAGATTTTTTTTAAACCCAGTAGTATGTACATTGCCCGACCCGGGAATCGAACCCGAGACCCCTTGCCCGCTAGTCGCACTTGCGACCGCAGTCGAGGCAGTACTGCAATCACGTATAAATAATAAACAGATTTACATTATCAAGACTTCAATCAAACATATTATAGCCAAGAATGTCGGTAAGTAATTCGATCGCGTTGTTTCGTTTGAACATGGAATCGATACCGAGGCATTCTGTGTATTGACGTAATGCTTTCTCAAAACCAATATAATGTGTACACACAATGGACCATTTATATGATACGGTTCAATGGGGAATTTAATTAAAGTTTATCTGTTACGAGGAATAGGTAAATAAATAACATCACGCCTTTTTGTCCCCGAAGGGGTAGGCAGAGTTGTACATTACCTACGGCACTTTGTAACTGTACAATGTAACAACCACTTTTCACTATCTATGTTATGAGTCCCATGTAATAGAGGGTGACCCTGTGCTACTACTTATTTTTTTTAATCCAGTAATTTTTCGGGAATCGAACCCGAGACCTTGCCCGGCAGTCGCACTTGCGATCACTCGGCCAAAGAGGCAGTGTGATAGGTAAATAAATGAGCTAAATTAAAATATCTATAATAATACAGAGCAATTTTTAATACAGAGCCTTAACATACCGTGCCTTAACATAGCATACAGTACCATTAGGTACTGTTGTCTAAATATGTTAGTAGATAGTATCGTTATTTAATCCATAAACACTGCTTATACACCGTGGGGGTATTCCAACATCCAATCCGGAGCTGCGGATAACCAAACAGGTAACCGGAGCGTCAATTCAAAGCAGGACCAGGAATGGGGCGGTTTGTTGAATGATTCCCCCCGCCCTCACCTAAAAAGGGAAGTTCCAAGAAACAGTCACATAATAAAGTAACACTCAGTTTTCAGTCATTCTAAATTATACTTATACATGTGAAGGGTATTGACATCTACTGCCAATTTCAAACCACACTATCAAAATGAATTTTAAATTTAAAAAAACAAGCAAGGCTGATGGTACCAAAGACTACACATAGTTTTATTATTAAAAAGAAATAACGTCTATTCGATGCAGTATACATCTATTTTATTGTTCAAACCAGTAAATCATCGACGTACTGCAACTGAGTAGCCGACCGGTTGACCTCCATCAGGTTAGACAGACGGACAGACAGACTGCAACAAAAAATAACATCTCTACTTACTATAAAACTTTTATTACATTTGAGGAAGCCACTCACAAAATATGTAAGTCATTGCATGTTTGTAAAAATATGATTTCGACATTTTCTTTTCTAAAAAAGGTGTTGATGGTAAAACGTCGCTTAGTATTTAACAATTCGCATACACACGTTGTAAATTATTTATATTATTAAACGTCGTGTGAGTGAGGTTACCGGAGGCCCAATTACCCCCCCCTTTCCTCAATCTCCCCAATCCCTGATTCCCCAACGATCCTCAAACTCCTAATCCCCAAATGGCCGGTAACGCACTTGTAGCGCCTCTGGTGTTCCAGGTGTCCATGGGCGACGCCCATGCGATTGCTTTCCATCAGGTGATCCGTCTGCTCGTTTACCGGCTTATGCCAGAAAAAAAAATGCAAAAATATAGGAAAATATAAACAATTATATTAAGAAGAAAATAAAACTAAAGTTAAGTAAATACATCATTTAATTCAATTCATACAAATAATATAAAATAAATTAGAATTAGCTATTTTCGATCAAAATTCCGTAACGTTCAATAGGTACACAATGAACAAAACAAAAGCATGTCAAAAATTAAGAAAACCAAACACCGAGCAACTAATTTCTCGAGCTCAGTCGTAAACAAACAGACAAAGCGACCGGGTGGTCTTCCATTATAATCGAAGGAATGACAGACACTTTTTATAACCCCCACACTAATCTGATTAACAATAAATAATAAAATAAAATTGTGACAACGGTCGAACACGTAGGTAAATATTGTATGTGTGTCTCAAATGGACTAATAAGAAATGAAACATCTCATTCTAGTTTTATTGAATAAGTTATAAAATTAATGTTTGCGCATTTTTATTGAAATTTGCAGTGATGTGAAAATTAATAAATATGTTTTTGATTGAATACTGATTAACAAGTTTGTAGGTGCCAATAGATTTAAGGTTTAAACATGTATTAAATATTGTAAATTCAAATTCAAATTTCTTTATTGTCGATCACAGGTTTGTACAAAATACAGGTCTTAAATATATAGGCAGTTCCCGGCCTGCATCAGGATCGGCCAATGCGTGGGTATTTGGGCATATAATAAGATAAAACACCGAGTTATAATCATCACTAATCCAACTCTAACTTTATGAAAAATTATAAGATTGTGCGGAACTTTGACGGTTCGTCGGAGATGTCTTGCGCACGCCATTCATAACCGTAGTCTGGTTCTAAAATATGGCGGCGCTGTTGTCGACCTGACACTCCGTCAGAATGACTTCTGTGGCTAGATGTCATCCTAGTTCCAAAACAAATAATAGACGGCGCTGTGGCTACGCCATCAAATATACGAAACCTCGTCCGGCGCTCTGATTGGTTGGTTCATTGGCACCGGCCAATCACAACGCCGAACGCGTACTCGTTACGATTACTTTAAACGTAAAAGAAACTCGTACTAAGGCCTATGGGTTAATAAAGTAAATGTTTTTCAATAAACTATTGGTATCGCCATAAAAGTACGAGGTGACGGGGTCTAATGGCGACATTAATTAATTTAACGGACCTTATAACTTCTTGGATCTAGGCCCCGGTTAATGTCCTAAGAAACGAGGAATCTAGGATGTTATGAACACTATTTAACATAACATAACATCACGCCTTTTATCCCCGAAGGGGTAGGCAGAGGTGCACATTATGCCACTGTACAATGTAACACCCACTTTTCACTGTTTATGTTATGAGTCCCATGTAATAGGGGGTGAGCCTATTGCCATATACCGGGCACAATTCCAGACTCCGTGCTACTACTGAGAACTTTTTAAAACCCAGTAATACTTTGCCCGACCCGAGAATCCAACCCGAGAGGGTTGAATTCTCGGGTCGGGCAAAGTATTAAGGGGTCTCCCCCTTGACCGGCAGTCGCACTTGCGACCACTCGGGCAACAAGACAGTCCAATTTTATTAATATCAATATCAAAACGAAAGTCCGAATATAATATTTTATAACAAAATACTATGTATTATGTAGATCAAAAACTTAATTTATTACCGTAGAATTATCGTCATAATTGGCGAAAAGTGTTTATTATACTGTTAGTCGACACACCTTTAAATACGCCTTCGGGGGATATAATTGGACTGACAATAACTATAATATCTATAAAAGTATAAAATAAATTGTATTCGTAATCATTACTTTGAAATTGCCCTTCCGATATTTTCTACTCAAATGCTACCAGCAATAGTGTATTTATTTATTATATATTTATTAACTCTTTAATGCACACAAAAATTAAGTATATTATATATGTACTTTATAAGGCGGACTTAATGCCATATGGCATATTCTCCCAGTCAACCTATGGGTTAAATATAGAATCAGCGAAAATATGCAAAAAAAAACAAAATAAATAACTAATAGTAATAATAAATACGTACTGTACAAAATACTGTATAAAAATATATAATAACTACAAAATATGTACAAAAATAACTATATATAATTATAATTAGGTACATTATAATATAATTATCGACGACACAAACTCAGCGTTGTAGCGCCTTTAAATAGTGTACTAGTGGAAAAATTGCAAATAGACTCAAACCATAAAAATATCGTCATAACTTTGACTAAGATCTAAGATAATAGAAATTGGGAACAGATTCAGCTTAATATCATCATCGGCCTAACTATAACGATCACAGTGAAAACTGAACAAGAACAATTATGAAAGGTTTATCATAGATAATGAGGTACCTAATGGGCTGCAAATAAACTACAAATTTCAAAGTCAAAGTCAAAGTCAAAATCATTTTTTTCAATTAGGCCAGAATGGCACTTTTGTACGTCAACAAAAAGAAAATTACAAGTGAAGCTATTTGCTCATTCCAAGGTGTAGATTCCTATGGAGAAGAACGAGCAAGAAACTCCATAGGTTACTCTTTTTCAATCAGGTTCACAATACAATTTACTAGTTACATAGTTTTGCTGTTTGGATTGTGCGAGAACAATGTAACACTAAAATCCAGTCAAAGTGATTGAAAAAGAAAATTAATGCCACTATGGACTAATAAAGTATTAAATTAGTCGGTGGATACGACTACTAAAACCTATTAACTGGAAACAAATGCGATAAATGGTAATTGGGTAAACGAAACTCAAAAAAAAATTACGAGGCCCAAATAAGTAGAAAAAATAGCACCATAATTTTGCACGTGTTCCATCATGATATAAAGTAATTGATAGGTCTATGTATCAATCAATAAAAAATAACTGCCCACAGGTGAAACATTCGCACTGGTTAATACCTTAATAGTTAGTTTACAACGATTTATTACTGATAGTAACATTATTGACTAGTTAAATCTTCACTAACTTTACTTAAAGTTAACTGTACAAAGGGCGTCGAACTTCTTAGCAATTTGTTTTTAGAAGTATGTATAGGCTTTAACATACCTTCGTATTTAAATTTACTACTTGATGTATTGAAGCTATTTATCGTTTTTGGCACAACAAACAAAATATTGTGGTCATGTAAATAGCAGACAAACCGCTGTACTCAAGAGTCTTTTTTTTAAGGGGGGGGGGAAATCATCGAATGACTGCTCCCGCCTGGGTGAGGCGGGAGGGAGTGTCAGTCTCATACGGACTAAAAACCATCCCGTTCCTTCTCCTGCACGTCGAGCCGGAGCCCCGGTTACCCGTTAGGTTACGTACTCAAGAGTCTATGGTTAAGTATTTACGTACTTAACCCAGTCCAGCAATTGTTTTTGAAACAAAATCGTTACTCAGAAATAGTATACGAATCAATAACTGTCTTCTTCTAAAACGGAGATTAATTTTAGTACTGGGATTCGTCTTAGGTTTAAGCTACGGATCAAATAAAATCTTATTACAAAGTGAAGTTTATCGCTAATTTAACTAAAAATCGCGGCTTACTCACGTGAAAATAATGAGAAAAGGTCTACTAGTTTCGAAAAACAGAGGGGTTCTTCCTCATAAACAGCGTGCGCGGTCATGGCGATGTCGAGCGGCCTACTGGCTAGCGTTAGCACTTGCATTGCGTTGGTATAGTTATAGGCGTTGTGAGCCCATCGGGCCCTATCCACTATTAGGGTATTTGGCGCATGCGACGATGTTGAGGAAGAGCGCCTCTGTGGTTCGAAATTAGTAGAGCTTTTCTCAGCATTTTCACGTGAGTAACCTGCGATTTTTAGTTCATTTAATAAGTCTCATGGTAGTTATTTTATTGCTAATGTTAGTACTATCTATAGTACCAAAGATAAACCCACGAGACTCTAAGTATATCTATAGAACTAAGTTCGAAATATCTCTGAATACAGCAGAAAGGTGCAAACTCTAATGTTTGCAAAAATGGACGTCTATTTTTGAGACGGATGCTGCATATAAATGCAGCGTTCATTTTTCCAAAGTTAAGCTATGTGATCGATTGAGGGATCTATTTCTATTAAATCTTAAAGCGAATTAATATATTTTAAGTGCTCCTACGATCAATTTATTTTTACAATGTAAGGCTATGAACTAGAGTAATTTTATACCGTTCTGCTTTCTCCATTAATGGATCATGTTTTAATAATAACGACTAGTTGAATTTGCTTCCAGCTAATACTTGACCACTCTGGTGGTCCTCTTGTTGTTACCAAACAAGGCTTCGGTTCGGCTACTAGCTGTCATGATTTATTATTTTATTAGTTGTATCTTTAAGGTAACAAATAAATAGATAACCTATCTTATTCTTATACTTTTTTATACATGGAGTCAGAAAGAGTCTGACATTCCCTCCCGCCTTACTCAGAAGTCAATCGATGATTTTCCATTCCACCCTTAAAAAACAAAATACTTCTCATACGATTGTATAAAGCTGAACAGTTTGTTTGATTGTTTGTTTGTTTGATCGCGCTAATCTCAGGAACTACTGGTTCGATTTTAATAATTCTTCTTGTGTAATGTCATATAAAACATCTCGCTAAGATATTTATAAGCTGAGCAGAGCGGATAAAACTGCGTGGAAGGAGCTAGTTAGATAATAAAGGATTGCGTTTAGTATTGCAGTTATATGTACATAGTACCTATAGCTTATAGTTCAAATTGGTATCAGTACCATCATAGTTAAACTTGCACCTTTGCAAAGGTTTCAAGTACACAGTACTTGCTGGGAATGTATTATGAATGTACCAGGTATTGGTGTAATATAGATGATAATTTTATCCCTCTATTTACATTAACTGCTATCTTTACTCATATTATTTTATTATGGTTTAGTATTCATAGGGAATACATTTTCTCTATAATGTATGATAAAATGATTTTCATAAGCCGAAGGTTTTAAAATCTTAGGAGGCTACGGTTACAATACAAAATACTATAAAGGAGTTAATTTAGCAAATATTATATTATTAACTAGCTAACTAACCTAGCTTCGCTGACGTACTGACAGACAGACTATTATTTATTTTGTATTTGTTGATGTTTCAAAAGTACCAAATTATGGTTTAATTAAAATAAATGCTTTGACTTTGACTTTAAATTATTGGTATGTGAATCTTAAAATTATATTTTAGGTCGGAGTAACATGGTATGATGTTTGTATCTGTAAATAGTTAGGAAGCTTAAGAGGTATATATGCTATATATTTTTCTTTTACGATAAGGGCAAAATCGCTATGAAAATGAAGGAATGAATCGAATGAACAGCTTGTAAAAATGATAGAACACTACCCATTCGTATATTTGGCACAAAAATGAGACTTATGTCCGTCAAGTATGAAACCTAAACTTATTTGCAAAATCATTGCGAAAAGTAAAAGTAAGTGATTGATAGAAAGTGTCTGATATTCTTCAGTAACAAACTTGTGTGAACAAGATACAAATACATAATTATCGTATAATACATCTATTTGTCCAATCATGCTTATTAAATTCATGTAAGTATTTCATACGATCTGTCAATAATGAGCTTTTGATAATTCAGCTTACGTAATTGGCCAGAACTTATGAAGATTTCGTTTCCTCATTATAATTTTACAAGTAAATTATATTACATAAAGCATAACTAAATATGACGATTGAATTCTGAAACTGTAGACAGATTATTACAGTTGTGTTGAACGTGAATTCTCCAAAACTCATAAAGAATATACGTCGCCCGAACAACTAAACAACTATTTAAAGACATAGAATTTTGAGAAAAACAGTTCTTTACCTATATCTACATCGGTGCAACAATAGTGTTTAAATTTTAAATTATTTCTGCAAATGTTTGTAAAAACAAACATAGGTAATAACAGGAACTGTGCGCACACGCATACACGTGTATTCCGCTAGGCGCGAGGGTCACAGAGTTCACTTGATATTTACCAAACATGCAGGATGCACGCGTGCTCCTCCGGTCGAGCTGTTCATATTATAACCGTATCTTATTTCTTGGATAAACATACTGTTTGTTTTCAATTTTCACAAGGCTGTTTAGCGAAGATAGCCAGTACATTGTTTCAATGTGTTTTGATAGTCTATACTTACATAGTAGGTAAGAGTTGGTTTACATCATCAATCTCCTCAGCTTTGCTTTTGTAACAGCAGCTAATATTTTTATAACCTAACTTGATATTAGCTTTCACATCACTTAAATGTATTCATATCATACATATCACACATTGTACCTATTCTGTGAACAGAATATACACCCATAAAATTGATAATGAAGAAAAATATTTTGATTTAATATAAAATTAGTGTGTGACTGTATTGGCGGCATGCAATGTTATTACTCTGTACTGTTTAGCATTCATGTTCTACCGGGGTGGGCGCACCATTAGCTTTTGATGTTAAAACTTATTAGAAGATAGGTAGCCGTATATTATTTCTTGCAATGTAACGTAACAGTTAAATATTCATACATTAAAAACAATATTAAGTCAAATACTTATTTTTTCAGTTAAGCTGTCAGAGAACATGTAAAATGCTTGTGGTCACTTGCTTAGTAACGAGTATTCGGACACCAAAGTACGCATAAATCTAGGAACATCAATTACACAAAAGCAATGAAAACCTCAGTCAAAGAAAACTAATTACAATCTGTAAAACAGATAGCAGTAACCAAGACATAAAATAACTTTCTATGTATAATTTGTGTACAATATTATGATAGAAAACTACGTCGAACAAGTTCTTTTATAAGTATTATATACTTTCCATAAACATAAAACAAAACGTTTATGTGGGTACGTTAACGACTAGTATAAAATCTTGCTATACAGAGCCCCTTAATTGGTCGGGATGAAAGTCGACCTGTGGCCAGTAGGCCCAGCAAATAGTGAGAGCAAAAACTCCTACGCAGACTTAACTTTAGACAAATGATACTAAATATAAAGTTTAAAGTACCCTGACTTTCAGCGGGTGCAATTAATAGTTTAGTATGTAACTTGATCAGAAGAAAGTAGATAAAACGTAAATTCTCTGACCACAAACAGCAATAGAACCTGTGGTACAGATTTAATTCTATACAGGCATTGTATTGTAAATTGTAACCTACCCAGAATAGTGAAATAATAAACTTAGATTAAATATATGTGAACAAAATGGAAATAAATATATTGTTTTTTTATATTTCTTTAGTTGCGTTTCATTTTCAAGAGAAATTCTTGTGACTTTCTTTATTAGCAGAGCTAAAGTTCTATGTTGCGAAGATAACTCGTTAATCCTGTATTTCCTGAAGGGTATTTTTTTAAGGGGAAAATCATCGAATTGCTGCTCCCGCCTGAGTGAGGCGGAAGGGAGTGTCAGACTCTTACTGACTAAAAACCACCCCGTTCCTTCTCCTGCACGTCGAGCCGGAGCCCCGGTTACCCGTTAGGTTCTCCGCGACAACCTGGGAGTTTTCAAGCCCCGAGTGAATAGGTTGCTTATGGGACGACGTGCTCCATCGTCGCTTCGCATTATCGCTTACCACCAGGCGAGATAGTGATCAAACGTCGCCCCATCAAATATAAAATAAAAAAATAATAATCCATCGATCTGACTAAAAAATATTTTTACTCGTGTTTATATATAATTCAGCTTTTATAAACTTAAACCTACTACTGCAGCACCAAGCTTTCATTTAATTTCAATTCAACCTACACTCATATTACATAATTCAAAATCTGCAACAAAGAAACAAAGGTCACTCGATTAAAACTTTAACGACTTGCGTAATTATTGCTTTCTCTTTAAAAAAACAAAAGTGAATCTAGATAGATAGATAAATAGGTATACAAGACAAACTAAATTACATTTGAGAGTTGTCTTGTTAAAATTATAGCCTCAAGAGTGTTGCCTATTACGATTCGCAGATCGGATCGGACAGGCAATCGCGGCTATCGCTGTAGGCTACTTACAGAACAATGTGCGAAATGAACTGTTTGAACTTATTATTGGTTATTATGCTATCATTGAGTTCCGTAATGATCAGTGAGGTAAGAATGTCGAGAAACGTTGCCCGACATTAGAATTATGTCCTGCCGTGGGTGCAAATATATAAGTTCACAGACACATGATACCCAGACCTGGAACAACAACTCGTGGATCACACAAAGATTTGCTTCATGCGGGAATCGAATCCCGCGACACGTTGCGCGGCAGCCGGTTGCCCAGCCACCGCACCAACTGTGCCATCTTACTAAGGTAAACTTAGTGTAGGAGATGATTATGATGACGATAAAATAATAATTCGACACGATAAAAGAATATCCAAATCTGCATTTGATATATTGAACTTGATATATCACCAAGATATACATAACTAACCAACGGATTGTATGTATAATGTCTCATACAACAGAAGAAAATGAATCAACCAAACCGATGTTCGATATCCATGCTCCTCATATAAAAGGAAAATACACAAAAAACATCAACAACGAACAAAAGAACGCGTTGTAAATATTCCCCATTAAAAGTGCATTGTTATCGAAACATTATCACGAACTTGACTCATTTAATTACGGAGAATTGCTATCAATTCGCAGATGTGTGTCGTGAGTAAAATATTTGTTATACTGCTCTGTCTACCAGCCAGCTGTGGGTAAAACAGAATTACTCTATAGAGACATATTTCCTCCAATTTATACCTAAGTACTTAAGTAAATTGGCATTGGTAGTATTATGAAGATGTATCTGCCCTAAGAGATGTACTTTCTAAGATTATTTAGACACCACTGACAAACGGTGAAGGAAAAACATCGTGAGGAAACCTGGACTTATAATTTCTAATTATAAGTTTGAAATTGCCAACCCGCATTGAGCAAGCGTGGTGATTAATGCTCTAACCTTCTCCGTGTGAGAAGAGGCTTTGCTCAGCAGTGGGCATTTATAAGCTGTTGATGATGGATCTGCCCTAATATTTCTAAGGCACAGATAAGCAAAAAAAAATTTTTTACATTTCCACCTATCTTAGTCTTCTTGTCAGCTCTTTGCTTAAAATCTTAGTATTTTAATTCTTCCTAGTATAGATCTTCATTACAATAAGAGCTTTCTTCCTTCACCTTTCGATACATCTATTCAAATCCAACCTACCAACCTTTTAAGTGTGGGAGAGCCATACTTCGGCTCGAATGGGCCGGCTCGACCGGAGTGATAACACGGCCTCACAAAAAAACCGACGTGAAACAACTCTTGCGTTGTGTGTCGTCGTGTGAGTGACGTTCCCGGAGGCCCAATTACCCCCATCCCTAGTCTCCCCAATCTCCGAATTATCCACAATCCGCAAATTCCCAATTACCAATAGGCCGGTAACACACTTGTAATGCCTTGGTGTTTCAAATGTCATGGGCGGCGCCGATAGCTTACCATCTGGTGATCCGTGCACTCGTTTACCGGCTTATGCCATTAAAAAAAACCTAAACTAGTCCGAATGAGATTAATTATGGCAGTCCTCACAAACAGATAGCTGGTTAGTCATCAGTGACCTGCTAATACGAAGCAGGGCATACCAAAGCAACATTCCCATAACAAGACCTTACGATACGATCCACTGTAATTTATAACTACAATCTTTATAAAACTTAAAATATAAATATTCGTACTTCCGCAATACTAACGGGACTTACATATTTTAAGACTATCTTCGCAATAGGCGATCTGCAATTACTGTGTAATGGTCATTTTGAGCCCATTCAATCTATTTAAGGTTAAAAAACCGCACATCAAGAGGCTAATCACCAGTTCACCACTGACCATTGAGTATGAAGTAATGACGTTTAGTCGAGTTAACTGGTAAAAACAGAAAACTTAATTTTGATTATAATGTGTGAAGATAATTTCTAACGCAGCGTACATGTTTATTAAAGCTTCTTGTGTAAGGACTTGAAGTAACTTAAACAATATAACTATTGTTAAGAATCTCTTGTAATCAGACGTGTTAACGTCTCTGTATTGAATACCTCACAAAGAGGACTAAGGGTATCTATTCTGTGCTGTTACACATTTCCATCGTGTTCTCGGATCCTATAAATAAATTTTTGGTCTCTGTGTGCAAGACTTTCGTCTATACTGGCCCTTATAGCTACCAAAGCTACCAAACCTTGAACAGAACACTGTATAAGTCAGTCCGAAAAACAAATATTGGCCTACATACACATCTTTTAACAAAACAGATCACAAAAAATCCTAAGACAGCAATTCTATAACTCATCTAGATAATATTTAGTAATCGATAATCAAGGTTGAAATACAGCATAATATTGACGCATCAAACAGCTGATGTATAACGGTCATAAATTCAATATTGTTTTGAACAAGCATTATCTTATAAAAACTATTTTGATTCTAACACAGTTGTAAATTATAATACGAATATTAACGGCTTATTGAGATAACTAAAAACGAGCACTCAATGTCTATATACCTTGAGATATTATGGTTAGCAGGAAAACAACGGTACAAAAATTCTAAGAACTGCCGAATGAATTCAGTCCGCCATTTTGTTCCATATCGAAATAGACGACCTGTAGGATAAAAAAAGCATTTGTAAAATACGATTAACCGTTATTTGAAACCTGTACAAATAATCTTTGGATGTCCACAAAATATTGCTGAAAGAAATCATTTAGATTCTAGATTCTTTGTCGTTTATATTTTCAGTGGCGTCTTTTTTTTAATCTTGACAGTCTGTCGATCAATCAATCACTCTTAGAACTGCTTTGTACCTATGTATATAGAGTTGTTAGCAAAAATGCAGTTTTCGCTTAATTAAACTGTTCGCCGTACAATATCGTGACAGCTCAGCTGGTACTGGTAAAATAATAAGCGGCAGTGATCGCTGGTGAAAGCTCGCGGCAGGCTTTGAAGCTAAGACATCGAGTAAAGAAACGTAGGAGCGGTTAGCAAAAAATACTACAAGCACTTGAATTAATGATAGCATAGTATCATACATCAGCTTCCACACAAACCAAGACAAGTCAGTTAATTGAGTGTAGTAATGAAATACTATTAGTAAACGTTAATCAACATGCCAAGGAACGTTGTATAAAATTCGATAATTAGTGTTATAAACATAGAAAGGTGATCAGACGATAACGAATCGTTCATTCCACGAAAGAATTACAAATTTCAATAATAATATCATTTTCATAAAGCGAAAATGTTTTGCATTGGAGGAGATTTTGACCACGTCTTAATTAAAATAAAATAAGCAAAATAATACAATACCAATGATATAGATAACAATCAGTAACCTTCAAAAATATGTATTAAGGTAACTATTAAAGTAAATATTAAGGTAATTGTAGCAGGTATCCTTTCGAAACCTTGATTATATTACCTAATACGATATATTTTTAAAGAAACGAGTCATGTCATCCACCTTTCAAGTGACTAACAACTTATTTGAGCTGCAACAAATTAATTACGACCATTAAATAAAATAGGAAGCGTCAAAAAACTAGCTAGTTAGACATTAAGAACCACTCTACTGAGTTCAAACTATTTGACTTTACAAATTGTTCTTAAGTATTTAGATATGTTTAGGATATTGCCAAGTGCTTAGATGCCGTGATGTAACGGTTTAGGATATTAGTCATTGTTAATCGTATATTAAACATGTATGTATGCTAATGGAAAATCTCTATTTGTTATTTTGTCACAAATCAATTAAACCATATTCAAGAAACTTCGATAAAATGTTCGACAATGGTTAATAAGGAACTTGAATTTTAGTACTACATATTATATTTTAGTACTTTATATTAGTCGTGTACTTATGTATGGAACAGTAAACTGTCCTTTACAAAGGACGTCCGTATAAAAATCAAAGCATTTTCTGAGCATCCTTCATTCCAATTGTAATCTTGGTGTCTCAAAAAGGTTCGTTTGAAAGCTTCGGATGACAAAACCATACGCAACATAATCACATCCAATTTTATGCTTACAAAGAGAATCATTTTTTATCCTCCAGGCATTGTATCCCGAAATAACAATGGCCCTTCGAATCTAACGCAATTCATAACTTCTTGTCGCCGCACAGAAATCTAATATTTCACCCACGGCTCTAGTAAAGCACCTCAGGCATCGTGATCTATGAATTCACCATTTCCCTACCAATTTATTACATCCTAAGTCCTAAATGAATAATATAAAGACTAGTGAGTATTTGAAAGTGGACACTGATTCTAGACTTGGATTTATCACTAGTAGACGTCCTGGCTGTCGATGTATTCTGACGTTCCATTAGTAATGCGAGCGAAAGTGGTTCCTTGATGTCAATTATGAAGATAAGTGTGTGCACTTTACCTGGTTGCTTTACCTGGTGGTGGTACTCGGGTTTTAAAACTATTTTTTTATTTGATTTTTCTAACTGGTCATACCATGCTTTGCCTGCTTAAGACTTCCTACATTGTACTTGTAAGTAAACACCTCTGTTGTATACTTTGTTCTACACAGAATTTTTCGACAAAGATGACGATGTTTTAAATGTGGCCAATGTGGCCATTTAAAAAAAAGATAAGAAGAAGCAGAAGATACATTATTTCGAAACCATGAGAAGCAATAGGTTTATTTAAATAACGTTAAGGTTTAAAATTATAGGTCGTTTAGTAATATTTGTGCCGTGGTTTCCCCGACATACCCCCTTACCATTTCTCCTGTGTTAATTTTTCTACGGTTATATTAGTACCACATAAGTTTTAATCAGGCACATTAAGGATGGATTCAGAACAAAATCGATGTTCCCATTTCCTTTGACAAAACCGTTCACATCAATATTTACCGACATTGCTGGTCAAAAATCACAACCGCACTTTCTATTTACTAAACATTCAATCAGAAGGTTGCTAATCGATTTTGACTTTCACGATCAGGCATCGAGCACATTGATAAATCGTTATTACTCCGCTATCGATTAAATGTAGCTTCACACTAGCCGGCATTGCGACGTAATCAAAGAGATTCCATTCAAGCAACTTTCTGCCTTTATTTATGTCTATGAGCTCCGGTACTGGGGTTTGTGATAGAGGATTCCTCGTATGGGCATAGTTAATGAGAATATTTGACCTTATCCGCATATGATTATACAAAATGACAAATATTAAATTATTTCTTATACAGTAGAATCTCGCGTCCATCGCTCGTCTTGCGTTGTGGGTGTGAAAGAGAGATAATAGAAAGTAGACTTAAAAGTGTCCCAAAATTACGACTAACTACCGAGAGACCCTAATAGTACTTATAGCAGTACCTATCCTCTTTCTCGGTGATCTTCATGTAAATCTGTAATTTTCAAGTAACGTTAACCATTGTAATATTTTTTGTTTCCAACTTATTGTCCTTACAGTATACATATTTTTAGCAGTTCGTCACGACGCGACGCATTATATCCTACGTGACATGCAACACGTATGTATAACCCCTCTGGAGTTTGGGAACCAACGCACTGGGACTTGGCAGCCTACGCACTTTAGAACATGCAATCTTCTAATTTAAAAAAAGAATAATGGAGTGGAACAATACATGGTTTTGAACTTGCAAAAATTTTTCATTTCAAGGTCTTCGCTTTATTAATATTTGAAATTTTTTAATAAGTCTTTTTATATCCCTTTTTAAGGCTTTACAACTTTTTGAATTATTAAAAGACTAATTCGACCATACTTTTTAATGTTAAATCTTCTTCGGCTCTACAAAACAGGTAAGTATCTAAGTACATAAATCAAACAGACTTGAAATCCGTACCCTACTGCTTACTAGATTTAAAATCCGTACCTTACTGATAACTGTACTGAAAATATGATTTAAAAATGAGTATTGTGGCGCCATCTATCTATCTTTGTTTGTAGCTTGAACTATACAAGAGTACATAAATAAAACACCACGCGATACGCTGCGTGTCGTCAGTAGAACGAGTCAATCAGCTTCAAGCAATTCCATTTTCCTAGATGGCAGCACTCTGAAAACTTTTCCTTACAACTTATTTTTGTGGTTCTTCGTTGAAACATTCTTAATTTTATTTATTGTTTTATACTCTTGAACGAATTACATACTTGTTCGCTCTGTAAATATAAAATACACCGTAGAGACTAAATTGTTTTCGGTTTCTATATCTTTTCAATCGAAATATAATCACGCGAACAAATATAAATTGCTTGCAAGTTTGTATTGTCATGTGAGTGTGTACTGTGCTGTAAAGAGTAAACTAAGAACGCCATTTCGAATTTTACAGATAATATTAAGACAAATTAAGCAAATATCAGACTTGACATTGTTCAATTTATTCGACGCACCGGTGATGTAGGTTGCTGCACCACAGGTAAAAGACGAGGTCGATAACTATAGTGTTGTCTCTTTCTAGGTAGAGGTGAATCGCGTGGCGTAGAGAAGGTAGGAGGGCATCTGGCCTCACGTCACTGTGCAAACAAGGCTTGCCTTCCTAGTCTGCGCTCTACTCGACAAACGACGAACGACCCGGCGGTGCGGCGCCATTGCTCTCGACGTATCCGCACGAACGTGACTGTGCCTGGTTTTCGCTTGTTTTGCCTTCATCGATCGTGATAGAACATCATTACTGCGCAGTGTGAAAGGTAAGGAACTTTTAAGTTGTTTTGGAAGCAGTGCATCTTGTTTCGCGAAGTGAGTGCAAAGGAAACGACAGTTTAGTGGGTTAGCTGGAGCTTTCTCGTTTATTTATGCAAAGAATTTACCGAGGGCGGTGTGTACATAGAGGCGAGTGGAAGGCTCGAGGCGAGGCGCGGCGCGCGGCGCTGCCTCCGCCGCCTGCGCACCCTGCGCTCATCATACATTCAATGTGTCAATTTTGGTAAATCACGTGCCAGTTCCTATGGTGTTCAGTGTTTCTGTGACTTGTGTGTTCTGTTTGTGCCCTCTAGTGTTTTGTTTCGTGTTCAAACAACGGTTATCGCCACTGAAGACAATAAGGTTACAGTTTCTTTGTGTTGTGAAACTTGTGAACATTCGTCTTCATTTCTTGCGCTGACGCATGACATTACTTACTACTTCAGTAATCTCCTTGAGTTTAAGCCTCTTTATGTTCGGTATTTGTCATCGATTTTCTTTTTTATTAATTAGTTATATTTTTTATATCATTCTAACTTTTTCTAGTTAATGCTAAAGATTTTGACATAGTAAACAAGAACATCCATAAAAATATTGATAAAGAACACGATTCACTGTTTCCTTAGCACAAAACAAATTTTATCATCAAAGATAAACACTAATCTTTAGCAATTAGCCCTAATTGTCATTTTAGTCATAAGTATTACAAATAATATAATAAAGACGTGTAAGGCGCCAAGGTGTGTTATGATAAATGTTGCTTTGTGACTCAACGATGCCACTCGACAACCACAATGCAACTTATAAGTAGGTACTTATCGAATAAAATAAATAAGTACATAAAAATACAATTCCAAAGAGTTAAAATGACGTTTAACTGGAAATTGCATAAAGAGAACGAAGAAATTGCAGATATGGAGAGCTTTCACTCACAATTTTAAACCTATTCATTGCACGTCGTGCGACTGACCGTCAAACAGCAAAAACTTGAACCGCTTCAAGTTGACGCAATGCACCAAACATGAGGATTTTTCCAACAATTTTGCTGCATTTAACGAAAACTCACGTAGATATGACAACCCTATTGCAGCAGAATGTCCTCATAACATACATGTTTAAGGTGTAATATACTGACGACATAAAGATAGTTATTACAACTGACGATAACGTAATACTGACCTTGATTGGAGAATACGTGCCAGAACGAATGTCTACTCTCCATTACCGTACCTTCAAGATTGATGAAGTTAGAACTCCTTTCAAAGGAACCCTAATTAAATTTGAGCGTTGCCTTACGTTTTTACGGTCACGGTTCTCTGACCAGATGATTCATTGAAGGAAGTCTTAAACCAGTCTGGAAGCCTAGCATGCTTTGTAAGCACTTATATGTACGTCAATCACTTCAATTTCCAATAAGCAATAAAGCGTCCCATTGTTCTATAGTGGAATAAATCAATGGTTCCATATAATCGATTCCAATATTTTCTTGCTCATAATTCTTTGCAATGATAAAAGGTGACTTTAATGTTGCTCTACCTCGATTGTCAATAACATTGAAATTATCAAATCTTTAAATATCTGTGCACTTGTGTTACTTTGAGCGCAGTTGCAATAAAAGGCAAAGCTTCATTTAAGCCTCTTCAATTGATGCTATTCATGTTCTCAATGGGTCTGTCTGTCTGTGTGCTCCCCGCGTTGTAATAAAATCCCAATTGTCTGAGCGCTTCCTGTCATTACGTTTGTTGTCATGGCACACATTATTACAATACAGTTCCTCATAGTGGTAAAATTTTATATGCAACCGCTATTTTTGATAAAACGGTTAGTGGACTTCATGGTACGTTAAATTTTGATCTGTGTGTAGATATTAACGAAGCATGTAATTTGCTAAATGATTGACCTAATTGTGGCCATTAGAATCGTGCTATTTGCAGAGGTACGTGACATCAGATGGTCTAGTACAATTTCTGGATAGTCAATCAATCGGTTCAATTGATCTAGCGGCCGGTTGCGGATAAAGACAAGGCTATGCGGTCATGTGATCCTCTACGGTGATCGAACAGCTTCCAACACTCAACCTTATCAAATTGTTTAAAAAACTATTTCTGCCAGACACCGTTACTTCGTGTATTCATGTCGACCATTCTACATTTGTAAAATTTTACAATAATTCCGTTAACTTAACGCTTGTTAAGTTGCAATTTATGATCGTGTAACGACGCTGATTTCCATTTAAAGAGCTGATCAAGACGTTATTCAGTAAAGGTGAATAAATCGTTCTCCGCGACTGGAATAACTTAGTGCTCTCAAAAAACAATGTTTTGGCTTGACAAACAAAGTGGGCTGGTAACTTTATTTCAGATTCGAAATTATTTTCCCTTCTACGTAATTTTCTTTTACGTAAATAAAAAAAAGAAATGTATGGATTCGTAATAACGAATCCATACATTTCAAATTTCTCATAACAATAACAACGTTTGGTAACCAGTTACCAAGTCAAATTATTTTCAGTTTAATTAAACTCGAGTAGCTATAACAATTACGAGAATATTGGTTCAGTTACATAAAGTCCCGTTCCCGAAAATTCGGTAGACTTGACTAAATTACACAAACAGTAGTTTACCAATTCAATAGATGCTATAAATTACTTGAGCTCTAAACAGTTCCGGATTTTGATAAGATATATTTTATTTTAGGATAATAACATATCGGAGGTCAAGAAACTTTTGGCCTTTAAATGGTTCACACGTGTAAGCCTTTGTCGCGGCGTGGCATGATCATAATATTGGGAGGACTTGACTACAACAATATACAGCAACTAATATTCTTATAACACTCACACGATCATAAAAAATTAAAATATAGGATCAGTTAAAATTAAATTTCCATAAAATTTTTCACAACATTGGTCCAGTTTGAACTTAGTATTGACAAATACGAACAAACATAGAGAAATAAGATCAAGATAAAAATATCCAACTAAAGAAATGGTGCATCAGTCATTAAAAAGTCTTGAGGCGGTACATCATATAGCTGGAGAAAAAGCTAATGGTGCAAAACGCGTCTACCTAAGGGCAGGAATGGAGGGCCAGTCGTGTTCTGAGAAGTGCACGGGGCATTCCAGACATTCTGCAAGCCGCACGCACGCCGGCAAACCTTTTATTCAGCACGCCGCCTGCTTTGAAATAGTTTTATTTGTATTTTAAGGAAATCATTTGGATGATTGCCCCTGTGGGTGTTTTACATTTCTTGTTTGTATGTGTTTACACACGACATGCGCATAATTTCTCGCGCCATGCAAAGATAAGTGAAAGAAACCAGCTGCTTGTTATTTTCTCAAAACAAGTTTCAATGTCAAATGACAATACGAACTAAGTAATATCTAAATAAATAGTGGTTCGAGAAACATCGACAGGCATTGACGACATTGTTTGTATTCTGACAACACAATTAACGTCGTCGTTAAAACATTTTTACTGTAAAACCATTATTTCTGTTTCTCAAATCACGTGGTGTTTCTTATTGCATACTTATTTTCGTTTCTATAGTTCTTTCGTATTGTTGTATCTATTTCTGTTTAAGTTAAAACATCATTTGATAAGTGGTTGTGAAAAAACAGTCCAAATCTGTAGTTTGAGTTCCAATACCACTAAAATCTACAGACTTGTTAAACATGACGTAAGCTTGGCTTTACTTGACTATTCTAACTTCATAAAACATGCAGAAGGCAAAAACATTTGACTGTGTTATTGTATTGTGCAAATTCTTTTGATAAACGACTTGTATTTGCGCAGCAGTAGTTATTTGCACTAACAGTTGCAAGGACTCTTTGGGACATTTGCGTTAATTTTTCAACGAATGTTAAGTTTATTTGAGAATTATTGCGGTTATCCTCAGACTTCTAAGCCTCCATTTCTGCCATAGCACACGAACGAACTCAACATTATTTACTCAACAAGTTCCGTGCTCTGAACAATGTGCTATTCCTAATTGTTGCACGTGCTCTGGAAAGCATTTCTAAGTCCTAAAATAGGGTACAGAACTAACATTTAGCTCTTTCAACTGCCTGCATGCCAACATGTGGAACGTGCTTAATACTTATAGCTCTAAGTTGCTCATATATGGAGTTGCGACCGTCACACTTTGTGGCTCTGATGACATCACTGAGCACACTCTAGACACAGCATTGTTTTACCAAGTCCTAATGCAATTTCTTTTATTTTATTCTAACAAAATAAAACGTTCTTGTACTAACTCTATTTGCGATGATGACAACATCCGTTGATTTCGCACGTAGCCACAAACAGTCTCGTAATCAAGTTTATAACATTATTGACTTTTTCCCACAATCTATGTTCTTTATTGTGATTTGTTTGAAACAAGAATGATTGTAGTCAATAACTAAACAAATAATTCCTTGTTTAAAATGAAGTTTTTGAACTTAACGAGAGTATTAACGAGAAAACCACGTAAAAGATGCGCAACACAAACGATAACTCTGAATATAGTCGTTTATCCGGAAAATGTAATTATATTATGTACTTTTATTATTTTATCGACCTTCAAAATCACCTTTATATGACTCAGATAGTTTTAAGAAACGGCGGAAGCCGGACAGTCTGCGAATGTAACAGACGACGAGGAAAATTTCACTTTTAAAATCCGGTCTGTTTAACTGAGGTTAACATTTTGGTTACGTTCTTCGATGAAATGTAATCGAAACTTATTATTGGATACAGCTGGTAATCAATTGAAAAAACTATTGTGTGACCACTCAACTAATTTTGGCAAAATAATATTCTAAAAATTAAAAGGTAAGGTTTAAAAAGAATTGAAAATAATTACTGTTTACTACAGATCAAGCAAACTTGCTTCTGCTAGAATTGAATTAATAGCTATAGGAAAGTAGGACTTACCCATAGCCAATATTAAAGACATCATAATAACGCGGATAACCCTTTTTATATTAAATCAAATTTGTAAGTAGATATTCTGTGTCCATAGTAGATCGATATTTGATAATGGTAACTTTCCCAAGATTATTAGATTAAGCACATAAATGCCATTAGTATGACCCATAGTAGTTATTCCGTTATACAAATTAACTCGATTCATTATCGTCCCATTTTCCAGATAACCTGAATATCTACAACGTTTGTCATGAAACAGAGATTGTGGAAACTAACAAAATATTATGCAACTAATGACAAAACAAACCGAAACTTTTCAAGAGGTATAAAAAAATATAATTAAGCCTTGAAATCTAATGTCCCAAGATAGACAAAAAGGTTAGAGATGTGAACTTTGACTCCAACGTACAATTAGACGCAAGAAATATAGTAATTCATGATGCAGAAACAACATAGCACTAAGAAACAAGTTTCTGAGCTAAAGGTAAAGCTATGCATTTGTATGATATCAGAAATAAAATGATCACATCACGTAATTATTCAGTCGCTTGACTTCTTATCGGGCTGGAATTTGTAGTTCAAACAATGAAGCATTATAAAAACGAGATGCTTAGATCCGTACAATCTTTCTAGAAGGTATAGATAAGGCTTGTTCAAACAGTGGGGTTACAATTACAACCACCCCGCAGTAATACTAGCTAGGTTGATCATACTGCTTTTGTTGTGTTCCAATTAGCATAAAGCACCAAAATTTATTTTATACTACCATCTTGCTTTAATGAGGTAGTTTGTTTCTCAATGAACAATCGAATCTTCATCCTGTCTGTAGCAATATTTGAAAGTGTACTTTTTATCTCGACTTATTATTTAACCAAATAGTTACGTTAAGTCATACACCACTGAACCGTAACGAATCGTTTCAAGGAATCCCTTGTCGACAATAAAGCGGTCATACTTCGTACTCATGAAACAGTGAATTTTCTACAACTCACTTAATTCTTTGTAACGTTTTTGGCGAAAATATATTTTTGGCGAATTTTAATACTTTTCTTCTGCTTATAATCCGATCTCTAGTTACGACACTTTTTTACGGAATCGTCTTTTATGACAGATTTTTTTGTATCTCTCAAACAAAACTGACTTATCCCAAAACTCGTCAAAAATTACCTTTCCCCAACAAAGGAATTTATAAATATCTCAACTTTTGTTCAATGTTATTGAAGTGTTCTCTGTGAATTATGTACGTTTAAAAAGCTTTTCTTCTGTCTCAAACTGTTGGTTGAGTGTGAGCAGGACGGTGAGTCCACCATTCATATACATTACGATTTGTAACCGCACAGCTTGCGTTCCCTCACTAGTTGCATTCGATTTCTCGGTCAAATTAAAAAGCCCCTCGTCAAGTGAGTTCTTGTTGAAAACTGTGCGTATCTAATGCAGCCGGTTGTTCCGTGGGTGTGTTTTTATTTCTGTATGTAAGCGTCGGCGGTAATAAGTATTAAGGTAAACATTAAGCAAGTGAGGCCGAGTCTCGTATAAGCAAGATTCTTTATTCGTTATAATCGACATCTAAGCCCACATAAATCGTTTGATGTTTTTGAATAATGTGTGCCACTTCGCTTTTTCTTGTAATGTTTATATTTGCGTACAAATCATTGGTTATGAAATGTTTGTCAATTATTATTTTCATTTCTACTTCAATAACTTGGCTTTTTTCAACTTCATGACTTTCTAAAACTTCAAAATTCTTATATGCATATATTCTGGTTTTATTGTAAAACCGACAATTTCCACATTGTACTTGGTTAATTACAGGTACGTGTTGGTTGATAACCGGCAAGGTAGAATGCTTCAGATAAGAGGTCGTACTAACGGGAGGCTACCGACAGAAACTTTATCTTCCACCAACGGTAATGCGTTGTTTACCTTTTCCACTCTTGTATCTACTCGAGGTACTTCTTCATTGTGAATGTTTCAGGGAACGAAATTGGTATTATTGTTCTTGCTATTTCACCGTGAATATTTGTTTTTTAAAGTGTGAAGTTAACTATTACGAAATATAAGCATAGATTTACCTTTCAAAGGTTAAGGATACGAAATAACCGCAGAAACAAACAATTAAAGCACGTGCTGTGCCATTGTGTGCTCTTGAACATTTTTTATAACCAATTAAGTGGTTAAGATACGCTACTTAATCAGTAAGTAGCGTTTTAGACAGAGTAGCATCAATTCCATTGAAATATTCCCTTGTTATTCAGATAAACCCGCATTGAAGAAAAAATACGCAAATATTGTATGTCCGTGTATCTACTAGGTATTATGACTACGGCTCGGTATTTAGCACACAATAATAAACCAGTGCAAACCAATGTTTGTGTTTCATCCATCACATTTAAGAGGAAAATGCTGTCTTAGTCTACGTAGAATGTTATCAAAAGTTAAATATATTATACCAACAACGTTCCATTTGAAAATATTTTGGATTTTAGGTAGGTATTTACTACATCTAGGTTCCACATATCGAAGCCTCGTAAAGTAAATACAAAGGTTTACGTAAAAAACATTCTACGAATTCATCTGTCTGCTTCAATTTTAATGTATGGACAATATTTGTGCAAATCAGATGATGACATAATCAACGTAGTGTGTTGTGTCGTAAAGTAAATCGTCTGGTTGGTGGTCATTGCATTGTACTGCCTGCAGAAACCTTGGTGCATAGATCGTTATCTATCTCTATATGCTGTATGACGTAACATGCCGTGACAATATTCAACTCATCTCCCATCCTTGCTTTTAGAATAGTAATTGTGAAGAGAATAACGTTTTCAAAGCAATTGTTAACTTATTTTTCATAATAATAAGGCTCTACTTCCTAAATCACCACCACCTTGTTAGCTACAATCGTTTCCATGACATAGCCTTCATACTTAGCTAATTCATATTAGACATTGTTCAAATTTAATTTAGCACTTTTATCAACATCATCATTGTCATCACCATTGGCCATATCAGGCAATATGCTCAAGATATTTTTTTAATCTGCCTTTACCACAATAGAATGACCAGGCACATTACCGTCCTCGTAATGCGCAGTTACGCAGATTCTGCATGGGCATTAAGATTGGAACGATGCCCACTAATGAACTGCATGTTTTTGGCACGTAATTACAATATTGTACGGCAGTGCTCGATCAGAATTTAACGAGGTGTGTAGTCTTCGTAGTCATTAATGAGGTTACTTTGTTATTAAACAATACAGCTGATTTTGTTTGCCAATCGTGACTGTCGTATAGATAGGCATAGCTAATCAGCGTGATAGTATTGTTTACTTTGAATTATTTTCTTGTTTTAACATCGTAAGCAATGTTAATAGTAATTAGAGTAAGGGTAATTCTGGACCTACAAAAAACTCTCTCGCCTATAAGATTCTTAATAGTTTCATCTAGTTTTCTAGTGCTATTCTTTTTCACCGTGTCTTCTGTATATCTGTGTTTGTCTACCAGCTCATAATGTGAAAACATTTATTTATCTCAAAGAGATCATTCAGTTATCTTTATGTTTCGTTTCATCTTTGTCTAACCGGTAGGTGCATGAATATTTTCCCCTTACTCATATTCTTGTATTTCATTTAAGTCGACTGAACATGTTTTAACATTAAAATTAAGGTCATTATTTACAAACGCGTCGATAATTGAAACCTCCCCAATCTGACCTCTTTCTATCATGCCAGTTAACCTCTGGAATCTCGGTCGACCTTTTAAATTAAAGGACTTCTGTGATTCTTCTGCTTATGATTTATGTCAGTTAGCAAATAAAAGATTTTATGTGCATAGGTACATTAAATTAAATAAAGACGCTTACGCCCGAAACGTGAAGTAATCTGTCTGTGAAACTTTTAGTCTTTTGGCAAACAAGCGACTCAGTGTTATCAAAAGAAATGTTCTCTTGGATACCGAATGCTAGCTAAAAGTAATTTAAAATATAAATTATAGTAATGTCCATGAAGTATTTAATAAACAGAATCATAAAGAGCATGCACTGGTAGGTCGGTATGTAGGTATAAAGTTATGTAATACATAGGTATGACTTCAATATACGCAGCGTGGACTACTAAGTGCCACAGTACTGGTTTTCTATAATAATGTTTATCAATAGAATATAATGTACGGAAGTCTTGCTTTACAGGGAAAACTTGTAAGAAAATGTGGCAATACGTTTTGTAGTGATTTCTTGGATGTTTTCCTTTAGTGTTTTTCTTTTAATGATAACAGGTTTACACTTACACTTACATTTAATCTGATCAAATAAACGTCCAAACACTCTTAAATATTTTGTGTAATCTCAAATGGGCTCCTATAAAATATCATACTCCTTCAAAAACATACTCTACAATGCAAATTTTATTATTCCTACAAACAAAACATAATATAACTTGCCTTCTACAACTGTCGTTAAATATTCTATCAGTCACGCGGTGAAATCGATAGTCCGCGATTAACTTTATCGAGTTCAAACCTAATAGTTTTGTTGCCGTCAAAAAACAAAGTATTCTATGAGCAAAGAAAAATATTACAACCAGTTCAACTGTCGTTTATTTTAATTTAGACAAATTAGAAGTAAATTAGATTTTACTATAAAGAGGTTAAACAATAACTGACCACACTAATCTATGGTAATAGTCGCGGAGAACCTAACGGGTAACCGGGGCTCCGGCTCGACGTGCAGGAGAAGGAACGGGGTGGTTTTTAGTCAGTAAGAGTCTGACACTCCCTTCCGCCTCACCCAGGCGGGAGCAGTCATTCGAAGATTTTCCCCCCTTAAAAAAAATCTATGGTAATTACAAGGGCTAACTACGAAACGACTAGTATCTTATCTGGTCATAAATTCTGATCTCATCTGTACAAGCCTCAAGTGTTAATGCCTCTTAATACATCCAATGCCAGTACGACGTCAATTGATTTATTTTAGTCGATGACGCGTCAGCCTAGGCGCACACATCTTCAATGGTTCAAGAACAGATTAGGTAGCAACAATGAATTATCACCTACCTGCAAAGGACGAGACGGACAATTATATTCATCACAACCCATTTGAATTAAGAACGACTACGAAGCGGTTTAAAGCGGTTCAGTGGCTTAAACTAAGATGCAAATACCTGGTAATCATACAAATAGCCATTGTTTTTCTCAGTTGAATCGCAACAAACAACAATTTACTTTTGTTAGAAGAAACGGTAAGAAATAGGCCTCCAATGTATTTTCATTCGATAAAAAATTTTGTAAAAAGGTAAATCATTTCCTTTCCTTTTCCAACCTTGGACTTTACAATAGGCTAGAAAATGCCTCATTATAAGAGAAAATGTATTTTCCTTTGTAGAGACAATTGTTTGCAGTAATCAATATTGGTATGTACCTAGACAAGTTATAGCGGTTCATTCTAGCCACCTGCACGTACCTCGAACTATTATCATCACGAACAGATAACAACTGATATCTTCTGTTTATCAGCACAATACAAATAAAACTGATCAGTGAACGAACTAAGCAACGCCTACTTAACCAGCCGGAGCGTGGCGCCGTACAATTGCACTGTTTGCTGTTTGTTATGTAGCACCTACATTGTCTAGACTAGGCATTTGTTTAAAGCGTACAATTGCAACTAATTAATATTGATAGGCTTACAAAACTCTTGCAGTAATACATCTGATCACTTGTACCATTGAAACATTTGTTGAAGACGACGTAGGGGATACTGTAATCTTTTGTTTTTTATTTTGTTCAGTGCCCAACTTATTTCGTGCCAATAAAGAGCGGACTACGGATAAGCCTAACTTTCTGGACCCAAGGAACTTTTAAGTGTTTGTAGAGGCGCTTTACATTCATCCCCAAGGACTAATTACTTTTCGAAAGGTCGACGTAGAATGATGAAGTGGTTTCACCAAACCTCTATAGTCGTCCAATGCCCTGTTGAACATATAAAAATTTGTTTACATGTATTGTTTCTATATACTATCTACATGAATGACGCAAAATTTAAAATCGCCATTATCTTTAATGCTGCCTGTCTATCTAATGAATGTTTTTGTGACTCAAAAATAATTTTGAAAGACAGTATGTATTATTGTATTCGACAATGTATTTAACTTAAAAGAACAGATATATTTGACAAACATTCAATTGTGGACGGTCGGTAACGAAGTCACTAGCCAGAGAGATTCGAAGCACATTTTAAAATTATGTACGCCATAGTTACGAAGTGGGTGTGGCCAACATGCGCCGGAGTATAAATCACTCCTTACAATGTATGTAGATTTACAATTCACCTCAGGATCTCAGGAAGATAAACGATTCGACTTCGCAGAGACCAAATTAGCGGATGAATATTTTGGCGCCTTATATTTTAATGCTACTCACGCCACGGACGGAGGCACCTAAGTAATTTATTAATTTGTCCTTGGAAGCCTTTACGAACAGTAAATGGGTTTATTTTTCTGAGCATTACATAACCCTGTCTCACACGTAAAGATTTAGGGCTGATGCCGATTCGGAGTCGCGGAGAACCTAACGGGTTGCCGGGGTCCGGATCGAAGTGCAGGAGAAGGAACGGAGTGGTTTTTAGTCAGTAAAAGTCTGACACTCCCTCCCGCATCACCGAGGCGGAGAAGTCATTCGATGATTTTCCCTCTTAAAAAAACACGTCAAGCATTTATATTTTAAAATCTTCATCATCATCATGGGCTTTGCGATAAGGTAAACTCATTATCATTTGCCACCTACGAAGCAGAGAACTATATAGTGGAACAAAAAGAATTTTCATTAACAACAATTTCATATATGTGCTATAATTAAAGTTCTAATTGCCGGACACATGACACGACATTTGAAATAACAAACTTACAAGGTGCTTGTCACCATGAGGTATGCTCTTTAGGCGGAAAATGAATTAATTTACTGAATTTATTAATAGTCAATAGACCTACCTCATTCTGGGGCAAGTCGCATTTATAACGCTAAACACTGACATTCAACCATTCCTGGTTACAACCCAGTTTCGACCCTAACCTAATTTAGAAAGGTCAGAAGAAAGACAAGCTAGTCAATAACAGGTGATATTTTGCGAACGCCTCTTCAGTTCCAAAGAATATGCTAATTTGCGAGGTGAGTTTTTAGAACTGATTTCCATTTTGTAACACATTTCAAAATATTCGTCATTCTACCTTTTTTGAACAGTTACACCTTTTTTTTAGTACGTTTTGGCAGTGTTTATTACGTATGCAACAAAGACAGGTTTTCGTTATTCAAATCGCAACTGACGTACGATTGACCATACATGTCCTACCATTGGAATGAGCTAAAACTTCCACTAATTTATAAATGGTTCTACAAACATAACTTAGAGCGTGGGAGCTTATTTCTTGTTAGGATTGAACGTACATAGAAATCGTATTTAATAACGCCCATAGAAAATTTTACTGCTGTGAATAAATCTTGACTTCTAAAGGGTTATAATCCCGTGACCATAAAGTGTAAGAAGCCTTAAAGTGGGACAAACGGCGCGGCACTTCCTTCATGGAGGTCTGATATGCGTCAGCAAACTCATTACAAAATTAATGTCATCAATGACACTTTTCTCTAAAAAGGACCATTTCGAACGAGATTGGCATTAAGTCGAATATTATAGAACGTTCAATACGAAATTAAAAATAGAACTAGGTGTCAACGAATCTGTTTTTCAAATTATGAATTAGAATGCCTTTCAACCTTCGAAATTATTAAAATGAATTCTATTAATATTCAGATTTGAAACGGGCTAACCAAATACATAAAAATGGATTGATCGTTAGTATTTTCTGGTAACTGCCACGATAGAACAATAGAACCAATAAATTAAAAAACAATTAGATTTATTGCACTAACGATTGTAATGTTCGATATAAACTTCAATTCGCCCTTGAAACTTAATTCAGGTGTAAAATAAATCACAATAAAGATAAAAAGGGGGAATCCTGGAGAAAAAAAATCAACCAAAATTAGACCCAAATTCGTGGAACAATCAATCGAAAATCAGGAAAATCCGTCGTCAAAAGTCCATGAACTCTTATATTCTAAATTGGAGAAGGAAAAATAAATATATTCACTCAGAGTATATTAACTAATATTTGCAAAAGTATAAGTAATCGTCTCGTTATGTCTCTGCATCACCCTAAGGTTAATTATTAAATAATGCCACTAGGCATTAAGTTCGCCAATGTATACCATTGTGCAAAAAGTGTAAATAAATAAAAAAAATAAGTATTCGAAGAATTCTCTAAATCTCCCAGCCTACGATACCCACCAAGAACTAAAGTGCAATACTGATATCTATGTCAAAATAAGTTATGCAGTACCCATCTGTTATTTCAGTCATATTTATCTAAGGCTAACTTCTATTACTAAGTACTTTGAACACAAAACCCCGCTTTATCTCAAGCCATTTGTCTCAATTGAAGGGAATTGGCTGAAATGACGTTTACGACTGATGAGTTATCACTACTTGTACTAGCGGAGAGGTTTAGCGTCTATCTGTATCTAGCACTAAATAATACTATATTGAAACTAATTTTAATTGAGCAGTCTCAAGGAAAAACATAGTTTTGTTTGTTTATTTTAAAGACGTTGCTCTCACAATCGTGGTGGCCCGGAGATTTAAGAAACCCGCTTCTCATGCACGAGGTTCAAAACCTACCAACTGCAAGTAGCAATGTAACTTTATCCGAGTTATATGTACTTTCTAAGATTATTTAGTCACCACTGACAAACGGTGAAGGAAAATATTGTGAGAAAACCTAGGCTTATAATTTCTAATTATAAGTTTGAAATCGCCAACCGGCATTGAACACGCGTGGCGATTAATGCTCAAACCTTCTCCGTGCGAGAAGAGGCCTTTGGTCAGCAGTGGCCATTGTTACCATTGTTGCCATTTGTAAACTGTTGATGTGGGTGAGCTCTCACAAAACGTAACCAAACTTTCTAATACTAACGTAGTATATAATTTTCAAAAAAAGTAGTACTCCAGTTAGATTCTGCCGTCAGTATAGAAGTAATCAGGGAATATTAATGAATGAACAAGATTAGATTATAAATACCTCAAGCAGGAAAATGCCTTAATGTAAGGTTTTCCTGTGGTTAGCGGGAACTATGATGTCATCTTTTCGGGCGAGGGATAGATCACAAGTAAAGGGGTGTTTTTTACCCTCACGACCATAAGAGGAAGTATATAGAATGAACTTCATTCGTCCGTGCAAGCCTGATGTAGGTATTAGGGTAAGCAAAAACTATGGAACAATAAATTATTCGCATTTTTTCTTGAATTAAAAATTTGAATTTACATCGTTTACAGTTCGTGAAAAGAAAATCTATATATATTTGTGTTTCATTATCATCATAAGTAAAGATGGATTCTATTATGAAATAACATTTTCATATGCAAGTACTTACACGTCACATTGATCAAATCAACGGGCAAGTACATATGTAGACGTGTTTAATAATTTTATTAACACTTGCCGCATGTTACACCCACGTGATAATAGTGTTAGATTTTCACGCAGATTTTTGTTCAATCAATTTGTTGTGGTTCGACTTTTAATTTCGTTAACTGTTCTTTGTTTCGTTTTTGCTGTGACGTCATTTGAGAACAGTGAAGCCTCAATAACTGATAAAGATCATCTTATGTCCGCTTTTATATTCTTCTCTATAGTTCTCTTTGTATTTCCAACTTCTTACATAATCCAATGTCATACAAAAGTGTTTTCTTGTGTGTACAAAATGTACATTAATATAACTTTGCTTTATACTAAAAGTAGGCGTTAACCTCACCGAGTCGGGCTCAGTAACTATTAAGTAAAGTTTCGTATAATCGAACAAGGCAATAAAGGCGCCAATGCAAACACGACGCCATTTTATGTTCGCGTACGATGTTAATTTCGCGCCATCATGGGATGTGGATGTGACCCAGATGACATTAAATAGCGTGAAAAGAGAATTAAGGTTCATTTGACTTTTAATGCTGTAAACAATGGGTTATTTTTAGTGTACACAATATATTTTTCAATGATTTTAGGGCTGTTAGTATTTTACTTTCATTTTTGACTAAACAACACTTCTTTAAATTAAATTTGTATTTAAAAACATGCCTTGTTTATTATTTTCTAACTATTTTAGAATCAAAATGTAACAAAAACAAGCAACTGAATCAACGACTCCTGAAACGCAACGTAATGCATAAACAACTTCGAAGAACAATTTTACTAGGTCGCTAAACCGGGTTTAGGCCTTAAAATTATGATGAATTCAATCATCATAACCGAGTTACGTTGCTTTACAGATTTTTACATAAACAACATAAAACTAAACTACGTTAATAAAAAAACTATGAAAATTCAAATGTCTAGCGCATAAAACCTATAATTTAACCTTTCGATATGGGTCAATGTCCCGTTGGGTTTAGCACTTTATATATCGTGATTATACTATAGTACAATGTCGCTTCATGGGCCACGATTTATGGTGCCATGGCATTTATGGACACAATGAAACGTACAAGCTTAATACATAAAATAGGTACTGTGTCGGAAATGTATCGGTGTGCAACACGTATGTAGATATTTACGAGTAAAATGAAGTTAAAGACAATATTGGCGGTGCCATAAAATAATTTAAGACAGTAGGGCAATCTTGTCAGTCTAGAGAATGTTTTCGAAACTCATTAATTTGCATGTCTCGTGCAGGTGTTTGGCTACATCCAAATCTAGTTCTTTCAAAATACACAAAGAAAAAAATACTGCTAGACGTGTCTGCACGGGCTAATAAAAAAGCTTGTAAAATTGATTTGACTTTTTGCCCTCTTAGTGAAGTCATTTGCAAAGGCCGAAATGTCAAAATGATTATAGTAACGACCACATAAATGTCCACTTACTTGCCAACCTGTCATTCATTCAAATATCGTTATAGGTCTTGTTTTTAATTCGAAAGTACTTAAGTTGACTTAAGTATTCGCTGCGTGATCTAAATGACTCTAGTAATCATAAGCAAGGCATACTAGCACGGAGCACAAATAATAATTGGTACGCAGAATTCGAGCCGACTGCACGCAGACAGGAAATCGCAAAGGATCGGATTGCTCTTTCGGAAATACTGCAGTACCTACCTTCATGTAGAAGGTTAAACGCTTTTAATAATATTTTATTCATTTGGAATATATTGAGATATTTTTTTAGTTTATAAACAAGTTTAATTGACGATTTGAAAATAATGATGTTAGTTACGAACAGACTTTTGTTTACATCTTAACCTTAGAAGATTGAACAACCAAACATCTTAGTATTATTCTAATTAAGCTCACAGTAAGCCATTGTACGTGCTAAATCGACTTTATTGATGTAAAATGATCCTGCGCCGAAATTTCTAAACTCGCAAGCTTGTGGTTTGTGTATACGAAAGCAATTGCGTGCTCCAAATATTTTGCAACGGACGCCATGTTGCAATGTTTTGGTGAAATCCGGGACTATTTGTGTGCCCAAACCACTAAACTAGATTATAGAGATACCGACCAATTTCGGATTTTCCATCACATTTTCTAAATTCCCTAAACCATAATTAGGAATTCTTATATCATAATTATTAAGAATTGAATCAGAGTAATATTCATATTTATATAAATAAAAAAGATAACAGTTTCTTATGAGGAAAAGTGTATCGCACATATTTGTACTACTTACTATGACGTCATATAGTTGTCTCAACATCTTATATAGTTAAAATACCCAGGTAGGTAAACGTTTCTAAGAAAACACCAGTTTTCCTATCAACGTCAATAGAAATAAGTTTCTATGTCTACTATCAACGTAATAATTAGGTTTACTACTAACTACTGTTATTGGAAGTTTCTAGATGTTATTTTATTACCTAAAGCAATCTAGTTCAACGTTTCTGATGTAGGAACATCTGTATTTACCGCTTCAAGCTCGCAAGCAAGTGTATTATATGTATGTTCTAAAATTCAAAGCAAATTGATATTTATAGCAAAATACTACAAAGTAAATAAACAGTAAGCACTCAAAATGTGATCCAAAATGAGAGTCTAACATAAAGCTATGTTTAAGTGAGCTTGTGGGTTCGAGAGAAAGTTGTCTTTGTTGGTACTCAACCAAATAATCAGAGAGAAAACTTTCATATCGGTATATCGTTTATGATTATGGTAATACTAAGTGGTTATTTATTTATTTAACGACTTTTGTATATTAAACAATTAAGTCACAACATAATATATCATATTTATGATAACAAGAAGCCTGCGTCTGTCTCACAGTTGTACACCAACTGGTTTGTCAGGTCAAACCTGGTTCGTACAGATATCCCTACCGACGCGGGCGCAGCCACCTGGCACATTATTACATTTTTTCATACTCAACTACACATCTACACCTAATAAGCACAAGGACTGCACATGTAGGTCAAGTAAACTTATGCTCCAAGTATTATCTGAAGCAAATATTTGTCACTAACTGCGGATAATGAGAAATTGCAGGTTCGTAGCGTGACGTAACAACCACATTGTAAGATGTTTTTCTTCTTGTTTATCATATAAATTGTTTTTGGCAAGCAAGTTAATTTTCAAGGTGTCATTGGTTATCAACAAAGGTTAAAATTTCAGTTTTAAAATATTCGAAATATCTCTTAGTTGATACGTAACACAAACCACGTACAAGGAACAGAACAATACCCAAGAAACATTGGTACAGGACCGTGAAAACAAGGTCCACGTCTGGCGCACAACAAAACACAAACGACAAACATACTGACGCTATGTTCATTAGCATTTATTTGGGTAATAATATATTTACGCGAGCCAGGTGGCCGCCGATGTAATGTGATCATGTCGAAATACAACTCTATTATGTTACGTTTAGCAAAAACGAGATTTGGGAACGAACACAGGTGGAAGGTAGGAAGGATATTTTGCGGTATTATCAGGGTTATCATTTTTGAAAATGAATCACTTAGTACAAATTCATTTATTTGAAGAACCCGTTGGAAGGCGGGATATTAATACGATTGTTGTATGTAAACAATATGAATCTGTTCTGCAAGTCTGTTGTAACATACGTACTTACATAATTGAAACAGAGCCAAACATTTTGCTATTACACTCCGGATTTCGCACAGCACTGGAAATTATTGGACATGTTGATTTATGACGCTAGAATTAAACGAGTCAAACAAAGAAATCATTTTTGGAAGCAAGTTTAGTGCACCGCAAATAAAGGATCTTCGAGTTCATGATGATAATAATCGGTAGTCTAGTCTAGCGAATCAAATGAAAAATTTTACTAGTAGGACGGATGTCGAAATATCTGTACGAATTGATGAAGGGATCGACTTTCCATTTTTTTATTTTTGACGCATATAAATTTTTGGTGGATTAGAAAAAAACTGAAAATGACAATTCCTAAATCCCACAACAAACAAGACATAGTTCCTAATCAGAACAACACGTAGGTACAAAGTAATTTTATCGATTTGTACGCGACAATTGTTCGTTTCAAAGGTGTTCAAAGGGCTATGACTCGGTTATTGGAAATATTGTCCAAAGTTTTCATGGTTCATTGTAATCAATGTACTGCAGGTGTAGGTTCTTTAAATAGCGACCGTCAGGTGATACCAACACATGTCCCACTGACTAAATATTTATTTTATTTTTTCGAAATACTGTCATTCTTGTCACGAGTGCTGTGGACAAAATGGAGTCTCCAATGTGTAATTGTACGACCTTCTTTACTACGAAAGTAAAAAGTTCCATATAATATGCTTGAGTAGATTAAACTCTATTATATTCTATGGGCCACCTGAATTTTTTGCGCCTCCACTTGATTTCGGAGAAAAAATAACACACATGAGCTAGCACCTAATGTGCCAGTAGAGACGCGGCACAATATGACGTCATCTTTATGTAACATCTGTACAACAATAAATAACTAATCGTTTAAAATTGAAAATGTATTTAGAATTGCAGACATAGATATAGTAATGGCTTTCTGTCATATACCTACATAATAATTAGCACTTTATTTCCATACTAACATCCTCAAGTACTGATAAATGTGTTTACAAAACATTTTTTTGTTACTAGGCTTAAAACGTTTCTATTATTATAGTGTTGAAGAACATTCTTAATGCGGGTAGCAAACAATTAATCTTTTGTTACGTTTCATATTTGAACTACCTAATGTATGACCAAAGTTATTTTAAACCACAACAAGCTATTTCTCAGTCATACGGCAACATTATCGTTTCCTAGTCATAAAGGAAACCTAACGGGTTACCGGACTCCGGCTCGACGTGCAGGAGAAGGAACAGGGTGGTTTTTAGTCAGTAAGAGTCTGACACTCCTTCCCGCCTCACCCAGGCGGGAGAAGCCATTCGATGATTTTCCCCCCTTAAAAAAAAGTCATAGAAGAAACATGAACCTATAAAAAGGTGTACAAAATTATGAATTCGGTTGAAAAAGAAGATTAGGAATGATGCCAGAGTATGAAAATAAAAAATTTAATTAGTCCGTCAGTTAGGTAATGAAAAAATATTAGACACGTACCTTTTTTATTTTGTCGTATAATTAAATGATACTTAGATATTAGGAATCAAAGTTTAGGAGTGTGGGCTAAAACGTCATTTCTACGTATAAAATGTACATAGAAGTGACGTCACGCGACATTTCAAATCAATATATCGTCGAAAGTATTCGTTTCTGTAAAATTTAAAAAATACGTGTCTAATGATTTAAAGTAATCTACCAGACGGACATTAGAATAAAAATTAGTCATCTACAGTATTATTTAGTTCATTTAACACACTTAAATATAACGAATTGTAATAGACGAAATTCGTCTAATTACCTGCATGAACGTCTTATTTGATAAAAAAAAATCTATTTTCAATAACACAATGAACGTTGTTTTTCCTGCTTTGTCACTACTCACTTTGTTTAGTTTTCCGTCATTTCCTTAATTTATATCTAACAAGTGTTAAACACAATCGATACGAATAAAAAATAACTTTAGTACTGTGAACAAAGGTAGCACGAACTTTCTTCAATGATCCATGGTGAGCTATAAATTAGACCAAAGACGATGTGTGCCTCAGTCTGGTTGCATGGCCATTTTTAGTCGGTGAGACTAGGCCGTCACTACCGTATAGGGAACAAATCAAAATAGTACACTCATGGCTTATAGACAGGATGCGGTATACGGGTCGTGCTTCGTTTAATTTGATGTTTTCAAACCGTCATGATGATGTACAATATACATCCGAGTGGGCGCAAGTGCCTTGGGTTCGATTCCCTGGCCGGGCAAAGTATTACTTGGTTTTAAAAAAATCTCAGTAGTAGCATGGAGTTTGGAAGTGTGCCCGGTATATGGCAATAGGCTCACCATGTAATAGGGGACATGGTACTCATAACATAAATAGTAAAAAGTGGGTGTTACTTCTGAGTGCACCTCTGCCTCGGGGATAAAAGGCGTGATGTTATGTTAATATACATAGATTGATAACTATTTCTAAGGCATATGAACAAGTTGTTATAAGTCTCATATCACTGCGTTTAAACCAATTTATACTGAACCGGTCAAAGATCTAGTTTCAAACGAGATCTTACATAAATCTAGCAAAACCTATTTATGATGCGAGCGTAAGTAAATTAATGCAGCCTTATACGTGTAGGCTTCATTTTCGTAGCAATCGTACCTAACAATGAAAACACCGCCATAGGTGTGTTATTATTGCGTATTCCAATCATTATAATCAATTCGCTGATTGTATTTATAAGCTGAACATGTGCTAATACAGTACAAAGACTACCCGTACAGCTATTGATTAAGCGTCTAAATAAATACTCATGACAGCAATAAATTGTTCCTTTACACAATAAATAGTGTTGCTTTGACAATTTAACGAGCGGCTAGTCGATTATATTATCTGTGTAGTCAGAATCGACTAAGATTGGTAAGTAGCCATTTTGGTAGAATATTAACGGTAGGCAAAGGCATGCATTATAATTCCCGCCGCGACGAGATTTAACGACCTTATTCAGCATTCAAGGCGAACAGTCGGACGCAGGTTTAGCTAATTGTCTGTGGCATGTGATGTCTCGAATTGAGTCGATTAATCATTAATGACCGCTGTGGTACATATTATCTAAATTAGATACTGTTACGATGACGTATGACATACCACTGAGCGCGGTCACCGTCTATGGAATTCTTTATATCAAATACTAGCTGTTGAAGTGGTGGATGTGGTTGAATAATAGATAATAGCTTGTTATATTTCGTAGTTTTATTAAAAATCACACAGAAAGCACATGATGGGCGCCATGCAGACGACAAAAGGGAAGAATACAGATAATATATCGACGTCTATGAGAAACTTGCCAACTTAACACTAGATGGCGCTACTTATATTATTTAACTTAAGATTATAATATTTACCTTATTACAACACACCTCCTTAAATTTATAATCTTAACATTTTATCTTACATGAACAGTATTTTAAAGTTATTACAGTTTTAATATTTTACTTAAACAGTACTTTAAAGTAATAATCTGAACTCTTAACTAAATTAATCTTAATTCAAACCTGTTTTTCAAAAATTTTGATTTATCTAGACTCTTAGTCAACATATCTGCTAAGTTACATTTTGTATCAATTTTAATTATATCAATAAGTTTGTTTTCATAATTCTCGTTTATATAATGATATTGCACTTCAATGTGCTTTGAATTTTTAGTAAAGTTACCATACTTAGCTATTGCAATTGCACCTGAGTTATCTTCATACAATTTTATTGGATAACAAAAGTTTATATCAAATGACTCACTTAACAAATTTCTTATAAAAAGTACTTCAGTTACTGCCTCTGACAATGCAATATACTCTGCAAAAGTTGAACATTTAGTTACTGTATTTTGTTTACGTGTTTTCCAAAATATTAAATTTCCAAAAAATCTTATAATAAAACCTGTTGTAGACTTCCTATCCACATTATCCCCTGCATAGTCTGAATCAACCATACAGTCTAAAATATCAGCATCTGCATTATCATAATATGTTAACTTTAGATTCTTAGTTTTATACAAATATTTTAACACCCTCATTGCATATTTGTAATGTGTTCGGTTATAACAACTTTGATATCTACTCAAATAATTAACGCTGTACGCTACATCTGGTCTTGTGCCTGTACTAATATACAATAATTCACCTATTATATTTCTGTACTTAATACTTTCATCGACCTCACTAGCTTGCTCTAATTTTAAATTTGTTTCCATAGGAGTATCATATAACTTAGTATTTACCAAATTATACTTTGCAGCCAAAGATTCAATATACTTTGTTTGACTTAATGTCATCACATTTTTATCATCATTATACTCAATATCTATGCCAATATAGCTTTTAATTTTCCCCAAGTCTTTCATTGCAAATCGTTTCATTAAACTTGTTTTCACCTCTTTTATTTTATTTTTATCTTTACAACATATTAAAAGATCATCAACAAATATTAATATGTATATTGGATCTTTGCTTGCTTTTTTAACATACAAACAGTAATCATAACTACTTCTAACAAAATTCAAAGTTTTTATAAATATATCAAAACAATCATACCACACTCTAGGACTTTCTTTGAGACCATAGAGAGCTTTTTGCAATTTGTAAACTTTATTATCTCCTGTTTTATAACCTTCTGGTTGATTTACATAAACTTCTGACTTTACATAACCATTTAAAAAGGCTGTTTCAACATCCATTTGCTCTACAAATAATTTATTTTTACAACTGTATGACAATAAAATTTTCAAAGTTTGCATTTTTCCAACAGGTGAGTAAGCATTTTCATTAAAATCTTTTTGCTGAAACCCTCTCACAACCAATCTAGCTTTATATTCATTATTACTTTTCTTTTTAAAAACCCATTTAACATCAATTACCTTTTTATCTTTTGGTTTTTCTACAATTTGCCAAGTATTATTTTTATTTAAACTATTTATTTCAGAATCCATGGCTATTTGCCATTGCTTACTATCATTGGAGTTCATCGCCTCCTCGAATGAATTTGGTACATTTGCATCAATATGGTTAACATAAATAAAGTGTGTAACTGGATTACCATATCTAGAAACTGGGATTCTCTTTCTTTTCTGTGATTCTACTAAAACGTCATTTTCTCTATTATTATTTACGTTACTACTAGAATAAGTCTCATCTGCATCTACAAAGTTTTCATCGGTTTCATATTCATTTTTAACCTCTTCATTTGAAACATCTAAAGTATTATCACTTTCCAAATCTTTATTATTTTGATTGTCTACTTTTTCCAAACAAATTAACTGAGTATTTTCTTCAATTACCTGTACATGCCTTGCATTAATTATTCTGTTATTTAACAAAACTCTGTAACTATTTTCATTATAACCCACTAAAATTCCTAGTTGAGCTTTATCATCCCATTTACTTTTTCTTAACACTTCAGGAACTCTAACATAGACTCTACTTCCATAAATTTTTAAATGCTCTACATTTGGTTTGACCCCAAAAAATATCTCATAAGGAGTTTTATTTTCAACTGTATTTGCAATAGTACGATTCTTTAAATAAGCTGCTGTTTTTATTACTTCAGGCCAGTACCTCCTATGTATTTTAGCTTCTCTCATTAAACATCTACCTATATCCATAGCAGACCTATTATACCTCTCCGCTACTCCGTTTAACTCATGAACATAAGGTGGACATGGTAACAACTCTATGCCCTTATACCTTATAAAATTATAAATATCCTTATTTAAATACTCTCTACCATTGTCACACTGAATCTTCTTGACTCTTTTATTAAATTTATTTTCTACTAAATTTATAAACTCTATAAAACACTTTGCAGTTTCAGCTTTACTTTTAATACAAAATATCCTGGTACACTTACTATAATCATCAATAAAGGTTAAAAAATATTTTTCTCCACCATAACCAGTTGTGTTATGTGGCCCATTCAAATCAGTATGAATAAGTTCTAAAATCTCAGTAGTTTTTGTTCTATTATTTTCAAAAGGTACATTAGTCATTTTACTCTGAATACAATTTGAACATTTCATTTCTGTGCTTTCAATTTTATCTGGCAAACCATCAACTAATTTATTATTTATTATCTTATTTAAGTATTGAAAATTCACATGACCAAGTGCCCTATGCCATTTTTCTTTCTGCGTTAACTTTACAGAATTTGTGCATACTTCATTTTTTAAGACATAACCTTTTAAGCAATACAAATTATTAATTTTATCAGCAACAACTATCAACTCTCTAGACTCATTATATATTTTAGCACTTTCATTTTTAGCTACTATTGTACAACTATTAGTTACCTTTGAAAAACTTAATAAATTTTGTTTTATTCCTTCGACATAATAGACATTTTCTAAATCTACATACTTCACACTATAATAGTTTTTGAAATACATTTTTACAGTACCTACTTTGGTTGCTTTCAAGGTTTTTCCATCTGGTAATTTTACATCAACAAAATCTTTCAAATCTACACTGTCATAAAAATATGAATAATCATTTATAAGATGGTCAGTGCACCCACTATCTAAAAGCCAATTAACTACATTACTATTATTATTAAATGTTACCTTTTCATTACATCCGGATACCTGGTTTACTTCTGGTTTACATACTTCAGCTGTCCATGACTGGGAGGGACCGTTGCTCGAAGATTCACCTTTAGGATGATTGCTAGATGAGTGGCCTTGACCTCTGCCTCGGCTGCGACCTCTGTAGGATCCTCTCTGATGTCCTCGCTGACCCCGACTAGCCGACTGGAAACTTCCTTGAGAACTTTTTTGTCCTTGATTATTTCTCTGAGCGTGCCAACAATCCTTCTTGAGATGACCAGTCTTACCACAGACAAAACATTGAGCTCTTGTGGTGCTGGTTGTATATGTACTCACATTATTTTTCTTGTCATCGCACATAGTCATATTTTTCTCCTTTATTTTTGAATGTACACAAAGCACCGCTAATTAGTTGCAGCGCTACACATCGACACAACTGTCATTTACACAGTGTACATGTGTGCGTAATTTCATATAACTGTATATAAAAATATTCGTCCACCACGTTCACATTGGTATTTTCATTCTTGTGTCGGTATACGTATTTTTATAATTTAATGCATAGGTAAGGTTAAAACTATTTACAATCATTGATATGACCCGACATTTTCACTGTCATTATCGTAGTGCTCGTGGTCGATTGGTTAATGAGCACGCTTTTATCGTCTTTCAAGGATCAATGATGTGGGTTCTATTCCAGCTAAAAGTTAATTTTATTTTACCTTGTTATTTTTCTTATTTTTTTTTTTGTTTTTTGTCATAAAATATAAATATCAGGCTATAAAAGAAGCAAATGAGTTGGTAAATAAAACAATACTATTTTTATTACAATTAATTTATTTATTATACAAATATGTTGTTTTATATTCAATATTTATATCTAATAATTAATTATATACCACATGTTAAGTTTAAAGTTCTTTAAATCATAATTAATAGATATGACAATAAACCTCATAGTCGAATCGGGAAATATCATGCGGTACAGCGGTAATACGATGGCAGCAACGTTTTTTATTAAGTAGGTAATAAACAAATATACAACATTCTTGTTTTGTAATTTAATAATATAATGTATTATTAAATTACAGTTTTACAGTAATAAACAAGTAAAACATGTAAAAAATTACACTGTCAACATAATATTTCTTGAAATGGGCGACTTTTTGTCGTTTGAACTTCCATTAATTATCTATTTTACGACGGTTGTTATAAGGTTCAATTTTCAGTGGGCTGTATGATAGTAAAAAGAATGTGACGAATGCTATGGAACGATTTTAACTTTCATGACCTTTAGAATCAGGGAAACTTTAAATTAATTGAAGATGGGCGTAAATATAATATGTCAATCAAGTTCGAAAGCAGTTAAATAAATTTGTTAATGAAAAATTAAAGTGAAGTGAATAAACATGTTGAATAGAAAGAAATTATGACAATTTCTAACCACAAAACAATAACATCACTTCACCGTATGTTCTAGACAGCATTTTAATATTCTTAAAAAAATTAAACATTATTTTATGTTAATTTTAATAAAGGCAGAGTTGACAGGCTCAATAATTGATTCCGAAATCAATACAATCACTGATCCTACAAGGCAGAAGGTTGCAATTCGTATACCTTTCTCCATCTTTCTTCACAATATTTTACGCCCATCCTTATCCGACTTGAAAGTCTTTTCGTCGCTCAATATGATTACACTGTTCGCCCAATCAAAATTAATAAAGTCCTTAGCAAATTCTTAGCGCTTTTGCTGGTGAACCACAGATAACAATATTTTCTTCTCTGGCTTCCTGAACCTTAAACCAGAATGCAGGTGTCTCCGTACAGTTTGTATAAAAACATTCAGTGCTGTCGCTGTAGTGCGGGTTGGCAGGAACGGATCAGCCATGTGCCTGGCTACGATGTCGTAGTGCCGAGCCGATGAATTTGCCTTTGGTTTAGGCCCACGTCAACGATGTTTAACGTCACCGGTCTCCGCATATCTGTGCACCCATAACTGCATGGATCTCCTCTGTTGATACCAAACAAATAAGTATTTAAAATACCAGGAAATACTTTACAGGAATTAAAGTTACTTAAAAATAATAATAAATATAAGTAAACACAATATTAGAAATAAAATTTATAATTAAGTAGTGGCGTAAGGAATAAAAATCCCTAACCAGATATGTTTTAAAGAAACACTCCTAACAAAAACAAGTCAAGTTACAATACAATTAATAATAAATTATTAATATATCTTTATAATATTGAACTTCATAATAAGTTGCAATAATTATTTTATTCTAGTGCAAAAATTGATAGGTGTGTCGAGTTACAAAATGAAATAAATATATTTAGAATATCAACGTAGTATCTTATTTACTCACCGATATCATTAAACGCCTTGCTATTTCAGTTATTGTTAGTTATGTTTTGCTCATGCAAAACAATGGTTTCAGCCTTTTTAAATGTTGATAGGTGTTGGAACATCTTGTAAAAATAAAAATAACTTTGCACACGAATATAAGTAGTGTAGCAATAAACTATGAAATCCTCATAAATTGACAACTAAGACGCAATATTTTGTAAGTCGGGTGATTTGAAAAACATGTTTTAAATAGTCGGTAGTTACTTCATAAGCGTGTAAAATAAAATGACTCGAGATTTCTATGGTCGCCACAAACATTGCAAATATACTCAGGTATCGAACCATTAAGAAATCACAGTTAATTACTTTTTTACTGTTTTTATCTTATTTAAGTTGGTTGAAATGCATGAAGCAAATGAGATTATTCTAAATAATAAATAACTAGAACTAAAATATAAATAAAAGATATTATAGGTATAAATAAATCTAAAGTATTTACTATTAAAATTAACATAAGATTTAGAACAATAGGAAAGGAAAAAAAAAGAAAAGATTTAATTGTTTCTAATTTCAAATTTCAAATATTTGATAAATTAATTCTAAAACAACATGTGAATGTTGGAATCGATCCGGCGGCACTTTACTTGACAATTGGAGGCGATAACCATTGCGCCAAGCGCGCTGTAGATGAGATCGTCGAAATATTTTATATCATTCAGTAACATAAAATTACAATGAGAAAGCACTATATTTATATGGGTATTGTATAGCTCGATCGTTCATTATTTTTGATTTCGATTTATTCAAAGTTTGTTATGAGTAATTTTATCTTTACCCTCGTTTTTATTTAAACTTATTTACTAAATTATTGCGTATACCGACACAAAAATGATTTTTAAATACCAAGATGTGTGTGATAGACGAATGTTTCTATACATATCTATTGATATGAAATTACCCACACATGTATATTGTGTAAATGATAGTTGTGTCGATGTGTAGCGCCGCTAACTAATTAGCGGTGCTTTGTGTACATAGTCCACAGTCCTTTGTTCTTCAGGAATCACGTCCAGAAAATCTCCTATATAACTATAACTTGGTGGTAGGGCTCTGAGCAGGTATCTTAACTTTTCAGGTTCATCAATTTTACCTCCGGCTGTTTTGAATTCGTTTATGGATTTTTCAAAATCAACGAAGAAATCCTCTACTGTGTCGTAATTATTTAATTTGATCGCTTCCACTTTTCCTCGACATATAATTTGAAGAGATGTTGATTGAGTAAGATACATTTTGTCGAACTTTTGTAACATGTCAAAAGCTGTCTTGCACTCAGTGATATATTCTAATTGTTTGTCCGAAATAGTACTCATAATAATAGTCCTTGCCTTTAAATCCATCTTCTTCCATTCCGCTTCTGTATTTTTATATTTCACCGGCATTATGCCTATGGCGGCCTCGTTGCATTCTTTGTATTCCAACAAAGTAACCAACCTTAATTTCCAACTCGAATAGTTTGCCCCATCAAAAATAGGTATCATGATGTCTTCTATTTTAGCTTGTTGTGCCATATTTACGTATATTCTTGTAGATTCAGACGTTTTCAAAACTAACTTTTCCGTTGTGACCGGATAACCTCAATCGTAATTTGATTTCATAATTGCACTTCATATTTATTGACTTTTTCGTGAAACCACTTAACCACGCTCTGCTACCATGTTGAAGTGGTGGATGTGGTTGAATAATAGATAATAGCTTGTTATATTTCGTAGTTTTATTAAAAATCACACAGAAAGCACATGATGGGCGCCATGCAGACGACAAAAGGGAAGAATACAGATAATATATCGACGTCTATGAGAAACTTGCCAACTTAACACTAGATGGCGCTACTTATATTATTTAACTTAAGATTATAATATTTACCTTATTACAACACTAGCTTCTGCCCGCGACTTCGTACGCGTAATCCCATTTTTCCCGTCCCCGTTCGTGATTTAGGAAAAAAGTAAAATAAAAAGTATTGGTTAAAAAGTATCCTATGCCCGTCTCCTGGTTCTAAGCTACCTCCCTACCAATTTTTATCCAATTCGATTTAGCCATTCTTGAGTTATAAATAGTGTAACTAACACGACTTTCTTTTATATATATAGATTTAATAAAAGGATCATTTCTATTAATAGAATTATACTTACCTAATGTAGTGAATGGGATCTTTATATAAAAATGTGTAAGTTTGTATTTGAATTAGTTTTTAGATGAAAAACAACTTATAGAAATAGGTCAATTGTCTGAGTAAATCCAAGGAAATAGACAACAAACACAGAGTTCACAAAGTTCTTAGTAAAACCATAACAACATTGGCCAATCCATTACGAAGCAGCGGGTCAACCGCAACACTCACTCAAACCTACTTCCTTTACGCTGCATTCTTCCGATATTAATTATTCAATTGTGTACCTATGTAATAAAAATGTTAGCACCGTAATTTACTATGACACACACACACATAAACCAACAATGGTAAATACAGAGCTATGAAATCTTGCAAATAGATAAAAACAGGAATTTGTAATTTTAAACTAACAGTTAACGTATAATGGCTTCCTCCATTTTATTACAAGCCACCATGAAAACAAATCAGTGAATGGGAAATGTAATTTCGTTTCATATTCCTCAACTAACCGAGCCGACTTTAGCTAGAACTAGTCTTAGTACTTGCCACTCGCCTAGCCACGCCCATCCCATGCTCGCGTATCGATACATCGATATAATTTACACACAAGTACCAACTCGATTATCGATATGAATCGGTATAGTAATCGGAACACTGGATGGCTGTTCGTCATGTGGCCGGTGACCCGTGCCATATGTTTTATTGATTCACAGTTTGCATTTTATTTTTATAACTAGCAACAGTGGCCCGCATGCATGGAAATAAATTCTAGATTTGAAATGTTATGACGTCAGTAACTATACTAAATTGTAGGTCTTGATGCAAAACTTGAACTAGTATTCGATTTTCCTTAATGCGTAGAATATTGAATCTAATCCTTTAATTACTAATGTAATTATTTCCAGGAACAATTAATAACTTTTTTAGGAAAAGCATTGATTGTGTACAAGAATTAATGTCCATTTGTTTTGTTACAGATATTTAAATAACGAGTGGTTGGATAGCTGAACAAGGCAATAGGTAAGATTACTTATTTATTAATACGCATACTCATTCAATAGGATAGATCCTAATTTTTATTTTAATGACCGTCTGGTAGATTATTTTTAAACATTAGACACGTATTTTTTATTTTATTACAGAAACAAATAGTTTCGACGATATATTGATTTGAAATGTCGAGTTACGTCACTTCTATGTACATTTTATACGTATAATTGACGTTTTAGACCCCACTCCTACACTTTGATTCGTTTTATGTACTATTTTAGTATACAACAAAATAAAAAAATACGTGTCTAATATTTTTTCGTTTCGTAACTTACGGACTAAATAGATTTTCAATTTCCGTACCCCGTCATCATACCAATTACCTATATACAACCAAAATCTATAATAGTATAATTGCAAAAAGTTCTCACATAATAATGGTTTTAACGATTGACACCTCACGTTAGTTTAACACAACATCACATGAAAAATGTAGGTAGTCCTATTAGGGACCAGTTAGGGACGATTTAGTAGCTATTTAGGGAAGTATTACAAAATAATAGCAAACAAGGATATATAATATATAGCAATAATGACAGAGGCTTATGGCTTAATGGAAATTTTAAATGAATTTAACGCTAACTCAGTAACAGGAAAAATAATAATTCGTAGATTGCTACGAATGATTATTTTAGTAGTATTATTATTTTAATATGATTATTATTTGAGTACGATTAGTATATAGTAATCATACTAATAAACGTAAATAATAAAAATTAGGGCGAAAGGATAGCTCTATTACTTATTTATTAATAACCTTTCTGTAAAATAATGACGAGTGGAAGGAGAGTAGGGAGGCCTTTGCCATTCAGTGGGACTACCTAGTAAAATAAATAAAAATAGAATAAACAAGGTAATGCGCAGTACCTAAGTCACGACGATCGTTTCACATATTACTTTAACTATAAACAAACTACAATACCTAAGAATGAGTACCAAATAGGTACCTAATTATGTAAATTTAATATAATTACAATAATATAACATTTGCATAACATGTTTATAATGAAACTGATATTATACCTACATAGTCATAGAAATTCCTGGAAGTAATATTATATCACGGAAAATAAACGAAAACTATGTAGATATATGAAATTATATACGGAAACCTAAATCAGTCTATATTTGAGTAAAGTCTTTAAACAAGTGCAGAACATTTACAACCTACAAATTATGTTAAATCTTAATATATATAAATCTCGTGTCATAATGTTTGTCCTCAATGGACTCCTAAACCACTTAACCGATTATAATAAAATTCGCACACCATGTGTAGTTCGATCCAACTTGAGAGATAGGATAGTTTAAATCTCAAATTATAGTCGCATTTTTAATTTATTGCTAATTATTTGTCTGTTATTATTTGACAGTCACAATTATCTGTTAACTCCAAATGATTCTAACAGATGTCGATACCTTTCGACTGGGTTGAGTAAGTAATCAATAGATGGAGCTGCTATGGGTTTTTTTAATAGAAGGAGTGATTCTTATATGTATAATGCATGCATATTGCACCCGTACGAAGCCGGGGCGGGGAGCTAGTAAATAAATAAAAATTAATAAAAAAAATAAAAGCCTCGGAAACTACCCCTAAAAGTTCTAATAAGTATCTACCTAAAAAGCTATGCATGCTGTCTCTGTGTCAAAGTTTACAAGATGAGAGACAAAAGAAAATGAAACAAAATTTAGAGACTTCCTTATACGTTAACTGAAAAGATGGAAAAAGGTTAAACATAGGGACTATTTTTAAATCAACAAAAAATTCTTAACTGTAGAATAAAATTAACATTTGACAGTTTTTAATATGAAATAATTGTCGAATATTCAAAGTTATTGCTCTGACAAAATAAGGCCGTAAGTTAAATATAGGTATCGATTTCTTTGTCTTGATTGGTTCACATACCGTTATGATGTTTAAATGTAAAGCACCTAAAACTGTCAAACTCTACAATCTGATGTAACTATGCCAATCCTAATGCCAATATATCACGCAGCTTTCCCTAGTACTAGCTTAGAACTCCAATAGAACCTGCTTTTCCATCTGTGTATCGGTGCATACGACTCCCAGGGCCCAGACTGAAGAGGGGTAACTTTCTAGAAATATCTAGAATTAAGAAACAATTGTTATAGGGCATACGTACAATTGCGCATTAAGCTTGTAATAGGATATCATCTGCCCTGTGGCCTGCACATTGCATACCACATGTGCAATCAAGTATCTAAGGGAAAATTATCTGATACATAACACCGTATGAATTATTTATTCTAATTCTGCATATTATTGTTATAAAGTTACTTAGTTCCCGTTTATTTGCTTTGATATCATTACCTGCTATTACTCAAAGGTAAATCTCAATGTAAAAATAACAGATCTATTACTGGCGAAATACAAAATCTGAGTGTAACACAATTTAACTCGTCGAGTACCGGTTTTATAGACACAATTAAAGAACAATAGGTCGCGGTCACCGGTGACCGCTTGGTGTTTGACAGTTTAAACTTTATATTAATAAATGTTATGTATTATAAACTAAATGATTATATAAAGGACAAAAATGCTTGGATGCAGGCTGGTCCTGCTCCACAAGATAACGAAAAACATTGATGTTTCAATAAATTCCAAACGTGCAATAACACAGCCATATTGCTTAAATGTATCTATATTGTTAAACTTCCTAATATATTGTTAACAAATTACGTTATTACAAAATTACACACCGATCAATTCTAATTATAGCCTGTCATTTTAAGTCTATTATCATTCCTGTACAAGCCAATAATTAATTAATTAAGTAGCTTAATAGCTACTGTATAGCTTAATAGCTATTTTGAACTAATGTCCAAAAACGAAATCCAGTGATAATCATAACGATAATGATTTAGTTTATTACGTTAGCTTCCGCAACTCATCATAACGATATTGGCACCTGCATAAAAATTGCGCAACTTAAAATTAATCAAATATGTTAAAACATTAATACATTAGTGACTCATCGGATAATATTTCGTCATATTTATCCGTGGATAAACACCACGGTAATCTCGGAGGCACATAATTTCTGATGAAACATGCAAGATCCCAATGCCGTTGTTACTAAATCGTAAACACACAATTTAGTACTTGATTCATTCAACATAATATTCTAGAATTTGCATTTTAGTGTTTATCTGCATATTGTCTGTTTATTAACCACATCACGTCTAACTTAATCAAAAAAACCAAACTACTTAATGAGTAAAGTAGGTATCGCCTTACTGTAGTGGAAAATATTTCGGTCTTTTAAAACTTCTAAGTAATAGAAACTTCCATTCACCAACAAGCCGATAGGTTTTACCGGACGTCATTAAACCTGATTTAAGATTAATAAAAAAATATCGTTTAAAAAAATCCAAGCACCTGATTTCAAACGGGGAAATACAACTTACAATGACGACAGTAAAATAAAGTAAAAACGTTGTCAGTAACATGATTTCTTGATAAATTACGTCGTGTGAATCAATTCAGGTCAGAATTATTAAATATGTCAGTCCGTCAGACACGGGCTATGCATTTTTGCACGCCCCATCGCGTCACTACGGCCAGGGCGGCCCCCGACGACGATTGTATGCAAACTAAATCATTCATCTAACTGCGTACGTTTAATATGCAGCGCTGTCTTCAAGTCGCTTTCGGTATCGTTATTCGACATTGTTCACAAAGCTAGGGCCATGCAAATACTCATTAATGATTTACTATATGTATTTACATGGGGATAGACTTATTACGTATCCGTATGGGTCTGCAAATTATCGGATTGTAGGAGGTCGCGTGACCTACAAGATTATGCATTGTTAAGGAAAATACTAATGACGTTTCATTACTTTATATGACGTATATTGTGACTTCGAACCGGTCTTACAAATAGACGTAAAATTGCTTAAAGTCGTCAAGCAGGGAACCATGTTTATTTATGAAATCAGCCAAGACGTAAATAGCTAGATTCATAAAAAAATAAGCATAGGTAGGTACGTCTCAATTTATATATTTCTATAACAAAATATATTTATGATATAATTATCAAACACAAAAAATAGGTAAGTTAGTTATCATAACTTACGTTTTCGTCAAAAATGAAATAAAATAATACAGACGAGAGACGCATGATGATCGCCCTTAACATAGGGGCATGGTATTTCCCATACACACTGCAATTATTATCATTACAGGACATAAGACTCCAGTAGTGGTTTATGCTAAATATATTACACGGTGCTCTAGTAAATTGCATCATCAGATTACTTTCTTACCGACCGTAACATGTGACAACCCGCAGTTTCTGCCCTGCAGCTATTTGACATAATTATTGCAATATTTTCCATGTTGCACAATTTTTTTGTAATTTTCAAACACCATTTATCTTCTGGATTTACAATGGGTTATGACCTTCTTTAGGTATTACTGTCGTCCTATTATTCTGTGTTATTTATCATCCAGTTCTATTCACTGCCATTTAAACTTTTGTTAAATGGAAAGTTCAGTTCAAAAGGATATACTTTATCTACTTGGCATTGTCACCAGTTTTATGCTTTCACACTCCTTTCTTTCATTTTTTTCTAGTATAATAAGCAATTTTTACTTAAAATTAGGTCCTAAATTAATAACATTAGGTATCTTATTGTCTTGTCATTTGTTTGTACTCACACTCGTTGCCATGTGATCTCTGGTAACAGAACGGTAATTATTTTGGCATGAATAGATTAGAAATAACAGACCTAATTGAATCCATTGTCCATCGCATTGTCCTGGCAATATCTAAACCTAATAAGTAATAAGCCGTTCTTCATTTCGGAATTTACGTCGATTATAAAATTTTATAGACACGAAAACAATTTAGGTGGCTGAATAGTAGTTTAGTTATCTATAAGAAATACAGGTAGACACAGACATCTTATTTCATTGTCTTAAAAACAAGCTAAGTAAGTATTTTTGTAGCACTTGACATAGTTATGTCTGTAGCAACTATATTGATAATGTAATTTTGTTGGCGACTTACAAATAATTATGATAAATACCAAAACCTGTTTGGAAAAAAGAAATACGGTTCAGTACATACTTACTCCTAAGGAGAAACTCAACAGAATAGCTTCTCCTTTTGTGTTTCACTTCTTTATCTTCTTCTTCATATACATAAAGTATATGCCTACAACTACTATATCTACTCTTTGTTTTCTCCACAACACGTTCAAAATAATCTTATCGCTTATCTCGTAGAGATGTGTCGCGTCAATTTGATAGTGCCCGCTTTGTATCAGTTCACCTCCCTCGATAGAGGTAAAAATCAATGACCTGCCCTATCAGAGAATCTACGCAATTCATAGAAGATATAAAAATATCAACTTCAATGATATGATTGGAATTCAATTTTATATTCTCTGTCTGAAATCTAACGACAATTGGCGACACGATAGATACAATCGCCGTGACCTCGGCTTGTAAACAAACATCAAATTAACGTTTTAGCGACTCGTGAATCACCGTCATCGCGATCGCTGCGAAATTCCGAATTGTAGTGTCGGAATAAAATGTAATATAAATTGAAGTTAGTCGGTTGGCGATCGGGCGCCGCGTCACACGTCTGCACAAACACTCGCGCGCTGTGTACCTCGTGATCACGTAATTATCTCACGACAAATATTATTTCCTTCGAGTGCGCCAATCCGAGAGTTAATATAATCCCAAACGCTATTGTGTACCGTGACATATTGTGTTGTGGTTTGTGTGTGAAAGTGTTGCAACTTTCTATAATAAACTAGTGCGAAACTTGTTCAGTTATATGAATTAAGTATCTATTGATATTTATAAGCGAGACTCGATTCATTTGGAGCATTCAATATATAATGTAAGTAGACGTTCATACTGATGCAGATGAAAGTGTATCATATCACATAGGTTGCAACTCTTATTGAAGTTAATACGTACCTATAATAGTGATTAAATATTAAAGCAAATCGGCAAACATAAAAAATATCCAGGAACACAAATCCATATCAACTAGTAACTAAATAAGATACTCAACGTTCAGTGTTAAAAAAGAAGTATTAGTTATTAAAAAAGGAATTTACATCAAATTTGGAATAATTATTATAACTTTAAATAGTAGTAAATAAGCGGCAAACTATTTACTTATTTTAAACTTAAACAAACGCTAGCCTTGACGAGCAAGTTAGGTTACTACAATAAAAGCTTCCATTTCCAAGGTAACTAATTAGGTTCCACAAATAACTTGTGAAAAGAAAATATACTTTAAAAAGATCCTTTTCATACTATAGTTCCATGTTTAAGCCATTGTCATAATTTGTTGACTAATGACAATTCATTACTGTATCCAACAATAAAGTCCTGTTTTTATACAAAGTAGTGCCACGAGTAATCCATTTTATAGCACATGTTGCGAGTCACTACACAGACCGACAGATGGACAAAGCACAGATAAGATTTCACCCGAACAAAGCTACAACATCTGTGTACCGTCTGTGTATTAATTGGTACTCAACAATCGAGATACGTGGAGATATATCTGGCAGGGTGTCAACAGATGCACTGTTTACTACGTGTGACGTCTTACATCCTACGGATTCAATAAATTTTAATAATTACGCACATGTGTTATCTGCTAGCTCAAAAATAACGGCCGAAAGGACTATTCGCGAATGTTGTTTTTCATTGTTCAGTCTGAAACAACGCTATGTTACCGTATTGTTAGAGCGCAAAAAACTGATTTACAAAAAGAAATTGTTCAAACCATTGTTTCTTACTACTGTTATTTGTAAACGTGACCCACCTCGTGTTTGTAGCAAATTTCATAATTGATGTAATACTTTAGTTGTCCTAGAAAGTAATATGACATGTTTCTTGTTTCCAGAGTTCACTACGAGATGGGGGCGAGGTCCCGGGAGTTGATTCTGCTCCTGGCAGTGTGTGCGCTAGCACTCAGCGAGTCCGTCAGCAAGGTCGCAGACGGCAAGAAAAAAGAAGACGCCGACAATTTCCTGTTCCAGTACGACGACCTCGACACGGCTGATGACCAGGAAGTCCTCTACAATGAGAACAGACCGTGCCCAAGGGACTGCATCTGCACTGTATCTCAAGGATACAGAACAGCCAAGTGCGATCGTCTTGAAATCGGTACACAAAAGTTCGGTGATGACATCACTGACCTTGTCATCGAAAATGCAGACCCGCGGTTTCCTATTCAGCTGACAGACTTCATCTTCAAGAAACTCGGTCTCCACCAGATTACAACAGTAAAAATCGTCAACAGCTCGATCGATTTTGTTGGACCTAATGCATTCCACGGCCTTCCGAATCTGTACGCAGTCAATCTGTCTAACGATAAACTAAAGGTTTTACACCCAGAAACTTTTGCACACAACAAAAAGTTAGTACTGCTGACACTCGCGAACAATCCTCTAAAATTCCCGGCTGCGGATTCCCAAGATTACTTCTTAAATACGTCATCGATTCAAGAGCTTGACATTTCATATTGTAACATGAAATACATCGCAGCCAACACGTTCATGAACATGCCTGGTGTGATGTACCTGAACCTCGCAGGTAACAACTTGTCGAACATGGACCCTAACACTTTCAAGAAGCTCCTGGATTTAGAAGAGCTCGACCTCAGCGACAACAACATCAAATCGCTGCCAGACGACATCTTCTCAGAAAACAACGAACTCGCTACCCTCCACATCTCAAGGAACCCTGTAGATACCGTGTACGGACTACAGATCTCAGACTTGCTCACTTTGAACGCCGGGCAGACCAACATTAGATTCGTAGGGCCCTCTATGTTCAATGGTATGACTTACATTGCCAATCTCAACCTTAGCGGTAACAGCATTGAGAAGATCCACAACCAAGCATTCCACAAACTCGTAGAACTTAACTACCTCGACCTTTCTTACAACAACCTGGACTTTGTCTCCAACATTCTCATCAAGGAAAATATTGAATTAGATATCTTCAAAATTTCAAACAATCCCAAGTTGAAACATTTGCCCGCTGAAGGATTCGAGTGCTCCGTTGATCAATTTAATATCTATCTGTTCGATGCTTCACATTGTGGCCTCCAAGAGATTTACGATAACTCCTTAAGGACATTCTCAGCTTTGTCTGTGGTAAATCTGGCTAATAACGAAATTAAATCTATCGGAACTAAAGTTTTCACAATGTGCCCCAAACTCGTTGAAATCAACCTTTCGTACAATCAACTGACAACATTGGACCCGAAGGTATTCGAGAAAAATAACGAACTAGGCAAACTTTACCTCCAAGGAAACCCATTGAAAGTACTTAACGCCGAAGTGTTTGTTCATACGCCAATGATTACCTATCTGGACATGAGCCACGCTGAGCTGACCTCATTATGGAAAGCAGACAAGAACCGCTCACCTACACTTCTGAGCAATTTAACATTCCTTAATGTTTCACACAACCGTATTACTGAGATTAAACAGACCGAGCTTGATCACTTGAACAAACTGAACGCTCTCGATATCAGTAACAACCCACTTGCTTGCAGCCATGACTTTGAGAACCTTATGACTTGGTTGAGCAACCGTAAAGTGTCACCTAACGCGAGCGGAAGCGCTAGCATCGCTAACTTAGCAAAGGATGCTAAAGACGAGGACGTCGGTACTTACAGCTGGGAGTTCCTCACTCGCAAGACTTGTGGCTCCGCTGCCGTTGTGCACCCAGTTGAACCTCTGCCCGCTGTTTCTGATGAAGAGATCTGGGAGAGGATCGATACGGATAAGGAGGGCAATTTCGATTTGAAAAACACATTAGACGACAGTAAGACTCCAAAGGACATGTTCTTAGACGACATGATTGATGATGAGGCTAAGGATGATGAAGAAGACGACGACTCTGTGGATGACGATGATGAAGACGAGGACGAGGACGATGCAGGTGGTGAGGACTACGACGGTGAGGAAGATGACGTTGAACTTAAAGTGAAACTGCTTGATAAGACATCTCCTAAGCCTGCCGTCTCAAGCCCAGTGCCGACGTCCAGCACTGCCGCCCCTGTTACCGATGACGTTCAAATTAATATTCAATTACTTGAAAATGAAACTAGTGAGGAAGACGCTTCAAACACTCTGTACTTGCAAGCGTCCATTAAAGAGGACGAAGAGCACAGCCATTACGCGTACTTGTGGCCCATTTCAATCGCCATCCTGGGTGCGCTACTGTTGCTCATCGTCATCGCCAAGGTCGTAATGATGGTATGCACCAAGAAAGCCAAGCCAATTAGATATAACAGTGCCCTAATCGCAGCTATGAACCAGGCTGGGCGCACGAAGAAAGACTGCGGGCTGGTGTACCAGCAGCTGACGGAGGACCTGGTGGGCCCGACCACGCCCAAGCTGAGCCGCTACACGCCGCTGCACAGCGTCACGGTGAACGCGTCCAACATGTCGTATGAGAGCAGTCCATTCCACCACAGCAACATCGTGCCAGAGGCCGTCTGAGGCACACTGAACAAAAACGTACATGTCAGAGTTAAAACTCTTTAAGTACTAACAACTGCGTTAACTCTTACATAAGCAGTAAGTGATAGTTGCAAGCGCTAGTCACAGCCGAATACATATCTAACAAACATTTCTTAGTACAGTACTACAGTGCCTTTACGATCACTCTCGAACAATCGCGACAATGTTTTCAATCTAGCGCTTTCTGAATATTAAAGTAACAAATGAAGTCAAATTACAAATTAATTAATTTAAGATTATACATATTATATATTATACAAATTAGTTGATAGGTTTATTTTATGTACTTAAAATTATTAAAAATTAAACACTAATTGTTGTTTTTGTCGAACCTTCACGTGTTCAAACTGTTTACCTATATTGGCGATAAAAAATTTAAAGAATAAAATTTAATAATATTCTGGTATAGTTTATTACTTTTTATACAATAAAACAGAACAATGTATACTTATTAAATAAAAGGTATCTATAAAAACGAATGTTTATAACAAGAGACCATTACGCAGTCAGTTTCACTTAAAAATATCCAGCACCAAGTAGTTGTACCTAGAATCTTATTTACATTACATAACATCTACTAAACATTGTGGTCGGAGACTAGAGTTCAGTAAATAGTGAGCGAGTCTTCCAATAACTTGGACAAATCCTCTTCCGTCTGCTGTAGCGGCGTCATACTCAACAAACGTTTCTGGAACAACATTTAACTTTACTACTCTGTGGTCAATAAAGTAAATAAACGACATTACTTCACAATAAGGCAGTAGGTATTTTATTTTAATGTCCACCTGGTAGATTATTTCAAAACATTAGACATGTATTTTTTCTTTTCTAACAAAATTATAAATACTTTCGATGATTTATATAGGTTTGAAATATCGTGTGACGTCACGATTTACTACTTACATTTTATAGGGTTTTTTTAAGGGGGGATAATCATCGAATGGCTGCTCCCGCCTGGGTGAGGCGGGAGGGAGTGTCAGACTCTTACTGACTAAAAACCACCCCGTTCCTTCTCCTGCACGTCAAACCGGAGCCCCGGTTACCCGTTAGGTTCTCCGCGACACATTTTATAGGGTAGCGAGACCTAACGAACTCCCATTCCTAAACTTGACACCGTTTTATCTAAGTATTGTTTTTTTATACGACAAAATAAAAAAAAATCTGTGTGTCTAATATTTTGTCATTATCTAACTGACGGACTAATTACATTTTTAATTTTCATACAATGTCTACTATCCTATTTGACAATCATTGATGTAATAACAACAGAAGATCTTTGTTAACTTAATAATATCTTCAAACTGGCCTAAATAAATAATCAAGTGTGACGAAAATTAGACCTATACCAAATTAACTAGTAGGTCAATTACGTATTATTATCAAACGTAAAGCATTCTACGACTAGTTAATAGCATTGATAATACTTAATTGGAAAGGCCAAACTCATATCGTGACGTCATACTATGTAAGTATACAGAAATACACATTTAAATGAAGGTAATCCTCCACAATCCTCAAATTCCCAATTCCCAAGAGGCCGGTAACGCACTTGTAACGCCTTGGTATTTCGGGTGTCCATGGGCGGCGCCGATTGCTTACCATCAGGTGATCCGTCTGCTCGTTTACGCCTTATGCAATAAAAAAAACCTTACAACTCTCATGTTATGAATCTTATACTGGACCTATTTTTAAAAAATCTTTTTGCGTTGGATAGTGCATTTATGAAGAAAGATTATTGGCTGTAAAACATCACTAGATGACAAATAGGAGCCGAGCAGACCGGGGAAAACACGCGAAAGTAGCTAGTCCTATATAACAAGGGCGGAATAACGAAATCAATTGCAACAGCATTAAAAACTAGAAATAAAAAAGCAAAAAAAAAGAACAAAATACCTGTGGTAACGCCCCTTTGACTAACTCAGGAATATCCTCTCTAGTATACCCAAGTGAGCTAAGTCCGTTCTCAATCTTCATAGTGTCCATGTACTTAAGAATCGTGTCGGCAGGACCTTGCCGGCGTCAGCCTCCTTCGCGTTCGAGACATCAGCTCCAAGGATACTTGCAGCTTCTAAATGCTTGGCCGGGTCGCTGGGACCCGTGAAGCGGAACACTGCAGGTGCTGTCATCACCACTGATAGACCGTGCGGGATTATTGGATCTGCACTAAAGTGGGTATTTATTATAATTTTGTACTTATGAACTATACTAGCAGTACCGTCTATACCATAAAGGCACTCGGAGCCCTTGCCCAGGGCCCCGAAGGACCGATAATTTCTACGGCGGACACACACCCGCTTCCCGGGTTCGATTCCCGCACGGAGAAAATCTTTGTGTGATCCACAAATTGTTGTTCCGGGTCTGGGTGTCATGTGAATGTGAACTTGTATGTTTGTAAACGCACCCAGGATACAGGATGAAATCCTAAAGTGGTGCAACGTTAAAAGAAAAGAAACATTCGATTTATTGTATGCCCAAGGGGGGCGTAGTCTATGACGGCCCTGCATATGAGGATATTAAAGTTGATAGCATACATTGTTTTAGTTAGTCTAACTACAATAATGTACAATATGTACATATTTACACTATGCTTCTAAGTAGCAGTAGCATTTTAAGTATGTACTTATTTATATATAAGTTTTCAGATAAAATTATTTGTGTACTGCAAATAATATAACAAAAATTATTTGCAGCAAACGTTGTAAACAAATAATTTTATCTGAAAACTTATCAACAGGGACCCAGATGGTAGTGATAATACAAAATACTTTTTTTCAGTACAGTTGGCATGTACATACAAGTCATTTCGTTATCGATACTTGAGATAGTTCATTTGAGAAAACAGGTCAACTATTGTACTGACCGAGCTCACAATTGAAGTCAATGGAAAACAGATGTTTTCCATTGACATGTTTTCTATTGAGTATTAGATAATACAATAGCTAGGTTTTTCGGAATGAATACGTATGTAACTCTGTATCTAGGTAGTCTTATTGAGATAGTCGTAAAATAAATTGGCATCAAAAGATACACACTATTCAATGTAGGCGCAGTCCAGTTTTATAATGATGGTTTCTTATTTTTATTCAGTAACGTAGCAGTTTACAACTGAAACCTTTTTAAGAAAGAGATAAATGACTAACTTAAAAGATTTTAATTACTGGGTTTTTAAAAATTCTCAGTAGTAGCACGGAGTCTGGAATTGTGCCCGGTATATGGCAATAGGCTCACACCCTATTACATGGGACTCATAACATAAATAGTGAAAAGTGGGTGTTACATTGTAAAGTGGCACAATGTGCACCTCTGCCTACCTCTTCGGGGATAAAAGGCGTGATGTTATGTTATGTAAAAGACTTTACTTAATGGAAAGCATAATGTTAAGCAACACAAACATTTTTTATTATGAATCGTCAAAAGGACAAACCTACCCATAATCGTTGGGTATGAAAGATTTAACGTTCCCTGCAATGGGATACGCGAGTCCATGGCACAAGTGTACCCCAGCGTTGCCGATGCCCACGCCAGCCATCGTAGCCGCAAGATGCATGCACGACCGTGCCTCCAAGTCATCAGCGTTGTACACCGAGCGGGTAAAGTATTTTTGAAGGGTCTGAGAATAAAGAACAGAATTGACCATACTATGAACAAGCTAGAGCGATCACTTCGAGATTATATATATATTGAGATAGTTTATACACGTATAAATCATTTGGGAACCATTGATCATAGCAAGTATGGCAATGGCCAAGCCAAGTCAAAGTTTAATATGGAAAAAGTACCTAATTCAGCCATCATACAGGGTGTAAAAGGAACTCTCGCAAAACGCGGACAAAAAGTTTTTATAATTTTAATACTTAGCTTTTGTTTCGTGTTATTCATACGATATCAGTCTTAGGCAGTTGATTGCAATATCTATTAATACCCAAAAACATTTAATTCCTTACTTTTCTATGAAAATAAAACTTAATTATATTTTACCATCACCTGTCGGCTTTTTCTGGAGCGTTCTATTTACACCCTTTTAGATTTTTTTTATTTAGGTATTGTGAGTCTTTTTAATTTCCCTCCAACTATAAGCCTTTAGCAAAGTCAAACGCAATGAATATGCAGATCTTGTGCTCATAAAATTTACTACCTACACACCAATGCCATAGTCGCATGTCCCAGAATTTTTAAGGTAGGTACGGTACGGTACGGTCATCTATTGAAATAAGCATATGGCATTGAATAAAGCAATAAATAATAATTAAATGTGCTGCAATTAATAATAATTTACATTGTTCATTGGTAATATTTACAAATCTTTAAATAGCCATTAGAGTATTACGTAAAGAATCGGTTCTTCCATGGAAACCGGTTTCAGTAATTAGACAGGCCACCAAAATAATCGAGTGAATCAGTTTTCGTCAATGATACAACATATTGTTTGATTGTTGACCTATGTATCTGTTTGTGTATGAGACTAGACTTCTTTATGTATGCATGATTTAGTCCCAGGAAGGAAAATATCGAACAAAGGTACTTAGTTCCAATTTTTTAGTAGGTAGGTACTTTAGCAACCAACAGTAACAAATTGAAAAACAATGCATATTTCTTTCATGAATCAATGAATGAATTAAAATTAATAGTGGTTTCTATTACAATAATGAATGAACCAATAGGTTTACCATTTACTAGAATGGGGAAAATCATTATCATACCGACCTTCATGGTGACCAATACAAAGTTGATTCATTAATTCCAGGACCAACAAGTTTGAGTACCTATAATTTTCTTTTTTACAAAAAGATGGCATTAACCAATTACCAAATAAAATTTTCCTTCATTTTGTAGTTAGATAATTGAATACCTACATATAGTATATTCATTATGTTATGATTAAGTTAGCATCTAACTAGTTTCTGTGGTAACAAAATTAAGTTGCATCGACGTTGTGCATCACGTCCTAATTAGATTACTTATTAAGTAGTCCATTAAGGTTAAAAGCCATGTAGGTACCTAATTTATATGCATGCCTGTACTTCACCCAGTACTTTATAGGTACTTCTTATAGCTTTTTAAGGGTGGAAACCAATGGATTCTCCCACCTGACTGTGGCGAAAGGGAGTGTCTGACTCTTAGTAAAAACTCGTTCCTACTCCTGCACTTCGAGCAGGAGTTCCGACGACCCGTTAAGTCCTCCGCGGCTCCGTATCGGCATCAGCCCTACTAGGCCCTATCCGTGGTGGTCTGATGGCTCTTTGGGCGTGGTAAAAGGGAGGATCCTCTGGCCAGGCCAGCTTGGCGAGCTAAGTAATTGTACTATGTAGGTACGTAAGTAGATGCTTAACACCTTATACGGCATGGGAACAACATATAGGCCACGATAGCGGAGTATTTGCCCGCAACAGTTTCCTGTTGGGAGTCAAAGGCTTCCTATAAGAAGTGCACTTACCTGTAAGCAAAATCTCGCCCATACATCGGATATTGGGTTGCTGCCCTGGTACGTTGGTCTTAGCGCCGGGTTGGGTGGCGCTGGCGTCCTCTCATTGTACGGAATTGCTGTGAAACTCTCCAGCGCGTGGCAGAATATGTCGAAGCCTGAGTAGTTGGATACCTAAGAAATATAGTGATATGAGCAATAAGCAGTGGGTGTGACTTCTAGTAGCTATCCCCACCATGGTATTAATTGTTTGAAACTATGAAATCTGTATTTTTACACAGAATTAAGAAATCAAAAAATCCCAACAATATTGTGAAGATAATAAGATTCAACTCTCAAGTAGACAGACGTTGTGATTAGTTTATCAATGGCTGTGTAGAACTAGATAGACAGCCATCATTTAATTTTCATTTTGTTGTTATATTTTTTAATAAATAGGTAGGTAGATGGCAATAATTTCTAAAATATTTTACCTTCTCCGGCATGGTAAGGGTGTGGAGCGGATCGATCATGGCAAGCACAGGTCGCAGAGCGCCGTGTGATATACCAGTCTTGGCGTGTATAGACTCGTAGTCGAAGATACTGACGCCAGTAGTCTCACTGCCTGTACCACTCGTTGTTGGAACTAAGAACAATAAACATAGTGTTTATTACATTACAGAAATCTCCTTACATGGTATGGCAGGAGTATAATATTTTGTGAATAACTTTTAGTATCTCATTTTCAATTTTACCGCCAATAACAAATTCAAAGTATGACTACTAGATGGCGTTGTCACAAATAATTCTCAGGTCATAAAATTATCAAATGAATACTATACACAAAACCTTTAAAGGCAACGACGAACTTTATTTTTAGACTTAACACATTACTAAGTACTAATTTCATATTGGATTACTTTATCTTTTTTTATGTTATAAGCCAGTAGACGAGCAGATGGATCACCTGATGATAAGCAATCGGCGTCGCCCATGGACACCTGGAGCACTAGAGGTGTTACAAGTGCATTACCAGCCTTTAGGGATTAGGAATTCGAGGATTGTTGAGATTTAGAGATTGGTGAAGGGGGAGTGGCGTAATAGGGCCTCTATAGTATCTATAGGGGTATCTATAGTATACAAGTTCTATATTATGTATTTCAGATACTTACTAGCAATCATAGGCTTCAAATGAACATTGATAGGTTTCCCTTTGCCCACTGGAGCATTTACATAGTCCAGGAAATCAGCATCAGGATCGGAAGAATATAGATTGGCTGCTTTACATGTGTCCATCACAGAACCACCTCCAACCGCCACAAAACTATCGAAGCTGTTCCCCTTAGCAAATGCTATTGCATCTTTGAAACTGTGAAGAAAACATTATGTAAGTCCCTTATACCTGCCTACTACTACAATTAACTGGTGTATGAACCAGTGTAAGGGTTTTACTTTTATTTCAGGTTTTTTTAATCAATGTATATGGATTACATTTTAGTTTAGTGCGCAAACCACATTACCACATCACATACACAATGTATTATCAACAGTGGTAGCCAAAATGCACCTTCTCTATTTCTGCTCTATTTATTAACATTGAATAGTGAATAAAATAGTAATTATTATGGGACCTTATAACTTTTAAGTTACACATTCAAACTAACCTCGTGTCTGTAGGCTCTACTCGGACCTTGTCATACACTTTATAATTGACTCCGTTTCTTGTAAGTGAGTCAAGAGTAGCCTTCACAGGATCCAATTTGACAACATTAGGGTCTGTCATTACACAGACGTTTTTTGCATTCATGTTCACCAGGTCCTGGCCTACCTCCCGAGTCACTCCCAATCCATATCTTACAGTCGAGCATTTTATCTGAAAGTTTATTATAGTATTTGGTTTCTAACCAAGTTACAGAATAGGTATACCTATACTTACACAAATTGACGTAATGGAAAAACTCAGTTTCGTTAAAGGGCAAAGTTCATACGAAGTTGTCAATAAATCATTTGAGAAGATAAGAAAAGATTAAAGTAGCATCAAATATTTACCCACAGCTATTTGATAACAACTTTTTAGAACAAAATAAAGGAAAAGCTACAAATTAAAAGTAAACTTACTTCAAAAGCATAGTCTTTTTGTGGAGTAGCATTCGACACTTGAATATTGCCGCGATTTCCATGAGCTGGACATTGACATCTACAAGAAAAAATAATAACCGTAAATAATAAGGTCACCAATCCAATCAACCTTCATGCTCATAAACACAAATGTAACTTTTTTATTCATGCACTTACGACGCAACGTTGATTGTTCGAAGTAAATCAAACACTCTTTTACGATTACCCATTCTGTACAACGCAGCGTATCTACTTTACAACTGGATCAAATAGCACTAAATACAGTTGTACAAAAATTTATCTTATACCTTATCACATGAAAACAAACGTGTTTTCGTTCAACTGACAAGATTATCTATTTATATTTTTAAGCGAATCTTGATTGTCAACTTTGTAACCACCTTATAACATTCTGTTGATGTTTTCATTTTGACTATTTTAGGGCTATCATTTGTTTTGACCTTATACTTGCGTAACTTGAGATTATTTGATTTTTAATAATATTATTGTAAAAATAAATACGAGCTAATGAGATTATATTTCCCGCGAAAACGTAGTTGTTTACGTCAAATCAAGTCAGAATTCAATGTCAATAATATGCTATCACTGTCAACTGTCATTCATTCAATAACATTCGTTCAGAAATTGTAAACAGGCGTTTTGTTCGATCAACTCTCATCAATAATATTATTATAGTTTCAAATCAATCAGGATTGGTATTATCACAGACGTTGAAGAAAAGGCGGACATGTAGTCACTTAGAAATGATTGGAGCATCAAAATATCACCAGATTATTTATGTAACATAACAGCTCGCCTTTTACCTCTGAAGGAGTAGGCAGAGGTGCACTTTTGTGCACTAATTGCCACTGTACAATGAAACACCCACTTTTCACTATATTATGGTATAAATAAGTCCCATGTAATACGGGTTGAGCCTATTGCCATATACCGGGTACGATTCCAGACACCGTGCTGCTACTGGGATTTTTTTTTAAACCCATTAATATTTTGCCCAACCCGGGAATCGAACCCGAGACCCCTTGCCCGGCAGTCGCACTTGCAACCACTTGGCCGTTTCGTGAGTGTAAAAGTGGATCCACGCGAGACACAATGTATTTTCTATTGTCTCATATCGGTGCATTGAAGCGGTTAAATATAAATACCAACACCTTACATGCTTGTGCTTGTACAACTTCATATTTTAATGTAAATCGATTTTGATAATAAACAGTCCCAATAAAGTATGGCAAATCGGTATCCCACTTTGGGTATCACCATACTCGAAACTGGAAACAAAAAAATAACTTGCATGCAATTTAACCTTTTTACCTATAACTCAAGAGGGTATAAATAAATGAAAATCAAATTAGACATCGAAGTGATGTATTAATAAATTCATACAGATTTCGTTCACATAATACACAATAGAAAAAACTATCTCAACTACAACTCCATAAAGAATAAAACATCTTACACGCTATTAGCATCATTTGGTTACATAACTTTCAATAAGTAACATACTGACAGGCTAAAATGGCATTAAAATATCTCATCACAATTAGATTTCACAATATATTATTAAATAAATACAATTTATAATATGTATGATGAAAGAACATAAAACAGGTTTCAGCATTTTACTTAAAAATAATATCTCGAAATAATTATATAACTTATATTTTTTACATTTACGAACTAATAGGTAAAATATCTATTTACACGACTGCAGTGTTGCTATACTACATGCGAAATTATTTCATGGCAACGATAATAATCATCACATTTTTGCAATATTTCTTCATAAGAAAAAATCTTGGTACATACAATGTGGAACTGTGCACGCAAATATGAATGATCATAAAATGATATACATTTCTAAAATTATTGCTATTTTATGGGTAATCAAATGAACGAGTAGTCTACTCACTTTCAGTTAATACTAATGTATGGCAACGCGCGCGGTATGTAGGTAACTATATCGAATAATAGGTATTAGCAGTGTCACTATTACTACCTATGATTACAAGTGATCATTTGAGAACTTAATATACAGAAAATCTACAATTATAAATATGGGAATGTGTAGTTGTGAATACACGGTATCAGCTCAAACACAACATAAGAGGAAATTATGATAATAATAATTATTAAATTACATTTCCTTACATTATTCTTTCGTCGTCTTACAAACGCGAATATCTATTGCTATTATTACAATACTTCGTCTATTAAAATGTGGAAATTGTTAAAATTTAACATGTAACAACAATTTTCAGTGTTCATCGTCACTTGGGAGACCATAGGCGCACATTATCCACGTAGAGCAACTATAAAGAATTTCTTTGGTCCATATTGAATAACTGGTAGCAGATGAATAAGCTTAAAATACCGAATGAGTCGTTTGATTATCAAACGTATATACAAGTATAGTATAAATAAATTTTCCGGCCTATAGTCTCGCAGTAAGAACACGATCTATAGACAGCATGCACCAACAATCTAAGACACCTCAATATCATCTACTAGAACAAACTATACAACAAACAGTCACTGGTCCGAAGGTTTGTCGGTGAAATATACCTATCTCTTTCACTACTCATCACAATTACTTATTTGGCAAAACTAACTGAGCTGTAAACACTATTGCTTCGTTACGCGAGGCGAAATGCTGGAGTTACGAAACTAACATGTTACATACACCCTACAATCAAGAGCTAAGTCGTTTTGTACACTATGATTGTAAAGCTACTTGGGCTCGATATTGTCAAGATTAACAAATATATGACGTAACATTGAAAAAACTTTACGATTTTCCTTTAAAGACAATAATAAATCTGCTTTAACTAATACTAAGTGACACCAATTCTAATACGCGATCGATAATGTTATAAGCTAGAATATCACATTAAGATGAAACTAAGCGACTCCATGATGCAGAGAAATTAATTTAATAATTCCATATTGCTCACGCGCAGTCCTTTGATATTTATATTGTGATCTAGAAACTAACTTTGTACACTAAAATTCTACATGAACAGGTAGAATTATTCAATGTACAACATCAATTTTTTTTAAATTTTATTAAGAAAGTTTTCAGAATTCATCGTTACAAAATAGTGAGCAGTTATTCTTAGATTCTTTACAAACATGTCATCACTGATTTAAAAGATACAAAACTATAGACAATATGTCAATCTGCACTACAGATTTTTTTAAATAAAGAAGGGATCAATGGTAAGTAAAAAATCCGCGTCAGGACGGACGATCTGCTGGCAAACTTACAGTATTGGTGTTTTTAAATTCGTAGCGACGCCGACGCTAAAGCAATAACTACCACGTATCTATTATAAATTTTCCTTATGTGTAAACAACGTTTCAACCTATCATGAGTACTTAGTAATTGAGACAAAAAACTAGCGTAACATTTAATTGTGACAATATCCAACGACCACTGTCCAAATGTGGAATGGTTAAAATGTTGAGTATGAAAATCGTGTATATTAACAGTGAAATACATGTTTAACAGTAGTATACAGTACTGAACAACCTAGTGATGGTAATGTAGAACGGTGCTATAGTAAACAACTTCAACGTAACTATTTCATATCATTATGTGTGGTTATGCCGGCTGTAGAACTGTGTAAAATACTAGAATAAATAAGCTCGTAGCTATACAAACAAAATCAAGCCTTAGGCCAGATACCCAAAGTAAAGTATTCATAGTTGAAATTCGTAACACTTCCAGGATCGCTTCACGCTGGTGTTTTTTAGTAATTTTGAACACAATAATCCTTCAGTCAGACTCATCTATACAACCCAGCTCTATGACCAATTTTTGGTTTACATTTATTATTAAAAAGACGAATATACAATACAATAAGAATTTAATATGCCCGTTAATTATACGGAGCACAATAGACATGTGAATACAATCCCCATACTGACTGGAACATTTGAACTTGTCAGTTTATGGCGTTGGGTTCAGCTCTAAGCAGGAATACAATGTCAAGCTTGCATTGCTGCGACTGCTGACCTATAAACGTGGTTACTACCGATATTGATTTAACACAGGTTTTCTACGAACATTGGTATTGACCTACGTTCCATGGCTGCCAAATGTTGCATCTCTGTCATCCTTAGTCAGGTAGCATGTGCACGAAAGAGACGGGGAACATGCCCCGTCGGCTAGTGCCTTCGACCTGGCCCTCCATCCAGTTGTCATCCTCTGTGCGTTCGTTATTACAACTATGACTTCTCCCTCGCGGAATGACAACTCGTCTTCGTTGTCTGCTGAGCAATCATACAATGCGCGGCACCGCCTCAAACCACCCATCTGAAAAATGTGATAGTTTAATTTAAAGAACTTGACTTAGACATTAGGTTAATACGCTTTAAATTAACTCTGGAGTGACAAATCTTACTGGTTGCTCAACTCACCATTGTAATAGAAGCAGATGGCGATCGTGAATGTACACTGGAAGTATCAGAGACGTCGAGCGAGCGACTGTCGCTCCGCCGCGATCGTTCGCGCGACCGCGAACTGTCGCACGACAGAGCCGACTGCAAGCGACTGTCGTCCAAACACGAGTCATTCATATCACACAACTCCAACGACGAGTCTTGACTAGAACATTCCTGAAAAATAGACCGTATGTATTAGTACATAGAATATCATTTGAAAAAATACCAGCTAAGCTGTTTAAGGCCTAAATGTTTTAATAAAGAAGTAGTGCTCCAAGATTGCACGGTGCTCCGAAATAAAAGTTATACATTTTTTAAAGAAGACGATAAATTGGACTTTTCATTCGGGTAAAATAACAATTACTTCATTTTATTTTATCGCAATGTTATATTATTATTATACATGCAAAATAATTTGAAAGGTTAATTCACACTTTATGAGAAGGTCAACCAAATATTTATGTAAGTAAAGTTGTATTTGAGATTGAAAAATATTTGAAGAATAGGTGATGTTAAATTCGTCTCATTTTGATTAGCTCATAAGTAAACATCTACATATAGTTAGGCATCTATGTTTTCTATAGAAGTAGGATCTAAAAAAAACAAAGTGGCTTGTTTATTAAAATACAAGAAAGCCGAAAGCTGTTAGATAAACAACATGCAGTGAGGATAAAATTATATATCCATAAAGTACACATAAATTAGTGTCTAATGCATAGTTTATGGTGTAGGTAGATGTAGGGGCCAATTGTCAAGAGTATCGTATTGCCAAATGTATAGAGATTCCTCCATTAGCCAACAGGGAGGAATCCAAGCCACGCAAATAACATGAATCGGCTATTTCAAGCTGTTATGGATAAACCTTTGACATAAAAGCCAAAATAGCGTGCGAAATTTTGTGTTTAGCTCCGATATAACGTGGGTATTCATTGTTATTCGTGGTTTAGTAATTTCAGATTTTGCCGGCGTTCTCTTGACAATAAAATTATAATTAAAACAATATTATTAATGACAAAGGGCGTAAATCAAACAAGGGTAAGCGAGTAAGTACACTAAGTTCGTTTGTCTGACGTTCGTTACCCTTTTCAGTTTCGCTTTCACAGCCTTTTCCAGGTGCAATCTATTTTTCTTCTGTAGCAAAAACAAATATAACCCTGTACTAGTTTCAAAATTATGTTAGTAGCTATCATTAATTTCATTTGTTTTAGTAAGAATTTCACCTTCGCAATAATATTTGTTCATTAGTAGCTACCAATATATTTACATTGTTTTATATGCCCAAAGAATGTATACCAGTATATTTAATGATGTAATCCATATGCGCAAAAATATGATTTACAATTTAACCAATAACTCCTTGATTTTATCAATAATAAAGGATTAAGATAAGACTATTAGTCGATGATCCTTTCCATGAAGTTTGTAGGTAGTCAGAATTTATAAATTATTATGTTTTCGGCTTACTCACGTAATTATTTGACGAGAAACTCGAATAGTTCAAGCCATGCTAGAGGCTCATATCCATAATAATTTATTTAGTATGTCTCACGAAACAGCCAGAACTTATATTTGTAAAAAAATATAACCATATTGTATCATTGTATTACAAACATGAATGAAATTTTGACTACCTACAAAACCTCACATATTACAAATCAATGTTTCCCATTTCCAAAATACATGTAAAATAAATGATGGTATATTATTACAGTGGTACATATAGATATACCTTGCGCGGTGGCGGTGTAGGTTCGTCTCGATGGTGCGCGCCGTTGTGCAGCGCGGGCGGCGGCGTCGGCGGCGTCGGCGGGGGCTGCGCCGGACGGACCTTCACTACGCCGCCTGTAACTGGCGTAGGGGAATATTGTAAATAAGTAACTAGGTCTAATGAAACGTGGGCAAGTATCGTGTTTACAATGGAATTATGTACATACATTTGTACATTATGAACATCTATGTATGTATTTATTTCGGCTCCATTGAAGAACCCAAGACTATAAATCAATGAAATTCGAAAACCTACACGTTTAAAAATAAAAAAATGTATGATTGTAATAGAACGGAGACCACCGTTTTTTTGGCTCACCACATGGCGCAAATCTAGTAACAAGCATTTTGTCCAATCACTGCAGCTGTCAACAATTGAAGCACCAATGGCGTGACACTAGCTAATTCCCTATTGAACAAAAGGACAACGTTCACACTAGCTCCATCTACATAACATAACATCACGCCTTTTATCCCCGAAGCGGTAGGCTGAGTTGCACATTATGCCACTGTACAATGTAACACCCACTTTTCACTATTTATGTGTTATGAGTCCCATGTAATAGGGGGTAAGCCTAATGCCATATACCGGGCTCAATTTCGGGCTCCGTAATACTATTGAGAATTTTTTAAAACCCCAGTAATTCTTTGCCCGACTCGGGAATAGAACCCGAGATCCTTTGCCCGGCAGTCGTACTTGCGACCACTCGGCCAACGAGGCAGTCCATCTAATGATCAATAAAACAGATAGCCCCCATTTTGTACACGTAGACGTCTGTGTATTTATTTCACCTGCTTTGAAGTAGTGTGCAGGTACTGTTAAAAAGTAAAGAATGACCATAAACCATAAAGTATGTAAGACAGAGGTTGTTGTTCTTACTGAACAACAACCTCTGTCTACAACAAAAATTACACGTTTATTTCCATATAGTTTACACTTTCACACAAACTTTTATTGTATAATTTGTATGGAATTGGAACGGATATAAGATTAGGTAATCCAAGTAACCTTTTCTAAGGTAGTTGTTAGGAAGAGCTTGATTGAAACCTATAATGGATGGATAGATGGTTAAACTTGTTTTAATAAACAATTAATTGAAAACATTATGTTCTTAGTTAGATAATAAAATTACGCGAAGCTATAATCAGGTTTATTCCCGTAAATAAATCATTTTATCGTGAAATGTACTAAACCTGGAGATCAATAAGCATTCGGATAAGATAAGATATCAATGAAATCAATAAGTAGACATGCAAGTTCAAGATTACTTCTGATAAGTGTATTTTAGGACGAATGCACCTTATTTTTATTTTTTGTTTAATTCGTTCATTCAATTAATCAGGGTTTTATTTTTTTTTGTAGTGAGGGATCATTCAAGGATTATGTAACGCAATTTTGGAAGATTTTTGACTATTACAGTATGAACACTATGAACGCACTTTAATAACACCGACTACAGCAATGTGCTTCTGTTCTGCATAAACACTAAAGAATACTGACAACGAAAACAACATTAAAAATGACGTACAATACAATCTAGGGATTCCCCGTGAAACATGAACGAAAAGATTTGCCAACCTGCGAGAACAAATTAAAATTGACGATCAGACTAATACTAATACAATCGAGGGATTCCCCGTAAAATGTAAACAAATAGGGTTGCCAATTTGGTTTTGATTCCCTAATTTTTTAATTAAAGAAAGAAACAATGTTACGTAATACGTGTTAGAAAGGCCCCCTCCCGCCCCTGTAACGCATCGTAACGTTACACGAGATCCGCCCCAATCCAGTATTGTGACACTAGTTTACACAATACAGTGAAACTTGGTTAAGTGGGACCTGGATAAGTGAAAAACCTCCATAACTGGAACTCATGCTGAGGTCCCAACACTTTGGCACTGAATTACCTGTGTTAGTGGGACGAGGTAAACCTCTATATCTGGGATTTGTTCTATCGATTTATCATCATAGTTACCTCTATAACTGAGACAGCGAGTAAATTTTATATGCATAAACCATTGTAACTGAGATAACATTGTTTGTTTACTCATTCTTATTCTACCCACAAATTCCACACGTAATTCCAAGTCCACCTCTGTTAATGGAATCCTCTGTAAATGAGACAGATATATTTATTTATACCTGTATATCTGAGACACTGGGTAAGTGGAATACCTCTATAAGTGAAACGATATTGCAGGTCCCTTGATGTCTCACTTAACCAGGTTTCACTGTATTTGTAATTCACTATTGGACGTAAAAATGCACACACTAGAGCCATATCGTTGGCAAAAAAAGGTGACGTGACTATAGTTTAGTTTAATTACCGTGCAGAGACCGCGCGTTGTCCGCGGAGGGCGAGGGCGAGGCGCGCGGTGCCTGCGGAGGCGGTACCAGCGACACCCCCGGGGGCAGCGGGGCCGCGCGCTTCTTCAGGCTGCCCATGTTGTCTGAAGGGGAGACGTTTTATTATTACATCGCTTTTGTTTAATCGAACACTGATATTTTAAAAATTCACTGTAACTGTCGAAAAACAGACAGCAATAAGTTTGAACTTTCGATTACTTAATTGCAATATCGAATCTACCTGTCTAGCGAGGGGATTGTAGCAAATCATCACATAAAATGGAAGTCTTTATTCAACAGTGGGAGTTGTAAAGCTGATGATGATGATGAGATTACACTAACAATTTCCTAAACCTTAAAATAAAACGGCACACAGACAGTCGGGTGCTAGAGATACTTACAGACGTTAGGTTTCCTAGGTAGTGTGGTGGGTGTGGGCGGCGCATGATGCAGCGAGTCACACGTGGAGGACCGCGAGCGGAGGACGGGGGAGTCCCCCGCCGCCGGGCAGCGCTCCGCCGTGCTCAGGACCGCGCCGCCTGCGTATGATGGAGGACGAGATCGCGGACACTTCTTCTCCGGAGTTAAACTGCCATTTTGCTATAAATTAATATGAAAAATTATTTATATATTTATTTTTGTGCAATGTGTTCTCTACTATGAACTACAGCTACGTAATTGCTGCGAATAATATAGCATTGCTCATAAGCTCTCTATAACTTACCCTCTCATCAATAACAGTGTCGTCGTCAGAAAAGTCTGTTGAGCCATCATCATGTGATAAGTTCCAGTCTATGTTGATATTCTCAAATATGCTCTTCTCTCGTTTATCCACATTCTCCAGCTGGAAATAATAATTCCAACGATAAGACACAATGTATAAAATTTTAGGCGTAAAAGAAAGATAACATTGAATATTGCGAAAACCATACATACCAATTCTAAACATCCTAAGTGTCCATATTGCCTCGCTATCTGCAAGGCGGTCCTGCCGGTAGCGTCCTTGATAGTGGAGTCAGCCCCAGCCTTGAGCAATAACTTCATAGGTTCAGTTCTGTCGGTGGCAGCGCATAAATGTAACGCGGTCATACCCTGAGAGTTGGGCTTGTCCAACAGTTGCGAGCCACCGTTTTGGACTAGAAAATCGACTATATGTAAAGAAGATCCATCGCCAATCTCACGCGATATCGCCAAGTGGAGTGATGTTTCACCGAGATCCTGAAGATGGACAAATTTGATTATAAATCATTACTCGGATAAGATTTGCTACTAAATTTGGTTTAGTTTTACTTAAGTTACGCAAACTGCACGAAAATTAAGTTCAGATTCGTAACAAACATTAAGCTCATTTTTTGTATTTACCGAGCCAGGCAGTGGTGCAGCTAGGTCGGCTCCCTCAGCGTACGCCTGCAGTAAGTTCTGCAAGTGTCCGTTATTGACGGCGTGCTCCACCTCCGACAGTCGCTCGGCCGCGTCGCAACATGTCTGAGCCGCAAACGCTCGGTATACATACTTCTCGCGGATAAACCTTAGTCGCTCCTCCCTGGAAATAGTTTATCAAGAGAAAACTTTTAAAAATACTGGTCGTGCCTATAACATAACTAGGCGATAATGTTTCATAGATGTTAAAATTTCAAAGTCAAAGTCAAAGTCAAAGCATTTATTTCAATTAAACCATAGTTTGGTACTTTTGAAATGTCAACAAATACAAAATAAATAATAGTCTGTCAGTCAGTCCGTCAGTGAAACTAGGTGAAGCTAGGTGCTCATTCCAAAAAGTAGATTCGAATGGAGAAGAACGGGCAAGAAACTCCATTCGTCCAACTAAAGGTCTTAAAGAATCAGAAGATATCTTACATGGAACTTTCAGGTGTAAGTTTATCCCGTTCATCGAGTGTGTTCTCCATAATCTCATTGAACATCTGGTTCCCCATGTGCCTCGCAAGCAACAGTTGTGACGTGCTGAGTCTGTCCAGTGTCAGAGACTGGATGCGCGATATATGCACGCCCAACTCACGGTGACTGCCCGAACACTCTATGCACACTATTATACCGAAGTTTGTTGATAACCACGTCGGATCTAGAAAAATAAGAAATCAAAATATGAGAAGATACGAATTATCGGAAACTCTTTCCTAATTTATTTGTAAACCGTATTAAGTTTTCAAAGTGTATGGTGGACAATGTTTTATCAAAATAAATGTCAATGTCATATAAGAGGGAAATCCTCTTCCTATAAATGTCGATTTCAACTAAGTTATCACAATACAAATGTATGTTTAATCAAGGACGTCCCTAAAACAAGAATTAATTTAAAATATATTTAAAAACTGGAGTGAATGATCATTGTGATATTGACAAATAAGCGTTTTAATAAAATAACCTTCAACTTGAAATTTTAAGTTATCGTTAAGTTTTACAATAATTGCTCTGAAAGTCAACAAGGGTTGGTGTGAGATATCATGATAATGATTAATGAATAGTGAGTAAACGTTGGTTGAAATATTCTTAGTTTCAAATCAAACGTACCATTAGTAGAGCCACAATCCGCGCACACTTGGTTGCCGGGCATGGCCCTGACGGCCCGGATGATGGAGCGCTGCAGGTCCAGCAGCGAGTGTCCGGAGTCATTGGTCTCACCGGCCTGCTGGTGGAAGGCCCTCATTAGAGCTCCCTCCTTACAGTTTACCAGCACTGACGTCCACGCTCGCTGCTCATTCTCGTCGTCAGCTTGGAAATGGTACGTTCTGTTATCTGAAAAAAGACAGACAGACAGTTAGTAGAGCCATTGGGTAAAGCAAATGTTATTAGTTAATAATTGAGGATTTTATTTATAGCCGCCAGTTACGAGTTCGTAATTGGATCAGATGCTGTAATATATTATGAAATAAAAGTTATCTAACTCGTAAAAGTTATTCCCACACGGAATCGGGATCTCAACTTCTGTTAACTGCACAAGTTTCTAACTAGCTCGATCAAATAAGTTAATCTTGGAAGCACAACTACCAAGTATGAGCAATTATTTATACTCACATGAGACTAGATCAAACGCCCTTTTGTCTTCTGCTGCTACTTTAATTTGGCATGTGAGGAGGTTGACCCTCGCCGGAGTTTTGTTCTCGTCTGCGTGGAAGATATCCAGGAAACCTTCGCAGTGACTCGACACCGGCGTTTCTGCCAAACGCGGCGCACCTTGCCTTCAGACTTCTTGAGCAGGTAGCCACTCGGCTGACTCCGTGCTGCTTGTCACCTTGCATTTGATGCAAAGAGTAGCCACCGACAGATGACACCACCTGGAACACGGACATACTCACATTAGATAGAACAGACCACACAAAAGTTATTATACATTTCCAACAAACGAGTTGTCTGTAAGCAAACTTACAACTGCGCCGAGATTGTAAATATCTGGCAACTCATCGTGAATTTCAAAAGTCACACGAGTAGAAAATAACATTGACAGTAACAGTCATACCTCTCTGTCTTGTGGTGCAGCTGCTCGCAGCATGTTTCTGAGCTCTAATAACCTCCGTCGTTCGTCGTCTTGCTGCTGCCGAATCTTCTGCAGTTGTACACTCAAATCTGCGACGTACACACCAAAGTGCTCGATTGTTTTGAGGCCATCTTGGAAATAGTTCGTCTGCGCATGATAGTACTCCACTAAGTGTTGGAGTAGCTCGATCCCCTTCTTCGTTTTTATTTCGTTGAACTTTATCAGGTACTGTAACAACAGTGTTTGTTTAGTTTTCACATTCAGATGTCTCTTGAGCAGGGGCAGTCACAACAACGATCAAAAATGGAATGAAGCCAGTTTGTTGGGCAGACAGAACGACGCCGAAAACATCGCGTGGGCACGGGCATGCTTATTACTTCATCAGAGACCGTGTCTAATGGGACGCCAGACAGACACGAGCGGCACCCGGGACTGTGGAAACGCAGCGATATTACTACTACGTGCCCTTCCGCGAGTTAAAATTACACTTGATGACGCACGCGCACGCGCATTCGCGATATAGTGGATCCAGATTTGTCTTACGGAGTTGTGTAATAATAATAAAGCTCAGCCCGCGACCTTGCACAACTGTTGGCAATTTGCCTATTTAACTTAGCATTCAGTTTTGTTTAAGTTACAGCTTCATTATATTCCTAGAGGGAACTTGGCGGCTTGTAAAGTAAGTTGCTACGCTGGTCGCGGTTGTTGCATGCCGTATTGTGGTATTTATTATAGTGTTAAGAAAGGTAAATGCGTGGGATGTGGGCAACATGTTGTGGCCGAGGCGGTATTTGCACCGAGTGGAACAAAGCGAGGGTCAGCGCGTCGTCGTCGGCCCTGCGCGGCGCAAGGCCGGTCGTCGACCTGACGCGCGCCTCCTCTGTACCGCACCGACCCAACCACCACAGGGCTTCTAGGTTTCTTTTTTTAGCAACTGACAAAAGAAGTAACTTACCGTGGCTTCATGAAAGTTTAATCTAACTGCCTCCAAAGAGGCTATGGAACTTCTCCGTTCATTCAATCTAATATCTAAACATATTAGAAAGTAATTATAACTTTTCGACATTAATATTAAAACCTCATTATTGTTGTGAAACAAGTCATCAACTTTCGTATTTGTAGAACAGTCAAATATCTCAGCAAACCGTAGTACCTATCAAGTTTAAAACGGAACGGAAGTTCATACGGCAGAACATTAGTCCAATGTGATTACTTTGGAAGAACAACAAACAGAGACAAGTACCTACAGGGTAAAGAACGGGCAGTTAATTGGACAGCCTCGATAAATTAATTGAGACGAAATTTTGTTAAGATTAGATATCTTGCATAAACGTCTGTAGTACATAGAAGTTACATGATACAATCAATGAAGTTCATTGAACGTGCTGAAATTATAGTGGTTAGTTATTCTTACCCGCGACTTCGTCCGCAGGACAAAGGAAAAGTAACTGAGTGATCTGCATAATAAATGTGTGCATCAAGGCAATTTGGAAATTATAGCGCATTCTGAAAACAAGCGTAGTAGCTGCTCAGATTAGAAGTGAATAATATCATGTTTTAGAAAAGCTACAATTGTGCAAATATCTTTTGTTAGTGTTAGTAATAAAACAGTCTATGTTAAGAATCGCCCGGATATATTATGCGGTCGGGGACATACTTAACTGTACACACCAACTTTACAAATCATTCTTAAATTCTTAGTTTTTCCTCATAACGAATAGATAGCTAGCACAATAGCAAATACGTTTAGGTAATTGGCAATATGTTTCTACATAGTTGTATTTATGTTTGACCAATACACTGTACTACTAGAATAAAATATAATATTTTTAATATTCATTACATACATTTATTATCATCAGCAATTTGAGTACCTACCTAACTACTTATTTAACTGCTTGCCACTTCATACAAGGATATAGGGTTTATTGATCCAATATTTCCAATACATAATATTATGTACCTATAAATATAACAATTTATACAGGAAAATCGTTTTTATACACTTGGTGGAGTACCGAAACCACTCCAAAAAGGTTGGGTTGCGTTTCGCAGGTCATTACTCTTGCAGCGTCAAGACCAATGTTATCGGAATGAAAAAAAAGCGATGATACGGAAAATATAGCTTGCAAAACCGAGTATGGTGTTGATCAAAAATGAAAATATTTTGCTTTGAAAGTGTTCGTATTGGAATGGAAATTGAAGGTTGATTTTTTAGACAAACCAGTAAGTGGGATTTAAGAATGAATGGAGGATGAGCCAATTCAGATATTGATCATGAAACAGCTATCGTATTTTCAGCTTAGTCATTGTATAAAATTATCTTATTTATAGTATTTTACAATAGAGTACCATAATTTTGAAATGACTGCAATTGTTTCGAATGCCCTATTCAGTCTTTGCAATAATGAAGCTCGATTACCAGTCGTGATTTAGCAATCCGCCCGTGAACTTTGTCTGCTGCCATTTGGCAAGTTTGTCACAGCTAAAGATATTTACCGAGACATTTGGCATTGCATTCTGCACCGCAGATAGACGCATATGTTATGCAAGAGACGATTGGCACTCACTTACAGTTTATGACTTAAAAGGGACTAAATCCTGACTAAAGATGTATTTTACTAATTGTATAAAAGATTTATACGTTTTCAAAGAAGCTGCTAAAATGACCCTTGTGTATAGGAATGTATCACACTAATTGTTAACATAATTCTTTTATAAACTACGTTCAACAAAACAGACTTCAAACTCCTTGTTTGAAGCGGTTAATTAATAATGTACTAAAATCTTCTAAGTGTAACCTAACTTTTTCTGAAAAGCGCATCTAAATTGGTTCAGCCAATCGCGAGATAAATGCGCACAAACATACATACAGTTCAAACTGTTCAAATTGAGAACTGCTTTTTTAAAAATCGATTAATAAATAAAAAGTGAAGCGGTTAGGGACTTATAACATACGAACATCGATAGCGATTATTATTATTACTTAAATAGAAGCGTGGCGTTGCAATATTTGCTAATGACAGCATAATATTTTTATCTTATCACTACCAGCTATCATTCATGTATATGCAAACATTACGTTACCGCAAAATTTATTCGATATTCGTCGTATTACATTTATTGATTGTAGTATTCAGGTGCAAGGACTGTATAACTAACAACGTTGCAACTTCAAGATAACGATGCATAATTTCTTTGTTACCTTTAGATATTCAAATTCTATTCTGCATAAGTTTTAGAACTGTACTCTTTAATACAAAACTAATGATTAGCATCGGCACCTAACTCTCCAATGAATATATCGTACTGAACAATACAATCAGACATTTTGGCAACGTGCGTTTAATGTAACTGTTCGCCAGTGTCATTGCCAACGTACATACGACCTTTCGCAGCCACAGGTTATGTGCATAACGGCACTAGTGGAGTCCACAATGACTGCTATTGCTACAGCTATGGTATGGAGGCAGAACGTTACGTGGGTAAATGGCTGTCACGGACAAATATATTGTCACACACGCATTGTTAATTGCATTCTAGGGCAGAAGCCTTGCACATAATGTACGCTTCTGACAGTTACTTTTCGGTCATTACTCCTGACTGGCTGCACTTACACGAGAACAAAGGCTACGTCTTTATTTAAGGCACGCTTTGTTGAGCTTATCTTGCAAGTAAACCTCACAGTATCTTCCTTTTTAATAATGTATTACTTGAGCAGAACGACATTAATTTTGAATATGTCAGTGATTTCAAACAGGCAATACTACTTCGAGCTAATCCAATCAAAAGCCATCGATAATATTGGCAATTTGATATATTATTTGGAAATGTTCATTAAGTTAAAACATCAAAAGCAATGCTCGCAAAGTGCCATATATCAGCAATAAGTGCACGTGTGACTGGCACGCTCATTAACAGCTGTCACGCGATATGTTTCATTAATTAGCGCTGTGTTTGTAACTGCGGAGTGGACAACGAGAGTAATGCCTAAAGTATGGTGGTCGGGTTATGGTTTTGTCATTCACACAGAGATGTGTCTACCAGTGTTAACATTAGCTTCCTGTCAGAATCAGTGGGACCGAGATCCCATTGAATAATTTACGTGACATGAAACCGGGTGTTTGTTTTAAAAGTAAGGATGAGTTCCGTATTACTCGTATTTAGCTTTAAAGGCGCATCAATGAGTATAAAGCTGCGACCTCTACGTACCTTCATATGAAACTCATATTCTACTTTCAGAATTTTCCTAAATTTATCTAACAAAGTGCTGCCATTTGTTACGACCTGTTGGCCCCAGAGCGGTCATTTACAAAACGTAATGAGAACGCGTTGGTATATCTATAGCTGGGTTTAAGTATAACCTGACTTATGTAATTGGTAACCGACTAACAGGTCCTGCCCACAGGGCGTGTGAAATGAAGCCACAAATTGCTCACCACCAATTATTAATTATCCACCTTTTGGCTTAGCTCGGCTACCGGCCAAATGTCAGTCGGCTCAGTCGGCCAGTTCGTGGAAGAGTATTTAAAAGGTTCTTTCAAAATAAAAACAAAAGAGCCTGATATTTGAAACCTAATTTATATGAAGAATATTATTTTGTTCCCCGAATCGCATAACCGTGTAATTTAAAATCCTCGTGTGTTCATGATAATCATCATAAACTTTGCAATGGATTAGCGTCGGAATAACTAAAAACGGTGCAAAGATGGACGTATTTGCCAAGTTAGTGATCGTATCTTACAGCCGTAAAAGCGAAGCTAGGAGAATGATATCATTAGGACACAGTTTATTTATTCTCATGAATAGTTTACACATGAACTAATCCGAGTCATGATATTTTTCGGAGTTTTAGTCGATGAGCAGCTAAATAAACTTGAATCGACACTAAATTTTCTTGCGGCACATGTGTAAAACTCAGCAGAGGCACTAAGACGTAATAAAGCTGCCACATAAAACAAATAAGGAGCAAGAAGTTAAGTAAACAAATGGTGAGTTTTATTTATATTTGAAGCTCATCAAGACTAAATATACTGAGATTTGTTTGCTCCGTTCCAAACACTTATAACTTAACACCAGTTAATGGTATTGTATATTTTATGACCGTTTTATTTCTATTAAAGTATCTTATAAGTACTCACCTCACACATTTGCAACTGAAACAATCTCCTCTCCTTCTCCATCTCGTCTGCTATTTCCGCAGGTGTCACTTCACTTCGGATGAGACCAGCCTCCTTAGCCTGGGATTTCTTTTCCTTTTCAATTTTCAGGTACTTTGACTCATAGTCTTTGGATGCTTTGTCAAACGGTCTCTTCAGATCTCCTTCACTCCTCGGAGATCACCTTTTAGAAGACTATCGACGGGAAACATGACGATGTTATTTATATTTTGCATCTGAAACAAATAGACGAATTTTTATTTTTCATCATAAGCACATTACATTACATTTAAGATAACAAGCTAAAAGTTTTTTTGGTAACATAAAGGATGAATAGAATTTAAACAAAAGATGTCACAGAGCCATCTGAAACTGTGCACAGTTTATCACGTTGCACAACAGCTGCATTCCTAGTCATTTAGCTGCGATGTGTTGCCATAGTTGCTTCATAAGTGTAGTTTGACAGACAAAACGCTACACGAGGTTGCAAATGCATCGCCCGAATAGGCGCCAACCTAACGTCATGAACTGAATAATGATGCCAGATTGAGAAACCTTATGTACATTTGGATATATGAATAAGCATCAAAATTGGCAAACAATATCAAACACAAACCTTGACTCTATACAAATATAATTACAAGAAAACACACCAATATAATATTTTATGGTTACTATGCAATTACATCATAACAACTGCTTAGATAACTATTATTGTATTGTTACATGAGAAGTAAAACTAACGAGGCATGCTACTTCATTAAGAACGTCAGTGACAATAATGAGTTGAGCAGATAAAGTAATTAAACGGTTAAGAACAAAAAGTCAACACGCTATATTCCCGGAGGGTCGATTATGGAATCAATGAAGCGAATGCGTCTGTGACAGACGAGACTCGGGAGGGAATGGGGACAAAGGGTTGAAGTATACAATGAAACCCTTCCTGAACATTGTTGCTGGTCATTGAATGTTCCGCTAATTATAACGTCACAGGAAAACTGTGGACATGTTTACGTTTAATTTATTGCCAGAAGCGAGACATCGTAAATCTTACTATGTACCTAAACGGGTTAACGCTCCAAGTTCCAAAACGCCAACAGATAAATAACGTAAGACATGTCAGTAAATAATGTACACTACGTAACTCTGTTTGGGTAACAGTGAGGGAAAACTTGGGCATTCACTGTTCAGTTTTTTTCAATTTCAACAGGTTGATGATTAATCTTTACCCTTAAGGTAAATTTATTATTGCTCTACTCGGGGTAACTGTACTGAGTAAGGGAAAAATCGTTGGTAACCACATTATTACAGTATTTTAGTGTTATTACATTACAAGTTAAAACGACAAATATTTTTTTAGTCTTAAAACCCATTGTTTTCTCTGGTCACCATCAACAAGGCAACGACATCACGAACGATTTGAGGGAATTGACAACGAATTTTCAAACAAGTTTTTGCACGAAAAATTCACTTTCCTCAAGGTCAATCAATTCAGTTAATATAGTATAGTTTATAGTGCCGGGCAACTGCGGGTTGGAAGTGCAATCTGGCGCGATCTCGATAACAACTCGATACTCGGACACAATGTTATCCGCACGCGATACTCCCATCGCAGCACGTCACGACCATGCTCGATTAATCGCGAAACGCTTATCTGAACGCAGAATTGAATTACTGACGAGGTTTCGCTTTCCGCGTTCTGCGAAGTTGCACAAGTGTCACGGGGTCGAATTCTAAGGGCAGCGTGAGAAAGATCGCAGACCAAAATATCATGATGATCCGAAGACAATAAATATAACGATAGGACCCATTAAATAAATAATAATTAAACCTATAAACAAAAACAAATTACGTGAGCAATTAAGCATATTACAATATTTTATGGAAAAAGTCCTTGTTTTTGTTTTTGCATGACCAAACCCTGGTATTTTATGAAACTAGCAGCTTCCTAATCGCACATTAACAAACATATCAATTACATCACTCATGTAGCCAAACAGATATTATATTGGAGTTTCTGAAGGACGAACGAAAGAAAACATTACATGACCTACGCCACCATATTCAATCCGTATAACATAAAGAAGTGTAATATCATAAGTTTGTTGTGAACGTCAAAATTAATTAAAGTACAAAATGGTGCAAAGCGTAGTTTTTACTGTACTTGTTTATGTGGTGTAACAATGATCATTGTTTGAATTGAGAGCACGTGCGATCCGTACGCTTTACTGTATTGTATGGTAATGCAAAGTCACACGCTAAAACACCAGTAATGTTGTTACTCATACCACAAAATAATTGAATGCGTTTTTCCCCACGGTGAGGTAATCGGTAACTTTAACGATTAAATGCTATGGAACAGACAGTCATCTAAATCGAACATAGATAGATAAACAACTAAACAAGCCTTTTGTCTGCAGTGTTTGGTAAGAGTAAGAAGTGAACACAGACTTTTTTCACAATACAACAATCGAAATCTATGTGTACAATTGTACATTGCGTACCAATTAATAAACCAAGACACCATAATATGTCGACAAAGGGGCAAATGAATAATATATTTTTTTATGTAAAACAATTAGTTTATTGGTTTTCAAAATATATGTATTGAGCAACGACTCTGAATCGCGTACGGTAATTGAAAATTGAAACCAATACCTGCCTGCAAAGGCGATATTTTTATGAATGACAAGAATATTGGAACCTCATTTCAATATTGTTTGATTTCGATAAGCCTTGTCGATTCCGATAAATATTTATTTTATCTGCAGATATCAGATATTCAGAAATCATCATTTTCATCGGAGAAGTGATTTTTTACGGCAATCCTTTTGCAAAGCACTACTGTTTAGCATACAAATGGCTAAGTAAAATTAAGATTTTCAGAAAGACGTTTGTTTACACTGTAAATGTACGGTAAACTTTACAGTGCCTTCATGTATCTAAATGCCATCCTAAAAGTCTTCGTTAGAGATACCAACAGGTCAAAACTTAAAATAATAATATTTTTACGTTTTATGGATAAGGGATACGATAATTTGTAGGTTATTTACTCTTGTAGGTAGGTAAGGTAATTTTTACATAAAAAACCTCTACTTTCGACAGAACGATATTTAATTTACTGGTACCTACATGATTATTCATTGTGCGTCTTTTGATTCACATAAAATACAATCAACAAGCTAAAACAAAACAGGAATGCAGGTGCAATTTAACAAATATAAGATTAACAAAATTAATTTACTAGGTAACCGGTGAGAAAAGTTCGAACACTAATTTCATGAATATTTCGAATGAATTTAAACTAGCACGCGACACAGTTCCAACTTCTGTTGTTTGCATCTGATGTTGTTATGTTACCTATATGGAATCAAAATTAAATCAATACTTCACAACAATTCCAAGATTCATTTAGCACAATATTTTCACAAGTATCCGCTAAGATGTGCATTGTGTACATAAATAGAGCTACGGAACTGTAATATTTCTTGTAATTTCCATTTTCATGGAATTCTATTAACACTTACCAGTTTGTATAAAAACTATTTTTGTCAAATCAGGAACAAGATGATTTTAAATTAATTCCTGAAATCACATGAATAACATAACAAGGTATAAGGACTTACAGTCCATTGATTAAGGGTTCGTTAATAAATTAATTATTTATAGGACTCCGCACCGCTTTAGTTGATCAAATATTTAAAGGTGAAAACAACGAGTATTACATTAGAAATAAATTATTTTCAACGAAGCAAATGAACGATGTTTGTAATTAAAATAAAACGATGCTGTCGGTGAGTCGGTATGTGAATATTCTGAGCTGTGTCTAGAAAACCAACTACAATAAAACGAATGAATATTATTATCGTGTTCAGAATGCCTGAATTGCAAAATCTTTCAATTGTTTCTCGTGAACCAGGCCCCTGTAATGTAAACACTAAACACTATCACATCATTCGAATGGAATCCACATCAAGACGATATTTGTGTTAATGTTGGATCATAAACCACGAAAAATGTTCATAAAAGATATTGTAGAAGCAAGTATGCGAACAGACTAGATGAATAGCCCACCTAAGGCGACTTTAGTCATACACACACACAAGTCATACATTATTATGATTACTGTAACAGACACAATTCGGAGTGGTAAACGGAGCGAGAGCGGCAATCTCCTCATGCGAAACGCGACAAGTTGTCGAGTCATCGGTGAGTAATTCCAGACAAGTTTTACTTCGAAACGATGCAGTTTCATATAACCCATAAAAAGTATCACATAAAAACAAGCGCTTAAGAAAAAGATCCAGGTGTTCAGTGATTAGAAAATGGACAAGGCTTCATACGCATTGTTATCGTTTGAAGCCATAGAGGAATAATATGCGTGTGCAGGCATAAATAAATGGTGACAACTTGTTATCCTATTGTCCACGTAGACTAAACTATGTTACATAAAGTTTTTCAAAGTCATCGTCTCATGATGATGGTTATGAACATAATCATCTCTAACTATACCAAAAAAAATTCAATATAACTTGGAACCAATGAATAAAGTCGATTACAAACTGCTTTCAATTCTAATTTAAACTCAAACGCTTCGGAAGCATTTGAGAAAAGCTATCTTAATTCAAACTGAAATACCAATATTTTACAGATTTCTTTCGGATAGCTTTAAATGATAGCATCATAAAACGAATCTAGTTATTACTTTAGATGCTATTTCCAACATTTTATATATTTTCACAAGAAAATATAACTTTACACATGATCAGGGAGTTATGAGGAAGGACAAAGGAGCAACATGTCAAGGGCAGGTCGAGGATTCTGCGCAATGGAGTTGGGTGTTCGGCACGTATAACAAGAATTGCAGAATTGGAGCGAGGTTGGACCCTGGTTTAACGGTAAATTTGAAAATTGTACATCCGGGCTTATATTTATTAAAGAAAACTTTACTAAACGTTATGAGACGCACCTAAATTGATTTATGCGATGTCTTCTATGTACGTAATGTAAACGTCTATTGGTATTTTTCTATGAAAATTAAATCAGTTTGCTAGTAATTACTGCGCCCTATTTACGTTTGTAGCTAGTAGAACGAATGTAAATAAGCTTATTAGTAAAGTGTAATTATAACCACGAAGTAAACGTTTCACAAAACAGGATTTGGTTTACGAATTTAACAATGCAACATCAACCGAATTTACCGACTGGCAACATTAGCCAGGTCGAGTCATCACCCTGACCCATTTACAAGCAAATCTGCGGTGCGCCTACGCACCGGTATCTGCGTCAACCGACAGTTATCGCATGTTACAATGGACATTTAAATATTTAACTGTATCACCTTCCAAGAAGGACGATTCCTCAAATTGATAACAAGGAGATCCAATTACAATACTTGAGGAAGTCTATGTATTATGTAACGATATAGTGTTATGTTTTGAAGTCAATTTATGCTTCGAATAACGGAACTTCTGCTGGGTATTCAAATAAATATAAACATTTACGAAGGTACAAATACAATAGACATTGTATGGTCCAGACCAGATTACAATACTATTAATATACTAATGGGGTGTGGACATAACATCAATTATGACAGTAGGATAGATGAATGTCATCCTGATAATAAATTGAATACAATGCTCCATTACCAAGACGATAACAAAGACGGGAGCGTTCAATAATTTCTATCAGCACTGTGGCGACGCATGCCACATGACGTCACAAGAATCCTACATCGCACATGCAAAGTTTACAAGCGAATAAACACGGATAGAAAATCCCAACGAACAACTGTTGGGCAGAAAGCCCGCCAGGCACGATCACCTCGCCTGGTCGGAGGATCCTCCTTTTCCGATCTTAGGGAACTATACTCTCTGTTCCCTAAAGTGGTGACCCCGACGTGATCGGAAACAACCTTCACTTCACGGAGCAGATTAGCACCGTCATCCGTATCGCCATCCCTCTCATTCATCACTTCTCCGCTGAGCGGTAATCAAGTCGCAGCCAACCAGCATCCTCGGCCTCATCAGGGACCACCATCACCTGCAACGAAGTTGTGCAGCCTGGTTCTTCCCTACGGCCTCACCAGCGTCTAGGCACAGCACTTCTGCACACGGTCTGAAGGACACCTCCTCCCGTCAACGCAGATGCCGGCCACTACGCACCTACCCTCGCAGCATCTCTTCCCCGACCCACCGTGGGACACTGCGAACGCACCTCTCCGACTCACTGGAGTTTCACCCTGCACCGCTGACCCGACTCACTGGGCACTCAGCGGCACGGTTCCGACCCACTGGAACTAGGGACGTTCTACACTGGCTCTGGCACCGCTCATCTCAAGCATCGACAGCAGTCTCAGCGGGATCGACCTCCGGTCTTGGGAGGGAGTGATGTGGCGACGCATGCCACATGACGTCACAAGAATCCTACATCGCACATGCAAAGTTTACAAGCGAATAAACACGGATAGAAAATCCCAACGAACAACTGTTGGGCAGAAAGCCCGCCAGGCACGATCACCTCGCCTGGTCGGAGGATCCTCCTTTTCCGATCTTAGGGAACTATACTCTCTGTTCCCTAAAAGCACAGTAGTATGCGTGATGCAGGCATTCCAATAGTTTAATGCATTTAAACCTATCAAACCGAAAATATAAAATTATCTGTACATAACAATTAAAACATCAATCCCGGGCTACCGGTAACGGTAAATAAAGCAAAAGAAATATTAATCTGGAAGTTGGAATTGATTCAGGGAATCGTCATCGAGAAGCAATAAATCAGTAATGAAACTGTCGCCAATTTTCAATTAATTTCGAGTTGTGACGTATAAATGAGCCTATTCCGTCTGCGGACTTATATTCGAGTCTCGCTCCCTCTTCATAACGAGATGTTTGCGAGACATCCGCCGCAGGCTCCCTCAATACTATAATTTCCGCTCGCTGTTCTGACGGATTCTGATTACATTGAGATCGAGGCTTGATGAACGACTTAATATTCTTGTATAAATTCGCACTTTGTCAACCACAGAAAGTTGGTGATGAGTTGAACACTTTATCGTAATCGTAAATATCAGGCAAAACAAAATCGCTGTAACAACTACTTAATCTACAATTCTACATAACAGGAATCTTACTATCGAAAGGGAAATTTAGTTTTCACATATATTTCATCCTTAATAGCACCAAGTTAATAGAAAATACTCGCTAGTATTTTCTTTACACGAAAGTCATGGAATTTTATGATATACGTGCGACAGTTAAACTTTCTACCATTACCACAAGTTCAATGTTCCAAATCACGTGTTCACTTAGGCTACAGAGATTGATTTTAAAAGATTGTGGTTAGTTTTCTTACATCTTGATAACCTGTCTATGGAAGTACGCAGTAAAGTGATATTAAAAGTGAAAGCTTAGACATAGTCATCATCACTTTCACCATTAAGGATATGAGGTCTACTAATATTATTTCATTCATTTATATTCAAAAATATGATTTTACGGTATTCAAATTATATGTAAAACATTTTAGCTGGTAAATATGTTATGGCGGTCGATGACCGTATTAGCTACCGTTTCGTGCAAACATAGCTAACATACAAACTGGGACACTGTTATGATGTGAACTGGAAATTGTTTTTACTTTAAAATCATATTTGTTTAATGACTTCGACCGAATACGGAAAATCTATTGTACGTACTAGAATATCTATTTGTGATAGTTTCATTGTTTCACGAAAGTGTTTACAATTTATTGATCGTGCACCAGTATGACATAACATTTTTTCTTCAAATAAGTAATTAGATACAATTGTCTAATATATCTCCAGTTGAATGACTTCTATGAAACCAAACTGCATGTTGAATGCAATGAAGCAAATAGTAGATAGGTAATTAGAGAACGAACTAATTTCTTTTGCGTAAACTACTACATATGCAGAATTTTTTCTTATGCTGGTTAATCGTTTCAAAAGAAAGTTAGTCTACTAAATCTGCATATAGATTAACTTTTAAATAAATGTGTGTAACTGTTTTGAAAAAAAAATCTCATCTGAACTAGATTTAGTATCAACAACGAAAAATAAAATCCTCTCTACGATAGGTCAATATCACATATTCACAAGTTTCATTTCGCATATTTACAAACAGAACTTCTTTCAAAGGGTGCGAGACAATTGACATTGAAACGATTATACCATCAAAACAAACGAATCATAATAAAAATAATCAGGGAAGAATTACGTAAGATTTTAAAACTTACCAATGTCTTCATGAGTGCAGACAGTTCTTTGGTGACAACAGCGAATTTGAAGAATGCAGCTCCGATATCTGGCTCTGAATCTTTGCTGAGAGCGTTTCCTCCGAGACGCTCCAGCGCCCGGGAGAGATACATCTCATTGTCCACGTGAGCTACAAGAAAAAAAAAGCAGTTAGAATGTAATTAAGCACGTAATTAAAATGATATTAATAAATGACCCAATAACATAATTTACTGAGTAAATGAACTGAAAGGAACACTCAATAGTTTATTAAACGGATAAAAATTCAAGTAATTAAATTAATTAACAGTACGCCAACAATTTTCCTTCAATAAAAATTCTGTTTCACCGTTTCTATGTTGTTCGACAAAGACCCGTCGTATCTTCTCTAGCCGCGGAGATTTAATTAGTTACCCAGTCGGATTTACCCGGATGCTATAAAGAGAAGCGCTTGTAAAAGTTAGCTGCGCTTAACTGCAGCTTATTTTTATTCGCCAATCTCGTAAGTAGGTACTTCGTACAGTGGTACTAGTTAATTCACTAAAGCTATTTCTAATTTCCAACTGAAATCGAAATTTTACAAGAGGTATTATTTAGACATAACAGTAACGTAATAGCAAGAATGCCCAGTACCGATATGTTGTATGAATATTGATGACAGAACAGTTAACTGTTACCGCCTGAAATTCGAGGTCGTTTTAAATCAGTGATCATGGGTCCAGTTTAAAATAAACACTAAATAAAGACATGGAACTGATGAGCCTCAGAGATCCGTGTCGCGGCCCACATTTACCTAGCTCAATCCCGCCGACGCTTTTTGAATATTAAATGGTGTAGCAAGCAGACCTCACGCCATTCAATTTCTCCGCGAAGCTCTTCTTTAACCTTCCACTTAATATGAGGTTTACATAGCCTCGAGCGGGGTTTCCGTCAAACCAGTCGCCTAAATTGCCAATAACAAGGGATTTTCAACATAAAACGAAAGTGATCGCGTGACTTGTAAAACATAATTGAAGTAGGTGAATGCGTGAACCAAACGAAACTGAAAAAGCAAACGGTTGCAAAGATATATACCTTATGTATACACAGTATGTATTGATAAAATCTTGCCGTTAGCAGTGTGAAAAGTAAGCTACAAAATGCTGACCAAAACATTAACGCCGGTGAATAGTTGGACACATTCCAAGAACACGTCCTTCGGCATCCATTAAGGTTTTACAAAAGTGCTTACATGTTTGATTCTGTGAATTTTAAATTAAAGGTGAAATATAGAATTGATAGAAGACAAATTAAACGATAATCACTCTTTCAATTTCTGAGAAATAAACATTGAGACCCAATCTTCCCAAAACCTAAACACTGCCTCATTGTGTAGGAATGTTGGTGTTTTTGATTGGTTGTTTTTGCGAGCGCGTGCTCGCAGAGCGCACGACCTTGTCAGCTGCGCCAGCGCACAATCCGAACTCGCACGACCAGTTCCGAGCGTTTGGCTTCATGCGGGCTACAGCACGGTGCTAAACTCGACCACAATAAACAAACCCTAGCACGCGATGGAATTGCACTCAACAAACCTGACTTATTACAACTTAGAATAAAACCAAAACGCTATTTATGAAACGCGGCAGCGAACGGCGGCAGCTTGCAAAGAACTTACAGCAGTCGAGCCCTTAAGTGCATTTAATCTCATTCAGGTTATTTAAACAGATGCGCTCTTAGTAGTTGTGTAATGTGGTAGTTTATCATTTCAAGTTTGGGCAACCTACAAGTTTGAATGAGGTGTAAAGGTTTATCAAATCAAATTTGACTAAAACATTGTAAGTACGTAAAGACGAATGAAATATGAATAACGTGCTTAATTGAGGAAAAGTTAGCGCACACTAATATACTCACATGATGTGTTGTACGTAATCAAGATTCACAATGCAGTTACTAACAACAGGAAATTGTGGCAGGTGTCGGGTGCTCCCCTATGATATATCAAGTCCGAAACAAATAATCTAATATTTCCAGTTATAACGTGGTCAGCGAAACCAGACGTTCGACCTACTTTCCTTGACAAGTCGCACATGAAGGGAAATTCATTCGTGACCGGCCACCGCTTCTCGATTCGGTTTATATTTCAATCTCTATTTGTTCAAATGCAGAAATCGAGTCCAAAATTGTTTTCTATATTTAAGTCGGCTTTAAAAACGGCGGTTACAGAATGGATTTCTGGTATAAATTCTTGGTACGAATGGACTCCTCAGTAATTGTGTGGACACCCAAGAAACTTCTCAAATCGTTAAAGAAACTTCGTAAGATTGTAAAATAACAGTGATAACTATCAAAAATCATAAAAAGTAAAAAAATATGAAAAAGACTTTTAATCTTTTGAAAATGAATGGTTCTGTACTTTTTCAGTTCATACGGTGAGGGTTTTAATGCTGGTTCTATCCTCTTACAGTTGTTTGCTTAGGTTCATTTCATTTCAGAAATCATGAATTGCTGTAGTCATTAAAATCTGCGCAAGTACCATTTTGTGGCGACTGCACAATTTTTATAGCTTTCATAATATATTAAAGACGCGCTCTTTAAATTTTCATTTTTATTCTGAGGAAGTAAATGCGTCAGAATAGGAAGAAGACTTATTAAATGCTCGCGTAGATAATAAATCAGTCTTAAATTATATAACAAGTGAATGGAAGTGTTTACAAATAATGCATTAATGTCTGTCTGCAAGCACTATTTGTTGCGATATTTGGGTCATTCTAGTTCAGCGGGTTGAACGGCCTTTCGTCCTAGCAAGCCGGTTTTGTGCTCAGTCTAAGCTATGCATTGGAGTTTTCTATACAAATGAATATTGAACAGCCCTTTACATAGACATTTATTTTTAAGGGACCATATAATTAACTCGTATCCTATGATCTTTAATGCACATTAGCTGCCGAATATGTTTATTTACTATAGTTTCCTTTGGAAGTATAAGTAACGAAATGGATTTTATTTTTAAAGTTACCAAACATGCATCGAATATCTCGTCTATTCCAGTCTGCTATTCATACCGTATACTTCCTCTATTTCTATTTTTAATCGAGTCTCGTTCCGTGTCGCCTGTAAAACGTGCCACTACAGATGGGAATACAAATAAACTCTTCGGAAAGTATATTGTCCGGTTACCGTCTGTTCCGCACTAAAAGAGAGCATTATTATCTTTCGTTCTACCGTAATAAAACGTGAAGGAACATTTAATCTGCTCTTATAGCTAGGAACTTTTAAATTCTTATCACTTTAGCAAACTAATAGTTAACTGCAGTGCATCAAATTGATTTTGGAAACAAATGTCCTTCTTTATATTATACACTCACCATTTCCAGAATTGTGTATTGCTTTTATCGCCTTTTTCAACTTCGTTAGGCCATCTCGGTCGAAATCCAACGTCTGAAACAAGATAAAGAAAAATAAATTATCACGGTCGTCCATTCGGCAGCCCAATATTTTTATGCAGAGAATATAGTCCGTTACGATTGCAACAGTGGATTCGCTCAAAACTTTTTTACGGGGACAAGCTGTCGGCGGCATAAAGACTCGTTTACAATAGGAGCCACGAGCCATTCAACTCTGTTTGGGAGCACAGCGAACATCTGTCGCCCCAGCCGGCGATTAATCAATGGTCCCCCTGAATTAAGCAATCGGCTCATACCAAAATAAAACGCGCAACGATTCAGTGCACCTTTACTTCGATTCGACTCAAGTGTTCATTTGCAGTCGACTTGATTAACGTTGATACAGTATGAAAATAAAATAGTTACCTAATTTGGAGTCAATGACCTTTAAGTAATAGTTATTATTACGAAAGCAATTCTCTTATAACAATTGCCACTTCTATATGATAAATGGATGGATGAATGGATACTTGTAATTTATAAACAATACTTAAGGTGTTTATAATTAGTCACGGTAGGAAACATTACACATGTTATCGGGTCAGTTGTTTAAATTAGATCATAACACCTGGCTACTGGGCAAGGGGAAATCGAGGCGAGTGATACTACGATATTGCAACGTCATGCAACGGTTTTGGTGAACGGAATAGCTTACTTTATCTTTGTTTTTAATATGCATTCACATGGGACAGAAAATGATTTAGTATTCAGTTACAAATCTAAAATAAAGTAGCGTCTTAAGAGAAAAGCCCTAGCTGTCATCATGCCGCTAGCGATAACGAAAGTTCTTCCGTTATCTTATTTTTACAGCACAGTTTAACTGGTTCGATTGAGTTTCGCAGACGATTGCACAGCTTTACAATATGACGTCCACTTAAACGTCCATAACAATACGTAACTTACATAATCCGCATTTGTCCAAACATCAGATGATAAGTATGAGATAACAGAACAATGAGAATATTCGCTTTCTTGCTCGTGACCAACGACGCATGAAAAGTTGCGTAAACCACGTCATCAGAGGCACAAAACAAACGTAAATCATGTAATCACTATTACTATAATAACAAATAATAATAGCCCTAAAATGCATCGTCACAATTATAATACTTATAGCAATTTCCATTCGGATTACATAACGACGACGATCTCTTTCTTTTCTACAGTCTTGCATAGTAACAATGGTTGGAACCTGCATTTTAATACGCGTAAGATAAAATCTAAAAGCCTGCAGGCTTGCTTTAACATATCACGACATCTATTTTTAAACCTCGTGCCTTTAACCTTCTGCACACACCTGCTAGTACTTAAGTAACCTCCTTCCTTCACTTTAACTGACTAACTAATTTGATCAGAGCGGTTTGCTAAAGAAAGCCTTCTTTATTAGGATAAGAATCCTGTAATACAAGTATTCCAAGGGTAGCAATCCGTAAAAGCCACCCATTGAAGGAAACTAAACGACCTTTTATAACATAATCCGCCTTACACATAATTGCGTCGAGTCTATTTAAATAGGGACAAGAGAGATAATCCTATTAACTATTTTACTAAAACGGTTAGTGTACACGAACAATGTAACCGTCGGAGCTAGTCAAGGTACGTTTATAGTTATTCACAAACAACAGACAACGCCTCCTTTGTTCTGTCTTCTAACAGATCGAACTATCACCTCTACACGGCTCTACGCTTTATGCTCCGCAGAGGATTTCTCTAAATGGGTCACGTCGCTTTACAGTCAGTCTTGCTTATACGAGTACATACGAGTATTATGTATCATATAATATAGTTTATCTCTTATGACGCTAGTTATACCTATCAATAAGGTAAGATTTTGGGCATCAATACCTATTATTTAATTTCGTTTTCATTGTATGCCTCTATGTTTAAATTTTGTTTGTGATTAACAGTAACACAAGTGTGACATTCCCAAAATTAAGTACGTAATAAACAGCTGTTTAAAATAGGTCGTGTAATTAAAACGTCATTCAGTCGCATCTGTACAGTTTACGGTAAAAGCAGAACAGTAATTGCTATAGCATTGTGCGTAGGTTTTCAGCAAAATGATGGTAGAGTGATTCATCTGTGTTATTACTTAATTTAAGTGTTATGTTACTTGTAAAGTTGTAACCACTATAGTATGCGTCATACACGGACGTCTCTTTATTATTATTTTTGTATTGAATACTGACTGTAGGTAACTTATACTCAGAAGCGTTTATTCTTATAAGTATTTACCTTCCCTAATGTGTGTGAATTTGCAATATTATTGGACTTGCTTACATATAAGGTAGGCGAGCGTGAAATTTGACAGAACTTGTTTTTGTTAGGATACTTAGTTGCAGAAAAGTTGCCCCCAGTCAATGGAACCCACGTCTCGTCTCCAACAGCGAAAGCGGTTAACCTTGTGTATTTATCCACAAGCTGGTAACGCCGATCGAAGGTTCTTCCAAGTTAGGCAAACGTTTAGAAAGTACCTACTTAATACAATATTTTGCATTGACTAGACATAAAGAAGAGGAAAAGCATTTATTTACCACTAATTTCTGTCTAGGTATTAACTCGTCGAGTACCGGTTTTATAGACACAATTAAAGAACAATAGGTCGCGGTCACCGGTGACCGCTTGGTGTTTGACAGATTAATAATGTCTCGTTCGAACTTTAGAAGCTGTATAGTTACACTGTAAAATGCTCCAATTTTTCTCGACAAAATTAACTATAAAATGTCAGAAATATGTAATCTGTATTCTATTAGCTACGAAAATTTATTTTCTCGTTTATTTTTATCCAAAACATTGATAGGAATAGGAAGTCGAAAACACTTTACCGATCGTAGAAACAACACCCAATTATTAGGTTCCTGTTTACTGTATCGGATAACCAAAACATGAACAGTGATCTTTAAGCATGTGCGTTTATCCAGAAGGTTGTTTGTAAACACATCGTGTTTCAAATTAACACATTAACATGTTGGGTGCCTCTTACGCTCCATTAGGTCACACCTCATGGATGAACCCATTTACTTTGTTTGAACTTCCAATGCCTGGAAACCTAAAGGCCTAAAATTTCAGACACGCCTAACCACGAGTTAAATTAAGAACAATATTATGTTTATTGCTTAAGTTGTTCGGATACACAGCAATGTCGCTGCCAAGCAGCAGGTGTAAGTTCAACGTTGGCACGGGTACAACTTTTATCTTCTACATTTATTGCAAAGGAACTGCGACACGGAAAGTATTGTCGAGGCAAATTATGTAGGACCATTGAGCTCTACTGAATCTAGCAAGTTTTGTTGTAGATATAAAAACAGTATTAAACGAACCTGTTCTTCAGTAGGTCACAAAATCGCAAGCGCAAACACATCTCGCTTCCCATTACTTTTTTATAAGTATTACGTTGCATTGCGGTCGGTTACTCATTCTTGACTGTGACTTTCATACTAATTAATTATCTAACCAGTTATACACTCAGTAGTATTATACTATTAAAACATAATAAAGATTGTTGCGTAGTGTTGACCTCAGATATCGAGTCATTATTACATTGCTTTAACGATTTAAATTCAGTAACTTGGTGTCAAATTACTTACCTACATCTCGAAAATATTACTATGGTTGACTCCTTTGTTGAACAGACATCAGTTGTTATTAAACCTTATCTATTCAAAACATTTAACTATTTTACGTGAAGTGTTCATACTTCACGTAAAATAGTTTACATATAAATACCTATATTGTTATTACAGCAATCGATCATAAACAAATTTTGTGTGTAATAGTACACCCACACTGATTTAAAGAGAAAGTTCATTACAAAATGTACCTACTACGAGCACGAGCACGAGTAAGCACAAGCAGGTACTTTCGCTTTATCACATCTGATCAAGGAACACCACATGTTATTTACTGTTCGATAGGCACGCGTATATTTCCTTTTTAGTTCGAATGACTGACTTCACACTCACCTTTACAAATCATTATATTTACCTACTTACTAAAATAACGTCATAAGTGGTCTAGAAATAAGAGAAAAGTCATATAATAATTCAGATAAATGTATTGATAAGGTTACGCGAGACAAAAATAGGTTTGTTGAGAAAATTGCTCTCCGCAGACTACACATACACGTTACCATCTTCAATAGTCAAGTCATAAAGGAAATGAGAAAGCAGAGTTGATGACACACTTACTATCGCAGTCTATGTTCAATGTATATGTACAAGAATTTTTAAGGTGAAAATATAAATGTGCTTTGCACAATTCTTTCCGATTTCCCAGAAGAAAGAGACGAATAATGCACGGAGAAGTTTTATCATCTTCACAGCTTTTGTCTTTAAAACAGTTCCATTCGAACAAAGACACCTTTAAAAGATGTTAATTCCTTTTATGTTTTAAACAATAACGTACTGCAATTGGTTTCTCCTAATTTGTTTTGCTTCATGTATTTCTTAAACATTTATAATGTAATTCCATGTCCCAGTCCGTCGGTCCTTGTAGAGAATTTTATTATCGCTTTCTGTTGTTTGGTGGGTGTCTACAGCGTATTCGTATTGTATTTTACATTAAATAGGTACTTATTGTGACTAGCTTGAGGTAAACGACCGTCCTCTTCGGTGTTCTATAATCACAGTTGGCTGGTTTTGCTGCATATTTATTACATCTGTTTTACTAGTTTTGATTCTGCCTTCTCTGAAGTCATTCTTCGTTGAACACATCGTGGGCTGGTTTACTTTGGTGAATACAATTTATTATAACCTGACATACCTAAATGATCACGTTTCAATTCCGACGCTTGTTAAGCAGAACATTTGATATTCAAAAAGTATCTCTATTTCAAAATATGAAATCAGTTTTTTCAGACTCCCCTGACAGGTCTTGAGTAGCTTGATAGCATAATATATACATCTGTGTGCATGCTTATCCATAACTCATGTGGAAGGGATAAAAGCACCTTTTGATAGAAACTTTTAAAGTATAGAAACCTGCCGTGCTCAAGTGCCCGTAACTCTATCGCGGAGGGTCTGAAGGGGACGAGTCTAATGCATGCTGCTCTACCGGCATGCATAATCGTGTCTGCATTGCTGTAGATTAAACTGCGCCATTATTGTTAGGAAACTAGTTACTAGATTATGGATTTATGACTTCGTTTGGAACATGGCTTTCAAGAGCGCAAGCAGATAGAACATACTGCCGTAATCGTATTGGAAAATCGTTCACACCCACACGAAGTCAATTCACAAAATTAGGGCAATTAGGTGTATGTTTATAGCACATTTTATTATATTAATAATGGGAATATTTATAAATTTTAATTAAAGTTTAGGATTCTTATTGTGATCAATTTTCATCGGAATTACTAAGGCCTTTTCTCGTGTAGAGACGGAATGATCACTTGCGACTTTGATCACTAACCTTGCTAACGGCGAGGCGGAGTTAGTATTCTGTGGCGGAGTGGCGATTTCAGATTATTAATTTAATCTGTCTTCACGTCAACGTTTTCTTTCACCTAGTATCTAAAAGTCTAAATAGACGTAGAAAGTCTTTATAACTTAGATAAATCACATTGGTAAATACGCGCCAGGTGTTGAACCCGTCCCCTTGTTTTCTAATTGTACACTAATTAATAATTTACATGAAAATAATGAATTAATGAATAAAAAATCTTCCGATAGGTTCGATATCATCATTGAATGTAGATATTTCTATATTACAATAATTATTTACTATTTCATTGTTTAATTCTAACAAAACACACCGTCATCGGACAGCAAGACAAGGAGTATTATAGTAATTTTTCATCTGATAATTCATTCCTCAAACAACACCACATATGTGAGTCATGAAGGATTTTTATCGTGTGCCGCATCTCCTGTTTGGTTAGTCGAAGACTTCGCTATGCAGCGCGAGATAGTGCCATGGATGATGACTCATTGGCTGTTGACCTTTTAAGGCCTATTCATACAACGCACTATAACGACCAAACAGATAATAGAATAGTAATTCATATTCATCTTGCTTGAGTTTTGAGATTAATTACGACTATTCAAAATTTGTTGAGGTTCTTTAAGTGAAAGACAGGTGTTGAGTAAATTAGTTATTATTTTTTTAATAATAATTTGCCATATAAATCAAAACTAAATTTTGATGTAGGTATGTTAATGACGTGTAGGGAAAAGAGTCAAAAAATGAGTACGTAAAGTACTTAAGTATTATAATATTAAACACTCATCCTGGGATCGCTTGAGACCATACAGGTGTAAAAGCCTTGGTCCTTTTCCATAATGGGTTTATTTTTTCTCGGAACTCCTCGACTATCTCACATTGATTAAGTACCGATTCGTTTATTCAATTTGTACCCAGTTACTTGTTGGCGGTTAGCCAAACGTTTTAAACGCACGCAGTGAAATGGTATACGAGGCTAAAATTACATAAATTAACCGTTTCTTTAAAACTAAATTTTAGTTTTGTTTACGGTTCAACAAAAATGTTCTATAAGTTGAAATTAGAAACTATTTTCTATTAAGCCTACAACAATAATCTTTATAATGGGTAGTGTTTATAGTGACTGGTCGGTCATGCAATTATTTCTCAATCGCCTAAGTACCTAAGCGTCCCTGTCGTCAAAATGTCATCAGCATTCACTGCGCGTCATCATAACACTTAGGACAGTAGATAATTCACTTTTGTCGTGTTTGTAGGCTACACTGCAATTTATGCCACAACATTAAGCTTTCATTAAATGGTTCATATGACGACATTACAGCATCTTCGTATTCAGTTATGTAGGTATATGACGACGATGTTTGCAGTTATAAATATCTATTATTGGATTATTTCATTCCTTGCTCTGTTATAAATGAATACGAGTATGTAGGAGTAACAGATATGCTACGTAGTTTTTAATGGATTGAGTGGTTTCATTAAATTCTTAATTTGAAGTATTTATATTTGAGGTATTGATGTTAATGATACGACTTTCCAATACATGATGATTTTTAAATTGATAATTTGAAATTTCCATTAGACCGCCTAGCGACCCAGTGACCTACGTTGGGCTACCTTTCTATCGCAGTTTGTTTTACTTGTTAGCGGAAACGTGTTCCGATATAACGACCAGTGGTCAGCTAGTCGGCTCACGCAGGAAATTGGAAACTGCAACTTGTGTTTAGTTTGATAACAGAAAACAAGTCGTATCCAGTTGCCATTTACACGTCTCATTGATAAGAATATCGGGCGCGGTCTATTGTGTTCACGTAATCAGTAGGCTTCTGCCTATTTACAAACATAAAAGTTACATTGTTTTGCAGTTGCATATACCTGTTACTTATTGGTGGTGGTGTAAGTAGCGACTTATTTGATACTTTTGTTTATTTTCTGACCGACCCTATTTCCTTTGTTTCGATATAGTTAACTACTATCACCCAAGTTCAAACGAATGTGTATTGATCATGAAATGCGTGTTAGACGAGCATATTACAACAATGAAAATAAAATACTCATTTCCGTAACCTGAAACTTGTTCGTGGACCAGTCGACCAACCGGTCAAGGTTTCCTTTTGCAACGTAGTCAGAGAGATATCAATGTCGAACTTTCTCTAAACTCGTAATCCCTGTTTTGTGTTCATTATGCGGAATATGTTAATTCTTTGTTTCGTCTAGTTTTACGACTAAAATAAAAGTTTTGAAAGCGTCTGAAAATCACAACGTGAATTCAGCTTGCTTTATATTCAGGTTATTTATTGCACTGCCTATGGACTTGTTTATTTGCTAGGTAAACGACCGAATCGAATATTTACGTAATTTATAGGCATTTCCCAAATATAGAAACGAGGATAAAACTCGAAAAAAAAACAAACAAAAATCTCCTTTAGGATGTTGTAGCGAAAAACACGAATTAAATTATGTGTCTGTGAATTTGCAGTGAAAATGTCTAGACAGACAGATATTAAGAACTTAGATATGTATTTCTGTGGATATAGGTATATATTTATACTTGAGATAGAAAGAAAGGAACGAAGATGGCGTCAGATTTCAGGTCTGTGACTTCTAGGAATCGTAGAGTTACTCAAGGTCGTTGATGCTACATTGCTTTCTGGTATGCATAGTTATGTGGACATTAAACACACACAATGATATGTAGCGATATAGTGTACGTAGGTACTTGTATTATATTGAAAGTTGTAGTTGTGACTAAGATTTGGTTTCAATATTACATGACACCATGTCAATTATGATTTCCAAACCGTATCTATTAGAGCATGAAAGATGAGTAACGTCATAATTTAGAAATATAGGTCTGTTTACGTTCCGAAATACGTACTACAATAACTCTCGACGTCAATCAGACCCTTGACCCATCTATCTGTCTAACAACTAACAAGAGCCTCGCAAGAGTCGTAAGGCGTTTGTCGATACTCGAGCCAAGCGGTTGACCGTCACAAATATTGTCAATTACCGGCTGACTACCAAGTCCACATCCCGCATTTGGGATCCCAGATATCTACATTTTCAATAGAATATCCCATGCGTTTTAATTTAAGTAAACTAGGTAATAGGTATTACGAAAAACGTAATCATTACCTACGTTTGCGGCTTAGGTTCAGCTTTAATTCAAGATTCATTTTATTGAATATACCTTTTTTCATCTGTTTAATATTTCATGATCAACATTTTATTTAGCCACACATAGCAAAATCTTCTTTGTCTTTTATTGCTGAACTTTCATATGAAAGACGATACTTAATTAAACATGCTTCTCATAAATATAACAAATCAAATCAATGAGGTGCTTCACCTGGTCTATAAATATTTCCCCAAATATGGACGTGTTTCGCGACGGTCATTCTTTGAGTTTGAAAAAAGCTCGAAGCCACCGGAAACAATGTTCCAAGCAGGATCACCTGAGTAATGGAATGTTCGACAGATGTCAAGCGTGTCGTCCCCTAATAAGCATTTCCGGTGGTTACTCATGATAACTTCCTTCATGATAATTGCGGAGACATAACGCCTTTGCTATGTTCTTTAGAGCTAGAAGGTTTTATGATAATTTATACTGGATTTAGCTACGTTGGTACTAGTACTTGCCTCGGACATCTCTGTGGTGTCAGCTGGAAAAGTTCGATGTTTTTATAAAGATTCAATAGAAAACTATCTCGTCGTCGCGCCGTAGTAAACGAGATTGCTGTAGGATCCGGAAGTTAATTTCCTTCATTCCTGGGTCGTACGATGTAGAATTATGGTACAAGTTAAAACGTCGATAAAATTCATTTACAAATAATTATTTACCTATATTACAATTATTGAATAAGTAGACTGTAAATCCAGCTGAAAAAAACATTCTTTTTTTTCGTTCAATCCGGTGTTACGTACGGTTTGTTACGATTTTTACTTCATTCGACTAGGTACAGTACCAACCTACCTACCTTTGTTTTATACAAATTTTTTTCAATACCTATGTATTTTCTCAATTTGCTTCCGTATTATTTTCGTGTTGATCTGAATTTAGGACGGTAGAAATAATATAAGCAGTGAAAACCACACGGATGCTGAATTGCTGAAGTAAGTTTCATACTATTTTAGCTCATAATCTTCTCGACAGCAAAATAAACTACAATGAAGTTAGGACTTTCTTATTAGTTCATTGGAGCAAAAATAAATGCGAGCTGTAGGGTCTTGCATCAATATCAAATGACGATAGGCGTTCGTAATCAAATCAAATTGCAGTATAAGTAATACGTCGGCAATTGTTCTATATTGCGTGGGCACAATAAAACAGGGTGTACACATTTTTTAGCAAGGGGGCGTTTCCAAGGTCGAGACGCACCTACGCTCCTGGTCTTATCCTCCTATCGCGCGGAATTCAATAAATAAACGTTTATCAAATTAAAACACACTCCATTCAAGTTCTATTAATAAAGCAAGACAATTGTTAAACTGCACCTACGTCAAAAACAAACAAATGTATTAAAACACTGCTTGTCATTAGCCAAACAAAACTAATGCAAATTCATTTTTGCAATGAAAACAACTCATCAGTACCTATTGACTTTTAGGAAGTAGTTATTTGTAAAGAAAAGAGAGATCCGCATTGATGTCATTTTTTAAAGTAAAATAGGTCTTTTGTAAATAGTAAAAATCTAAAATAAAATTATTTAACACCCTGTTTTTGATCAGGAAGATAATGTTTTCTTATCTTGACAACTGCTTAGCTTCACTTCAACAATAAAGGAATTAAATGGCTGAATTTACCTCTTCTAAAGCACTGATGGTCTGACGACATTGTGGCATGCGAGATACGAACGTAGAAGTAGTAGGTGAACTGTAATCCTCTCGAGTTTCCTCAATGAATTCACCAATACCAATAAGACCCGGCATGGTGGCCAGACTCGAAGTTCCACTAGTTTAAGTCCCAAGCTTCACATCCGTCTATAGTTAACAAATCACACGAAACCAACGAACTTTCCAATGCAAACTAAACACATTATCACCGACAAAACACTTCTGCGCAAATAAAAACAATATCGCATCTAAACACGTCAACTCACGAACCGCCCATTCTCGGCAAAGATGAATGAAGTTACTAAATTGATTGAAACCTGAATGAGGAGGAACGATTTTGAATTTAAGGAATGAACGAAAATAAATGTTGTTATGTTGTCGGTATTGTTTCCGGTCCTGGGATATTTGGTTGTCGAATAGGTACACAAATGTTCGTAATTTTCCAGTCTCCCAAGTATTTGTAAATAAAGGCACCAGTACCCGCTAATAAAAGTAGAAACACAAAAATACAGTAATTTTAAGTGTTTTATTTTTTATTTTTCGTTTATTATTTACAGAGAAGTTATTGATTGCATCAATATCTTTAATTATTTCTAGAATTTACAAAACAAGACCAAATCGAATAATAAAAGCTTTTATTTAATTTTATACGTAATGTCGATACGTCAACGATGTTTATTACTGGAAAAAATATCCGAACGCAAACCGGAAATCATACGTGTTGTAGCCACTGGCTGTCAAAAGACAGTAAACTGAATGACATTATGACGGAGCTGTCACGAGGTTTGTGTGGCCTACCTAAATTTTATTATTTTAAAATATTCTCACATAGTTTATATCTCATTTTGTAAGTTTCCGTGAATTGTATATAAAATAATGTATAAGTTCAATTACCGACTTAAATGTTAATAACATTGTCCCGTATTTTATTTATTTACAAATAAAGAAAGGCATTACAACATACATCTACATATTGGCAGTATTTATTGTAAAGCAATTATATCCTATTTTTGAACATTTTAACTTGTTGCTATTATATATGCATAACTTTATTAAAAGTCCCTTTCCTCGTGAGAATTTGACCTTTGATTTATCTACTTGCAGAGATTGGAGAGATCTGGTCAAGATTATTCGACCATCGCCCATTCCTAAATGGTGAAATAAAGTTTATGCTAAAGGAGTTTGAGGTATGTATTAGTAACTAAAATACTGGGCTACTACTAATACTTTCTTTAATTCTGGTCATTATCACTTACCTACTAGTGTAATATTATCTTACTTAATTTTTTCCATTTAGAATCAGTAGCGGTTTGTATACACCTATTAGATTTGAAGGAAAATCTGTACTTGAGACTTTAAAGTAAACAATTGTATCATAATGTGCATGTTTGTCTTGCTAGTTTTACAGATTAGTGGTCACTGGTCATATTATAAAAGATATCTTTTAAAATGCACCATCACAATAACTAATGTTATCTTCATTTAACTTCTCACATATAAATCATAATGTCACTATTCCCTAACCTAAAAATGCAATAGCAATGATAAGCAAATATTTATGATTGAATAAAATTTTATGCTAGATAAAAGTGAATTTGTAATCTGATTGGATTTTTAGGAGAAGCGTGGAGATCGAGAAGTAGAGAACTTGTTTTCTATCCTTGAGAAATTGACTGATATCAAGGATAGTCAGGCTGAGAAGATTATAAAAACTGGGGAAACTGGCCTGCCTGTTCTGAAGGAGAAGTTGGAACAAGCGCTACAGCTCAGTGCAGAAGTCGAGAAGGATTATCTTGATTCACGAAGGTGAGTCTAATGAGAAAAATTCTGAAGTTAGAGTTTTAAGAATGTATTACTATAAGATTCTTTGTTCTGGTTTCTAGCATGAGTAAGATTCGTTGAACTCGTGATTTCATTTTATCCTATTCTGTTGCAGGTCTATGAGCAACGAAGACAGGAACTTAAAGAAAAGAGACAAAAGGAATGGGATCAGTTCATTGATGATATGAACTTCAAATGCCAAAGAATTGACAATACTTTTGAAGAAAAAGAAGAAGAGCTAAGGGATTTGTATGCTGATCTTAACCACAAATTAAATATTGCCAAATAAATAATGGATTCTGTAGGATCACTTGTTGATACCAATTTAGATTTACCCGTCAAATAATTTACTTGATTATCTTAAAAGTATACCCATCACTGATGATGTACCTATAAATATTGGAAAACTGGTTAAGGGAAGAGATTACGAAGCAAAACATAAAAGAGCCGAAGATGGTAATGAGATAGTTCCAGTACATTTAAACGCCACTGATATTGAAAATTTAAACAAAATAAAAGCTATAATGAAAGTGGATGATGAAGTTAAAGAAGAAGAACAAGATAATGTTGATGAGGAACCTAAGAACGATAACATAGATAATGACAAACAAAGTACAATTTCTGAACAAACAAATTCTGAAGAACAAGCATTAGATGAAAGTAAACTAAATAAAGAAAGGATAAGATAGAAGAAGAAGAATTGTTCTTATTAACTTCTGATATAGACTGGCTTTACACTTACCTTCAAAAACAAAGAAAAGCAAAATCAGATGGTGATAAAGATGTCCCATACTTAAATGCTTTGTTACAAGGTTCAACTGTGGAAACAGCAGAAAACCAAGTACTTCCAAGAGATCCTGTACTTGAGGCAAGATGTGTCAAATTGAGGGCTCAACAAGAAGCAAGAGAATACAGAAAGATGACGAAATCTGTTGATAATGTTAGAATGAATTTTCCAGAAGATAGTATCTCTTATCAATGTATGTACCTATTTATTTATTTTACTATAAAAAATCTGTTATATTTCGATTAGAGACACAGGGGTAGTATAAAAATTTTTAGAACACTGAATTAAATATTTAATTGGGTTTACATTGAATTTTGCGTACACCTACAGCAGACTGTGTTGGAGTATAAATCTGTAGTTCTGTACATATTGTATAACAGTAATGGTTTTAACTAGTGTGGTATTTTAATTAATATATTCACCATGAATTAATTATTAATGACACATTCAGTGTTGCTCCATATTTTTCTATGTTGTGAAGTAAAACCAATTCCCATTCTTCTTTGTAATTAAGTATTAGAGGGTGGATGATATCAAACAAAAGTGTAATAAAATATTAAAACTGTTTTTTTTTCTCGTTTCAGTGAAACAAATGAATCGCCAGTTGATTGCCATTGGACAGTTCATCATATCAATATTTGCTGGATTCTTGTTTGGATTCAGAGGGGTCGAGTGGCTTGTGGGCAATCTAGATTTTGGATTTAGACTATTACTAGGTGTTATCTGTGCCTTAGTAATAGCTCTAGCAGAAATATACTTCCTGGCGAAAAAGTTGAATGAAGAGTTGAATGTTCCAGAAACTGTACAATTAGGTGGTCCTCCTAAGTTTGGAGAATCAACAAATTCACAATATTATGTACCACGATCGACTCGCGCTATAGAGAAAGAGCATCAGGATTAGTTATTAATTTATTGGTTTTAAGTACAAGAAATATTGTTTTGTCTTATATTTGAAAAAATAGAGGTGTAATGGAAAATGTTATAAAGTTTTTATTTATCATAAAATGTGTGTTGTTATTTTAGCCTAAGTTAAAATATGATTTAATAAAACACAGAGACGAAAACGCTGACTATGATAAGTACTTTTAGTTTTACACAATTTCATCACACTGAATCACAATCAATTCACACATGATGACCAAGCAATAATGCAAAGTTAAAACCACATCAGTTTCTATAATAAATTGATGATGTAGTAAGGATTCTACCTTACAAATATGTTGTGTTAATATTATTACCGTTAAGTATTTTGGCGTTAAAAATGTCGCACGATTTATAAAAAACTATGCTAATAACCAAACCATTGCCATAAATATTTGTCCCATACTAATGATGGTGTCGATGTCCTACAAACCAGTTTGCCTTGATGTAATTTTGTCCAGTCTTGTGTAAGACCTTGGATAGTGATGAAATCTATAACACAGAAAATAAAGTACAAGAATTGAATTAGCCTCTTGTAATGGACAGCTTGGAGTTGGTAACTGTAACTATAAAAATAATGCACTTCATACAAAAAATACGGAATGTGGGTAGGTACCTATTTAGATTTTTTTTTAAGGGGGGATAATCATCGAATTACTGCTCCCGCCTGGGTGAGGCGGAATGGCGTGTCAGACTCTTACTGACTAAAAACCACCCCTTTCCTTCTCCTGCACGTCAAGCCGGAGCCCCGGTTACCCGTTAGGTTCTCCGCGAGACCTATTTAGAGATGAGTGGTGTCTAATATCAAAAGTACACAAGCAGTGGTGAGCATTAGGTGTAGGAAAAATACGTAACGTAAAATCAAATGAAATGCATGAGCTATCTTGAATGTTCAGCATTCTGTTTGAAAGGTAGCACCTGAGGGTGCGTCCACATTTGACGAATGTGCTTATTTATTTCGCATGTGTTGAGCACCAAACTATTGCCGTGACTGCATGAGCTATGGCATGAGGGCAGCCCGCAAACGCAAACAAAGGCAAATGTGAATGCACCCTAAGCCTATGCATCAACATTTAATGCAACAACCACTGCGTATGATTGTCGACCGCGGGATATTGACTTCGATTCCCAATTTGTTATTTAATTATGTTAAGTCGTCTGCAGTAAAATGTACATTGGTTATTATTACCTCAATTCAAAAGTATACCAATATATATACCTCCATAACATGATTTACATACTTCGAACATGACTAGGCGAATAGTCGTTATTTCTCTTCCGCAGCCCTTTTCTTTCTATGAGTGAAAATATTGATGATATTATGAATAAAATGGTGAATTATCTTGTTGCTCTTAATTTATTTTATTTATTATAGTTACTTATAAACCTTTACGCGTTTATCTGAGATGTGATTTCAAGGATTATATTTTTTTTATTTAAAAATCATCGGCTTGAAATACTGACACAAAATAAAATATTGCTTATAATGGAACGCTTAATTGTATTCCATCCCAAACAAAAATCTTAAACTCAAATTTTCAACATTGAATTTTCATTCGTATATCGTTTTCTCAACTTCAAACATAGAAAAGAGCGAGAAAAAATATAAATAAGATGCTCTAAATATAAAAAAAGTGTGTACGGGAACGCGATGATGACTTTTTGTTTTGACAGATCGATTGCACAACACAATATTGTTTTTCTCAACTGTTCGATTTGGTGATTCATAATATTATGTTGGTTTATATATATCGTGCGCGTCGTAGTGGTCAATATTCACTGTAGAACTTTGTTCAAACTGCGACGCATTACCGTGTCAGTGTGTACTTCGTAAAAATTTAAAATTCTGTTATTGACTATTTTGAAATATATCAGGTGAGTTTATAAATATACCTATTATTAGTTGTGCAGTTTTCTCACAGTAGAATTGATATTTCGCGTCTAACTAGATTTTGCTTAGTTTCTTTTCCATAATCCGGTTGATATAGTTAGTGGAAGTCTTACAAAATGGCTTCTAGATAAACAGTTTTGGTGTTATTAGATAAAACTAACATTTCCTTTGTCTTTAAAATGTAATATTATCTCAAAAAATTAAGGAAAATGATTACATTAATCGATTCCAATCGTTTCCAAGTAATCATAAATAGGTTTGCTTTTGTTCTTAAGCTATAAAGATCTTCTTAACATTAAAAATAACTTTACATTTTGGTAAATAATTTATTGATGTTATAAATATTAATGAAATTCTGATAGGGACAATAAATTTAATGTCTTTTTATGTTGAGTCTGAATTAACTTATTGTTCATTTCAGCAAGTTAAATTATTTAATGAGTAATTAATTGATAATTATCAATAAAATAACCATTTTTTATTAAGATCCTAGAAGATACTTAAGGTAGCTATTAGAAATATTTATTTTATTAGATATTTAAGTACTACAGAACTAAACAAAATTTTATAAATATTGTTGGGTATTGCATCATCTACCAGTCAGTATCATTTCATAAAATATTATATTACTTTCCTTCCTCCTATTAATAAAAACAAGTATTTCTTTACAGCCATGGAAGACCAAGTTCCTTTTAAAGTTTATACATACTGGACTGAGAATGGCAAGCCAGAAGTCCGAAGATTTGGCGTAGAGAAGAGTGTTGTCACCAGCTTTCACTATCTGAATGCCAAGCTCCAGGATGTGTACCCTGGTCTCAAAACGAAGACCTACTCCGTAGCCTGGACAGGTAAGCACAACATTTTATATTTTATAGGTAAATTAAAAATGGTACTAAGATACATTTTTGAAGTGAGTAGTTGTAATGAGTGTAATTAAAAATAAATTATGCTATGACATTTAAAACTTAAAAGAATCAAAATAACAAATCATTACAATATTAATAATGGTAACCTTCACGGCATGTATTACCATTGATTAACCTATTTTATTTACTTACAATTAAAATACAATGACACCTCAGCTGACTTTTCCTGTACAAGTTCAAAATAAATTTCAAGCAATTTGTGAGTTGTATTAAGTTGAATCTTATTTATCTTATCCAGATGAGGATGGCGATAATGTTGTTATTTCATCGGATGATGAAGTGATGACTGCTTTGCAAGTGTTGGGTGGAGATGTCATCAGGCTGTTTGTCTACTGCAAGTCCGAGGAACCTAAGAATGAGGGCTGTGATATTGTATTCACAGCTGTAGCTGGCAATCCTACTGGTAAGTTTATAACTATTTCACAAGTTAATATACTTATTTTTGCAGTACTTTTCAGTTCAGAGCAATAAATATCAATTGTCAAGTGCACTTACAAGTGAACAAATAGATTACAATATAACAAGTTTATTCTAGCCTTCCGCATACACATGCCCTGTGTTGTATGTAAGATATAATGGAAGAATTATTAAGAGGTACATTTTATAACTTTAAAATCATTTTTGTAGAAGCTCCGGGTGCCCCAGCAGTTCACTATGGAGTGGTGTGCGATTCATGCGATGGTTCCGTTGTCGGCTTCCGCTACAAGTGTTCCATCTGTGATGACTATGACTTGTGCTCAAGATGCGAAGCCGCAGGCCGTCACCCGGAACATTGCATGATCCGAGTTCCAGCGCCGGCCATGCCTGTAAGTACGACAGGATGTATACATCCGTTTTTTATCGCAATAACGTGATTAAGGCTGTTACTATTTTTTTGTAGCTTATATGGTTAACAGATTATTTAATATTGTTTGTTTTATTATAGCGCACTATCATCAAGGCTGCGATCAAACGGTCTCGCCATTTCTTGAAGTCTGTTGCTAATGCAATGGGCGAGGACTGCCCCTACAAGAAACATCGCAGCGAAAGGGGTTCTGAGAAAAAGCACCGCCATGGCCACGGCGGCCACCACGGCCCACACGCCGAGCGCGGGCCGCACCACGGGCCGCACGACGACCACCACCGCCGCCGCACTCGCGTCAGCTGGCTCGACACCTTTGCTACTTACATGAACGAGTTCGCCAATCTCGCAGGAGATATTGATCTCGATGACCATAAGCCAAAGGCCCCTGAAACTAAGACAGGTACTGGAACTCAGGGACAGACATCCGAAACGCAAGCTCAAACTCCTCAAGAGAGCCAGGAGAAAGCACAGCCAAGCACCCAATCAACTGAAGCTCCTAAGCAACCAGAGCCAAGTACCTCTGCAAATGCTCAAACTCAATGCCCATTCAATACACCTAAGGCATTTAATGTTGATCAACTTATGGAGCTAGTAGAGATGTTTATTGGAAGAATGGCAATCCATTTGTGCCCCCAGCACCTCAGGCTCAACCTTCAGCACCTGCTAATACTACTGCCCCCACATCAACTCAAACTAATGATGTGGAAATGGGACAAGGAGACAGGAAGTCGCCTGAGACTGTTGATGCTCCTGCTAAGCCAACATCTTCTTCCGCATCCAGTGTTAGTGATTACGCCAGGGATGCTTCACCAGACAAGGCTGATGACTGGACCCTGATTAACAAGGAAAAAGGTAGTTATAAATTAGATATTTTTGTTTTGTTAGCAGTGTCCTTAGTAAGGGCTTTCTTTTCGTTATTTTAACATTTTGTATTTATTTTAGATTTGATGGACACGGCTAGTGCACTGCCCGAAACCCCTGCTCCCATCGGCTTCAACTTGCCCCAAGAGTTCCAAGAGCGCGTCAAAATCGCCGAAGGTGGTTTGTACCCACCACTGAACACCTCAACTGCAGGTAATTATTAATTTAATTATTGAATGTTTCAATTTTGTATCGTTTTTCATATTTCCCATGCTCATAAATTGAGTTTAAATGTTAGCACATTTGGTTTAATTGCTTGATTTGAAAAGAATTGCTAAATCTTAATATGTAAATATTAAATTTATGGATAAAGCAATTAAGTAGGACATGTTCCATCATTATTGACTGAAGCTGATGGTTTAGTGTTGAATCTAAAGAGCCCGAAGTGCTGAAGCAGTCCCGGCGAGTGCTCCACCCGCGCCGGCCGCAGCCCCCAAGCCGCAGGAGAAACCTGCTCCTACTCCTGCACCGCAACCCCAGCCCCAACCACAGCCTAGGCAGCGCCATCCAAGTAAGTAACGAACTTACCAAGTTGAATGTAAACATCAATGATTCAATTACAATGTCGTAAACATAACATTAGTCTCACAATATTATCTTAATAACTTAACTTTATCAGAAAGTAGGTAATTTTGTGTCTGAATCATCACATTGTTTTACTTTAATATCAAACTTTACAAAACTTAGTCATCAATATGATGGACATGATGTTAATTTTATCGTAAAATTTTCCTGTGATCCAATTCACAGACAAATCACGTGAGTTCTTGCCTTGATAGACAGTATCTATACTCTATATTAGTATCTATACTATACAGCGGGAATTACCGCTCGTGTAACGGAACAACACTTATTAAATAAATAATACCCCTATCTCATCAAAATACACAAGTTAAATAATATAGGTATATTAAAGGAGAAAATGGAAATATTTTTTGCACTTTATAAAATCAGCTGATTGATAAGTAATTCTTTACAATACATACATAATTCTTTATAATGTTTAATAAAAACGACTTCAACATCCTCTTTTTTCGAAGGCGGTTAATTAATATTTTAGTATATTCATTCTAAGTGTAACAAACACATTTCTGAAAACCGCATTAAAATCGCGAGATAATCTCGCACAGACATATATACTGTCAGTCAAACTGAGAACCTCCTTCATTTTTTTTAAAGTTGGTTAATAATTAAAAGTGAAGGCATGCGAAATTCTGACTAGGTAATATTATGTAGGTCAACGGTAACGAAGCGAACCGGGGTCGCTATAGTATCGCTTTTGTTCATTGTTGCTTCATTTTATGCCTACATACTAATTATTACACTGTAGACTATTTGTTTCTTACTTTTGATACATACGTGCTTATTTTATTAGCTTTTACCCGCGGCCTCGCTCGCGTACAAAAGGATAAAAAGTAGTCTATGTGACATATACCAATACACACAGCGCCATCTATACCAATACTTTTGTTTTCCCTCGGGAATACCACATTTTTCTGGGATAAAAATTACCCTATTATTTAATCCGGACTTCTAACTTTACGTCTGTAAAAATTCAAAGCAATCGGTTTAGTAGTTACGGCGTGAAAGCGGAACAAACCAACAAACAAAGTCACTTTCCAATTTATAATATTAGTAAAGATTTAGGCTTCTGACAATCTGAAAACTATAAGTATGCCAGATTATTTCGGTAGACTTTGATATTTGTTTGACCTGAATAAACAGATGACATGTATTTTTATCGCGCGTAATACGGTCAGAAAGTGATTTAGTTACAATATGAATTGTGCATTATTTTAACACTTTATTTTCTTTGCAGAACCACATATTGATGCGGCAATCCAGCATATGCTGGCTATGGGCTTTACCAACGACGGCGGCTGGCTGACTCAACTACTTGAGAGTAAGGATGGCAACATCGCTGCAGTGTTGGACCTTCTTACACCCGTCAAGAAGTAAACTTCGACATTATAAGTTATTTTGTTATTTTACTATGTTATTGCCTATGTTACTCTTCTAATATTCATGTGATTTGTCTCTGTAGTTCTATACATATATCTATGAGACATGTAACTTTAGATGTGATTGAGAATATGTGATATAATTAGTAATGTAGAATGTAGTAATGGTATATAAGTATGGACTTAGCCATAAACCATTGTAGGTGCAGGGATATACGTTATATATACTATAAACATGTATCCTTATATTAGTAGTTTAACATCTTCTCTGTTACTTTGGATCTTGCCTAACTTAGTTTTTGATTGAAATGTATTTAATATATTGCATTATTATTTCACATTCCTAATATAGATTTTTTTATTATATCTTATTTACTTATCACTTTGGATATAGGTATTTTAAGTTGTAATTAAATTCTAAAACATTACAATTATGCTGTGTGGATACAAAACGATTGTGATATTTGGTTATGACTGAATTTATATAGTAATATGTATTTAGAGACATTATAGGTATTTTAGAATTTAATTCTTTGTATAATGCATAAACCATTATGTATGTATGGTTATATTAAATTTAATTAATAGTAGTATCAATAAAGGAATTAAAGGTAATGTGTGTTTTAATTAACTTTAATGAGTATAAAATATTTTATCTTAGGAATCCATATGAATGCTTCTTAGTCTTGACCTGTGTCTCTTGTCTTTCTCGTAATAATGCTTCACCTAAAGCTTTGTCAAGTAACTTTGCTGCAACCCTGCAAAGGAAAAAGAAGCAAGTTTTAACTAATCAGGGTAATTAAGATGGTATTGATTTTGTGGAATAAATAAAAAAGTTATCAAGGTCATAAGTAAGGTGGATTCTATCTTCAACTGAGTCAAGTATATCATGATTGTATCCTAAAAAATTATTATCATAATATGGAAGCCACATCAACAGTGGCTTTCAAGTATGGATCAAGATTTGGTAACTTACATTCCTTGGTTCATGGCATCTTTCAAAGTTTTTGGTGCAACACTACCAGAGCCAATCATTTCTATTGTGGTGAATTTGCTTTCTTTAGCAGATTCTGACACATTTTCTTCAGTACTATAGCTGCTGGGGTTTCCCGTGACCCCTACTACGACTGATATGACGCTGCAACTTTCTTCTTCAGCTGATGGGTCTACTACACATTTGTCACCAATTTTACATAGTGTCACCTGAAAATTGGTAAATTTAATCATTAATTTTTTCGAAAATTGATGTATTTTTTTTATGGCATAAGCCGGTAAACAAGCCTATGGATCACCTGATGGTAAGCAATCGGCATCGCCCATGGACACCTGGAACACCAGAGGCGTTACAAGTCATTACCGGCCTTTTGGGGATTAGGAGTTTGAGGATCGTTGGGGATTTCCATGTTAGGAATTGGGGAGATTGGGGAAGGGGAGGGTAATTGGGCCTCTGGTAACCTCACTCACACGACGAAACACAACGCAAGCGTTGCTTCACGTCGGTTTTCTGTGAGGACTATAAAATGTGTATCTTACTATTACTAATATTATATATGCGAAAGTATTTGACTTTGTGTATATGTTTGCTATTCCATCACAACGGCTAAAGGATCAAATTTGGAACAGGGATAGATTATAGTCTGTAATAACACATAGGTTACTTTTATCCTACAGGAATGGGGGTAAAGTCGCTGGTAGAAGCTACTTTTTTCATATATGAATGATTCAGCTAGTAAAATACATAATAATCTTACTAGTAAAGGTGCTGTTCCAATGTCCAAAGATTTAGCATCATAAGGGTCATCAGATAACTGCAGGTCTATGTTCCCTCCATCCATAAGTGCTGCCTTTACTGATGGTAACTTTGTGTTGAAGTGCAGCTTTCACAGCCATAGACACTGCATCACAGAGATTACCTCCACATTCTAATATCTGAAAGGAAATAGGAATATTATACATAAAATACAAACAATAAAAAAATAAATTCACTTACAATTAAAGTTTCGACAAGCGTTTCCAATACCATTGAAAACCATATTATATTGACAAATATCATTCAACACATGGGAGTAAATTTTTCAAAAACTGTATTATTGCCATAGTATTCTTACCAATATATCAACATAGATTTTCCAGCATTGTTTGCCCTCAAATATACAAAGTTGTTTCAAATCAAATGCATCTGAGGAATGGTATGCAGCTTGCATTAATTTGGCAATCCCTATAGCTAACTGTTCCCCACCTCTGCCTTCAAATTGTGGTGCTGCATTTGCTGAGCTGAAATAAATACATTTAAAATGTTATTTTAACTCGTCGAGTACCGGTTTTATAGACACAATTAAAGAACAATAGGTCGCGGTCACCGGTGACCGCTTGGTGTTTGACAGTTTAATCAAGGATGTTAAACATAGGTGAACACAGTCTCTCGTAACAATGACTCCGGTACTTGGTTACTTACACGCAGAAATACACACATTTGACATAAAGGACATCTGTCATTTTTTTAGGTCTGGTAATATGGTACCTCATTACACACGCACACATAAAGAACCCACTGATATTTTGGTACTTCAATAATTTCTAAGTGACATTAAATAATGTCACATTTAATAAAGTGCACCTCTCATAGGAGATTACTCTCTGTTCTATCAGAATATAGTGAGACTGGAAGATCTAGGCACGACAGTGCATTTTTAGTGTTGTATAGTGACAAACGAAAAGCAAGGAACATAAGTAGAACAAAGAATCATAAGTTTGTAATAATGCTATAATCAATTAACTAAAGTCGCAGGTTAGTCGCGTAAATATACTGAGAAAAGCTCTACTAGTTTCGAACAACAGAGGGGTTCTTCCTCATGAGCAGTGTGCTCTGTCGTGGCTCAGTATATTCATATGAGTAACCCTAGATTTAAGTTAATTAAGAATGTCTCACGATGGTTATTATAAAAACAATGCTATTACTCACCAATCAACATAAAATTCAATCTTTCCTAAGTCAGGTTTTTCTGGAGTTGGAACATCTATTTCAGTTTTAACTCCAACAAGTATATCTGTGTTTGCAAGTCGGAGTCTCGATGATCCGGTGGCATGACTGACTACATTTGTCTCTAGTTCCATTGGCCGGTAATCAATATTAGTTCGTCCATCGGAGCGATGATCATCCTACATAAATAACAATATTTTTGTAGTAAACAGAAACAAATTATTGTGCAAACAAAAGAAAGTTAGTTATTTCCATCCACAAAAGGATTTGTAAATATTATAATTTTGATTATGAAAAATCAAGAATATCAACCGTTAGGGAAACAGCGGAGGTCAAGTAGTGTGGTTGTGGTACGTATGAGCGAGGACGGTTTTCAGATTCTGTTTCCAAAGTAACATTATCCATTGCAGGAGGAAATGAGCATTATCACATTATTAATTCAATTTATTCAAATCGATGGTCCGACGATAATTATTTATTATGATAACTTTGTTTTTACAAGTTTTTAAGGTTAGAAATCTTACCTGAACACCGTGCACGATAAACACTTTTTCAGTCGGGCTTAACAAGAGCCCAGCCATTTCTAAGAAATAATAAATAGCACAAATAATATTAGTACTTAATTAGTTCAATTTACTTTATTTTTGTTTTAAACTTTATAAAAACAGTTTACAAGTTCCCAATCACAAACCCCGGTTGTTGTCGTTCAGTACTGTCAGTGTCACAAATGTCAAACAAAAACAACACAATGTGGAATGTCAGTTTGATAAACATAATTTCAGAGGTAAAACAAAACGTGTTATTCCTCAGGCGGGAAAAATGAACTAAGTTTTGGGGAGTACCTTCTTTGTTGAATTGACGACTTCATTCATGGCATGGTTAGGAATGTACTCGCGATGTTTCTGGTGTTGTAATTGTTGAAACAATTTGACGTTAATTTAATATTATAATGCTTAATGAATTAGTTGATGTACGACCACTTTAGATATTTTTTGAGGAGTGTGTAAACTTACCTGTACCTAATTATGGAAAAGTCTCGAGGAGGTCTTTACCCTCACATAAGAGGGGTTCTTGTATGGCTGCAAATGCAAGATGTATTATTATGATTTATGCACCTTAGGTATGGGTGTACCTAAGCCTGCGTGCTGCGTGAGTCCAGTCTAAGCTTGCGGGTTAGGGTACTGCGCGAGCCCCAAACCAATAGGCGGAACCAATAGAAGGCCCAAACCAATAGGAAGCCCAGATTTATTGACTGATTTTGGCATATTATTATAAGAAAAGACAAGAATTCCGTTCATTTACTGCCATCACAGTTTTCGGGGCTCCGGCTCGAAAAGCAGGAGCAGGATTCAGTAAGCGTCGGACACTCCCTCTCAGCCGGATGCACAGATATTCTAATAAGAATTGACCTATCTAGCTGGACAAAACCTCCAAATATAACCTTTAATTATATGAAAGTAACTATTACTGCATTCGACAAATAAAATAAAATAAAAATAAAATAAACCTCTTAACTAGATAATACAAATGCGGGTAGTTCGAACTCATGCAAATTCGAAGTATTTTAACCAAAAATACTTGGTTTATTGGTGTGGTAACTGTTTTCTTTTATGGTGTAGCATTACATTTAATACGTATTTAATGTACCTAAGGTTTAATAAAGAACATGTAAATATGCAATACTTTGTGTTGTACTTGTTGATTGGGCAACTTTGGACTCCAACTTACCAGTCGGATGCAGTCGTATCGTGGAAGTACTGTTTTTTAAAGGAAATTTAATAACTTGACTGCCTCGTTGGCCGAGTGGTTGCAATTGACTCTGCCAGGTAAGGTCTCGGGTTCGATTAACGGGTCGGGCAAACTATTAGGTACTGGGTTTTTAAAAATTGTCAGTGGTAGCACGGAGTCCGGAATTGTGCCCGGTATATGGCAATAGGGTGAGCCTATTGCCATATACCCCTATTACATGGGATTCATAACATACAAAGTGGGTGTTACATTGTACAGCGGCATTAAGTGCCGTAAATGTGCACCTCTGCCTACCCCTTCGGGGATAAAAGGCGTGATGTTATGCTAAGTTGTTGTATGTTATTTAATAACTTATCGAATAATGTTGGTCATTATCTGCGATATTTTGCGAAATTTTTGTTCTGTTATTTTCTGTAGGGACGCATGAAATTAACAATATTTGGGCGATCTAAGCCGTCTTATGAAAGAGGAACGGTAATGACTTTTATGAAGACTCTTTTCATCTAGAGGAATGTAATGAAGAAGTACACTGTCAGCTTAAATCATTCGATAAAGGAGATTGCGAGTAAAATAAGTCGCTAGTTTTAGCCTTAGTTTGTAGTCACGCACGCACGATATAAATCCGCTCAATTATAAAATTACTAAAATATGTATGATTGAAACTTTTAAAACTGCTTTTTATTTTTTTTCATTAAACACTATTTCGTAAATTCAAATCAGGTATTTAGGTTTTGTCTGCTTAGATCGGTCGAATCTAATACTGTGGAGCAGGTGAAATTGGTATCTTAGGCAAGATACCAATTAAAGTTATTTTCAGCATATGTAGGTACATGCATTCACATTAATAAGTATCTAATGCGATTTTTATTATCAAGATTGCTTTGTCTTATACCTGGAAAAAATTTAACTCGCTGTGCTGTTTGATACCTAAGTACATGACCATAACAGGTTGTTATAGTATCTTAAATTTTATTGGTATTGAGATAAGCAGGTAGTTTCTTTACATTATTTAATCAATTGTCATTGTCAGTCGAGGAAGCGTTTATGATGATGTCCAACCTACACGTTTTAAGTACAAGTAGTCAGTTCCCGATTCGCTCCTAGCTACCGTTGGGGGGCGATCTCGCAACATCCTCTTTTAAATTGCGAGTTATCGTAATTGTTTCATTGTAACAGATTGAGCTTACGTCTCGGCGGACTCATGCATTTGAATGTTGGGTGCCTAGTGCCACGCATATCGATATGATATGGGCTATCTATTTCAATAATAAAAACCCTTGACCTGAAAATTTAAAAGTTAAATTGTTAAGAAAATCTGGTCAAAGGGAACGGTAGTAGAGTGCTTGCATACTTTGGATATCTATGTGATTTTATTTTGTTGTGGAGCTATAAATCACTGACAAAATGGGTGAAATGCAGGGAGAAGTTTCGGAATTAACCCATTTTATGCAGAGGTTTTCTTGGGTGGATTATGTAGTGTTTGTGTTTATGTTGGCGATTAGTGCTGTTGTGGGTGTTTACTGGGGTTTTATGAAGAAGCAGACGACGCAAGCTGATTATCTACTAGGAGGACGAAATATGAAAGTGATTCCTGTTTCTATGTCGCTTGTGGCCAGGTTGGTGGGAAAAGTGTTAATTACCATTTCTAGTTGATTTTTGGGCTTCAAAAGTATTGATTAGAAAAATTTCTTTAGAACGTATTGAATCAACTAATAGATAACTTATCTTCTTTGTCCAGTTTCGTGTCAGGAATAACTTTGTTGGGGTCACCAACAGAGGTTTATATGCACGGGACTCAATATGCGTTTATCATGGGGGCAATATTCTTGATGTCGGTGATCATGACGCAGGTTTATTTGCCTGTGTTCTATGAACTCAAGATTACTTCTAATTATGAGGTATAGTGGTCTTTTTAACCGACTTCATCTTACATTCTATTATGCGATAACTTTCAGAGACGGGATAACTATTTTGAGATTTTTTTTACAGTACTTATCAATCAGATTTGACAACAGAGTGCGATTGTTTGGATCAATTTTGTTTGCTTTCACGTTGGTAAGTTTTTAATAAAATTGTAAATATTGTGCTTAGTTTCGAATTGTTTATTCAAGTTTGTTCTTTGATTTCAGATAGGTTGGTTGCCTATTGTGATATACGTTCCAGCACTGGCATTTAATCAAGGTAATGTCAATGACTTTGAAGTGACCAAGTTTGATTAGAATATTCTAACATTATGCAACCTTTCTGTTTAATCTTTCTATCCCAAATTTTTAATTCAACTTTTAACAGTTGCCATTACCTTAAAAGACCACTATGGTCTTCCTTCTTAGGTTCATAGGATTTGCTTAAAACAAAAACTTAAACTAAGGACGACTTAAGTTACTGTGATATTTATTTCTTTATTTCCAGTAACGGGTGTTGATATACATATAATTACTCCGATAGTATGTTTAGTCTGCATTTTCTACACAAGTGCGGTATGTAATATTACAACTACGTTTCAAATTCATACATTCGTAAAATTAAAAAGTTATAAGGTGTGTCAAAAACCAGAAAAGTAATCAATCAATTTGTCCACTTGTGTTCAGGGTGGATTACAAGCGGTAGTATGGACGGACGTGATCCAAATTACCGCTATGTTTGGTGCCATGGCCTTGGTCGCAATCAAAGGGACCATTGACGTGGGCGGCATTGGAGTTGTCTTCCAGAGGAACATGGACAGCGGAAGGATTGAAATGCCAAAGTAAGTTGTTTTATTAATGGTCAAGGTTAAGGAAGGAAGAATGTATTTGGTAATCAAATTCAGGAAGTATAACTATACTGCTTTATGTGTATGTTACTTCAACCGCCTAAGTATCGTCAACTGAGTGCAAATTAACTGTGCAGTGCTTACATCGGTACTTATAAACATCTAGAGGATATAAATAAACGAGTACATTGCTATTGTATCAAAAGAATTTCAATTGCGTCCTTCGTATCATCTTCGTAGCGTAATTCGAAACGATTTCTTTGTGTACTACTTGTACTAGACACCCACTATGACAGCTCTGATTCAAAGGAAACGTTTATCTAAGAAAATAGCAACTGGTTGACATACTGACTCGTATCAGTCCTAACTGCAATATTTATGGCTGAGAAACTGAGAACATACAAGTGGAAAATTATTTCAGTGAGGAGTGTGAGAAATATTAGATACACTCGTACATATTTTCGAGTTTAACTGTTAAAGCAAATCTTCTTTGTCCGATGTTATAAAGTGTTTTTATTTTTTAGTTGGGATCCAAATCCTCTGACGCGACACACAATATGGAGTCTTGTTGTAGGCGGGACAATCTACTGGCTACAATCGAATGCTGTCAATCAGACTATGATCCAACGATATCTTTCATTACCGACTTTACGGGGAGCTAAATGGTAAGTCGAGGTAATTTTAGACTGTTAGCGTCTAATAGCGTCCATATAACAAGGATGATATACTTTTCTTTAATTTTCAGGGCAGTATTCCTGTTCTGTATCGGCATCTCCTTTCTTTATTGCTTCTGCCTTTATTGTGGCTTGTTGATCTACGCAAGATTTCACGACTGCGATCCTTTGCAGACTAAGGTAATACACGTTTATATTTAAATCTTAGACTATTATAGTTGGTGATGGATGGTTTTGTACGTCGCCGACACCAACGACCTACTTCCCGCAATTGACTCTTATTGCACGGGATAGAACAATGTGAAACCAATCTTGCAATTGAAAATTGCATGTCGTAAATCACGATCTGTCATGAGTCACGAGGAGTGAGAAAATTTATATTGGAAAATTATCATGTGGGTACATTAAGTACCTTCCTTTTTACCTACAGATAATATTGGATTTTGTGGATACTTATCGTCTTCCTCTCCTCCTTTTGTCTATTAAGTTATCTTTTTTCAGTTAGCTAAAGCAAAGGATCAACTACTTCCACTATTAGTAATGGATGTTCTTGGTGAAATTCCTGGACTGCCTGGAGTTTTCATAGCTGGCATTTTTAGCGCAGCTTTAAGGTACATATTACTTTATCTTTTCTTGATCATCATTCACATTTTTTTAATAGCTTAATTAAAATTTTGGTTCATAATACTTCTTAGTTGTATATTACTTTCAGTTCTTTATCAACGAGTTTGAATTCGATGTCTGCGGTTGTGTTAGAAGACTTCTATAAGCCTTTCTTCAAGAAACCTTTGACTGATAGACAGGCCAGCTGGATCATGAAGGGTGTCGTCGTAATACTGGGCACGCTCTGTGTAGGTAAATATGTTGTGCGTGTCTGCAAGTCATTACCCATTGAGCTTTTGCGTTGCGTTTTCCTTATACTACTACTCCTCCTGAGGACACGGTGGAGCATACGGTGGCGGTGTAACCTGGTGGCTGAGCACCGCCGTGTCCTCAGGGATGTGATCGGCGGCGGCCACCTCCTAGGGAGCGAGGGATGCGGTCTCCTCCTTCTGCAAAGCAGTCATGCTAGCCAAGGAGGAGGCGGGGCCCGTGAGGGTACGAACCTCCTCACGCCCCAGCCGTCGCGAGAGACACTCCGGGCGTCGGGGATCACGAGATGATCTTCAGCTAGCGTAAGCACGGGCCTGCGGACGGCGAGCACGGGTGACTCGCCGCCCGACCAGAACCAGGCCTGAGCGTATGGCGCGTCGCCACAGATGGGGCCCAATAGGGCTGATGCCGATACGGAGCCGCGGAAGACTTAACGGGTTGCCGGGGCTCCGGCTCGAATTGCAGGATTAGGAACGGGGTGGTTTTTAGTCAGTAAGAGTCTGACACTCCCTTTCGCCTCACCCGGGCAGGAGAAGTAATTGGATATATGACTTTCCCCTCAAAAAAAAAAATGTTCTTGAATTGACTATGATAAGTGTAACCAACTTGGTCAATAATAATGAGCTCCTTGATTCAGAGTAACAATTGTTTTTCGCATTACGTATTTTTCAAAAAAAAAAAAATTATATAAATTTTCCAAACTAATAAATTGTTCAATTTCAGCACTAGTTTTCATAGTGGAGAAGATGGGAACAATCTTACAATTGACGATGACGTTAGAATCTATGACGATGGGCCCACAGCTTGGTGTTTTCACTATGGGGATTCTTATGCCTTGGGTAGATGCCACAGTAAGTATAAGCTACTATGATCATTTAAAACCAGATTAAAAACACGCACTAATACAATTTAACAACTTCTGACAGCCGCGGATTAACATGTATGCTTTGGGCTGGTAATAAAAAAAAAATATGACTTATTTTCTACTTTCATAGATTTGTAATGATGTTTTCGGTTAATTTTAAGATTTTGCAATTAATTAACAAACGTACTTTTACATTGCGCTTAGATATGAACTCAAAATTGATTGAAATGCAACTTAAAAATAACATGAGCAAATTCATAACGTCCTTAGTATGAGATATAAAAATATTCTCATATCTATATTTTCACAGGGTGCCCTAATAGGTGGTGTAAGCGGTCTAGCAGTGATGTCATGGTGGTGTCTCACGTCACAACTGGCCATAGCTAGAGGACAAATAGTGCACTCACACAAGTCCCTGTCTACTGCAGGGTGCACGTACAACTTCACTGCGGTGGAGGATGTTGTTGAAGAATCCGTGTTTAGGTAGGTTTACCATTCCAGTAAGTGACGCTGGGTAATGCTACAATAACCAACTTCGGTTTGTAAACACGTCAAGATTTGTGTAATGATGTCACCGTAAAACAAATTTGCTACTCCTTCTCTTGTCAAAAAACGGACTAAACGGCTCGCTGATAAATCTTACCTCTTCAAACCGTGAACTCTCTCATCTAGAGGAGGTCTGTACCCCATAATTGAACAGTTACGGGGAGATATTGAAATTAGGACATTTTTAACTGTTTTCAACCCTTGGAAATGTAACTCATGGTTTCACAATATTTGTAGTGAGGAAGTAAACCCGGTGCTCAGAGTGTCGTACATGTGGTATACCCTCGCTGGGATGATGGTGAGCATATGCGTTGGTGCAATCGTCTCCCGGATAAATCGTGCGAGAGGGACGCCGCACCTTCCTCCCGCTCCATGTCTTCTCGCCCCTCAGTTAAGAAGGTTATATAAAGAACCTCCACACCCTACTGATGAGCCCTTCATTAGTGCTTATGGACAAAATAAGGTTAGTATAAACTGCTTAGCCGATAATTACAGTAATTCGTTACCTATTAGAAAAATTTAATTTATTAATGTAAACTATATTTTTATAGTCTTTAACTTGAGTACTGGTTCTACGCTAATCTAAATAACTTAAACTCGTATTATTTTCTATTTCAGGAAGCCTGCCACGTGAACTCTACCTCAATAAGCATGAAGCCAATTACTGAATCTGAAGAAATTAGTTAATTTACAGATATTTCAAAATATATTAATTTTATATTTATGTAATAAATTGTTTGAATTAAAACTTACTTTTTCTAGTTGAACTAAGCTCATTTTGAAGTCGTTTTGAAAATTATGATTCGGTAAAAACGTTTTCATTTTAACCTCCTTTAAAAACATTTTACAAGTACTGGCCATTTCAGGTAAAAAAATGCAGGATGCTATAAAAATAGCTTTTTTATTTACTTTTTAATTTTTTTTATATGGCATTGTGGGTACATTGTGTTAGTGGCCTGTGTGTTGTTACTCAGTATTATGTAACCTTTTTGGAGTTTCATTGTGAGTAACAATAAATAGTACCTACCTACGCGATGAAAGTTATCGATTTTATTTCCATAGAATCTATTAACATAATATTTTACATATAATATAATCGTAGAAAAGTCAAAATTGTACATTAAATATTTTTTTTAAAGAATACATGGAGCGTGATCTACAATCTATACTAAACCAATGAATATGGTTTTTATAATTTTTGTCTGTTTATCTGTTTGTCTGTATGTATGTCCGGGATGATTTAAAAAAGTACTGGATGGATTTCTTACTTCAAATTTTGCATCAATATTACTGACAAGTCGGGTCAACATATAGGCTACATATTATCATGCTATCATCTACGGGGAGGAGCCCTATACTAGGTAGGTACTAAATCAATTCTGACGACATTCGTTACCGTAGAATATTCCCTTGATAAAGGATAATTCAAAAGCCTAAATTCTGCCAGAGGTCATTATTCTACGCAGACGAAGTCGCAGGCAACAGCTAGATAAAATAATAACAATAGGTATGTGTATCAATATAATGGTCTATCTGTGATTTGATCATATTAAGCATCTGAAGCTACAATGTATGTAGACCAGTTGGTCTAACATAATAATACTTGGATGGTAGACTTGCAAGAAAGATAAAGTCTATTTTCGACGAGTACAGGAAATGGTCAATTGAAACCAAAATAGCCTCCAACGGCTCTGACCATCGAGAAAATCGCGGGCGGCAATTGTAAAATTGCTTTATCATTCATTCACACTGTGACACTGAGATGTGTCTTTGTCGACTGTGTAATGTAAAGTGATATTTTGATATTATTTTAGTAAATAAAACTCTTGAAAAATGTCTGAAGAAAAACTTCACGTTTCTGCAGTAAGACTTTCGCTGCAACATTTTGGGTGGTTTGATTATATACTATTTGTTTTAATGCTAACGATTTGTGGAGGAATCGGAATTTATTTCGGATTTGTGAAGAAACAGAGTTCGACTCAAGATTATCTGATGGGCGGACGAAATATGAAGCTATTGCCTGTTTGTTTCTCACTGGTCGCAAGGTACTGTATTGATTATTACCTAGGTTCTTCTAGGTTCTCCAAGTTTATTTTTTGTATAATAACTAATTACCTAGTCATGAAAGTTTTCCTTTTCAGTTTTATTTCAGGAATATCTTTATTAGGTATACCGACAGAACTATATATTTATGGTACAGCTTTTGTATTTACTTTGATTGGTACTTTATTGATGTCAATAATTGTATCTTATACGTTTTTACCAATACTCCATGACTTGAGATTGACTTCAGCTTACGAGGTAAGTGAATCGAACGTAAAAATGTAAAAACTTTTTCGTTTTGTATTTAGAATAACAATGGCACCTTAAAACCGAGATGCCCATTTATTAAGAAAAAAAAAAGAAGTTTAGTTTACTAATCTGTTGGCGCGAATATGTTAGTAAATTAATTTATTGTTAAAATAGCTTTAGTAATATTTATTAAAAATATTTTTAGTCTGTTTACACTTAGAAGATTTTTTTCTCGAACTTTAATCATTTTCATTAAGTCCTGAAATACAAATCATTTTTATTTTAGTATTTGGAACTTCGGTATGATAAACGTTTACGAGTATTCGGATCTGTCTTGTTCAGCGTTTATTTGGTAAGTTTTGCTGTGAAAAGCTTTTTCCAAAAATATAAAAACCTTTCTATAAGATTTTTATGTATTTTTAATGATTGGCTGTTTGGCTAGACTACCTTTGCCAATGCATGCGCTTCCATGACTTCCATCTTCCATTTTAATTTTATAACACTGTGACACCACAAAGCGCGCGCGTAAAAGGAAATTTCGTGGCATTTTTCACACTTATTAGTACAATTATATTTATTACATACCTATACTTAATACATCAATATAAGTTTATTAGATATGTTATAATCTAGTAAATATGATAATTATAGATGGCGTGGCTGCCCATAGTTATTTACGTACCAGCTTTAGCGTTTAATCAAGGTAAGTCTACAACATATTAGTGTCTTATAAAAATACATTGTTTCTAAACCACATTTATGATTATAATTGATTATTTTCTTTTCAGTAACTGGTGTAAATATTCACATAACAACTTCTATAGTATGCTTTGTGTGCATATTTTATACGTCTTTGGTAAGTGACACCAACATTATGAACTAATTTCTATTTATTTTGTTTTTATCTTGTACGTACGTACTATGTAGATCTGTCGCTGAATTCGTTATTTTTTTATTTCATATTCTGCCTATGACGGAAAAATAACAAAAGAAATCGGGAGTTATGCGCGAACTTTTCCTAACGTATCAATGTATAGGTACATGTACCCTTTTTTTTTCTATCGCGATGGAAATCCTCATGGACTTCCTACGTCGTGGAGACGACGAGGGGGCGTGCCGGACTCTTACCGGCTAAAACCACCGCGGTGTTCCTTAATTGCCTGTGACAGTGACCCGGGTTGCCCTTACGGAATCACCACCCCCGGCAGGCCTCGACCTACCGCTATGTTTGCGGCAGGTCCTGCCACCTTAGCGGCCCTAGGAGGCTGCTTTCCTTCTTCGAGTAGCGCGCGTGAAACACTACGCTAACGCCAATCCCGCCTATATAGCGGACGTCTGACTCCCAAGGTCAGTCGCCCGCACCGCACGGCTCACCTATAGAGGTCGCAGATCGGCTGCCGCTTCACGGCGCTGACGGCGAGAGAAGAGAGAACTTCACGCCTCCCTCTCTCTTTCAGCCGCTTTTTTTCCAACATGACTTGTTCTGGGTACATGTACCTAATATTTAGATCATTCTTTGATTAAGTAATGGTTGTATAATTAATTGTTGCAGTATTTTCATGTTATTGAATAATTATTTATTTTAGTAAATTACTTTTACTAAAATAAATAAATATTCAATCAAGTAACGTTTTAGCAAACTATTTAATTATTTTCAGGGTGGTTTAAAGGCTGTTGTATGGACCGATGTGATACAGACTATTGTGATGATAGGAGCTATGATCTTGGTCATCATAAAAGGGACCATCATCGCTGGAGGTCTCGGGGAAGTATTCAGAGAAAATTGGAACACAGGACGAGTTGAAATACCACCGTAAATATTACTTTTAATTCCGTACATTTAACATAAGCTATAATAGGTTTACCTTCCATTATATTCATTGCAATGTTTTTCTGTCTAACAATAAATTACTACATTATTTTGAGTAAAAAATTTTTAGTGCTATGTACAGTAATGTTACATTATTGTTTTGAACACTGACCATAAATTACTACATTATTTTGAGTAAAAAATGTTTAGTGCTATGTACAGTAATGATACATTATTGTTTTGAACACTGACCTTATTACCTCTGTTAGCGATTTATTAAGTTTCAAAATTGTAGACGCCTTTTCCACAATTCAACGGTTGTAATATTTCTATATAGACAAATACATACCGAAACAAGACATAATGCAGATGATAAAGAATCTTAAAAAAAATGGTGTTTGTTTCAGCGTCACAATGGATCTAACAGTGCGACATACGATATGGTCAGTGTCTATTGGCTCTACGTTTTACTGGATCGGCAACGTTGCTGTTAATCAATCTATGTTGCAAAGGTTCTTAGCCTTGGCTGAACTTAAATCGTCAAAACGGTCAGTTTTTCCTTTAAACATTACTTAAATAATTCAGAATGGAGTTTAATGTTATTAAAATATGATTATAGGTGCATGGTCGTAGTACTAGTCTTTGAAGGGCAGTAAGACTCCAAATATGAAAAAGTTAGATAAATACTTAATGTAATTACTTTATTTTCAGAGCAATCTGGGGATTTTTCGGTGGTGTAATGTTCATAGTTTTAATATGTGGGTACAGTGGTTTGTTGGCCTATGCCAAGTACCATGAATGTGACCCATTGGACTCTCGACTGGCGTTGGCCAAAGATCAACTGTTGCCTCTTCTGGTAATGGATGTGTTAGGAGACTGGCCTGGCATGCCGGGCATTTTTGTCGCGGGAGTTTTCAGTGCATCTCTTAGGTGAGTATTTGGAAAGACAATTATAATAAGGTAGATTTGAAATAACGTTCTTGCACATCCACACTTCCACAGGTATATATTTAAGCATTAGGTACTAGTAATAACTAATTATACTGACTTTTCCTGATAAATGGATGGTTCCCTAATGACTTTTTTTTTTGCAAAAATTTGGTGAAATATTTTGAAACACTGTCTTGTTCACTTGGGGGCGAAATTAATAACCAATAACATTTTTGACTTTACTTTTTACTTTGTTTGTGTCAAAATCTTCTAGAAATATTTTGGACTTAATTGGTTACTAATTATTGCATTGCGAGCAATTATTTAAGCATCGGCAGACTCGAAACAACTGAGGAAACGGAAATGTATTGTAATATTTATGTAGTAGGTATAAGTATTAGTTTAGTAGTATATATTATATAGTATGTATATCTATTTAGATTATATTTATTTTATAGGTTTTTATGTGTGTAGTACGCATATTATTATTTCTTTTTTTCATGTGAACATATTGGCTTCGCATCAACGGCTTCATTTCTCTGCACTTACCTATGGTTGACTGTTAGAGAATGCCTTAAGGCATTAAGTTCGCCATTCACTGTTATCTTTAGTGATGAAGTAATAAATAAATAATTAGGACAGTAAGCAGACACGCGATCTGATATTTCCAGTTCACTCTCCACTGGTCTTAACTCTATGGCTGCTGTAGTATTGGAAGATTTCTGGAAACCATTCTTTAAGCCCCTGACTCATAGGCAAACACAAATAATGATCCGATCTGTGGTCGTTATACTTGGGGTTATTTGTGTCGGTGAGTATTGAATTTGGTTTAAATATTATTTGTTGTTATTAGTGAAGTGCTATATATCTAGATACTAATTATAAGATCAGTCTATACCTCTATTAAAATCGAGAATCAACGAAATTAATTTGGGTACTCATTATTAATGGACATTACCAACATCAAAGACAGAAGTACCTAACATTTGATTCAGGCAAAATGAAGTTTGGATTATAGAGGGTGGAATTTTGTAATGCCACCTGAAGGGGAAGTACCTACTCTTAATACTTAAGATAGAAAATTTTACTCAAAGATAACTTTCCTTTATTTTTGAAAAGAAAGAAAACTATATTCAAAGTTTTTAAAATTCGCTTACCTCACGCGGTAATCGAACTGACTAAAATCTGTAAAAGTTGCATCCTATAGGTACATACATTTATTACATCGATTGCTAGGGTCAATAAGGATGAAATCTCTCTAACAAACTTTAATGAAAGGAACGATCGATGCAATAAAAGCCTATACTTTGAGCAAACCGATTAAAATCTGTCAAGATTTTTATTTTTAATTTATTAAATTAAATAATTCTGAATTCTGTATGAAGTTGAATGTTACGTTAAAACTAGTTGGAAAACTGCTGCCTGCGCTTGATGAATAGTTAAAGTATAATTTATATATTCTTTTTCTATTTTCAGAGCAATCTGGGGATGTGTAAATTGCAATGTTTTGTTTCATTTCAAAAATAAAGGAATGTTTTCCTTGAGTAAAATTTTGTGTGGCCGGTATATGGCAATAAGCTCACCCCCTGTTACATGGGACTCATAACATAAATCGTGAAAAGTGGGTATTACATTGTACAGTGGCATAATGTACACCTCTGCCTACCCCTTAGGGGATAAAAGGCGTGATGTTATGTTATGTTTTTCCTTGAGTAAAATTTTCTATCCTAATTATTAAGAGTACTTCCTCTTCAGGTGGCATTACAAACTTCCACCCTGTAAATTGGCCAATACATTTCTGTAGGCGACATTGTTGATGATGATAATGAAATAGTTATTATTTTGTAGGTTTGGTATACATAGTAGAAATGTTGGGCTCTGTTCTACAACTGACTATGAGCCTCTCGTCAGCTTCAATGGGACCTTTAGCCGGAGTCTTCTTGATGGGGATATTTTTGCCGTTCATCGACGGTACGGTAAGAAGTTTCGTCTTTTTTGGTCTTACTATATTTCAAAAAGAAGATTTGTATCGTTACTTCTGCGTGCTACTTTCTTCAAAATCTTACATTTAAGCCGGCGTTGCATGTTTGTAAACTAATAATTTAATTTAAATAAGTATATATAATAAGTATTCGTCATATCGTGCTATTAAAACATTAGGTATTGAAAACTTTTACTGCATGACACTGCATGTTTGCATAGTGAAATGTGATGAAAACTGAAATCAATCTATATTGCGATTGCGGAAAATAAGAAAGTGTTACAAGGTAGGTATGCTTAATTATAACCTGAACTACCTATTTATTTATTGTTTTTCCTGTAGTTATTGCAATGTTTCCTTGCACGCTTATTTATGTTTGTTTTATTGACTTTACTATCTAGTTTCTAGAATAAAATTGTCATTTCAGAGTGCTTTGAGCGGAGGTATCATAGGTCTGTCGTCTGCTTGGTGGTTAGCCGCTCAGTCACAGTTAGCACAAGCAAGAGGACTGATGCAATCCAGTGAAAAACCAAGATTTACACAAAACTGTACTTACGAATTTGATGAAATTGTACATAACGTGGTTGACGCTGAAAGGTTTGTACAGACCGGATACCTTTTATGCCTTTATTTAGATAGAAACTTGGTGTTAACGAAAAATTATTGAGACAGGCGCCTTACAATTTTTATCTAATATGTAAATGTCGTTGGCATCTAAATCTTAAAATATACTTTTGGAATATTGATCACTGAGCTAAAAATACCAATTTTGGCAAGATCTTCTCTTTGTAATTTTTAATTTGGATTATTAATAGAGACTTCATTGGCTATCGTTTCTTTGTTTCAGTAAAGTGCCGTACTTGTACAGAATATCTTTCATGTGGTTCACTGCGTTCGGATGTATGGTGACCGTTGGTATTGCGTGCATAGTTAATTTACGAAAAACTGCTAAAGTTCACCATGACCATCGATTGTTTGCTCCCTTTATACGAAAATGGTTGGAGAAAGACAAGGTATGATTATTTTAATTACAACACTCATTCCTCGTACTGTATATTCATTTACATTTAAGTCGAGGCCTACAGTACAGCAATGGATCGTTAGGAGTTGTTGATGACGATGATAATTTTTCTCGTACCATTCATAACATAACATAACATTACGCCTTTTTATCCCCGAAGCGTAGGCAGAGGTGCACATTTCGCCACTTAATGCCACTGTACAATGTAACACCCACTTTTCATATACCGGGCACATTTCCAGACTCCGTGCTACTACTGAGATTTTTTGAAACCCAGTAATACTTTGCCCGACCTGGGAATCAAACCCGAGACCCCTTGCCCGGCTGTCGCACTTGTGACCACTCGGTACTCTCTCTACCATTCAGATACTGCATTCCTTTTAAAAAATTTAAATAAAAAAAACCCAGTGACGTCTTAAATAAATCTCAAAGTACGTATGCGTAGTAGTAGGTATTAGATAGTGTTGACAAATAATACCTAATCACAAAGAACTACATTGTCTTGATATTATTACAACAGTTATATCTGCCTAAATCTAAATCACTGCGCTGCCACTGTCGAAAAGATTACAATAGTTTGTCGGTCACGACGTCAACATGCTGAGATTCTATCAGTATTGCTAATATACCCTAATCTATTTACATAGATAAAACAATCGATAAATTGCGCATAATTATTTTAACTTTAAGATCTTCATCTATACAATGACGTAAGTGGGGTATTTAACATTGCAAATATTGTTTCTAGAATGTATAGTATTTGTCATGAGTTAAAAACGTTTATGTAGACAATGGTCGCTAGCAACAAAACGCTAGTTCACATCAATTTGTTGTAGAAGTAAAGAAGATTGGATTCTATAATAACTGTTCGAAATCAATAAACAATCTTAATCCAATATCACTGGATTGATGTTTAAGTTTTTAACAAAAACTCCATAAAACTAATGTTAAAGAAATCGATGCTAAGAAGTGACAGACAGAGAGCACCAACTTTTTTCATGATTGTGTTGCTTAGATGGGTTATATTATGTTAAGATATGCGTTTACATACTAATAAAAACAACATTTTTGTTACAGATAAATGAAATGTATTTAAAAAATCTCCAGAAATGATTCAATTGCCTACAGCCCAGACATGGATTGCGATGGATTTCATCATGTTTTTAAAGCAATGGTCGAATCAAACTATTCAATTAATAAATAGTTGATGAATAATACCTATTAATACGTAATACGAGTACCTAAAGATAGGTATAGTATGATTAGAAATAGTCATTGTAGCGCTTATAATATTACATATATTGAAATATTAAGATTTTATTGTATGTAAATGTTCTTGTGGTACCTCCTACAAAAGAATTCTAAAATATTAAAAAGTTTATAATATTAAAACACATTCATTTGATGATTGTAATTTATTTCGAATCAGTTCATAGTTTCATAAATAATTGATGGTTGGGTAAACCATCAATTATTCATTTATCATTTAGTATGGATAGTTGCTGCCTGTGTTGACTCTAAATATTCCAGTCCTGTAAAATAAAACAGCAATTAAAAATTATTCGTACTTTTCGCTATGAATATATTAAAATATTCTATGATTATGATGGTTCTTACCGAGATTTGTTGAGATCGCTATTGCCCATGGGGTGTAGACTACCACGGCATCTATCGCGATTAGCATCCCTTAGACTGTCACATTCGTTGGCAAGAAGGTGATTGTGTTTCACGGAGCTGGCCATGTATTTGTAGGAACGGCTGTGGGAACATGAAATTCCAATAGCCCAGCAGCCAGGCATGTTAGAGCCTCCGTTAGGGTAGAAGTCAGCGTCACCCAATGGGTCGCCCCATCCAAGTACAGTAGTTTCAGTGTGCATCACTTCTACGTACAGACCATCAGTACGCGCTAGACGGCTGCGGTCTGTACCCCAAAGAGGAGCAGCGGCATCCAAAGCTAAAACAAAAAAAAATATAACTCAGTAGGTATGTGATTTTATACCATACTGATGTAACTTGGTACCCAATTGGCTAGCTTTTCAATGCAATAAGTAATTAAAAATAATCATACTTTCATCCATTGATTTGACAATTTACATACTTTTGGATTTTTCTTGCTAATTTGAAGGAAATAAGTATGATAGTTGAAGCAGAAATATGATTACGTCATAAGTTGCGATCCAATACAAAATTCATAGAAAAGTATCGTTTTTGACAATTAAATAAAAGTATTGAATTTGACGAATAGTAGGAATAGTGGACAATGAAGTAGTTTTTTATTTTAATTGCTTGAAATATTCAAATGTATAAGGATTACAATTTTATTGGCACTGAAATAATTACCTGTGATTCTCTTCACTCTGGAACCCGTTTCCCTTCCGGCGTTTCCTACAAGATGACCGCCAAGACTGAATCCTACTAAGTGAACTCTTTCGTAAGACAATCCCAATTCGGCGAGCCAGTTCACAAAGCGACCGAGTCCTCTACCAACTTCGGAAGTTCCGCGTTTTGCTGTAGTGTAGCCCCTGTTTGCTAAACGACTCCAGTCGAGGACAATAACGTTGACGTCATCATCCTGCAGAAACGCTGAAATTAAGATATTACGGATTTGTTAATATTATTGTTATAGGTACTAAATGTAAATTAAAAAAAGTTACTGTTCACCATTGACATGCTTGTTACTACGGGTTTACCTATTTGAGGACAATCATTAAAATTGGTTAATGTCTCAGAGAGATAATGTGTCGCCCTAATTGTAGGGCATTCTGGTATTAGCCAGAAAATATTAATTCTTGTTTGTTTGTTTATTTTAGTTTTCAGGTTTTGCTAACTAAATATTTCTTTAATTTGTCTTCGTTACCAACCGTACAGTTTTTATTGTTTTACTTGCTACGAAATACCTACTGCGCAATTGGTCAACCTTATCCTCAGTGTTAAATAGCGACAAAGGATTTTAATTACCTTCCGTGAGCAGTCTGTTCATGGTGTTTCCACCGTCACCATTCCAACCATGAGCGAGGAATACTGTAGTCTTTGCAAAATCGATATTTGAGTTGACCACGGAGGCTACATTACCATGAACCAAGATTTGGGCCGAACCGGGATTGAATCTGCAAGTAAAACATTCATCACAGTACTATTCAATAATTGTTTTCATCAAATTAAGTCTGGTTTAACGTTTAAGTAAATTGTAATTAAGTAAATTGAGTACGATTGTACCTGGTGAAAAGCCAATATCCGTTGTTAGCTGGATTTCTGGTATATTCTTCAATGAATTCTAAATCAACTGGTTCTTCCGCATCGACAAGATGAAGAGTGTCGTCGCCATCTCCCGGGAAATAGAAGTACCTGTCACCTTCCTTGTAACCCTGAAGCGGGTCTTTAAGGACGCCTGCAGCACATGCTATAGAAACAAAAGATTTTATACAGTAACTATCGTGAAACATTTTTAAATTACATATTTAAAAGTACAGCTTACTCGCGGGAACTATGGGAGAATCCTGTACCTACTAGTGTCAAGAAATACCGGGACTCATATTGATATCCTTTGTCATATTTATTGTATTTTTTAGTTAAAGTTTATTCTATAGGGTCATTAGTAAAAAGTACATAAACACACACAAAATATTGCATCGTTAACTAACTTATTAAATGTAAAATTCAAAGTCACTTTCTACGAAGGATGCATTAAAACTGCATTTCTTTGGCGAGGGAAGAATAAAGATATTATTATTATTTACCTGCTATAACGACGAATAAAAGTAACAAGCACTTCATGACGCACAAGAGTAGCACTATCTAGTCTGATTACTAATAATTCAATTGTTTTTTAATGTGATATTTATAAGAGAATTTTTAATCGAGATTATTACAATTGAATGTTATCTGTTACGATAACTAGATGTAGGTGTGATCTTGTTATCAGTTAAAGAACTAGCTAGGACAATAGCTGTACCGCTTATTTGAGGAAAAAGATGGCAATTATAGATGTCCAAGTTACTACTTGGACATCTATAATTGCCTAAGGTTACTACCTTAATTAAGTGATATAGTTACTTGTACTCACCATAAATACATAAAACAGTCCGAAAGGCATAAGGAGCCACTTCTGATTGTTAAATAAACTCACCTCAACCCTTGTTAGTTACAAAACAAAACAAAACTTGATATCCTAGGCATAGTAGTATGGGCTCGCTGCCATTGCAGCGGTAAGTCCCCTCTTTAAGGAGTGGCTTGAGAGACGCTACGGCGTCCTCACCTACCGCCTGACGCAGGTCCTCACCGGACATGTCCGGTGAGGACTTGCGTCAGGGTCTAGTCTAGTTTCGGGAGGTACCTGTGTCTGATGGGGCGGGAGGAAACGCCCGAGTGTCAACACTGCCTGGACCGCCCTGAGGACACGGTGGAACACACTGTAGCGGAATGCCCTGCGTGGGTTGAGCACCGCCGTGCCCTTAGGGAAGTGATCGGCGATGGCGCTCTCGCGTCCGGGCCTAGTGCGGGCCATGATGCGGAGCAAGGCGTACTGGGATGCCGTCTCCTCCTTTTGCGAAGCAGTCATGCTAGCTAAGGAGGAGGCGGGACGTGTGAGGCAGCGAAGCGCTGCCTCTTCGCAACCCAGCCATTGCAAAGGACACACCGGGCGTCGGGGATCGCGGGACGATCTCCGGCCACCGTAAGCATGGGCCACAGGCCCAGCGAGCATGGGTGGCTCCCCGTCCGACCAGAAACAGTAAGAGTCTGACAATAAGGCGGGAGCAGTCATTCGATGATTTTCCCCCCCTTAAAAAAAAGGCATAGTAAAATGTAATTCAAAACCATAGAAAAAGTTGTTACATTGTGGGTAATGTTCATTTAAATGGAGAACCTATCATTGAAACTCTGAAAGTTTAAACGTGAGAGTATGTGGATATATAATTTTATTGGTCAATTTATATTCCACTGAAATGAGCAGGTAGTAGTGAGTTTGACTAAAGAGTTTGGTAGGTTTTAGCATTTCTAGCCAAGCATCATATTGTGGATCTATTTAATCCATACCTAATTACAGGAAAATATATATCAGTTTTGTGAAAATTTACTCTCGATATATTTACTGATAAACATATTTCGATGAATTTTGGGATTATACCGATAATTGACAACAAAATGTTTGTTAACTGATGTGCAGCTTTTCAGATAAAGTAGTTAAAATGTTTTTGATGTAAGAGATACGACACCACTACTGAATTTTCCTTGTAATAATCGTAGCTTACAATTGTTTATACGAATTATGTATGTGAATGTATTAACCTCTGGTATGTAGGAGCGTAGATCTACTCGAGACACAATGCGTTTTCTATTGTGTCTTTAATACCGACATACAAGAAATTAAGTAACTTTTTGTGCTGCTTCTCAAAGGCCTGATAGTATCATAATAATGTACTTTATCTGTCGAAGAACTTTTACACAGGTTTGTAGACCGACTTATAATATAATTGTTAGTTCTATAGTGTTATTTGTCTTTTTTTTTTTTTTTTTATAACGCGATGGAAATCCTCATGGACTTCCCACGCCGTGGGGACGACGGGGGGGGTGTGCCGGACTCTTACCGGCTAAAACCACCGCGGTGTTCCTCCTCTGCCTGTGGCCGTGACCCAGGACGCCCTTGCGGATTCACCGCACCTGGCAGGCCTCGACCTACCACTAAATTGTGGCAGGTCCCACCACGTAGCAGCCCTCAAAAGCTGCGATTTCCTTCCTCGAGTGGCGCGCGTGAACACACCGCTAACGCCTACTCCATACAGCCATACAGCGGACGACTGACTCCCCTAATCAGTCGCCCGCAGGTCTCGCCTATGGAGGTCGCAGATCAGCTATCGCCTCACGGTGTTGACGGCCGGCGCGTCTATGGCGGGAAGGGAGAGAGCTGGACGCCTCCCTCTCCCTTTCAGCCGCCTCCTTTGCCAACATGACACGTTCACAGAAGGAAGCGACTCCATCCCATGCACTCTCACTGTCAACCATAGCTCGCACTACGGTCGGCAATGAGAGATCATTCCCTCCGAGCACTGTAATGAGTTCACGACGCAGCTCTGCCCATGTAGAGCACTCTTCGAGCGTATGCCGCGCCGTATCCTCCAAAAGTGTTATTTGTCTTAGTCGAAGTCGAACTTAGTTGTGTCATCTACCTAAATAGTTCGATACTACTCAAACTTAATTCAAATAACTTTATAAATATTCCAATCTTCAGAATATAAATTCCCTCAGAAAAGAAATACTTCATTAGAGCGGGACGTGGATGTGGTCCGAGGCACGGATTTAATCTGCTATGCAGCCTATATGGAATTTGCCATTTAACTGATGCTTTATGCATTTTACATCACACCATTCAGTTCGACTTTAAATTTGACACTTATAATTTGTAACGCGTGTAGTTCATCATTACATAGTCGCTATCAGCCGTCGGTCTGTCCCTATGTATGTTTAGATCTTTAAAACTTCGCAATGGATTTTGATGCGGTTTTTTGCAATAGATAGGAAGGTTTATGTGTAGGTATAATACATGCATATGTAATACATGCATTTGCATAGGTTACGCACGCCTGGCGGGTCGCTAGTAGTATATATGTTGTAATATTTTCGCACTAAAAACGACCAAACCATGCATTTTGATTAAACTGCACTTTCTGTGTGGCTAACTGTACGGTTGAGTCCACGCTAGTAGTGGAAAACGTTGCTACGTACTACGAACTACTCGCTACGCTCTATGAATTACAAGGTACGCACTACGAGCTACGGTGTGGTACTTCGTAATAACGTAAATGTGAATTTAGTGTTTTTAAATGTAGAGGCAGAACTGGATATGTAGAGTTAAGAACTTTGTTCTACAGGATCTGATTAATTTTTGACAGTGTAAGCTATAATTATGGTCTCTTCTTAGCAACATTTGTGATAACCAAACAAATTCAATATAAATTATAACCAAACAAATTTAATAAAAACTTTATTTTCTGCTATTTTCTATCAAACCAAAATGCTGTTTTGTTTAACCAGTCGTGTGTCTAAACGTGGATCCACGCAAGACTAAATGTATATTCTATTGTATCTCATGTACAGGCATTCAAGCGTTAAAAGGTATGATTTTGAGTAGTTTAATAGTTCCTACTCCTGCACTTCGAGCCGGAGCCCCGGCAACCCGTTAACTCCTCCGCGGCTCCGTATCGGTATCAGCCCTATTGGGTCACATCTGTGGTGGTCTGATGGCTCCTTGAGGCACGCGCGGAACGCGACACACCGTACGCTCGCGCCTGGTTCTGAGGCCTTAGTACGTGTTTGTTTTACGTTTAAAGTAATCGTAACGAGTACGCGTTCGGCGCTGTGATTGGTTGGTTCATTGGTGCCGGCCAATCAGAGCGCAGAACGCGTACTCGTTTTGAATATTTTAAACGTAAAACAAACTGGTACTAAGGCCTCTGGTCGGGCGGCGAGTATAGTACGGAAGTACGGAGTCTAGATTTGCTATAGCAATAAGGTTACCTCTATTACATGCAATAAAGTGGGGTACATTATACATTATAGGGCATTAAATTAAAATAAGTTTTGAGTTTATTTACTTCTGAGTTTTTAAATAGCAAAAAGTAAGTTGTTTTGATTTTAATAGGATAAAATTAGGTTCTTGATTAACCTACGAAGGTGGTTGACGTCTAAAGTATCTTGATGTTTGGTTCGGTGCTTATATTTAATGTCCTCATGCGCTCATATGAGTACTGAACGTTTCTTCTATACATTGTCTGAATATTGTGTAAACTACTGAAACATATAGGATACCGATAACATATAAAAGGAAAGGGATAATTAAAACAATAATTAATGAATTCAAATACTTTAGTTTTATTAATCACAAAATGATTTTCGACGTTTCGTTGTAAATACTTTGTTTTACGCCTGTCAGTATGGGTAGTTCCGGCCTGTGTTGACTCTGAATATTCCAGCTCTGCAAAGAAATCAAAAATGTTTAGCTTGCAAACTCATTATATACGTTTGATTTTAATTATTGATTATTCAAAATAAGTTATTCCTTACCGTGATTTATTGAGATCGCTGTTACCCATGGGGTTAAGAGAACCTGTACATCTATCACGAGTAGCGTCACTAAGACTTCCACATTGGTTAGCTAGGAGGTGGTTGTATCTTACACTGCTAGCCATGTATTCGTAGGCACGACCATGAGAACATGAAAGTGCAGTGACCAAGCAGCCAGGCATGTTTGATCCTCCATTAGGATAAAAATCAGCGTCACCACACAAACCGCTAAATCCAGTCATTGTTGTTTCTGTGTGAATTACTTCTACGTAACGGCCATCGGTCCGTACTATACGGTTGCGGTCAGAATCCCAAAGAGGACCAGCGGGATCCAAAGCTAAAATAGAATAGGCATTAAATACATAAGTCATTTTTTAATTCTATTTTAAAATTGTGATTAAAATATTTAACTTCTTACCTGTGATCCTCCTGACTCTAGAGCCCGTTTCTCTGCCTGCGTTTCCAACAAGGTGACCACCAAGACTGAATCCTACTAAGTGTACTCTATCGTAGGACATTCCCAATCCAACGAGCCAGACTATAAATCGACCGAGTCCTCTTCCTACTTCAGCAGTTCCTCCTTTGGCTGTAGTATAACCTCTGTTTGCCAATTGATTCCAATCGAGAACTATGACATTGACATCGCCGTTCTGTAAAAATGCTGAAATGAAAATATAATTCTTAGTATATATTTCATTAATCGTTATCACTCAATTAATAGAAGTGCGAAGTAATTTCGGTATAAGTTTGTTTCTTAATAATTTGATCATTATTTTTAGCCGATAAACGGACTTTCTTTTAAAAAAGGATTTTTTTTTTCGTTAAAGAATAATTTAGGCATATTTGGTGAATCAGTGCTCAGGACTATAATTCGTCACTACGTTTGTTGTAGTTTTCAAAATAAAATATAAGACTGATATTGAATGATGATTGAATGATTTGTGAAAAATAATTTGGGATAGATGCATGATTTATTTAAGAATAAAGAGAATGAAAAAAATTTGCTAAGTGCAAAATTGATTATGATGACTGTAATAGTAGAAAAAAGTTATACTAGTATAGGCTTAAAAATCAACCTTGAGTGAGCATTCTATTCATTTCGTTTCCACCGTTGCCATTCCAGCCATGAGCAAGAAATACTGTGGTTTTTCCAAAATGGAAGTTCGAGTTCGTTACCGAACCTGAATTTCCCTGCACTAAGACTTGACGTGAAGTAGGGTTAGACCTGAAATTGAAAATCAATGAATAGAATCATTATTTGTAACTATTATAACAGTATCATGAATTTGATGAGCTTTGTTTTGTTTATTTTTTTTTTGAGATTCTGTATAAATAGTAGTTTTACGTAAAATGCTGGTTAAGTTGAAAAACTAATAAATTTATGAATATGACTCTAACAAAGATAAGCAGCGTATTCAAATATAATTATTGTGTAGATTTAATTAATTACTGATAATATATAATATGATTGTATTCAATTCGTCATTATAAGACAATATTATATGTACCTGGTAAAAAGCCAATACGCATTGTTAGCGGGATTTCTAGTATACTCTTCAATAAATTCAGTATCAGCTGGCTCCTCAGTATCAACAAGGTGAAGTGAGTCGTCGCCATCTCCTGCCATGAGGATATGTCTGTCACTTTCTTTGTAACCCTGTATAGGGTCTTTGAGGACGCCTCCAGCACATGCTAAAAATATGTAGACGCATTTTAAAAATATATAGATATGTGTAAATTGCAGTATTTTTATTGAAAGAAGACGGAAAACATATATAAAATCACAAAATAATTTTTACCTGTTATGACGAAAAAGAGCAGCAATAAGCACTTCATAGCACACAGGAGGAGTGGCACTATCTAGTCTTTGTCAACGATTCTATAATCTTTATATATCGTAGATTTATAGATTTTAATCCGAGATTATGTGCTCATTATCCTGATAAAAATAATGCAGGTATGATTCTGGTATTTTTACTTTCTAACACCCAATTTTAGGGTCCCACAATGAATAAACAATGAATAGACTTTATATAAAGTTTTTTATTGAGTATAAAACTGCGACTTACATAGCAACATGTAAGTTACATAATATAGGGTGGCCAATAAGATTTTTTAAAATGAAAACGCATAATTGATATAAAACTGATCACATTATGAATTATATTTTTATTAATAAATAAAGCTTGAAAAACAGAATTTTTGGAAAACAAAATTTTCTTAACGGATTATCGTTATGATCGCAGCACTCTTGAGACAAGCCGTATAATTTTCGCGGCACGTCACTGCTGAATATGATTGCTATTTCTCTACGGATGCAGTGCGACTCTGCGACTCTAGGTTAGTGTCGTTCACTTTAGCCCTAAGGTAGCCCCACAAAAAATCCATTGGAGTCAGATTCGGATTCCGTGGTGGCCAGGAAAGGTCTCTTCTCTTAGAGATCACTTTGTTAGGGAGAAAAAACACCGAAACTAATTCAAAGGTCTCTTTTTAAGTCCAGATCTATCCTATAAATATAAAGTGGGAAAGCCGTGCAAATTTACCCTGTAGTGATTGTTTGAAAAAGTAACTAATTACCTACCTATATAAGTTTGAGACTGAGAAGACCTTTTCTGATGGCAAACACGAATGTTATAATGATTCGACGAAAATTATCAAACAATATAACATTTGGTGAATACTCTAACTGTCAGAACAGAATTATAAATGAAATAGTGTGGCAAATTTTAATATGCTAACCATTTGGGTAACTTGATATGCTATCTGAGTTACATAATTATGTATTGCTGTTAAACGGGCACATATCTGTTTGTGTGCTTAATAACTGCTGGTAGCTTTAGAATAGTGACGTCATTAGCCTAACCTACCGCCATAATATATGTTTGTATTTATTTATAAATTATTGCAGTCGATACTCATCGCGCCACGCTTCTAATACTTCTAATACACGGCACGGTGCAGTGAGCATAGATTTTAACCCCTGCCCACTGACACTTCAGCTTGCTTTCAACACCATGTATAGTGCACTGAATGCTACTTAGTCTTCTAAAGAGGTCCACAACTAGAGCCAACGTTTCAGTTCCACAGGTCATCGCTGGTAACCACAATGATTATAGACTTTCGTTTTGAGGTACTGAGGTATTATGTAATTTATAACATCAGTTGGATTAAAAGATAAAAAAATAATCAAAACATCAAATCAATAGAACTTTTTAATGCTTCCTTTTTGAAAGTATGTACATATATGCAATCGCGTTAGATTCTTCGTTATTCTTTCCTTTCTTCTTCTCAGAATGGGTAGTTCTGGCGTGTGTTGACTCTAAATATTCCAGCTCTACAAAGAAAAAAGAAAACTTTTTAGTTACATACATTTGATCTTAATATGTTATAATATAAAAATGAACCGCTAAAAGTGTTGCTAAACGCAAATCTCGAGAGCAGCGGAACCGATTTCACATTTATTTTTTGTTAGATTTGTTATTGCTGGAAGGTTTGTTATTGAAGGACTCTTCCTTCGTTGAAAGATGCGTATATAAATTTTCAAAGCGAAACAAAGTTCGCGGGGTCCGCTAGTTTTTGACAATAAATATATTTTTAGTTCTTACCGTGACTTATTGATATCGCTGTTACCCATGGGGTTTAGAGATCCTGTGCATCTGTTATTGATAGCGTCATTAAGACTTCCACATTGGTTAGCTAAGAGGTGGTTGTATTTTACACTGCTAGCCATGTATTCGTAGGCACGACCATGGGAACATGAAAGTGGCGTAATTGTAAGCGAACAACCAGGCATGCTCGATCCTCCGTTGGGGTAAAAATCAGCGTCACCACACAAATCTCTAAATCCAGTAAATGTTATTTCGGTGTGGATTACTTCTACGTAACGACCGTCAGTCCTCACTAAACGGTTGGAGTCATTATCCCAAAACGGACCAGCAGGGTCCAAAGCTAAAATGGAAAAGTTGTTAAATATACTGATCACATTGTAATTCTACATCATAATTGTGTTAAAAATGTTCTACTATTTACCTGTGATCCTCCTGACTCTAGAGCCCGTTTCTCTGCCTGCGTTTCCAACAAGGTGACCACCAAGACTGAAACCTACTAAGTGTACTCTATCGTAGGACATTCCCAATCCAACGAGCCAGATTATAAATCGACCGAGTCCTCTTCCTACTTCAGCAGTTCCCGCTCTCGCTGTGGTATAACCCTGGTTCGCCAACCGATTCCAATCGAGAACAATAACGTTGACATCAGCATTTTGTAAAAATGCTGAAATAAAAAGTGGGATATATACTCATTTTTTTATCTCAAAATCGGAGGTAGCACAGAATCGTTCTTAGAATGTATTGTTACCATCTCTAAGCTTTGTATTCATTTCGTTTCCACCATCCCCATTCAAGCCATGAGCGAGAAATACTGTGATTTTTCCGAAGTGAAAGTTTGAGTTTGTCACTGAACCTGCATTTCCCTGCACTAGGACTTGACGTGAATTAGGATTAGACCTGAAAATTATATAAATATATTACAAAGATTTACTGTATTAAACTTGATATATGCAAAGTTTAGCATATTTTTGACTTTCCTTTGTTTTTGTACATTCATATTTATTTGAGTTTATAATAGAATAGGGATGATGACAGGGTATGAAAATTAAAAATCTAATTACAAAACGAATCAAAGTGTAGGAGTGGGGGCTAAAACGTCATTTTTACGTATAAAATGTACATAGAAGTGACGTCACGCGACATTTCAAATCAATATATCGTCGAAACTATTCGTTTCTGTAAAAAATTAAAAATACGTGTCTAATGTTTTAAACTGTCAAACACCAAGCGGTCACCGGTGACCGCGACCCATTGTTCTTTAAACTGTCAAACACCAAGCGGTCACCGGTGACCGCGACCTATTGTTCTTTAATTGTATCTATAAAACCGGTACTCGACGAGTTAAAATAATCTACCAGACGGACATTAAAATAAAAATTAGTCATCTACCCTATTGAAAACATTTAAACTATATTTATCATTTAGCTTCTACAGACTGTATACTTGTCCACTGTTTCGTCTGTGTTTTTCACAAAAAAATCAAGTTCGCGTTTTACTCATTTTCTTCATACCTTGTAAACAGCCAATATGCGTTGTTAGCAGAGTTTCTAGTGTATTCTTCGATGAATTCTACATCAACTGGCTCCTCCGCATCGACAAGGTGAAGTTTGCCGTCATCTCCCGGGATATGGAAGTACCTGTCACCGTCCTTGTAACCCTGCACGGGGTCTTTAAGGACGCCTGCAGTACATGCTGAAAATAAAAATACTTTTAAGGACCCTCACAGATGGACTTAAATATTTTGTGCCACACCCACACCGTACTGACTCTAAACGAAACTGCTAAATTGTTATTACAACTTAGTACCAGCGGCCGAAAATAATAAACGATCTTAATCCAAAATTTCTGCATCGATCTATATTTTTGACAAAAACTTCGTATACAATTAATTTTCAAGTCTTTGGATGTTATTGTCACCGGCCGTAAGTATACAATTATAATAAACTGTGTGAAGCGCAATATAGGTATTTATATTGAAAGGTAGGACAAAAATTAAATATTAAATTATCGTTACCCGAAATGGCGAAAAAGAGCAGCAACAAGTACTTCATAGCGCTTAGGAGTTCCACTTTCTAGTCTGTTAATGATCCAAACTCTTTATATATAGTATTTCCCCAGATTTGAATACGAGATATTGGTATTACTCGTAATGATAAAAAAATTAATACATGTTGTTATGCTGTTACCAATTATTCCTTAATGTTGAATTTAAAGCACTGGCTAATTGACGATTATTATAGGAAATACTAATTTGTGTTTTTTTCATTCTGTTTGTGAGTTATAAAATAAAGCAATAAAGGGTATAAAAGGAAAATTAATTTTTGTAATATCTTTATCTTAAAGATAATTAATATCTAGTAGTTGGGCAGTTCAAAGTAGAATAAACAAAATCAAACATCATGCAAAACTTATAAGCCCAGTGGTCACTTGATGGGATCATAAACACCCTATAAATAATTAATAAGACTAGGTAAAGCTTGAACTTGTACTTGACCATGATTCACCAGAATATCCACTTCACAAAAAATAAAACCAATAAATAATAAAATGCTCAGTAGGTATTTTATTGTGATAATTATACTACAGTTATTCAAAACAGTTGATGAAGGTATTAACAGAACAATTTAGTACAGATATTTTCTCTCTGTGTTCACTCTGAAACGAGCCAGTTTACGAAACCGAGTCCGTCACCAACTGCAGCAGTTTCATTTTTGCTGTAGTGCAACCTCTGTTGGCGAATGTATTCCAGTCGAGAACTATGACATTAACGTCTCCATTTTCGAGGAATGCTGTAAAAATAATGCATTTTAACATCTAAAATAAAATTATGTATCTTTACTATAGTTAAATATAAATTGTATATTTTATTAATTTCTTACAACTTTATTTGAACTCTTCAATACTCAGAAATTTCCAAACAAAAACAATACAAGCATGTTATAGTAACTATTACTAACAAACCTTCAGTCAAGACTTTATTCATATCGTTTCCACCATTACCATTCCATCGAGAATACGGATTTTTTTCAAAAAACCATTTGAATTCAATACAGAATCAATATCACCAAACCAACCAACCAATGACTTGAGCTACCGTAGGATTGGATCTGCGATTGCGTCTATAGTCACTGGACGATTTATATTTTTGTTAGGATATGTTTACGTGGTAAAGAACTAGTATCCGTTATTGCCTGGTAATTTTTCTCAATAAATGCAAAGTCTTGCTATTTCTCTGCGAATGCTTTCTTTTAGGGCTTTCTTTTATCAATTGAGCGTGGGTTAGTGTCGTACATTTTAGCAGTAAGGTAGCCCCACAAAAATCCGTTAAAGTCGGAGTCGGACTCCGTGGTGGCCAGGAAAGGTGTTTTCTCTTAGAGATCACTTCGTTTGGGAGAAAATACACAGAAAGTAATTCAAAGGTCACAAAGGGCTCTTTTTAAGTCGAGACCACATAAATATAGATCGAGAAAGCCGTGCAACTTTACCCTGTAGGTACTGATCTGATCTGATATATACGTTTAAGATTGAGAGGACCCATTCTGATGGCAAGCACGTAAGTGATAATAATTCGTTGAAAAATCAACCAAAAGAACATTTGGTGAGGTCGCACAAATACTCAAATCGTCAGAACTTAATTTTAAATAAAACGGTGAATCAAAGTCTCACAATTCTGTCCTTGTTTGTAGGTAGCTTGATATGCTATCTGAGTTACATAATTATGTATTGTTGTTATACTACATATCTGTTTGTGTGCTTGATAACTGCAGGTAGCTTTAGTATAGTGACGTAATTGGCCTAACCTATCGCCATAATATATGTTTATGTTTATCTATAAATTATTGCAGTCGATACTCATCGCGTGGCACTTCTATTGTGGTGTGATACGCACGGTGCAGTGAGCATAAACCCTCACCCACTGACACTTCAGTGCTACTTAGTTTTCCAAAAAGGGTTCATAGTTACAGACCATGTTTCACGTCCATAGGTCATCGCTGGTAACCACAATGATTATAGACTTTCGTTTTGAGGTACTGAGGTATTATGTAATTTATAACATCATTTGGATTGAAAAGATTAAATAATAATCAAGACATCAAATCAATAGAACTTTTTAATGCTTTCTTTGTGTAAGTATATTCAATCGCGTTAGATTCTTCGTTATTCTTTCCTTTCTTCTTCTCAGAATGGGTAGTTCTGGCGTGTGTTGACTCTAAATATTCCAGCTCTACAAAGAAAAAAGAAAACTTTTTAGTTGCATACATTTCATCTTAATCTTCTATAATATAAAAATGAACCGCTAAATGTGTTGCTAAACGCTAATCTCCATAGCAGCGGAACCGATTTCACAATTTTTTGAAGTGAAAACTTCTTTAGCGGCTTTGTACACTTTTTTTGTAATGGGTAAAAATGTAAAACTCGCGTCAGGACACGAGACCTGATCGAAAATTCGTAAGACGCATGAAGAGTAGACAGCTGGCGTGGCGTAGGAGAGAGAGTATCCCCCTCTCTTTTAACAGCGCGCCAAAACTGTATGCCTGCGCCGGCTGTTTCGTTTAGGCGGCACAGGGCACTTGCGCGAATGTTCGGGTGTGTTTGTGTTTAAAAACTGAATTTTTAGATACTTAATAAATTTGTTTAAACTTTGTCAAATGATCGCCATCTTATCACAACGAAATACAAAACTGTGTTGGTTTTGTTATTGCTGGGAGAAGGTTCTTATGTAACAAAGAATTATGAAGAGGAGCAGAAAATTTTTGAAAGCGAAACGTATTTCGCGGGGTACGGTAGTTTTTGTAGTATTTTTTAGTTCTTACCGTGACTTATTGATATCGCTGTTACCCATGGGGTTTAGAGATCCTGTGCATCTGTTATTGATAGCGTCATTAAGACTTCCACATTGGTTAGCTAGAAGATGGTTGTATTTTACACTGCTAGCCATGTATTCGTAGGCACGACCATGAGAACATGAAAGTGGCCTAATTGTAAGCGAACAACCAGGCATGTTCGATCCTCCGTTAGGGTAAAAATCAGCGTCACCACACAAATCTCTAAATCCAGTAATTGTTATTTCGGTGTGGATTACTTCTACGTAACGAGCGTCTGTCCTCACTAAACGGTTGGAGTCATTATCCCAAAACGGACCAGCAGGGTCCAAAGCTAAAACAGAATAGTCGTTAAATATACTGATCACATTGTAATTCTACATCACAATTGTGTTAAAAATGGTTTACTATTTACCTGTGATCCTCCTGACTCTAGAGCCCGTTTCTCTGCCTGCGTTTCCAACAAGGTGACCACCAAGACTGAAACCTACCAAGTGTACTCTATCGTAGGACATTCCCAATCCAACGAGCCAGATTATAAATCGACCGAGTCCTCTTCCTACTTCAGCAGTTCCCGCTCTCGCTGTGGTATAAACCTGGTTCGCCAACCGATTCCAATCGAGAACAATAACGTTGACATCAGCATTTTGCAAAAATGCTGAAATAAAAAGTAGGATATTTACTCATTTTATCTCTCCGAATCGAAGGTAGCACAGAATCTTAGAATATATTGTTACCATCTCTAAGCTTTGTATTCATTTCGTTTCCACCATCCCCGTTTAAGCCATGAGCGAGAAATACTGTGATTTTTCCGAAGTGAAAGTTTGAGTTTGTCACTGAACCTGCATTTCCCTGCACTAGGACTTGACGTGAATTAGGATTAGACCTGAAAATTACATAAATATGGGATATATTTCAAAGATTTACTGTATTCACTTTGTTTTTGTAGATTCATATTTAAATCAGTTTGAAGTAGAATTGAATACAAATTAAACTACATTTATATTTTAGCTTCTATAGACTGTACAGTGTACACTTATATAGTAGTCTAATGGTTTCGCCTGTGTTTTTTATACAAAAAGTATGTTCCTGTTTTACGTATAACGAAATCACCTAAATATATAATTTTCCTTTATACCTTGTAAAAAGCCAATATGCGTTGTTAGCAGAGTTTCTTGAGTATTCTTCGATGAATTCTACATCAACTGGTTCCTCCGCATCGACAAGGTGAAGATTGCCGTCATCTCCCGGGATATAGAAGTACCTGTCACCTTCCTTGTAACCCTGCGCGGGGTCTTTAAGGACGCCTGCGGAACACGCTGAAAAAAAAAATACTTTTAAGCACCCTCTCAGATAGACTTAAATATTTTGTGCCACAACCACACCGTACTGGCTCTAAACGAAACTGCTAAATTGTTATTACAACTTAGTACTAGCGGCCGAAAATAATAAACGATCTTAATCCAATTTTTGCATCGAACTATATTTTTGATAAAAACTTCGTATACAATTAATTTTAAAATCTTTGGATGTGGTTCAGTTATTGACATTGACATCAGCCGTAAGTATACAATTATTAGTGTGGGAGAGCATGCTTCGCACGAATGGGCCGGCTCGACCGGAATGATACCTAGCCTCACAGGAAACTAACGTGAAACGACGCTTGTGTTGTGTTTCGTCGTGTGAGTGAGGTTACCGGAGGCCCAATTAACCCCCCATAATCCTCCATAGTTACCCCACTCCTCGAATACCCCATAATCCTCAAATTCCCAATTCCCAAAAGGCCGGTAACGCGCTTGTAACGCTGGTGTTTCGGGTGTCTAAAGGCGATGCCGATTGCTTACTATCAGGTGATCCATCTGCTAGTTTACCGGCTTATCCTATACATAATACAATTTTAATAAACTTTGTAAAGTGCAAAATAGGTATTTATATTGAAGGGTAGGAGAAAAATTATACAAAATTGTTGTTACCCGAAATGACGAAAAAGAGCAGCAACAAGTACTTCATAGCGCTTAGCAGTACCACTTTCTAGTCTGTTAATTATCCAATACTCTTTATATATAGTATTTCCCCAGATTTGAATACAAGATATTGGTATTACTTGTAATGATAAAAAAATTAATACATGGTATGTTACCAATAATCCCTAATATTGAATTTTAAGCACAGGCTGATTAACGATTATTATAGGAAATACTAATATTGTTTTTTTTTGTTTTTGAGTTATAAAATACAGCAATAAAAGGTAAAAAAGGATTTTTTTATTTCTTTATTTTAGATATAATATCTACTAGTTGAGCAGTTCAAAGTATAATAAACAAAAGCAAACATCATGCAAAACTTCCAAGCCCAGTGGCCCCTTGATGGGATCATAAACACCCTATAATGAATTAATAAGATTAGTCTTATTCGTCCAACACACATTGATTCAACATAATATCCACTTGAAAAAAATAAAACCAATAAATAATAAAATGCTAAGTATTTTATTGTGATAATTAGATACTACAGTTATTCAAAACAGTTGATGAAGGTATTAACAGAACAATTTAGTACGGATATTTTCTCTCTGTGTTCACTCTGAATATACCCGCTCTGAAACAAAAATAAAATTCATGAATAAAATCATTTAAAAACCTATTATTTTAATGTTCGTCATACTTTTTTCCATTGCTCTTGATAGCAATTTTTCTAGCCGTATTCTCCATTCAGCACCATGTTTGGCAGTCATATGTAAGCCAACTTATTAGTATCAGATATAAGATACCTATTCTACTTTTTAAGCAAGTACTTTTAAAATATATATAGTATTAAACATAGTGGGTTATGCAATACATATGTAAAATTATGTACTATAATCATATAGAGTCATACAACTATGTATAATATTTCCTTACTTTGACTTTGACAGATCCGCGTTACCCATAGGATTAAGATCCCCTGTACATCTGTTGCGAGTAGCATCACGTAGGGTATCGCATTCATTAGCAAGAAGGTGATTATACTTCACAGAACTAGCCATATATTCGAAGGCACGACCATGAGAACACGAGTTTAACCAACAGCCTGGCATTCCAGATCCTCCATTAGGATAAAAATCTGCGTCTCCACACGGGTCAGTAAAGCCCAATAGACCGGTGTTAGTATGAATTACTTCAACGTATTGAGCGTCTGTAGCTACGATGCGGTTATTGTCACTGCCCCATAGTGGTCCAGCGGGTCCAGAGCTAAAAATAAAATCAATGTTAAAATGGTTTCCTATTTAAAACGTACTAAGTTAATGGTGTGTAAACTAATAAAATTTGACATGTATGTGCTTTACCTGTAATTCTCTTGACTTTTCCTTCCGTTTCTCTACCAGCATTTCCTACAAGATGACCACCCAGGCTAAAACCGACTAAATGTACTTTTTCGTATGACATTCCCAATGAAACGAGCCAGTTTACGAATTGACCGAGTCCTTGACCAACTGCAGCAGTTCCACTTTTTGCTGTAGTGTAACCTCTGTTGGCTAATGTACTCCAGTCGAGAACTATGACATTTACATCTCCATTCTCGAGAATGCTGTGAAAGTATTGCATTTTAACATCAAAAAATAAAATATCTATTCATTACTATAAATTATATATTGTTATTAATTTCTTAAAACTGTATTGAAACTTTCCAATACTCAGAAACGCTGTAGGTAAGTAAATAAGCAATACAAGCATATCATAGTAACTATTACAAACGAACCTTCAGTCAAGACCTTATTCATATCGTTTCCACCATTACCATTCCACCCATGCGCCAGAAATACGGAGTCTTTTAAAAAATCCATATTTGAATTTAATACAGAATCAATATCACCAAACCCAATGACTTCAGCTATCGTAGGATTGGCTCTGAAAAAACATTCTTTTAAGTACATGAAATGATTACGAGTCATGTTTGGTTTTGCTAAAATCAAAGCACGATTTATGTTGGTTAGGATATGTTTACCTGGTAAAGAGCCAGTATCCATTATTGCCTGGATTTCTAGTAAATTTTTCAATAAATGCAAAGTCTGCGGGCTCTTCAGCATCGACAAGGTGAATGGTGTTATCGCCATCTCCCGGAAAATAGAAGTACCTGTTACCTTCCTTGTAACCCTGTACCGGGTCTTTGAGGATGCTTGCAGCACAAACTAAAATAATAAGAAAAATGTGTTAGTGCTATTACTGATTTCTCTATGATTAGGATACGAGTGGACCGTTTATACATATGGCTGTTTCATTATATTATGACAGCCTTTTAAATATCGAACGAACGAACTACGAAAATCATATATAATTTGGATCAGTTTATTATATTACTAAAGTGAGCGGTCTACGACTTACTTTCTGTAGTACTAGTAATCTTAGTAATTACTACTGTGTACTAAGACTGACTATACTAAAAATACTATACCGTAAAATATAATTATATTATTTTAACACGTAGTTTATTGTGTACTACTATTCGAATTACATAAACCAAATTACCTGCTATAGCGATGGATAACAGCAACAAGGTCTTCATTATGCTCAAGAGTAGCACTATCAACTAATGTCGAATAACTATGAAGTAATTAGTTTTTGGTTCTACGTGTTATATATGATGAAACCGAGTTTATCGTGATAAATGATCAAATCATTAGGTTTTATCGAATGTTGAAACAGTATCAAATTTTCTAGTTTTATCTTAATTTGGGTGTTTTATTCATATGTAAACAAGCCTATGATTAATTTTATAAAATTTCCAGACTTGGTTTATTAGTCATTATAATATTGCCATCGATTGGTATTTCCGTCGCAATAGGTATCATTGTTAAAAGCTTGTGTAATGTAACTACTGACGCGGGAGTAGCTTTAATTAAACGTGTTGTTGCCTCATGAAAGAAGCACAGATGCCATTGGAATATTCTATGATCTTTCGAAGGCATTTGACTGTGTTGCACAAGACGCTTATGCTGAAGCTCGAACACTACGGCATTAGAGGGGTATCGCTAAATCTATAAAAGTCATACCTTCAGGATAGGCAACTTAAAGTGCAAGTAAATAAGCAAACTCACAGGGTGTTAGCATATTTATGGGTATACCGCAGGGCTCAATACTAGGTCCTTTCCTATTTTTGGCATAAATAAATGACTGCCCTATTTATTCCGGAATAAACATGGCTGATGATAGTGATATTTGCTGATGACATATCACTGGTTTTTTAAATAAATAGACAGCAAATAATTGTGACGATGTAATAATACTCTGATGAAGGTTCAAAATTGGTTCACACTAAATAATGTAGTGCTGAATGATAAAAAGATAAAATGCATTAGATCTGTTTTGCCAAACGTTAAAAATAATGAATGTCACATTCAATATAATAATAATATTAAATAGTGAGAAATTAGAATTTTTAAAAGAGATATTTTCCTAGGATAACTGTAGATGACAAATTACAATGGGGTCCTCAAATTACATCTCTAACGGGACGATTAAGCTCTGCAACTTATGCTGTCTGGAAAATCCGTAAGTTAACCGACATAGACACTTAATGTACTTCAGTTACTTCCATAGCATCATGTCATAATGGCATTCTGCTGTGGGGACACGCTGCTGACTTTGAGTCTATCTTTATCTTGCAAAAGCCTAGGTCGCCGCGAATCTCTCAGAGAAAGGTTTAAGGAGTACAATATTATGACCGTTTCATGACAATACATTTATGAAAATATTATGTATGTTAGGAAAAACCTACATTTGGTTAGTAAAGTGTCTGACAGACCCAATTATCAAACTAGACATAAGAATAGATTAATTTCCCCATTTTTTAGATTGTAAGTCGAAAACTATGTAAGTCGTTCATGGGATCCGGTGTTAAATGTTGTAACAAAATCCCTCAAGAAATACTGCATCTACATGAAAAAAAATTAAACTATGTATGAAAAAAAATGTGTGGCAAACATCTACAAACTAAATGACTATGGATATAAATGCTTAGAGGCAAGCTGGTCCGGCTTCGCAGGATCATGCATGAAACAGAGTGATGTTCAATGAATTCTATTTATGTAATAATATTCATGTTGGTTAAATGTTTGTATAGTGTAAAACTTTCCACAATTTATTGTAAATGTGAGAGCCCTGTAATTAATTAAATTAAATTAGACTAGTAGAATGTAATGATTTTATTTAATCTTACACTTCTTATTGAAATAAATAATTAAAACTAAAATATTTACACCTTAAAAAAATGGCAATGGCTATGCTGCCAGTCTTTTGGGCACCCTACCTCACGGTAGCGATGAGGAAAATGTTTTCTTTCATGCCTTACGACTAGTAGAATTAATTTGTGTCAGCTTGGAGTTGTCATGTTCACTCAAAGATCTCATTGGCGGTGACACGTGGATTGGATCGCTTGCTTCCCTACAAGTTGCTTGAGTTGGGCAGTGCGTGCCATGTTCGTAAACGGGCGCCGTCAATTGGGACTGTTCAGCTCCAGACTGTATGATTGTATTGTCCTCAAAGTTATTTGCTTTTTCAATCTCTTTGACTGTTTTTAGGTATTGCATTGTTCTCACATAACTGAACCAACAAAACTATGTAACTAGAGAAATGTATTGTAAACCCGATTGAAAAACAAAATCTATGGAGTTTCTTTTTTGTTGTTCTCCATAGGAATCTACACCGTGGAATGAGCAACTAGCTTCACTTCTAAATTTTTGTTGTTGACGTTCAAAAGTGCCTTCCTAGTTTAATAGAAATAAATGATTTTGACTTTGAATGAAAGTTCACTTCTTAAAAATTATTAATATCATTAAAAACCGGCGAAAAGTGTAAGTTTAATTCGATTCTTTGCTATTTATTTTGTGAAATAAACAGTTGATTCTTGTTAATATGTTGCATTTTTATAAAAAAGAGACTTAGGTTTTACCTAACCGTGATTGAATTTATTTGGTGTGTTTATTCCCAGAGTAAGTACCTAGTCAGATAGAAAATGCCAAAGTCGGTCAGCTAATTTACAATTTTTTATTTCACCTACATGTATAAAATTGAAAAGAATGACTTTAACAAGCTTTTGTTTACTTGCATAATTTGACAAACTTCCAATTCAGTGATTGATTGACCTGTTTGTCACATATTGTATTTAATAGATAAATATCCAACTAATCTGATAATGAAGACGGAAAGTAATAGCTGCGATAATAATTGCAATCGTATTTAGCCTTGTTTGATTTGCGTTAAAAAGGCCACTGGACCTAAGTGGATGTCCAAGGTCTGATGGAAGATCTGAAAAGCGGTCACGGGAGCACTGTCGTAAGTTATCACAATGTCAATAGTTCTAGTAAAGATTTCTAGAATGTGATTGAAAGAACTGAAAATTGGTGTTGTGGTGGAATTGAAATGACGAAACGAAACCCTAACAGCACAGAAATGGTGTTAGTGTTTTGTTGGATTTAGTATGGGTTGCATTATGGTACCTAATTGTTAAAAATCAAGTTTGAAGTGTTGAAACATTACGTTGTATTCCATAAATATTTTGTGTCCAACCTAGAACGAACACTGTGTAAACATCGACTACTGATTTAAGGTCAACTTGTTCAGATTTGACTCTTATTTTAGTTGCATACATGATTGGAAATACATTAGTTATATGCTAGTTACTTTAAGTTATCTTCCTGACTGCCTCGTTGGCCGAGTGGTTGCAATTGCGACTGTTGGGCAAGAGGCCTCGGGTTCGATTCCCGGGTCGGGTAAAGTATTACTGGGTTTTTAAAAATCTCAGTAGTAGCACGGAGTCTAAAAATGTGCCCGGTATATGGCAATAGGCTCACCCCCTATTACATGGGACTCATAACATAAATAGTGATAAGTGGGTGTTATGTTTTTTTTTAAGTTATCTTCGTTTACCTCCGCGAAGAATTATAGACCTGAAATATTGATAATATTTGAATAATGATAATATTTCATAGGTTTTGTTTTCAAATGAGCTGATTGTGTATTTGATAAAGTCAAAACGTTTTGTGGTCTGATTGTATGGTCTGATTTATTACAATTTTGATTTTAAGATAACATACAACTAATCTATTTGGAAAATCCCGTAGATAGAAACCTGGGTTTTCATTCATTCATAATTGTTAATTATCGTAGGTATTTGTATAGATATTATATGAACAAATAAGTTTTTTTTGTAAAGTGATTTGAACTTCCATGTGTATGGATTTAATGATTAGATTGTTTCTATGATTAGATAAAAGCCACAGGTGTTTTTCTGTAATAATAATAATGAAATTCTCCTTTTAAAAGATAAAAGTTCTTTTTAAATACATACCCTATAAAAAGATGTAGGTATACATAAAACCTAAAAGTATGCTTTTAATCTTAAGTCTTCGTTATTAAGAGAAATTGACATATCTAATGAGCCCAAATCAGATATTTTGACTGGAACATTTCATCAGCCACCTTCCGATTTCATCATAAAATCAGCTTGATAAAACCATAATATTGTATGGTCATCTAATCCACAAAAAATTGGGAAGTTTCATGATGACATAACAATTATTAGTAGTGTATAATTTCGATTCTTAAATTTTATTTCATAAAGTACCCAGTAAATGGATATAACAAATAATTAAAAGTGAAACAACGCTTGCGTTGTATTTCACCATATGCATGAAGTATCCGGAGGTATAATACTTCGGCCCTCCTCAAATGGCGGGCAACTCTTTTGTAACTCTTGTCCTTGCCTTGCCTGGTGATCGACGACGCTGATTACTTGCTTGCCATCAGGTGATTCGTTTGCTTGTTTCCCGCCCTATTACATTTTACTTTATTATCATATGCTAAAAACTAATAAATTGCTACAAAAGATATCATTATTTGATCTTTCCTGTTGTGTCAAACGATTAGGAATCTAGGTACTTTGATTTATGATTGAGTACGTCATTACCTATCTATATTAATCGTTGATAAATTAACTCGAATATCATTGAATCGAGGAGGTTCTCAAATCGACACGTATTTTTTGCGCAGATTATGCATAACTTTTATTAGTTTGATTTTGATAGTTATTTTTTGTTGGGGTAGAAGTTGATGCCAAGAAGTCACTGAAACTTTATTAGCATTAACATTATTAGCATATTGTTACATAAAAAAGTAGGTAATTAACGAAAAAACAATCAATTTACACTTCAAAAATAATTGAAATATTAGGTAAACTAAGCGTTAAACTGCATATGGTCACTACGACACCACCCGCTAACGAAATTTTGTTACTTTTACAAATGCGCTGAAGTGAAACTTACAACGCAATATACAATTCGTTTAATTTCAAAATCCGTGTCTAATTTCCATGATATAAACCTTGGTTAGTACCTAGTTTCATCATTTAGATCATGTATCAAGTTCATATGATTAATGAGTGCCTCGTTGGCCGACTGGTCACAAGTGCGACTGCCGATTCGATTCCCGGATCTCAGGTTCAATTCCCGAGCCAGTCAAAGTATTACTGGGTTTTTAAAAAATAGTAGCACGAAGTCTGGAATTGCACCCGGTATATGATAATCACCCCTTATTACATGGGACTTATAACATAAATAGTGAAAAGTGGGTGTTACATTGAACAGTGGCAGAATGTGCACCACTGCCTACCCCTTTGGGGTAAAAGGTGTGATGTTATGTACTGGCCTTTTGGAAATTTGAGGATTATGGTGATTTTGGAGATTGGGGAGATTGGGGGGCTGATTGGGCCTCCGGTAACCTCACTCATACAACGAGACACAACGCAAGCGTTGTTTCACGTCATATGAGTGAGGTAACTAGGTTCTGTGAGGCCGTGGTATCACTCCGGTCGAGCCGACCCACTCGTGCCGAAGCATGGCTCTCCCACACTTAAATTCTCGGTTCGAAAAAAATTATAGCCAGCCAGTAGCCATATACGGTCATATACCTAACGTGGCCCCATCTTGTCACTTGCGTTGGGTAGGATATAGGGCAGGATTTAAAAATGTATTTATTTTTAATTAGGTATGATAATGTTTTTATAATTTATTAGAAAACAAAATTAACAATTTGTAGCAACAATAGTAACGAGTATTGTGAACGCTCTAGCATCCAACATCCTTTAAATTAATTAGAAAGGCCAGCTGGAACCAGTGCGCAGTCCAAAGATTCCATTTCTGTAATGAAAAATAAAAATAGAGTTAGGGAAAATGCGTAATTATCATGTATTTATTGGTACAGTGGGTGAATTTAAAAATAAAAGTTTCACATAAAACCGAAACCTGAAACAAAAAAAAATTTGTGGATCGCAAAACAATAGGTAGTTCTGTGGGGGAATCAAATCCGCAAGACCTTATTACACATCAGATGATTGCTCAATAATTTTGCCAACTGAGTAGTTCATTATCTGATGATTATTACTTGTATATTATGAGATAGCTTTTGTTTACTTAAAAACAAATAAAATGAGAGTGATTTTATAATCAATCTAAATCGCAAGGACATGTCATGTAGAGATCGTGACGTTATACATCACTATCAACAATTTGATAAACGTAGGTAATAATCACATTATTTTTGTCCGATTTTCTTATCATGTTAAGTAGGTAAGGTATCTTAATAAGTATTTAACGCACGGATTACCACCATCGCCATGGGATTTAACACCGCCCTAGTGATTGTAGGGTGAGATTGGCAATTAGCAAAGTTAAAATAATATTAATCAAACCATAATGTAATGAAAAGATGAGAAAAAAAGCTCATGAGCCAGATATTTGTTGGTATGTAAAATTAGCAATGTAAAAATCAGTCTTACCCTCGTTTTGAAATAACTCCGTTGCCCATATTTAGAGCACTGCCGGAGCACTGATTGTTTTGAGCTTGTTGGATATTGGAGCATTGTCTGCCAACAAAGTGATTGGTTCGGACACTAGAAGCGAATAGGTCAGGAGCTCTACCGTGGGAGCAATCACTATTCGAGCAGCCTGGTTGTGGACTCCTACCACCATTGGGGTAAAAGTCACCGTCAGCAATCCGATCAAAGATGCCAAGGCGACCACCGTCAGTGTGAATAGCTTCGACATATTGACCAGCATTTCTGTTTAGAGCATTAGAGTTGCCACCCCATCCGGGTCCAGCTGGGTCCAAACCTAGAATGTAAATGTGTCTATTTTTTCAGATGTTAGGTACACAATGAAGTTGTTGTAATTATTTTTATTGACAACTAAAATGATTTATATTGCTCTTTTAAAATTCATTTAAATATTCATATTTTTTACCTGTAACACGAGCTGGACGACCGCCAGCCTGACGCCCAGCATTTCCTACGACATGAGCTCCTAAACTGAAGCCGACCAAGTGAACGTTGTTCCAGTTTCCGCCGCCAGTATTGATAAGCCAAACCAAGAAGTTGCCAAGATGCTGTCCAATGCCAGGAACGCCATTACTAGCAGTTATGTAGTTGGAATTAGCGAGAGAGCGCCAGTCAACTACGATAACGTTCACATCTTGCACCGCAAGAAACGCTGATGTAATGAGGGGATTCATTTGAGAGTTTCCGTTGCTGTTCCATCCATGAACGATCACCTTCAAGCCACGATTTGCGCGATAGTTGGAGTTTCGTATTGAGTTTGCATTGCCGTTTACGATGACTTGGGCATTATTTGGATTTTGTCTGCATAAAGAAGGTACAATACAATTTAAAATTTGATAAGGTCGCTACCAAGAACATCCTCACCAAATAAATAGTGCAATTTACCTAGTAAACAGCCAATATTGGTTGTTAGCGCCGTTTCTTGCGATTGCTCTCTCATCAGCAGGTTCATGTAAGTCTACTAAGTGAGGTTTGCCTTCACCATCCGGCATCCAGATGTAGCGACTCTCACCCTCCACATAGTGACTGTTATCTCCTGGCACGATAGGGATGGCGCTACCAGCGCATACTGAAAATCAAAAATTATAAACTTGGTATTGACTGCACGGTTGGTGCCATAGACTATACAGTTGGTGCAATGGCTGGGCAACCGGCTGCCGTGCAACGTGTCGCGGGTTCGATTTCCGCATGGAACAACACTGTGTGTAATCCAAATTTTTGTTTCGGGTCTGGGTGTCATTGTGTATGTGTACTTGTATGTTTGTAAACGCATCCACGACACAGGAGAAAATCATAATGTGTTACCCTACAAAAAAAAATTATTAAAAAAAGATATTACTACTGCTAGTATTTGACGTAACATGTGGTACAAATCTGTTAAGAAAACCTTTTTGTAGGTTTTGCACTTTAATGTAAAATATTGAGGATTGAACATGATAATAATTGCGTGTGTCGCGTCAACATCAAGAGGAAAATTGTGATTTATAGTAAAATTCTACTATAGGTACAGTGACTGAGAGATATTATAATATTTGTAGGTAATGGCAACTCATTGGTCATACATGGTATAATTATTCTCCTTTCTCCTTCTATATATTGATCTAAATATTGAAATATAATTAAAATAATATGATATATGATTGAATGTGATTTAAGCTAAGCTTAGAGCTAAGCGCAGAACGAAAAAGTTTTCGTAAATTAACAGGCAAAGTGGAGTAATAAGTATTACGGGCGATGATTGCGACAGAAAGGTAGTAAATCATATTATTATAATATAATTACTTACACGCAGTAATAGTGGCCAATACTATCAATAACTTCATGGTTATAGTTTCCAACTAAAATAATCTACATGCATGTAAATAAGTATTTATAGTTGTCTGTTTATCTTAATTCCATATTTTTACTTTTAATAATATTTGAATGATAATAACTTTAGTTGATAAATTAGTGTGTATGTAATAGGATTCCGTACAGATAGATTACCCTGACATTTAGATTTATTTCAAGTAATAACTTTGATAATAACCAATTGATTGATTTAAAGTGTGGGAGAGCCATGCTTCGGTACGAATGGGCCGGCTCAAACGGAATGATACCACGGCCTCACAGAAAACCGACGTGTAGCAACGCTTGCGTTGTGTTTCATCGTGTGAGTGAGGTTACCGGAGGCCCCATTACACTTTCCTTCCCCAATCTCCCCAATTCCTGAATCCCAACGATCCTCAAACTCCTAATCCCCAAAAGGCCGGTAACGCACTTGTAACTCTGGTGTTCCAGGTGTCCTTGGGCGACGCCGATTGCTTACCATCAGGTGATCCGTCTGCTCGATTAACGGCTTATGCCATAAAAAAAATTTAAAGTAGGTAGTTTGTTTCCTAATATATTCTTTTTAAGATATACAAAACTTGTTAGAATCTTCTTCTCGTGTAAAGGAATATACATAATAAGATATATAGATTACAGATAAGTAGGTAATTAGTTATGGTAAAAGTAAACCGTCGTTAAAATTGTACGGCGTTAATAAATTGCACCTACATATTATATTAACTCCACTCTATAGATAACTATAGATACAAATCATAGTATTTTAAGTAGGTAGGTATGTACCTAATTTCTTTATTTGGATACTTCTTATATCATAGAATATGTCGCGGAGAATCTAACGGGTAACGGGGCTCCGGTTCGACATGCAGGAGAAGGAACGGGGTAGTTTTTAGTCAGTAAGAGTCTGACACTCCCTCCCGCCTCACCCAGGCGGCAGCAGTCATTCGATGATTTTCCACGGTTAAAAAAATATCAAAGATTCTATAAAGAAGTTATATGTTGTGTGTTTTATACCAATGGCTGTTAGTTAATGAATAATGACACTAAAGCTCAAAAATTGCTGGTTCTATTTTGCTAATTTTGATCTTGAAATATTTGTGAAAGTTATAGCAAGGTTTAAAAGACGAAATTAAATATGAAATAATAATAAAAACCATTTTTTCCAACACTGTAAGTCGTCCGTCCACATCCGCTCGTTTGCCTCCTGTTCCATAAAAATTGATAAGTTTAATTTATTTTTTTATATTTATGAAGGATTTTTATATATCCTGCAAGCATGGCTGCTGCATATTGATAAATAGCCTACCACACACACAAATGTTATATACATACCTTGCGAGTTACATAAAGGCTTGTTAAAAATACGCAATAAACTGGTTCGTATTTCATATTTTACCATTTGAATTTACATTAGAATTGAATAATTAGATACCAATTTTTGAACTCTAAAATATTGTTGAACTATCATTAATCAGGTATTTATGATAACTGCATTTAGCGAAGATAAAAATGATACATGACCAGATAATTATGATAGAAAAATAAAAGAAATGAGTGATTGTTTACACGGTTGGTGAATTTTTTAGATATCTTTCAATGAAAAGTGATGATAGCAATACACTTGTACATAGGGGATCATACTAATGATATCCCCTGTACATGTCCAATTACTATCTGTAGATAGTCAAATCAATACAATATGTATGTAAAGTGCAATCTGATTTGATCCTACATAACATCACGCCTTTTATCCCCGAAAGGGTAAACAGAGGTACACATAACGGCGCTTAATGCCCCTGTGTAATTGTGCACCCACTTTTCACTATTTATGTTATGAGTACTGAGGTTTTTTTAAAAACCCAGTATTACTTTGCCCGACCCGGGAATCGAAACCGAGACCCCTTGTCCGGCAGTCGCACTTATGACTACTCGGTGAATGAGGCAGTCCTTTTGATCCTATATTATAATATAATCATTTAATAATGTAAGTGTAGTGTAGGTTGATTGGCCACAAGTTATTATATATTGTAGGTATGTATTCAAATAAAAAAATCGCATTTTTAAAAGATCTTTATTTGGACACGATAGTAAGTGTATTAAAAAGGCCAGCTGGAGCCTGTGCGAAGACCGAATATTCCATTGCTGTAACAAAGAAATAGAAAATGTATTAAATGAATCCAATTCCAATTTTTTTTCGTCATTCGTCGTTATTGACCCCCGAGTTGATGTCACGATCAAAAATTATACGGATGGAGAAATGGTGTATTTATTCTTTTTCTGATTAAAGTCATTTGTCAGTATCAATCTGTTCTGTCATGTAAACTTTTATAAGAAAGGAAGACAATGAAAAGTTTATTGAAAAATAATAAATTGCCTATCTACTTGTGTTGTCACACGGGTACCTATATTTTTCAATATTTTTTTTAGGACGGGCCACCAATTCATAATAATAATAATGATTATTGCTGAATCATTATGAATAACAAATTAATTTCATTAAAAAATCTGCTGATATAGCTATAAATTATCTTCTCTCCTAGAGAAAAGTAAGTATGTAAAATGTGATAAAAGCAATATTTACCCGCGTTTAGAAATAATGCCATTGCCCATATTAAAGGAGTCGCCAGTGCATTGGTTATTCTCTGCTTCTTGTGTACTACTGCATTGCCTGGCCACGAAGTGGTTTGTGCGAACACTGGATGCAAAGAGTTCAGGAGCTCTGCCATGTGAACACGTACTGATCCAGCAACCAGGCTGAGGATTTCTACCACCATTGGGATAAAATCTCCGTGAGCAATGCGGTCGAATATACCGAGAAGACCGCCGTCCGTGTGGATCGCTTCAACATACTGACCAGCATTGGCGTTCAGAGCGAGAGAATTTCCACCCCATAGGGGTCCAGCAGGGTCCAAACCTAAAATGATAAAATTTACACGTATGTTTACTTACGTATAGACAGTATAATAATTCGATATGCTGAAAGAAGCATTACTAAAGATTGATAAAATAAAATTAAATGGAATGTACAAATTAGCAACAATACAAAATTGAAACCGGTTATAAAAAATGGTTAAAAACAATAGCTATAGACTGTCTCTGGCCTGGAGCTGGGCAGAATTATTCTTTATTTAATGAAACCAATTTATATTTATTGTTTGTATGTACTAAAATAATATTCTTTATAACAATGTTATGTTACTGTGATGAAAACTATTTTATTAAGGTTTTAGTGGACATTGATATTAGATTATGAATTTAGATCTAGTTTCGGTATTTATTGTAAACTAGCTGTTCACTTCGTCCGAGTAGAATAATGATTTCAGGTTGAATTTGGGTTTATGAATTAATCTTTTCCAAGGCACATTTTATGGCTGTAACAAATGTCATCAGAATCAATTCAGTTCCTAAGTTATATTTATTGTGAAATGATGCAGGTTTTATCAGGAATGGCTGTTCCCGTGAATATTAATTAATAAAAACCATTCGAAGTCTTTTCCCGGGTCGCAAACCATTGTTTGTTGTCGAATTTTAATCAAATAATGACCGTTGTTTAAAAGATAGATAGTCCTAGGACTATATCGCATAGTTCCCGTTTTCTTACAATTTTTTGGATAAAAACTATCATACTTCCTTTCGCAGATCTCAAACTACCGTTCCTCTTAGATTTCCGGGATATTACTCTGGTATTAATATAATGTAGCCTGGTTTATACCGGTGCCCGTTGCACATTTTTAGATGACAAAGTAGTTATTATGGCATAATTTTATTGTAATAGTTAAACATATTGTCTTATTGATTATAGTACATTACTTTGCTCTATTGTGTATAATTACCACAGCGTAAGCAATACTCGTTACCTAGATGTTTTGTAGTTTTTTTTTGTAAACAAAAAACAAATCTTTGGTTATTGTAATATTAGCGTAGATGATCCACATTTAGACAAATGATTAAATACACTACAATGCTATTGCAAAAGTTACCTGTGACTCGTGCTGGACGACCGCCAGCCTGACGACCAGCGTTTCCTACGACATGAGCTCCTAAACTGAAGCCGACCAAGTGAACGTTGTTCCAGTCTCCACCTGCGGTGCTGATGAGCCAAACCAAGAAGTTGCCGAGGAATTGACCGATGCCCGGAACACCGTTACTAGCAGTTAAGTAGTTGGAATTAGCGAGAGATTGCCAGTCAACTACGATAACGTTCACATCTTGCACTGCGAGGAACGCTGATGTAATGAGGGGATTCATTGCGGTATTTCCGTTGTTGTTCCATCCGTGAACGATTACTTTTAAACCACGATTGGCACGATAATTAGAGCTGGTGATAGAATTTACATTGCCATGGACGATTATTTGAGCGTTGCTGGGGTTTTCTCTGTAAATAGTAAAAAATAACAAAGTATCAGGTGAATGTTACTATCTTCTACTGTTGAACGTATACGAACTCCTAAATATATACTCTAAAAATGGCTAGTTGCAGATTTAAGACCCTTGAGACCTTTAAGGTAAATAAAAATAGTTAAATGTTAATTTTAATAATCTTTGAAAGTCGAAAAATTATATCTCTTTTCGGATGAGAATCCAAACCATGATTTCACGGTAGGAATTGTTTCTTTTTTTTAATAATTCGATCATTTTAAGAGTAATATAATAACGTGGAAATTATTTACCTGGTGTAAAGCCAATATTGGTTGTTAGCGCCGTTTCTTGCGATTGCTCTCTCATCAACAGGTTCATGTAAGTCTACTAAGTGAGGTTTGCCTTCACCATCCGGCATCCAGATGTAGCGACTCTCACCCTCCACATAGTGGCTGTTGTCCCCGGGAACCAAAGGGATAGCGCTTCCAGCGCTTACTGTGAAGAATACGAGATAAAAAATCAGAAAAGGAAAAAGTAAAGAGAGCCGCGGAGGGCTTAACGCGGTGCCGGGGCTTTGGAGTAGCTGCACATCAAAATGTGCAGCTACTCCTGCACACTAGACAGAACTATATTTAAAAGCGTGACTTAAAATTGAATGGCTTTGGAGTATTTCAGCGTTAGTAAAGCTGAATTAGAAAGATCTAATATTGACAAAATATTGAAAAAACTAGAAATTCACTAATTTTATACAATATGTGAGTACTTACATGCTATCAGGGTTGCTAACGCTACTAAAAACTTCATGGCTCGAATGTGATTAAATCAGCCGAAAAGGAAGTTCTCTTTATATACGTTTCATGATTTTATCTCATTACAGTATCAAGAATACGTTTTCCTTCATGTTAATTTTTCATTAAGTAAGATTATGGCAAATGTTGACTGAGATAAGTGACATGAAGTGATTGATTTTATTATTTAATCTTATTCTGAATTAAAAATGAAATATGTTAAAGGAAGTTTGAGAGTTACAGGTTTCAGAAGAGATAATAAGAAGGTATAAAAATAATGGCACAAACCGAGGGTTGAATTGAAATGTGGACGGGTGGAAACTGCAAAGGTAGAACTGGAGAAGTTTATAGACTATTTTTAGTAATGTAATCTATATGAGCTGATGATTGTCTAATCGCATGAACTATGAACATACTGATTTTCTACAATTATGTCTTAGATCGTTCTCGGTGACGATACCTATCGAACAACGAACGATATCAAACATTTTGGACATATAAGCTAAGAGGATCACGTTGAGCTTCTAACGTGCCTCTTTTAGAATGTGTCGAAAATTAGGGAGCTTTTCTATAAGAAAACAAAATTAAGTGTACCTATATAGTAATTAAAATATAGTGTGTTGTAAAAATGTGAAACATTTAAAATAATGTCGTGGTAGCCCGGAGGTTTAAGACGCTCGCTTCTCATGCAGGAGAGTGCGGATTCGAAACCTACCTACCAACGGCAAGTATCAATGTGAATTTTTCTGCGTTATATTATATACTTTCTTAGATTATCTAGACACCACTGACAAACGGTGAAGGAAAACATTGTGAGGAAACCTGGGTTTATAATTTCTAATTATAAATTTGAAATCGCCAATGCGTATTGAGCAAGCGTGGTGATTAGTGCTCAAACCTTCTTCGTGCGAGAAGATGCCTTTTGTCATTGATGATAATGAAGTAAGAGAGGGGGGGGGGGGGGTTAAGGTACAGAACCCAAAAAAGTAATTTTTTAATTTTAAAAAATGAAGACTTCTATGGTTTATTAGAAATCACGACACACTGTTTTGTATTTTCATTGTTGTATCTACTGTAGATCCTGGCTTACCGGAGTTGCAGCGGTTTTGGCAGGTTCTAGCGGGCTTGTCCCAATAAAAAAGGAAAACACTGTCTTAGTTCTATGTATTTCATTCTACAACTGCGTACATACTATTAAAATATATTATTATTTTCTTTAAAATATTACCTTTTCAGAGACTTTCTATAAATGGATTGCAATATTTATGCCATACATACAGGTACCTACAAACCTATTAAATATGATCTTATAGATGATAAAAAATTTAAATCAGTGCAAGGCAGCCATTTGATAGTGATTGAATTATCTACTAAGGCCCTTATCTCTGACGTATTGTATATTATTACATATTATTTGTGATAAAAAATCAAATAACTAAGAATAGTAGGTAAAGGCACATTATTTTTTAACAACTTACATCAATAGGTACAAAAATATAGTTCAGACCATAAAAAATATAAGTGTATACTTGTGTAGTATTTTACAATAGTACCCATGTACACATTAATCTGAAAATTAGTGGGGAGGTAGCTTAAAACCAGGATACGGACATAGGATAGGTACTTACCTACTTTTATCAAACAAAGATTTCCCCAAAATCTCACATGAACGAGAAACTGCGCGAACAAAGTCGTGGGCAGAAGCTTGTCATACAGATTTGATTTAAATTTAACTACGTATTTAATTAATATGTAAATTATTGACGTTGACTTGTGGCAATTAGCGTGTTTTTTTACGTACCTACCAATGCAAAATTTCAATAACATTGTTTCATAGTAGTAAAGGTCACAAAGCAAACTTTCTTTCATACAAACACAACATCGCGCATTTTATCACCGAAGGTGATAGCCAGAGGTGCACATTACGGCACTTGATGCCACTATACAATGTAACACCCACTTTTCACTATTTATGTTAGGAGTCCCATATAATAGGGGGTGAGTCTATTGCCATACACCGGGCACATTTCCAGTCTCCGTGCTACTACTGAGATTTAAAAAAAACCTAGTAATATTTTGCCCAACCTGGGAATCGAACCCGAGACCCCTTGCCCGGCAGTCGCACTTGCGACCACTCGGCCGACGAGACGGTCAACTTTCTTTCATATTCATATTATTACTTGAAATAATATAAAGAGGGCAACATATTTTTGGAATAGTGTGACAATTAAAGTCAGGATAAAAAACAAAAATTGTAATAAATATTTTTTTATTGCTATAATTTTAATCGCTAAGTCATTAGAAAGGCCAGCTGGATCCTGTGCGTAGACCGAATATTCCGTTGCTGCAACAATAAAAATAAGTAAATTAAAACGAGAACTTACAATTCAGATGTCTAAATAAACCTATATATCGATGACATTGTATGTGAAACTGAATATACATATATAGTTAAGTTCTGTGCGAGGATTGAACAGCCAGAAATGTAACCACAATGCAGTCAAAGATTGATAATGGGAGACAACGATAAAGCTGATAATTACCCGCGCTTCGAAATAATTCCGTTGCCCATATTGAAAGCATTGCCAGCGCACTGACATTTTGAGCCTGCTGAATATTGGTGCATTGTCTACCAACGAAGTGGTTTGTACGGACACTGGATGCAAATAGTTCAGGAGCCCTGCTGTGTGAGCATGTACTGATCCAGCAACCAGGCTGAGGATTTCTGCCACCGTTAGGGTAGAAATCTCCGTTGGCAATTCGATCGAAAATACCGAGAAGCCCACCATCAGTGTGGATCGCTTCAACGTACTGACCAGCATTGCCATTTAGTGCATTGGAGTTTCCACCCCAGTTGGGTCCAGCTGGGTCCAAACCTTAAACAGAATTAGTGATATTAATTGCCAATTACGACACAAGAACGATTAGTACATACATAACTCATTTACTTATTGACAGTCATGCTTACCTGTGACTCGGGCCGGGCGACCGCCAGCCTGGCGACCAGCGTTTCCTACAACGTGAGCTCCTAAACTGAAGCCAACCAGGTGAACGTTGTTCCAGTTTCCACCTGCGGTATTAATAAGCCAAACTAGGAAGTTGCCCAGGAACTGACCAACACCGGGAACACCATTTGTGGCAGTTATGTAGTTGGAGTTAGCGAGAGCACGCCAGTCAACTACGATTACGTTAACATCTTGGACAGCGAGGAATGCAGATGTGATTTGAGGGTTCATTGCGGAGTTGCCATTGCTGTTCCATCCGTGAACGATTACTTTCAAGCCACGGTTAGCGCGATAGTTGGAGTTTGCGACAGAGTTTGCGTTTCCGTTGACGAGAATTTGGGCGTTGGTAGGATTTTGCCTAAAAATATAAACATTATTAGCATGCAAGTAAAACAGTACCTATCTAAAATAGTTAAATGAATACATCTTAAAAAAAAAGAAATCGATTTAATATTCGGCTACTTCTTTACCTGGTGAACAGCCAATATTGGTTGTTAGCGCCGTTTCTTGCGATTGCTTCCTCATCAGCAGGTTCATGTAAGTCCACTAAGTGAGGTTTGCCATCACCATCTGGCATCCAGATGTAGCGACTCTCGCCCTCTACATAGTGGCTGTTGTCCCCGGGAACTAAGGGGATAGCGCTTCCAGCGCTTACTGTAAAGTAAATATAGCAGGTAAACAAAGGAACGTACGTGTTTATGATTTTAGTATTATAATAATTATTTGTTTATGAGTTGTTTACTAGAATTTTGTTTTTTTTTGTATGTGTTTAAACGACTGTTGACAGATCTAATAAACAAAATAAATAAAAAAAATAAAGACTTCACCGTGCTAGCTATTAATGACAATTGTTATAAATAGTAAAATATTTTTATTACAACAAATAAGTATATTATGTAGGTACTTACAGGCAACCAAGGCAGCTAACACTACCAAAAACTTCATGGCTTGAAGTGCAATTAAATTACCTCAAACCGTAATTGCCTTTATAAACGTTTTTATCTCATTAAACAATCAAAAGACATTTTTAATTTGATTATGACAATATGTCCTCTGCGATATGTGATTGATAATTTTAATTTTATTCTATGTTAGCTTGAGAGCTATGTGCAAACGAAATGAGACATTATCTTGTAAGTATTAGATTTCATTTCATTTCTTCGCTCTCTCGTTGTCTAGACATTATGTTATGTAATTATTACGTACTTAGTTACTAAAAATACAATTAAGTATTTTAAAAACATGTCCAGATTTCCAAATATCTTAGATTTTATTAGATTATCTTTAATCTCTAAATCGAATCAATTTATTGATTTTTAGGTGGCAATAAAGTTTACTACGTCCGACCTAATATGTTAATAAAATGTCAATGTACTTACTCCATGGTGTATAGGACTATGGGACTAATAGAACAGTGGATAAACGTGAGTCGATGTCAGATGTCATGTGATCGAGTCGTGAAAAAATAAATAAAATTAAATTAGGTAATTATTAGCACCTCTACTAACTCCTTCAAGAATAAACGTTATACACGTCTATACGTAGGACCTAACGGGTTTTTTTTTTTTAAGGGGGGAAATTCATCGAGTGACTGCTCCCGCCTGGGTGAGGCGGAAGGGAGTGTCAGACTCTTACTGACTAAAAACCACCCCGTTCCTTCTCCTGCACGTCGAGCCGGAGCCCCGGTTACCCGTTAAGTTCTCCGCGACTCCGAATCGGCATCGGCGCTATTGGGCCCCATCTGTGGTGGTCTGATGGCTCTTTGAGGCGCGCGCGGAACGCGACGCGCCGTACGCTCGGGTCTGTTTCTGGTCGGACGGGGAGCCACCCATGCTCGCCGTCCGCAGGCCCGCGCTTACGGTGGCCGGAGATCGTCCCGCGATCCCCGACGCCCGGTGTGTCCTTCGCGATGGCTGGGTTGCGAGGAGGCAGCGTTTCGCTGCCTCACGCGTCCCGCCTCCTCCTTAGCTAGCATGACTGCTTCGCAAAAGGAGGAGACGGCATCCCAGTCCCCCTCGCTCCGCATCATGGCCTGCACTAGGCACGGACGCGAGAGGTCGCCATCGCCGATCACTTCCCTGAGGGCACGGCGGTGCTCAGCCCACGCAGGGCATTCCGCTACGGTGTGTTCCACCGTGTCCTCAGGGCGGTCCTCGCAGTGATAACACCCAGGCGTTTCCTCCCGCCCCATCAGACACAGGTACCTCCCGCAACTTCCATGTCCGGTGAGGACCAGAACCTAACGGGTTACTGGGGCTCCGGCTCGACGTGCAGGAGAAGGAACGGGGTGGTTTTTAGTCAGTAAGAGTCTGACACTCCCTCCCGCCTCACTCAGGCGGGAGCAGTAATTCGATGATTTTCCCCGCTTAAAATAAATACAAATCTATACCTATAGGTATTTATAACCATGTATTTATGATATGTATAATATTTTGGCCCCGTCCCCAAATCCCCAATCCCTAAATAAAAGGTCGGCAATTCATTAGCAACGAGTCTGGTGTTGTACGTGTTCAGCAGTAGCGCCGATTACTTGCCGTCACGTGATCCTTCCTTCTGCTTGTTTACCACTCTATCCCAAAACACAATACAGTGGCATAATCGTATGCAGTTGAATTTAAAATAATAATATTCATGACAGTACGTTTAACAAAAACGACATCAACCTCCTTTTCTTAAATTTTTAGTCTAACACCTGTTTATAAGTGTAACAAATACTGTTTTAAAAAACGCATCAAAATACAGTCAATCGCGAGATTATAATCGCGGACAAAAATAAATGCATACAGGTCAAACTGAGAACCTCCATTTTATGAACATACATAACATCACGCGTTTTATCCCCGAAGGGGTAGGTAGAGGTGCACATTACGGCACTAAATGCCACTGTACACTCCATGCTACTACTGAGATTTTTTTAAAAACCCAGTGATACTTTGTCCAACCCGGGAATCACACTTGCGCCCACTCGGCCAATGAGGCAGTCTCTAGGCCATGTTTTGCAGTCGGTTATAAATTGGTTTAACTTAACACAAAAACATTTATAGACATTCGATCAATTTGAGGATTGGTAGTAATTTCATTGTGATTATCACATGTGGTATCACTGACGTGAGATAATATTCATGATTAAAATAAAAACAATACGTGACAAAACAAAATCAAATGAATAAGATTATTATCTCTTTGATACATTAATGGAAGTAGGTACCTACATGAAAGAATGTTGTAACCTATCATTACTTCGACGCATTTATAAACATATCGATATCGATGTTATGACAGCGTTTTGTATGAATAGTATCCTTTTGTGAAAGACGTAATACTTTTTTCGTCATGACATGACTTTTCAGTCCTTCGAAGAAAAAAATCAAACCAAACAAGATTAAGGAAGGTAATTTATATCTTTATACATATAATTCTTCTGTGAGTGTGTATGTCACTGAACTTCTCTCAAACGACTGAACCGATTTTGATGAAATTTTTTGTGTGTGTTCAAGGGGATCTGGGAATGGTTCAGATTCACAAATCACTCCATGCAGATGGCGTTGCAGTCAATGTTTAGGTTATTTATCCTAAACAGCTAAACTAATTTGAATGAATTTTTGTTTATACATTCAAGTGGATATGCAGGACAACGTCTGTTGGGTCCGGTAGTATTATTATATAAAAATGAAACCCGTTTCCCGTTGTCACGCCATAACTTGGAAACGGCTTGGCCGATTTGGCTGATTTTTTTTTGTTGTTTGTTATCGTCTGGAGAAGGTTCTTATGACAGAAAAAAGTCCTGAAAATCTTACGGGAATGGGAGAAACGGAATAGCGCGTACGAAGAATACGAAGAATCTTTGCATGCCAAGTGAAGGCAAAATATGGAGAAACTGTATATTTTGTTAATACCTATATTATGTACCCATGTTTGCAAACGATTAAATGCATTTGAATTTGAAGCCGCGGGCAGAAAAAAATTCTAAAATTAGGTGTGAGAATGTCGGAATAATTCTGAATGGCTACAAGTTTATGAATATAAGTATCCATTTTGTTTGGTTGTCATCGTTTGATTATTATAATAATTAATCTCATCTCATCAACACCCTATAAGTGCCCACTGCTGAGCAAAGGATCTTCTCACACGGAGAAGGTTTGAGCATTAATCACTACGCTTGCTCAATGCGGGTTGGTGATTACAAACTAATAATTATAAATTATGACCTCAGGTTTCCTCACGATGTTTTTCTTCACCGTTTGTTAGTGGTGGTTAAATAATCTTAAAAAGTACATATAACTCGGAAAAAGGCACATTACTACTTGCCGTTGGCAGGTTTCGAACCCTCAACCTCATGCACGAGAAGCGGGCGTCTTAAACTTCCGGGCTACCACGACCCTCCGGGCCACCACGACACGAATAATTAATAACACAATCATAATATTATAATATTTGTAAAATAGAGTTTTCTCTAAATGTTGAGTTGGTTTCCCATGTCGTCGTACCTATAGGTAGCTAAAAACGTAATATTATTTAAGAAAAACACATTTTAATCGCTTGAAGAACTGCTATATTACATAATAGGATTGTTAAATGTTTTATTTTAATGCCCATCTGGTAGATTAATTTAAAAATATGAACACATATTTTTCCCTTTTCTCACAAAATTAAATACTTTCGACGAAATATCGTGTCACGTCACAACGTATTATTTTTGAAGCACTTTGTGACGTAACGACCTCCTACTCCTAAACATAACTCCATTTTATCTAAGTATTGTAATTTTATAGATGCAAGACCATAAAAAATACGTGTCTACTTTTTTTCATTATCTAACTGACGGACTTAGATTTTTAATTTACAACCCTGTCTACTACCCTATTGTCCGAAAGTTGCCTACCTATTACAAACATTTACCTGTTTCTAAATAGAGATTTACTAGATTATTGCTGCTTAGTTGAGATACAGATTTTTTACATAATTATATGTAGGTAGTTTTCAAATTATTAATAGCTCTCCTATGTTGCATCAAAACAATATCACTAAATATTGTAATTTGCACAAAATATCATTAGTACAGTACCTACCACAGTAGTGATTCGCTCGATGACCGCCACGCCCTCTGTAATTTTTACTTCGTTGCTGCTTCTGTGTATTCTAATTAGATTTCACGAATATTTTTTTTTAATTATCCGTAAACATAAGATGAATTTAAAATAGAAAAGATTTTTATAACTTGTGGGATTAGCGTATAAACCATAAAATGTATCAAATTCGATAATTACTTACTTACTTATTTATTTATCATTTCATGTACAATATTATGCTGGTATGCAAAGATAAAGTTGGTTTTTATTAGTATCAATTAGGGAAATGTGACAAAATACTAGTTGATGCGTGAATATTAGTGGTAGGCACTATCTTCTCTATATGTGTATAAAACTAATCTCCTTAATTTAATCCTAATTGCGCATGAACTTCTTTTTCGTCGTGTTATATTCAGGAGAAGGTTAATACACAATAAATTTTTGTAGGTAAACCTCACCCACATAAAGTCAATTTTTTGAGTTAAAAAGCTTCTCAGGGTCGCGAATACCCAAATCTCCTCCGAACACGTTATACCTGGTACACACTCAGGTAGAAAAGGAATCCCTTAAAAACCAGGGATACGGATCGGGTGTGGGATCACGCGTACTCACAATACACGAGGCTCAGGGGCTTTCGTACGCGGCAGTGGTTGTTGTGAATGCAGAGGAGAAGAAACAGCGGATACACGACAGTGTATCGCACGCCGTGGTAGCTATATCCCGTCACACTAACAGCTGTGTTTACTACACGAATATCAGTGACGACGCGATCAGCAAATTAATCAGACGAGCTTTGGGTGAGAGTGAGCGGGGGATCCTGGACTATAACTTGAAAATGGCTATCAGCAACAGGGACATGGCGGTAGTGGGCGCTCTTTTGGGTGGGGAGGGCTCGCTGTAAGCTTGAATTGTGATGAAAGCGTGACATTAATATATATTTGTGTGTGTTTAATAATGTTAAAATATAGTAAATAATGTAACGTAATGTAAATTTTATCAATAAGACTGACAAAATACATTGGCACTACTGGAATCGGCTTACTGCTGCGTGAGCAGACGTCATGCATTCTTAAATGTTCTACAGTCGGTGGCGCTGTGGACTGGGTCGCTCCGTTCCCTACGAAATGGTTGATCGGACCGATTGCTGGCCCTCACGTCATGCTCGTGAACGGGCGCCTTCTGCTGGAGCAGGTCGGCTCGCTCATCGCGCGTGTGGGCCGATCCAGTAAGGTTAATGTAAATGTAATAAAACATGTATTGTTATATATAGATATTAGACACAACCTTCTTTGTGGAAAAAAAATGTGGTTAATGTAGCACGTAAGATTTTTGTAACAATTAATTTTGACTGTAAATTAAAAGATAATGTAATGGAATGACAAGGGCACGGACAAGAGTCCGTGGAGAATAAGAAATGTAATATTTAAAAAAAAAAAAAAAAAAAAAGTCAATTTTTAAGCTCTTAACATTATTACCCGAGTGTAGAAAGAGTATTGTTTTGACTATTATATTAAAGATCGAAAAAATGTCTGTTATTATTTTTTTTAGGTTGAAAGAGTTTTTTTCTATAAGAAAGCAGTAATGGCTTCTTCTTTCTTGTTTCTTCTTCGAAAATAATTAAGTAATTAAACAATTTGTGATGAGACAGTCATGACGCCTCTAGCAACTATGATAGCACCCCGAAATCTCTCACACAGTTGTGGAACGGATAAATGAATATTATTTAAGTATGTATAAAATAAAATAAAAATCGCATTTAAAAAGTAAAATTTTATTTCAATTTTGTGCGTGTCGCTACTGTCCACTGTCCGATTTTTCTTGTCGTATAATTGTGTCTTTTAAAATGGAAATACTGATCCAGTTCTCAGGGCGTAGAGACCGTTTCTGCAAATTATAAAATATATTAGTTTGAGTTTTACATTTCGTCAAAGCACAGTACACATTTCACGGTAGATATTTAAACCTCTTTTTACTCTAACGCTTCCTATAATTAAGCAAACTTGCAATAATCAAGTAAATTATAACAGTGTTATCAAATGATATATTATGTTACTTTACGTATATAGTTACCATGCCATCAATAACATCATTTTAGCCTAGGATCACTACTGCTGGACGTAAGCATAGTAAGAAACTTTATATCTTTACGACATAATTTTGGTTTATGCGTCTTTCAAACACGTGGACAAGAAACTTTCGTTTAATGAAATATCTTTTGCTTACCCTCGTTTGGTAAAAATACTATTGCCCATATGGAAACTAGCTCCATTGCATGTGCCAAGCTCAGCTTCCCAAATGTTAGGACATTGTCTTCCGATCAAATGGTTGTGTCGAACTGTGGCCGCGAAAAGCTCCGTCGCACGACCGTGAGAACATGCATTGCCCTGGAGTGCACAGCCTGGCTGCCAGTGTTTACCGCCATTAGGATAGAAATCAGCGTTACCACTTGGGTTCATAATACCTAGGGCGTTACCGTCGGTATGGATAGCCTCCACGTACTGACCATTACTTGAACTTAATCTGTTGCTGTTAGAATGCCATAGATAGCCAGCAGGATCCAATCCTGTAACATAACAATTACAATACACATTTTAATATCACGTTTGTTAAATTTTTAATTGCCATTGTAATAAAATGGGAGTCTATTGTAAAAAGTAAGACACAGTACCAAATTCAGATCAAAAAGTCTCATAATAGTTTGTTCGAACTGGAATTATGGGATTTTGTGTTTCTAAAAAAATACACTTACCCGTTATACGGGCAGGACGATTGCCAGTCTGTCGTCCAGCGTTTCCGACAACGTGAGCTCCCAAACTGAATCCAACAAAGTGGACCTGATTCCAGTTACCTCCAGCTGTGTTAATGAGCCAGGTAACAAAGTTTCCAAGGTGTACTCCTACATTGGGTACCCCAGCAACAGCAGTGCTGTATTGACCATTAGCAAGGGCTCGCCAGTCTACAACGATGACGTTGCAATCTTGGACTGCTAGGAAAGCAGAAGTGATAAGTGGGTTCATTGGAGTATTTCCGTTATTGTTCCATCCGTGAACGATAACATTCAGTGGTCGTGCACCATTGTAATTTGAGGCCCAAATTGTGTTGGCGTTACCATGAGTAATGACTTGCGGGTTATGTGGGTTGCGACTGAAACAAATATATAATTAAGTTTATTTAAGAAAGCTAAAAAAATGTCATTGTAAAAATATTTAGTTTTGAAATTAATTATCAGTGAGTAAACGATTACCTAGTGTAAAGCCAGTATTGATTGTTGGCTCCATTCCTAGTTGCTTCCAGCAGTTCCTCGTCGACTGGCTCTTCAAGGTCTACTAGTACGGGTTTACCTTCACCATCAGGCATCCACACATAGCGGGTAACTCCCTCCACGTAGTGACTGTTGTCCCTTGGAATATTGGGAATGGCACTGCTGGAGCACACTAGAAAGAAATTAGTTTTTATAAGTTTCGTAAAATTATGGCTATATGGTACATTGATTCAGAAGAATTCAAGGTGGATATTTTTTGAAAGAAATTAAGTACTTTGTTAACATTGTTTTAAAGAAAACCTACATATTTTTTATGATTTATTATACCTATTTAGTAGGTACCAGCACAGTGTACCAGGTAGGTAGGTACATTTTAATATTTTTTTAATTTACAGAGTACAGGGACAGACAGACAGTATTTTGTTTCCTCATTTTTACTGATAATCATAATAACCATCTGGTTATTAGAAATGAGGCAGATATTTTTTACCATGTTGTCATAAATCCGCTAAAATATATGTTCAAAAATTGCATTGGAACATATATATGTTCCAATGCACAGAAAATCTCGAAAGAGATTATGTTGCATTGTACATAAAAATAATGTTTGTTATTAAATGTGTATTGTGTATTAAATAAATAAAACATTATTTCGAGCTTAATAATATTAATCTGTATTTTTGTCAATCGGTGACCAAATGACTGGCTTGACAGACCGACTGACAGACAAAGCACAGCCTACTGAACCTAGAAAGCTGAAACTTGGTACCTATGTATGTTTTGTTTTATTGTAGAGAGATCACTAAGAGAAAATTTCTCTAAATTCCCACGATAACGGTAAAAACGGGAATCCCTTCGATTTAACTATACAGTACGACAGTTAAATCGTAATATGTGTAACGTGCATTAGTTTCTGTAGGCACAACAATTTTAAAATAAAATGTATACTCACAAGCTACGAGAGCCGCTATTACGATGAGTGTCTTCATATTGGTTTTTCCATTTTTCAAACCTCACAGGGGTATTTATACAAATGTTATCATTTTTGTTTGATTAATCTATCTGTTTTGGTAAGTGATTAATTTGTGTGATTTTAAGTATAATTAATCATTTTAGTTGATATTACACAATTTTATGCCTTGAAGAATCAAGTGAGTAGATATATTTCTATAGGGCATAAACTTTGGCTGATGGAGCACAGTTAATGCACTTAGCTGCCTGTCATCCAGAACTATGTAAGATATAGCATATACCTTAGTTATAACCTAAAACGTTTTAGAAGAAAAATGGTTTTGGTTTCTTAATTGAACTGCTACCACCTTTATTTTACAAACTTGACTTTAGTATTCACAAAACTAATTATATTTTATTTCTAATAAAAAGATGAAGAGTTTGTTTGTTTGAATGCTCTAATCTCTGCACGGAACAGACTTTGGTGAACTTTGTTATAACTATAGTTTCTATTACTACAATTTACGAAAACGGGAACTACGCAGGTGAAATCTCATGACTGTACATATTTTAAATTAGAAACAGATTTTAATGAAATTTTGTGCAACAATAAAAAGACCCGAGCACTAGCTAGACCTACCACTAATTCATGAAGTTTCGGGTAGCTAAATGCAATGCAATGTTTCAACTCAATTCATGAATTTTACGTGGTGACCAGTGGAGTTTGGATGGTGGAGTTAAAAAAATGTCATGGTGGCCCGAAAGTTTAAGACGCTGGCTTCTCATGCATGAAAGTGTGTGTTCGAAATCTACCAATAATAAGTACCAATGTGAATTTTTCCGAGTTATATTCGAAGATTATTTAGACGCCAATGACCAACGGTGAAGGAAAACATTGTGAGGAAATCTAAGTTTATAATTTGTAATTAAAAGTTTAAAACTGCTAACCCGCATTGAGCAAGCGTGGTAATTAGGCTCAAACTTTCTCCGTGCTAGACCTTTGGCACATACAGTACTCCCGCGAGAGCAGTGATCCTGCTTCGAGGGTAAGAAACTATTCGTAAGTCGCGAGTGGGCGCCAGAGATGCATGATGGAGGATGCTTCGGCTGGAATAGATGATTTGAACGTTCAGCTACTCACATTTCCGTTGTCCCTCTGTTGGTATAACTAGCAACCATTCCCAGGGCCCTGTGCGCGAGATGGCGAGTCTCCGCCTGCTATTTTTACATGCATTACTTACATTGTTTTGGCAGATGCCACAGTCAACCATAGTTCCCAATTTACCAGTCCACAACAACCTATATTTTCTATTATTCACTAGTAGACAAACTTGTAGGTAAATAGTTCTACACTAACCGGGGGACTGTCCTTGGGTGCATTTCTACAGTGCATACAGTGAAAGTAACCAGTTTGTATGTCCATTAAATTTAGGTTAAAGTTGTCTAAAGGGCCTCTGCGCAGTTGGCTTCGGCCTCTCGTATGCCTCCCAAATAACCGGGACCCTGTGGTCCCGTGGATGGTAAAGTCATACAGCAGTCTAACTACAAACGGACGAAACGCGAGCTATAACTACACGCCTCGATTTTTTGGCATCCCAAAATAAGCCCGATTCGTTTTTCAAACAAAAACATGTTTTTTTTTATTTAATCTACCAATCGAAAAACAACACTCATTTTATTGAACACTTCCTATTCAATATACAAAGTAATTTACTTGTTTATACGTCTATAAAAAAGGATATTTACAATCACAAAACTGAATAGAAACAGGAAAGTAGGCAAATGTAATTAAAATGCTGGAGACGGGCAGCCCTAACGCATGTTACGTACCGCGCGGCTGTAGGTATTTAACTGTCATGTCGAGTGTGTCCTTTGCAGCAATAGGTGGACAAAACTATTTTGTAAATAAATTGTATACTCACAAGCTATGAGAGCTGCTATTGTAATTGCAACAAAAAAGTGCAATAAGAGAACTCTTTTCGTAGTTTTCTTATTGCACTTTTGTTGATAAATGCATGGGGGTTTTTATACAATTAATATTATCGCTTTCTTTCGATTAAGATATCTATTTTAGTAATTGGACAATATTGATAAATATTTAAATCTCGTAAATTGATCTTAATTTTTGTTTTTAGATGGTACTGATCGCTTATCGTTTTATCACGGTACATCAATACATTTGGCTCAAAGGGCGGAAGTACCAATAAAATATACTTTTATTTCACTATCTGATTATTCTTTGTTATTTTTCATAATAAATATTAGGTATTACCTTATTAAGTAGGGTACATACATACATGTGTATTAGCTAGCTCAGATGCTTTGAAACTAGAAAATGAAAAGCATTTATAATTAATTCAAGGATTTAATATTTTTAACAACTTGATTTGACTGTTTTGTTTTGCTTAAGGATTAAAATCATCGTCCGTGGTGATTAGAAAGGCCAGCTTGATCCAGTTCTTAGGGCGTAAAGACCGCTCCTGTAAAACATTTAATGACTTATTATTATAAAAAATACGAGTGTGTGTTACAAAAAACATAGAGATTGCTTTCATAGGAATGATAATCATGGAAAGGATTTTGTTACAAATTTTATACTAGTTGAAAATAAAGATTATAAATCATAGGTTTCGGTTTTCGATATGTGTTTAGGTATTTTTGCTCCAATTTGTTAGCTAACAAATAAACGTCAAATAAAAGCTGTAACTTTTTAATAGTAAAGGAACAGAATCTAACTAATACAAGCCGAAGTCCAGGTTATATTTAAGATGAAAATCACAATGTCCGAAAAATAAGTTCAAAGGAGATCGTTAAATCACCTACTTATGTTACGTGAAGTAAATGTTTTAAATGGCTGCATTGGGTGAAATGAGATATACAAAGAATAGAGGCGTCCCTCTATATAATTTTTGTCGATAAACTTTAACATACATAAAACAAATATCAGAAATCGAACTCCTATTACCCAGCTGTAATAGTAATACGTGACTTCATCTGACTTTTTAAAGCCTTTTTTTATCTAGGCTTAAATTTTTTAATAATACCATTAAAGGAGTTTATCAATGAAACTTACCCGCGTTTAGAAATAATGGAGTTGCCCATACGGAAGGAAGCTCCATTGCAGGTTCCGAGTTCAGCTTCCCAGATGTTGGGGCATTGTCTGCCGTTCAAGTGGTTGTGGCGCACGGTGGAGGCGAACAGCTCAGTCGCACGGCCGTGGGAGCATGTGCTCACCCAACAACCAGGCTGAGGGTTTTTACCACCGTTAGGGTAGAAATCAGCGTCACCAACAGGATTGAAGATACCAAGGAGGTGACCATCTGTGTGGATAGCTTCAACGTATTGACCAGCATTGCGGTTCAAAGCGTTGCCGTTGTTATTCCAACCAGGGCCAGCAGGGTCAAGACCTAAAACAAAAATGTCACAAAACTTAAAATTGCCCTGCAGTCTGTAAGTGCTATAATTAAAATATAATTGTTTCATTTTAAGAACTTCAGAACAGAAATATGGAATAACAATTATTTATTTCCTGCTTTCGCTTTTATTATAACAGAAGTATAGATAATGTGCATAGTATCTTACCTGTAATACGGGCTATTTGACTTCCGACTCTACGTCCAGCATTGCCGACGACATGAGCACCGAGACTGAATCCAACTAAATGTACTTGGTTCCAGTTACCGCCACCGTTTCTGATTAACCAGGTGAGGAAGTCTCCGAGGTGTTGTCCCACACTGGGGACAGCATTAAAGGCTGCAGTGTAGCCTGAGTTCGCAGGACCGCGCCAGTCGACTACAATTACATTGCAGTCCATAACAGCTAGGAAGGCTGATGTGATGAGAGGGTTCATAGCAGTGTTTCCATTGTTGTTTAATCCGTGGACGATAACTTTCAAGGGGCGGTTACCATTGTAGTTGGAGTTTCTAATAGAGTTGACGTTGTTATGAGTAATGACTTGGGCGTTATTAGGATTACTCCTGAAAAAAAAATGTGTTCTAGTTATTAATCACAGTAATTAGATTCAGAGAAATGTGTCAGCGATATTTTTTTAACAGGACTGTAAGCAGTATTTATGTCGAAAATCGTAAGGTGAATGTGAAGGTGGTAAAAACTATTCAGGTGGATGACAAAGCAAAGCCTATTAAGGCATCTTCTATTACCAGACCAAGGAGCTAACCTGTTTATTAATGTATAGTACTAATAACTTAATATCTTTAGGGAATCATTAGGTAACTATGTAGGTACTGCATGAGTGTTTTTATAATAACTATGGTGAGATACGCTGATTAACTAAAAATTTCGAGTTACTCACGTATATATTCAGAAAAGCTCTACTAGTTTCGAGTCACGGAGTAGGCTGCTGAAGAGTCCCTCTATGACTCAAACCTAGTAGAGCTTTTCTCAGTGTATTTACGCGAGTAACTGGTGAGTTTTAGTTACTTCATAATTGAGGTAAACATAAAAAAGCAAGAAATGAAAACTAACCGAGTGAACAACCAGTACTGGTTGTTGGCTCCATTTCTGGTCGCTTCCAGTAGTTCTTCATTGACTGGCTCTTCAAGGTCCACTAGTACGGGTTTACCTTCACCATCAGGCATCCATATGTAACGACTCACTCCCTCCACGTAGTGGCTGTTGTCTCCAGGGATGGTGGGAATGGCATTGCCGGAGCACACTTGAAATTTATCGCATGTTAGATATAAATGTAGTTAAATTACTTACCCTCCCGTCGATTCCTTCTTTGGTTTTACAAACGTTAAGTATAGAAGATGATAACATAATGTATTCTCTGGTCTTCAGTTAGTATATGTAGAAATGGGATGATTGAAATATTTTTTTAAGCAAAAAACATTTTTTTTTATAAGACTGTAAAACAAAAAATTAATATACTTACAGGCTACGAGAGCCACCAATATAACGATGAACTTCATGCTTCAGTGTTTGTTTCTGTTACCTCTTCAAAGTCTTTTATAAAAACATGTTATCTCGTGAGGACATAGGTAATTAGTGGATTAAATTGATACACAGATTGTTTGTATCTTTTCGTTCCAATATTAGCTTGTCTTTCTAAATGTTATCGACGCGATTGGGGTAAAAGCACAATCATGAAAAAATATGATATTATAATGTATGTGTATACATTATGTGCTTCACGTAAATAATTTACAACAATATTTTTTTTTGGGTTGGTTTGTGGTGTATGAATGCCCGAAATACGGAAGTAAGGCCTAGGCCTTAAAGTATTCGGAGTCGCGGAGAACCTAACGGGTTACCGAGGCTCCGGCTCGACGTGCAGGAGAGGGAACGGGGTGGTTTTTAGTTAGTAAGAGTCTGACACTCCCTCCCGCTTCACCCAGGCGGGAGCAGTCATTCGATGATTTTCCCCCTTAAAAAAGGCAAAAGGTTGGACAAAAAATAAGTTACTTCAATAAGAAAAAAATATTTCAATACAATAAATGATTTGAAAATAATCATGCTTTCTTGACTTTATTATTTTTTTATACCACGACGGTGGCAAAGAAGCACACGGCCCACCTGATGGTAAGTGGTTAACGTGGTTTATGAAAGTTTGCGACACTTGGGACATTACATCCGCCTTGCCGATCATTAAACCTATTACTCTCCCTTCTTGAAGAACCACATATTGTAGCCTACTGGGAAAACCTCGACGAGGAGTTCATTCCACAATCATAGGTTTAGAGGGTCCGTAGGAGCAAATTTCTCTAAAACCAAACTGTATGGGACCATTATTCAAATTCTTTTATTGCATATCATGTGTACAATTTACCAATTGTACATAGTTACATGGGGTACACTTTCAACATGAAACCCGGCTAGGGCACGGCAACATATGGAGCTAAATATAATCTAATATACTACTACCAATACTTATTATATAATGCTATTTGACGCAAAAATATGATGGCGTCAGAATTGCGATCTCATACAAACATTAGAAAAGTATCGTTTTTCAAAATTTTAATTAAAGTATTGGATTTGACTCGTTTTCAACTACTACTATATTGAAAGAGAAAATGATTGCCAATAAAGTCATTTAAACTATATCAGTGCAGTTTCTTCTGTATCTAACTGCAAAATCTTAAAAATCATATTATAATTCAATACATTTCGTTTTAAACCTGGGCCCTAAAGATAATAAATAAGTGTTAATAAATTGCCATTAGAAGTAATATTTGTCTTCAACACACGAAAAAAAAGTGTACAATTAAATTAAGGATTTGTGTGAATATTACTCAGACCGTGCGAAACCAGGCCGGGACATTAGTTCATTAACACAGGTATAATGTACAGAAACCAAAAAATATTATTTTTTCATCATGCCATATAATTAATCATAATTATAGGTCCTATCATTTCGATAACTATTATTATCTTTCAAATATTTTTCGTTTGTCTTTATGACATTTTTTGATTTAAAGATGAATCGATTTTTATTGGATTGTGATAACAATTTAATTCATAAATAATTTTGAACAAATTTTCCTCAATAAGCACTGTGTCATTCGTATCTTATTCACACATTCGTGATTTTAACAGGAAAAATGCGAGTTCTGTAAAATTTACGTTTTGATTGCGTTTTCAGTGATTAATTATTATGTAATTTGATCAATTTTTAGTTTGTTGAACGATATTTAATGAATGATATTTGTGCCAGTATTAGTATTAATAAATGTTTATTGGTATATTGACAACAAATTAAAACTAAAATCACTTAAATCAAACAAGTAGTTTTTTATTTATTGGTGTTTTTGTAGTTCGATCGGGATTTTTTCAAAACCGAAAATGTTGAATATCTCAGAAACTAGCCACTTTTGGACCAGAGACCTCAGGGCTAATTTTCTAGGAAATTAGTTGTATTATCACCTCCCGAGAGGAATACGTTGAGTTACATGTCATATTACCTACTACCAGCATCAAGACATGTCTACATTATAATACTAGCTTCTACCAGTGGCTTCACCCGCGTTCCCGGGGGTAAAAAGTAGCCTATGTGTTACTCCACACTATAATCTACCTCCGTTCCATCCCGGTCTCTTCAGCCGGTTTGATGTAACACTTCGAATAAATATGCACAAAAATTTTCGCATTTATAATAGCAATTCAAGCTAATTTCGACCAACAGCGTAAGGTCCATTGCGGGCAACTTAACATTCGATAATCTTATGTTAGTTGTGTTTGGTACAGTAACTGTGTCGAGTCGCACAATTGAGTTTGTTTTTGGGAGAAATACTTTTTCGGAATAAAATATACCAGTGTGACGTAAGGATATTGAAGTATAATCATACCATCGTAATCGCATTGGTAGTTTTTGCGTGATGCGTGAACATACAGACAGACAAACAAATTTTTTTTTCAGTATCCGTAACGTTTTCCACTACATTACGTAATTACAGTTATTCAGTGTTATTATTAAATAACTTTCTTGTTGCCTTACATTGTGTATATTTTGTATGATTCGTGAGTAGGAAACTGATTAATGCGCCATATAATGTTTTATATGGCTGCCTTGCTCGCCGAGTGGTCGCAAGTGCGCATCGAACCCGAGACCCCTTGTTCTCGGGCTCGATTCCGGCTGGGGCGAAGGATTACTGGGTTTTGTGCTCGGTATATGACAATAGGTTCACCCCCTATTACATGGGTCTCATAACATAAATAGTGAAAAGTGGGTGTTACGTTGTACAGTGGCATTTAGTGTCGTAATATGCACAGGCGTGATGTTATATTATGCTTATAATGTTTTCAATTGACTTAAATTAAAGTAAGGTATGTTTATTTTTTTAACAATCTATTTCATTGATTCAAGTATTTAGTACTTACTTTATAATAATCAAATGGCTAAGTAGGTAAAGATAATGTTTCATTGTATTATCTAAGTGGGTACCTACCTATTTTGTTTTATATTTAAATGATTATTTATTTATTTATTTATTTATTGACAGAGATCGGTCAGCGTGAGATGGAATAATTCTGTTCCTTGCGCCCAAAGGACGTAAAGTTGATAGTACGACATGTTCAATACTACCGCCGTGTCGTGTTTCATGATCTAACATTAGTTATTATCTTTTATTATGTAGTTGGAAATTACCTGACCTCTTTTGTCTAATGCCGAACTGACTGAACTATAGTCGTTGTAATGTTTTTAGGAAACGTTAAAATGAACCGTCTTTCTTTTATTTCTGATGCTTTTTTTTTAAACAAGAAATAACCCTTATGATGAAACCTATTCTTATTTATAACAAAGCTGCAACCTGCAATATAGTTTTATTTCTCAAATAGAAGATTCGACTCTCTGCTCAGCCATACCATTATTTAAATGTATGCAGCAAGCACTTTGATTGTTATGTTCTAATAAAATTTAATTCAGTGTTTCAATCCTGTACCTTCTCCCAACTTGATCGTCGTTCATTATGAGTGTAGTTCGATGTGTTTTTGGAAATAAAATTACAGCAAATGACTAAATATCATGCCTTGTGATCAAATTGAACTAAGCCTCTAATCGATAATGAGGTAAATCACGCTCATTACATGAGTATTTGCCAGGGTCAATTTCCAGATCGGGCACACATTTTAGTGATGTCTGGTGCTCGGTTGTTTCGATGTTGTTGGATAATCATTTATTTCAATTAGACTTGATGGCACTCAAGAAGGCTTCTGAACTTCAAACAAAATTAAAAGTGTCAGTCTATCGGTCAGTCCTCTAACGAAACGTTTTTGTCAGGCCCCTATATTTCGAAACTCAGATGAAGGTCTTCCAGGAAAGGGGATTAAGTAAAGGTAGCAGAATTTTGTGGTAAATAAACTAACATTATTCTGTTTTTTTTTATTTAATCTGAATACCTGTAATACGATTAAAGGCCACAGTAGGTACTATTTTTATGAAATTAAATAAAACACTTTCATTCAAACATTTCTTTAATTCATTGTTACCGTATTGACATTATTTTAATTTATGTAGGATTTATAGTTTAAAAAGGAGCACTTGATCCGGTTCTCAGAGCGTAAAGACCATTTCTGGAAATAAAAGATAGTTATAGCATATTATTTTTCTTAATAATTGAATATATTTTGTTATTTGAGTACTTAATATGTATTAGATTTAAAATTCAAAGTAACAGCGTAAAGTCGAGTTGGGAAGTAGTTGTTACAATTAATGTTTACTCCTATGATTATGGCTACGCAAATTAAAACGTTCTGCTTGCCCTTCGGTGATACGTCTGCTCGTTTAACAATAATATAAAATAGCCTTTGAGAACAGTTATTTAATCAAATGAATGTTACTTACCCACGCTTGTTCAAGAGTGCGTTACCCATGTGCAAGGAAGCTCCATTGCATGTTCCGAGTTCAGCTTCCCAGATGTTGGGACACTGTCTGCCAATCAAATGATTGTGACGAACAGTGGCGGCAAATAGCTCCGTAGCACGACCATGAGAGCAGTAGCTAGTCCAACAACCAGGTTGGAAGTTTTTACCACCATTAGGGTAGAAGTCAGCGTGTCCGCTGGGGTTCATTATACCAAGGCCGTGACCATCAGTGTGGATAGCTTCTACGTATCTGCCGTTACCAGCAGCTAATCGGTTAGCGTTATTATGCCATCGATAGCCGGCGGGATCCAAACCTGGCATGGAGTAAAAAATAATCAGGCATATACCTATAATTTATAGAACGCAGCAAGCAGTAACTTTGTTAGAAATAATTATTTTACCGGTAATACGGGCTGGTTGATTTCCGACTCTACGACCAGCATTGCCGACGACATGAGCACCGAGACTGAATCCAACTAAATGTACTTGGTTCCAGTTACCGCCACCGTTTCTAATTAACCAGGTGAGGAAGTCTCCGAGGTGTTGTCCTACACTGGGGACTGCATTAGCGGCGGTGCTGTAGGCTGAGTTAGCGGCAGCGCGCCAATCGACCACAATTACATTACAGTCCATGACGTCAAGGAAAGCCCGTGTGATGAGAGGGTTCATTTCGGTGTTTCCATTATTATTCCATCCGTGGACGATAACTTTCAAGGGTCGGTTACCATTATAGTTAGAGTTCCTAATCGAGTTGACATTATTGTGGGTTATGACTTGGGCATTAAGGCGGTTACTCCTGAAATACACAAACGTGTAATGTCATTCCAAATGTGAGTAATTTTATTTACATAGTCACTTTAGTAAAATAAAATGTATTGAGACGTGATAGAGTAGGTAGAACTTGTTTAGTAGTCACGTAATATGTTTACAAACCGGGTGAACAGCCAGTATTGGTTGTTTGCTCCATTTCTGGCTGCTTTCAGTACTTCTTCGTCAACTGGTTCGTCGAGGTCAACCAGTACCGAGTTGCCTTCAGCATCAGGCATCCACACGTAGCGGCTCACTCCCTCCACATAGTGACTATTGTCTACCGGTATATCACGAATAATATGGCCGGAGCATACTAAAATAACGTAAATAGAGTTAGTGATTATTTACCATTTTAAATAGTAGAATACTGTAGCTTAAGTTTAAGACAAATATCCTGTAATATTAATGTATGTATTTACTAAAGGAAAAGAATAAATAAATAAATATGTACAACTTAAGAAACTAAAACCAAACGAGAAACGTCATATTATTAACATTAATCAATTGAGATATCGCTGATATAGATTAGGTATGACTGAAGGTTTTTAGAGGTATGTTGTAGTTGTAGCTAATGCAAATGAGTGCTATTCATTTGAAAGTGGTAAAACGTTGTTGGCGCACTCCTATCAGTTCGATCAACCCTTTATTTGAATGTCTGCTGGCACGAACATGATTTTTAAACAAATTTTGCGACTCACGTGAGTCGAAACATGTTTTATTATTTTTCTTAAGGAGGAAATATGGGGGTTACCGGAAAGCTTACGGGAGTTTTCAAAATCGGCTAGTTTGTATATGTGGTCATGTGCTCTTTCCGATTTCCATTTTAAACCTTTGTAAGTACGTGCGCCGCTCGTGCCGCCATCGTAGAACAAGTTTTAAACAAAAATAATAATTAAAACTTTAATAGATATCTAACTCATATTATTAAGATTAGAAGAATTATACCTGAGACCATTGCCTAAGTTATGTTTTGTTATGAGCACCGTCACTACTATTGCACTCCATTAAAGTGTAAAGTTCTCGTCAAAACAAATAATTCAAGCAAAACACGGGGTCATAGGTAGAAATTCTCGAGGAGATCCCTCGACTGGCCCTCGGCTCCATTATCAGATCGACTCTAGACCTTCATCAGATTGAATTGGTTTTAAATACTTAATAAAAAACAGTTGTACTAGTCGCTTCTATAATTTTTAAAAGTTTCGCTCGGTTCCCTGGGATCCCATCATCAGATCCTGATCAAATGATAAGCCTACCCTTTCAAATAGAAATAGAATTGTTGAAAGTGGTCCAGGCGTCTCCGAGAACGTCTCTGAGTAACAAACATTAAAAAAAATACAGTCGAATTAAGAACCTCCTCCTTTTTTAATTCGGTTGAAAATAGTGGCCAAAACAATCTTTTTACAATATCTCTTTTCTTGAACATTTTGACTACAAAAGTAAACTATCCACGATTTTCTACAATTTATGTCTAATAGATTACTAATATTGTAGATTAATTATAAGCATTTTCGTTAAAAAATACCCACTATGACATATCGATGAGTGCTGAAGACGAAATCTCCTTTGTGCGGTTCATCAGATACAGTTAAGGGCAGGATATTAGGGCAGGTACCTAAAGTGTGTATCACAATGACATGAGCATTAAACCTATAAACTATTAAAAAATCGAGCCGCTTGCTCTACTTTCACGTGGTGTGGAAAATATTTTATTTCCCAAAATGTTCGTAATTTTTTTTTGCGGTGCTTAGGTACCAAAACTACTTATACATATTACAAAAAAGCTATCCAATAGAAAATTGTGAGTACATAAGACATAAATTGTAGAAAATTGTAAGTAGTTTAATTTTGTACTCAACATCTTTCTCGTTAAATTTACAGAAAAAGAGATATTATAAAAAACTGTTTTTGACTGCCATTTTTTCAAGATGGCGGTTAAAAACAAAGCACACGCACAAAGGTGCAAAATGGAAATCCGAAAGAGCACATAATAAACTCCCAGAAAACAATTTTACCAATTTGCGGAACTATTATTATCGAAAACCACGGAATGACAATGTTGTAGGTAATACATGTCTATGGCAAGTGAAGTATATATTTTATTTCAGTTTGAAGTATTATAGACTATGGGAAAAAAATATTACATTTAAAAACATTGAACGACTTTCTGAATTTTATATCTTTAATATTAAAGAGGTCAATTAGAAAGAAAATAAAGAACTGTAGAAAAGAAATTGTAGATCTTTTTATTACCTTCAAGTTCAACTTTCTCATTATTTTACTGACAAGAGTTGTAAAATTTGTTAAATATGAAATAAAATGCTCTCTCCAATTCTATATGATGACCCACTTCGACACATCGTGTTTCATATTTCTAACAAATTAATGTTTCCTATTTGTTTTCAATTCTAAAAAAATAAGTACATTTTCAATAAACAAAGCAACCCTAATCAGTTTATACATACATACACTTGATATTATAACTAATTGGCGTAAGTTTAAATATATTAATTGAGTTTACGGTACTTACATGCTGCGAGTGCCGTCAGAACAACGATGGACTTCATATTATTGTGTTGACTTATTGCCACCCGGTAGGGGTTTTTATAAAAAATGATTATCATGTATTGATAGGTTTATCTGATGATACCTTATTCTATCTACTTTTGTGTCAACGGAATTTCCCATCTAGTCTTTCAAAATTGTCTCGTATATTTTTTATTCCATTGATGTATTTTTGTTATTATGTTAACATGTAGGTGCGACAAAATGTTGAGCTTACGATAACCAACATCTGCCATATATTCATATTTCGAAATCTTGTCGACAGACAGACGGACACCGGAGTCTTAGTATTTGTGTTCCGTTTTATTTTGTTTATTTTTTGCTTTTTTTTTTTTTTTAGTCTGTATGTAAGCCGACACTCCTTTATAATAATTATGTTTCTTAATAAAATTAAATAAAAAGTCCTTTGTTAAATTATTTTTTTAATTGATTTACATCATTGCTTCCATTATTTCCAACATCTGGATGAGTTTTTAGTAGTTTAGTAGCATCTAAAGATTTAGAAGTACACCATTTTTTTTAGAAAATCATATGTAAATAAAACGCAAAATAGAACAAAAATGAAAAACAAAATAGAACAAAAAATGTAAAACAAAATAGAACGAACCAAATAGAAAATAGACAAAATATTCAGAAAACATTCAGAACGAAGTTTGAACTCGAGTGTCCGTGTGTAGAGGGCGTTTGCTCTCCCTAGTAAGCTTTTTTATATGCAATGGCAAAATTTTGCGTCGTATTTTTATTCATTGAAAATATAGACAAAACGACATTTTCTGAAAACAAAACCAAGTAAGATTGATTAAATGCCCCCGAAACCGTTCTCTCGAGATCGTTGATATATTTATATACACATATACAAGAATTGCTCTTTTAAACGTATTAGATTATTCGGAAAGTAGAAACCGTACTGTAAAAAGGAGCACTTGATACAGTTCTTATAACGTGCTTTTCATACATGAGGATGCGGGTTCGAAACTTACCAACGGCAGGTAACAATGTGACTTTTTCCGAGTTTTATGTTCTAAGATTATTCAGACACCACTGTTAACGGTAAAGGAAAACATCGTGAGGAAACCTGGGCTTATAATTTCTAATTATAAGTTTGAAATCACCAACCCGCATTGAGCAAGCGTGGTGATTAATCCCCAAACCTTCTCCGTGTGTGCTCAGCAATGGACACTTATAGGCGGTTGATGATGTGATGTGATGTGGATGAACCATAATGTAGATGAAGAAGGTTTTAGGCTACATAACATCACGCTGCAACTAATAGGAGCGAAAAAATTATGGAAAATGTGGAAAAACCGGGGAAGATATACATCTTTGAGGGCTTCCGTTGCTTGCGCAGCGAAAACAGTTCAAGATACCAAAAAAATATGTTTAAAATAAATTACTGAAATGATTTAAAAAAAATGTCCGCAACGTAAATTAATATGTCTATAATTTTAAGGTTAACTCATTAGAACCGTTTTATTACCGTATGGTAATAAAATGTGGTCGAAATTAATGCATTATTACCAATTAAGTATTTGTTAGAGTTGTATCAACATCATAATATTAATCTTTATCCAAATAATTGTGTTATTGTTTGACATCACTTAATTTCAATGAACACCTTAGAAGATATTACAATTTTAAAATAACTCCGATATAATTTTCACACGCGCCGCTTGAATGATGTGCAAGACATGACGTTTTTTTTAATTAAATTCGTGTGGCTTTTCCCGCCTGGACGAGGCGGGAGGGAATGTTCGACTCTTACTGACTAAAAACCACCCAGTTCCTACTTCTGCCCTTCGATGGCAAGTCCTCAGCGGCTCCGTATCGGCATCAGCCCTATTGGGCCCCAATAGGGGTGGCCTGATGGCTCTTTGAGGCGCACGCGAAACTCGACGCGCCGTACTATCGAGTCTGGTTTTGGTTGGGCGGCGAGCTACCCATGCTCGCCGTGCACAGGCTCGTGCTTACGGTGGCCGGAGATCGTCCCGCGATCCCCGACGCCCGGAGTGTCCTTCGCGACCGACGCCTGGGTTATGAAGAGGCAGCGATACGCTGCCTCACGCGTCCTGCCTCCTCCTTAGCTAGCATGACTGCTTCAAAACATAACTAGCCGGCGGGCGAGGAGAGGTGTTGCTTGCGGGCGACGCGGAGGGGTGTATGCAACGTTATTTGTTTTTGCTAATAATATCGTCGTGTACTTTTTAAATACAATTTCATTTTGTTTTAAGGATAATATTTTGGTTCTAATAGTTCCAAAATTTATAGCACTTTTTTATTTTGATGTATATTATATGTATTTATAGTATTGTTTGTGTTGAGGATAGTATTTTGTTTCTTATAACGCAGAAGTACTTTAAAATAATTATGTTCCTTTAAAAACTTAAAACAAATATGTCTGAGATAATTAACAGAAATTGCCGCGGACAAAGTTATGAGTAATAGATGAGGTGATTGTTTGCAAAAATAAATATGATGCAAAATAATTATTCCACGCGGACGAAGTCGCGGGCACAGCTTGTAATGTATAAATAGAAGATAGATTGAGTTGATGATACCATATTCCAAATACTTTTTTGAAAATATTGTTTCCTGCCACCTGTTGGGTCTTTTAAATTATCTTGTGGTTTTTCCTTTTTATCGATATGCTTCTTTAATGATGTGAGATAAAAAATGTATAACAATTGTTGTGTTTACGATAACATCACATCAATATGTGCTGTCAATACAGATGGTAAGGTGTTATTAATCTCAATTTTTACTTAAAATCCATTTCAACATTTTAGTGAGACTATTGAATTAAACTTTAAAAAAGAAAAGAAACTGATATGATAAGGTACATTGTTCACGAAATCACTCGTCCGTCATATGATAGTCGGCAAAGAGTATATGTCTAAAAGTTTCACAATGCATTTTATTGCAATTCTCAAGGGTAATTTTATTATTATACCACTTTAGGGAAACAGAGACAAAAGTTCCCTAAGATCGGAAAAGGAGGATCCTCCGACCAGGCGAAGTGTTGTGCCTGGCGGGTTTTTTGCTCAACAGTGGTCCATTGGGATTTTCTATCGGTGTTAATTCGCATGTAAACTTCACATGTGCGATCTAGGATTTTATTACATGATCCGTTGATTTGTTTTCATTGATGGTCTATGTATGCGTGAGCTTCTACATCTAACATCTTTGACCACCACACACACCACATTTAGTAATATCTAAGCTTAGTTGCACCACAGAAAATAGTTATAGTATTCGTTAATTTTAAATGTATTAGATAACAGTTACAGCAAAATGTGTTGCACTTGCGAATTCATTAGCTTTAAAGTTAAAAGTATGCAAGTCAAATGAGGTGTGATTTTCCCCAAATATCAAATTTCGGTAATATTTTAAAACACGGAAATACTAAAGATAATCGTAAAAAATACCGAGATTTGCACTGAAATTTGCGATATTTTTCACGATATTTTTTTATTTCATGATAAAACCTCCTTGGATTTGATCATGATTTGATGAATAAATAAAGATTATTTAAAAAATATATTTTTGGTGCTGTCATCAGTGTACCTCGGATTGTAGCAGAGGAGCTACCAATCACCGCGCGCCCGTTGCAGTCAGTGTATACCTAAGCTCATAAATCCAAATAACTTTTGGCGACATTCACGTGCTTGTAACTCTTGACTGCAACGGTAGTTGAGCGGCTGGTACTATCTGCTCATCCTTCAAAAAGGTAGAACTATTACTTATAAAGTTTTTAGTGGTAGCAAAATGAGTTATCGAAACTAGCGTGACCTCCTCTACTATTTGAATTTGATATGTTATTGCGTCTATACTTCTTTTTCTATTTATACAAGCAATATCATTTCTTTCGTCTTTAGAATTGGTTTCTGCGAATATCTCTTGTAACAGGGACATGCTGTTTAGAGTTTCAGATCAGGTTTATTCAACTCGTTTGACAATTTGACAGATGTATATATGACACTAACTTTAACACTAACCAGAGAAAAGTGAGTGGTTACAGTTATAGTTAAAGTTATGACGTTATATAACTGTTTGTCAATGTCAATTGGTGCAACATGTTTTTGACCTGACCGATATTTTAACAGAAATTATGTTTTTTATTGTTAAAGTAAGTTGGTATAACCTAGCCTAACTATTGCCTCTTATAAATCTTACGGAAAACCTCCTTGATATTTCTCAGATGAAAATATTTAAATCACTAAGCTTACTGCATAATATCTATTGTTTCTGCACATTTTTGTTTTCATAACATCACGTATAATCTTGGAAATTACTGATTGAGTGGAAAAGATAATATTTTTGATATTATACCTCTATATACTTACTTGAAATAAAGAGGTTCTCGAGAGAGATAAGTATTAATTGTATTATAATCTTAGTTGTGAATTCATTGAAATTCGATTACTGATTATTTTACGAGTGCTTTGTGCACCAAGAAACTGCCGTTGCTCGTCTCTCCTCAGTTTCAAAGCACCCCCTAACTGCCTCAGCAGGTATTGGAATACTTGGTGTCAGCATTTCGAGCGACGTCCAGTTGCGCGGTCATCTAGAGGATAAGGCCAAACACCAAGCTTCCTCGAGGCAGTATTTCACCCCGGCCCACCGCCTGCTTCTATATAAGGCGCAGATTCATCCACATCACATGGAATACTGTTCTTATATTTGGCCGGGGCAACCCAGTACCAGCTTTTTCCTCTGGATTCAGCGGCGTGCCGTTTGGATTATTGGATATCGGGATGTTTCAAACCGGCTGGACACTTTGGCAATTCGCAAAGATGTAGCTTGTGCATTTTCTATAGTAGCTAGTGCTTATACCACGGGGAGTGCTCTGAGGAATTGTTTAAGGTGATACCTGCCGCATCTTTTCGCCATCGACCCTCACGACAGCATATGCATCCCCATCATATAGATGGTTGGCAGGCCATAAACGCTGTACCGCATACAAGGTTTTCGTACCAAATTTAAGTTTAACAAAACTTTGTTTTGCGTATTTTAATTTAAGTGGATTAAGTTGTAATGTCATTCGTCGAAGGGGTGGTATCTGGAAATAATAAAAAGTACTCACGTACCTATGTATTTTAGATTGAATTGTTGTCTTTGCATTTCATGTGATACTTTGTCATATGTATCTATTTAAAAACATCTTAATTTGTTCTCTCATTTTCTCATACTGATAGATCACTAATTAAGAAGACGTTCAAAAATGAGAAAAGAATATAGGTAAGCTTTTAATGACTTTTTGAATCAATAATATTAATCAATGAATCACAACAACCGCTTATAAATTATCTTTGCAGTAAATAATTATGTGAGTTCCGTAGGTCCGATAAAATGTCTTACGAGTCCAGATTTAAAGATAATTAAATTTGTTGTTTAATTATGATAAATAAAATAAAGTGACGTATAACTTGATGGTAAGCAATCGGCGCTGCCTATGAACGTTCGCAACTGCGTTGCCGGCCTTTTAGGGAGTGGGAATTTGGAAATTGGGGATGAAGAGTGGGGATTGGGTCACTGGCGTCACTGGTAACCTCAATCACACGACAAATTATATAACAAAATCGCTGTGAGGCGACGTTCAGACGAGCTGGCTCTTTCATGCTGAAGCGTGTTTTTTTTATTTAAGTGTGGTAGGGTATTTCATGGTTACTTTTGAAAACTAGCGGCTCTTCGGCATTTCCCGATGTTCCCGGTGAATGTTTCAAATTTTTCATTTCCTAAGAATAAGAAACATGGCAAAGAAGAATTATTCCATTTTCTTTAGTAGTTAGGATATTGCGCATACAGAATTGTATTCCCTATGTTGTTGTACAAATAAAGAGTAAGCGTAAGAGAAAAGAGTAAGAGTTGTACACTTCAGTGCCTTTCTTTACTTTATTCTACCTAATTATTATCGGCATTATTAGCAATGTGTCGGAGGTATTTGTTCAAGTTTGTTAGGAACCTTTATATCATTTACGAATCATAATATCAAGCTTTTTGTTATAAATATGAAGTAATATTGTTACGTAATAAAAGTGTATATTATTGACTTTAACTGGGCCTAGTCAAAATACTAAGATTTTACGATATTTTTTATTAAGATACGAAGATTTCCCTAAAAAATGATCCATATAATACGAAAATCCTAACCTACAATCATAGCTACACGGCTACAATCCTAGAGGTGTAGGTAGTACCTAGCCCCCGCCGTTGAACGCCTAATAGTGGGAATAATATAATTTATCATCAGTTTAACTTTTTTCACTTTTTAATCTTTCAAGCAAAATAATTACAAAATCGTTACATATTATGTGTAACTCATTAAAGGAGCATACATTTGTAACATCAATACACATTTGTAATACAAAAGTATACTGAATGTATGCATAAGTATATAGAATAGGTACGTATTTTGATATAAAAAAACGTTTTACCATATAACATCTCATGGGTATGAACCCGTTGCCAAAGAATCAAATAGATATAATTATAATCCCAGACTTTATATTGTGTGACTATGACTATTGTGACTTCACAAGATTTCCGGGTGGGTAGTACTTAACTTTATCGTATCATTTCCTAAACTTAACTTTTTTAATTCTTTCAGTACCACGTCAGTGCACTGGGTGAACCCACTGTCAGTTTATATATACAAAAGGATGGAACCATACAAAATTAAAAACAGACGACGCGATTGATTGCAAGGTAAGGTGCGGTGCAATACTTGGGGGTCGTTCTGAATTTTTTATAAAAATCTATGTCAAGTTATTTTTTTAATAAATAATCTGATCCAGCGTTTCTCCAGTTGCGGCCCTCCCTTAATGAACCTGCTGAGTCGGTATATTTTATTGGTAATGACATACATTGATAATGACAAGGCGCTTAGCTGCTAACTGCTATCTGGCCTGATGTGGTCATTTTTCTATTAATCAACTTTGTTACCCTGTTTGGGTGCAACAGCCGGGCGTGTACTACAATATAATCGTAGCTCGTAGCGTGTAGTCCATAGCGCGTACTTTATAGTGCGCAGTCCGTAGTGCGTATCGCGTAGTCCGTAGAGCGTAGCAGTATCTTTCAATATTCAAAGCATTCTAATCGTGGACTCAACTCAAAAATCGTGAGTCGGTCGCACAAACCATACTAATTCAAAATGAGCATTTTGGTCATTTTGTCACCATAAAACTATTGTATACCAGAAAAGTAACATTATGGGTTGAACTTATTGGTCATATGACCAACAGCACAATGGCTAACTAAGGAAATAAGATACTTGCCTCTCCATGAAACAATGTTCTGAACTCTCCTAACGTCTTATCGTTAATGTAACGTTCTTGTTGTTTTTACACAGAATTCCATGTACATACCTAGTTGAAATACTTTCTAGAGACATTAACACAGAACATAGAGAAGGAACTAGAAAAACACATTTTAGAACAAATAAAACGAGTTGAGTAAATTTAAGAGCAATTTAATAATTTTAACTATTCAGATTCTTATTTAAAATTGTAATATCATTATTCAGATGTCCACATTTTGTTAAGGTAGAGTTGATTGTTTAGAAAGGCCACTTGATCCCGTTCTGAGTGCGAAGAGACCGTTTCTGCAAAGTAAAGCAATGAGCAATTAAATATGTTATTCAGATTTCAAAATTACGACTTACTGAAACTGCACTTAGTAGAACACAAAATAAGTGAGTCTCTAATAACGACTAACTTTAGCAGTGAGTAATTGTAAAGATCAATATTTCTTTTGGATTATTTAACGTACAATATTTTCAGTGCCAACGTATGATGTAAAGCCAGTAGGGTGTTAAAATAATTTGTAGGATAATTTATTCATCAGTCGTAATTAGAGTTTAATAATAAAATACTTTGAAACTTACCCGCGTTTGGTAACAATGGAGTTACCCATGTGGAAGGAAGCTCCACTGCAGGTTCCGAGTTCAGCTTCCCAGATGTTGGGGCATTGTCTACCGATCAAGTGGTTGTGGCGCACAGTGGAGGCGAACAGCTCAGTTGAACGACCGTGGGAGCATGTGCTTATCCAACAACCAGGCTGAGGGTTTTTACCACCGTTAGGGTAGAAGTCAGCGTTAGCAATAGGGTTGTGAATACCAAGAATGTGACCATCGGTGTGGATAGCCTCCACGTATTGAGCTGCGTTGCTGTTCAAAGCGTTGCCGTTGTTAGACCAACCAGGGCCAGCGGGGTCCAAACCTATAACGAAAATGTAAATTAGATTCTCACAAATGTTACAAGACGTATTCACATAATAGTTATGATAAAATGTCAAATAATTACCAGTAACACGTGCAGCGCGACCACTAACTTGCCGTCCAGCATTTCCGACTACGTGAGCACCCAAACTGAATCCTACGAAGTGGACTTGGTTCCAGTTACCACCAGCTGTGTTGATGAGCCAATTGATGAAGTTGCCGAGGTGCTGGCCTACACTGGGGACACCAGCGGCGGCAGTGTTGTACGCGGAGTTAGCAAGAGCGCGCCAGTCTACTACGATGACGTTGCAGTCCATTACAGCAAGGAAGGCAGAAGTAATGAGTGGGTTCATGGCAGTATTTCCATTGTTGTTCCATCCGTGAACAATGATTTTCAAGGGCCGGCACCGTTGTAATTAGAGCTCCAGATGGTGTTTGCGTTACCATTAACAATGACTTGAGCGTTGTTAGGGTTACTCCTGAAAGGTAATTTAAAAGAATTGGTTTAATTAAAAGGGTAACTACCCTTAAACTCTATGATTTGGTATTATAAAACAATAGAAATAAAATAATATAACACAATGTTGTATTGTAAAATATATGTTCTAAATGATTTAAAGACATCGTAACGATAAAATCTTTAAATAACTGACACAACGACCATCTTACTTTAGTCATTGATCGTCGATGTAGGCCGAAAACTTTTGAAGGCACATCGTCCGCTAGCGTCGTATCGGTAATACTGACTGTGTTGACAGTGAATGCGTTTTTCGAATAAAATAAAGAACTGTTTCATTTGCGATGTAGAAGACAATGATTTAAACTTTAGAAGGTTACCTGGTGTATACCAGTATGCGTTGTTGGCTCCGTTCCTAGAGTTCAGCAGAGCTTCATCGACTGGCTCATTGAGGTCAACAAGAACAGGTGTTCCTTCACCATCAGGCATCCAGATGTAGCGGCTCTCTCCCTCAACATAATGCTGTTGTCTCCTGGGACGGTGGGTAGAGCGTGGCCGGAGCACACTAAAAAATGATTAATGTAAAATTTTGTCGTAAAATGATGTGATATAAAACGAAAAAAAGTCCTGATTACGTTGAATAGTTGATAAAAAAACATATAATATAAATTTAAATAAATGAAATTCTTTCCTCCTTCCAAAATGTTATATGTAGAACAAAATAGAAGGTAAATACTAACACGCCACCAAAGCTGCTACTACAACCAAAATCTTCATGTTCACGAGACCAATGGTTACTGCATGTAAGTTCTCGATGGATATCCGTTTTTATAAAACGTGTTATCAAAATGATTGTTTCAATCAGGATTAATTAATCTATTGATTCAGTAAACAGATTTATATTACAGATATCTACGATAGAAAAGCAAATTACCGTTTGTTTACATTATTTTCAGTACGTTAAGTTAAACGAAGGGACAAAAAATGTGTTTATGATTAATGGTTTTTATCATTTAACACGTAGCTTTTCTCGGTGTTTGCAGCCATGATTTTGCATAGTTGAATTTTCGTTAATTTATTGAACCTTACCTTGCTTTAAAAGCGTGTTTCACTTTAGAGACGTGCAGAGTAATAAAGCAAATATTTATGGTAATATGAAAGTTTATATTACCTAAAACAATATTTATAGTATTAGTATAATAATATTACATGATAATAATTGATAAGACATACCGCAAGACAATGGAGACTAGAACGACTAAACAAACTACCACCTCATGTTATGCGATATAATTACAAACATGTTATGTAATAACATTAGTTTCTTGATAATAGATACTTAATCCGCAAATAAATACTAGACAATGCTCAATGTTATCTCAACTCTCAAAACGTAAAGCTTTAAGCCTTTTATAAAAAACGGAATAATTGAAGTTATATTGTGGTAAATCTTTATCTTTCCTTTTTTGGAATCAAAGGAGGGATGATGTTATGTCAAATGTTAGACAGTCAATTTATTTATGATTCAGTTCCCCCCACGACTTCGTTCGCGTATTATTATGACTTCTGACCGAATTTGGATATTTTAATTAGTCTTTTCGAGGTTAATTGCAATGCTGTATAACAAATCTCATCAGAATCGTTACAGTACCTAAGTTATAATTTAGTATACATCCCTGTATAATTAGCTTTCTGATATACCTATGAAACAAAGACGATTTCAAGTTAACTGAAAATTTCATTCATGGGTTTCTCTCTTTAGAATGCTGTCAACTAAATAGTTGACAGCATGTTATGTATTTACATACCTTAATATTATATCATGTTAGCAAAATAAATAAATTGTCAATGATCCACTGGCATAAAACCAACTTGTCAAAAATGAGATAAAATCTATTCTTCACGTTATATATTTATGTGTGTCTGTTTGTTTGTCCGTCTTTGACGACAGAGTGGGCCTAGAAATTGACGTCATATTATTTATTGAATGGAGATATGTCTATAGTTGAAAGGATGGATACAGAACATAGGCTACTTTTTGTCTCTTTCGAACCCCTCTTTTGATTTTCCCTGAAACTTGTATAGAGCATTTCGCAATTTTCAAGATAGAAATCTAAAAATTGGTATGCGGGTTATTTGTGAGCAGCGTAAAAATCATGCAGCCCATCTTTGATATGAGCGTTAGCGAAACCGTGAGCAGAAGCTAGTTTATGAAGAAAATGTATTTAGTTAGGTAATTGAAATCCAATCATCCTGGTGCAGCTAAATACTATAACATAAGCTTTTTATTTGGTATGCTTTTACGTGATGTTAGTACAGGTAAAAATAAGTAACCTTGAGATAAAACAAGAATAAGTGAATAAACGCCGTAATTTAAAAAAAATATGATTCATAGATGAAATATTATTCATTTTGTTGTTCTACGACACGAGGCGCAGTTAGAAACACATTATTGTGAGCACGGGTATTTTGTCTCATAGAAAATGAAGATAAAATGATCTATATGATTCCTGTGCTGAGTAGGTAGACTCTACATCGTTTCATACGTAAATCTTTTTTGAAGTGTTGCTCACATTGCCAATATCTCATTTACGTTATTATCATTGTAAATGATGAAAAAATGAAGTCCTCATCCTACTAGAAGAATAATTATATTTATTTCTAAAAATTTACTCTCAATACACATAGATGCAGTAGAAAGGTATGTTAGGTCTTTACCTATGAAATTGCCGTTCCGCAGTACTGGCCATTTCAAATCAAAATAATTTTTGTTTGGCTAAGAATTCTCATTTCAAATTAATTTTATTTTGAAATTACGGACTTTTTTCCCAGAAGTAGTCATTTGTTTATTGATTAGTGTTACATTTTCATCGTATTTCAATCTTACATAAATTATGTCACAAAATTATTTGTGTTTTATTTGGTTGTTTAATTTTTGCACATAATTGGCAATTTATGACTGATAGATATATTGAGAGCATCTGCCACTTTTGTTAGCCCAGTTTCATCTGCTCCACTATTAGCTGTGTTCACCTTTAGCGTGTAAACTTCCTTCTGTTTATGCCGTCTTCCTCGGTTTTCATTCAATTTTGATTTTCAAGCCGCCTATCTTCTCTTCTCTACTAAATATGACTCCTAAGAATATCTACGCCGCACGAATTTTTGTACGAACTTTGAAGTCCAATTATAGCGTGTCTTAACATCTTAGTTAATTTAAAATAATATTGTGAAATATTTGTAAAGTACTTACGAAAGTTAATTATTGAGATTTAGTACGATTTTAAAGATATCTCATACCAATTACATATGATTGATTGATTGAAGAATGACGTTTTAATATCAGCCATTGATCTAAATGCCACAATGATAAGTCTATGTGTATTGTGTGTGGTCCTATTATTTTTAACCAACTTCAAAAAAGGAAGTTTATAAATTCGACCCGTATGTATGTAATATTTCCAGAACAGCCCAGTTTTCATATTTATGTTAATCTATATCAGCGTCTGAACAAATCTGAGAAATTTCAAAAGTATATATGTAATGTCTCTATGTTTTTATGTTTGTGTTCGCATATCTCCGGATCTACAAGACCGATCTAATTTTTTTACTAGATATTGTTCAACTTACGGATATTGCAAGTTAACTAACCTACCTACGAATTATAGGAAAGTAAGAGTGATGAAATTAAAGCATACACATTTATTTAACCAAACACGTTACCCCTCCCCACATTATAATATTTTAGGTTTTATTTTTTTAATATTTTTATTATTGTTAATTAATGGTAGTTTTTTTTCTTTTCTTGTTGTCAGGTAAAACTCAGAATAAATGAATTTTTAGCCCTGAGCGAACGGAGGCACGAAGTTAGTCTGGAACGAATAGATACCGGATTGACTGAAAAGTAACAGATATCGTGTTAGTAATTAGTCACTACATCACTTGTTATAGGAGATCTTAACTGAGTCATATTAAAATATTCTCACCCGGTCTTATCTCCGATGCCACCGAAAACTACTCCCTTATCTCCAGAGCATGTTTGAGCAACAGCTTCCTCGTAACTCTCACAAGCTGTAGCAACAAATTGGCTACCACCCACAGCAGTTAGAGACTCAGCATAGAAGGCGTAACTCAAAATGTGGGAGCAAGAGATATCAATACCGCAACCAGTTTGATAGGTACCACCGTTGGGGTAAAAGTCAAGGTCTCCCAAGGGGTAGTCGTAGCCGAGGACACCAGCGGTACCGTGGAGAACCTCTACTACAGTAGCTTTGTCGGCGCTCAGAATGTGAGGGTTGTGAGTCCAGCCGATGAGGGAAGGATCGATAGCTGTAAAGAGAAAATCGCATATTTCTTATATGAATTTCTTTAAATCCACGATCACGTAACTGTTTGATGAGGAACTCGACTAGTTTCAAGCTAGACTAGAGGCAAGAGCAAGCATTCCGCGACACACGACGCAACGACTGTCGTGCGGCGCTGCTACTAGTTACTCGAGTCTGCTGTTCGCGTCCAGCGCGCACTCGGCCGTGATTCACGCGCACTTTACTCTATCTTATGGCACGTTACACTCGTTCGGCGGCAGCTGCATAGGTGTTTGATTCGAATCCCCAGTCGACGCAAAAACAGTGCTATATACCGCGCTCAATGTGTCACACTTCAGATCCGCAACATTGTAATCTGACGCAGATTTTAGACTCGGCTGCCAGGAGGTGGTAGTGCTCAGCCACCGCCTATGTTGAAGTTCGGACGACGACTTATTTTGATGCCCTCACGTCCTACTGTCTCCGGTACAAAGTATTTTTCCTTCGCGAGAGCGGAGACCTTGTAGAAACGGAGGAAGTGAGATGAGCCTGTGCCATAAGTATACTCGGCTACTGCCGATGTATGAGTTTTTCAGTTCTTCACACTGCGTATGTATGCGTGTTCCTTGAGTCTAGACACAGACAGAGGAAAGTGCGCATGAATCACGGCAAAAGGCGCGCAGGGCGCGCACCGCAGCTCGCCGCGTCGTGTTTCGTGGAATGCTACTCATGAATATGAGCCTCAAGCTTGAAATTAGTCGAGTTTCTCGTCAAACAGTTACGTGGGTAAGCCGAAAATATAATTATTAATTTAGTATGTCTCATGAAAGTTATAATACAAATATAAAATGTAGGGCAAGGTTGCGATCACTGAGCCGGCTTTTTCCTTGGGCCGCAGTAATTTCTCAAAACCTAATGAATTTAAAAATCAACCGTTGCGCCGAAACACTGACTGCGTATTTTAACCAGTTCCCACCCCCGCTCCCGCTAATGTCGCCGTGAGGTTCGTTGGAGAAGCATGCATGTCCCAGTGTTTCGCGGGCTCTCTATGTAAAAAATAATTAACTTTTTAAAAAAAATAAAACCGACTTCAAATGCGAGAACACAAAAAAAAACTAAAAATTAAAAAATAATTCCTAATACCTATTACCTAATACTATAATTTTTCTAAACTATATCAAAGTAATTAAAGTTAAACCATCTAAATATCTTAAAATAGTTATACTTATATACCTACCTACCTATTGTTTTTTGGAGTCGGTGCCAGTGCCAGCGTATTAAAGTTTACCCGCGAACTAGAGACGTGCGACGCGGTGGCGGGGGACGCATGGCGCGTGCGGTCTTGCTCGAGTAAGCGACCCGAAGGCGGGCAGACGCTTGAGGGCAGACTACGTTGACGCTCGTGTCAAAAATACTGAATTTTCGGATGCGCAATATTTCAAATTATTGCTTTCTTTTTTGTTTGTTGTATTCTATTGTAGGATTTGTAGGTATTTGTTATTCTTTGTTGGTATAGGTTTAGTTGTACCAGGCTACATACAACTTATTTCTTAATATTTTTGTTTCATTGAGTACTTTTTCTTATTTCATTAGGTTTAATATTCATTTATTACTGGCACCGACTCCAAAAAACAATAGGTAGGTATATAAGTATAACTATTTTAAGATATTTAGATGGTTTAACTTTAATTACTTTGATATAGTTTAGAAAAATTATAGTATTAGGTAATAGGTATTAGGAATTATTTTTTAATTTTTAGTTTTTTTTTGTGTTCTCGCATTTGAAGTCGGTTTTATTTTTTTTTCAACCGACTTCAAAAAAAGGAGGAGGTTCTCAATTCGACCCGTATGTTTTTTTTTTTTTTTTTTTTTTTTTCTATATTTGTTACGCGATTACTCCGCCAATTATGAACCGATTTGAAAAATTCTTTTTTCGGCGTATAGGTAATACCTCAAGGTTGGTCCCATTTAAATTTACTAATAAAAATAACAACCCCCAAGGGTGGAAAATAGGGGATGAATTTATTTATACGCAATAACTCCGCCGATTTTAAACCAATTTGAACGATTATTTTTTTATTGAATAGGTATTATCAAAAGGGTGGTTTCATGCGAATTTGAAGAAAATATTTCACCCCCAAGGGTGGAAAATTGGGGGATGATTTTTTTATACGCAATATCTCCGCCGATTATGAACCAATTTGAACTATTATTTTTTTGTTGAATAGGTATTATCAAAAGGATGGTTTCATGCGAATTTGAAGAAAATATTTCAACCCCCAAGGGTGGAAAATTGGGGATGAAATTTTTTATGAAAGTCTAGAAGTCCGCTGCTCATCACTCTCCTTTAATATATTTTTAGCATTTCTTTCTCTACTTTCTTTTAAACGCACTTCCCTTTCTTCTTTTGTTTCCTCCAAACGGCGCTGTCTCATTAAGGCTGCGCGTTTAGTAGGCCTACCCATATTAAATGCACTAAGGGTATCTACAAAAAAGTAACACTAAAAATTTTAAAATAAAATAATTAACTTTTTAAAAAAAATAAAACCGACTTCAAATGCGAGAACACAAAAAAAAACTAAAAATTAAAAAATAATTCCTAATACCTATTACCTAATACTATAATTTTTCTAAACTATATCAAAGTAATTAAAGTTAAACCATCTAAATATCTTAAAATAGTTATACTTATATACCTACCTATTGTTTTTTGGAGTCGGTGCCAGTAATAAATGAATATTAAACCTAATGAAATAAGAAAAAGTACTCAATGAAACAAAAATATTAAGAAATAAGTTGTATGTAGCCTGGTACAACTAAACCTATACCAACAAAGAATAACAAATACCTACAAATCCTACAATAGAATACAACAAACAAAAAAGAAAGCAATAATTTGAATATTGCGCATCCGAAAATTCAGTATTTTTGACACGAGCGTCAACGTAGTCTGCCCTCAAGCGTCTGCCCGCCTTCGGGTCGCTTACTCGAGCAAGACCGCACGCGCCATGCGTCCCCCGCCACCGCGTCGCACGTCTCTAGTTCGCGGGTAAACTTTAATACGCTGGCACTGGCACCGACTCCAAAAAACAATAGGTAGGTATATAAGTATAACTATTTTAAGATATTTAGATGGTTTAACTTTAATTACTTTGATATAGTTTAGAAAAATTATAGTATTAGGTAATAGGTATTAGGAATTATTTTTAATTTTTAGTTTTTTTTTGTGTTCTCGCATTTGAAGTCGGTTTTATTTTTTTTAAAAAGTTAATTATTTTATTTTAAAATTTTTAGTGTTACTTTTTTGTAGATACCCTTAGTGCATTTAATATGGGTAGGCCTACTAAACGCGCAGCCTTAATGAGACAGCGCCGTTTGGAGGAAACAAAAGAAGAAAGGGAAGTGCGTTTAAAAGAAAGTAGAGAAAGAAATGCTAAAAATATATTAAAGGAGAGTGATGAGCAGCGGACTTCTAGACTTTCATAAAAAATTTCATCCCCAATTTTCCACCCTTGGGGGTTGAAATATTTTCTTCAAATTCGCATGAAACCATCCTTTTGATAATACCTATTCAACAAAAAAAATAATAGTTCAAATTGGTTCATAATCGGCGGAGATATTGCGTATAAAAAAATCATCCCCCAATTTTCCACCCTTGGGGGTGAAATATTTTCTTCAAATTCGCATGAAACCACCCTTTTGATAATACCTATTCAATAAAAAAATAATCGTTCAAATTGGTTTAAAATCGGCGGAGTTATTGCGTATAAATAAATTCATCCCCTATTTTCCACCCTTGGGGGTTGTTATTTTTATTAGTAAATTTAAATGGGACCAACCTTGAGGTATTACCTATACGCCGAAAAAAGAATTTTTCAAATCGGTTCATAATTGGCGGAGTAATCGCGTAACAAATATAAAAAAAAAAAAAAAAAAAAAAAACATACGGGTCGAATTGAGAACCTCCTCCTTTTTTTGAAGTCGGTTGAAAACTGACCGACAGACTTGACCATACGATACGGAGCCGCGGAGGACTTAACGGGGTGTCGCGGCTCTGGCTCGAAGCGCAGAATTAAGGGGGCGGGGTGGTTTTTAGTCAGTAAGAGTCTGACTCGCCCTCCCGCCTCACATTGTCAGGAGAATATATTCGATGATTTTAAACCCTTAAAAAAAGAGCAAGCATCCGATTGTGGCGATGGGTATAATGTTATTTTGTTATACTGTACATCTAACTGAATGTAACAGAACGTTGACTTACCAACAATATGACGAATCCTACCCCAATGAACGTGTGAAGCAGCAATACCGGCAATATGTCCACCAAGACCGACACCTACAATACGATAGTTTTCTGGACCGTAATTGGCCAAGCCGGCCAAAAAATCGATGAAATATGCGATGCGCTCTCCACACTCCACAGCATTAGCGAGACCCTGCGAGTACAATTCAGAGCCGGCACTCCAGCCGACAGCAATCAAGTTGACGTCTTCAGCAAACAAGTGCGCTAGCAAAAAAAAACACATTCTTAATACCTCCATTACATAGTTTTCAAATGGTATATTATATATTTTAGATCCAGAAAGATTGTAATATCGACCAGTCTTTAAAAAATTGTGTACATTTTCTTCTTTAATAATTATTTATTTATTTACATATCAATTTCTAGTTCTATCAAGCTCTGTCTCCTGAACTAGGCGATGCCTGTATTTCAGGAGGCAGTACCTTTCCGTTACATTTTTGTTACAAGAAGTGGTTACAGAACTTAAGGCTTAATGACCTTAGTAATATTATATGAACTAGATATGACCCGAAACTTCGTCCGCGTAGAATATGATTCCTGTTTTATCTCACGGGAGCATTTAATCGGGATAAAAAGTCCTGACACCTAAGTCAGCCCATACTCTGCCTATACTCTGCAAATTGCATCAAAATTCGTTCAGTAGTTTCAGCGTGATTGACAGACAAACATCCAAACAAAGAAATTTTCACATTTATAATAATAGTGTGATTATGGTAAATAAATAATAGTATTTAAGTGGGTATTAATTATAAATATTTAAATATTATAGTGGTCGATAGAAAGTCTTTAATGTATTGTAATAAATTATTACCAGGAACAACAAAGGCATTGAAATTTCCAAAAACCTTTTCGCCATAGTTATGGATAGTTATTACAGTGGGCCGTAAGATAGAGATTGAGGATTGCAGCAGTGAGTTTTGTGTGGGCAGCAAAGGCTCGCTCACCGTCGGGCTCCCCCTGAACAAAACAAAAATAATTTGAAGTATACATATATATGTACTACATGTTTATTAAATGCACACAAAGAAGCAGAAGGGTGGACTTAAAGCCCTTGGCATTTTCTACCAGTCTTACTGATTTATCATATTTATATAAATTAAGGAACTTTAAAATTTACTCTGCACTGTTCAATGGTTATGAAAGTGAATGTATGGTAAGGAGCCAAATATAAATAACAAGTAAAATATATTTTATGTTAACCGGTTTTCAATCAAGCCTTTTCATTTGATATCCATATACGCCGATTTATTACGGCGACCATCTTAGATTTACAATCATAAAGGATGTATGATATTGCATGCATGTGTATGTATGGGTCATTGTCAAAACAGGGTTCAGATAAAAAAATAAAACAAATACAATTATTTCTAAAGAATTTGTCCTTCATTTAATAAAAATGATTAATTGTAACAATAATAAATTATTGTCTGAGATCAAACTTAACAATTAGTATAGTTATTTAAAAACAATGTTTTTATAGGTCCACCGAAAAGACACAGATGTCTACCGAATGTACTAAAAGTGTAATTTAGCAACAATCTTAACATAATAATAGAATCTTGTTTCTATAATATTAATCCCATCGTCTCACAGAAAACGATAAAAAAAAGTCAACGCAGTATCATTGAAAAGTAAATTACAATAAAATAATGCCTTTTGTCCACCAAAAACACTATGTCTTCTTGGTGGACATAATATCTTCATTCTCGGATGACGACCAAAAATGTTGAAAATACGTCTTGTGTACTTCTATCGGAGTTTCGGGTCTTGAAGTAGGTGGTGAACATGAACTGTCGGAGTAAACATCGGCAAACTTAAGGTTTTAACGACTTTTAAGGCCTTGCATGACCTTGGAGCAGGTTGGTTTTTGAAAATCATTGCTTTCTGTCTCAGTAATTGTTGGCCTCAACTTTTATCTATCTATCGAGTTGAGCAACTGTTGGACTATTGGAGTTCAGTTAGGACTCATTAATGGGCTTGGTTGACTCGGTAAAGGGCTGGGAATAGAACACTGAACTGGGGTTTTAACGTGCAAATTGTGTAGTGGTAAGTCAAGACTTATACAACCTAAGTCTTCTTGTTTCTTTAGTCTATCTCTACGTGATTTTGCGTCCTTTCTCCATTTGTTTTGTAGTTGTCTCTGCTGTCTATCTGATAAATCATTTATTGTGTTAATTTCTCCTAGTGATTTTTTCCTATGGTAGTACTCTCTATCCTTTTTCCGCTTTTCTTCTAATGCTACTGGATCTTTCTTACTTAACTTTTTCTGATCGCGTCTTCTATTCTTCTTCGCATCTTCAGTAAATTTATTTCTAGTTCTAGCAATTGTTTGTGGATAAAGAAAAAAAGGAAGCCTAAACAAGGCACAGAGCACAAACGAAATGGAAAATGGAAAACAAATAAATGTTTCACGTATAAGTCAACTGCAAGCCGACAAATTTAGTCATTGTCTAGGAGAATCTGACATCACCCTGAAGATGATTTTTGAATGCGATGGAAACATGTCAAGTAGCTTAGGTACTTTATTCGTGTATCGTTGATATTATTCTACTTTAATAATACATAAAGCAACAGCATACATAGCACATTCAACGTAAAACGCCAAAAACAGTATCCGCAATAATAATATTATTCGTAAAAACCGCCTCCCGAATGCAATATTTCTATTATGCAGTTAAAATCTAATTCGCATTAACAACCACATGCAAAATCAGAGTGCACAAAACAAAAATAAAATATTTCATCTACTTGGTGGACATTCATCTTTTTGGTGGACACAAATTCCACCGAAAAGATGTCCACCAAATGGATTTTTCTGACAAATTATTTCATTCCAAGCATTATTTTGCGGTTATCTTAAAACCACAAGTCTTTTTAGATAAATACTATAGAAATCTAACACATAACGTTAAGTTATGAATTATTAGGGTTTCACTTGCTAAAATACACAAGGAACCGAAAAGATACACTCAACTTTGACACCATCAGCTATTTTTAAACAAGGAACAATAATTTCGTTCGTATGCGAGCCGCGTCAAAAAGGGCGCTGCGCGTGATCAGCTGGGTATTGGACGCGTTCATGAATTACGTTCCGTTTACAAAATGTTATTATCTTCATAATAATTTTTATTAATGATTTAAGTCCACCAAATAGATGTAGATTTTAGTAACAATATTGCAATGAACAAAAAGTGTTTTTATTTTAATTCGTTATTTTTAGTTTTTAGTTATTAAAGTAATTAGCATATCTATTTTGGGAAAACATATTCAAAGGTTAACTGTGCATATTAGTTTTCATTATAATATGATCGAATTTGCATAAAGAGGGAGAGCGGTAACAGCCCACCGAAGCGGACTTTTCTGTCGAAATTGTTTAATAAATACTTTATTTTAATTTTATTTGAAATTACGATAAATACATTTTGAATTATTGATTATTTATCTTTACTATAAAATATTAACATGGTATTTTATTTACATTTAAGTTTTTTTTTCTGTATGTAACACAATTTTAGGCGGTTATGACAATGACCCATATAATAATATCAAACAGTTCTGTCATTAGAAAGGGGTAAACGCCCGGGGGTAAACGTTAAGTATTTGATTTTGATCACATCTTTGTAGTTTGTTAGTAGCTAAAATTCCACCAAAATATACTGCCATTCTGTGCATTGTACATAAACAAATTAATTCATATTCATGTTATCATTTGCAAACATGGATACATAATATATAGGTGTTAACAAAGTATACAGTTTCTCCATATTTTGCCTTCACTTGACATGCAAAGATTTGTTATAAAAAATAATTATATAATAAAATTAGGTCCATTGAAATTACTCTACACTTTTACTTAATAATTTAATTTTTTCATACAAACCTGTGGAACAAATGGAATTCAACATCCGTGGGTCCCAGGCCATGCCCAGAGGCTAAAACATATAAAAAATATATTAATATGATTAATCATTCACTTCACGATTAACCCTAGGCATAGGCTTTCCTATGGGTTAATGGTAAAGTTTCTGTACAAGTATACCCCACCCACGACCGCGCGCCGCGAAGTCGAATTCACGTATCGATCAAAGATGATGGAATTAATGATATTTTAATTGATGGTAGAAAATACAAGAGTGGATTATTCATTAAAGATAATTAAAACTGTTTTGTTACCCTGTTACATTTATATCTGATAAGATTGCAAAACATGACATCACGCCTTTTATCTCCGAAGGGGTAGGCAGAGGTGTTTGTGCAAATTACGGCACTTAATGCCACTGTACAATGTAACACCCACTTTTAACTATTGATATATGCGTCCCATGTAATAGGGGTTGAGCCTATTGCCATATTCCACTGGGCACATTTCCAGACTCCGTGCTACTACTGAGAAATTCTTAAAAAAACAGTAATAGTAGTCAGAAGAAAACAGATATTTTTATGAACTATAAACGACTTATAACCAGTTTATTATTTGCTTTTTAATTCACTTCTTTTGTCGTATGAATTAAATACATTACGGTACCTACTCAAAAAAAAAAAAATCTTATCAATATTACAATCATAAATAATGCATCGCGCCGATATTGTATGTCAGAAAGGTTTTGCATTAAGATTGGATTACTGAAAATAATCCACATATTTTAGATTAAATGATTACGGTGACCGAAAAACAAACAATTTTAACCATGATTCGCGTAGCTGGTAACAATGACAATAAATATATGGTTTACTTGCAATATGAATAGAATATTCTCTGTTACATTCAACCCACTATTTCTAGCTTCCAAAAACCTAAAAGCCGTGCCGACCGATGTCAATTTTAACTGCGTAGCACAGATTACTTAATAGTTACTACGTGTCGTGGTTATGTAAAATATGTTTTTACAATAGTTAGTATTTTTTTTTAAATCTTACTTTAAATAGTATTTTTTTATCTAGAGGTACATGGACGGAAATCACGAAGTGTCTTGATGCACCTTTGATATATTTTATATCATAGCTTGGGATGTCAATAGAACATATGGTGAGATGTTAAAAAACAATGTTGCAATTGACCAAAAAGTTGATAGTTAAAATATTTGTTTATTGGTTCGTAGAGAGGCGAAGACGCACCATATCGGTTTTAATTATTTAATTATCCTCCTTAATTACAAACGTAATTATCACACATGGCAATAATCAATTTCAAAATCTTAATGTCATGTACCTAGAGAACGCGAAATTAAGAGATTAGATATTTTAAAATTCTGTGATGGGTGGTATACCTATGGGTGCTTTTATGACATTATCTAATTTACTGTTTGATTGATAGATCGACAATATAATTATTTAAAACTGTCAAACACCAAGCGGTCACCGGTGACCGCGACCTATTGTTCTTTAATTGTGTCTATAAATACGGTACTCGACGAGTTAAATAATATGATGTATTAAGTAGATAGTTACTAAAGAGTCATGTAGAAATAAAAAAAATGGTTTTCTTTTTGTTTTGTAATAATATAGAGCTGGTGCAGCGTTGCAGTGCAGTGCAATGCCTCACACTAATCTATCTGCAATATTTTTTTTGTAAAATAATTTTTATAATGAATGTTTCTTTATAAGGCTATAATACACACCCATAATGCACAGGCCACAATCATTGTACACTTCATGGTTTGTAAAGAATTTGAACATCGGAAAACTCAATGATATTTTTGTTTAATCTGAGTGTTGCTTGCCGCCAGACAATTAATAATTTATTATCTAAATTGTATGTAACACATGGTGACAAAATGTAGGCCTCTTAGGTAGGTACTTCTACAGAGAAAGACTTGAGTTTATCACTTCAGCGAGAATCATCCCTTTTTAATTTTTTGTGGCTCGAAAATCATCCAATGGTTCCTCCACTGAGTGAAGCGGAAGGGATTGAATTTAATGTTTTGTGGTAGTCGCACTTGTTGTCACTAAACTACTTATTTTAACTTCCTATCATCTACCGATACAGGTAAATAAGTAAATACTGTAGCCGACGTAACCTCAATCAATTAATTTGGGATTTTGCCACACAGTTGCTTTTATCTATCTTATTTCCTAATTGAAATCTAACAAGTAATTTTATAAAGTTACTTCATACGGGATTTTTTACGCAAGCTAAGCGTACCTAGTTACTGTATTATAGAAAGGTAAAAAAATAAACACAAGTTTCGTACCTGCAACAGCAGTGCACAGGACGATCAATAACTTCACGAGCGCGGCCATTTTGTTCAAACTAATTCAGTGAAAGTAACCGGATACATATTTATAGTATTTATCTTTGATTACATAGGTATTGGTAATCCAGTCAAAGATAATTATTAAACTTTTTAAATAAAACTAAGACCCTTGATAACAAATTATACCGAAAAAAAATTAAGTAGATCATCGCTAAAAGTATCATGGAACTGTCTGGTACAAAACTATGTCATCGTCATCATGTCAGCCAACATAAGCCGACTGCATCCAGTGGTTTCCTGCGACCAATCCAGGCGTCTGTCCACCTTTTGGGTAGAAATCACTTGCTGATGCGTGCCTTCATTTGAGATTTGAAACCCTTTCTTATCTGCCGCTCCTCCGTTTTTCAAGCTATGTGCCCGCCCACTGCCACTTCAGCTTGTTTACCTGCTGGACTATGTCAGCGACGATAGTTCGTTTTGACTAACATTCAAGGAGGTCCCTTAACAATTACGCTTGTTCATCATCAGACCCCAGAATGACAGTCCCACTCTATCTAGGTGTAAAGTCCTCATCAATACAAATTAATCAAGCTCAAACACAAGGTAGTTAATATAAAGCGCGGAGGAGTTCTCTCGACTGTCTGTCGACTCCATCATTAGGTCGACTCCAGACCCTTATAAAATAGTAGTGTTTAAAAATCCTAATTGAAAAACATAATAAACGCATTACTGGCCCCTAGAATTTTCGAAAGTTCCCCTCGGTTTTATTGAGCGGTAAGCAGAAATGAATGTTTTTAAAAACGAGATATGAAGAAATTTTATGTCTTGAGTTTGTGGTCTAACTTGAAGAGCGATTACTCACAATTACTTACAACGATAATTAAATGTTGCTTTTTGTTTGGTTTTTGTGTTAATTGTGAATATTATGGCTGATTTTCAAAGTGATTAGTGGAGTTGCTTTGCTTCAGTAGGGAGAGTTTTAGAGAGGTGTAGCAATTTCTGATAGTGTATCACGAGGAGGGTAACTGGTGTGAAAGTGCTACCGAAAGATTCCCGAGTCTATTCGGGATACTTAGAAGAAGCACTAGACTTGATATTGCTTATAATGCCCAGTATATTGTTTTTTGGAAGTTAGGAGCGTTTCGTGATTAGTTGCGCCTTACAAAATCCATTACTGCAATCTGACGGTACATGTGCTATCGAAAAAACCAATCCAAATCAAGTCTATGAATACGCTTAATGTTCCAAGGTACATTATTTTCGACCTAAAGTGGTCAGAGTTCACCGTGTAGCTCGTTTAAGTAGTCATCACAAATATTTGAACTAAACAATGAAAACTGGAGCATGCTACTCTTTTGAGATCAAAGATAGTTCAAGTTTGTAGTATTTACAGACGAATACTAGTATAGAGTAATAATTTAATACTTTATATCCACGGAACAAACTTTAAGTGTGGGAAAGCCATGCTTCGGCACGAATGGGCCGGCTCGACCGGAGTGATACCACGGCCTCACAGAAAACCGACGTGAAGCAACGCTTGCGTTGTGTTTCGTCGTGTGAGTGAGGTTACCGGAGGCCCAATTACCCTCCCCTTCCCCAATCTCCCCAATCTCTGAATCCCCAACGATCCTCAAACTCCTAATCCCCAAAAGGCTGGTAACGCACTTTTAACGCTTCTGGTGTTCCAGGTGTCCATGGGCGACGCCGATTGCTTACCATCAGGTGATCCGTCTGCTCGTTTACCGGCTAATGCCATAAAAAAAACTAACCGTTTTCCTAATTGAAACGTTATGGTCTTAAGCGGAATTTGCTTAGTAAGTTAAAGAGAACTGATTATTCTGAATGTACCAGTTGGGAGTTACATTGAGCGACTAATTCGATCTCATGGCATTCCATATTCTTGAAAAGTAGATCATGGTTTGGTGTTTTTATAAGGCCATGCCCTTTCATAAACAACCAATACGACAAAAATACCTCTTTCTGCCACCAATATTCGACTTTTACCGTGACCTGAACTACAATGAGACCTAGTCTCAAATCTATTGAACCAAATAAAAGATAAGAATAACCAAAAAAAATCATACAATTGAATAACAAATTTGGTAATTAGAGTAATTGTAACTTGACACAAACATTAACATTATAATTAGCTACGTATCATCCATCCTCTCACAAAATCTTAAACATTCACGACACACATCTATCCATCTCATTGCAAATAAATAACACTCTGGTACTGACATCAGGAGAGGATTGAGCATGGTGAGTACTCGGGTACTCACCATGCTCAATCCTCTCCTGACCTGGTCCGAACCAGCGAAGAATTTGCATGGGCCACTGTACGTGCTTCTGGTACAGCCAATAAGGGATGTTGACGCGGTCGAAGTTGGTGTGTGAGCAGCCTCGGTACTGATAACCGCACCACCTGACCTACAATCTCTGGACAGTCAGATTCACCTCGCAGCGTCTTACAACTCATAATCATTAAGGAGTAATTACGCCTTAACATGCTTAACAGAAACTTAGTGGGGTACAGAAAAGGATAATAGCCAAACCGTTTTCCGGTAATAGCAAAACCTCAAAAACGATTTTTGCACCTTTTCAAGTATCAGAGCTTAAGTAACCTCATGCGGACTCCATACCAGAGATACAGATTCTAGCTTGCTTCTAACCAGGGTCATGTACACCAATTTGATAGCTTATATTATTTTATAGCCTTATTTAGTTTTGATGAGTTTATATCGATAGCCCTTATCTGGGTAAAATGGTCTGATTGCTAAATGTTGCTAAACTGATAGTCGTCGTTTAACAGTAAAAAAGTACTTATTAAATGAAAATCATTATTAGGTCAACAAATATATATTTATTGATGGGTTTGTGGTACTCTTATAAATATTAAATAACAAATAGACGGGATGTTAAATACTTTATTTATTTAGTTGTCATTTTCAGATATAACTCAGAATAGATAAATCTCATTAACCCTGAGCGAACGGAGGCACGAAGTTAGTCTGGAACGAATAGATACCGGATTGACTGAAAAGTAAGAAATATCGTGTTAGTAATTAGTCACTACAGCACTTGTTATAGGTGGTCTTAACTGAGTCTTATGAAAATATTCTCACCCGGTCTTATCTCCGATGCCACCGAAGACTACTCCCTTATCCCCAGAGCATGTTTGAGAAACAGCTTCCTCGTAACTCTCACAAGCTGTAGCAACAAATTGGCTACCACCCACAGCAGTTAGAGACTCAGCATAGAAGGCGTAACTCAAAATGTGGGAGCAAGAGATATCAGCACCGCAACCAGTTTGATAGGTACCACCGTTGGGGTAAAAGTCAAGGTCTCCCAAGGGGTAATCGTAGCCGAGGACACCAGCGGTAGCGTGGAGAACTTCTACTACAGTAGCTTTGTCGGCGCTTAGAATGTTAGGGTTGTGAGTCCACCCGAAGTAAGAAGGATCGATAGCTGTAAAGAGAAAATCGTGTATTTATATATGATATATTTTTGATATGCGAGGCTTTAAATGTACTAATGAGACTACATATGTCACTGCATCGAGTTGTCACACGTCTCACTACAGAGCGAGGCCGGTTCAGGTGGCGGGCATAATATTATTATTTTGGCTAGTAGCTGTGCCCGCGACTTCATCGCGTGGAACAGTTATTTTAAATACTTCTTCACAGCTTCTCCGCTTTAAGCCAAAAATATTGAATCACCCACGGATTCAATATTTTTGGCTTCGATATCGACTCGAGTTCACATCCCAAGTATTCTTTTAAGAAATATTTAAAGTACAGTTTTGACATTCCTACGATTTTATTATACTACATGCATGTACAACTAAACTAAAAATACAAAATGTAGCAGAACATTAACTTACCAACAATTTTACCAATTGCACCGCTGGTGACGTGTGAAGCAGCAATACCGGCAATATGTCCACCAAGACCGACCCCTACAATGCGATAGTTTTCTGGACCGTATGCGGCGATATTGGCCAAAAGGTTGATGAATGACGCGATGCGCTGTCCACATTGCACAGCGTTAGCGAGACCCTGCGAGTACATTGAAGAGCCAGCACTCCAGTCGACAGCAATCAAGTTGACGTCTTGAGCAGCCAAGTGTGCTAACAAAAAAACAACACATTTTTAATACCTCTACTATATTTCTTTTACATATTGTGAGAAATAGTCCTATATATGTCAATATATAGGTACGTAGGATACCTACCCTATAATTGCTTACAATTAAAAAACAATACAAATCCAAAACCTCAGTATTTGTTCTTGATAAAAACTCAACACTCCATACAACTATATAGTGTTAAAAATAGATCTCGATCAAATAAATCAGTTATTAACTTCGGCTAAAAGTCTTTATTATACCTTCTTTAATCTAATGTTAAAAATAGTTACCAGGAATAGTAAATGCATTGAAGTTTCCAGTGACGGCTTCACCACTGTTATGGATAGTTATTACAGTGGGGCGGAAGGGAGAGAATGAAGATTGCATGACGGAGTTTGCGGTGGGCAGCAGAGGCTCGCTTATGTCCGGGCTCCCCCTAAACAAGAACAAAAAAATTAAAATATAAGTATTACACTGCACAGTGCAATGTTTTTGAAAGTAAATGTATACCAACTAAAATTGCACCAAAATATAGATTGCCATTCTGTACAGACTTTCAGGAAGTTTGTATTGCTCTAATTGTCTATTTTTTAATCAAAACATTTTTTATACAAACCTGTGGAACAAGTGGAATATAACATCCATATCACCCAGGCCATATCCGGAGGCTGAAACATAAAATTGGGCTGAGTAATTGGTACAACCGCTACGCGCCGCGGCCTCGAAATCCCGCGTCAGATACACAGATAATTTAACAACACAATTTTTCCTATTAAAATTCATTGCTTGAAAGCTGAAAGCACGTAAAGGCGCCAGTTCTACGGATGGTCTCTCTCCGATAATAGAAATACTAGACGAAGGGGTTCTGAGACTAAGAGACCAAAGAGACCTCCTATGCATCCCTGCAATGCAGTTGGCTCGTGTCAATAATATAGAGATAGAGTGCCGAAAGCCATAACTAAATAGACTGCCGTAACTGAAACCGGTTAGGGGATATTTATAGTACCTTATTAATCATTATTGTACTTGCATCGAAAACAAACTTAACTGTAGCGCCAAGATTGTCGAAATTAGTTTGAACCTCTTTTATAAATGGGAAGGATTTGTGTGTCTGAGTTTATATGTGTTTGTGAGTTTATATGTGTTTGTGAATTTGCGTGTTTGTGTGTATTTTTGTTTCTTAGTCACAACAAAACGGCTAAAGACTTTTTTCATTCTTCCTTTTTCGTACAGTCAATTTTGCTGTGGAATGCGCTTCCCCTGGATGTCAGGATGGTGTCGACTCGTCTATCATTTAAGCAGAAAGTGCGTGAACTTCTCTTGGAGAGGGTGGCTGAATCATCACGCTAATTACTCACAGTCTATATTTATGTATGTATGTATGTATGTATGTATGTATATATGTATATATGTATATATGTATGAATGCATGCATGTGTATTGTGTTGTACTCGTGTGTAGGTATATATATTATAATTATGTTTATTTATGTTTATCCCTGAAATATGTAAGTATATCTATTTTATTTGCTCTATTAAATAGTTGCTTGCTTCTTGCTCACACCATTAACTCTTCTCTGCATCACCCAAAGGTCAGACTGGGAGAAAATGCCTGCGGCATTAAGTCCACCTTATGTACATTTTGTGCATGAAGCTTACAAATAAATAAATAAAGACTAATTAATATAAATCGAGTGTGTGAGGTTACCGGATGCCTAATTATCCCCGAATCCCCAATAATCCTCAAATTCCTAATCCCCAAAAGGCCGGTAACGTACTTGTAACACCTCTGGTGTTTCAGATGTCCATGGGTGGTGCCGATTGCTTACGATCAGGCGATCTGATGCTCGTTTACCTTATTCCATTAAAGAAAAATCGTGGTGGCTAATCAAAGGATTAGTTTAATTGATAGTAACAAATACAGGAGTGGATTTCTCTGTAAAGATAATAAAATGTATTGTAATGAGCTAAGTGCCCTGATAAGATTCCATGTAATTTACAACTACTATAAAAGGACATTGCTCGTCATCCATACATATGTAGTTCGCCTAAGAACCAACAGAGTGTATTTACTTTTTGGGTTTAAGATAATGCATATATTCTGTTGAACGTAAATTAAAACAACAGACACTTTTGAGAATTCTGAAATAATCAAAACATTTTCGATGTTGAGGTTTTAATTACATCAATAACTTCCTTCAATATCCATGTTTACTACGCTAGTCCGTTTATAATAAGTCAGGACATTGTTCGAAGTAGGTCCATATCAGTAATACTAAGCCAGAGGTCGATATTTCAAGAGTCACAGTCCTTTATTCACCCCAAGTGGTTAGATAAAATCAGAAAAGTAAGAAAATGCAAACGAATTCAGTACACAAACGCAGATCGAGCACTGAATGCGCTGGCTATGGTTGTACGCCAGCATAGCGGACTGTTTGTAACTAAAAATTATTATCTTATATCAAGTGTTGAAAATACAGATCCTTGTTTGTGTCACCCTCCTTGATTGTCTCAGCCTCAAATAGAACCAAAAAGTAATAGAACTATCACCGAGTATTGTTACGAAAGCTGAGGACGGATGTGAATACTTTTTAAAATGCTCTCGAAATTAAAAAGTGTCCGTGGTATAGAAATATTTGTAATGTATGTTATTAAAAGAACTCAGAATTATGATAAATGTTTCATGCGTGTTGATTCATAGGCCATTTTTAACAATGCCCTTTACAAGTTAATACAATAAAATGTGATTGGTTATGGTACTTAGTTATGTTAGTAAAGGATGTGGCTCTTCGTCTAAGTGAGGTCAACACGCTTGACTGGCTATAATCTAACATTGGGAAGTTGTATCAGAAAATAAATTCGTTTATAAAAAATGTAATTATAACCAATCAAATATATGATTTTCCATTATTATTTTGTCATAGGATTTGTGATGCATTCTCTTTAAATAAAAAATACACTGTTAACATTAATAAGTACAAAATATTAGGTATTTGTATCGTGTTACATTGTCAACGGATATCTAAATTTTATTTATTCGTACCATTTGATTATAATACCTAATATTATCAGTATTATAATCATAAATGCATCGCGCCGAAATTTAATCACAGGAAGGTTTTACATTAAGATAGGATTACTGAAAATAATCCGAATATTTTAGATTAATTGATTATGCGATTATGTAGCTGAAAAATAAACAAGTGTAGTCATGACTTCCATAAGTAGGTAACATTGACATGTACCTATGTCTCGATTAATTTTAACACACAATTTTTAGTGATATACTGTATTTTTTAAGGGGAGAAAGTTATCGAATTGCTTCTCCCGTCTGGGTGAGGCGGAAGAGATTGTCAGACTCTTACTGACTAAAAACCACCCCGTTCCTACTCCTACACTTCGAGCCGGAGCCCCGGCAACCCGTCAAGTTCTCCGCGGCTCCGTATCGGCATCAGCCTTATTGGGCCCTATCTGTGGTGGTCTGATGGCTCTTTGAGGCGCCCGCGGAACGCGACGTACCGGACACTCGGGTCTGGTTATGGTCGGTCGGCGAGCTACTCATGGTCACCGTCCGCGGGCCCGTGCTTACGGTGGCCGGAGAAGTGATTCTGTATTTAGCCCCGCACTTGAATTGTCTGTCGAGGGGGTGTATATGAAGATACCAATTCACAGACACTTCACACCCAGATTTAAAACAACGATTTGTGTATACAAAGAATTTATTCAGTGTGCCAACCGTACAGTCAATGCGTCAGTCATGTCAATTTTAACTTTCATGGGTTTCAGTAAGGTTTGTTCACAGTCGTATTTATAATACCTAGAAGTTCATTTACATAGATGCAATTCGGGAAATGTCTTCATAAACCTTTAATATTTTACCACAGCTTATGATATCAATAAACTTGTTAGATGTTAAAAAAATAATGTTGCATTTGACCAAAGAAAGTGTCAATTAAAATATTTTGTTTATTGAAATTGGAGTTATCGTTTGTATAGAGACGTAAGCGCACCATATCGGATTTAATTGTTTAATTACCCTTAATTAGAAACGTAATTATATCACATGGTAATACCTAATCAGTTTTAAAATCGTAATTTCATGTAGAGACCGCGAAATTCAGAGATAATGTCTCATGATGGGTGGTAAACATATACATACATAACATCACGCCTTTTATTCCGGAGGGGTAGGCAGAGGTACACATTATGCCACTGTACAATGTAATACCCACTTTTCACTATATATAGGGTTTGGTCAGTAACGTTATATTTATATACGTGATTTGTATTTACATTGTATTATACTAAATGGTAATTCATTCAATTTGTAGGCAGTCACACATATAGAGAAAAACATAAGTGATTTGGAAAGAAGAAATAAATGAATGAATGCTAATCACTTCAGTAAGAAACGTTTTGAGGGTCTAATTAAGCGATCACTAAACCGTAGACACCAGTGTTTGGTTTTGCTTCCTATCTACTGATACAGTAAATAAGTAGATACTATGTAGCCGACGTAATCTCAATCAATCAATTTGTGTTCTTGTCACACAGTTGCTATTATCTTATTAATCCTCTTAACTACTTCCTAATTAAATACTAACAAATAATTTTATAATTAAACTTCATACGGAGACTTTTTACGTAAGCTAAGCCTGCTTAGTATTATACTAAGTTAAAATAAACACGATTTTCGTACCTGCAACAGCAGCGCACAGGACGATTAGACACTTCGCGAGCGCGGCCATTTTGTCCAAACTAATACAGTAAAAGTAACCAACGGATATTTATTTATAGTATTTATCTTAGATTACAATATTGGTAATCCCGTCAAAGATAATTAGTAAACTTGGTCAATAAAACTGAAAACCTATTGATAACAAATTATACCGTTCAAAATGTAAGTCGTTCATCGCTAAAAGTATCACGGAACTGTCTGATACAAAGCTATCTGATTTTATCAGATAATTGAATTCGTTGTAATTTATAAAGCCCATATTTTAATTTAAGATTTTTGTTATAAATAACTTGTATTTGTTTTGTTTTCCTTAATGCTTACAGGATGTGGTCAATTATATTGTATTGTTAGGGATGACCAAAACTCGATCTTCAATTAACTATGAAAAGCGCGAGACAACCCAGGCTCGCCCATTTTGTCAGCTGTCATTCGGAGCGGTAACATCGGTGAAGTACTGAGAGACTTATATTTTTCTTATTAATTATTAATTAACTAAATACTAATTAGTATTGTTTTCATATTGTGTGCTAAGGTTGATATGCTTAATTTGTATTCGAATTATCTAATAAAAGGAAACCGCCTCCAAAATTGTTATTTTTTAACGCAAACCATTTCTGTACGCTAAAAGTATTTAATTTTGCTTTACACGATGTACTGCGGAAATAATTATACCTGATCAATCGCTTCTTGAACTGCCTAATTCTTAATGTAGTTAGGAAATTATTTCTAAATACAATTCACAAATACATTACATGATATAGTAGAAAAGACTAATTAGGAAAAACCCTCTCTTACTCAATCTCATCAGAGATAAGAGCATTTTCGTTAATTATTACTTTATCGATTGTTTTCAAGCTATTCATCGATAACCATCGAAATCGTATTATGTTAGTCGACGTCACTAGAAGATTTTAGATTATGGTTACATCGGATGGATGTAGGAAGTATCGAGTAGAATGAAGAGTAAAGTCGATATCGTAGATATAATATCAAATAGGTACAGGGCTCGGAAAACGGTTTATTTCTTAAACCATTATCGTCTTCCTAAGAACCAAATTGTTTAACCGTGACGTTAAATAACGTTTTCAACCTCTGCTCAAATATTGACAAAATAATTATTAGACTTATGTGTAGTCACTTAAACATGTAGCTATATGAAATACATATGTATATAATTATGCATTCCTTGGCCTAATCTAGAATTTAGTCTAGTGGTCTAGAATATAAGCTATGATAACAACTAAAGACTCACAGGTATAATATATAATTTCTGATCAGTGCTTGTTATTGTTATTTTTAAAACTATTTTGCGATGGCAGTACCACCTATGTTATTGCAAAAAAATTTCAAAATACTGTCAAAATCCTTAACGCACTTTATCAGTTCGAAATCATTTTGATATTGAATAATTTTAAGTACCTAATTAGTTGTTAAAAGATTAGTTGATTTATCATGAAATGGGTCGACAACCACATCAATCTTGATAATTATTGATAAGGTCACTGCTAATCAGTATATATTAATACTGTTTAATTTCTGTTTTTAATTTAAACGGCATACAAAACTCTTCAGTGAATAAATAAATGTGAAATTATAGGCCTTTTGTATGATTTTTGAATTGTTTTATTTGGAAAACACACTTCAAACAAATATTTTGGTCACATTATTAAGTCAGTACCACCAAAATCTTAGAGGCGTATGAAATAGTTGATTATTAATCCTGGTCAAGTTCCGTATATTAATTCTGGCCAAGTCTTTACTAACAACATTACACCTTTAACATTTCGTGTGTCAAAACTTGGACCCACGCGAGACACAATTCATTCAAGCGGTTAATCCCTAAAGGGGTCGTACACAGTGGTACAAGTTTATAATAAACCACCCAATTTTTATGAGCCATATTATATATAGGTCCTCATTCCCATCAAGTCCAATCTAAGTAGATACCTAACCATGTATTACCAATGACAATTGATATATTATGTTCAAGTTAAACTATCTGTTGCCAAATATCTTATTAATTAAAACAATTATGTGAATACGATATACATTTTCACTTCTGGGATAAGTGCTGAAAGGGTGTGAAATGAAAATTAAATAAAATTTGGCCCCATATCGTGCTAAATATGTATTTAGTAGGATTACAAATTATCTCATTCTCTTATTTAAATAAATTATATAAAATAGATTCTAGAAGTTGAATTTGCACAAACAAATAATAATAGTTAAAGAGTTCACAAAAATATACAGATGAATTGAGAACTACCACCTTTTTGACAAGTCGATTAAATATCTAGTCGTTATTATCTGGTGTAAATATTTACTAATTCATTGTCAAACGTAGGTAATTAAATGGAATAATAGGAACATTTTGATAATAATTATAATAAATTAATACCATCTTAGTACTTGTAATCTAACTGAATAATTCCTTAGATAATTGGGCAGGTGCTTATCTTACCTACACTGACCTAAGACTTGTTATCGACCAATTAATTATAACATTTGTGAAGTAACCATGAACAAATTAGCAGCTTTAATTTGTTTATCCGTTCTTGGTCTAGGATATGGTGAGTTTTCTATTTTTCTATCAGTCTTTCTATAAATTGAGATGTTTAGCTCATAAAGTTTAACCGCTTGAATGCCTGTATATGAAACACAATAGAAAATACATTGTATCTCGCGTGGATTCACGTTTAGACACACGACGGGTTAAGGTATTAAATGAGATTTTGGATAAGGTAACCTCGATTTCTGACTTAATCGTCAACTGGCGAGCGCGAATCTCGCGAGCGTGCGCGAGTTGGCACTTTTCGATTTTGCCTACTTTTTTTGTCGTCAACTCGCGCGTCTATATAATTTGATGTTTTAATGTATAGTCAGCTACAAAAGCGTTATAACAAATTTAATTTAGTTAGGTACTTACCTACTATAAATGTATAAGAAACTTTATGAAATTTGATTTTTAAAATAAAACAAAATATACATCGTTTTGAAATCAGTTTATTATAAATCAACAGGACAAAATATAAATTATTAGTAGTATTTCCCTTACTAATTATCAACAATATCACATTGATTTGAGAATTTGGCTTATTATCTAGTATGTAAATTGTAAAAAACTAAGTAAATAAAATAGAAACAACGAAAACACTTCCCTCACATACTCGTATACAAAATTATATGTGAGGAGATTTTCGATAAATCTCATAATATAAATAATTTAAACCGTACTGAATATTGGTAAATATAAAATAGTAAAGCTAAACATAGTAGTTGACAACAAACTGACTTATTATTGCTCACTAATAAAATCAATCTTAGGAACCATAGAAAGAGTCTTAGAAACTATAAAATCACAGATCAGATATGGTTGTAAATTATTTTTACAAAAAACGCCAAACACTATCAATAAGTAGATTCATCAATTGGCTAAGTTATTACTGACGACCTACTAATAAAACTAATCACAGACTATAAAATCACAGATCATGGTTTGTTATAAATGATTTTTATAGCAAACGTTAAAATAAACAGACTATGCTAAATTAAATCAAAAATCACAAGATCAAAAGTTCGATACATAAGTCAATATTTATAACCCCATGGATAAATTCGTTAACAGTGTTGGTAATGTGCTCGTCAATAGCACAAGTTTCTTTACATTTTGTAGTTATATTAGGCTTCTTTAAGTATAAAGTCTGATAATAATTATCTTCTTCTTTTAAGATGGTCAAAAAATGAGCAATACTTTTGGGTTTGCTATTAATTTTTTTATTTACTTAGTTTTTTACAATTTACATACTAGATACTAAGCCAAATTCTCAAATCAATGTGATATTGTTGATAATTAGTAAGGGAAATACTACTAATAATTTATATTTTGTCCTGTTGATTTATAATAAACTGATTTCAAAACGATGTATATTTTGTTTTATTTTAAAAATCAAATTTCATAAAGTTTCTTATACATTTATAGTAGGTAAATACCTAACTAAATTAAATTTGTTATAACGCTTTTGTAGCTGACTATACATTAAAACATCAAATTATATAGACGCGCGAGTTGACGACAAAAAAAGTAGGCAAAATCGAAAAGTGCCAACTCGCGCGCGCTCGCGAGATTCGCGCTCGCCAGTTGACGATTAAGTCCGATTTCTATGTTCAGATTTGCCCAGTCATTCTATTTTTTATTTTGGCTTTTATCTTGAATTAGAATTTTGTCTAGTAACATCACGTGGTACTTACAGTAACATTATTTAAAGTTATAATGTTTTTTCTAAACTAAATATAACATCGAAATAACAAAATACTTATCTCGGAAGGCCTAAGGGTTGCCAGGGCTTAGGCTCGAAGAGCAGGAGTAGAAACGGGGTGGTTTTTAGTCAGTAAGAGTCTGACACTCCCTCTCACCTAACCCAAGGTGGGAGGAGTGATTGGATGATGATATTAAATTTAAAAAAAAAATCACTTACCTATATTTCGGGTGATGTTCTTAAGGGATAGCATGTATTAAATGCAATATAGTTAAATGGAATGGAATTTCTATGTCATAAGATAGTAATACCACGAGAAATTTCCAGACTCCGTGATACTACTAACAAAATGCATGACATGATAAGGACAAAAGACCAAGGGCTTGTAGTTACTCGGTTAATGAAATAGGCGAATATTTTAATTATGTATTACCATATTCCTTTCCAGGCCTTCCAAATCCTCTGCCACAAAGTCTTGACTTAGAACACCTGGAGCAATATGCGACCCACGTCAGCACAGGAGCCAGATATGACCCAATCCAAACAAATGTATACCATTTGTTTACAAGGTAATTTTGATTGAAACATAACAACAACATCACGTCTTTTTACACGAAAGGTAACAGTTTTCACTATTTATGCTATGAGTACCATGTAATAGGGAGTGAGCCTATTGTTATATACTGGGTACAATTCCAGACTTCAGGCTACCACTGAGATTGTTTTTAAAAACCCAGGTATACTTTGCCCGACCCGGGAGTCGAACCCGACGCCCCTTGCGCGGCAGTCGCATTTGCGACCATTCGGCCAACGCGGCAGCTATTTAGGGTTATGTATAGGTTACTATGGCAATTAAAAATATACCCACCAAATTCTTTTTTTCTTACAGGGATAATCCAGTTGTCAGCCAGCCCTTAATTTTGAACAATCCCTCACTACTTCAGACTACTAACTACAGGAAGGACAGACGCACAATTGTTCTCATCCATGGATGGTTGGAATCAGTTACCGCTAACTTTAATAGTGTTCTTATTCCAGGTGTGTATTGAATCATAAAACATGTTAAGGTTATTCTTATTAAGAATTTTAATTTCATTGAAATGGAACTCATTCCATTAATTAGGTAATTCATGAAATACATTTCATTTAATTAACGGGGAGGCCTTTGTCCAGCACTAGACGACTTACGGCTGTTGATGAAGATGATGATTTCATTATTATTGGTAGGTATTATGACAGGATTATTTTAAAAACTTAGTATTGTGTCCCTAGTGTTCCTTGCCGCTGAAGATGTCAACATCATCGTAGTAGACTGGAGTATTGGAGCAAGTTCCATTGACTACAGGACTGTTATTAGGAACACTATCGCATCTGGTGAAGCTGTGGGAGCCTTCATTAACTGGGTGAACAGAGAGTCGGGCGCCACTCCTACCATGTACCATATTGTTGGACACGGCTTCGGCGGACACCAGGCTGGTATTGTTGGCCGAAATGTCGACGGTGATATTGCTTACATTACAGGTCAGACTTTGAAATTGAAATAATTCGTTATGTAACGCTTTGTAATCGGGAGCGTTAAATAAATCAACATTTCATGTTCATTTCAGCTCTGGACCCTGCTTTCATTGGTTGGGTCAGCCACCCTGACCGCTTCGATGCCAACGATGGGCAATATACTGAAGTTATCCACACGAACTACGGCATCAACGGTTACCTAGCAGACCTTGGCCACGTTGACTTTTACCCTAACGGAGGCATATCTATGCCAGGATGTGACTCCCACGCCTGCGACCATGCACGAAGCTATTTCTATTTTGCTGAATCCATCACATCAGGTGGTTTCACTGGCAGACAATGCTTGAACTATTTCGCTGCTATTATGAGCTCATGTGATTTATTGCCAGGAAGATTAGAGATGGGAGGACTCAGACCTAAGATTGGGTGAGTGTTTTTGAAAGTTTTTCAATTAGAATTTTGATCATTTCTAATGTCCAACAAAATTAAGTTTTAAAGAGAAATTATCAACTTTATATTTTTTTTTCAGGAGAACTGGTGTATACTTGTTGGAAACAAACGCATCCCCTCCGTTCTCCCAAGGTTGATTGAAACAACAAACAACCATCAACATTATTTTATTACTATTACTAGTCAGTTGCATCACAAAGTTTAAAGCAATAAATAGGATACTGATTCATTACAAGCTTGAGAACAGAAGTTATAATCTAAGTTAAATGCATTTCATATCTAAATGCCTGCGAGTATACTATCACAATAAGTTGGGATGTTTCAAATTCTTGGGACCTCTTCTTTGTGAAGACTCTGTTGGATTTTCTGGAGGCGGGGAACTGCTGGATTCAGTGGGACTGGCTGGTTTTACCGAAGTGCTGTTACTGCTTGGTGTCTCTAAAAGACTACTCAGTAGTGCAATACTTTGCTGTGCAGTTTGATATACTCCGGCGAAAAACTTATTCGGATCAAATTCAACGTCTTCACTGTCTTCACCGTTGTCATCTGTGCTAACTTCTGCTTCTTCGGCTCTGGAAAATGAAAATCGAATAAATTACTTCATTAAATACTACTATTTTCTTTTCCATTCAATTTAATAGTTCAATTCTATTGTATTGTAAGTCGTGTATGTGTCTATGATGCGTCAAAGTTTATTTTTTTGTGCAATGCCATTATCATGTTTAATCTCTGATTTAGATTAATTGAATTAAATATTATGTTGATAAACAAAATGAAGGCTCAAGGCCACTATTTTTTATTAGCAAATAATTTAAGCACGGCTGAATTCTAGAAAACTTGATAAAAATTATTATCTTCTTGATTAATTAAGGTTGTGGTGTACTTAACTGTCAAGACTGTCGTAGATAGTGGTTTTCATACCTACTGGCTACACAATCACACGTATTATGTGGAATATAGTTCTACATAATAGTGCGTATTCTATTGTGTAATGTTATTTGCATACGAGGTACTTACGTTTCTTTTGGTGGATCTGACATTTCCATTAAACTTTCGTTAGCCTTGAAGCAGCCGAGTGGAATCTTACGTTGTGATACGAATATGGTACCAGGTTCTAAGTTCACGCAGCCTTGTAGACCGTCCGCGGTAACCGCCATCTTGTTGAATGTGGCGCACATTTGGAAGAACACCCCGAGCACAAGGCAAGTGGTTCAGGATTTGATGCTGTAACGTAAAAAATAAATAGGGTAGTTAACACGTATACAGAACTATAAAGTCATATGTTTGGTTTTTAATTTAACAATCTAAATTTGTTATCCGGTTTGGCAGTCTCAGAATAATTTACAGTGTCCTATTATAATTTTAAAGATTACAATTAGGTACAATGAAAGCTATCTTTTGATCGGATTCAAAGATGAAATTAGGTATGATTCCAAAAATAACTGGATTACAAGAAAGATATTTCTAAATTCTTGTTGTGTGTCGTAGCAAAATAAATGGTTTTTCTTTCTTTCTTCTTTCTTTCTATATTATGTTGTTGGGAATTATTAAGTAAATTCTTTTGTGTATCCAATGTATAGCATTATAACAAATAATGACGTTGTAATTTGTATGAGAATCATAATTATACGTATTTCTAGTTAGAGACATAAGTTTTAATCGGTTACAGAATAATCTCACGGTATATAACCACAGCTTCCGAAGTATGTACTTAAATGAAAGCTGAAAGGAAGTGTAAGACGCGAGAGTAACAAGCATTGCATTCGACTTTCTCGCGATTTAATCCGAGAAATTTCTAGATGCAAATATAGGTGATTGCAACCGCTTAGTTGGCGGAACAACTTTCTTTAGAAACGTGGGCAAGCGCCCTTATTGAAAGTTTTATTCCAATGGACGAATAGATGTGGTTTAGTTTTAAATTGGCTAATTATTTAAAGTTGTACCGTGGACTGTTTATCTTTTAGTTACATATTTCTTGATGTAAAAGTATTATTCTGCCTTGATATCTATGAAGTGCTTAAACGAAATATTAATTTTATCGTGTTGAATTCATAATAATAAACATGTGGACATTAAGAGTGTGATGCAAATAAATGGACCCGATAGAAACAAATTGCCCATAAGGGTGCAGGCAATAGTAATTCGTTTTAGAAATATATAGCTGTACTTACGTTGAATTTTTTCGTAGTCAACTTTCTTGCCATGTGAAACCTGCACGAAGAATCCTTCATCTTTTGAGAGATACCTCATGTGAACGCATTCTGGAAATTACATACAATTTACAAAATTAATATCGAGTAAAATATTAATTAAATACATATCGCAGATTAGGTAAGTATTCTTGAATGAAAATTAGTTGCATATTTTAATCACATCTGTCATTCGGCATATTGACTTCTAACAAGTGAACCATAAGATTATCTTTTATTAAATTAACATGAATTTTCTTTATATCAACAGTTCGTTATAGTTAACTACTGCATTGCAGCAATAAAGACCTCCTCTACATAAGACGTAGTTCCAAAGGCCAGATTTATCAGAAAGAGCAGCTGTCTCTTTGGCTTCTATTAAAAAGTCAGTCTCAGTCTTTTGTGCGGCACTTATGATATTCGCGGAATGATAAGGAGAAATATCAACATATTTTACTCTACACAAAGCTTTCCTTGGTAAAATTAACCTGCTTAATTAAATTTAACGATCATAGACACTGTCTAGGTAATAGCGTAGTCAGAGCATAAACCAAGCTACCAGAAGATGTAATCGCTGCACAGAATGAAGTTTAAAAACAGACTTGACAGACACATAACTAATATAGAAAATACGATACATATAAAATACGATACTGCCTAAAATTAAATAAATAATAATAAATTATTGTGTGTGTCCATTATATTTAGATTAAAGTTGTCTAAAGGACCTCTACGCAGTTTGCTTCGGCCCCTCGTACGCCTCCCAAATGACCGAGACTTTGTGGTCCCGTGAATAGTAAAGACACACTTAATAATTTATAAATGTTTATTACTTGCTCCTTCCGGGTCATAAGACGTGATGTTCTTCTCAATGCAGCAGGCACATGCTGGACCCTTGCACTTCCACTTACAGGACGGCAGTTCTTCGCGAAGTTCTGGCGCCGCCGGCTCTATGAGTTTCTTAGCCTCATCTAAGTTCAGGAAATCTGGAAATTATGACATGTTAGGTACAATAGAGTGTTGAAATAACATGTAATTCTTTCGCATTATTTTTATAGTTTGGGGCTTATAACATAACATAAGATAATATAACATCACACCTTTTATTCCCGAAGGGGTAGGCAGAGGTGCACATATAACGGCACTTAATGTGTTTGGAGCTTATATTTTTCGGAATAACTCATTCCGAAAAATTCTTATTGGTTTCTAGTACACATTCACATAGTCACTAGCCTAGGCAGGTAAGTACCTGAAGAAAAAGTTCCCAAAGAAAAATACATTATAAAGTAGGTACTTTACAACCTTTACTTGTTGGAACCACCTCTTGTATTCATAAATGATAACTAAAATGGCGTTGTGCAGAATCCTAATTGGATATTATTATATTTTTCCGCTTTCTAATTATACTAACAAAAGTAGGCTTCAAACATGTACTGAATTTTTAAGTAGCTCGTTTAATAGATACGCTTTTGTATCCGACTATAGGAAGGGTATTGTTTTTGATCCAGTTATTTAATTGAGTGTTAAGATAGGTGCACTAAATATGTCTCAAAGAAGATTGTTTTTTTAAATATGCATCTGCAACGTTTGAGTATTTAAAAATAATCATACCTTTATTAATAACTTATTTTAACTTTTGGTACCTTTGTTTTTTTATGGAATAGAAGGCAAACGAGCAGACGGATCACTTGATGGTAAGCGATCAACGCCGCTCATAGCACTTGTGTAGGTACCTACTTAGTTTAATGATATTTTAACTAAATATAACTTTTTATTTAAAAGTGATGCTATAAATAGTTGTGCTATAAAATGTTTCATATTTGTATAAATAACTTTAGTGATAGAACGAGATACTTTTGGTGCAGAAATCTTTACTGTTAAATTAAGTCGATACGAAATGTATTTTCGCCGGTAGATACAGGTCGCGTCCAACCGTCCTATTTGAAAGGGAGAGGTCTATCTATGTTCAGCAGTGGATGTCCTGGGGCTGATGTGATGATGATGATTTTGTAGAAAGACGTACACACCCAAATGCCGTCGATAAGATACGATTTACAAAATAACAAATGCCTTTACCAAATATCAGATACAATTCTTCCTGGCCCAAGATAAATAAATTAAAAGGAACATAGTAGTAGGTTTTTAGATTTTATAGAAAACGATTTATTAAACTGCAATGGTTGACATAAAAGAAAAAATATGTCATTGTATTATATCCAAATATTGTGCTTACTTTCACGCATGCGCGGTTCTAACTTTCACTTGTAAGCTTGTGCCTTTGTTGTGTTCATGGTTCACTGTTACTGTGAATTATGGAACAATATATGTTTTGTTATGTTATGTAAGACACGTCATGGTGAGTAACATAGTAACTATATAGTATATTTTCAAAAGCTTTCTTCTTTTTTTTATTTTGTCTTCAGTTTTTGTGAAGTACGAAAGCGTAACTAATTATATTCTTGTATGGGGTTTATTTTTTAAATAAATGCTAATGAGTACTTCTATATTATTATGTATATTTCTGTACTGGGTCAAGTCAAGACATTAGTTTTATCTAGCGTTTTGCCATTGGCTATTGAATTGACTGTAGGCAAATAGACTAGTTAAAAGTTGGCGTTTGCGACCTGGATCGAGCTTTTTTTAGCTTCATTACTTCAAACTAATAAAACTGAAGTGGTATAGAAATGTATTATGTACATTTGTTTTTATTTCAGGCATAGGTATAGGAAAATCTATTCATTTCATACTTTTTTGTGATATTTAAACAAAAAAGTACCTACAAACTTTAATGCGTTAAATCTCACCCGCATTATGTATTCTTAATTAATTATGATTTATTAATTACACATTATTGTATATTATTAAAGAGAGAAGGAGAATTATGGTAACCCTGTAAGTACGTAAGTGTTAGTTTTTTAAGTATTAGATAATTAGAAAAAGTACATGGTTTTATGTTGTTCATTTTTTTCATAAGTCGGTCTTTCATGGGTTGATAGTCCGAAAATATTAATGTGTCACTGTTACGTATCAAAAATTAATATGTTTACTTAAAAATGTACTTTGTATTAAAATCTTATACTTTTTTTTTCACAGGCGTGGTTATGATAAACTTTTAGATATAGTACAGACCTGTGCATTTAAATCGTTATTGTAGGTATCCATTCGAGACTGCACTGGTATCAGCATCAATTTATGTTGCATAGTAATACTGTCTACACCAGTAATAGTTTTTTAAGTAATTTCCGATACTTAATTTGGATACAATATAAAAACTGACATTATCTACTCAATAATTTCCTCATGTTCAGCAGTTCATAACATACCTAAATAAAAACAAATTAATGATTCATTAGGCTTGCGTACCACTATAACTTCCTAGCGTACATAACTGTCAATCACGCTTACATTAATCAAAGCGAGTCAATCGTTGTCCTATGATAACATACGCTTTCTATTGAAGTACTTGCAATAAATATTATAGGTACTCACCTAAAATGTTCGCACAATGAGCTACCGCGAGTACAGCGAAGACCAAAGAAAGCGTGAGTTTGACCGACATGTCGATCAGCTGTCACAGTCACGGATCTCGTAAAAGAACAAAAAATACGAATTATTTTATAACGCGGTTTATAAAGGAGCTAGGCTCGTGTGAGCTTGGAGGAGGCGATCGTCGCAACCGCCGGCCGTACACTGCTCCTTCCCTGAGATCTCGCTCCGGCCGTTTCACCTCGCTCACAATAGAAGGTGAAATTTAAATAAAGCATAACGCTATATTATAACGACATGCATCAGTGAGATGCATCGAGAAAGCGGCCGTCATATGGCGCTCCCCTAATTTAGCCTTGCCAATGTTTGTTTTTGCTATTGGGGAAAACTGTAAAGTACTTATATGAAACTTTAGTACTTACGTAGTTGGGTATGATGTAGGTGTTCAAAACTTGTCCGTTCGCTTTCTCTCAGTCGTTAGACGCATAGATGTGCATGTGGTTAAGGCAAACAAAAGTCTTGTGCCGGTGACTAATTCGTTTCTTTTTCATAATGCTTAGAGAAATTTAAGTGTACTTAAATACTTAAGTAGTTATTGTCAAATGACTGTGTTTTGTGGATTTCCATAGTTAAATCAACACATAATAGAAGTAAGGAAAAGTTTTATTTATTATAAGCTTTTATAAAGTCAAAGTCAAAGTCAAAATAATTTATTTGAATTAGATCAGGAAGGCACTTTTGAACGTCAACAACAAAATTTAGAAGTGAAGCTAATTGCTCATTCCAAGGTGTAGATTCCTATGGAAAAGAACGAACAAGAAACTCCGTAGGTAGTACTCTTTTTCAATCAGGTTTACAATACAATTCTCTAGTTGCATAGTTTTGTTGGTTCGATTGTGTGAGAACAATGCAACATCTAAATCCAGTCAAAGAGTTATATTCACTCATATTTATTCAATTTCAATTAATAACAACAGCATTACTCATGTTACTCGACTGTTGAATAAGCTTTAAATAAAATTAAAAACGGCATATGTTGTTAAGTATGTTATATAAAGAATCAACCAATTTTATTATGTTGTCGCGATTTATGGTATAATATAAAATAAGGTACATAAATAAAAAATATGAATGGTCATAAACTATTCATTTGATAAACCCAATTAAAACGGAATGGTTATCAAAAAGTGTGAAGTATATTTGCATAATAGTTTTATGCGAAGCAGACTGTTGATAATAACATATTAATGCTTAGAATGTCTTATAAAGGAGATAAAGATTTATGTATTTTAGATTCTGGTAATATCTAATAGCTAATCGATTACTTTTTACAGTGGGCACCGACTAATGCTTAATCTATCTTATCAAGCTGACGCAGAAACTGTAAGCCACTCATATTATTTTTGTTATATAATCTACATTCCGTTTTCGTCTTGGTTGGATACAGGCCTATCTAAAATGCCTACGTCAAATGCCCTCATCTGGTAATTTAAAAATTGGCTTGTAAAAGTGATACTTTTTAACCTATTTGAAGAAATAAATAGGTATCATTTCATTACATTTCATTTCATTGAGCTCAATCTTTGGTATTCGTATCTAAACACTGGTAGATGGAGAGCACCCTTATTATTACGTTTGCTCTGTTCTCCGGCACATATAACCGGCCTATCGCCACTTGAGCTTAGTAATTATCTATAGAGCGCATTTTTATTACAAGTGGTACTGCATTTCTGTGATACATTATACATATATGTACATTGTACAATTGTATATTACTAATATTATAAAAGCGAAAGTTAAGGCGGTGTATGGATCATGCTTGTAGATATTTTTGTTTCTGTTTTACGTAAAAGCTACTGAACGCATCTGAATTTGATACAAAGATTTTTAGAACACACGTGTAAAACTGCGGATAGAAGCTAATATATTGTAAACTATTTTATTAATATGTAACACCCACTTTACACTATTTATGCTATGAGTCCCATGTAATAGGGGGTGAGCCTATTGCCATATACCGGCCACAATTACAAACTCCGTGCTACCACTGAGACTTTTTTAAAAACCCAGTAGTACTTTGCCCGACACGGGAATCGAACTCGAAACCCCTTTCCTGGCAGTCGCACTTGCGACCACTCGGCCAACGAAGCAGTCAATGGATGTATTTAATTTATTCAAAAATCCCCCTTTTATCAATTGTAACATGATTGAAGCCAGATTACAATTTTTTCCTACATACCACTCATTATCATCATCTTCCACAGCTTGTGACAGAGCACTGCTGGATTACTTTATACTTCTCCAGATATACATAACCCCCATACTTGGCAGTCTACTGACCAACATCTTTTATTGTCACATTGTTTTGCTAGTCTTTTAATCAAAGTTTGTCCCGATTATTAGATTTTCGATCTTTACTAGAATAGAAAATAAACCTAATTGCCATAGGAACAACAGTGAATTTGCTTTTATTCCGTGGGAATTGTTATAATAACTCCTGTTTAACGGTGTATCACAATTAAGTTTGTGGCTTCTGAGAATAATAAATGCCACGTCAGGTATTGGAAAACATGAATAAGTGCACATAATCAAACAAAAAGGGGCATGTGCATAGAAAGCTGGTGTGCTGGTTCGTCTGCACGTCTGTCTGCGCAGGCGCAGTGAGCGAGGTGCGCGCGCGCCACTGCCCCACTTGGGGGTCGTTGTCTTGTAGACCACGTTACGTGATAGAACTGACGATGGTGTTTAATTGTTACGTGGTGGCGGAGAAACAGAACGCACATTTGATGTACTGATTCAATGTTGAATGGAATACATTGTAACCAAGATTAAGATCAGTTGTTACTTGTTATGCTCATTATGTAATGAATCGTGTGTTATAATAGGCATATTTTAAGTTAATATGTGGTAAGAAAAATTAAAAAATGGTTTTTAGAATATTAAGTAAAATAATATTTTCGTCTCTATGTAAGTAGATGCTCATATTTATGAGCAGCATTCCGTGACCTGCGATTCTAGCATGGCTTGAAACTAGTCGAGTTCTTCGTGAAATAATTACGAAAAACATAATAATTAGTTTAGTATGTCTTACGAAAGTTATAACATAAATATCTATGTAAGTACTTATTTAAAAGTAATTTTAAGGTTCAACATTTTTAAATTGACTTCAATATACGTAATACAAGACCAGCTTGTATTATCAAGTCAATTTATATCATCAACAGCCTATAAATACCCACTGCTGAGCAAAGCCTCTTCTCACAATGAGAAGGTTTGAGCATTAATCACCAAGCTTGCTCAATGCGGGTTGGCGATTACAAACTTATAATTAGAAATTATAAGCACAGGTTTCCTTACGATATTTTCCTACACCGTTTGTCAGTGGTGTCTGAATAATCTTAGAAAGTACATGTTACTCGGAAAAAGTCACATTGGTACTTGCCGTTGGTAGGTTTCGAACCCGCATCCTCATGCATGAGAAGCGGGCGTCTTAAACCTCCGGGCCACCACGACATTGACAACAATTGATATATGAACTTAAATCAGTTAAATGCGCTTATTGAGCACGTTATTCCACGCACTATGCAAAAACATCATGAACTCTTTTGCTAGGTACTAAATTCATGGATGTTCTTGCTATTTAAAAACGAACTCTTGGAAGAACTTTTTACTTTTCTCCAAGGAAATCTTTGTAGGTACGAATTCTGGAATAATCCAAACGCATTTTTACGGAATGAAGAAATACGTCACATTAATCATGTTAATTTACGACTATACTTATTGTATCTTATATCAACAAACGTTAATACTTTTTATATGAATAGATCAGAATGTGCAATAATAAATGATTAGATATATTATACTATACTAGCGGTTGTCCGTGTCTTTGTTCAGATATTATGAGAAAACATTTAAGTGTGATCCGTATTCACAGATATCTAAACAGATACATGGACAGAGAGACAGACTAAGTAATTGAGTATTATTTTACAGAGTTCATAATATAAACATTTTGAACATAACGTACCTTTTCGAAGTATAAAAAACCTGTGTGCTGTCCTAGACTAGAATGTATTTGAGCCGTGGAGATCCTAACGGGTAACCGGGGCTCCGGCTCGAAGTGCAGGAGAAGGAACGGGGTGGTTTTTAGTCAGTAAGAGTCTGACACTCCCCCCCGCCTCACCCAGACGGGAGCAGTCATTCGACGATTTTCCCCCCTTAAAATAAAAAAAGACTAAAATTTATTTATACCTACATATTAACTTATCATTCAGATTTACGTTTATGTATTAAAAGATGATGAACATATTAAAACTTTCGTATTTATGACATCAATCAAAATTTGAATTATGATATTTATACGACTTCGTTTTTTTACACATCATTTTCTTTATAAAATAAACAATAATACATTCTGTAGAAAAAATACTATGAAAAACGAAGCGTGAATAATAAATTGACGACATATCTACATAAAATATATACCTAAGTACATACATTAAACCCTGAAACATTAATAAATCGTAAATATTCATATACATGCCTGCCTACAGCATAATTAAACTAGATTATTTATTATTTTATTAATACCCATACGCTTTCTAAACTGTATGTGGTATATAATAAGCATAATTTCAAAAGATATTCCTTGATTTTATGTTAAACTACATTTACCTATCATGTTTTAATGTAAATACAACTACAGTTTAAATAGAAAAGACAATAAGGATGAGTATGTTGAGAATTACTAACATGCGTTTCCTTAATAAAATAATGGATTTATAACAGTCATTAATTTTGCGTGTTGTAGTTAAATTGTAACAATTTCTGTATTAGTAGAACTTAACCTGTTTAAATACTGATTCGAATCACAAAACATAACAGAACACCATTACGTATAGGTAATTTTTCTCGAAAAACGATGACAAAACTCTCACTTTTCAATATGAACTCACATAATAATACACACTGTACCTACATGTATTATATTAAAGTTACAAAATCATCAACATATGGTTGCTAACAAGAACCTCTGTGTATACATGGTGTGTACGTACAAAATAACAACAAGAGTGGTCAGAATTCGAACCCGTCCACTTTCACCGCGGGAAAGTGACCACTTATGGACCAAATGCCGATGGTGGCCGACCCAACCGGTTTAGTGCGGGCGAAGTAAATTGGCCACTGAGATAGACTGACATACAGACAGATATTTATTTACAGATTGTGATTTAAACATATATTTTTTTGTTTTCGGTTTACACACGTAACTGTTGTATGTCTCACGAAAGTTATAATATTTTTTTTTAAATATTAAATGATCATGTATTTTTGTTACATGCTGTGACTGCCACATTGGTCGACTGATAATCCTACTAATATTGTAAATACGAAAGTTTGTATGTTTGTTACTCATTGGCGTCCAAACGGCTGAAGGACATGAGATGTAATTTGGAACAAGGGTATATTATGGTCTGGAATAACATAATATACAAAATTAACTAAAATCGCGGGTTAATCACGTGAATATATTGAGAATCACCACCGAACACACGACTTTCGAACCACAGAGGGGTTCTTCCTCAGGAGCAGCGTGCGCGATCGCGACGATGTTGCGCTGCACATTAGCTGGCGTTGGCGCTCGCATTAGTGTTGCTACTTGCGCTGCGAGCCCAACGCGCCCTCTGCCAGACACTACAAGCGTTTGCTTCCAACTCTAGCGCGTTGGACGTTGTTAATACCTCTATATACCACTTTTTATCCGAGAACAAGAGCGAAGCCACTAGCAGGAGCTAGTTACACTACATATAATGGATAGTCACGAGCTGGGTAAAGTTTTAGATCTGATTCAGCTATGTTAGCCAGAGTACTTATGTAGTATCTACTATGACAAAAAATATTTTCTATAAAAAATTCAAAATATTTGCAGGAGTGTAATTACGGTTATTAATTACATTATGGTTGCGTATTGTATTTGTTAATTATTTTTTCCATTTTTATCCTGAATTTATTATTAAGTTCTTTTCTAATCTTTCTGAATTGTTAAGCACGGCACGTGCGGTAGGTACTTATGATTTTTATTTTTGAGTGGAGGCGGCATTTTCGTTTCGTAATTTTTAAGATATATTTAGAGGTATGAATAGGGACTTTTTGTTGCTATATAAATAACTATTATTATTATATTATGGGATCTGTGTTTTTTAACATCTATGAATTATTTATCAATGTGGACTTTTTTCATACTAGTGAAAAAACAAAAGATAATTTATATATAAGTACAAAATACGTATTCCCAAAAAGTAATACAATTATTAATGATTCACATTCAATATTTTTTCATATTTCCTTCATAATTTGTAACGTTACTAAGATATTTAAAGTTGGATTAGGAGTAAGGGGAATAAACACATACTTACACTAACAATTTACATATGTGTGTTTTTTATATCTGCGTATGTAACAGTCCAAAAAATAATGAAATTCGACTCAAATAATGTATATTAGTTGTAACCAACTTGTAATTAGTTAATCCAAAAATGGTGACAGGCACACCAAAGGTAACAAGTAGTATATCAAAAAAAATATTTATGCCAATGTATAGCGCTGCCACTATATCCGAGATCATCGTACTGTATAAGATGTTTCTGGAAGTTCTGAGAGAAACTCATATCTAAGAAACTATATTCTGTAGTTTTTTAATTTCCTCTATGCCTATATACATGTATATACTTAAGTCATTAAGTATCTGTATCTATACACAGACAAATCTATTATAGACGTTATGTTACCACTCGTGGAAGTTTAATCATTGTTGTAGTTCTAATACCACTTTTTATCTTATTTAATACTAGCTTTTCCCGCGGCTTCGCTCGCGTCACAAAAGGATAAAAAGTAGCCTATGTGACATATACCAATACACACAGCGCCATCTATACCAATAATTTCGTTTTCCCTCGAGAATATCAATTTTTTCGGGATAAAAAGTACCCTATTATTTAATCCGGACTTCTAACTTTACATCTGCAAAAATTCAAAGCAATCGGTTTAGTTGTTACGGCGTGAAAGCGGAACAAACAAACAAAATCACTTTCTGATTTATAATATTAGTAAGGATAAAGTAAATCAATCTAAAGTCAAAACTATAATCGGCTAATCGAAGTAAAAACGTTAAACGTGTTGTTTGCAAACATACGAACAAAAACGGCTGCATCCGTCAATTAACCCAGCAAACAATTTTCACAGGCCAAAAAAGCTTACATTAATTGCCTATCATTTCCTTACGAAGTAGCGCTGCAATCAACACTTTGAATGCCGACTTTACTTGACACTGAATTCTACATACCCGACCAACTGCGTCTCTGCTTTCACCCATCCTTCGCGAGAGAGCGAGAGGTCCGACGGACAGTTTTCCTTTCTCGCCCACTGTTATACGTCACTGCACATTTCTCCCGATGCTACTCGACGCTTACAACAAATCAGTGTCGCTGTTACTACGGTGTCGTCTGCGTTTTTACATCCAGACTGTGTGAACTCGTATAATATTGTATTTATTAAAACGTGGATCAAAGGTGTTGGATACATCAGTGTTTATAATATTTATTTATTACTGAAGTTCTATACGAGAAGGTAAGAATTTAATGGATTTTTATTTTAACATTTAAATTGTACTTCAATGCAGAAGTATTTAATATATTTTTTGAGGAAATATGCAATAAAAAATTGTTACATATAAAGATTACACTGAATAAACACGCAGAATAACTTAAACCTAGTCGGTGCACCGCGCAGTAGAAAAGATTTCAACGCGCTCGATTTCGACTCATGATTATTTCTTTGAGAATATTTATATGTAATTTACGATATATTTTGTAAATAAGTAAAGTAAATGACGAGAAAATAATATGTATTTGTTTTCAGAAGTATTATTATATTTTATTGCCTAAGGATAAATATTAAAATTGGTCTAAACTATTGTATGATGTAAGTTATCATCGAAAAATCTTTAAAATAACATCATATTTTGTCTTTACATTTGCAGGCAGGGAGCCAGTCTTCAAGATGAAGCTCTCCCTGGTTTTCGAGTTGCTTCTAATATTCATACTCTTGGCTTTTGCCGCATCAAAGAGTGTCAGTAAGTATCTAACTATAAACTGCATGAGTAGACCTCATGTTCAAATTAATAAGCAGTCAGAATTACTTCCTTACAGAGGCAATAAAGTGAGTTGATTGATTACGACCTGTCGCTAACTTGATTACACATTATTGGTGAATTAATAAAGCCTATCAAACGTTTTGTAGTTATTGTCAATGTATGTATTTGAACGTACATAGAAAAAACTGTGAAAGTTAGCGATCGACCGGTGGTCATCAATTTTTTTGTTCTGAATTACTTTCAATGTAACATCACGTAGCGTGTTGACTTTAATTTTTTTTGCAACCGAGATATGTATAAACCGACTGCATGATCGGTATTAAGTGATATGTTTAATGTTTTTCATAAATCAATCTTTAATCAACCTTTATAACACAAACCATTATTTATTCTGTGTTTTTATGCAATTATTCAAAGTGTTTACACGTTACATTAATCTTGTGTACACTCAACAGAACTACTGAAATTAATATATCAAACTGCAGTTAGGTTTTTAATTAATTGCACTCAATAGACATAATGACATATGACGCAATAAGCTAATTACGTGTAATATAGTAAATAATATTTAACCAGCAATGACATAATACTAAGTAATTATAAATTCTCACACGTTAAACGTTAAAAGTCTATATTTTCTCTACCCTTTTCGTAAGAATGGAAAATCCTGGAAGGCATCCTTCTAGGGGGCTTTCAGTTGAAGCACATTTTTTTGAGGGTGAAAACCATCGAATTACTTCTTCCGCACGGATGAGGCGAGAGATGTATAAGCCTCTTACTGACTTAATAACCACCCCGTTCTCACTCCTGCTCTTATTAGGTTAGAGATATGTCTTAGCTGCCAGTTCAGGACTTATATAACACTACAAATGAAAAAATATGTATCCTTTACTTAATACAACAGATCAAAAAGAAGGAAGATATTCTAAAATGTGTGTTATTTACAGGAAAAGAAAAAAATAATGTAAAGAAAGGTATACAGAATAGGAACGATGACGACAAGGTTGACGAGAACAGCATCAACAAGTACTGCAAGTGTGTGGAGGCTTACTGCAACTGCTGCAGAGAGTTCCGACTGCCTGTAGTCGAACTAAATGGACCAGGTACACATTTTATACATCTATCAAAGTCTAGGTACTCCCGTAAAATTTCTTCTTCTGCAAAAAGCTTCACTTTTAATTTTTTTGTTGACGTTCAAAAGTACCATTCTGGAAATAAATGAATTTGACTTTGACTTTGACTTTGCACGGCTCGTATTGTTCGTAAAGATATTCATGTTTTATAACGTATAACTTTCCTTGATAAATTGTCTATCCGATATAAAAAGAAGGTTAAAGCAAATTAGAATTATTAGTTCCGAAAATTAATGTGTTATAATAATTATTTTTTAAACTACGTTTAAAAAGACCAACTTTAACCCCCTCTTTTTTGAGGTCAGTATATTGATAGTATAGTATATTATTTTTGAAGTGGGTAAATAAACAAACTCCTCAGCATCGAAGTATCGATCCTATCAAATATTATAGAACAAAAATGTTTGTTTCCTGGTTCGTTGCAGTACAGTTATCTACAAATATTTCCTAATGAATATTGTTACTCCATAAATAGTACTTAACATAAAATGAAAGCGATGTCGCCTTGGCGCCTAGCTATAAATATTCATGACCAAAACCAATTTCACATCCATACTTTTATCCTAGAACAGAATCAATTTGAATACAAAATCATTTTGTTCTTTGTCCTGAAGTTACTTATACTGCAGCATACTTAGTTGATTTTTGTATTACGTAACGTATAAAAAAGTAAATCAAGGTTTATTAAAATCCTGATGGGAAAGCCCATAGAATTTAACTGACTCACTTCAATTATGTAACTGTGTAACATACCGGATCTTAAGCTAGAGAAACGAAGCTGATGAAATAAGACCGACTATTGAATACTCCAGCATTCGCCTTTTTACATTAATTGCTTTAGAAAGTGCCAAAGAAATAAAGCTTAAAGATAATAACTAAAGTAATCTGTTTACTTCCAGGATGTGCCTCCTTGATGTACCTCAACGGTGACAAAATGTCCGTATCTTTGAGCTTCGGAAAGAAGGTCATCACAAACCGGACACTGTCCAGTAAGTGTTTCATTTTCACTTTTTATTTGAATCTCATTTTTTATAATCGTCATATTGTTATTATTGTTCTATACATTGATTTAGTTTATTTTTGTTTTATAATGATGGTTACAGTTAATATTTTCTTATTCATACAGGTCGCAAACCTAGCCCCGTTTGTATGCCGCTACCGGGTGGATTATCCAAATTTTGCGGACGAGTTTACAACATTGCTAGAGCTGGGGAAGAATTCAGAGCTTGCCTCGGCCTAGAGCTGCAATCGAAAAGTACAGTGGAGGCTGCTGTTCGCGTGTCTTGCTTCAAGTTTGGCCCAAGAGGAGTGACCTCGGAACCAGCTGATCCACTACCATTAGTTCCTCAAGATGAAAAGGCTGAGGACGACGATGATGATGATTATGAAGATGATGATACATTCGGACTCGGTGCTGATGAAGATGATGACGATGATGATGACGACGATGATGACGATGATGACGGTAAGTTACTCATTTTGTATTAAGAGGTTTTTTGTAATATTTTTAATAGTTTTTACACTGCTAACATTTGCTCATCTAATTTTCCAGGTACACTCGATGCCGTCAACGATGTAGACAGCGCGGATTACACAGGTTTCAGTCTTCTTGGAGAAGATATACTGGGAGACCTATTTGGATCAACAGGTGGAAAAAAATCGAACAAGAATAAGAAAAAACAAGCACCTGCCCCGTCTACCACAACGACCCCTACTACCAGGCGCCCCCGTCCCACACGACGACCTTCCAGAAAACCTGGTACGAAAACTACAACACCACGGCCAAGGCGCACCACTACTGTGAAAACTAGACCTTCCCCTGGAAACAAACGTCCGACTCGCAGACCAAACAGGAGACCGACTAGAAGGCCAACTACTGAAAGTACTTCTACGTCGATTCTGACAACTACCACCACTGTCAGCCCTGCACCTAGTTCAATTGCTACTTCTCAAGTAACAGAAAGAATTCCGGTAATGACCACTATTCTAGAGCAGTCCCAGGCACCAGTATCTGCTATTGCTGAAAACCCAACACCAGCTGTAGTAGTTGCTACTACTCCTAAAAGCGTTACTGACTTTGAAGATTCTGGACTAGAGATGTCGTTAGCCCACATTACTGGACAATTATCTGCGATGCCCGTTACACCTATGATTTCAAATGACGGTAAAGTTTCCAGCGTAATGGATAAAGAAGAATCAGCTAACTACGAGAAAGTGCTGACCATTACTCCAAAAACACCATCAACCATATCCTTCATACCAACTTCCGAAGAAACTGTAAATGAAGATATGATTCAAATTGTGCAAAGTCTCGACTCTGCTGAAAGGGAACCAATATCTGGAGACGAAAGTAGAGCTCAGACGTATCAATTTGGTTCACCAGTTCCAGACAGTTACTATGAAGGTCTAAGTCTACCAAAGAAGAAGAATAAGAACAAACAATTTAACCTACATGATTTAGACGTTCTTAATTTGAGTCAGATTGGAGAAACTTTGGGCGACGAACTAGGAATATTTGGTAAAAATAAGAGACAGAACAGAGATAACACAGATACGAAAGTACAGGGTGAGAAAGAAAAAGAACAAAGCAACGATTACGATGAATTTGTTGACACAATAAGTGACATGGCACTTATGATGAGGAAGGACGGCAATAAGAACCACAAAAACAAAAGGACAGGAGAAGACAAAACAAAATGATGCGCGAGTGGTCACAAGTATGACGTCGTAGTCAGGCTAGTTCTAAGTAGCTTTAAACTATTTATTTTTATACTTAACTTATTATATTGTGTGTGTTGTAAATAGAAAAAATTGTATGAGATTATTTATTTTGCATGAATGAGTAAATATAATTTCCAATATTAATTTTCACATTTATTTATATCCATTGTAATCCCAAAAGGTTTCTCTATCCCTGAATAAGTAAAAAAAAACATTAGAAAGACATAAACAGGAAAAGTATGTAGGTAAAAGTTGTTTCTCAATGAAATAATACTAATGGATTATTAGAGTAAAGTTAATTTAATAAACACCAGGCATTAATATGGGCACAGTTAATTAATCAAATTGCTTAATTTATTTGACAGCTCATTCAATTTGGAATATTAACATGTATCCATTTAATGTTTGTACGATCAGTGTTGGTGATTTTATCTGGTCATCTATGAATTTAACTATTCAGAAAAACAATACACCTAAATCAATGTTGATAAGGAATAACTATTTCGCTATAATAGAAATAGACGTAATTGCCATTTATCATTCAGTATAAATACGAAATTATGAAGAAACTATTATTTAATTTTGCTATCGAAATTTTGAAGGCACCATAAAATCTAAAAACATACATATTGTTACAGCTAACATTGCTATATTTTTTCAAATAGGATGTTTTTAAACTAAAAAAATCTATAAGATTTTTGAATCTGTATTGCCGTTAAATTTTAATAACACATTATGAGTTCTGATCTTGTATGAAGCCATAATGTATCATCTCCATCACCTTTTCAGCAACCTTTTGAAAAAACAAAAAAGAAACTCTTTGACGATGTAATTCTAAAATTATAATTATTATGTAAAAAATTGCATTCAGATCATAACAAATATTGTTGCATATTCAAATAACTGATGTAATTTGAATACATATTCAAAGACAATCAATGCACCAGTCATTCATATTCATGAATGAAACGAAAATGTTCGAAAACAATTTTACGTTGGGGTTTTTTATCTACCTATTCTAAATCCTAAAGCAGTATGGAAAGCTGTAAATATTTTATATTAGTAATAATTTATTATTCAGCATAATGCACGTATCATTGCGTAATAACGCGCAATAAACATTAAATAATACTCGATAACATATTGAACCAATACATATTCGCTTCACGCTTCAATATTGAAAGTAAGCAACATAATATAGTTTTAAATTTCAACTTTCTCTCGTACTGACATTAAAATTTAAAACTTGTTCCTATCACTGACTGTGCAGCTTAAAATAAACATAATGTTTAGTGGTCGACCGTTAAATACTCCCGGTTACTTGTTACGTCTACAATCCGTAATGAGGAGCCAGGCTTAACTGTTCAACTTTCCTACCTCCTTCATACAATGGGCCCTTCAATAAAACTGTTTAATATTGATGCTATCGACCTACCATTTAGGATCGGGTAAGAGATTTCATTAAATCATCCTAGCAATCTCATTTTATGGAATTAGTTATTAAATGTTTTTATTTCCTTTATTGCAGGTGACAAAACATACAAAGTGATAAAGTTCAAAGTACCTCACACAATTTGGAAGCAAGCGTTGCAACCAACTCCTGTACTTAAATCATCTGTAACTATACGTACCCATAAACGTCCAGGATGCAGATGACGAGGAATTTGAAAACGATGACAATGAGATCGAGGAAGAAATAGAAAATGATGTTCCAGCAGCAGTTGACACTGTTGTTCAAGCTGATAATGCTACTCAGGCGTTACAAGACCCTGTACCAGTAGCAACCACTGCAGCACCAGTGGCACAAAATCCGTCGTACAAGATGAAGTCGTCACTCAAGCACCTGCGCAAGGAGTTCCCGGTCAAGTCTCAAGGTTCCCTTGTACGTGTCGAAACAGACAATGTGGATGTTGCACAGGCTCTATTATGGATAGATTCAGAATGAAAGCGTGCGGAAACATTACCTTTGTACCAGAAGACTTTGTGTTCGACGTGAGGATGACTATCAACAATAACACTGTTGTGCGACGAAGAGTTTCAGGTGAGAATGAATAGAACCTCAGTATAAGAAAGTTTGTGTTCTTTTGTTTAAAAATTTGTGTGGAATACAAATGAGCTATTTTTAAATCACTTATATTAAACAAAGGTGCTAATAGAAAGTTATTTCAGCTAGCGACCCGCCGCCTATATGCTTCAATCCTCGAAGAGCCCCATTTGTTCGAGTTTGCATCGAAATATCAAACATTCAAATAAGGAACAGGAATGCCCATGCATGCTTAGACATCAACGCGGATATTGGAGGCTTCCCAGTTTATTCTGCGTCCTTCAGATGTTTTAGGTAATGATAAAATTAAGCCGTTAATTATTGACACATCTATCTACTTCGCCTTGATTTAGATTTTACATGAAAAAAGTTTTATTTTTTGTTTGAAAGAATGACGAACATAAACTAGAGTGCATGACGTTCAATTATCCATAGTAAAAAATAATGTTTTTCTTCGTGTAATTAGCATCAACGTTAAACATTGTCAAGTTTCTGATTTATTGTGTTACGGCTTTTTGACGACCACTTATATTCATGTTAATAATAGCATGTACACATATAATATATGATATGCCTTCTGTTATTTCCTTCATGATTCGAAGCCTGTTATATTTAAAATATATTTTTTATTTTTTTATAGAATGGGAGCATCTGGCATTCAAACAGGATTAAAGCCTCGACCAGTTTCATCTGGACCTAAACCAGTCAGTCTGTTTGGCAACAGCAATAATGATGATGATGGTGGGAGCTTCTTGGAAAACGCTGCTGGCAATGTGTTTGGAGGTGATGGCTTATTCGGGGGCGGCGGCTCCAGCGGCGACGGTCCTTTTGACGGCCTCGGCGACGCATTCGGAGACTTGTTCGGAGGCGACTCGTAACCCATTGTGAATTTACATTACATACCAGTATTTTACCAGTTGTACAAATTATTGTTAATAATGTAGTTAATTAAGTCTATTTATTGCTGTTAATAAAATATGTCAATTTAATTGAGCGTTCTATTGATATCTTGCATGGTGAATCAATCTGATGTTAACGTGAAAGTGTAGATAGTTAAAATGAAGTAAACAGATCTTTCTCTGCCCCTGTTGAACCGGTTCACTGTCGTGGATGTGAATCGAAGTGCCTTGCTTGTTCAGACGATACGCGCTCGCGGAGATTCGCGTCTCAAAACTAAACAAAATGTGTGCAGTGATTTTTTTATTCGCAGTATTCTGCCTACAAAATATACAAGGAGGTAAGACACAATGAAATACTCTATAATTAACATCGAAGAGTGCTGTTTTAATACTGGAAATTATATTTGTTACAGCAAAGCTAGGAGATAATGTAAATAAAACAAATGTGGGAGATATAAAGGGAATGGAAGTGCCTGATGATTTCCTGTTGATCATAGAACAATTACGAAGTAATTCGAGTTTGATTACGAACGCGTTGGCGACGGCGAGACAGAACCAGGATAGTCAAAATGGGACCTCTACGAACAATAGGCGTTGTGTATGTGACAAAGGTGTTTGTAAATGCTGTACTGGTTACTTCATGGACTTGCTGAAGCAGAAGGCTTGTATGCGAGTCACTTATCACCCGGGAGACTTTGCGTTCGACGTAGCCATGTCGCTCAACAACAGGGTGCTCTATGAAAACTCAATGTCAGGTATGCAAACACTTATATATCATACAAATATGCTAAATACTTTCAGCGGACAGTCACCTTTTAGTCTTTCAAAAATGTATTTTTTTTATCTTAACGATAATGATGGTGCTTATGCTAAGTATTTTTTCTAGTGCTAAGGTGAATGCCCAGTACCTATACAATATTTTATAACTCGATATTTTTATGGACCATTTAACTTTTTTGGAGATATAAACCAAAATAATAAAAAGAGAGTTAGTTATAAAATTGTCTTTATGGCAGTAATTATAACTAAATGTTCCCAACTACTTTTCAGGAAAGAATCCACGACCAATATGCATCAGTCCCCCAAGGATAAACAACTTGAAAGTTTGCGCGAAGTTCTACAACGTTTTTTTCCCGGGTCGAACTTTCACTTCTGTTTGGCAATGACAGGACACTGGCGGTCATTCGAACTCTTCAATTTCGCTTTTGACTGCCTCCGGTGAGTGATTGCTTCCTACATAATAAAGGAATTAAGCCTTACTTTCTACATGTTACGTAATTGCAGTGTTTGTTCACATTGAGGTACTTTCTACTGCATCATTCTTCCTCATTAACATCCTAGTAACTTTTGGAAGTAGATAATATACAAAATATTTCTTGGTCTTGTTTCTTGAAATGCTGTTGTCATAGTGTAGACCAGGGTTATCTGTTCTCTGCAGTCTAAACAGGGTTAAACATGGTGTCTAACCATTCCATTTTCGTGGCTGATTTCTAACTAGCTTCTGCAAGCGGCTTCGCCCTCATTCCCGTGGGATGAAAGCAGTCTATGTTATTCCAGACCAGACCATAATCAACCCCTGTTCCAAATTTCATCCCGATCCCTCCAGTCTTTTGACGTGAAAGAGTAACAAACACATAACTTCACAATCTTACAGATTTACAATATTAGTAGGTTATCCAATATAATAATAATATAGTCTTAACAAAAATTGGCCCTTGGGAAATGCTTTTCTTTATGGCATAAGCCGGTAAACGAGCAGACGGATCACCCGATGGTAAGCAATCGGCGTCGCCCATGGACACCTAGAACACCAGAGGCGTTACAAGTGCGTTACCGACTTTTTGGGGATTAGGAGTTTGAGGATCGTTGGGGATTCAGGGATTAGTGAGATTGGGAAAGGGGGAGAGTAATTGGGCCTCCGGTAACCTCACTCACATGACGAAACACAACGCAAGCGTTGCTTTACGTCGGTTTTCTGTGAGGCCGTGGTATCACTCCGGTCGAACCGGTCCATTCGTGCCGAAGCATGGCTCTCTCACACTTTAACGTGCATTTACCCAAAAGTACCACAAGTTAAAATGTACGGAACATTACGTGTTTATTTTACCTATGAAATCTTATGTATTTCTGTCAATGAACTTGTACTATCGCATGTCATTTTATAGTATAGGTATGAACAATAAATTATACTATAAATGGTCATAAGTCTCAGTTTATTGCTAGTTCAATTAAATTAATCATGAAAAGTATATTCTCTTGAATGTAAACGACTTTTTCACATGGTCGGTCAAAGACCTCTTTTAGTACCTACTTAAAGATTTTTATTTTTTCTTGTTACTAAAAAAATCGTTTGAATGAATATCAGTATAATTATGTTGAATATTGCATTAACCGCTATATATTTCTTACCCGGAAAAGATAGATAGGATAGGATTAATTAAATATACCTACTCAATGGGGGCTACCGTTTTGCTGCTCACCTGATGGAGGTAGTGTGAACTTCGATTAAGCAAACGTTCTCCTAAAACAGACTGCAAATCTACTACAGACCTTTTTATCTACGACGGCGAATTCCCCATCAATCTTAAGACTAGCACAATAATACAAAAATGCACATAAGTATCTATTTATCTACAGCTTACAGTGTCCTTACTAACGGCCGAAAACAATATCTGAACTACAAAAAATATATTTTTTTATTTTACTTACATAATGAAAATCTTAAATAAAATAAAAAAATAATATAAATATGTCTTTTGTTGCTAAACGGTTGCTAAATCGTGAACTTCTCACCCTTTCGTCCAATAGGGAATCAGCTAGTGTAACACCATTGATCTTTTAATATTTGACAGCTACAGTGATTGGACAAACTGACCTATGGCTAAAATAACGTCATCTGGTTATTGAAAAAGCTGTAGCCCCGGGCCCGCATTGCAAAGTCAGAATCAAAGTCATTTATTTCAATTAGACCAGAAAGGGACGTCAACAAAAATTAAAAGTGAAGTTGTGGCTCATTCCAAGGTGTAGATTCCTATGGAGAAGAACACGCAAGAAACTCCTACTAGGTTACTCTTTTTCAATCAGGTTTACAATACAATTGTATGGTGGCAATAACTTTATCAAGCAACAAGTACAAATACCTAAGAGATTAATATTTCCTAACACCTCTACTTTATTCTCAGGATGGGAGCTAACGGAATAGCGATGGTTAGACCGTATGATGATGTTGGTATTCCGATAGCCAACCCTCAAGGAGGAGTGGATGCTGTAGTGGATGCCGGGGAGGATGATATCGAAGATTATGATGAAAACGTCGTCAGGTCCATACTCAACCTCTTCGACCGAAGATAGGAATACGAGGAATAATAAAAATGCCTATGAACTACGATTTACGAAGCAGCTTATTTAATATTGAAACTATGTTTAAGGTTGATTTAATTTATTAAACTATTTATTTTTGCAATTCAAATTATTTTTCTACCTATGTCATAAGATTAAATAATAATAAGGGTCAGAGTCAGCTGGTGTTGTAGATGTTAAAAAACCACCCTATAGTAGAGACAATCATAGTTTACTGTAACGTTACAAACAACGCGGAGAACGAAAGATGGTACCGGGGCTCCAGCTCGAAGTGCAGGAACAGGGTGGTTTTTAGTCATTAAGAGTCTAACACTCTCTCTCGCCTTACAGGCAGGAGAAGTTACTTGTTATAAATAAACAGGATGCAAGTCGGCCATGAGCTAATTTTTGAATCCATAATAATTTAAGTGTCTCTATACAGAGTTGTCTGAAATTGGAAAAGCATATTATTTTCAAAAGACGGTATTCATTCAAATCATCACTTAGATAATCGTGCGTGTTACAATTACGTTAGCATTAGACAAATCGTCATAAATTATAATTCTTCATTGCATACACTTGTTCAGTCTTTTAGTGCGATGACAACTATAAACTGTGCATGGCCTGCTTACCTCAGAATTCAAGTCAGTTTCTAGTATTCAAGCTACAAGTCTAATACAAAATTATTTAGCATGTGGATGCAATAAAGGAGTCAATGGTGTTTATTGACTAGCTCCAGTAGGTTAAGTACATGAAACACTAGAATAGTAATTTCATACTAAACTAGCAAACCCGGCGAATTCCGTTTCGCCACCAGATGGCTTCATTTTATGTAACATTTCGTTTGGTGATTAAAAGATGAAGAAAACTCTACACCCTGAATTGCTTTGCTATAAACCTCACGGAGCCCGAGACCTTTCCAACGAATGCAAAACCGTGGAAATCGGTTCGTGCGTTCTGGAGTTATAGCGTCAGGAAGGAAAACCCGACTTATTTTTATATAGTAGACAGAAGAACACAAGGAGACACTATAGGCACACACCTACAAATGTATGCGAAAGTGCATGACGTACTTATACACGAGTATAGATGTTTTATGTCACGAGCGCGGGTGCGCCATACTTGTGTGGGTAAATGTACACACACATTGTCTTTGTTTGCGTACGCTTGGCAACGCCCAGTTTTGGCCGGCATCCCAATGAATGAGCTTTCTGCGAGTTACGCACACAAGCGCGCTTGTCTATACGCACTACAACTACAAAAAAATATGTTAAAAATAAAACATGAATATATAGGTACCTACACATAGTTATAAAGAAAGCATCTGCCTGTAATGTGGTTTCAGCGACTGTCGAGTGAGTGATGGGTGTCGGTCCATAGGTCAGCATTACTTGTATAAGTCGCATGGTATTAGACGCGCTTACAACAGTACTTGTCATGCGCATCATTACTCATTTTCACATTAACGACATGCGTGAAAATATATACGTGAAAATACATAGCCATTATCCGAACAGTGGTGGTATCGCATCGATCCGGTGCGCAGGAGTTTCTCTCGAGAAAGTACCGCAAGTCAGTTGCGCTCGAGCATCGCATACCTTGCATACAAATACTTTGTTACCTTTGGAAGTATCGACATAGGGTATCGGAAACCGATCATTTGAATTTGGTCCCTAGAGCTGTGGAGTTGAACAAACTTCATTTAAAATGAAAACGAAAATGTTTGTTGTGTTTGTTGTTATGTGTTTCATACATTTTGGCTCAGGTATGTACAAATTTTTTATTGGGCTTATTGATTTGTAAATTTGTGCTAAGTACTTAATTAATTAAGCATGCTAATTCCAAGAATGCGATTCGTGCAGTTCCCGATTAATCGTTAAGTTGATCATAAATTATATAATCAATCGTTACGGTCATTAATTCGACTAAATTGTGTGTTAGTGGACATTTTGTGACAAACACTTAAGTTTTTAAATGAAAACGTTTTACAACTGCATGCATTACCTTTCTATTTAACTTCCAGGTGATGCTTCTAGAATACAGAAGCATTTTAACAATAAAGAGGACAATTCAATGGATGTGACTGACTTCTCGATTTATTATGACATAGACTCTAACACAGTGAGTTGCACTTTTTATTATTTTACCAGTATGAAATTCTAAACAACTCCTGAGTATGGAATAGATGGAAGAATAGGTGGATGTGGTGTACCTTGTCGTGATGTGAGAACCGAACCTGCCAACCACGATACTAATCGCGCAGTCGCTTAAATATGACTATCACAGTCAAAATTATCTTACTATCGCACCCTCTTTATGTGAAGTGCACCACCGTCAAAATAAACACCTATCAAATCACGTGGCATTTGTGGAACAAAAGGACTAAATTGTAATATTATCTTAATCTTTCAGACAATAAGGAAGATGATGCCACGTCCATGGTACCAGCCTGGCTGGCGACTCCGACTGCCATTCAAAGGAGGAAAGTGCACTTGTGAGGAGCTGAAGTGCACCTGCTGCTCCGGAATGCGTATCCCAGCGTTCAACTTTGACAGACAAAGTGAGTAAACACTTGTGGAAAAGGCCTACCCAATGCAAAAACCAATTTTTTTAAATGTTTATTGAAGTACTCGAGATTTCTGACCAGAAATTTAAAAACCTAAGAATGATGGGACTTGGGTGGAACACCCCCAAAAGTTCTTAAGTACCTACCTGTTCTTTAGACGGTTCAATACTGTGCCTAAGCCTACAACGGTGTCTGTAACAAAACAAAGCCTATTATTATTCTTTATGAGATATTTATTTGTAGGTAGATCTAAAATATTTATTATTTATTTTCAGCATGCGCCGAGCTGACGTTTGATCCTGCTGAAGGATTTTTGGATTTGGACGTGAAAATGGACAATGAGAGCATTTTCCACAAATCTTATTCAGGTAAGAAAATGCTTTCAGTCTTCTTGTTATCTAATTCACATGGTAACCCTGTTAATCCTGCTTACTTATGGACTGAACAAAAATCTTAGAACTATATTCGAACACTTATAGAATTCCCAGAAATTGAACAGAAAGTATTTGTGTGACGATAGACTTGACCACATTTACCTAAATGTGGTCAAGAGACCTCTCTATTGCAGGTACAAACTCTAAAATTCAATCCTCAATAATTCTGATGTTAAATAATTATTATTTACAGCAAGCAACCCGCCGCCATTCTGCATTCCGATCCCAATACCGTACGTGCCCATCACTATTCTAGACATGTGCATTAGACTGTTCGAAATCACTATCGACTTTACAAAGATGCATGTCTGCATGGACTGGGACACCAGAGTAGACAAAGCTCCAGTTTTGGTAAGAAAAACGATTATTTAACATGTTAACCACCTCGATTAAATAACAATTAGGTAGTCTTATTTTACGTAACGGCGCGTCGCGATACGCGCGAAGCCTCAAGGGGCCATCAGACCACCACAGATGGGTCTCAATATGGCTGATGCCGATACGGAGCCGCGGAAGGGTTAAAGGGCTTAAGGGTTAAAGGGTTAAAGGGTTGAAACTCTAGCTCGAAGTGCAGGAGTAGGAACGGGGTGGTTTTTAGTCAGTAAGAGTCTGACACTCTCTCTCGCCAACCCAAGGCGGGAGAAGTCATTGGATGATTTTCCCCACTCAAAAAAAAGTCTAATTTTACGTAAGTAGGTATAGGTACTCTGATCCCTGTCACAGTGTTCTTTGAGACAGATGGTTCTGCCTCGAAAAAATCTTTTAAGACGCTGAGCTGTCGTTCTCGATTGTCAATATACGACATTGTTTTTGTAATTTTCAGATCCTTCATTTCGACTGCATGGACCTCGGCCTTGGTGGCATCAGTTTAACAAAACCAAACACCAACCAAATTACTGGTGGAGGCGCACCGAATGAACCACCCCAGCTCAATGGAGATGTCTATGACGCAGTGTCGGAAACTGCCAGTGTATCTACACAGCATCCTGTCTTTAACAATAGTGTTAAATATATCTAATTTATTATAAAGAAACCAGCTTTTTAATTGAATCAGAGCTATAACATTTATATGCCAAGCAATATTTTTTTTAAAAACCTTGTCCCACATTTGTATATTTTCATGTGTCCTATGTGCGTTTACAAACATACCTACAAGTTTACAAACACATGACACCCAGACCCGAAACAACAATTTGTGGATAACATAAAAGAGTTGTTCCGTGCGGGAATCCGACCCGCTACACGTTGCGCGGCAGCCAGTACCCAGCCACCGGGCCAACCGTGCAGTAAACTTATTTAACAATTATATATATACTAGCTTTTACCCGCGGCTTCGCTCGCGTCACAAAAGGATAAAAAGTAGCCTATGTGACATATACTTTAGGAGCTAGGTAGGAGAGCCTAGTGTCCTAGAGGAGGTTTCTTCTTATCTTCTAGTAGTAGTAAAACTCCGATGAGAGGTGTTGACAAGAATGATTTTATTTCGCCAAACTACGCTACTTATATTTCTATTTACATATTTACAACTAGACAAGATCAGATATAGTTAGGTAATAGTTTCGACCAATAGCGGCGCGCCGGCGTGCGCGGGGCGCGCGGGGTGCGGGGCGCCTCTTTGCACACGGCACTATCGGTTCCTTCCGTATAAGTATGACCGCGCGGCGCGAGCGCGCGCATTTCTCCGAGAGCCGGCGTTGAGTGAAGACTGAAGACTACCTACAGATGAATGAAGATGAATGCAAGTACTCCGGCCTCCGGCTCCGGCTCCGCTTGCGCTGCTTGGCTGCTTGCTTTACCAAACCGCTTCTTTCGAAGCGATCGCTCGCGGCACGGTGTGATAACGCTGTTGCCGCAGTGATGATTATCGTTTCTATGCAGGAAAGTCGAAAACTGTCTTTTTCAAGACAATTGGTTTCTGGTTTCTTAAAACGGAGTCAAAACGTAAACTGTCTTTTTCAAGACAATTGGTTTCTTGTTTCTTTAAACGAAGTGAGTCTATAACTTTGGTAAAGGTATTGTGGAAGGTATCTGGTATATGGAAAGGTATTCGGTGGTACTGGTAACTGGTAGGTATGTAGTCGTGCGGTGCGGCTACAGTACTCCCCCCCGAGCGAAGCGTACTGGGGTCTTGAGTCAAAACGCGAACAGGAAGAATCGTCAAGACTCTTGACGATTCTTCCTGTTCGCGTTTTTCGTACATCGCTGATGCTCGACGGAGGTTGACTGGGTTGATCCTGGATAGCCTCTGGTAGCGTTGCACAGTTGTCCGAGTTATCGTAATTAATGACGTAGGCAGGCTTCAGACGCTCGATAGACACGTTGGTAGTACCTCTAGGTGTTTGTAATGTGAAGTACTTGTCGCTTCTGCTGGAGACTAGGTACGGACCCTTGTACGGACGTTGCAGCGGTTTGCGAACTGCGTCGTCACGTACAAATACGTGGCTGCATGTTTGCAGGTCTTTGTGCACGAAGATACTCAGTCGGTTAGTGTGCGACTGATAAGCGGGCGTTAAGCTTGTGATAACACGATGCAAGTCAGCCACATAGTCGTTATCCATCTTCGTGTAGGTAGGCGATGGCGATATGAAATCGCCGGGTAGCCGTAGTTCTTGTCCGTAGGTAAGTTGAGCGGCACTAGTGTTAGTGTCGGTGCGCGTAGCGGCTCGTAGTCCCAGTAGCACGGTAGGTAACTCGATCAACCATTTGTTGTTGTCGGCGAGTCGAGTCATGAGCGCGGCTTTCAATGTACGATGCCAGCGTTCTACGATCCCGTTACTCTGCGGGTGGTAGGCAGTAGTACGAGTTCTTTCTACTCCCAGTAGCTGAGCGAGATTTTTGAATAAGCTGCTCTCGAACTGTCGTCCTTGATCAGTCGTGATTTTGATAGGACAACCAAAGCGTGATATCCATGCTTCATACAGCTTTCTTGCGACGACTTCGGCTGATATCTCTCGCAGAGGGACGGCTTCTGCCCAGCGGGTGCAGCGGTCGATCATAGTGAGTAGGTATCGATGTCCGCTCGAAGATGTAGGCAGAGGTCCGACGATGTCAATGTGTACGTGTTCGAAACGCTCGCTCGGTGGGAATGATGTGACGTCACTGTGCGTATGTCGATGTACCTTTGATTGTTGACACTGAATGCATGACTTTGCCCACTCGCCAATGTCGGTGTTCATAGACGGCCAGAAGTATCGTTGCTGCATTAGTTTGCGTGTAGTTCGAATACCAGGATGACTTGTATTGTGCACGGCGTTGAATGCGATGCGACGAAAGTCAACTGGTAGGTATGGACGAATGTGAGGCGTCGATACTTCGCAGTAAATCGGCTTGTTTAAAGTAGGTATGACGATTTTCTTGAGTTGAATATTTGTTTGTTTACATAGGTTGAGAATATTGCTGTCCTTTTCTTGTGCTTGAGATAGTTGTCGTAGTCTATCGGCGATGGTAAGTCGATCGTTTCAACGCGTGACAGTGCGTCGGCGACTACGTTGTTCGCTCCGGTCACGTGACGTAGGTCGGTCGTGAACTCGCTTATAAACAACAGCTGACGAGTGCGTCGTTGTGTGTCGTTGTCCGACGGCGGCTTGCGTATTGCGTAGGTAAGCGGCTTGTGATCGGTGTAAACAATGAGTTCTCTTCCTTCGAACATTTTTCTAAAGTGTTTGATCGCCATATATATTGATAATAATTCTCGGTCGAACGTACTATAACGTTGTTGTGTTTCTGAGAATTTCTTCGAGAAATAGCCGAGGGGAACCCACTTGTTGTTTACAAGTTGTTGTAGGACAGCTCCAGCACAGGTGTTCGATGCGTCACACATGAGTGATATTGGTTGAGTTGGTGACGAGGATGGGTGAGCGAGTAAAGCTGCGTTTTGTATGCTAGCTTTACACAACTCGAATGCTTGAAGTGCTTCATTGTTCCACTCGATTTTGTTTTATCGCGTTTCTTGGAGTTATGTAGAAATGCGTTTAGCGGCGCTTGTATGTGGGCCGCGTTACGTATGCTGTCACGGTAAAAGTTCACCATGCCGAGAAATCGACGTAGGTCCGCTATTGTTTCGGGTTTGGGGTAAGCAGTGATAGCGTTGACCTTATCAAGTGGAGGTTCGATTCCTTCGCTCGACACTTGATATCCTAGGAACTTGACGTTTTCTTGACCGAAGACGCATTTTGACGGGTTTATAGTGATACCGTAGTCATTTAGTCTTCGTAGTACTTCTTGTAGATCTTCGATGTGGCGTGCGTTGTTTTCTGACGCGATGATTACGTCATCAATGAATGGAAATGCGAAGTCTAACCCGTTGAGTACTTGATGTATGAACCGTTGGAATGTCTGTCCCGCGTTTTTTAAGCCTGGACACATTCGGGGAAACTCGAACAAGCCAAACGGGGTTGTTATGGCTGTTTTCTCGATGTCGGGTTCGTAAACGGGTAATTGTTGGTATGCACGATTCAGGTCGAGTGTGGTGAAAATCTTCTTGCCGTGGAGTAGGTATGTGAAGTCTTTGAGGGTACAGGTAGCGGTCGGGTTTAGTTACGTCGTTGAGTCTTCGGTAATCGCCGCATACCCGTATGTCGCCATTCTTTTTCGGGACGACGTGTAGTGGGCTGGACCAGGGACTTTTGCTTGGACGGCATAATCCCTGCTGCATCATGACTTCAAACTCTTTCTTCACGGCCAAGTATCGATGTGGGGGTAATGGCCGGGTTTTGCTATGTACAGGTGGACCGGTGGTTTCAATGTGATGTTCCACGCGGTGTTTGGGAGTGGTCTTCATGCATGATGGTCTTAGGATATCGGGGAATTGACTCAATATTTGATGATACGGCTGTTCGACGTCTATGCTTCTTACAGTTGGCTCGGCGGAATATGAGATTGGCGCTTTGACGGTGAGGTTGGTTACTTTGTCGACAAGACATCGACCGGCTATGTCGACGAGTAGTTGGTGGTGGCGTAGGAAGTCGGCGCCGATGATTGGCTTGCTGACTTCAGCGACGATGAATTTCCAACTATAAGGTCGGCGTAGGTTTAGGTCCAATTGTAGCGTCTTCTCACCGTAGGTAGGTATAACCGTGTTGTTTGCGGCGTATAAACAGAAGTCAGTTGGGGTTATCTTCACGCCTTTTCGTTTAGGGATGACGGAGACGTTTGCGCCAGTATCAATTAGAAATGACAGACGTGAGTTTCTGTCTGTTATAAACAGGCGGTATGACGTAGTTGTTGCGCCGGTTTCCGCCTCATCCAACGCACCTTTTAGTTTTCCGGACGGGTGTTGTTGTTCTGGAAATTACACGGACGTGTGCATCGCTGTGCCTCCTTCCCGAACTTGCGGTGGTAATAACAAATTCCAGAAGATTCCGTGCGGCGTGGAGTGTTATCGCGCTGTCTGGACTGGGAGCGATATCGGTTCGATGATCGCGATCTGTTCTGAGGTCGTCTCGACTGACGGTTGCAACGATGGTTAGATTGTGCTGCTTTGAGTTCGGCGATTTCCCTCGTAAGCATATCGATTTTGTCTTCAATACTTGTAGGTACACGGGGGAAAGCGGGGTTTTCAGTCACAGCAGCGACTGTGCCATGAGGTTGCGTCTGTTCGAGTATTTTGTCAGCCATCATCGCTAGATCGTGGATGTCCGAGTGTTTAGCGATGTTGTCGCTGACAGCGAGGACTGCGCGCACGGACTGGGGGAGGTGGTTTGTCCACATAATACGAAGCGCAGCGTCAGATATTATCCGCGGCGAGATTCTTCATCGGCGAAGTAACTGTGATGGTTTTAAGTCGCCGAGCTCCATCTCGGAGAGAAGGCGTTGAACTTGACGCTGTTCAGACTCCTCATAGACCTGGAGTAGTCTGTTTTTGAGGGTTTCGTAGCGGTCTCTCTCCGGAGGATGAAGGATAATGTCGGATATTTCATCGAGGTCTTGTCTTTCGAGATGACCGACGACAAGCTCAAACATGGCTTGGTCGCCCTTTTTCTGCGGAGACATAATCGCCTCGAACTGCGCAAACCATAGGCGTATTCTGTCGCGCCATATGGGTGGGATGCGCAGTGACGTCGACACGCTGGAGAGTTCCGGCGTTTTTTCGTTGGAGTTGGACATTACGACGAGCTTGATTTTCTGTAGTACTAGGCGGCGATTGATTGATTCTTGCAGAGATCCGTTGGCAGCGTCGGGGTCACCAGTTTAGGAGCTAGGTAGGAGAGCCTAGTGTCCTAGAGGAGGTTTCTTCTTATCTTCTAGTAGTAGTAAAACTCCGATGAGAGGTGTTGACAAGAATGATTTTATTTCGCCAAACTACGCTACTTATATTTCTATTTACATATTTACAACTAGACAAGATCAGATATAGTTAGGTAATAGTTTCGACCAATAGCGGCGCGCCGGCGTGCGCGGGGCGCGCGGGGTGCGGGGCGCCTCTTTGCACACGGCACTATCGGTTCCTTCCGTATAAGTATGACCGCGCGGCGCGAGCGCGCGCATTTCTCCGAGAGCCGGCGTTGAGTGAAGACTGAAGACTACCTACAGATGAATGAAGATGAATGCAAGTACTCCGGCCTCCGGCTCCGGCTCCGCTTGCGCTGCTTGGCTGCTTGCTTTACCAAACCGCTTCTTTCGAAGCGATCGCTCGCGGCACGGTGTGATAACGCTGTTGCCGCAGTGATGATTATCGTTTCTATGCAGGAAAGTCGAAAACTGTCTTTTTCAAGACAATTGGTTTCTGGTTTCTTAAAACGGAGTCAAAACGTAAACTGTCTTTTTCAAGACAATTGGTTTCATGTTTCTTTAAACGAAGTGAGTCTATAACTTTGGTAAAGGTATTGTGGAAGGTATCTGGTATATGGAAAGGTATTCGGTGGTACTGGTAACTGGTAGGTATGTAGTCGTCCGGTGCGGCTACAATACCAATACACACCATCTATACCAATACTTTTGTTTTCCCTCGCGAATATCGATTTTTCCGGGATAAAAAGTACCCTATTATTTAATCCAGACTTCTAACTTTATATCTGCAAAGTTTTAAAGCAATTGGTTCAGTAGTTACGGCATGAAAGCGGAACAAACAAACAAACTCGCTTTCCGATTTATAATATAAGTAAGGAAAGTAAGGATAACAAGCTTATTCAACAATTAACAAAAATCCTAAGAAAACACAGATTTCCATAAATATACACATTAGTAATGATAATACGCATTAGTAATGAAAATACTCAAATCAAGCTATTTATTTAAAATGATTACTTGAGGCCATTAATCTACCTCTGTTACGAATTTCATCCCGGTCCCCTATGATAGGGTCAGCAGGGCGGATGTAATGCCCTAAGTGTTGCAAGGTTGCAAGCGTTCATAGGCGGTAACCACAAATCAGGTGGGCCGAGTGATTTTCTTACCACCGTCGTGGCATAACAAATGTGACCAAGTAACAAACATATACCTACACAATTTCAATGATAGCAGTTCAGCTAATTTGGACAATCGGGAATAAAACAATTAAAAGTAGGTACCTACCCAACATGATGCTCAGAATAATAGCGTATAATCACATCAAGTTTCATCGTAATCGGACCGGTACCTAGTTTTTGAGTGATCCGTGAACATACAGCCAGACAGATAAAAAGTTTTAGAATCACGTTTTTGAGTTCGGTGCCTATTTAGTAACACCCCTACAATTTTTTTTTCTATGTACAGAATTAATACATCTATAGTTTTTTTTAATATACTTAGATTCACTTTTCCTTTTACCCTCCAAATCAATATTTATTTGAATGGAACAAAGATTTGTTCACTTCTTTCTTCACTTTTAATATTGCTCGGATAGTCGGAGTAAAAAGACCACTTTTTGAATGTGAAGTCATAATAATATTTTATAATGCCTAATACATTCAGCAATACATTCAAATTTTAGTAATAACAATTAAATTGCATCCTTTTTTAAAGTATGTTATATCCTAAGTTACGTAAATTATTTCCATCGATAATTACCATTATCAGTAGTCATTTTTAATTCAAATAATTTTCTACCACTTTTCGATAAGATCGACTAAATGCGATCAATGTACAGCACTATGACAACGAAAATGACTTTGACATTTGATAGAATTTCGAAAAAAAAGTAAGCCCTTGAAAGGCTTGAAAGAAGGTGTGGAAATTAAAGAGTTGAGGGTTTTAACTTATTTTTATGCATTTGTAATTATTTATGTAGCAAGTCTTCCCCCAAATTTAATGGTAATTTAGTCTTCCTTTACCTTAGATTCTGAAGTGCACTTTAAATGGGCGATAATGATGATTATTATGATGGTGACGGGTTAGTACAGTTTGCATGTTAGCTAGTGTTATGGTATCAATTTTATGTAGCTCCTATAGATATTATTGATTAATCTGGCAATTTGTGTTATGGTCTGTTGTATACGTGTCTTGTTGAGTAGTAAGTGTAGTGTAGCGCCGGCTTTTGGTTTTTAGTATCTAGTTTTTATGCATCAATGTGCTTCCACTTACACACACCGGCGGTCATTACGCCCAGCTTTATGCGAATTATTTTGCAATTATCTTATATTTTCTGTATACGTAGTTTGTATTGTACTTAGCTGTTCAGTGGGATGTACCATTATTATTACAACTTATAACTACTTGTGTTTTATATAATACCTACAACAATATTGATGTCCACTCACTCAGTATGGAGAACCGAGAAATATGAAAATGTTTAGAGCATAGAAAACAGATTTTTTAATTGTGTATGTACAAAATTATGTGGTTTGTATAACGGGTAACCACTTGCTTGTATAACTGAAATTTTGTCACTGGCTTAAAAGATTTTACATTCTTTTTTATATTTTGCACTTGATATTCTCAATTAACTTATTCAATCTATAAAACAATATCAATTTAAATCTATGAAATTCCCTATTTTCTTCAATTCCAACTGTATAGCTGAAAAACATATTACAACTGCATGTGAATCTGTTTTGCCTAAACAGGTCTACAATCACTAAACACATTTTTGTTATAATGTTTTGTTTAGGAGAATGGATTCCTTGGGGGCGACACCCGAGGTCATCTACAACTGGGTTGACATAACATCGGATTTCTTCAAACATATCCAAGGTAATTGTTACATTTTATTAATGTTCAAGTTTTGTGTTGACGGTAAACAAAAATAGTGCTGAACTTTATTATGCATCCCAGCAAAAAAGAAAATAGTTGTCTGAGTTTAGGGCAATCTGTCAATGACATTAGTACTAGCTGCTTACCTTACTTAATAATAGAAATTGTGATGTAAGCTGAGATAATGTTCAAAAAATCTTCAGCAGCAAGAATTGTCTCCATAAAATACTTTTTCTAAAATTCGGTATTGTTTCTTACAGACCTTCAACTCGGAGAGTTGCTTCACGATGGCCACTTATTTGGTCTCTTTGAGGCCATGTCGGCCATCGAGATGATGGATCCTAAAATGGATGCAGGCATGCTCTGCAACCGTGGAAATCCAAAACCACTGAATTTTCAGCAAGCTGTGGCTGTAAGTATTGGATGTTCGTAACCAAATTGCAAATGTTTTGTTTTTCTATGTGAAACTGATTATATGGGACTGAAAACTGTATGTTTAATTACATAATTATACCCATTTACATAATTACAGCCACATATTCACATGCATATGTGGTTCTTACTCTACTGGTTATTTTGATTTGACACTGTCTATATAGAATGCCAAAAAATAAATTTTGTATGAATTTGTTTCTTTCATAGGCTGGAAAACTGAAGATAGATGATCTTGAGCCGCCTGAGCTCATAGGCATCATTGATGCCACAATGGCTTGCATAGTGTCGTGGCTGGAAGGTCACTCGCTAGCACAAACTGTATTCACAAACCTCTACCTACATCAACCTCACTCCATTGTAAATAAGACCTTAAAAGCATATTGCATTGCTGTCTACAAACTGCTGGACTGTATCAGAGATTGTATTAACAAGTAAGGCGATCTTTTTCTACATAATATTTATTGGAATGTAATGAAATTTTATTTGTGTTTGATAAGTACATTTATGAGCATTGAATTATGGTTTAAAATAAATTAGAACTTAAAAATAATTCACATTTAAATTTTCAGGGCTCAGGTATTTGAAGAGGAGGACTTCCAACCAATGGGCTATGGTTATCGTCTTGGCTCGAACCCGCAGTCAGGAAATACGTATGACGCTCGTCTTGAAGTGAGCGAGCAGAAGTGTGTACTCATGCTAAGAGAACAGGAGGAAGAACTCAACAAGAAGGCTAGAAGTTGTGATGATGAGGTTGGTGAATCTATGCTTTTATGGCTTGGTTTGCAGAAATGCAGATCTGAGCGAAAGCAATTTATTTTATATTGTGGCTCATGTAGCAGTAGTCGCGAGGTTCCATACAGCACCAATATTACGATGAACATTAATGTAAAATTTTGTGAATGTGACATGTTTCATTTGGATTAAATCTCAAAGAAACTTGGTACAAAGATAGATTAAGTTTAGAATAGAGTAGTGAATTAGGCTTTCTTTTAAAACGGTTGACATGGACCAGTGTGTTCATTATCATTTTAGATGCCCTTATTTAGAGTAAAATACATAGTTACCATACTATGTAAAATCTTGAAATCTTTTTTTTACAATGTCTGGCATATTTCGATTGTCACACTTAATCAGACATTATGAAACAGGCTCTTAATTTATTTTTCTTTCAGGATAACTTATGGGCAGCTCTTCAAGCCCGTATTAGATTTACTAGGATGTTTTACCGAGCTCTCCTCATGATCACAAAGAGAGACTCCCAGTCTGGAGCAGATTGTGTTGCTCTTCTGAATGGCTGCTCCGAGATGATGAAAGTCATTATCAAGACCTCGGGGAAAGGAACACAACCTGTGGAGAATTGTGAGTTTTATGCATTAGTTGTAGTTAATGTTTTTTGTTAAAATGTAAATAGGTGATTGGATAAGTTTCAGTTCAATCATCTACTATGGATTATCAAAATTTCACCATTATTTATGTTATTAGACACAGAAATGAGATGGAATTCATTGTTTAGATGAATGCAGACCACCAGAAATCGTTTTTTGGAGGTACACAGACTACCATTAAACTTTAAAGCCACAAGAACTCTTCAGTACCTAAGATAATGTTTATGAAATAATTAATTCTTAATGTTGCAGCCGATTCACCAAACCCAATGGGGTTCGAGCCGATGATCAACCAGCGCTTGTTACCGCCGACGTTCCCGCGCTACACTCGCATCAAACCTCGGGCCGAGGCGCTGCATTACTTCGACGAGCTAGTGGCCAGGCTGCGACACGCATGGAAGATCACGTCCTGCACCAACTTCCATACCGCACTGGTAATTAACTTTTTTATTTACTTACTAGCAGACTGTTTATTGATTATTATGTTTTCGGCTTACTCACGTAACTGTTTGATGAGGAACTCGACTAGTGACAGTCGCCGCGTCACGAGTCGCAGAATGCTGCTCATGAATATGAGCCTCTAGCATGGCTTGAAACTAGTCGAGTTCCTCGTAAAACAGTTACGTGAGTAAGCTGAAAATATAATAATTAATTTAGTATGTCTCACAACAATTATAATATAGACTGTTAATTGAAATAATTACAGATTTTTTTTTCAGTTTTGTTATAATGCCATTGTTTAGTGACATTTGTTACAGTAAAGTTAATATTTTGTCGATTTGAAGTTCTACATACTGTTGGTGAAAAATCAGCGACAGCTCTAGTCATATTACGGGGAATAAAAGCCATTATAGGTATTCGACGTAATATTTTACAAAACATCTGACATTGCAGGACTTCTTCATGGAGTTCAGTAGGCAGCGTGCCTGCATCCTGTCCCGGTCGGCTCTACAGTTGTTGTACCTCAGCCCGTCGCCTGCCAATACAGCGTCCATGGCTCAGAGCGCCATGAATGGACCCGTCGGGCAACCGAGACCGCAACACCCCTTTGTAGAGATACTGAGGGAGTCCGTCAAGAACTTCGTCAACCCACCTGCGTTAACCCCCAAGTCGCCTATGGTGTCTACGCCGCAAGTAAGTCTATTTTAAAAAAGAGTAACGAATGGAGTTTCTTCCTCGTTCTTCTCCATTCGAATCTACACTTTGGAATGAGCACCTAGCTTCACCTAATTTCACTGACGGACTGACTGACAGACTATTATTTATTTTGTATTTGTTGACGTTTCAAAAGTACCAAACTATGGTTTAATTGAAATAAATGCTTTGACTTTGACTTTGACTTTATTGTGATTACTAGTAAAGATAAGGGATTTAGATGTGACTTGGCTCTTCCTTTCATTCACATTCCTAGGTCTGTCAAAACTTTCTTTTGTTTCATGTTGATATTGGGTAATTTTACCGTAACAATGATTGTGTTGATTAGTGCGTTTTTGTCTGTTGTTAGACTATTTTTTTGTCAATTATGATTACTTCGGCATCATCATCAACAGCTTATAAATGCCCACTGCTGAGCAAAGCCTCTTCTCACATGAAGAAGGTTAGAGCATTAATCATCACTTCCGCATCACTATCTCCAAATTCATTAATATTATACTAAAAGCCTACCTGCTGCTTGCGAGTTCCGGGTTGCAAGTGCGACTGCCGGGCATGGAATCTCGGGTTCGATTCCCGGGTTGGGGAAAGTATAACAGTTTTTTTTTAAACTCAGTAGTAGCACGTAGTCTGGAATTGTGCCCGGTGTATTGCAATAGGCTAACCCCCAATTACATGAGACTCATAACATAAATAGTGAAAAGTGGGTGCTACATTGTACAGTGGCATTAAGTGCTGTAATGTGCACCTTTGCAGTGAAGTTAATTTATGTATATTAAAAGCGAAATATTATAGTTCTGTTTATTATGGTGACCCTTACAGGCTCGTGAGTTCGTGGAGAACTTCCTGGCTCGTTGTGTACGTCCGTTCGCGGTGTTGCTGCAAGTATGCGGACACAACCGCGCGCGACAGAGGGACAAACTCGCGTTGTTGTTAGACGAGTTCGCTGCACTGCAGGAAGAGGTAATATTATTTTATTGCATACTAGCTTTTACCCGCGGCTTCGCTCGCGTCACAAAAGGATAAAAAGTAGCCTATGTGACATATGCCAATACATACAGCGCCATCTATACCAATACTTTTGTTTTCCCTCGGGAATATCAATTTTTTCCGGTATAAAAAGTACCCTATTATTTAATCCAGACTTCTAACTTCACGTCTGCAAAATTTCAAAGCAAACGGTTTAGTAGTTACGGCGCGAAAGTGGAACAAACAAACAAACTCACTTTCCGATTTTAATATTAGTAAGGATTTATTTCTAGCTAGCTTCTGCCCGCGACTTCGTACGCGCAGTCACGTTTTCTCCCGTTCTCATAGGATTTTCGGGATTTTTTCTGTCGTAAGAACCTTCTCCTGACAATAACAAACACAACAAAAAAAGATCAGCCAAATCGGTCTAGCCGTTCTCAAGTTATGGCGTGACAACGGAAAACGGGTTTCAATTTTATATATACAGAGTACTTGCCTTAATTAAAAATAAATTATTGTTGTCGACTGCTCAATACAATAAAAAGTTAAAAAATAATCACACTTTTATTGATTGATTTTATGACCACCTTAATTTAAGTATTTCTCCAGCAAATTTTTAAGAACTAAGTACCTGTATGACGTTTAAAAAACGTGACGTCACAATACACAACGTTTTTGACAGTTCGAAAAAGTATTGAATCTGACTAGTTGGCAAGTTTGTACCCAATTATAGTTCATCTAAAATATTGAACTTAAATATTTAACAGTGGCATTTCCACTTAACAAACTTGAACATTTTCAATTCCGGTCTTCAATTCACCTGTAGATTGTCTTAAACACCTTTTATGCAAAGGAGGGCCTTAGCCCAGCAGTCCTGCCGAGGTCTATGAATGTGCCACAGAAAACCGTTCTTAAACTAGATTCCTTTGTAGCAAAAACTACGTAAGTTTCATTTAAAGGAAGACGTGGTTTTAATGACTTCAGGGTGCTTACTCTTGAAACCAATCTCAATGTTAATGCAATTTCAATCAAATATATACTCAATAATGATTCATTGTCAACACTACAACCCTTACCGTAGCCGTTGAAATAGCATTCAGAGTACGGAATATAAAGCCAAACTCAATACCATTTAGTTCATTCAATATCCACGTAATACGGATGCAATGGGCGCTAGTGTTGTAATTCAAGAGTACGAAATTTCATAATACCGATGTCGATCGATCGGGATTGGAGTCAAGAGTAAGTATTCAAGTGACGTGTATGAGGGCGTGTGCAGGCGGAGAGCGTGGACGCGGTGGTGAGCGGCGCGGCGGGCACGGGGCCGCGCGCCTGCTTCGGGACCTGGCTCCTCTACCACGTCCTGCGCGTCATGATCGCGTACTTACTGTCCGGCCTCGAACTCGAGCTCTACAGCGTACACGAGTACCATTATATTTTCTGGTGAGTATGTCTTGGTGACAACACACACATACATACATAACATCACGCCTTTTAGCTCCGTGGTAGGGAGAACTGCACATTACGACACTTAATGTAACTGTACAATGTAACATCCACTTTTTGACTATTTATATTATGAGTCCCATGTATTAGGGGGTGAGCTTGTTCCCGGGCACATTTCCAGACGCTATGCTAGATACTACTGAGAAATTAAAAAAAAACTCAGTAATACTTTACCCGACCCGGTAATCGAACTCTAGACTGACAGTCGCACTTGCGACCACTTGGCCAACGTGGCAATTGTTGACAACATAATGAATATTTAGATATATAAGGATTGGGTCTTCGATTTTCTGAAATTCTCAATAATAGTTATCATGTACGGACTATTTGCGTAAACCGTGTCCTCTATTACACGTGGCTTATGATATCATTTTTGAGACGTGAATGTTACTTTCCTTTCGTGCAATATAAAGCTTTATGTAACATTTTATACTCAATATTCAAGTAAAACTAACAGCAATAAAGTTTTGTCCCTATGGTCTAAAACTAAACCAAACTTAACAGTTCGATTTACTTATTAATATTTAGTTATTATCTAAAATTACAGGTATTTGTACGAGTTCTTGTACGGATGGTTGGTGTCAGCTCTGGGTCGCGCGGAGAACCTCTCCGGCGACTCAGGACGACGCGACAGTCGCGAGTCTCGACGTAGGAAGACCAAGAAGCGGGTGCGGCCCTACGCCAGAGAGGGACTCCTTTGCAACGTCATGCAGAACTTGTGCGGGGGATATTATAAGGTACGCTATCTTGAGTTTTAGAACTTGTTATTCTCTTCTTCTCTGTCGTTTCGCTCTTGGGAGAGCGGTCGTGATCACGTTGAGGCGGCCGTATTTGTGTTGGAGGCCGATACAGCTTTCCTCACGATCTCCCGCCATCTCTCTCTGTTTGTGGATTGTCTGGCGCAGTCTGACACTGGGTTTCCCGTTGCCGATTTGACCTGATCAGTCCAGCTCATAGGTGATCTGCCTCGTGATCTGGTTCCCTCTACTTTTCCCTGAACGACCAGCCGCTCTATGCAGTTGTTATCACGACGGGAGACAGGGCCAAAGTACTTCAGTATGCGCGTCTGTACTGTGTTATTACTGTCTTACAATAAAGAAATTTGATTTTGACATGATTGTAAATATCAACTGCCTCGTTGGCCGTGTGGTCGCAAGTGTGATAGCCGGGCAAGGGGTCTCCGGTTCGATTCCAGGGTCAGGCAAAGTTTACTGGGTTTTTAAAAAAATCTCAGTAGTAGCACGGAGTCTGGAAATGTGCCCAGTATATGGCAATAGGCTCAACCCCTATTACATGGGACTCATAAAATAAATAATGAAAAGTGGGTGTTACTTCTGTGTGCACCTCTGCTTACCACTTCGGGGATAAAAGGCGTGATGTTATGTGTAAATATCAACAATATACACGACCATTTTCTGGTTCTATAGTTGACAAAATCTAAAACAATGTTTTACGTCCTACGAATGCAAACTAATGCTACAAAGTAACTCAGAAATGTTTTTTTTAACATAACAAAGCTTACCAATTTTCTAATTATAAAATACCACTGTAAACTATGTATGTATGAGTCATTCAGCCAACCTTGCTTTTGATACGAATTAATAGTTTTTCTTATGTTATTGCTCATATTCTTTTATCTCCTTAATTAATTTATTGTGACTTCAAAGGTTTAATAAAATCGATTTTTATATTCTGCGACACATGTCTTCAAAGGCCCTTTCTCATTATCCAGGCTCTAGTCGCATTCAAGCTACAAGGTAAGATTCGCCAGCCGCAGTCGGAGTTCGACAACGAAGCAGTCCGCTACAAGCACCGCTTCGCTCCACTGTCAGTACTGACCCCGCCACAGGTGCACTATCACGAGTTCTGCGAGATGACTCAGCCTCTTCAGTGAGTATTTATTTCATGAATAACTAATATTAGTTACTTTTTTTTGTTTCTGATGACGGCGGGAAGCCTTCAAAAGGCGCCTAGCTTTCTGGGTATAAAAGACTTAGGGAGTGTGGGTTTTTTACTTCACTAAAACCAACCCGGTGGTCAACCCTCAGCGCCTGTAAGAGGCACCGGGACCTCTAATAGAACTACCCCAGAAACTAATGTTAGTTACTTACAATTATTGTATTCAATTGAACATGAATATGTATTAAACTGTCAGTGACTCAATTCAGATCTCTAATAGAAAGAAAGAAGAAAGAAAGATTGTTTATTTGCATCGTAACAAATTAAAAACAAGAGGAATATTAATACAATAACAAAAATGGTAAAAGTGTGCACGGCGCAAAAAGGCCAAGTGCTCAGCTGAAATGCCGTGACCCGAGGGCGGTAACTCGAGTCGCGGCGCTGATTTTCAGCACTAGCCCGTTACTACAATAATCAAAGTCAAAGTCACAATCATTTATTTCAATTAGACAAGAAAGGCACTTTTGAACGCCTAATATGGTAGTTATATCATCTACCTATTAGTGTCTGATTATTGTAACACTTTTCATCAGAGCCTTTAATAAGTATAATCAAGGGTGTCTATATATTGTTCTAACATATGCATACAATATTGGATAATGTATCAAAGAGATTGTAAAACATTTTTTTTAAAGAGTAACGAATGGAGTTTCTTACTCGTTTTTCTCCATTCGAATCTACATTTTGGAACGAACACCGACGGACAGACTAACAGACTATTATTTATATTGTATTTGTTGACGTTTTAAAAGTACCAAATTATGGTTTAATTGAAATAAATGCTTTGACTTTGACTATTGATGGATTCTGGCTGACGATGATGAATATCCTGAATTTAGAAGTCCCTCTTGTTTAAGATTCAACTTAGAATGAAGTTTCATTTATTTATTTATTTATTTATTCAAATAGGTATACCAACAGCTTCTGTATACATAGCATTAAGTGATTTGAAAGTAACATTAAGTATTTAGGCTTATACAGTCGCCAATTATAGGTTAACCAACATGCAATTACTTAAGTGATAAAAATATATATATATATATATATATTTTACTATCAATAGTATAACAGAGCCGCGTTAATTAATGAGTTTTTTATCTATTATTTTCAGATATGAAAACCCTGTAATATTGTATCTCGGTGGCTGTAAGCACTTTCAGCAGGCCCGGTCCTTACTGGAAACCATCACGACACCAGATCAGGAGGTAAATAAACACATATCTTATTACTATTTACTTATTTGCACTGCTCCTAGACAGGTTCCAATCGCGACTGTCGAAATATTATTATCTTTTCGATTTATTCATTCACGTAACTTTTTGAAGAGGAATTCGACTAGTTTCAAGCCAAACTAGAGGCTCATATTCATGAGCAGTATTCCGCGGTATCAACACCATCAACAGCCTACAAGTGGCCACTGTTGACCAAAGCCCTCTTACACAGAGAAGGTTTAAGCATTAATCACCACGCTTGCTCAATGCGGGTTGGCGATTTCAAACTTATAATTAGAAATTTTAAGTCCAGGTTTCCTCACGATGTTTTCCTTTACCGTTTGTCAGTAGTGTCTGTAATCTTAGAAAGTACATATAACTCGAAAAATGTCACATTGGTACTTTTCCGAGTTGTATGTGGAAGTGTCTTAAACCTCCGGGCCACCACGAGGTTCCGAAGTATTCTAAAGTATTATTAATATTTCTATGTTTGTGTTTTCAATTTTTCAAAAGGTTTATAAGATCCATTGTACAGAAAGGTGGCTCTGAACTCTATTTTAATTTAGCTTTTAACATTACTTTTAAAAAGTGGGTGTGTTAAATTGTACCTATGAAATCGATATAGGTAACAACATTACTATCAGTGTTATCTATATTGAAGATTAAATGATATGCATGATTTTTTACTCCTTATTGCAATTAGGGATGACAAACAGATTTATTATTGATGGGCGTGTGTCATCGGAGTAAAGAATTTATGTTATTTCCACTTCATAAACTCAGCTAGTCTGGGTAACAATGTCTGTTGGACGATTTGGCCACTACAGATAGAATTGTATTATAATTTTTTACAAGAGGTGTCAAAATCCATTTGTGGCGTCTAAATCAACCAATAGTTCATGCCAATAGATAGTTTCTTCTCAAATTAATATCGGTTTTAATTTTTAGTCCAAAATATTTGTTTTTATAATAACTATCGTGAGACATACTAAATTAACTAAAACTCGCGGGTTACTCGCGTGAATATATTGAGAAAAGCTCTATTAGTTTCGAACCACAGAGGAGTTCTTCTTCATGAGCAGCGTGCGCGGTCGCGGCGATGTCGCGCAGCCTACTGTCTCATGTCATATTTGGGTTAAGATCGAATTCGATATTAATTTAAAACCACTGAACGGATTTAATTTAAATCGGTTCAGTGGTTTTTAATTATTATCATCGGTTATTTTCGACTGTTAATAATCTCACATTATATTTGTTCAATGTTAGAGTACAATTTAATCTCATTGTTTCAGGTACAGGACCTGCTAAAGGTAGCAAAAACAAACTTTGTAGTATTAAAATTATTGGCAGGAGGTCACAAACGAGACTCCACCGTACCACCGGAGTTCGACTTCTCAGTACACAGACATTTTCCTATCATAAAGTTAGTGTAAGCTATTAGAATTTTCAACACAATTTTATATTAATTTTTGACTCGAACAAAGCAGCTATGGATGTCGAGGAAGCTGTCTGTCTAGTCCCCCCTTCTGCAAATCAGGTATTCTCTACATTAATGTACAGTTTATATTAATTGGTCAGATTTGTGTGTATATTTCCTATTTCATTCACTTCTAGGTTTAAAGTATGAACATTTTTACATGCTATAATAGTTTATTTATCAGAATTATAATATAGAAGTACATATACAATTGACACGGATAATGCAACATTATGTTATTGTAATAAATTAATTTGTATTGTGTAATTATATCGTGTGTATAGACCTTAAATCAAGATGGTTTTTAAATGTGCAATAAAAATCATTGAAATATCATTTCGTGTTTTGTTTTACCAAATAATCACGCATATAAATATCAAAGCATTTACTAATTTATATACTAATGCGATTAGCACATGTACTGGTTACGTTAGATACTTCATTGGTTGTTGTCCTCCTCGTCGGTGTCTGCATCAGAAACGTCCGTGTAACAGTCCGCTTCCAAAGTCTTTACCCTCAAGAAGTCCGAGGATTGTGGACCTGTAATAATAACAAGTAAATTATAAAACAATGATTTTTGAATCCATTTTAATAGTTCGCTGCCCTATGCCTTAAGCACTGGGGCCTATTCCGTTGGCTGTAGGCCCTAGGACCTATTCCGTTATCACTGGGACCTATTTTGTTGGCACCGGGCCATATTTTGTAGACTGTGGGCTCTATTCCGTTGGCTGTGAGCCCTATTTTGTTGGCTATGGGTTCTATTCCGTTGGGCATGGGCCCTATTCCGTAGTCTGTGGACCCTATTCCGTTGCCATTGTACGTTGAATAACTGACCTTAACTATCTCCTAACGTAATATTATTTATCACGATATTAAAAACAATATCGAAATTAGTCACCAAACATAACTAAAGGCAGAATGATTAAGTCATAATGACTCATGACATGACAATAGACAGTGTAATAGGATTACTGGTAAACCTAGCCTTGTGTAACATTCAAATTCAATTAGGTACACACGTGACCTTCAGCTGATCAGGCCATACCCTGCAATGATGACCTAGTTCTATCTAAGGGACGCTGAGATTAGGGCATGCCATAATATTACACATAACGTTTCGTCTTAGGTATACTTGGTAAGAGCAAGACAGAAATATTAAGGTGGGTCTACACTAGACGAACCAAGCATGAGCGACCTCGACTTCGTCGTTTGCGGTGTCAAGTGTGGACGAACAACGATCACTGTCCCCAAACGTGGTTTTCCGTAGTGAGTAATGCGAGCGCGCAGCAGATTCATTTGTGTTTGTCAAAAAACGACAATACGCGGAACGCAGCCGAGCACGAACGAGATGCTCGCAGCGCGCTATTTCGAGGCTTGTAATGTAAGTCGGTCCAGGGTCCACACTAGACGAATTAATATGTTCGGCTCTCCTAGCGTAGACGCAGCTTTAACGTCCATTAGGACTTACATCACGCCAGTGCCTTTAGCCAAAAGCCACTTTAGCGCTTGTCTACAGAGAGTAGAAAACTAAATGGAAGGGGAATGACACTGACAAGTGTCAAAATATACGTCAATCCCATATAATTTAGTTTTCTATTCTACAAATAGACAAGCGCAAAATAGCATATGGCTACAGCTGCTGATATGCTGCAAATATCTACAGTTTTTTTTACAATTTAAAATTCTGTTATCTGTACTAAACCATGGACTAAATGGTCACAACAAAATAAAATAAGTTAATCGTTCGTTGTTGTGGCCTATTTTCAGTCAATCAGAATAAATAATTATTGCGTCAACTTTCTACAATGAGACGTAATAAGGACACAAAATCTATACACAGTATGTAAACGAAACGCTGATAAAAAGAAATTGTTTCTGCAATTTTAATCGTTTTTTTGTGTTATTCATGCAACATCAGTCTTGAGCAGTTAAATACAACTATTATCTCAAAAAAATTCTTACTTCTATGAAATAAAAATGAATAAAAACTGGTTTTTTACCATCACCTGTCGGCGTTTTTCGGCAGCGTTTCGTTTACACCCTGTATACGAAAGCAAGCATTACTTTGGAATCATACAAAGTAATAGTTTTTCTTACCTTCCGTATAAACAACATTCGCCCCAAAGTCTTGTATCGGTGTCGGCGTGATGGACCGGTCATCGCGCCCTCCTTCAGCATTGTCCTCGTCATCATCATCACTCTCTATTATTATCTCTTCTTCTTCACATTCCTCCACCTATAAATGTTAAATGTTGCGTTAATCAACGACAGAGATAAAAACTTAACAACTTATACCTACAGATAAAAGTAAACCTTTTTTTTATGATAGGGGGCGTCCAAATGCGTCTAGCTTTTTGGAGAGAGAGTGTGGTATTTCTATCTCACTAAAACCACCCCGGTGGCCATCTTCGGCAACTGTAAGAGGTACCGGGTCCCGTAATAAACCTATTCAGGAGTCATGGCACATCCCTAGAGAGACGTGCCTCTCTTGAACCTCCCTGTGAGACAAAATTAAACCTATGGTTTCGTGAATACCAATATAGGTATAGTAGGAGATAAGACACTCAAAAGGTAGGTAGTATAATGTTTAAACCACAACAATCCGCGTTAGTTAATAGTTTTTATATTAAAGGTACGTAATGATCATGAATAAACAAACTGACTAACCTGTATATCAAAAGACTGCTGCTTATTCTTATAGTCAAGGAGCGTGGAAGAAGACGACCTTTGTTTCTGGTGAGCCAAGCGCTTTATATTGCTAGGTGATGGGGTACCCTGGTCAGGATCACCGTCGCTGACCATGTACTCCACATCCAAGTTCAAAGGCAGGCTAGGGTTTCCAGACACCTTTCGTCGACGCAACTGGCATTCTGGTTCTTCTGTCATTTTTTATGGCTGAAATTACAAAAGATTTCCCATTGTAATTGGCTAGTTTCCTAGGTTTAAAAAAAATTGTTTTAACTTTTCAATGCAATAAATAATTAAAAAACAATCATAGTACTCTCATCGATTGATTTGACAATTTATCTACTTTTGGATTTTTTCTCGCTAATTTTATGGATATAAGTACCTATGCTATTTGACGCAGAAATATGATGACGTCATAAGTTGCGATCCAATACAAAATTCATATAAACGTATCGTTTTTAACATTTCAATAAAGAATTGAATTTGACTAGGTACCTGTCAACTACCGTATTGATGGTTTTTCAAGGGTGGTATTATAATTTAGATAAAGCTCGGTGATCATTTACTTCGTCCTGTGATTGATTTAGATGTCTTTAGGGTGGGACAGTTTAATGATTACATGAAGGTATACAGCCATCTTAAAATCATTAATCAAATTAGGCACTTTAAACTAAAACAAATGATTTAACCGACGGGATAATAAAGCTGAAGAGTAGGGATAGAAGAATTACGTGGCAGTTAAAAAAAGTCAAGGTAAATGGGCGACACGTAACACGAACACAGAAATAACAAACTCTACGACTTTTTAGAATTAATATAATAAAATAAATTATTAAAAGATTTATCAAAAAAGCAATTGAACGCCACGTCTTTGGAATCCGACTGCTAATTACATTAGCTAGAGGTCAAGTATCTGGAATAAGCAACGATGAATTACAATTAATGTAATTAAACTAAAGCTTACCAATATAAGAAAAATCCTTTAAAACCTGTAGCTTTTTTCTCAAGTTCCTGTCACAAAAACACGTCCTGACTAAGTGAAATGACGAGGTAATGATAAAATGTTGGGTGTACGCTGGGGCGGGCGGTGGGCAAGTAGACAGGTTGCGGGCTCGAGAACGAAGCCCTATGTCGTTAATCTGCACTGTTTTGTTTCAGAAAAGTTCAACATTTGACTGTTTTTAGAAAAATAAACATTTTGTATAAAATAAAGAAAATATTAAAGGAACAATCCTTTCACTTTAAATATTCCTGAATAAGTAGGTACTTACGTGATCGCCATTTTAATTAAACAAAGTCACTTTTAATCCTGTATTTCGCAACCTTATAGACAGTCCCTTTGATTGCATGATCACTGTATCTTGATCATTTGTAGTCTTAATTTGTATCTGTACTTACCCGATCAGTGCATCCTGACGTTTGAGTGCAGGCTGTACTCCAACGTCAGGCTGCCTGCCACTAAAATCTCAAATAAAAATCAAAAGAAAAAAATAGATCAAAACAATGACTGCAACGAAATAATGTACTAGGCACATACCGATCATTGACTGGACATTAGCAGCACTAACCTGAAACATCAGCTCAGCTAAAGGAACGAAGTAAACCCACTCCTTCCTTTGATTTGATGTCATCTTGTCGTTGTTAATTTACTTCATTTCTCATTTCTTATTTTAATTTTACATAAAACATAACATCACGCCTTCTATTCCAGAAGGTTTAGATAGAGGCGCGCTTTACGACACCACTGTACAATGTAACTCCCACTTTTCACTATTTATATTATGAGTTCCATGTAATAGGGGTTGAGCCTATTGCCATATACCGGGCACAAATTCAGACGCCGTGCTTACTACTGAGATTTTTTTTAAATACCCACCAATACTATGCTCGACCTAGGAATCGAACCCGAGACCCTTTACCTAGCAGTTGAACTTACGACCACTCGGCCAATTTTGCGTTTATGTTTACTTACTTACTCGTTCAAATTTTACTACTAGCTTAGCGGTAGGATTGGCAAATAACTACAATAAAAACAAATCAAAATATTATCACATAGGCTGAAAAACGATATAAAACGGCTTTTAACATCTCTCATTTTCAAGAATGTTAATCCATTTTTTACGATTCGATTGCCATGTTAAGTCCCGCGCAGAATTGTTATCTATAAAAATCCAGCAATACGACCTTCAATACAAATGTGTCATGGACTTGTACATGTCCGATTATCTATAACTTTAGCAATAAAATAATTAATCCTACTATAAATGTTTCTAATGATAGATGAACATTTCTTGCTTTTATGTAAAAGTTAGAAAATATCACAAAATCCTTTTATTTCGTATTGAAATTATAATCGATTTGAATCGTAAATGATCGGATTACGTAAGATCAAGGACGTTGAAAAAACATGACGGAAATAATGGGTTTCCAAAATACCAGACTTAGGAGAATGCCGTACCTATGTCCTTTGTGTCAATGTGTGTAGGTAGATATGTCCTGCGTGTAAGTCTATAGTACCTAAGTGCCACAATCGTCGCTTCAAGAGACTGGTGCCCGCCTTTTTGTCATCGTCCTTGGAAAAGATCGATTTTTGAAATTACTTAGATGGAATTTCTTTCAAAAACCGAGACCGATATAAAGATTTTATATTAAGGTCGGCTATTAAAAATGTGGGTGAAACCACAGGCATGGTGCTTAGTAATGAAATATTATGTTTTCACCCTAAGGTTTTGAATCTCTGTCACTTGTGGGGATTCACCGCTTCATGATATTTTTGTCGTCAGGTAACGCATATACTTACTTGGGCGGTATTGAAATAAGTCTTAGCATTTAGACGTCTGAATATCTTGCAAACATTTTCATGTGATTTATAAGTAAGTAGATGATATATTTAAGCAAAAAAATACAATATGTGAGTTGGCTCAGGCTTGTAATCAAGAAATTTCTATTCGTTGATACGAATAGAAATAGATAGTCGTTATAGATATAATATTTAATGTAGTAAGTACGAACGTCATTCGCCTATACGTATAAATTCAGACATAGATTACCGGCGACGAGATTTATGTAATTAACTGATAAGATAGGAATAGTTTAATGAAATACTTTGATTACTCGATATAGCTGTTTATTTTTATTTTCTGAGGTAATATTACGGCGGTGGTTGATGTTTTTTAAACAATTTAACGGCAGTTTGCAGGCACTGGTATCTTTTAACACACCAGTTTATAATGAATACACCAATTCATAAATAAAGCTATCCTTTATTTATGAATTTATGTATGAAATTATAAACTCCTTTATACTACTAACTAATTGGGATCCCATAATGAAATCCAATAGACATTTAGCTTTGTTTTACAGTAAAATATTTCGTTATAAGGAGGCAAGATGAATTGAGATTTGTAATATATCTAATACGTATACTCTAGTTACCTGTATAAATAACTCAACTAAAACAAATATGGCTTACACTTACACTAAAATTCTTAATAGTTAAGCACCTTAAATCAACGTTGTTGAAATTATTTCAACGAAATGAATCCATGTTCTATTTAACTTAAAATAAATACTCTAAAATACGTTTCAATATCAATACTCTTCCGATCACAAGGCTGCGATTATAATCTTGGTATAAATCAGATGAAATTATTTGAGAACGGAACTTAACTAAGCTAACTTAAAGTCTAAAATATAATTATTCGTCAGCAACGTGTTTCTTTTACTTCTGACGATACACTATTAATATCGGTATCTTCTATTGGGGTGGGCGCTCTGGCCAGTTCAGTGTCCATACTGCTCACAGTGCAGTCACTGTTCAAGGACAACCTTCGTACATCAAAAGTAGAATATCTCCTCAAATCGTCTGACGTATTACTATATCTATGAGCCTTTACAGCGAAGTACCGGCTCCTATCTTCGATTCTATAAAAGTCCATGCTGTTCTTTTTCTTGATCAGGTTGAAGTTTTCGTCTAAAGGAACGAAGTATGTTTTTACGTAGCCGGCGCCTTTCACGAAGGTCTCACCGCGACAGGTGGTGAGGATGTCGCATTCGTCCAAAATGATAGCTGTGTTTTCTGTCACCTAGATGGTAACACACGATTAATTTGTTAGTATCTTTATTTAAAGCTTTATTATGAGCCCCTCAGAATTTGTACATACCTGTATCTTGCCAGATTCGCCAGTAGAATCCATTCTCGACGCCATGTTTACTGCATGCCCCCAAATGTCGTATAGTGGCTTTTGTGATCCCACTACACCAGCAGCTACCTCACCGTTTGACATACCTGATTGAATGTTATTAATTACTTTATCAGTCGTACGAGAAAATTTCCATACAGGTGCAGGTGGTGTTAGTCATAATAAGTTTATCTCTGATTAAGACAATGGTCGTGTGGTACTTTTTTACAAAATGAGGAATAAACGCTAAGAAATGCAATGCTATGATAAATTTCTACTCACCAATTCGCAAGTTCAGCCCCTCGAAGCTTTGAAACGATCCTCTGTTAAAGTTCTGTAATTGCATCATCATTGCCGCAGCAAATTCTACCATGGTTAGTACTACTGCTCGACCATAGGGGCTGTTTTGCCGTACTTTACTCGGAGGTGTACCTATAGAACCAGACCCAATAGGATACGAGTCTTTAGATTCTCTTCTATTTGGGTCTAACCCACAGGCAGCCATGTAGGTCCATCCAGCCATTTTAATCTTTTCCACTTTATACTCAGAAGCTCCTGTAAGCAATAGCTGTAAGAGAAAAAACAATTAAATTGTGTGCTTATGATAACAGATGTAATTTTAATATAATTCTTCATTTGCTTACTTACTCTATCAAAATCGGATATGATTTCATCTAGGATACTCAAAAGGAATTTATCACTCATATCTGCATCGCCTTCTATGCCCAACTTGTAATCAGTTAGAGACGCAAACATTACTGCCACGTTGTCGTACTTTTCGTAATACAATTCATCCAAAGATCTGTTTAAGTTCAGGTAAACTTGAACTGGAAATATATCAAAATATTAACACCCTTTCAATAAATGCCAGGTAATAATGCCTGTGCAAGTGGATATCTTTCGGTACGTACCGACGTGAGCTGGTAAAATGTTTTCTAGAAGCATGTTGTTTACTTTCAACATAGTCTCTGCTTCATTTTGTTCTTCACTCAATTGTAACTGCCACAAATGATCCAATCTGTTCCGAAATTCAGTAGTTCTATCAATCCAGTACAGCGTAACTGTTATGATGACGACAGCTAAAGTGTGAGATATTCTAGGGTCCAATCCTACGTTCCAAGTCACGTCATTGATAAAAAGAGAGGTTTTGATCTCCCATACAATCCATAGATAGAAGGTGGTCATGACGGCAGCGATGATCCATTTGAAGATAAAGAAAACCCTACTGAACAGAAAGTTCAAGAGCAAGGCCAAGCCCCAACACTGGGTCACATGCTGAAAAAGAAGAAGCGTTAGCACCTATCGTATAATTGAAAATAAATGAAAAATAAAATAGGTATAGAAATGAGATTACCCACGAAGATATACAATTTGAGAGAACACTTTCAGCAGCAGGCACCGGCACTTCTCTGCATGCAATCACGTTCACCACAGAAGTAGCAGCAAGTCCGATACTTATCATTAAGTAGATCGCAGTCCTTATATGAGCTGATTTTATGATCTTAGTAGACACGTCGAAGACCCAGCGCAGGAATTTGTTTCGAGGTTCTTCATAACTATTGTGTTTAGTCCAGAGAAATTGAAACCATGTTAAGGGTTGAAGTAAAATAAGGACAATTAGAAGAGCGCCGAGTAACAGCCAGGCATACCAACTGAAGCCCTCAAACCTGAAATGGAAGCAGTACATAAAAAGTTTGCAATTTACTTTCTTTAAAAGTTTTTTTTGTAGGTTGGAATAAAATTTACTCACCATCTTGTAGTTAGACCATTTATTAAGAACATCAGTAAGAAGATAATCAGGCAGCAAGTCATGTAATATTTGAACAATGGATCTGGTAGCAGCAAGAATTGCTTCTCCATTTGACAGTTCTTGAACATCAATGTGAATCTGTTTAATTTAGATTCATTGCGGAAATGTTCTCTAAAAGAAAAAGTTGTTGTATTTTATCATTAATGGAATTTAAGTAAGTACATCCTTTAAGTGCATTTTTTCCCCGCTCACATTAAGGAGTCCATTATTTTAATAAAATATCAACGCTTACCTGCCGTGAGTCATATCTTCAATCTCTTTAGCCATTTGAGCATCAGCAGCTTTCAACATCTGTTGATACTCTACTAAATTTTCATCCATAAAAGTTGTGGTCCTACGAACACTATTAGTGTTCCTCTTTTCCGCTCGCTACTAGAAATACATAAATAATATAGAAATTATTGTGTGGTAACTTCTTTTATAAATAAATCTTTGAATCGGACTTACTCTAGTAGACGTGTTAGTTTTCGTTATTATTTTATTGAAGCCAACTGATGCTCGACGGAACGGTCTGTATTCAAGAGACTGAAACAAAAATTCATTCATAATTTATTTTAGATGTCCGAATATTTTTGGTGCGCAAATATCATATTTTGTCAATATTTACCCTTGAAGGTCTCGACAGCAGATAGGTTTCCAGTTTATTTTTAACAATGAAGGGATCATTCTGAGATTCAAAATTTGGTTCAATGATGTATTCCCTAGCGTATTCCAGCAGTAATTCGAGAGTTTGTTTTGTCACGTGAACTTTTCTGAAAATTAAAAGAATTCAGTTTAGCTGCAAACTTATTATTCATTATATTAACACGTTAACCACCTCGTAAGTTACCGGTGTCCTACAATATAGCCTTTAATATTTTTCTGTCAACAGTCAAACGAGTTGAAGGTGTAAACATACCCTGCCTTCCCAGTAGATTCCATTTTGTTAGCTATTGTAACATCTTTCGACCAAACATCAAACTGCCATTTTCTGATACCAATTAGTCCACTGAGGATCTTCCCAGAGTGGACTCCGATCCTCATATCAATGTTTAACGAACGCTTCTCCCTGCAAAATGTTTTTTTTTAAATGTAATTATCCACAATCTACTCCTACAGATTTACAACAACCTTGAAACCACATTGTTCTCCTAATGAAACGTCTGCGTTTCTAAAAACTTTATTTAAAACCAACATTCAATGTATTTACCTCTTCGCGTTAATCCCCAAGTATTATATTTAAATAATGTTGTCACACTGATGTACGCCTTTCCGATGATAGGAATAAGCCTTATCGTGAAATGAACGTATCAATATATACGGTAGTAACAAAGATTCTTCGAATTAGTAGTATCGCGATTGTTTAGATCACTATCAACGACCACTCCCACTTTACAAAGAACAAATCGTGTTGGGTATTCTGCACTAATAAATGATATTCCAATTGACAACGTGGAAGTTAAAGATACAAAAACTAATATTTACAAAATGCAACCTGAAATGATTGTTTATCTAATCTACAAACATAATGTAACGAGTCTGAAAGTAGCTGGGATTGTCCATTTTTCATTGTGAGAGACTTAAATAAGTTTGTTTTAGAAATATAACCTATTTTTTGTTATGTTGTTGTTGGCTGTTAAGGCGTTTACACATCGCGTGTGTCGAATTGTGGCTGTTTAATGTACGTGCTATCGTGCATGTGCATTAAAATTGTTATTCTGCATACATTGGTAGTGACTTACTAAAATATTTATGACATCAAAAACTAAGAAAATATACCTGACGTCTTTGATTATGTGGATCATCTCCAAGCCAAGGTCAACGCAATTCTTGGCGTGCTGGTCTGTGGGCTTCGGGATTCCACTGACGCAATAGTAACAGTCGCCCAAGAATTTTATTCTTAAACATCGTATTCCTGAAATAAAAACTAATTTAATTTCTTCTTGGAAATATTTCTTTATGAGTACAATTAGTAATTGGCATCCTAATGTATTTTTTTCTTTTTGTGATAGATATGCACCCATGGAATCATTTGTTATTTTTCTATATGTTTTGTTTACCGTTTTTTTGCATGTGGTGTTAACATATAATTATTAATTGTCGCACTTCAAATAAAATAAATAAAAGTGTTTAAGTTTTTGTCAGTTTTAGAGTGTTCTAGTTCAAACCGATTTTTATAGACTTTATGGTATGATCTTACCTCGGAAGCTTCGTCGAACCTCCCGAACAGTTCATTCAACAGTTCTACCATCCTCATTGGAGCCAACGTGGTTGATATCATTGTGTAATTGACAACGTCGGCATACAGAATACTCACATTATCGTGTTCTTCCACGTAAAGCTGGCTGTAAACGACCGATAACTTTGATTAAGTGTTTAATTGGTTTAGCATTGGAAGGTCAGCAAGATATTTTGGCATAAATCTGTTCATATTAATTAAGTAGCAATAGTTTCAAGAAGTGATAGGGTACGTATATACGTCCATTCGCGTCCACCCCCTGGTTCACGTCCATGTTATGGAACGTCCTTTAAACGTTACCGAAAATAAGAAAGCTATCACTATGTAAGTAGTATTTAGTACAAATCTGTTTGACCTATTCGCGTTTTAAGTATCTTATATTCATAGCGATGCGTAAAATGGACACGAACAGGTGAACTTTTGTAGGGTTGACGCAAGCAGGCGAAAGTACCTTACAAAAAATAATCTATAAATTTCCTTCACTTGCTGATTTACGTTAAAAAATTTAACAATGACTGGGTAGAGTCAAACTTGAAACTTACTTGAAAGATTTCATATTCTGACTAAGTGAACGTGTTTTCAGGCCCATGAACATGTTCCTGATGTCTTGGCGGACTTTGGACACAATGTGTTCTGGTAAGATGCTCATCATCAAGCGTTCCTGTAAGCACATTTATTAACTACATATATCGAACTTTATCATAATAGTGACAAAGTAAATGACCATTAACTAGGTAGTAAGTAAGGAATAGGAAGGAAGGAAAATAAAAGTAATGATAAATACAAATAGAAAGATTAACCCCTACCAGTTTGTTTGGAGAAAAACAAGCTTGTTGTTACAACGAAACTAAGAGATTATGATATTCAAATGAATATCAAACGATTCTTATTGGATAATCACTAGGAATGTAGTAAGTAGATGGCGCTTATCTGTGATTAGATAATTTACTTGTGTTTTATATGTAATTCGTAAAAGGGGAAAATACCAAAATAATGTCCACTGCAAATTAGAATAAAACACATGATAGAATTACTAATAAACGGGTGAATCCCGAAAAACAAAAACAATAATGACAGTGTACTCAAGAAATAAATAAGAAGGTCTGATACTAATAACAGTCGTGTAGAATCTGAAGTATAAAGTTAGCATTGACATAGGAACATAACCAAATAATCATATGCACACACGAGAATATTTTGGAATAGAAAAAGTATCTACAAAATGGAAATTATAGATACTCATTCATCGGATATATTGAATGGTACGAGGGAGAGCGAATAAGAGAAGGAAGGAAAAAAGTGCTGTTGGGTCTCTAACAGCAGTAAGTAATGCAAACCAGCTAGAAAAAGCTTATTCATTTTTAAAAGGCCGTCAACGCACCTATGGCTCCTCTGGTGTTGCGGGTGTCCATGGACGGCGCTGATCGCTTACCACCAGGTGATCCATCTGCTTGTTTGCCTCCAATTCCATAAAAAAGTAATACTAATATTAACAAAACAGAATATTTACCTCTTGATCTTTAACGAATTTAAGTCTGAGAGTGCTTTCGACACATGCTCTCCTGTCCAAAAAAGATCGCCTTGTGACTATTTCGTTCATCAATCGAAAGTAAACTCCCATCAGATTAACTCCTATCAGGTAGATGATGTCTGACGCAATCTAGAAGATAAAGAAATTATTGAAGGGTTAAATGGGGATATGCGATGTTGACTGATTGGTTAGGCAGTATTCTGATAGTCTACATTACAAAAAATAATAATAGAACATTACGAATTTTATCCCCGAAGGGATAGGCAGAAGTGCATATTACGGCATCTAATGCCACTGTACAATGTGACACCCACTTTTCACTATTTATGCTCCGATTCCTAGGTAATAGGGGGTGAGCCATATACCGGGCATAATTGCAGAATCTGTGATACAAATGAGATTTTTTTTTAAATGTCAATAATACCCTGAAATTGAACCCGATACCCCTTGCCTGGCAGTCGCACTTGCGGCCACTCGGTCAACGAGGAAGTCTACATTAATATTAAAAAAAATGAGTTGAAATATTATTTTTTGGTATTATTGTCTGTCATATAAGGGTTCAAAGAATTACCATTGATCAGTTACGAATGTCGACCACAAAAGAAGAAATACGAGATACACACGATAATTCATAATAAAGTAGAATCCACCCTCATTTTCATAATCTTCAACTCATTTAATTGTTCTATGAATATCTTAGCTGATAATTTAAAAGAAAAACAATGACTTCAAAGTTAAACAGTTTAAAAAAACCTGTTCGAGTCACTGATAACATAATCCGCTACCATTTATTAATCTGTTGTAAGTGGGTGCTCAGGAAAATAACAATCAATTATAAAAGTTGATGGTATCTAGCTTGTAGTTTGGACCTCACACTTCAAATTACAATCATAATATTAGATTTCGATACTCATAACAATAATAGAATTGATAGATATTAATAAAAAAAGCAAAGGATAAAATTAGAAATCTTGTTAATAGACTAACGTGTGTCATTCTTTACTTTTCATAAGCAACTGGAGTTCAATGTCAGAGCGAATTAATCAAATGAAATGCACAATTCAATAGAATTATAATATTCACAGTACACTTTTGAATATTCTTTGAATTAAATATTGTAATTGCGCCCACGTGACTTTCTTTTCTTTATTTGGCGCTAGTGTCGAGTAAGGTCGGGCCTGCGGACGGCGAGCATGGGTGGCTCGCCGCCTGACCAGAACCAGACCCGAGAATACGGCGCTTCGCGTTCCGCGCGCGCTTTTAAGAGCCATCAGACCACCACGGATGGGGCCCAATAGGGCTGATGCCGAAACGGAGCCGCGGAGAACCTAACCCGGGTGGTTTTTAGTCAGTAAGAGTGACACGGGAGGGTCTCATCGAGAGGGGAATCATCGAATGTCTTCTCCCGCCTGGGTGAGAGATTTTCCCCCTTAAAAAAAGTGTCGAGTAAGGTCATATTTGTGCAATCGTAGTTATTATTAAATTTAATAACCTAAAAATCCCTTCCTTACTGTGTACACCAAACCTATTGTTGATTTAAAAAAGATATCGATGATATTACTACAAACGTTGAAATTGTAAAACTCTGTTTTCTTTTCTACATTCACTATACCTACTCGTCGATAAAAGTTTTTAAAAGGACCATTTTATCTACCTATTACATCACTATTATTATCTCATTGATTAATTATTGTTGTTATTTTTTTAAAATATTTCGTAAACACAATTTCATCCTGATTCAACAAGATTATAAAAGTTGTGTATTTGGTATATTAACTAAAAATAGCGGGTTACTCACTCACTCAATTTCATTTGCATTGACAATTGACAATTGCATTGACAATGATGAGGTTCTAAGAGTAACCAATTTCATTGTAGACCAGACCATTGTAGACAAGTAGACCTTTTGTCAGTATATGCACGTGAGTAACCCGAGATCTTTATTTAATTTAATATTTCTAATATTTATAAACCGTAAAAATAACTTACCACTATAGCGATTTCAGGATCCTGATCGTAAGTGAAGAAGGCAAATATTAGTACGTAGATGATGCTGACGAGGAAACCGAGGATGATTGCCAAGAAGTTGTTTCTCATTGGTAGGAAGATGTAGTTAGAGAGTAGGGCCATGGTTGAGTAGGCCGGCCTTAGGGAGATACCCTCGAAGGAGCTGTAGATACTGACTGCGATATCTGATAATAAGAGAAAATGTTATTGAGGGTAAGAGGTTAGCATAGAGGAAAAACAAAAAATATTCGTTTTGGGCAACAATGATCTTTTGGTGTGTCCAAACACGGCGTGCAAGGTGCGCGGCAGTTCAGTTCGAGACACGCCGCACTTTTTATTTCGTATTTAAACCACAATGAAAGCGGCTTTGTGTTTTGTAGCTCTGCTTCGACCTCATACTGCATCGCAGACGGTCTCCAAGCTACATTAGCTACATTATAAATAAAATTATACATACTGAGATATGTTAAAAGATGTGACTGTCAAGGAATTTTTAATTCCTACATTTTCGCTGAACATACATTTAGTTATTTAGGTAGGTATTGATGCCAGTTATCGCTGCTTACAGTATGGTGTAATATTTACTGGACAGCCTGTATAATTTAAATATTTACATTATAAACATACCTATATGATAACACAAAATTTAAACTAATATATATATCTATACTAATATTATAAAGAGGAAAGATTTGTATTTTTGTATTTTTGTATGTTTGTAATGAATAAACTCAAAAACTACTGAACCGATTGCAATAATTTTTTCACCATTCGAAAGCTGCATTATTCAGAAGTAACATAGGCTATATAATATCACGCTAGGTCCTATAGTTGTGGAGCAGTAACCAAAAATGTTTAAAAACGGAAAAGTATCGTTTCTGAGGCCTTCCTGGCGTGCGCTGAGCATATAGTTAAAGTTATACAAAAATGTTCTATAGATGAATTGTTATCTTAACATTATTTTTAAAAAAGTCCGCGAGAGCATATGTCTACCTTTATAGTTTACCATAACAATCGTTTTAATGAATGGTTCAATCCTTATAAAAGTTTGCTCTAGATAACTTTTGAATTGTTCAATCGGTTACCTTAAGACGCGACATCGACAACGGAGGGCAGGTCGCTAAAAAAAAACTGAGAATAAATATAAATAAAACGTAAAACTATGTAAAAAATCTTAAGTCCCCCCGTGCGAAGCCGGGACGGGCCGCTAGTATTATATAAAAATGAAACCCGTTGCCTATTGTCAAGCCATAACTTGAGAACGGCTAGACCGATTGGACTGTCTTTTTTTGTTGTGTTTATTATTGTCAGGAGAAGGTTCTTATGACAAAAACGTCCTGAAAATCCTATGGGAACGGGAGAAAATGAGACTGTGCGTACGAAATCGCGAGCAGAAGCTAGTATTATAAATAACTAAAATAAAGTATGAGCTTACCTGTAATCACAAGGTCTAAAGTGACAATGAAAGTCACAAGAATTGGCATCCAAAAACATTTCTTTTTCATGGGATAGTAACACGTTTTCCATAACGTTAATATAGGTATACCTATCCTCAGTATATACATGCCCATAGTTAAATATGTTGACGTTGACTGTATTTGCTGTAAGAAAACCGCGTTTGTTGAAATTTTCGCTAAATTTTCGTCTTCCGTCGAAACCTGGAAGGGTGCTCGAAGAATAAATATTTGTGCAAAGAAAAATGAGTTTAATGGCCTTCACATTACGGTGACAATGAATGAGTAAGAAGTCACTACTAATCGTAAGACTCACTTGTGAACATATACGGCTTTATTTTATTAGTTTTAAGGTTGATCTTAGCTTTATGCCTTTTTGCGCATATAGGTAGATTTGCTCGAATTTTCGAGGAAGTAAGTCGTTTCAATGGTTCCATACGGTTTTAATCAAGTCGAAACATCGGACGATTTTATCTTCCCGATAACGATCAAAGAAAAATCTTTGATATTATCTAATTTCGATATTATATTGATAGCAAAAATAATCAAACATTTCGCCGTTTTTTCCCAATTAACCTTCATTTTTTGACGTTTTTTCTCATTTATGAGACTCATCAATTTTCTATTATATTACATTTAATCAGTGATTATGTGTAAGGGATGATAAATTGGACACTTACCTCGGAAAAAGTACTTGCGACTACTAAAACTACATGTGTGGTTGAAAATAATACTAATAAAGATAAATAAATAAATATGAGTGTTTCTCTTAGTTTGTCGTCATATTTTCTATAGAGTCCTTCTAAATCTTTTTGGTCGAACTGATCCTGCAAACAAGAGAAATATGTTTAAATTTTCATTTAGAAACAGAAGAAACATACGCGAGTAGACTTTTAAGATAATTAGGACCATTAATTATATAATACTTATTGGTGTTTATTACATGTTAATTCTGTTAGTTTAATAAATAATTTAAGTTAAAGAGTTTTTTTATGGGATACGTCGCTAAACGAGCATACGGATCACCTGATGGTAACCAATCGGCATAGCCCATAGACACCTGGAACACCAGAAGTGTTAAAAGTGCGTTACCGGTCTTTTGGGATTAGGAATTTGAGGATCGTTGGGGATTCAGGGATTGGGAAAGGTCTCGGTCTCGGTCTTCTGTGAGGCCGTGGTATCACTCCGGTCGAGCCGGCCCATTCGTGTCGAAGCATTGCTCTCCCACACATATCCCACACATATACACATATCCCAAGTCTTATAGATTATTGTGACGTCGACCGTGGGGAATATCACCCATGTGTTGGAAGGATGACATCGTCGACATTCAGTACGAGATTGGATATTTGTGGTAGTGGCCAACGTCTAAATGTAAAAATATGTAGAAAAGGTTGCTAAATGGATAATCTGACGTACCCTCAAATACTTCCAATTCCATTGTTTTCCGCCAACTAGTTCCATCTCTTGCGTTCTGAACTCATGCAGAGAAGACAGAAGGCTGGTAGCTCTGCCGGAGTTCATGGAATACCTCGCAAGAAGCTCCAGAGCTCCCACTTGGAGCACCACAGACCCCATAGTCCGAGACAGTGACTGGTCATCCTGGTGGAATAAGAACATTTCAATGAATGTGTGTTATATAGTAGGCCTGATGTACCGATTAAAAGTGACGATTGACATGCGTACTTTTAATCTTAAGATTTTTATACTGCTATAATAGGTAAGCTCATGCACGTAACCTGTCTTCTTGAACGGCTGGAATTGACAATAGGCTTTAATTCAAAATCCAGAGGGGATAGCCTAAGGTTTTTAACAGTAATCGACCTTATATTATACATATATAGGTGTTTGTATTACTTGTCAAATTTATGCTTTTTCTTTCTTTCTTTCTAATAAAAAGATGTTGAATTTAAATCGATTATCAATTTTAGCCGCAGTCTTTAACTTACAGAAGAAAACTGTTGAAGGTGCCTGTTAAAATGTTCAATTACCGTACCTCGGTCAACTTTGATTGCAGTGTAGGCAGTGACGCACAATCAGAGTATCAAATAAGCTACAAAAACTTTATGTCTTGTGATTACGTCGAGTTAAAAGTTTGATTCTTCTTCCACTACTTTAGATTACATTGAGAAATTGTCTTTTCAAGTGCTATAAAACTTAGAAACTTCTGCACGGAACAATTGCCAAATATATTACGAGGACACGTAGAATTTTCGCTTTCTTGGGGCATAAAAAAGTGCTCTAACGAAATACGTTGGTAATTTATATTTGTAAATGTTTTTTGTATGTTTTAGAACCGTACACTATAACATGAAATAGGTTGTTAAAAATTGATACAAAAGTTTAAAAAAAAAATAACAAAGTTATGGTTTCTGGTTTAATTTGGTGTCGAATATAGCTACAATTCTAGAAGGGAAATTGAAAGATCTTTCTAATTTAGTAATCGAAACTTTTAATATGTATACGCTTAAAATATACAATTGTATAATATACGTGCAATGACCTTAATAATTGAAGAACAAGACGTAGCGAATATGTTAAAAGCTGTCTTATCTCTGCTACTTAATATAATAAAGAATGTAAATGTTAGATGTCTGGTATGATTACTGTAATCATTTTACTATTTGTGATACATGTTTATAAATATGTTAATTGAAGGAATAATTATTTTATCTGTATTGAGAATCTTTTTATTTTGTTAATTTTGGATTAAACGGACTTCTTAACCCGATTGGACAGGCCTATACTAAGTGAATTTGGACAAACCTGTAAAAGCAACAACGAATACAACGAATAAACAACAAATTAAAGATGCAGACTTTTGACAATTCATGTCCGTACATTTTTTTTAAATATACATAATATGAATGACATCCTGAATACCTCTTACACTGGGTTTAGCTGAGATTATTGTATACCATATCCAATTTTTAGTTAATAAAATTAGACAAGGTTAGCAAAAACATAACTCGTAAATTTAGGCAACTTATATCATTCCATACCAACTACTATATAAACACTTTCCAAGTCAATAAACCAACCTCAAAGACCACCAAGGACGAAGTGATTGACCAATCATAGGACACTACTTCATTACGAAAACAAGGGTTTATTGGTCAAGGAACTGTCGCAACAATCATCAAGAACATTGTTTAATTACTAAACAAGCATTTGAAGCAGATTTCTATCTTCCGATAGCATATCATGTACACACTACCGGCGTTATCCAACCATATTGAATTGTTTCTCCGATAACAGGATTACTTAAAGACTTTGACTTTAAAAACTTCTGCACTGTCATGAGCTGAGAACACATTGTCATGACTGATGAAAATCGTATTCCATGTTGCAGTTTGTGTGTTGGTGAAATGTGAGAAAGTATACTTTCATATCAAGGACGTTGAAAAAGAACGAACATAATGCCACTTAGAAACGATGGAAGCAACAAAATCTTCTTCCTAATCGTTCTCTTCATTACTGAAGGTCGTGTTAATTCTGGTGCACACGTCACTTGATGCACAACCCTCCTCTAAACGCCCCTGTCCTCTGCTTTCTTTATGGCTTGTGGAATTGTCAGGCCGGTCAGTTTTACACCATCCAACCACCGGGTAGGTGAATGATCACGAGGTCTTTTCCCGTTAAACTGACCAACAACCACAAGCAAAAAATGTCAGTAGTTTTTTTCTGTGTGCGTGTGTGGTTACCACGGTACCGGACTTAAGAAAATGACAGATGTCCTTCGTGTCAATGTGTTTATGTTGTGCATGTAACTCTTCAGCTAGCTAGGTGCTACAGTCGTTCGGCTCGAAGTGCAGGAGTAGGAACGGGCTTTTAGTCAGTAAGAGTCTGACACTCCCTCTCGCCTCACCCGGGCGGGAGAAGTCATTGGATGATTTTCCCCCTCAAAAAAAAGGTGCTACAGTCGTTGTTTCAGGAGACTGTGTTCATTTTTTTTCAACGTCCATGCTTTCATGATATACCAAATTTAACAAAAACTTAAAGCGTGTCACTACAGATAATGGGAACTTTACTTTGCCATAGTGAATGTCATGGTCATGGCATGGTATAATGGTATACATCATATATTTTCTATTAATATTTTTTAATCGACTGCCTTAGCATAGTCCGTACATTTTTTTTAAATATACATAATATGAATGACATCCTGAATACCTCTTACACTGGGTTTAGCTGAGATTATTGTATACCATATTCAATTTTTAGTTAATAAAATTAGACAAGGTTAGCAAAAACATAACTCGTAAATTTAGGCAACTTATATCATTCCATACCAACTACTATATAAACACTTTCCAAGTCAATAAACCAACCTCAAAGACCACCAAGGACGAAGTGATTGACCAATCATAGGACACTACTTCATTACGAAAACAAGGGTTTATTGGTCAAGGAACTGTCGCAACAATCATCAAGAACATTGTTTAATTACTAAACAAGCATTTGAAGCAGATTTCTATCTTCCGATAGCATATCATGTACACACTACCGGCGTTATCCAACCATATTGAATTGTTTCTCCGATAACAGGATTACTTAAAGACTTTGACTTTAAAAACTTCTGCACTGTCATGAGCTGAGAACACATTGTCATGACTGATGAAAATCGTATTCCATGTTGCAGTTTGTGTGTTGGTGAAATGTGAGAAAGTATACTTTCATATCAAGGACGTTGAAAAAGAGACGAACATAATGCCACTTAGAAACGATGGAAGCAACAAAATCTTCTTCCTAATCGTTCTCTTCATTACTGAAGGTCGTGTTAATTCTGGTGCACACGTCACTTGATGCACAACCCTCCTCTAAACGCCCCTGTCCTCTGCTTTCTTTATGGCTTGTGGAATTGTCAGGCCGGTCAGTTTTACACCATCCAACCACCGGGTAGGTGAATGATCACGAGGTCTTTTCCCGTTAAACTGACCAACAACCACAAGCAACAAAATGTCAGTAGTTTTTTTCTGTGTGCGTGTGTGGTTACCACGGTACCGGACTTAAGAAAATGACAGATGTCCTTCGTGTCAATGTGTTTATGTTGTGCATGTAACTCTTCAGCTAGCTAGGTGCTACAGTCGTTCGGCTCGAAGTGCAGGAGTAGGAACGGGCTTTTAGTCAGTAAGAGTCTGACACTCCCTCTCGCCTCACCCGGGCGGGAGAAGTCATTGGATGATTTTCCCCCTCAAAAAAAGGTGCTACAGTCGTTGTTTCAGGAGACTGTGTTCATTTTTTTTCAACGTCCATGCTTTCATGATATACCAAATTTAACAAAAACTTAAAGCGTGTCACTACAGATAATGGGAACTTTACTTTGCCATAGTGAATGTCATGGTCATGGCATGGTATAATGGTATACATCATATATTTTCTATTAATATTTTTTAATCGACTGCCTTAGCAGATACAACGATATGTATACCCAAATAAACTTATATAGGCCCTATCTTTTATTATGAACTCAGCTTTAATCTTTATCGCATGCAAAAGTGATGTTCCGTACTAAATAATTAAGTCTTTTATAGCACTATTTATTTCTCAGATCTTTTACAACTAGACTTTACAGTCAATTACACTAAAATGTCAATAACTTTGATGCTCGATTTTATTTATTTATAGTTATATACTGATGCTAAAAATTGCTTTTAATATTTTATTATATTACAATACAAAGATATAGAATTATGGATTTAATGTCCGTCTGGTAGTTATTTAACAACATTAGACACGTATTTTTTACTTTCTTACGGAAACGAATAGTTTCGAAGATTTATCGATTCGAAATATCGCATGACGTCACTTTTGAGTACGATTTATACTCTAAAATGACGTAGCTACCTCCCACTCCTAAACTTTGATTCGTTTTATCTAAGTATCGTTTTCTTATACGACATAAAAAATACGTGTCTAATATTTTTTCATTATCTAACTGACGGACTAATTTTAATACCCTGTCATCATCCCTATTGACTTAAAATAGAGATGATGTCTAACGGGAAATTCTTGGGTACAACTAGCTTGTTACTTTGTATATAACTTTATAAAAGTTTAATACCTATACTAAATGTGCAATTTTGTTAAAAAATCTCTTGGCAATTTGGCAATATCATTGTTATTGAGTTGAAAAATAGGAGGACGTAATGACACCTAGAAATGACTGAAGCACCAAAATCTCAGTGGTGTATAGATATGTGTGTGTGTATTGTCTGTAACTACGTATTGTATGAAGTGATGACGGACCATGTCACGCAACAGATGTCCTGGATGTCTATGTGTGTGTATTCTGCGTGTAGGTCTATAGTAGCCAAGTGCCACAGCCGTTGTTTCAAGAGATTACATGTCCGTTTTTCTTGTAACATCCTTGATTGAGTCTCAATGAATTGAATTCCAAACTGAATCTTATACACACTTTTGGCGGGAATTATTTCGAGGTTAGTTTTCCTTGTTACTTATTTTGAAAAAAAGGTGCATATTTTTATTATATCACTAACGAGATAGTCGTAACGTAAAATTCATAAACAAGCTTTCCATTGAAAAAAGGAAGTTAATTCTGTAAGGTTAAGGTTTTCTTTCTTTTAGTGAAAAATAAACACGGTACCGAGTTAGTACGGCCATGAATCACCGTGGTCTAAAACTTTGATTGTTACTTGAATATTTATACCTTATCAACATATGTAAAGAATGCAGACCATTTAAAGGTAGTCATTGAATATCAAAATATAACAAATTACTTTTAAACATAATTGTCATCATTCGTTACTATGCCATGGAATTGAACCTCGGTTTGTCTGTTCATATGTGAAAATACGTTTTTCATGATATCATTTCTCTTAAACTGAACTAAAGTAATGTACAATTGTTAAGTACATTACTTTAATTACATATATGTTTTTAGCAATAAAAATAATAGTAAGGAATTGATTATTGATAGATCGCGGAGTGGATTAACATTTATTAAACATTTCAAGTTTCAACTCCTGAAGATTCAAGCAAGATGTAATAAATTTATCAAGTACTTTACACACTAACTCTTTGGAAATGTGGCCGCTAGTGCGACCACACGGCGTGATGTTGTGTCATGTTATGTTATGCATTTTACAGTAAATATATCTTTAGTTTATAGAATTACAATGCTAATTAGTTGTATATCATAAAACCAAACATCTATCTATTAAACAATACAAATATGAAAAGTAAACTGCAAATTACAGGAAGCACCAATACGTATCTAATCTTATTAAACAAAAATACCGCTTAATCAGGGGAAAACCAGCAGAGGTCAGCTATTGCCGACATGGCAACATAAAAAGCACGATTGACATATTGCCATTATGCCACAAAATCACAAAAATAAACACTCACCATTATTTGTCAACAAAACGGGCACTGACACAAAAGTCAATAAATAAAAACACAACACAACCGAATGACACAAACACTGACTTCTGACTGTCAATGTATCACCGAGTAAGGAGTATGATTAATAATGATTATAAATTGATAAGCGCCACTCTACGGACAAAGATTATAATTTTAGTAGATTGCGCACGCGATTACCGTATTAAATTCTGATTAAATCAGTTGATGAATTAAGTGCTGAAGTATTTCATAGATTCCTGAATGTTGTTCGTTAGAAATTGTGTGAAAATAATAACCTTTGATCTAATTCTAGTATTTTCTTTAAGATAAGGTGGACTGTCAATTGTTTCGGGGGCAGCTATGAATTTAATCTTGGTAAAAGTATTACGGTAAAGACCATAGAAAAAACAGTCTACAAAAAATTTTTAACCATTTTTAAACCATGATCTTATAGTATTTTCTTTAAAGAAGCACATGTATACAGAAAAGGACAACAACATTAATTGGCTTATTATTAAATCGGATTTAAAAACTGGAGATTTTGATTGATTGATTGATTTATCAAAACACCGAAAGAACCTTGCTACTTTTAAAAGACATTATTATAAGATAAGAGAATCAGTACTACTTCAACATTTTTAAATTACTTTTAATGATTATAAAAGGCTAAATAAATGGCCATCCCATTCATAAACTTGTCATTATCAGTTTTGTGTTAAATGGTTTATTTAAGTTACAACCATAATGCAACATGATACCCTTTTCATAAGTAAAAAAGAAACAAATAAAAAAGAGAAACATTTATTATGATTCTAAATTAGAATATGAAATGAAAAAAAAAATCCACAGATATCGGTGTAATATCTGTGGAATTTTTTTCCGTGCGTAACTTGCATTGTATCAATCATGATAACTAACCTCTTTAATAATTTATTATGAAGTTACTGTCTTGAAAAAATTAATAATAAATTGGAATTTCGTTGCTATTTTAAAATTACAAACAATTAGAATATTAATAATAATTTTAATATTTTTTTGAAACAAGATAACACGCTCAATAATTGTATGAATAGCACAGTTACAATACAGAATATCCTTCAAGATGTACAAATTACCTGTAATTTAAACACTATTGGCACCATATTAAGTTCTATTTACTTAACAGTATTCTAATGTTTCGTGTACACTCATAGTTTACTTGAATACTTGGAAACAACTGAAGGTGCACGTGTAAATAACTAACACCTTTTTGGTTACACAATAATACTATTGTAGGCTCTAAGTAGGTTGCGTTTGTATTTGCCAATCTTCTTGATTGGTTCGGGGTTTTACAGTTATAAGGTAAGGACTCACGGCGCGATTTTCTCCCGCGCCGCCGCCGTGGTTGCGGACCCGCAGCCTTTGTAAAATACATTTCACGGCGCGTTTTACGCCCGCGGCGATCGACTAGCGGGCGATCGCAATAGGAGGGCCAGTCTGGAACTCAACTGATTGTTTAACCACCCGCGCCACCGTGCTATAAGCAACCGCCAAGTTTGCGAGCGATAATTAATCGCAACCGCGGGGGCTGCAGGATCGCCGCGGCGGGTGCGGGAGAAGATCGCGTCGTAATTCCTTAGCCATAGTATTTGTCATCTGTAACCACAGAACATATAAAGAAGGCTAGAAAGGAAATAGTTCCTGATTTGTATTAGAACACGCGTTGCCGTTTGTCCCCCACTCTTTAACTTTACTACAAGCAAGAGACCAATACCTACGCGGAAAATGCACACAAATAAACAACACGCACTAGGTTAAATGATTTGTTATTGGTCGTCACACTGACGCAATCACTTCGTTTGACATACACTAATACAGGCGTAAAAAACTCATATATGGTAGAGGGAGCGAAAGGTCGATTATTGAAATCGATAAAATTAATGGCATCTAGCTTCTTAATTTACATGCATTGCGGACCATGCGGATTTGTATAAGGCATATTGTGTAAGTACATGTATTTACGTTAATGTAAATAACTATACATAGAAAAATACATAACTGATTTTTAAAATCAATTACACTATTAACATTAAAATAATTTGACATGGAATATAATTATAAGTAAATTGTTGATTGGTAGTAATCAAAAAAGTATAAAAAACCGAAAAGGTGTTATGTCGATTTTGTTTTGTTTTCAACTGTAAGTTTTATAAAAATAAAAGGAGTCCGGGAAGTCATGGGGTCAAAAATAATAGATTTTTACTTAATTCAAAATATATAAAAAATAGCGTAATTTCTCCCTATGGAATGAAAAATCATAAAATAATGAAATATTGAGAATTATCATAACGTAACCATATCATGATATATCTAATCTGTGGTCAAAACTCTGTTATTGTCTCTGTTAGATATCATCATGACATTCGTATGATGACAACCGATAATCGTCGTTCGTATTTCTTTAATAGTTAATATAAATAGGAATTATTATATAGTTTCGGTTACATAATTTCCTTTACTGAATGTGAGTGGTGTGCAAATTAACTTAGAAAGTACGTATAAGTTGTATGAAACAGCGCCGCAACCTCCAGGCCAACACAATATTTTAGCTCACGTAAATTAAGTCAGCTCTGAAAACTAGAAAAGTCATCAGGTGTACATAGCTATTCTTAAAAAAGGTACAATACAATCGCTCCCAGGATATAATGTCATTTTTTTGTTGTCATAGCTTTGTTCTCGAATAGAAAACCTCAACAACTATTTTAAATTATTGACTAAGATTTCGGCTGGCTTTTAAGAATTTTTCATAGTTTCAACTATTTACAATTTGGGCCTAAGCATGTATGAAAGAGTATTCATCTTACGAAAAATGATTTAGATGTCGCTTAGATGATATCAAGGTAGAAATGTAAAATAATTTCCTAAATCATAAAATCAGTCTACTTACTGAACAAAACATAACGAACACATAAAAATTATATAAATCTGAAATACGAATAAAATGCCTCACTTAAAACCTATTTCATAATTAGTCGTAATAAATAAAATTATTTTAGTTATAATGTGTATAATTTGATAATAATCCTTTGAATCATAGTAATCATCGACATTGTTTACAAATTGACACTTCTCTATATCGATTCGAGAAAATGACGTTTTAATTTGATACTCGGAACTCTCGTTGTGAACGTAATACATTGCGCGATCGTTTATGTAGTGCAAAATGGTACGTATCTATTGCAAGCAATGTATACTGCTTGCGATAATGTCGTTTTTGTCTAGAAACGTCATAATATTAATGTTATAATTACAAATATCACAAGTATATTAATGTTTTTAGAGTCAGTGGTGGAAAGAAATCCCTTGTCGTGCTACATTGCACACCTGTCTTCTTTTCCGACACATTACAATAGTCCAAGACGGAATAATTTAATATTATTTGCGGAGTTTCGTACGCTGTCACAACAACATTGCGTTTGATGGCCGGTTTTTGACATTTTGGTAGACTCAGAGAATTTGATCATAACCGCGGCACGCGTGTACCGCCCACAAGGCCGTTCTATCCTCCTTTATATGTTCTGTGTCTGTAACTATGGAAAATAAGGTTAAACAGACCATTATAAAAAAATGTCGTGCATTTGTCACCATCCCTTTTTTCCCGCGGGCTTGGGCTGATTAAGGAATTTCACCTATGATAGTGATTACTATTAGGTAGTAGCGATTTCTGATAAACCCTAACCTTTTGAAATGCAATATTCAATACACGAAGTGTGGCCATTGTGGCAAACCCTCTAAAGTATAGGAAGCCCATAGCCCATTTTCGGCTTGACGCGGCTCACGGCCTCACAGAAAACCGACGTGAAACAACGCTTGCGTTGTGTTTCGTCGTATGAGTGAGGTTACCGGAGGCCCAATTACTACCTCCCACCTCCCAACAATCCTCAATTTCCTAATCCCGGTAGCGCACATGAAACACCTCTGGTGTTTCAGGTGTCCATGGGCGACGCCGAGTGCTTACCATCAGGACCACCTGAGTCGGTAAACGAGCATATGGATCACCGTATGCTCGTTTACCGACTGAATAGACTGTCAAGGGCTTTGATGTAAGATGTGATTTACAAAACTGCATTTTTAGCTTCACAGGTCGAAAATATAAGTATAAATTTGAGCAATAGCAAGGGTGTTACAATTTATTGGTCTTTTGTCCCTTAAGTCTCTTAATTATATCGTCGTACTTAATTATAAGCTACTTAACCTGAAGAATGAAACTGAGGACCTTGTCCATTTGATATGGCTACAAGTACGCAGTTAAATTTCAAAGTCGATCCGTTCAGTGGAAAAGTCGTTTATGAATCATTTTTTGCCGCAAATATGAAATCAATAAATTGATTGGATTTATATCGAGATTACGATAATTCCGTTTGTTACACTTCCAGTAATAATTGCTTAAATAACTAGATAACCGTGAGTCGCCTGTAAACCAATTATAATGAAAGAATTACAAATTCTTATGAATTTATAATTTATGAATTAAAACTTCGCGAAGGATTAGCTACCAAAAATAAGGGCCACGTTTTATGAACGAAACTTTTTTTTTATGGCATAAGCCGGTAAACGAGCAGACGGATCACCTGATGGTAAGCAATCGGGGTCGCCCATGGACAACTGGAACACCAGAGGCGTTACAAGTGCGTCACCGGCCGGGATTAGGAGTTTGAGGATCGTTGGGGATTCAGGGATTGGGGAGATCGGGGAAGGGGAAGGTAATTGGGCCTCCGGTAACCTCACTCACACGACGAAACACAACGCAAGCGTTGTTTCACGTCGGTTTTCTGTGAGGTCGTGGTATCACTCCGGTCGAGCCGGCCCATTCGTGCCGAAGCATGGCTCTCCCACACTTTTTTTTTGGCTATGTGAGTACTTAAGAATAATATTTTTTTTTAATTTTGAGTGGCGCCGCTGCATTCTTAACAGATTTAATTGAATATGATAGGTTGGACTGTCAACCAGAACCTTAACTGGGTAAGGCACTGGTTTTTTTTAAGGCTGACTGTCTTAATGACGGATGACGGCAACCTGGACCCATTAAAATAATTTTAAAAACACTTAACCGTGAACTCAGAACTTGAGTATGAGTAATAAATATGAGTAGGTATATTTGTTATTTATACTTTAAAGATAATTTTTGTCACTGTATTGATTAACTGTCTATAAATAGATGAAACGTTATATTTTTATCATCGATAGTTACGTGATTCAGCAGTACATACTGCTTATTACAGTTTTTTTTATTGTTCAAGAAGTGTACAAAGTGAAAATGCGTATAATATTTTGGTTATCATTATTGAATAAAATAAATATAACATAACATAACATAACATAACATCACGCCATTTCATCCCCGAAGGGGTAGGCAGAGGTGCACATTATGCCACTGTACAATGTAACACCCACTTTTCACTATTTATGTTATGAGTCCCATATAATAGGGGGTGCGCCTATTGCCATATACCAGGTACATTTCTAGACTCCATGCTACGACTGACATTTCAAAAACCCAGTAATACTTTGTCCGAACCGGGAATCGAACCCGAGACCCCTTGCCCGGCAGTCGCACTTGCGACCTCTCGGTCAGGCAGTTCTTAAAACAATAATATACATAGGCACTGACTCTTTTTAACTACAATAATATTATTTACTACAGAAATAAAACCATATTGATTTCAATATACGGTACACCCGTGAGAACAGTTTGTTGCAAACACAATAATCACACAACTCTAATTGACTGTGAAGTTCGTTTGCGTCGTTACCGACTGTTATGAGCAGCACTTGTCTTGTGAGGTTGTTTATACTCTTTTCTCTTATTTGTATATATGCACATGTACCTCTATATGAATAAAAATTAATTTCCGTTCGTTGGTCTCGCTAAAACTCGAAAACTTCTGAACCGAATTGGCTAATTTTGGTCTTGAAATGTTTGTGTTGGCCTCACCCAGGCGGGAGCAGTCATTCAATGATTTTCCCCCCTTAAAAAAAACCCATCGGGGATAAATGTTATGTTTGTATGTTTGTTTGTATAACTTGTTTGGCGATACATTTATCATCTCCCCTTTCTTACCGCGGGTATCATTACAGCCGACTAAACGAAAGTAATACATACTCAACAAAGATTAGGCAGCAGTGTTTTCTTATAAACCTGAACCTTTTCTTCACCCGATCATCCAAGTGTGGAGATTATGGCAAACCCTATTTATAAACCCTAAGGGAGACCCACAAAACTGCCTCGTTGGCCGAGTTGCCGGGCAAGGGGTCTCGGGTTCGATTCCCGGGTCGGGCAAAGTATTACTGGGTTTTTTAAAAATCTCAGTAGTAGCACGGAGTCTGGAAATGTGCCCGGTATATGGCAATAGGCTCACCCCCTATTACATGGGACTCATAACATAAATAGTGAAAAGTGGGTGTTACTTCTATGTGCACCTCTGCCTACCCCTTCGGGGATAAAAGGCGTGATGTTATGTTATGTTATGTGACCCACAAAATAGGGATAACCACGTTGGAGTTTCACAGAAAGTTAGATGGTGATGATATTCTATGTTTATTATTGAATGCCTTATTGGTATACAGCCATCGCAAACGTGACTGTCAAAGCGTGAGGTATAATCCAAGCCAATATTGGAAGTTATAGAATTTTTGATTTGAAAAATCTTACTAATAGCATCGAATTTGTAGATGTGTTTTACTTTAGAATGTTTAAAGGGGTTGTAATAGATTCATTTCTAATAAAAGTGTCCTCTAACGATACAAATAGAAACTTTTGTCAAACGTACCTATCTCCCGCTCTTTGCATGTGTGGAAAATGTTCACTAGATGGCATTACTGGTTGCTATTCTACAAAGAGTAGTTGCTGTTCTACAGAATAACCGAACTTGTGCATCGGCATCTTGTTGTACCTTTCCTTATGTTCTTAGAAGGCTAGGCAGAGATGTGAGAGAGTGTACGCAGGGTTAGGCGTATATTGTGGGAGTATTATCATTATAGCGTTTAGATTTATTTGACTTAAAATTTCACTGATACTGATGTTGGAAGTTGATAAATATGGCAATTTTATTCGGGGTGTTCGCAGTATCGAATGAAATTACAATGTTGCAAGTAAGTATTAATGCTATTAGTTAGGAAATTGAGAAACAAAGAATGGTACAAAGCACACCTATTAACAAGTTACTGCAGTACGGTGTATGTACACACGGCCACACATCAATCTATACAAAACCAGTTTATCCTGGTGTTCAGTTTATATTGGATATGTAAAGCTCGATGTGTAGCCGTGTGTACCTATGACTCAGCCAGTGGTCACCCCATATTAGTTACATGGGCTATGTGATTTAACCGAGAAATGTGAACATTACATCTAACAATCCCATCCTAGTTTATTTAAAGAATTATATTTGTCAAAACAGTATAAAAATGAAAATACATTTCCACTTTAGACTCCGAACAGTTGTAAAAAGGTCAAATCCAATTAACAAGAGACTGCAGTAAGCTCATCCGACGTTACGTAATGAATAAGTAAAAGAATTAACTTCCTAGCATTGTCACTAACTAAATAATATTCTTTACACAACTTATAACAAGTTCGTTTCCAATCTAACTTTTCGTTTATCGTGCAATCCATTATTTTTGTTTAAGAAAGCGAATACTTTGTAAATTACGTACGTAGCTACGGGCGAAACAAATGCCGAAGTTGTTTCTTCCTTCATTTGGATGTAAATAATAGAAATTATACTCGCTTACTTAATGGCTTGCTAACAAGGTTTTAGTAACCTTGAGACTCTATTTTGATTATCTATGTACTAAGATGTAGTATTGAATTGTCTTATTGTATGTCGGCGGAAGGTGATCTCTAGATGCGTCTCACCTTAACCAAGTTCATAAATTATGTTGATCACTATGATAGTTTTAGTACGTAAGTTAAGTCGTACAATCCTTAGTGTGTATCCCCAGCAAGGACATTGAAAAAAAGGCGGACACAGTCTCTTGAAACAACGACTGAGGCACCTGTGCCTTTAGCCAAACGCCACTTTAGCGCTTGTCTTCTGAGAGAGTTCAAAACTAAATGTACGGGGATGATACTGACAAGTGTCAAAATTTACGTCAATTCCATATAAATTGGTTTTCTATTTTACATGTAGACAAACGCTAAATGGCATTTGGCTGCAGCTGCTGGCTACTATAGACTTACACACACATTGACAGGAAGGACATCTGACGCATGACATGCCCCGCCATTACACTTCATACATTACAATGTTGCAAATACACGCACACATAAATAAACCACTGACATGTTGGTGCTTCAATCATTTCCAAGTGACATTACGTCAGCTTATTTTCAACGTCCTTGATCCTCAGTTAACATTTGCTTAAAATGCGATTGGGATATTAAATGAGTTTTATTAATCATAAATTAAGTCAAATATCTTAAATAACTATCTACTTAGAAGCATTAACTAAAATCGCGGGTTACTCACGTGAATTAGTATACTGAGAAAAACTCTACTAGTTTCGAACCACAGAGGGGTTCTTCCTCTAGTAGTTAGTATTTCTCACGATAGTTATCATAAAAACATACTTATAAACAGTACAGAAGTGACTGCAAGACATATCTAATAATCTTGTACTATTTGCTAATCCGGTAGAAAAAAGTCAACCGACCACCTTGGAAAGACGAGAACTATAAGAAACAAAGCGACTCTTAGATTAACCAACAAAAACCTCTTTTTTATTCTACATAACACTACGCCTATTTAATTCTTAGAGGATAGGAAGTTGTGTACCTTTTGCAGTTATATTATTATGCCCATTGTAATGTGAACTCTTCATTGTCACAAGATGGGTACAATTCCGGATTCTATCCAGCTACTGAGAATAGGGATGAAGGCTTATTTTTTTTAATATATCCGTCGGGTAGATAGCTTTAGAATTCTATGAATGATGGAGTAATAAAAATCTATCGTACTACATCATATTATGTACTAGCGATCCGCCCTGGCTTCGAACGGGTGCAATATGCATGTATTATACATATAAATATTTCTTAAGAACCATTGTATCTATTAAAAAAACACATCAAAATCCGTTGTGTAATTTTAGAGATCTAAGCATACATAGGGACAGACAGATGGCGGATAGCGACTTTGTTTTATACTATGTAGTGATTAGAAAGTTACACATAAAAACTATAGCAAAAATTGAAAATTAATAGGTAAGTATATGACATACAGACAGATTATGCTCTGGAACAATAAATACTTATGGTCATAGGACATAGTAACAATACCACTCTACCCCAGCTCCAATGTTAAGTCGTTTTTTTTAGTTTCAATTTTCCAAAATAAAAGTAACCAACCTCCTACATTACATTAGCTACATGCCAGTAAAAGTCTTGCAAAATCGGTCCAGCCATTCCAGAGATTTGCCAGTACAAGCAGACAGAGAGACAGACAGACAAAAATTGTAATAAATGTTATTTTAGTATGTGGATCATATGTACTTATATTCATATTATGCGTGTAGTAAAAAGCGGTTATTATAATATTACAAACAGACACTCCAATTTTTTTTATATGTATGGATGATACCTATATTTCTTAAGACGAATATAAAAAGGCTGCACGCGGACCGCGCGCTATTGGTTTCTCCTTTATATGTTCTGTGGTTTTACTAAAGCAAATTGCCGTGCCAATACTGTGTGCCATAACCATGGCTACATTTTATTTTAATTACGCAGTAAAAGCCGGTAGCAGAAACTAATAGTCTATTATGCAAGCATCTTTCTAAACTTTTTATAACATCAAAGTAGGAAGTAGTTAATAGGAAAAGTACTATTGTATTGCTCAGCGGTCGTACTTGACCAAAGCGGTAATTGACTCATCTTACAGCATCTTTGAATGATCACAAGAATAAAGAATACAATACAATACATCTATTTCAAAGGTATCTACCACCTGGATAAGTTTATGGGCTCAGTAATCAGGTACCTAATATTTATGGCCAGTCCGATTCACCTGCTTACCTGGCCTGAGGGTGACGAAAAAAATATGAATGGAGGTTTTTTTCCTATATGAATTATGGTCCTTATAAACATCACGCCTTTTATTTCTCGATGATGTGGGCAAAGGTGCTACAGTACACCCACTGTTGACCAGTTGTATTGTGAGCAAAAGTTAATACTCAATCTTTGTGTTATTGGGAATTATTGTAAACGAAAACCTTCACAGATGGGTCAAAGTCAATATGACTTTATTGAATCTGAGAATTTTTTATTGACGACTTCTTTATCGAGATAGAACTAAAAGTACCTGGTAGGTAGTAGTAGTAAATGGTCTGAAGAATTTTAGAAGAATATTTATGGTTAGATATTATGACTGCCTCGTTGGCCGAGTGTCTCGGGTTCGATTCCTAGGTCGGACAAAATATTACTGAGGTTTGTTTTTAAATCTTTGTAGTAGTACGGAGTTGGAATTGTGCCCGGTATGTGGCAATAGGATCATATTACATAGGACTCATAACATAAATAGTGAAAAGAGAGTGTTACATTGTACAGTGGCATTAAGTGCCGTAATGTGCACCTCTCACCTCTTCGGGGATAATAAGGCGTAATGTTATGTTATTTATAGTTGGATGTAGGATGTAGAAATTATATACCTGACTGTACGGTTATATAATTTGACCTGACCTAGTCCTGATTGAAAAAGGTTTTAATTTGTCTGTCTTTTTCTTGATGAACATACTAAAAATAAAGTAGATAGAGATAGCCATAAGGATGGACAAGTGGAAGAATAAGTATATTCTTAATCAATTTGAGTATCACTTTTCACTTTTTACATTTATAGGATAGAGATATGCAAGTAGGTAAATCGAATTAATTAATAATTAAGTCTGGATTTCGACAATTGGGCGACCACTAGTGAAATATTAACTCGTTAATTAGTAATTACTACAATAAAAGTAGGTTATTGTAAAACCAGATTCATCAGACGAGCACCGTTGGTAATCCTAGCTTAATTATTGTTTTAATTTTAAGGAGTGAATATATAAGTCAATATTATTATTTTTTATATTTGATGGACCGACGTTTGATCAATATCTCGCCTGGTGGTAAGCGATGATGCGGTCTACAATGGAGCATGTCGTCCCGTAAGCAACCTATTAACTCAGGCCTTGAAGACTCCCAGGTTTTACCCATCAGGAAATTCAGACTCTGGCAACGAACTTGATTGTGGTATTTCAATTTTACACAGCTGTTTATTTATATGACTCCCAGTGTACGGCAGTTAGCTCGCCCTCTTTACATGGCATAACTGTCGAAGTGTGGGTGTTACAGATAATAAGTACACAAGTGTGCATATAATACACATTAAACGAGATATTTTTTTTTTTAAACGTTGTCGTTGAGTTTTCTCCTGTGTGGTGGGTGCGTTTACAAACATACAAGTACACATACACAATGACACTCAGACCCGAAACAACTATCTGTGGATCACACAAATAGTTGTTCCGTTCGGGAATTGAAACCGCGACACGTTGCGCGGCAGCCGGTTGCCGAGCCACCGCGTCAACCGTGTAGTCAGTTGATTGGGAATTAAATATTAATTAATAAAATAGTGATGTAGTCAATAGGTATAAAAATGTTTTAGCAACTACATTTTTCAAAGACGACAGATTTAGTAAAATATTTGATGATTAAATAACATGTTGTATATAAAATAAAATTCTTGTTTCAAAGAAAGAAATTACAAAGAGCAAAGAATAAAAAATGAACATATTATTAACATTTATTCTTTAAGTTTGACAGCGAGCGATATATTTTTTCGACCATCTTTGATTTGTTATGTCATGATTTGCAGAATAGAACCAAAACTGTTGTGTTTTAAAATGAGATCGAGTTGGAGAGTTAGTCTCATTATGTAGCTTTATTTGTTACTGACGTTTTTGCTATCAATCCAATTAATAACGATCATGAATAAGCCAATATTCAAACTACTGCGTATTTTTATTACATTGCAAATCACAAAGGAAAAGAATTAATCATGAGTTCGTTTTGGTAAATAATATTAAAAAACTTTTTGTTCGTTCGTATCTTAGGGTGAATTCAAAGTCAAAGCATTTATTTGAAATACACCATTATTATAAAAAAACCTAAATTAGCCTGTCATTAAGTCTAATAATGAAGGCTCGTTATTTTTTTCTGTATTTGATGAATGACTGTATCAGGTCTGGATTTTTTAGTTTCGGGCTACTTACTATATTTAAAGTAGGGTCAAAATGGATGCAATATAGACTATGTATGTACACATTATATGTATGGATTTAATAGTAATTTTAAAATATAGATAAACATCCTAGATTATGTATCTTGAGCTTCATCTAAGGAATAAAAATTAATTTAATTATCGTTAATACTTATTTCGTAGATTCTATAGACTATACAAAAACCACAGTGGTCATCTCGGCGTCATCATACCTTTCAAGGTTCCGACTTTTTAACAATGCTTGGGAATCAGAAATATGACATCCCGACTACACTCCAAGCTATAAATATACTGACTAGTTGGTAAAATACCATAAGAATAAGTAAAGCCTTTATTTATTTATTTTTTATTTCATAAGCCGGTAAACGAGCAGACGGATCACCTGTTGGTAAGCAATCGGCATCGCCCATGGACACTCGAAACACCATAGCGTTACAAGTGCGTACCTTTTGGGAATTGGGAATTTGAGGATTGTGGAGGATTCGGGGATTCGGGAGACAGGGACTAGGGAGAGGGGTAATTGGGCGAAACACAACGCAAGCGTTGTTTCACGTCGGTTTTCTGTGAGGCCGTGGTATCACTCCGGTTGAGCCGGTCCATTCGCGCCGAAGTATGGCTCCCCCACACTTGATTCCTGTTCTTGTTACGCAATAAATATGCTCTCCCATATTTATTACATACCAAGAACAAGAATCATAACATTTATGTTAATTCCGTTGTATAAAAATATAGAGCAATCTAGACTGTCCCATGTGTGACTCAGAAAAAGAAGACCACTTCATCCTGATGACGTCATCTTTAAGCGTCCTTCTGTCTGAGAATGCCTACAAAAGCTTCATCAGCAATTAGAGTGCCAATCTTGACCACTGTGATTAATGATATCCATCTTAACCATTTATTTTAGTAGCCATTGGAAGGACTAAGATGTTCAACAGTGGGCAATTTTTGCTCAAACGTATGATTATCCGATGAGTAGCTATGTATATTGTTCAAGGTTACGCCTAAGGGGACTGTGTAATTAAATCTAGTTCAATAAAATAATACTAAAGTTGGAATGAATTTTTTACTAAAGTTTTAAGTAATTGTAAGGTTTGGAGATGATACATACGTAACGCTGTGTGAATAATTGCTTTGTGGAATTTCATGGGAATTGTTTTTAGGTTGTATTTTAATGTGTTGTGTGTGTAAATGTTATTGGTTGACACATCATTAATAATACAGGTTGTTGCTGAACAATCTGAACATAAATTAACTAAAAATCGCGGGTTACTCACGTGAATATACTGAGAAAAGCTCTACTAGTTTCGAACCGCAGAGGGGTTCTTCCTCATGAGCAGCGTGCGCGGTCGTGGCGCGAAACTAGTAGAGGTTTTCTCAGTATATTCACGTGATTTAGTAAGTTATTATAAAAACAATATGAACATACTTAGTTAAAATCAGTGATAATCAACGTTACAAAGTGGATAAAGGAAAATATTTTCAAACGTAAGTTATTTATTACACACAGTAAAATCTATTTAGTTTTCGTCCCGCGGCAACACAACTTGCCATAAGGAGTATTTTGGATGTATAAAGTAAGAACAAAAAAAAATTTTAGTTTATAAAAAAAACATGAAAATACGCACATGAAACGCATTCAGGCGAGAAATACCTCTTCGAGATTTATATGGCATGATGTTTTGATCATGTACTATGAGTTCGTATGCGCTTTTAAAGTTTGCTTTTTGCAATAGTCATTCACTAGTCATTTTTGTTTGAAACATTTTATTTCTTTGTAAAACTACATTTTATAGTATTTTACTTCGGGACGAAAACGAAATAGACTTCACGGTGTATTATATTCCATGTCAATGACAAAGATCAACAGTTCATGACGGCTCATCACTGGGTTATGGACCTTCTCTTCAACTTAAGTGAATTTATCATAATGCCCACACTTGGCAGGAAAGTTGGAGATCACGGTTTAAAACATTCAAGTTCGATGCGTCGTACTGTTCCATGCAGTATAATGTAAAATGCAAATCTCCTTACAGAATTAAGTTTTTTTGAAAATACAACATTTTTTTAAACTATCTGCGATCTAAAGAGGTTTATATAACCCATCTCGTTTACTCCTGTATCCCGATTATTTGCCTCCACAAGTAACATGATAATGTATTATCAGTAAGTTTAAATCGTTAACTTGTGGTACAAACTCCATCTGTATTGGTTTAGAGCTCGTAAAAAGTGTAAACGAATCTAGTCCCACGATCAAAATATTTTCAAACAGTGTCCGTTTTAATTGCAATGAAATAAACATGGCGATTGAGACGCCAGATATTTTGTGAGTAATAAAATGTTTGTAAGGGAATTAATTATTTTGTATGTAAAATACATTTTAAAACAAAGACTGCAGGGTTGGTGCCGTGGCTGGGCAACCGGCTGCCGTGCAACGTGTCGTGGGTTCGATTCCCGCACGGAACAACACTTTGTGTGATTTACAAATTTTATTGTTGTTTCGGGTCTGGGTGTCATGTGTATGTGAACTTGTATGTTTGTAAACGCACCTACGACACAGGAGATAATCCTAGTGTGGGGCAACGTTTTATAAAAGAAAAAAATCATTAATTTGCAACTATTCTTCTTGTAACACATAACAATTACATTTAATTTTAATGTGAGAAATTTATATTGTTACGTTGTACGCGCAATCTCGTTTTTACCCCGTTCCCGTTCGTGATTATCGGTAAAATGTAAAAAAAAAGTATTCGATAAAAAGTATCCTATGTCCGTCTTCTGGTCCTAATCTACCTACCAACCAATTTTTATTATACCAACCAGTTTTTGAGTTATAAATAGTGTAACTAACACAAATGACATATAGATAAGTATTAGAATATTATTTACGATTACACGATATTATTTACGATTTAACAACTTAGTCTCATGAACTGTACTGAACTTATAAGTGTTGTGTAGCCTCATCGATCTCAGTTGGCAATGCCTTCATGAAAAGTGATGCTCTATTAATATTTTCACATCTCTACTAGTTACATAACTGTTGTAAAATACAAGAAAAGTAAATTCCGTTGATTTATTCCCGTTCTGATAAACAAATGAATTCGCAAAGAAAATAATATTTCAAACAAAACAAAAGTTTATCTCAATACTTTAGCGGAGTAGGTATGTTGTTCAATTAAAACTTTTTAGAATGATGTTATATTTACATAAAACTCATCCAGTCTCAGACAAAGACAGATCTGTGATGATTTCAATTCTATTCGAGGGGTCTAAAACTTCTGTCTCACGATAATTGGGAATTAGCAAAAAGCGCTACGAAGCGGCTACGAAAAACCGTAGCGCTACGCCACAATATTCGGCAGAATTATGCAGCAATTTGCCTCTACTAATTTAACAATCATTAGCATAATTTAATGCTTACGGAAACTAATTTGTCATTCACAACGTCCCCTTTACTGTTTATTGATACCGGCAGCGGTTAAATAAAACTAGATGTAAATGTCAAATAACGAGAAATGTTTATCATAGTTTCAATGCAATGCAGGTTACTTCCACGTGTGCTTACATTCAATTTACTTTTCAAAATCCCGCATTACACCTAATTCAATTAAAGCGTGCACACAACGTTTGGGGGCGAGCTTCAGTAAAAACAGCTTTTGACAGCGCGGCTTCGGAGCTTATGCGAAAATTTATAGAAAATTGCATGGTACACGCGTTGCGCCCATAGGGTGCGCGGGAAACGTTCGGGGGGTGTATATTTAGAAATGCTTCTAGCCGCCAGCCGGCAGTCCACGCTTGGCGCGCGAACTGAGCGCACGCGTCCCCGTCTTCCCCTTTCGCTATCGCATCGTACCCGATTCCGTAATTAACATAAATTGAAATTAATTAATAGAGCATTATTGGTGTGTTGTGTGCCTCGAACTGGATTTGATCGTGCTCTGTGCTACCCTGTGGACTATTAGAATATTGTACCGGTTTTCAGTGACTGTATGATTATTTAATAACTGCTCGCATCTTTAACGTGAATGGACTTTTACTGAAAATTAACTTCATTTCTTCGATACAAGGTATGGAAAATAATTGCTTTTCATTTTTAATTGTACGAACAAACCCTTCCTGGGTAGCTGTAGGCTATAATTAAGTGATACGACGTTATTATTAGGTCGTCGACTCTAACAACCTTGTTTCAAAGGGAGATAATAGTTATATTTTTATTGTTGTTTAGAATTATTTTTATGTGAGCATTTAACCTTCCTGATATATTGGTTTTTATGGATGCCATCTAAAATTAATAAATTCCAATGAACTTGAAGGGAAAGTTCTTGTCTCGTAGAGTATTTTTCTGAAGACACTATAAACAGTTTAATTTATTTCTCTATTTGAAGAAAATCGTTATAAAGTATATTCAAAATACGTCTACACACCAAAACAAACAACGTCAAAGTTAAAAGCTTTCAATTAAAAAGTTAAACGAAACTATAAATTAGAAAAGTGTTTTCATAAGCAACGCCTCAAGTGTTTCTTGTAGTATAAAAATTAAACATGTAATTAAACATAATTTACTTCTGATGAAAACTGTGAGTCTGTCACATAAATATGACACATTTGTAAACACGGAAATATTCGTGTGGAAAATATGACACAGCCACAAAATAGGGTTATTAATGAAAATTAAACTTTTCCTCGTCGACTTGTTCATTTTTATTCATAGACCAACCCAGTTTGATTCGATTCGAACAACTTTGATACTTTATCGTTGAAGTAACGGTTTGTTTAGTATTCCGAACGATAACATCCAATGCAGATGTACATTTTATGTCTCAATAAGTAGTTCAGCCATCAAATATTAATGAGTTATTGTCAGTGATAAGCCTTGTTTCTTCAAACGATACACATTTTGATTTATCGCGACATCTCATGCCGTTTGTTTTGATTTATTTATAACACATCTTTCATCGATAATAATATACATTTCATTAGTTACTTTTACGATCCAAATATTCTATCTACTACGATATTTTGTTCGGGAAAGTTTCTAAAACCAAGTTATAACTTACGTCTGAACATACATAGAATAGGACTTTTATCATTTATGAATCAGTTGTACGCAAAGTTTTCTTTATGAAAAGGTACTTATTCTGACTTTTGTGGTGTGAATGTATTTATATGAGTTCTTTCTTTAGTGTTCACACGTGTATTTAATTCAAGTATTCACGTTCGTATCAGCGTAATAGAGCAACCGAAATTAGAGGTAGAATTTGCTTAGAGAGTGCTCTTAAAGGGGTTTTTCTTTAGTAGTGAATCTATAACACGTTAGGAACTATGTGTTGGTCAGTGAGCGGGACCTAAGCATAGGTGGTTCACGTGAGGAATTTCCACTTTAGACGCTGGAAATATTTCTACAAACCTTTGAGTACCAGCTAGGCTAACAGATTATGGGTTAAAGTCCCGCTTAGATTTTTAGAAGGTATTCCAATGATGTTCAATCATGCTGAAGTTTTATTTAATAAGGTTTTATGTAGGTTCGGGTTGTTCGTGGATTCTGTTACATAATGCTGCTGGGTATTTAATTAAAAATAATCGCTTTGTGAACTTTGTTTACGTAACTCTGTGCGTTGGAGATATTATTATACCTTATGTTAAAGCTTATTAAAAACGATTTCATGATATGTGAATTAAAACTTTTGTGATATATCAGTACTTAGTATAATTAGATTAATTCTCTGTTCTGTAAATACGAATATAGTATGGGTTGATGAATGCAGCCTTTGAACAAAATATCTAGAGCAAAAATAAGTCGTTGGAACCGCATAGCACTCACTTGGATATTGTGATTTCCTCAAGTAGCTCTTATGTCGACCTCAGAAAGTTCACAATAAAATGTAATTTGTAATAAAAAAACATGGAAATCTAACTACAGATTATCTAGGGTGGAAGGAAAATAAATAGTGTAGGGGATTATTCTTAAAATATTTCCTATGAATTGAATAATAATATTATAACGTTGAATTTCAAATGCACGGGTTTGGAATATATTTATTTAAATTAAGTTGCGTTTAGATGTTAAAATTTGTTGTATCTTTAAATATTTCACAGTGTAGTGTTAGTTTATGTTCTATATTTATATAGAATTAAAATAAAAGTATACCTCTAGATGTTGTACAGCTATATATTTACACATACATAAATTATGTGGAGCGAAGTCTAATTAGCATCGAAGTGTGAATTTGCATTTTTATTCAAATATCTTTAGGCGATTCGTTAAAAGTTGACTTTAAAATATTTATTAGACATGTCACATAGGTATTTATGACTAGCGGGTTAGACACCTAATAAAACTAAGTAAGATGAGATATTCCTATATTTACTAGTATTTGTGTTATTTTATTTATTAAGCACTAAGGTTCACTGTGTTTGATATTACTGTATTCAAACATTTTTTATAAATGTATGATTGCATACATTGACTGCGTCGTTGGCCGAGTGAACGCAAGTGCGAAGCCGGGCTAGGGGTCTCGGTTTCCATTCCCGGGTCGGGCAAAGTACTACTGGGTTAAAAAAAAATCTCATTAGCAGCCCGGAGTCTGGAATTGGGCCCGGTAAATGGCAATAGGCTCAATCCCTATTACATGGGGCTCATAACATAAATAGTAAAAAGTTGGTGTTACATTGCACAGAACAGTGGCATAATGTGCACCTCTGCCTACCCCTTCGGGGATAAAAGGCATGATGTTATGTTATTTTTGTAAAACGAAAATATTGTTGGAAATATATAAAACAACATGTTGTTATTTGAATAAAGAATTCTCCAAACAAATTCAGATGTACAGATGTACGGTCGGCGTCAAAATTAAGTGCTTCGCATTATGTATGCTACTATGCATTAAGTGCCGTCTGGGTGAAAAGTTGGATCAAATATGTCTGTATAATGAATTACGCCAATGATTTAGGACTTAAAGTTTGTAGTATAACGTTTACAGTTTCATACTCGATTCCCGATTTAAAGCAACAATTCTCGATTCTTAGGTTTGTTTACCGATTTTCAATTAGACATGTTTTGGTTATAACATAACATAGATTAAAATTCGGTCTAGTTTTTTGTCATATTCAGTTCCTACTTCTATAGAAATATCAAAGTGCCAATAAGTATGTGTAATCGTGGCAATGTTATCTTAGTTAAGTACGTAAACTCAATAAGAAATTCGACGGAAGTAATCGACAAACTTTAAAAAAGCAACCAGTAATCGAATATTTAGTAATAACAAGTTATGGTTGACTCAACGGTGCATTCGAAGAGCGAACGGCAAGGGAAAATATTTAATGATTATTTAGTATTAAAATCGCTTATTGTGTGCGCGCGATTAAGTAATATTTGACTAACAGATTTCCTAAGAATGCATTGACGTGAGATCTCGTCTCAATGGATTTACGCCGCCTTGTGTTGATTTTGTCTTGTGTATATTTGATCTACTGCAATTTGAAGATGCTTAAATAAAACTACATCGTTGGTTTAGAAGTATAGAGTAGTCACTGCTCAGCAAGCTATCTTTAGATTCGATTCTCGTAAGCTTTGGATGTATATTATTTAAAGAGGATTTGGGTTTATTAAGGTCATGTTTAGAATAAATTGACTTACTATTCGTACTGTTAAATTTAACTAAAAAAAATATACTTTTATTTTTTCCTGCAAAAAACATTACCTAAATATTTAAAAAGCGAAAGAAACAAAGGCTTTATTTCTGTTTTACGACGAAAACAAAATTTCATAGATTTTTCCTTACAAGGCTTATGGGGTGTCAATTTCTAAGCGGTAGGCTCGACAATTGGCAACCCCATCGCGAGAGATCATTTGAGAAGATTTCATTTCCTTTTGCCATTTCAAACCCTCTCAAGATTGCAAACGACTATTCTTGCTTCTGCATACCATTTATTTCCAAGACGATTACAGGAATATAATAACTATGGCACTATAAAACAGTAGAATACTTTTCTAAAGTCGCTTAAACGGATCGCATAACCCAGTAGACTAATAACTGCAATTTCAAGTAGGTCATAATAATATCGACATCGATGCGAAGGCTTTAAAAATGCATCCGTCATTATCGGGGGCAGCCGTCAACCTATTCACTCTCAGCGTTTTTATAGCAATAAAAATACTACCTACCTTTACAGTACCAATAAATTTTCAACCGAACTGTACGTCAATATAAAAATAAATTCTAAATAACTAATTTAAATAATTATAAAAGGAAGTTTTTACTGTCCTAATTAACTAAATACTTACCTATATATATAAAAAGTTGAACGTCCAGTTGTCGGGTTGTAAATCGAACTAAGTTGGTTTATAAGTGTACTATTACGGTCAATTAGTGTACCAGTCGGGATTTCTTTGATGGTATTGGGTTGTAAACAGAAAATTGATCCGGACCGCCCTGGAGTCGATGTGTAGTTTTATTTGAATGCACAAAGTATTTTGAGAGTGGATCAATAGCCATCAATCGTGTTCAATTTAGTTTGCTTCAATATTTTTTTTATAAATATTTCCATTTAAAACCCTTTTTTTTCAAAGCTTATTCGTGTATCAAAAGAATATCAAACACCCAAATAGGTAATAAGGTTTTTGATCTATAGATATAAAAATATTAAACGAAAACTGATTTCGTATCACCGATCAAGACCCAAAAACCTATCAAAACAGAATCACTTTATACATCGGCAAACAATTTACAAAAGGATCTTAAAAAATGCACCACAAGCACACGCTACGTATTAAAGTTTTAACCGAACGACGAACAATATCCGTTCATTATTTACCAGAAGAATGGCTGTTCTGAACAAGAGCGCCTGAGCACGGCCCGCCGGCAATGAACACCAGGTGTGGTTAAAATAAATAGCCTCACATATCCCAATACATAGCAACGTTCACTAGCAATTATTACGATTAATTGGAAACTAGTCAGAGCCTTTATTTTGGTCTCTGATCGTTATAACTGTAGGAAATAGTCTAATATATGAGACGTCGCCCAAGGCAATCCACGTCCAACGGATTATTTCTATATGTACGTAATTTTTGTGGAGAAAATTACACGGTGTGCCGCCTAATAACGTGGTTTTAAACAGAAGTACGCTTCGGTGGCACGGAAGTATCCGAATACCACGTGGAAATTATAATCTATCAACTATTTGTATATTATTAGAGGCTCTCAATCAAACCTGTTGAGATTTTTTGATGCCTCAAAATTCAAATTTGACTTCTTAATTGTATTATTTATTATTTATAAGGAATTATTAAACATCTCAGAATATACACTTCATCTTCATATTTATATTTTTCCTTTTCACAAATAAATAACGTTTTAGCCTGTCAAACTTTATGAAACACTCTAATTTTAAGTGGAGTAATCAAAATATTGATTACAACCCCACTCTAAACCAAGTAAATACATTAATAAATAATTTGAGTGACTACGAGATCTCATATCTCACTCGTACTTGATAAGGTCAAAGTGTATTGACTTGCGATTATCCTTGGCGTAGAGAATTAATGCGGCATGAAAGTTCACAATTTTATTCCATTATCGGACGGTGAGCGAGTGGATGGTAACGCAGTTCTCGTGTAATCCCAGCTCTACGGAAAGCGTTAAAAGTTCGTCCAACGAACAAAGTTTCTTCCGTACATTCATAAACATTTTACTTTCTCAGTTCCGTGTCGAGGTCTGTATCACTTGATATTTTACATTTAAAGCACGTGTTTTGTTGTAATATTGTTCGCACTGAATTGTCACTGTTAAGCGTTTGAATTTAAATCTTAATAATTTATGGTTGTTCAAAGTTTTGGGCCGGGCATTAGAGTTTTTGGAAGTCTGCGGGCGTTTTGAGTTCATGCCCAATCTGTGTGGCAGATCTTTTATGAACTCTTCCATTGGGGTGTCTAGCTTAGGATAGCGTCTTTATACTTATGTGAAGGGTACTTCCCTTCCCTTACTTGAATAATCACCCATAAGAACAGCGACATTGGTATCTATATGAGTAAAAGTTTTTATTACGTTTTTATCGATGTACTCCTACGTCTTCAAAGCATATTAATTTATCTTCTTAAAAGTTTACTACCGCTGTAAGTAAATGGTGACCCTTGACTTATAATCCTCTACTTGTACCAGCAAACAACATCACATCACTCAATTAAACCGAAATTGCTACGAGCCTAACCTCAAAAAGACATAAAATAAAACACGGCATCTTACTTTACGCCCCTAACCCTCAAATAAAGTATTTATTGCACAAAAAACAACGAAAATTCAGGGGTAGGGAAGCAAAAAGTACGGAAAGTTGTCGTATATTATATAATTTGCACACAACTCACGTTCATACGGGGCATACATGAACGATATGAATAAGTTATTCGCACACAGGCCTAGGCCATGCCACTGTGGCCTGTACTTACGCCCTGCTGGATTTTAATAGTTTATTCCGCTTTTCAGCCCAAAACTATGTGCAACACGTTTGTGGCTCGTTCAGAGATTTATGTATACACACACAGGATTTATACTGTAGCTGGTTTTAGAGGAGCGCACTTGGAAAGAGAAAGGGAACCGTAAAATCTGAATAGGACTGATGTTCGTAAAACAATAAGCCTATTTTAATAACTTGGCATAAAGTTGGATTTTGTAAGTCGTAAATCATCGCATGATTTCGTAATTCAGCTACATTAATAAGTAGGTCAAGAAAGGTCCACTGGTTAATATATTCATAAATCAAACACAAGATGACCTATTAGCTTCAAGTTTCGTCGTAAAAATATTAACGATAACATCTTCCGATGTAAACGTCCGACATTTTGCATAGTTGATGGTCATTGGACACCGTTTTGTTAACTTTGGTCATAAAAATTGACCCGAAATGTTGACTATCGGCTCCTGTCATCTGTCGGTCGTAGGAGGGTACCGAAGTTATGAACTACTTGAGTAGGTATCTTACAGTTATGTGGGAGCCAGTGTAATAGAGTAATGCTATAAACTTTCATCGATTTGTATAAGATATAGATACGTAAGATGGAAATATACATATTAACAATATAGCGGCAAAAGATTAGAATTCACTTATTTTTCTGCTTCAGTGGTTTTCAACACTACGATTTTTTTTAAGGCGGAAAAAGTCATCTTATCTCTTCTCCCGCCTGGGTGAGGCGGGAGGGAGTGTCAGACTCTTACTGACTAAAAACCACCCCGTTCCTACTCCTGCACTTCGAGCCGGAGCCCCGGTAACCCGTTAGGTTCTCCGCGAGTCTCCACTACCTACGATGACTTGAATAGAATGTAGGAATAGATTATAAAGGAGTTAACATATTAAAGTAACCAGCAAATATCCTTTTAGCAATAATACAACAAAATTAGTGTATAACAAAATTAGTGTATAACAAACTCAAGCAACTATTTAGTGCCATTACTTAAACTACCACGCAAGTTTATTAGAAGCGAGCAACTGTCTGTTGTCTACAATCACTGAAACCTTCTATAGAACTTTATAATTATAGATAAAAGGAAAGAAAGGTATACCTACATGGTATAAGTATATGCGTACGTAGAAGTATAATTATAGACTAGGTTAGGTTGGTCGGAAACAGTAGGGGTAAACCTATAAATACTTAAGCTACCTGCATTTCGCTGAAAAACCGATCGATATTTATATTGTCAAGTATAAATAAAGTTGGTTTATTTTTATTCGCGAAATATTTGCCTGTTTCTGAGTCTATTTTTGTATTTATATATTCATGTGAGATTTTAAATGTCGATTTAATTTTGGCTTGTACATCCCCTAATTGTTATAAAGAGCAGAATATACGTAGAAAGTTATAAAACTGGACTTCGTTATACATAACTTTTCTGACTAAAAAAAATAAAATAAATAGCTAAATTAAATAGATAGTATCAACGTAAACCAGCCTTCAGATGTATAAAAAAATACTATATCAGTAAAATCCGACCGTCATCATCCTTGGCTAATTCCGAATACGGGAATCATCAAAGAAGTCATAACAAGCAAGCAATGGCTTTATCGTTTTTCTATTATTGTATTTTTTACCGGCCACAATTGAATAATCGCTGAATATCCTTTCATCGTTCCCGAGGGCCGGTAACGACCGATACGTTTGGGTTAAGGGTGTACGATCAATATTCAATATCCGGCTAGAATTCGCCTCTTCCGATAGCCGGATAAGCTAACTAGTTACACGACCGGATTTATTCGTGCCAACTTATTTGTTGAAATTAAGTGTAAATATGGCTGTGTTCGACGCGTGAAATTTGAATGGATTAGTAGTTTTCCTGACTATCCTCTTTGGTTCAAAGACTTTTTATTATAGTCTATTAATTGATTAGGTAGAATGAGTTGCGAAAAATCGTGTTTCAAATTCATTCGATTCCTAATCTCGAATGGTAATCAACTGAAATGTAGAATTTGTATAAAAACAATTGAATCAACAAGTACCTACATAGGAGTACTGTGGCAATAATAAATGAAGCTAAAGCTATGCAGCTGCGACTGTAAGTGGCTGGCATGATAATAGAGGTAGTTGACCAACAACGCCATTAAGTAATCAATTCCCTTCGCTTACCCACGATAAGCAGTCGACACTTTCTTTTAAATTCTTTCCCAGATTAAGTCAGTGACAAATAACTGGAAGAAAAGATTATGCAAACTTTCTTCGAAGGTTTGAATACGTAATCCCACTATTTTTAGAACGTCAGCTAAGTAGGGTGTGCGGTAGTCGTACGCTCAGGGCTTTTGTTACGGGAGTTAAGTATGTATATGAGACGATTTTAATATCGGATATTTAGGGTAGTATTTTTATTGTCTGTAGACATGAAATCTAACAATTCCACATCTTTTTTTGTTCATCCTGATATAAAAAAATGCACACACGTATTTTTAAGAGTAGACAAAGTAAAAAAGCCTCTAATATGTCCATACGAAGGTCCCTATGAAATATTAGAAAGATCAGAAAAAGTGTATAAGATACAATTAGAAAATAGAACATTATCTGTTTCAATTGACAGGTTAAAACCTGCTTATTTATTAAAAGAAAAAGAAACTATTCATACGAATGGAGATAAGAAAGAAACGCGTAGTGGTAGAATTAGCAAGAAACCTGTAAGATTCTTGTAAAACGGAACATTCATGTAAAAAAGTGTAATTAATAAGTGAACATTGGTAATGTACGTAGTATATGATAAATGTTGACTAGACTTTATAATAGCACTAGTGTTAATATAGAAATAATGTAATAATAAATCATTGCACCACTTGCTGAGCCAACGGAAAAATTTAGAAGTCATAGTAATATGTATACATTATGAAAGCATCATTATAACGCGTAATTCAGTGCAGCAAACTTGAATCAAATATTACATTCTGTTTAAAGTCTATTAAGTTTTACAAAATGGGTAAAACATATAGTGTTGAGAAAAAGACGGAAGAAGTAATTATTGCTCAAAACGGAGCGAATAATGCTTCCAATTCACACGTTGAGCAGAAATTAGAAACATTCGGCATTATAATAATTGCCATCGCAATACTTATTGGCATCTATATAACATACAGGATGCTACGAAGATGTAAGCAAGGAGCTCAGAAAATATTACGGAAAGAGATGACAGTTTGGCATAGCAACATGAATATACCAATGGCACAACAAGTGATGCAACCACAACATACTGTGTAACGTTTAAATAGTGATGTATTAATTAGTATAAAAAGTTTAAAGAGTGTTCAACAATAAAAGTGCTAGTATAAATCATAATATAAGTATGTCAATAGCAAACGTATGTATGGTAGGATATTAAACACGGAATTATATATAATTAAATTAAAGTGCATTTAGAATTATCTAATGTTCCAATGAAATAGAACATCATACTGTACACTATAAAGACATTAGTAATGCGACACGTACATAGTGTTGTTGATACTGCAACATTGTACGATAGGATAAGAAATAGTACTAAGGAGATAAGCTAAAATTGTAATGAAAATAAAACACCTGTAATTTTATTTTAAGATATGTCATGTATTAAAAAGGGGGGAATATTGTGGGGATGCATAGGTACATTGTTATCGCCTATATATGAAATGATTTAATAAACGTACACCAGTTGGCACTCAGACAGCGCACGTTTCATTTCTCTCTCAACTCACATGTAACTCTACAATGTGATAGTGATTGAGAAATTTTAGTCAGAATTTATTAAGTTATTAGCTGAACAAGAATCTACACTTTTTGATGCACGAAGATCCTTAGAGATCTTCTATTACCTATGATAAAATCCATTTTAAAAGATTATTTTATTTAAAAAAAAACGTTGCCCCACATTAGGATTTTCTCCTGTGTCGTGGGTGTGTTTACAAACATACGAATTCACATACACATGACACCCAGACCCGAAACAACAATTTGTGGATCACACAAAGGGTTGTTCCGTGCGGGAATCGAATCCGCGCCACGTTGTTCGGCAGCCGGTTGCCCAGCCACCACACCAACTGTGCAGTAATTAGATCGTTTTTTATAGTTTAATATATATTATATAAAGCTTATAATATAAAATACTATTTGATTCAAAATCAATTTTGATTAACTTTCATCCGTGTCTTTCTACCATCTTAAAAATATTTTTTAATTTATTAAGGCGTCAATGGAATGGCGTTGTCGACTGGGTTAGGCACCGTAACGGCGAGGGATTACCCATCTGACCCATTTTTGCTTGAAGTAGGAATCTGTAACAAAAAAATCTCTTCTGCTATCTCAAACTGACCGCACTCAGCTTTTTGAGTGACGTATGCTTGATTCATTGAAACATTGTAGATTGTGCGGAGATTTTGAATTTAAATTAAAAGCCTTTTCATGCCAATAATTTTTATGAAGGCTTAGAGGAAGAAAGGATTAAAAATACTTGTATACTAAAAAGAGCAACTATATTTTCTTTTAGACTGCTTCCGTCGCAAGTGCGACTAGGCAAGGGGTCTAGAGTTCGATTCCCGGGTCGGGCAAAGTAAAACTGGGCTTAAAAAAATCTCAGTTGTAGCACGGAGTTTGTATTACATGGGACTCATAACATAAATAGTGAAAACTGTGTGTTACATTGTACAGTGGCATTAAGTGCCGTAATATGCACCTTTGCCTACCTCTTCGGGGATAAAAAGGCGTAATGTTATAATATATTTCATTTTGAACACTGTAAATATTTTGCATGTACCCATTTATTTTAGGGCATCTAATCTTACAGGGGTTTGGAAGTATCTAGGGGTACCTTTATATAGTATTTTTATACCGTTGTCGTCAGTAGCTTCGTCCGGTCATAACAAGTAAGGTTTTATACGTCTACATTGCACTAGTAGCATGTTGCTGGCCCATCGTCAGACGAACCCATAACCCGTTTTCCTTTAGTTGACTTTTATAACTTGCTCATGATAAGCTATTTCTACGAGGTATATTTTTGTTTTATACTTCGCTCGACCGTTTGGGTCGTGATGTAGAAGTACCTAAGTATACTATATGTTTATCTTCGATTACTTAAAGTGCGTTTGAAATATACTTTTCCTTTTTTTTCGCAATGCTTCTATGGTATTGGTATTGCTTCTATGCTAAAGCATAGAATATACTAAAGTATATATAAAGTATACTAAATTATATTTACATGTTTTACTAAAAGTTACATTTTAAACCAATATAAGGCATTTTTAGATAATATAACACATAACATAACACGCCTTTTATCCTTGAAGGGGTAGGCAGAGGTGTATATTATACCACTATACAATGTTTACTATTTATGTTATGACCACTCGGCCAACGAGGCAGTCGCAGTAAATGATGGTCTGTCGATCAGTTTTCTTGTGAAGCTGTTTATTGGTTCCAACGTTTAGATTTCTATGGAAAAGAATCAGAAATAATGTCTGCTACTACATATTTCATTTATTCTTTATTTCTGGTTGTCCAACATTTCTCCAATTATTATATTCAGATTATCTATGAGATCTAGTTTTCTGTAGCAATAATATTGTAGTCTTAATTATGAAACACTAGCGCATTGCCAGAGGCTAATTTTGTACGTGTGTGGAGTGAATCTCTGGGAAAATATTTTGAGTCGTGGTGCAAATTATAAGATGAAACAAAGGAACTTACTTTGTCTGTTAATAAATTCCAAAAAGGTTTGATAAAATGTAAGAATTAAATTATGTAATAATAATGTAAAGTGCACCTCTGCCTATCTTCAGGGATATAAAGGTGCGATGTTATGTTAATTAAATTATATCCCAATTTTAAATAATAATATTATAATTTGTTAATATATCATAAGGCTTAAAAAGTGCGAAAAAAAGGAATATTTCATTTTATATTGAAAAGTTTTAAATCAATAAATTGTTCAAATAGATTTTAAAATAAAATAAAACTGGCTGGAAATATATTTTATAACAATTATCGACCGTTATTCATTTTATTTATTTTGTAAATGGAATCAAAATAAAACTTTTGTTTTTTTATTTTCAGGTAAGCGAGCAGAATTTTACACAAATATTTCGGAAATTATAATTTCGGTAAGCCTCATAAATATCGTATAAATATATAGCATAGTTATATTAAAATAATATAAATTATTGTATCACATAAAGAAATACAAAAATTATAAAGTAAAATAGGTAATAAAGTCATATAATTGTTTAGAAACTAGGGCGCGAATAATGCTTCTAAATATTCATAATTATATAATTCTGAACGAAATATTTCATTCCTAGCTAATTGAAACTTATTGCCAATGTTAAATAAACTAGTCGTGGAAAGTCTAGTCATATTATCGCAGTACTTTATAACTATCAAGTTCAAGTTATTGTTTTAAAACAGTCCACGATTATTATGATAGCAATATTTTTCTGCCTCCAGAATGTATAATGAATTATTTACGCTACGATTGGTTAGTTTGTGCCTATATAATATTTTACTAATTGCCATTTAAGAACTCTTTAACGAACCTGTCCAAAGTCTGCATCTTGCTTCTCTTTTATTGTCCTTTCCCACGCGTCCACCTTGTGGAAGGATGTTTTGTGTTTTTTATCCGAAACACCGGAGCAGGTGCTTTCTCAGTTTGACTGCGACCTTTTTTTAGTTCTTCTGTTCAACAATTACAGCACAGACCCTAACCACCAATGCTGATTCCAGTTTCAATTCCACTTTGCTATCTCCTATGGTGGCACGTAAATTAATCTCACAATTGCCTCCCTCGGTTTCACCGCGAATCAACACGGTATCAATAGATTTTTACTGACAGATGCGATTTTGCATCAGTACGCAACGCCGCAAGTACTATTATCTCGGCCACAGATCTAGCGTTGGAAATGCTCTTATCCCGCTCTGGTTTCTTCACCACGTATCATTAGTTAATTTATGTTGCTTTCTGTTCAGAATTATGTGGCGAGCGTTATCTATGTTGAGATACTCGTCCGAGTAGCTACGGGCGGGTCGACGTCCTTCCGATCGCATCTCGCTCGACCGCGCCGCAGGTGCACCGCGTACACCTGCCCGGCCCGCCAACTTACCATAAAATGCGATTCGAACCAACCCCGTTGAAACAAAGCTTCATCTCACTCACACTCGCATAGATAAAAGGGACAGCCGCACAATCACGACCGATATTAACTCAATATACGACGGACGGAACGCGGCCGAACGGAATATCAGTTTTTACCGGCGCAAAAACTATCGGAATTTCAAGTCTGGGTTAGCTGCCGACCGTAATCACCCGCCCGGGACTTACTTTTAAAACAATATCTCCGCTTTATATTTCATCGAGGCAGGTGTAATTTATGGGATATTCTCATCCTTTTTTCTGAGTTTTGATTTTTCACTTGGCTTCGCCCCTCGGTAGCATTGATCGTGTTCTCAGAGTTTTGTTTTTCTTCTGTCTACGGTTCGTCTCGGCCGTCTTTCGCGGTGTTTACTTCGGAGTTTAGATTGGATTTCGCCGTCTCTTTTTTTTCACAACATTCTTTCGTGTTGTGCTCGTAGCTAATCGTACAATCAGTTCGACAAATAAAAAATCAATTATAAACAACAATATAGAGTGCGAGATGGAAAACATGGCGCTGCTTGGGGCTTAGTCATTGTTGTGTAGAATTAATAGGCATCCCAACGGGTCGCAATATCACAACATCGAATCAATAAAGAAGCGTGTCTGTACGGTGTGGCTCTCATTCGGAAAATAACGGTACACGTTATTATTTTTAATCTAAGAGATTTATTATTGCTCTCTCAGTGCTCGCGATAACTTAGTTGAAGTTAATAGTAAAAGTTGAAATGTTATGATGCTTCTTGAATAAAACAGCGATAAAGGAATCCTATTAACTTAGTCATTACAAACATAGTTTTGCATAAAATGTACTTATAGATTAATTACTTTAGGTTGAGAAGAAGCTTATGAAATTATTTAACGCCGTAGGCAATGTACACAGATAAACTGTTTGAGCGTATAAAATAATAAAGCGTTGTATTCTTGTCGAGGCTTACAAAACTTTATACAAAAGTAAGATACATTATCTAAATAACGGAAGGCCGTACCTTTACCTACGCATGTTTAATGGAGTGATGTGAAACGCGGCGAGGAGTTTTTAAAAGCAAAGTCACGCCTCGGCTCGATGAACAATACATCTTAATTAAATCGTAACTACGGCGTCAGAACTTACGGCCGTACCTACCATATAATTATTTAATTATAAACGTTCCCGCGAGACAATCAATAATTTAAAGCCGAGTACCTTTGCTTTGTGAAGGAAATAGTGGAATCAAAGTTGAGCACGTGCACAGGAGTTAATAAGTAATGAATTGATGCTTTACGTGCGATGTGGTACATTTATTTTGTATTAAAATCTTTGTTGCCAAAGGTAAATTCGTAGTTTTTCGGCACATGTCGTGTCAGTAAGGTCGGCAGAATAGAAAAAATAATTCACGTGTGTCACGAACGCGTTCGAATATGGAGCTCGAAATTTTGTTGGTGAAGTCGCATAATTGAAACCAAAGTTATTTACAATTAATTTATTTTATAGAGCTTTATACCTATTCATTTGATGATGTCATATTGAATTTACAATGTACTTAATATATTTTATATTCGATACTCGTAGGTGATGTAGTTAAGCTGTCACTTGTGCACTTCTATGCTTCTTAAATCCCACGCGATTAAACAGATCGATGAACGTATTTCTCAAGCTTGTAATTCCCACAACTGCGAATTCAGAAATAGCTAAAACAATCTCCAACTTAGAGCTTAATAGAATATGCGTCAAAGCAAATTTGCCATTTATTATACCATAACCAATTTAGATGCCGTTCCCAAAGCCACAAATTAGGATAAATGTACATCTTTAATTTGTTCGCGAAAGCCCGAAATATTTATAGCATAATTATATTAAGTAATTATAGTGCAGTGAGATTCGCCAGAGGCGGTGGTTAGGGATTTACAGCGCCACATCACGCTAACAATAGGCCGGACTGAGCTGCATAGTTCGTATCCTACATTCGTTTTGCTCTCCTTACGTTCCTACAGTCTAGACGTAATATGTCAAAGCAATATGCAGATTGCAGACATATTGTATAATTTCAAACGAACCATTATCGACCTGTCAATCTTCTAACTTTGAACTTTAACTCGTCGATAACCGGTTTTATAGACACAATTAAAGAACAATAGGTCGCGGTCACCGGTGACCGCTTGGTGTTTGACAGTTTAATGTAGGCTTGAATAGAAATTGATTGATGTCATCTAATATTAAAACCTTCTGTTTATCTACAAGAATAGTATTTACGTACTATAAACTTGATTAAGTATTGGTTTAAGTATACGTAGTAGTAGTAAGTATATGAGAATGCCCGTAGACCTAAGCAAAAGCTTCGAGCTCAACTGATTTAATTTTTTATATGACAAAGTGCATACGAGTCCTAATATTCATAACTGGAACTCGCTTGGTGCGGTAGAACAAATCAAATAAAAGCTCTCACTTTAAAGGGAAGTATGCGAGTTTATTAAAACAAAACATGAAGAGCACTCATTTCTAATTCGAGCGAGTGCGGCGCCGCTCCTTAACATTCACGGGGCAACCGCGCGCGGTAGGAGTATTTAATCTGAATTATTCCAAACTGACTGACAGAATGTCTAAGCGACATAAAAAAATACAATAAGTTGGCTACCTAAAGGGGAAACGTTTCGAATAAAGAGAACTCTTTGTTTGGCGAAGAATATTAAAATGGCAGGATGTCTCTGAGTCGTGCCAAGTCGCTGCCGGATCGCGAATATTAACCGCTCGACTCGCTTCTGATTAAAGAGAAGCGATTTTGGACAGGATGACTGATGTGCACGTGATTTCGAGGAATAATGTTGTTTATTAAAATATGGACGGAAATTTTGACTTCGTGATAGGAAGGGCCTGTTTATTTCGTGCATACAGATTAGGGTACGCGCTTAAAAACGAATAAAGTTAATGTTTAACCGAGATTTTATAGCCTTTACTGATTTATGGAATCTTGTTACTTGAATGTAAACCGCACGGCAACTCTTACTCGCTTTGAGTAAGTGTAACATGGAAGTTGTGTCGACTAGTCTCGATAAATTTCCGTGGCCCACGTTTGCGTTTGCTGGAAGCGTAATTATCTCGAATTAAGCGAGTCATTACAGGAGTGGTGGCTAACGAAGTCGCTCGTCCCGCGCTCCGCCACCGCCTCATAACCGGAAGGTTCAGTTTCGCCCCCGAATACGGCGACGACTCGCAATCATTAACGCGGTACCGTCGAGCACAGAACATTCGGTGCCTATATTTAATTCCCTTCTTGTCGTAATGACCGTCATTGTACCTTTCAGATTATGTACTAATTAAGTTGCGTGTTCGAAACCTACGACTTTTCTTCGAAGACGTTCGTGATACAATGTAATTGTCTTGTTTCCAGTAAGCATATTTAATGTAATATGTGTCGCGCGCGTGAGACTGGGGATACACCTGCATCATGTCTGATCCAGTCTTAAATGATCTTCTAAATATAGACCTGGCGTTGAGAGGATTGTACGGGCTACAAACGAGCCTGCGGTTTGGTCGGCCTCTCCGCGGTTGCACGTTTTTATTCACACCTGCGGTCAACTTTAGTTATGAGATCACGGCGCGAAAGCTCCACGCTTCATATTAAAAAAAATGTTTGTTGTAGGCAGTCCTTTAGGAAGTCATATTTACATTGGAGAGGTCGTCTAAATGATTTGATATCCACCCTACCCATTGTGATTCAATAACGAATACTTATATTTTTCATAGACTCATAAAGAAACATTTTTCTTTTCGAGCATTAACGCGCTAAAATCGTGTCGTGCTACTGTCGCCATAAATCATTATCATCAAACAGTATTCCGGACCGGGCGACGACGTCGGCTTTCATCGGACGCTTTCAATCTGGCCCTCCTTTATTTCATTACAATAAGTAATTCACTCGCCTACCATTCAGTCACTTTTCGGTAAACATTTTCTGAAATTGGCAATAAATTCCCCTCTAAAATATCGCCGCGTCTGGAACTCAACCTTTCGTAACAATAGACTGAGATGTCGTCTTATGAAGATGTTCACTTGGTTTTGTTTGGCGCAACAATAGTTTTATTTAGCTTCGAGCCCACTGCCCACACGCCTCGGCTAATGGTCAGGATTGTATGAAGATGTAAAAATGAACGGCCTATCTTATAAAGGGCTAATAATAAGTTCTCATGCGTCTGCGATCGACTCTATTGTTGTGTAACTTTTTGTGTGCGTGTGGATCGTGGTGTATAATGGGGTAGGTGTCAATCGCGGCCGAGGTAGGCAGGTGTAGTCTGAGGCGCGGCGGGAAATAAAAATGGTCATAATTCCATTCTGCAGCTGCCCGTCAAGCGAGCATCGATTCGAACCGGCCCGTCGCGTTCGCTCGTCCATCCTTTTGTAACTCCGAATTCCATAAACTGTAACAGACAATCATTATTTTTAATTCGTCCATATTCGGTTACGCTTCTACGTGCATAATGTTATGTGACGTAATTATTTTAACATGGTTCCAATGCAATGAACCTTAATGTATCTAAGTTGGTGCTACAAACCGCAACTGCTGTGGAGAAAATGTTTTATGATTTCAAGTTTAATAGTTAAATAATAATATGAAATTAACTCCGATAAGATAGGTACGTGCCCATACTGGATACTAGTAAATAGATACCTACATGAGTGTGTCACTGTCATATATTCTGTGGTAATGTTGACAAGTTTGTTGTTTACAAATTATATAACCAATACCTAGCGTTCTGTTTACTTTGAAATTAGTCATGCCCTAAATAGCACCAAATTACTGAAAGTTCCAACCAGGACCATCAAATTAAATCACCGAGGTTTTAGTCTAAAAATAATTGAATTTGAAACAATAACCCTATTAAACTAACAATTTAGAAACTTTTATCAAATTACGTTAGAATTGTATGAGCAAAATATTGTGTGCCTATTTGCATGTTACGCAGAAATTCACGAATAAATTGAACTTATTATTGGATAGTCGAGCGAGGGCATCTAAAATCAATTCTATGATTAATTAATCAACACCAGACACGTCCATAATTTTGTTTCAACAGTGGCTGGTGGCTGGGGCCCCGCTGTGTATTATAACGCATCCGATTTTGATATTGAAATACTGTGTAGGATATTAACATTAAGAAAAATCCTAGCAGGCACGCGCTCCCCGGCGCACCCGCCGCTAATCTCTACTGAATAAAACATAAGATGCTCGATAACCTACTATTAGAGTTAAGGCACATTTAATACGGCTTTCTATTATCGTGCAATATGGAGCGAGTTAGTATAAATAGCGCGGGATTGTACATAATCGCACGCACGAGCGACTAACGCTCCCGTAACGAATGCTTAATTAAATCTTAATAAAAAGACACGCGCTCTGTGTGTACTCTCAACAGAAGGGGAATACTTAATGTTTAGATAAAGGAAAATATCTTTACTTTATGTTTTATGCGTGAAACGAAATTGTGGGAGGAAGTGCTCCCGGCTACACCGACATACGACTAATGTTGAGGCAGTACGACCGAATTACCAATATCTAAGTTAAACATTACTATCGATTGGTGCCTAACGTTACTCTAACATGTTCAATACAATATTTGATATGTGATATTGTTTGCTAACGCTTTTGTCGTAATTTCGACACATGAATGTATGCGTCCATGGCATACAGCGCATACAGGCGATTCAAATTAGGCATTATGTATAACTTTTCATTGTGACCGACGCGCTCGAAAGCTTATCTGTATAATTATGCATTAGGCCGCTAAATAGGCACGTTAAATATTAATTTATGTGTCGCGTCGTCTGTACAATCTCATGGTATCAATTAAACCCGCCCACTTGTCTCGTAAACTTACCAAAACTCTAGTCTCTATTCCCCGATCAATTTGCTTTATCTGCGGATAGCTGTTATCGTCGAATAAAATATTTACAGCACAATAAAGGCGTCCTCCCCGCAATAATAAACCTAATATGCACGATAATGAAATTTATGAACGCCAACGCAGTCTTCGTTATTTTTGAATGTGGATTTATCTATGAGAAAGTAACGCTGCAGTCGAATTGTGTGTTTTAAAGATATCTCTAATGTAACAAATACTTCTTTAGATCGAACAAGTTTTTAAAAATTCAGTTGCATATGTAAGAGTAAAGCAATTTACTGAAACAACATAGTAACCAAACAATTCGCTTTGTGCGGTATTTCATTTATAGTTTGTGCCTCTTATTGATATTCCTTGCACATCGGACGAGATATCAGCGGGTGGGTATAAAACTTTACGTGAGTATCGAGTCAAGTCGCGAGTGACAGCGATCTGCGTACCGCGATACGCCTGGGGCGACATCATAACTATAGGGCGAAGGGAGTTGATTGCCAACAAGTGAACCGCGCTGCCAGCAAATATTTGCCAACGTTAATATTAATTTGGATTCCGTGAATACCTTTATAACGTAGGTACACATCCATATTCCCATGAAAATTGGGATTTACGAAATACGTATCAATTTTATAGCTTTTTATTTTTATTGAAAACTACGATGCTTATGCTTGATCCCTGATAAGAATCCGATCTTGTAAAGATTAACACTATAAAATTGGTTATTGGAATTTTATTACTAACCAATTTTAGTTTTACAAGTCGTCAAGTTTTTCTTACCTAATAACAATAAAAAATATAAACATTGCTAGACAGGTACACTAATTTAATTTAGCAAACAACATCGAAAGATTAAAAAATAAATGTTATCATAATAAAATGGCGTGCCAAAATAAAACAACACAGCTTAAAGTCTTAAAATTTTAAGTGCTTAAAATAAATTTCGTAACTTAAAGTATTCAAGAGAAAAGTACAAATTTTCTAGACAACTAAAGACATTTAATTTTCTGACTATTCATCTGTCATACTTTGTAATTTCATAATCGTGATCATGAGTACAATGGCCCGAGCGCGGTCGCGATTGAAGCGATGTCTTTATAGAGGTAATTGTTTAGTTTGAAACAATTTGTTTTGATATATACTTAGTTAGGCTTTTCTATTTAAATGTTTGTCTTTCAATAATAATTAAAAGAAAGTGTAGCTTGTGTCTTATTTTCATTGCCATACATATGATTCTCTGTCTATTGATTGTATAGAGTGAAAAATTTATTTACATAATCATAATTTTAATTGTTTACTTTTTTCTTACCTTTTTCTTAAGTTTAATTGTATGAATTTAGATAATTTATTATTTTTTTTGGTTCACTATACTTTATTCAAGCTCACCCAACCCTTTACCGCTACCCGCTAGAACTGAGACCACACCTGAACCCCGATGCAGTAGGCAGTTACCGTCACGATCGCTCGCGGGCGGCGGCATCGTCTGAGGGTGGCCCACAATTCATTGTGCTTTGTTTGTCTAACGTTTCCTGAATGTACGCTCACTTCGACGATTAGTGATGCTCATGCAAATTGTCGATTTTGCGGTGCGTTCACGAACTATCATTTTTACATTATGACGGCTTATGAGAATGTTAACTATCGTTCGAGTACTTTGTTGATAGTTGTTAACTTTGGTTATTATTTTTGACACAAAGCACTGAGACTAGTCAATTATGAAAGACGTACTTAAGTATTTATATCATGAAAGTCTATTTTCAGAACTCATCTTCAAAGTAAGTATGTAAGTCATATTTTCATCCCACTTATATTTGAAATACAGTTACGAAGCGAAATAAAACATCTTTCGACTCTTACTATGCGTGTATTTGAATAGAAGGCAGGGAATATAAAATGAAGGTTTTAGATTTTTCGCAAAGTAGTCTTAAATTATGTACGTTAATGTATTTGAATACGAACGTAGTCTCCATTTAGATAATTTATTTTAACTACTACCCTTTGTATACTCTTTAAACAAGGTTTTATGGAAATGCGTTGCTGACATGTAGCATTTTTTATTTATACGTACGACTCGTAGTTTTTGCTCCACTTTCTAGTTTCTTTTGTATGGTAATGGCATATAAAGTTATGTTGTTACATTATAGTTCTGTGAAATGTTTAGTGGCTTAATTCAAATATAATGTTTGAATAGTAAATGTATTATGAATTAATGCTCCCTTGAGTGGTGCTTTGGCTTTTGACTACATAGTGAATTACAAAAAACTATTGAACTTTTGGAACTATGTAGTTCTATTTTAGTACGATTGCGAAACAAGTCTTAAGCGTTTTAAACTTATAGCCACTCTAGCCTGTCAGATCGTCATTACGCCACAACAAAGACCAGCAACCGATCGCACCGGATCTAATGCTAAATACCAACTTATCGTGTGTATGCCTTCGTAAATTGTATGTAAATACGTGAACACCTGCTGAATATATTTGTATAAGCGTTAGTCCGCAAGGCGTGTTTGAGAATGCTCAATAGGGTGCATTTGACTGTGTAAACCTATTAATATGGGTAGTCCAGTATGATGCAGTGAGGTGTTATGTAAATTGCCCAGGGATAAACGTGTGACAAGTCATGAGAACTACTTCGACTTGTTATTATAATGATGCTCCGTGTATTTCTAGTGTCACGCTCTTGATTTGTATGACGGCCATGACAGGTCGGTCGAGAGCCCTTAGGCTTAGTGGCTTCTGACGGTTTTGTCCTGGTGTACCTAAGTGGAAAAGTTTTCTAATGTTGGTTAGAGTTTAAATTGACCTCTTATAAAAAAGTGTGTAAATTTAATCTATAGTTATTTTAGAAAAGAGAGCAATGATCAAATTTTTGTAAGCAATGAAAATACTATTAGGTAATGTAAAATAGACACGGTGCCATTTAGAAATTAGTAATTTAAGAGTTTACTATTAATTTACGGACCTCATTCGTCCATTTGACTATCTGTAATAAAAAAAAATGCAATTCTATTCCATAACGAATAAAATAGTTACAAAATAAATTAAATAAACCAATTTTTTCCACAAAACCAATGAAATCCACCATCTAAGTAGGTAACAAAATAAACAATTAATCAAAGTTAACAAATAAACTGCCTCTAGTTTGGCAAAAATTTGAAGTTGTATTCATGAGTTTAAGCCCCTAAAAGTTTAGTTTAGTTTACAATAGAAAATAATGACTGGACATATTAGACAAACAATGGATTTTTTGCGCACCATTAGGAGATCTCGGGTCCTACCGTTTAAAACTCTATAGTTACAAATATGGGACCTGCTGAGGTCATTATTGCTCCCTACTGGATCGTAGTTCGTATCCAATAGTATTTTTAAAGGGAATTCTAAGTATTAAGATGTAAGGGTCGATTACAAACAGCCCTCATACTTTTTTACGACATTTTACTGCACAAATATTTTAATGGGATATCCTAATTTATTGTGGACCTCAAACGGTTTTATTTGTGCCGAGGGATTAGTGTTGGGGTGGGAATAATAATGTACCGTTTTAAGTAAGTACATGTAAACCAAATGTACCACACAAAATTACGTACCTCATTGTTACAATAAAGAAAATTAACATTTTTTTTACTAACACATTGGTAGATAGGTATCTTAAAAGTTATTGGGCACTGAAAAGTTATTGATAAGAAAAGTAACTCCCTATTAATTTAAAAATAAAGCTATAAATCTCTCAACACACTGACGTAGATGGATATAACTAGGAAAATACCGAAGAAATAGAAAGTAAACAACAAAGAAAGTCTCGAAAACCAATGTCTTACATTATTACACAATAAATCTAACAGATTCTGATGACGCTATTAAGCCGAACAACTATCTACGCATATAATCAATGAAGTACACGAAATATTCATGTAAGACATATGAGAATAATAAAACAAAACCATTATCGTATACGAACCAACAATCTTGTTAAGTAAGCCGAATTTGGTGTACGTATAATGATATCGACAAGTATCTTTATCTCCCGCTCCCATCACGGAGAGACTCGCGATAATAGTAATACAAGAAAAAAGTTTCAACTTATCGTCGCAGTCACTAACACTAATCTTACATCTCACAAAATGTCCGGACGGTGACGTTTCGAAATCGTCACCAGACGAATTATTAGCCGTTAATGCACCGTCGTAACATTTTACTGGTTTACAACCGCACCACTTAGTACCAAAGCTCAAATTACCTTAACCTTATCCTATTATACAGCCATTTTGTTATCTAAAAATATGCCTCGCTACTTTATCATTTCTTTTTTCTGTATAAATGTATGCTTAATAAGTTTTACGGCTGTTTTATTGAAAACTCATTAATAGATTACATTGTCCCCGTGACTGCGTTACGCGATATTAAAATTGAAGATAATTCTCCGAATATTTGAGTGCCAGGTCAAAAGAGCTTTGACATTAAGATTATCTTTATTAAGAGTAAATTGACGAACGTATAATAAAATTATAGTAATACAAATGGTCAAAGATTAGAGACGAAACATAAAATTATATAGTTTTTTTATGTCATTGATTTAATTTTAGAAGCATTCACATTTCGAATTCTTTTACGAGAAAAATTGGAAAGACGAGAGAATGACATATATTTTTGTTTGCCAACAACACAATAACTTCCACACATGACTATCGAAGCGAAGCAATGACTAAGAGCAATAATTTGTTACCGATAGTAACATACCGACAAAATGACCGAGATTACCGTTACCAGATTCAGTTGATGACCAGATAGAAATCTATTAATAACATTCGGACAGTGCCGACGGACAGATCTATAAATGATGAGTTTCATTTCAGATAAGATCATATCCGATATCTCGGATGATTGATGGAACACCGCTTGATATTACTTAGGAATTCTATTAAATGTATGCCCGAGTATTGTTTTCTAGCCCATTATACACGCATTAGCATAGTTCGTTACTTAACTTGATACAATCTATAATACATTGTATATTACTCCGTACGGCGTACGATAACTTTCTAAGTCGTGTTGCCTATGTATTCTAATTAAATTTCAATTAGAAAAGGTATTTGGCTTCGATACAAACGGAAAACGGTTACATAGTTTTTGTGTTAAAACTCTTGGAAGTAACTAGGTAAATACTAATTTAACTAGAAATCTGGTTTTCTTTGATATGTGTAGCAAAAAAATTTGCTTTAAGCTATGTATTAAGAATTATAGACCTTATTACACAATTTCTTATGACTAAAAAAGAATGACATTGTTTTACGTCGGATGATCTAAAAAGAAAAGTAAACAATACTCATTCTAATCATGTAAGAGATCCATTTGATTGTGTCGAGTCACCGCCTCATGTACTGAGCTTTATTGTTAACATGGTTCAAAGAAAAACAAATGAATTTAAATCACTAGGCAACGTTGAGGCGAGAGGAAACGCGGAGGCGTTGTTACGAACAAACTTCGAGACATTGAGTGTATTTTGTGTTACTATCTCTTTTATTCATCACCATAAGCCTGAGTAAGAAAGAGATGGAAGGAAGAAAACAAGAAAATTCATGAAAGCTTGATGTAGTTGGCAATTTTTGCTAATTTTCCAGCGTTGAAACAGTTCAACAAAATGAATACCGGTTTTATTACGCTTCATTTTTCTTTGCATAATATATCTTGTACTACAAATTGCCTTAAGTAGAATATAAAGTCCCACTAACTAGATTCAATTGCCACAAAACCGATATGAACACAGCACGTGCTAAAATGATAAGTTTACAGGTCATACAAAGTAACTGGCTTGATCTAAATACATTCATAGATAAACTAAAGGAAAACATAGATATGTATGATCCATAGTATATGACGAAACTAATAACATTGTGGGTTTTAATCGAAATCGAAATGGTCGTATTATAACACCGTTGAGTTAGGCACGGCTGTCCTTTAACAATCAGGATAATAACTATCATTTGGTTAATAGCTATTAATTAATTAAAGGCACCATACCGAATTTGAAGCCTTCTGCTAACGACACTAATGACTTAAATGCTGCACACGCGTTGGATCTTGTAGCCCATTGATTTAATAGGAATAAAATGTTTTCGAATGAAAAAGGGAAGAGTGTATGGAATACTTTAGCGGGACCACACACCGACGGAGCTCGCTGCTCTAATGATATGCACATTTATTTTAAAGTTAATGTAATACACTTTATACATGAGTGTTGACTCTATACATGCTGTTGATTTAATTGATACGAATGAAGAGCTTTCCTACATTATCGGTACATAATGTTGTTGAAAGAAACTCGTTCTGAACGTTGTCTGGCCTATTGTTACTTTACTATATTTATGGGAAACAGATCTATGAACATTTTCTGTGGAAATTTAATTTATTATCTGCGTTATATTCTTTGGTTCGTTGATTTTTTCGCTATGTAGATGGAATAACAAATTTATCTGTTGATGCTGAATATTTTATTCATGTTTCTTTTAGTGAAATTTCGCTATTGTTATGATAGACTTTGTATGTATGACTAAGTAAGAACTTATGACTCAAAATGTGGGTTGTTTAAATAGCTCTTGTTATTTTAGATCTTGATAACAGTGAGTGCTAATTGAGAATGCCTCGTTGGTCTAGTCGTAATCACGACTTCTGAGTACTAAGAAATTGCAGGGCTCGTGCAAAATATTAAGTGCATTGTGGAATGTGTTCACAGTCTAATAATAGTAAGATAACTGTGCAGAGATAACTGTACTATGCCCTCGCTTTTTCATATTATGTTAGTAAATAAAGAAGTTTATCATAAACCTCTCGAATATACATAAACCACTTGTTTGGTACTATTGTGCCCACACGTTTATTTGGTGCTTAATGTTTAAAGTTCAAAATTTTCATATCAATCTGGCAGTTTGCCCGCTATAAGAATCTTGTTCAGCCTGTTTATACACTCAACTTTATTATGTCTATTTAACATACATACGTGTACTAACTTTGTATTATTTTGTTCAAAGGTACTCGTCGACTGATTTGTGCTGTTTTCCTAGTAGTGAGTGTTAAAAAGGTTAAGTTTGTTATTCTTTGAATTGACAGCTTTTTATGTTAGTCAGTAAGTTCTTTTATATTTTTTTTCTTTTCTGTTGGTTACACAGAAATTAATGTTAAGTTTATTTTTAATGGGCTTTTGTAATTTTGACATGATTTACGAGAAATATCTGTCTTCTGTCAGTACAGTTTGTAATATTATTCTGTGGGATTTAGGGAAGAATAAGAACTGTTTGTTTAGATATATAATTAAACTAGCTGTTGCCCGCGACTTCGTCCGCGTAGATTAATGACTTCTGACAGAATTAATCAGAATCAATTCAGTGCCCAAGTAAGATTTACCTATTTTGAAATGATTTATCGTAGTTTCAATAAATAAATAATCCCACAGGGATCTTACCAGTACAGTGCCCGATCACGTAAGGTTTGAGTAATAAAAACTATTCTATCGACTATTGTTGTACCGAATCTCTCTAAAATAAGTTCAGTGGTTAAGAGTTAGAGAGTCCTGGGGCATGGACGCATAGTTCTCGTTGCCGTGGGACATCTGTGATAGAAACTATCAAACGTTACCCAGGTCCCAAATCATCGTTCACCGAATGTAATTCAAAAAGATTCAATGAATCTAAATTCAATGGCTAAGACGATTTATACAAACTCTCATTCCCTATTTTATCCCCTTAGGTGTGGAATTTATCAAAATCCTTTCTAAAGAGATACCAATGTCATAGTAACTTTATGCATGCAAAGTTTCAGCCCGATCAATTTAAAACTGGCAAAGTATCATACAAACTTTCACCCCCTATTTTACCCACTTTGGGGTGAGAATGTTCAAAAACCTTTCTAAAGGGACGTTTACGTCATAATATCCATCTGCACACCGAATTTCAACCCGATCGGTGTAAGAATGACAAAGCTTCATACAAACGTTCATCCCCTACATTACCCCATTGGAGGTGGAAATAATCAAAATCCTTACTTGGGGATGCCTACGTCATAACATCTACCTGCATGCCGAATTTCATCTGCATCGGTGTAAAACTGACAAAGCTTCATATAAACTTTCACCCCCTATTTTACCCCCTTAGGGTTGGCAATGATCAAAATCCTTTCTTAGCGGATGCCTATGTGATAACATCTATTGCATGTCCAATTTCAATCCGATCGATTTAAAACTGACAAAGTCTCATACAAACTTTCATCCCCTATTTTACCCCCTTGGGGGTGGAAATTATCAAAATCCTTTCAAAGCGGATGCTTACGTCATAACGTCTATCTGTATGCCAAATATCAACCCGATTGGTTTAAAACTGACAAAGTCCCATACAAACTTTCATCCCCTATTTTACCCCCTTGGGGGTGGAAATTATCAAAATCCTTTCACAGTGGATGCTTACGTCATAATATCTATCTGCTTGCCAAATTTCAACCCGATCGGTTAAAAACTGACAAAGTTTCATACAAAATTTCATCCCCTTTTTTACCCCCTTGGGGGTGAAAATTATCAAAATCCTTTCTTAGCGGATGCCTACGTCATAACATCTATCTGTATGCCAAATTTTAGCCCAATCTGTCCAGCGGTTTGGGCTGTGCGTTGATAGATCACTATGTCAGTCAGTCAGTCAGTCAATCACCCTTGAATTATATATATATAGATAGTAAGGTGAACTTTACGTAATCAATGGTAAAGAGGCTCAGCACTCGTAGAAAATTTAATTTGACAACTGCGACTCAAGAATATTGTTTTTATTTGAACAACAAAAGTAGAATCCATTTGGAAGATTGCACTGTATAAGTTTAGTAGAAACAGTAATTTATTTGTACTCAGGAGAAATGTAGCAACTCATTACAACTGAAACGAGGGACTGGCGTAGTTTCCAAAATGAAAAAATAGCATAAAGTTCAAAAACTATTACGAACGAGTTGTAACAAAGTAAAAAAAAATCAACGAAAGTCACGTTTCTGTACAAAGGAGATTTATGATAAATAAAATGTCCTGAGGATTCATTCCGATATCATTTTGAACACTGCAAATGATATTTGAATTGATATTACTGCGTGTGCTTGTAAATTTATGCGATGTAAATCTTTATGTTAATAAAGTAAATGTTAGTCGCTTCGTCGGTTTATCCCTTGTACATTGATCTCGGCGAGTGTACAAGCTAAACAATGATAATTTTAAAGGGCCCACGTGTGTTCCACGCATCGAGACGTAGCGTGTTGGGCGGCACGGACCACTATCCCTCCACTAATCTGCATATTGGCCTTCCAAACATTACATGCACACGTTTAAATTATATACACTCGAATACAAATCTTATGTTCAGTGAACGAAAGCTCTTTTACGTGTGTTACTCGAAATTCACACAATAACAATGTTGATTCTGTTATATCAAGATACTGAAGTGATGAATTCCTAAGTTTAATGGCCTTGTATAAATCTAATATTATACTGACTTGAATAGAGATATATAAATATTATCACCTGACAGCTATTTTTGTGTTCAAAATGTGGAAAAAACTGACAAGTCAATTCCATTCCATTAATTTATGTATTCACAATGTTTGCAAATAAAGACTCGCCAGCCTCCGTTTCGCTTCACGTCGTATCTTCCCAGAAGGATAATAAAACGGACAATATTTCTCGTTATATCGCATGATGGATGGTCTAAGCAGCCAGGTAGACGTGATGATTATTAAACTTTTTTTTCACCAAAAAAATTCAACCCAAACATAAACACTTCTATTATGCGGAGTACAATGGCGGCCAAAACTGGCGCGCCGAATTCCGATCGGTTACGCTAGTTTAACACAGTTAATCGTTATTTTTTACTTTATGCCTGTACTCGTTATTAACAATTTCATCTCATTAATAAGCACTGGACCGAAAGAGAATACATTTAAGAGCGGCGTACTCGTATTACACTCGATGGTAACGCGCGCATTAATAATGTTTAATGTTTTATTCAGATCATATGCCGCTATTGCATCAGTACGAACATCGTACAATATAAAACTTTTAATTGATATGATGCTCTTCATTATAAAAGTGATTAACCTCGCTCGTTTTTATCTAATGCTTCTTTCCCAATTTCTGTTATTGCTATCATTAAAACGAATAGCCATTTTCACGGTAGAATGCCCAATTTGTCTGATTTATATTTAAAGCATTTGGCTATTAACAAATGTTTGCCGAAATAATAATACCATCCTGTGTTCAGCAACCGCATAACCACTCAAATCCAATTCACAGCACCGCTTCCTTTATAGCGTATAACAATGGATAACGCTAATTTATTTCGACATCGACTATCGTTGGGCACAGACCCAATATACAAAAATTAAGTAATTCATTCGGGTTGAAAGGGTAGGATGTTTGTATCTGACGTAGAAAAAAGCGGTACTTACTATACAGGCAGGAGTTGGAATGGGCGCGCTTGGCTGAGTCCCCACGGGCGGGCATCGCTCACTCTGCCGTCCGACGCATTCTTATTCTGATGTTTAGATAAACATTAATACGTCCCTAAGGCTTTCCCTATTCTATAATAATATGTATCTAAAATGGCGGTTGGCAAGTTAAATTATTTCCGGAAAACGAGTTATGCACCACACGTTCTAACACGAACGATGTGAAAGAATGTTAAATTAATTATGCGTATGTTTTGTTAAGATACACATCAAATTAGTACGCATAATTATGTATGTGTAATGCACTGTTTATGTAATTTAACGGTGATAAGGTAATTTATTCTCATGGACAGTCATCAATTGTGTGGTGTCATCAAAATTCTAGTAGCGTTTAGAAATGTAAGAGTCGTAATGAGAGTTCCCAGGTATAAGTCGGTCGGGAGTCGGTCGGACGGACGAGTGTTGAGCAAGCAGGCGCGCAGAGTAACAACAGTTAATGAAGATATGCAAGTACACTCGACCATGTAAACAAGCAACCCCGGAGGCGCTTTTTCTGTTTGCTCTCGCGGGATTAGTAATTTAAAAGTCAATGCGGACACTCGAAAGGGTCAATCGCATCGCTCGGCCACTGTATTGAAAACAGATACCCTTTTCTGTATTCCGGTGGTGGCCCATGAAAGTTATAAGGGCTGAGTTGTTGAACTATGTAATTGACTTGGTTCTGCGGTCGCAGGCTTTGTTCTCCGGAGGGCGGATAATCGAAAACGCCTCTGGTTAGCCCCGAATGATGGGAGAGAAACAATGCGAAGTTGATATGTGGATTCGCCAGACGGTCCCTTGTTTGATTTGCAAAGAGCTATTTGCTCGTCGAAGACTGCGGCTGGAGCAGGAAATTGGACCTCGCCGCCCGGTTTCGACTACGCTAACACTTGTCCAATTACTTCCTTTTCAACAGTTTAACAGTTAAATACGAGCACTCGTTTTAATAAAGAGCAGTGCCCGCTCCATCGCAAACATGTGTGACAGAACAATTTCCGTGAGACACGAATAGCCGTCGGAAAAACTAATACGTTACACGAAAATAAAAGACAAACTCAGAGATGCGACGCCGGTTATAAAATAGACAAAAGCATTTAGCTAAAGCACGAATACTGATCTATTTAGGTCTCGCGCCATCATTTTTATTTTCTCGCACAAAACATGTCGGCTGTCACTCCGCATTAGACCGTCGAGCGCCACACGTAACATTCGATGGTGTTTTATTTTGGGTAAATGTGGACGTTCCAATGATTGACTTATCCGGGGGTAACTTGAGAGGCTCTCGCGACGTGCGGCCGGACCGACCGACACGCGGCTCGTGTGCGGCACCGGCACCGGCTCTACAGATGTAACTTTATACTAGCTCTCCGACGACAAACACAACTCAAACACTGACAGGTATCCTAAAGTGAAAGGTCGTTTAAATATTTCTGATACATAATTCACAGATTTCATAATTCCCGGTATACTAGGTGCAACATTTCTTTAAGAGATATGGTTCCCAAAGATAATTTCTTAAGTATAATCTTGGATATCTTGTTTGCTTAATTTATTCAATGTGTTTTAATAAAATATAATATTCCATAAGCTTGAATCAACTTAAGTTGACTTTAATAGTTGAAAGCAAGTAAACAGAATAAATCTCCGACATGGTCCGAGGCGGTTGTGTTGTGTCGCGTCGTCCACAGCGACTAACACTAATCTATCTTAGTTTAGAACGGACCGCTTCGGACAAATGCCATTGTTTTACTAAGGGAAGGAAATATCGACGGTCTCATGTGATTTAAATGTCTTCTGTTTTAAGAGAAAGCTAATACGGATGTAGGTACCATCTGTGTGTTGTCTTTTTCAAATGGTCGGGAGTAGTAACTTGATCCGAGACTCCTCGCACAGGATGAGTGAGTGTGTAGCGTGTAGCAAAATAAACTTATTGTATTGACTGAACAAAGAAGAGTCTTCGAGGAATATGAATGTAATGACACGAATGCAGCGAGCACGGCTTAGCGCCAAATGTAAATGGAAATAAAAACGTGGAATTCCAACCGAGTTTGCTGGCTTAACGCATCACCATAATTCAATCGTAGCCCGTTCCTTTGCTACCAAAAAGAGCATCGAATTTATTACAAAGCTCTTTGGTTCGGGAACCCCTACCTATTATTTATGGCACTCGGTTGGTCTGTCACAAAAAATGGACGGGTGCTTCGAATATCTCAGCAGGCGACTACGAAACATAAGCTGCAATAACACGCACTTCCTACGAGCTGAAAGCGCGGTACCGGCACGGTTGCACATTTGTTGCCAGCATTTTATGTATTGTAAACCTTGTGACAACGTAATATAAAACATTTTTAAAGTCCATTAGGTGGTGTTCGTGCCTGGGTATGCTTAAATAAATGATAATCCGGATTTATTGAAAGTAGGCTGCAGTGTAGGAGATATGTTTCAATGCGAGCCATGTGGTGGCAAATGTGGGAACCCCGCCAAGATGTTGTCCTACTAACGACTTTGTTACTTCATTGTTGTGTTGTTATAAATGTGTTTGTTTCAGAAATAAAGTCTTTTTATACGTTTGTTTAGATTTTGTTTAGTAGCGCATACTTTTTATGAACGATGTCGATAATGTATAGCGGTATTAGACATTTTGGTGTACACAATAAGACACGTGTTTCCGGTCGGATAAATTTAATTTGGAATGAATACTGCGATCAAGTGCACTTACGTTTTCTGTTAAATCCACGTGCAGTTTCGTCTTCGTCTTTTTTGCTTTAAAATCTTTTTACAAAGCTTTTAAGTAGAACCGGATACGAATTTAAAAAACATTACCATCGACGAGCGCAGTAGCGTTTGAGATGTCATTGAACCGCCGTCAGAATTAGGCAGAGATCCCTTCTTTACAGGCTGTTATAAGTCCTCTTTTGTCATTCAAGAACACTCGAACAGCAAAGCCATTTAGAACCGTCTCTAATTATACGAGATGTTCGTACGAAAGACGCGCGTAAACCAACCCCCGATGTTTATTGTAAAGACAGATTGAACAAACAGAAGGCGATGTCGTTCAACAACGATCACTTTTAATCCCCGAAATGAGACAAATATCACGAACCGGGTCAACGGCTATCTTCTCACGTTTGTTGACGACTTAAAGTGTGATAATATTTATTAAACGGTTCACTCGAAACGACCGACGACGATAAATAAACTACATAAGACCATTACGCGTCACGCAAGATTTACTATGTATGGTAACGACTGCGTTTTTTACCGATGCCGCATTATAATGTTAAAAATTTCGACCGCGATGCTATCGTTTGTTATTTTACCAGTAATTAGTATTTATTACCGAGTGACTCCGTGTGTCTGATCTCGAGGCGATCTTCTAGTGTGGAGCGGTTTAATGTGAATAATGTGGTTACGGAATGGACGAGTTAAGCAATTAAAGCCGTTCTTATGTGCTTACGTTGACTTCCAGATGTGGCATGCGATAATCACAATATTTATGTTGTTTATAGGTGTTGGAGATTAGAATCATAATAGTCAGGAAATATCAGATTTGTTACAATTTAAACACATCATTCTTGTTAAAGAATGGTACGTCATTAGCCTAATAGTCTATTTCGCATCTTCCGAATATCTTCGCGTTGGTCCCAGCCCACACAAATAGTTTGCGTGTCAACGAATTTGTATAGAAAAAAAATCTGCTACTATCTTGATTTTGCTTACCATCTGTTCCAGAATGCGATCCTTCGAAATTAATGCGATAGTTAACGCTTAAATAAACCGTCGCGACGGAACCTGCGCGCATCGCGAGTCGCGACCCTTCGCTCCGTATAAATCATATGATAATTGAATCATATGCTGCGTGTCAAAAGTAATTAACAGTCGCTGCGATACGCATCTCGGGCCACATGTGCTTTTTTAATAACGTCGCCTCTCGGTTTCCTCTCGCACACGCGACTCACGCTCGAGATAACATCGACATAGAATTTCTTTAATACTCACATGAAAATTATTACTCTCCATTCATTGCGCTGAGATGACTTCATATTAAGGTCATTGTGAGAGTAAATTGATCTGTGAGCCGCCGCGTCGAGCGGGCGCGGTCGCAATTATACAAATCTAATTGAACCACGGCATTTTTCTGCTTATATGACATCGCATCGTCTAATGGATTCGATGATTAATAGTCATAAATATTGGTTTAGCCTATGAACAATTAAAGTAACGCGAATAATATAATTGATACGTGACACATAGTTGTAACTGGAGGGCAATTAATTCAAATGTGTGGGAAGTTTGTTGTTACAAATCATGAAAAGAAAAAAAAACAAAATTGGTACAATTAACATCGTATCCCATATTAAATTTAGCCAGCGGCAAAGATTGTCAATGATCGGCCTAGCGCAGCCCCAAACGACCGGTGCGATGGGCTATAAAAATGTTTCGCAGCCGTATACCAATTACCTTAATGTAACTACCATCAAAACAACCTTTTTAGCGAATCGCTCCACCGTTTTTTTCTCACGGAACGTTTGCTTCTAATGAAATTAAGAGCAAATGTACGAAAGCGAACTCACCGAATAGCGTTACTTTGAGCATTTTATGAAAATGAGAAAACTCTAAAGGTATATTCGCGTATCGTTTTAGAAAAGCTGTTTTGTCGAGTAGCGCCGCCGCCGCAGCTCTTGCTAAGCATGAAATATTAGAGGTGTCGGCCCCGCCCCGGCCTGTAATGAGACCCGCAGGGATACCAAGCAATATCTTAATACCCACCTTCGCCCGGGGTGACAAATACACGGGGTTCGCGTGGAAACTGTAAATAATTTATAACCGTTCCGTTTTACGATGTTTCCAACACCGCGATGACAGGACGAGGCCAGTGCAAAGATATTGCCTAAAATACATTGCCACTAAGTGGAATTATAGCTGACGACGCACTGAAACCTTACCGGTACGCGGGCTCTGTAATTCCGCTATCGCTTGTACAGGGGCACATCAAAGCTATTTTCGCATTACGCGCGTAATAATGCTACCTAAACAAACTTACGGCTGCGTCGACAACTGTGGATATGATTTATGAAATATCTGACTTGAAGCTTTATTAGATAGTCAACACTATCGAGAACATCAAAGGTATCGAGCGATGGAGCTCTCGGCTGACTTCAAAGAACAATAACTGAGGATATCGCGAGCCGACGCGGTAAATAAACACGTTTACGAGTCGCCCGCATTCATTTATTTTGTCGTAGAAACAATCGCACTTCGTCCTCACTTAAGAACGTTCGACTGAAAGTTGAATATGAAAGGGCTCATAAAACGATCGTAAACTCTATGGAGAGTGACGATCGTGCTTTTCGAGTGTTCGGGTGTAGGCACTTTGATTTGTGTGAAACAGCTGGCAGCGTTAATAACTTAATTCGTCAGAGTCTACGCGACGGGAAGAGGGTTTTAAAGATGATTACATGTGCAGGCGCCGAGGAAGTGTTATGTTGTGCGCGGGAGCAGACACGACGTTGTGACGTCGACACGGTTCGCTTTGAAAGTGCGGCTGTTGAACGATTTGTGCCTATCGACAACTACTTGAGTCGAGAGCATCTAAATGACTGCTAACCGCGATAAACATTAATCGGGCCGTCTGAAATGATGATTATCACGATGGGCGGTAACGAATAGAAGATTTTATTTTTAAAATTAACTGCGCGTGAGCAAACTATAAAGTATTGTAACTCTAGTACTAGCTATAAACTTTCTACTACAATAAAAGTTTTCACACTGCAATGAAAATATACGTTTAGTTGAAGCGCGGTCATCAAGAACACATTAATAAACTTATATAAATTCTTGTAGATGCGTCTCATTATGAAGACTATAAATTCCTTAGGTACTCGACAGGTGCTTGAGCGCCATTCCTATGAGAACTGTCATAATTATTTGTACACACTCGTCGGTAGGGCGACGAGATGTGCTTCGGAACACTACTTGAAGTTCAGATAGTCTCCTCCTCATAATAATTCATGTCCCGTCGTGTCGCTTCGATGGAAGCCACTTCACTACTTGTTAAGAGTCACGGGGACTTACCTTTTACATTATTTTTATAAGACTCCCTATGGCTCGATGGCTTTACGAAGTTATTTTTGGTAACACGCGTACTATTCTTATGTGGAAGCTGGACTACTGTTTACTTTCTACAAATTAAATATCAATGACGTCCCGACTAATTGATTTGTTACTAACAAATGTGTGTCAGCTAAAACGTATGACAGCAATTAGTGGAAGCCGACTCTAATATGACTTTAGAATATTCTCCAAAACGCCAGCCATACAAATATTTATACCATCATTTAGGACGCTTACATAGATACATAACTCCATCAATCCCATGGATCACTAAAAAAGTAAATACAGGAAATCTGTTTTCCCTACCGTAAAATTGATCATTACGATCACAGCATAAGCATATTATGATGATATGAGAATCGTTCCTCAATATTCCTCATTATTCAAGAAGGAAACATAACGATGTGATTTTCCTACATAACGGAAAGCCTATGGAAAATCGTTATGAACATTATAACGATCTTGTGTGTTCCTTTGCTGTGTATAATTGGCGACACGGTTACAGTTTTAGCTCTGAAATCGATAAGTTGTGTTTGATTGTACGCGGAGGGAATATTCAACGAATACAATTTTGTCCCGCATATACAATTATACACCACAATATACTTAGTCTACATTGCATTAATTAATGGAATTTGCATTGTTTGTAATCCTACGTAGTTTGGACAGTATCGCACTCAATACGGTGGGTTCTCATCAAACCAGCTGCGTGGTAATTAATTAGTCGTGTTTGATAAGTCACATCACACAAAGGATAATAAAATGGTCGAAGTTTGTTATGCACACATCTATGAATAAACCTATAAGTATTATTTTGTCGAGGTTCTAAGATACCAAGTAGACCAATAAAATGTAAATAAATGTAGAGGTAATGTTTCTTTAATAACTTTCTTTTGGATAATTTGAAGGACTTTTAGAGCAATATGCACAATTGTACATTTCCCAGTAATTATTTGGTTCGTTATGTTATGTTTAGTAAAAGTGATAGTCATCAAAGCGGTGTCACAGGTCGGAACTTACTTCCAGAAATCGTGTTTGAGGGTCAACGAATTGTAACTCCATTAAAAGTTTCCTTGTTTTCGAAGTAAACACGGCGCCACTCAAAGGAAGTCCTTAAAAATTAATGGAGACATCCTGATTACTCTAAAGATCCAAGGTAGAAGTTGTATTTAGACTACCGAGTTTATTTTTGTTGACACAAACATCTTTACGATTTAATCTTCCTTATAACTTTGCATTTCCTTTCTGAGGTTAAGTCGAATTCCTGTTGATATTTTCTTAATCCAACAGCACATAAATATCTGCGCCTGAGGGCGTGACAGCCACTAAAGAATTGGATAAAGAACCTGCATGCGGGTAATATTGTGACTGTCGCCGGCATAACGCAGTTAATATCTGAATCCCACAAAGGAAATAAAGTCCGATACGAAAAACGAATAAATGTTGGAGTGCACCGCGCGTCAGATTATAGGCATAAATTATTAGGCACTTTTGTTCAAGTCAAAGAGCTACTCGCGCTCCATTCAATTACGGATCAACCGTACAAGGAGTGCCGAGTCTTTTTCAGATGTTTGTGTAAGGGATTAGTCGGGATATCTGTGCCGGTATCTCCGTGAGATAAGTACGAATATACGTCAACGTCGGACGGCTAAGCCGATTATTTTAAATGTATTCACTTCCTTAATGGACGTCGTTTTTCACGTCGTGCACCGCGGGCCCTCTCGCTGACTTACTGAAGATTTTCGGTTATGATCCGGTCATTGACTGTTGGATATTAATGCTCACTTATCCGACATTTATTAAATTGTCGGAATGAGGGAGCGGGGGCGACTAGATCAAAATATCAACTTTTATAATTGACATGTCCACTTGTCTCAACTCTTAAGTCTCGACCCTTTTGAATTTTTAATTAGAACTTAGCATGGATTTGGAAATTATTTAGAACAGTATTTGGCTACACTGACTATTTTAAAGGGACGTTATTTTGGGGTATCTACTTGTAGTGAAACATAACTATATTCCACGTTATTTCATTTACAAGACCACACACGTATCTATAATGTCGAATTTCTCCACGATCTTGAGCATATAATATAAGAAGCTGCGTAGGTTATTGAAATGGACCAAAAAATAAAGTAATAACAGGATCACGGGCGGCCCACCTGGGCGGCATTGACAAATGCTGCTGTTAGGCCGCGCTCCCTTGGCGCCCGCGCTGAGGCCCAAATAATATACATATCATTATTTCGCCTCGTGCCCTCATAAATATTACTTACAAATTCGCCCATCCAGCGAGTAGCAAGCAGCGCCGCCGGCAATTTTTCAAGGAAATATCGCCCGAGACCCGCCAACCGCCCGGGAATAGGCGACAACATGCAATGATGCATTGTTTTATTTGTGTGCCAGCACTACCAGCCTGCTCCTACAGCTACTTGAGTGAATTGGAACTCAATACTTTTTATTACCCTCGTTGCTTGTAAGCTGTTATTAAGTTTCACAAACATTTTATCGTTGAACATCTTTTATTATGTCCTCTTTTTTCTTTCACGTTAACTTGTTACACGAAAATATCATTCTATCGAATGGAATAAGTAAATTATTTAATAAAAACAAAGTAACCAGCTCCATCCAAATGAAATTCAAACAACACGTTGTTGAAATTTATTTCACACAAACGGTTATTAATCCAATAACGGTCGGCAATCATAGATATTTATTTAAACACGAACTCACCACAATACAGGGTGCTTTACGGCAGGTGGGCATCTAATTAATTAGTAGACCCCCCAGCCACGAGGGTCGAAATTAAATGTATATTTTGCATTTTTTCACCCACCATAGCGCCGCATGCCGTCAGTCTCCATGTAATTAATAATAAAATGTACCAGTACAGTAATGGTAGGCACATATTTATTTGTGCAACGTTTTAATATTTTTTATGCAAAACAGGGGCTGGGTCGGATTACTTATGGTAAAAGTGTTGTTCTTTTCGTCGAAAAAAAAATGCTTTGATTATTTTTACGCGAGAAAACCTTTTTCGGGAAAATGAAAATCATTTTTTAGGTAGTGTATGAGTATGAATGGTATTTATAAAATAATAACTGAAAGTAAGTATCCATCTGTAAACGTATTTTTGTACTGTTCCACGTGAAGCGTGTTTACGTTGACAGCTGTCAATCTGGATATTAAGCAGTCTCGAGCCGTATTTCCTGCGAGCACTTTCATTTTACCAATAAAATAAATTGTATCCAGCCGTGGAATACATCAATGGGCAGTGTAAAAATAAACTTGTGCACTCACCAGTACACCAGCGCTGTCACCCCGGATCGCGTGTAGACTCGGCTGGGGGAGCAAGTATAACGCTTGTCTACATAATATTACTGCGTTATTACAAGTCACAGCGGCTGCATGTCAACTCACCGCTCCAGGGTGACTAACGCTGATAAGTGTCGCGACGTCTATTCACGCTCTCATATGCATTTTTCAGAAAACAAATAATAAAACCAATCCGTCATGAACGCTGACGGAACTTTACAACATTATTCCACTGCGATTCACGCAACTGTAAAACCAACAATAAGTTATACCGAGATACCGAGCAGTTGAAAAATAAACATCTAAAAACCATTAATATTTGTAACTAGAGCCTCAGGCTGTTCCTAAATTGATAAATGGAGCAGAAATTATTTGAATAACAAACCACGAACATTGTATAACGTTAGTGCATTAATAAACGCTTGTGTATATGAAAGCGTAAGTAATACAAAATTATAAATTGTTTGCAGTTTGCCGTCAGACTGCACGGTAATAAAATTAAATGGCGGCGTATATGTCTGTCTCGATCATTTGTGATTGTTTTACTGCTCGAATTTGTTCCGAGTACTCGAATATTTGGCTTGTTCAATTAGACATTCAAGTGACGTATATTATGTCGACGGGAAGATCTAGTGTTGATTAAAATAGTTTGTAGACATTAATTTATTACATTAAGGAATATTTAATAACAAGCTGAATTCAGTACAGTGAGTGCTATTATTAAAACTTAAAAGGAACTTAGACTGAGCGTTGATTCATTTGAATTTCTTGTTTAAGCTCGACAACACCTAGACGGGTTCATTTTCTTGGCAAATGTTTAAGTCTTTTGTTTTGCTACTTTGTTTACGCATTGAATACGCTAGAAAAATGAATAAGTAGGTAATGTCAGTTAGATGTTTACCATTTCTATTCACAGGACAAAGAATCATACATAGATAGACATAGACTACATTGACTCTAGCATTATTGAAAAAAACCTAAAATAAATCAAGAACATTCCTACGGCCTCGTGCCCAGCTGCCAACATAACGACCACTAGAGCAATAAGGTAATTAACAATAATATCACATGAGACATTCGTACAAAAAGTATCTCGGGTACACCTGTCAGATAGTTTAAACAAGTTATGTTAGACGCAATCACATTACTTGAAATAAAACGCAGCTGTCCGTATTACATCTTTGAGACAGGTTTCAAAAAGAGTTGCTCAACGCTTATGGAGAATCCAGGTGCATAATTGCCGGAGATTCATAAGTGTTAATAAGATAAGACTATTACAAGAACTCGAGCTACCTTACGACTTCGTAGAAAAACTGCTGTTACGATTTTCACAGAACTATTTTGTAGTTGACTCATTGCGAATAAACAGGTTTTATTTTTATTATGCCTACATGACGTAATCTTTACAACGAATAAATATAATCTTAAGTAGTAAGAAACGTCTCAAATGTCCTCCTACTGGACTACATATATTCATAAATGCACTTTCTAATCCTAACAAAAATGACAAAGCATTGAATATTTATATCAACGGTACAACTAGTAATGTAAACCAGAAGGTACAAATGGTCTACATCAACGACATAATCAATGAAAAACTACCTGTTCTACATAGAAAAGAGTACAGGAACCACAAAGGCCTTTTACACAAAAGCATGTGAATAAATAACCTACCCACGCCAAGTTAACAGCCTCCTACGCCATACAAAACACTTAATATAGTCGGGATAAATCTATAAAAATATATCCCTATAAAAATGTTTGCTTGCAATCAATGGACAATGCGATAACTGACTATAAACATGCAGTAAAATTTTAGAACTTCTTTTTTCGTTTTAGACCTTATTTTGCGTATGAGAACGTGGGCTTATACAAGATTCCATGAGCTTCGTTCACAATATTCAACGTTTATATGCATAGTATAAAATAATCTGATTATTTTGATCATTGGATGTCTTGAGTGGGGTACGTCGTACGTCGGACCGTACTTAGGCATTTAATCATTGTTAGACTGTGAAATTCAGGGCTTTTAATCTAGATGGTAGGTCCACAGAGAGAATACTAAATACCTTTTAGATCTTACTCAAAATATCATTCATGTTAAGCGAAATTACCTATTGTAATTTTAATATGATTTAAGATTTACGACTAACGAAGCATTTCCAATTCAGTTTGTATCCACTGAAATGTATTTAAATTAAAGAGAAATATAAATCAAGAGATTAAAAATGGAAAACTCTTGATCCATTAAAGTTCACGCTGTATATAAAAGCTTAATTAAAAACATCATTAATAAATTCATCTAGCTAGATGTCAGAACCATCGACATAGTTCCCCGCGAGACTCAAGTCGCGAATCTTAAAAGCAATGCAAAATTTAAAAAGTTTCCGAAGAAAATTAAGGATCGCGACGAAAGAGGTTTTGAAAGCGCTGCCGAAGACTTGCACCATGTAACTTTGTTAGGCACGGTGAGTTACCTCGTTAACGGGCGCGACGAAATATTACACAAGTAAAACTCAAATTAATCTAGGATGTTTTTTCCAAAAAGGATATTCCTCTGCTAATGAGCTAGATTGTTAGCCGTCGCTCGACGTAGCCTTTGTGGCAACTGCTTCTGTTTAGCTTTCTGCAAACTTCATTAATGTGAATAACATTGTTTGGTATTTTTAAATGAAATTATTTATGCACCACCCATATTTTCTTTACTCGTTTGCTATTTAAAGAATAATGAAATAAGTCGGTGAAACTTATTCAGGTAAATTAGAGGGATCTGAAAACATTGCTGCTTATTATAGCTTTCGTTTGTAGTTAATTGTCTCGTTTCAACGTTATTTATATTCACACCTGGATCCATTTGAATAGTGAATTAAAAAATCATGTTGTATTTACGAGAATGATATTTCAATTTTAGCTCACGTCTATCAGTCAGGCAACCCCGCAGTGCGATTTATACTGTTGTTATTGGGTAATAAAGACATAAAGGCTCGTAGCTGGTCCCCCAAACAAGGTGTGCTTATCTGAGTATCGATTGGAGCAGCTGTAACGGGCGGGACATATTACCCTGATTCTATTAACCACATGAATACGGGTGGTCTCGGGAAAATTACGACCTTTCTGTCCAATCCGAGTACTTTTTTTGAAACCCACTTTATTATTTTACCATTCAAATGTCTCTGCATAAACAAGGCGAAGTGACTCTATCGAGTAAAACTTCACGCTTGTAATAATAAACGACAAAATAACGTAATTTATGTATCTACAACTTTGCTACACTGTTCTGCATAACAATGGCGTCGCAGAACAAAGTCAGCTGGGACATGTAACCGAACGCGTTCGGGGGACGAAATTGAAACGATCACTTTTTGTTTTTTGAATTTTCTTATATCTACATTCTTCTTTAAAGAGTATCCACTATACGTAAGCGCCATTATAATATTAAAATAATTTCTTTATAAAACAGGTTGCGGTAATGAGATGTCCGTTGGGTGTCTGTCCATTATTTTTTATCTCCAAAGTTAATGAGGTGAATTCCTGCAGCAGATAATAAGTTGTAGTGTTATAATTAACGTCAAATAAAAGGTATTAGGCCATTATTTATGAAATTTTTATCTCAGAGGAAAATACATAAACAACAAGCAGAAAATATGTTGTCGATAGTAAAATAACTAGCTCCAATTAGGAGATTTTTTTAAGCTTGATAATAGTAAACAAAATAAATGTGTGTTACATACAATATTCATGTGAGTCGGGTGATTTTATGTCAAACCACTTGAAACCACAAACAGCACCAAAACGATTTGCAATCATTCATCCATCATTTTAGCGACCAAATTTATTTGTTCAATTGCGTTTGATAGAATCAACAACTGGTAACTGAGTTACAAATTTTTAAGTATTTACTTACGTTTAAATCATATAAACTCGTATTAACATTCTACACGTGCCGTATAAATCCCCTAACATTTCTCACAACTCGCTTCCGTAACCTCACAGACGTTATACTATCTTTTTGTTCAGAACCAATGGAATTACAACATTAATCAGCCGAAATGAACCTTTTAGCGAAATGTCAAAAGGTTTACGGAGATCTTTGTAACAAGGCACGTATAGACGAAACAAAAGAACGTTCTGTCTGCACGGCTAGCGAGACGGGGAAATGAAATAGCTGCGGTAAGCGCCCGATACAAAATCAGGGGTCAATTTGATAGACTACTACAGACTATATAGTTATTCGAAATTGATTTTATTGTCTGAATCAAACACAAAATATGATCAATGAAAATACAATAGCGGTTCTTTATAAAATCTAAAGTTATTAACATTTTTTGTTGATAAAATATTTAATGTCGGTAACTCGATACTTTAAGTCCCTACATCCGTGAAGATTGATGCATGATGCAGTCGGACGCACCGATAGCAGTCAACCGGCTTTCTCTCAGATAAGCGGCGAGTCCGCTTTGTCTGACCACATTAATTTAAGGCTATGATATAAACCCGTTTAGAATTGTTAAATTGATTGTGTTCACCAAGTTATCGTAAACCTTTTTTATGACCGCACAGATCTTTACCGTTCTAAGTAACAATATTAAAGATAGCATGGCGCTTGCTAGGTCAAACAGAAAGATACTTCAAAACGGAATCTAAATTTCCTGTTAGAATTGACCGAATGTGAAGTTGATTCGAATTCTAGCGCCGGCTTGTAACGTTCAGGTGTAGCACGGCGGGCGGCGGGCGTGGAGCGCGACTGGTCAAGCGGTCGCTACCGACCCGGTCCGGTCGTCCGGCTGTCGGCCGCCCAAGCACACATTTCCGCTTGATTAGAGGACGTGCGAGTCGCCGAGGACACCTGCGCCATCTGTGCGCCGACTTTTCAGTGCGCTTTGTTTTGGAATTCTGAACGTTACCCCGACGAAGTTTTATCGCTGAGGACCGGCGCGATGCGGGCACCGTTTGACTTTTACCCGACAGAAACGAAATTTCACTGCGATATATTTCGTTTTATTTCATCAGCGATTTCCTTTTCGAATGCGGAGGACATGGGCTAATTTTCGTAATGTTTTTATGACGTTGTTTTCTGTCTAGCCCTTTTGCTATCAAATATAGTTTGTGAAGAGTATGTCATATTGCGAGTATAATTTACATGACATTTTCTATAATATTCACAGAAATGGGAAAGAAAACGAATTACGAGGGTGTATAAAAGTTATTGCTTGTTTATGGAGGTCTGTTTTTATAGGGCCCTGAGGGAGGAACTTATCGATGCTTTATAATGTAACGGTTATCCGGAAAGATAATAAAGTTTTTGGGTTAAATACATTACAGATGTAAATGAACGCCTTTATTTATAACAATGTTTTCTTTTGTTTCAGAATTTTGTTGGTTATTTTGAGCACATGATCTCAAGTATCGCTACATTATAACATCAAGCTGCCCTGCCCGCAATTAGGTAAGCATCTACTGATTTAATAAAATATTTGATGTAAGTTATTCTGCTAACAAACAGTAATAAATGTTGATCTTACCAATAAGTCTAAAAAGGAGAATCTCATTGCTAACAAGCTTTTTTCGGTAAACAACACAAATTGTTTATTTTGTAAGAAAAATTGTTGCGAAAAACGTGGAAAAGACAAAACAAGAAAGCATCTGCGGGCCGTTACCCAAGTTTTCCTTGTGAAGGCATCAATCCGCCATCAAATTGCGTAGAAAGGGGTAATTTGTATCTTTTTTTTCAATAAAACAACACCTGTGCCCTGGCCATTTGTGTTCCCTCTAAGCTGAGAGCTTTGTAAATGTTGCACCATTTGTAGCGGAATTGAAAAACTGTTTCGTTTCTCAGTCGCAACAGTTTGTCGTGTGGTGTACAGCTAGCCTTATTTGTCACTGTACTCCTTTATTTTTGTTGAGTACATGTGTCGTGCTAGTGTTGTTGTTTAATAATAACTTTGGGACTCGGTAATTACTTGGATAATACTAGGTCCATGTGGACAATTATGTAATTTTGTTACCGCTTCAACTTATTTTGTTTTATTTACTTCCAACCCCTTTAAACGCCTTTTAAAATCAGGTCGTTGGAATAGATACAAGTTGACATACTTTACTTTTTGTAGTAAACGGAACGACGAGTTAACTTGTGCTTAAGAACTACAATAACTTAATACCTTCGCACTTAAACTCTATAGAAATCACGTCAATTCATATCCACATTACTGACACTATGAATACAATCGAAAAATAAACTTTACGGCTGTCCGAAATAAAGCTATTACCATAATGCGCCAGTCAACAATAAACACATCAATAAGCAATGACAAACCCAGTCAATTGGCCTTAATAAATTACTATTAGTAAAATAACTATTATAATAAAGATACACGAAGCGTATATTTCCTTTTATTTCTTTATGACTATTCGAGGGTCCATGTTTGTTCCGTACACTGGCGTTCAAAATATATGACCAATCATTTTTCAACGACACTCGCTTTCAGACAGATTTAAAGCATGGTTTGAATGACGCGTATTTCGAATGTGTCAATCACACGTATGGCCGCCCCTAAATGTACAGTGGCGTTGTACATCAGGGATTCGTCCAAAATTGTTGGCAGCGAGTGTACTGATTAGAGTTCAGCTTCGCGTTGTAGAAGTTAATTAGATGCGGTGGTCTGATGAATTTGATTATACGCGTTAAATATTATGATATTTCGAGGAGTTGTTGTTTTGGTAAATCAATCAAAATTTTTACAATCAGAATTTTTAACGTTCTATTTTTGCTCTAAATGTAGTTACAATAAGACACAATACGTATTAATTATAATCATCATAAATAAAGAACTTTTAGTTCTTTTAGTAAAGAACTTTTAGTTCTTTATTTATGACGATTATAATTTTAAAAAAAATCTTCAAAAATATTGAGAACATGAGTACGATTTTGCCGATACACATTGTAAACTAACAAACTAGAACGATATTACATTTAGGTACATCAATCGATGATGTTGGTGTAAAGCCAACACCATTAAAACTAGACTAAACAAAAACTGTCTAGAACAAAGGGTAAGGTCACTTTCTAGGTCACTGTGATGTAATGAACATTTTAATGTCCAATTAGTACTAACAACAAAAAGTAGACTAATAAATAAAAAACTGAGTCTAACCTCTCACCTAATTCGAAGTTCATAAAGAATTCAAGTAGGTAACACAAAAAGAACGAAATTAAACGCTAAGAATTACTGCAGAAGGTACAGAATGTAGTGCCACGTTTAATTTCATACAAATTTTAGTTTGCCTCGATTATTTAGCAATCTTCTTGATTAAGGGCGCATACGTAGCGGTAGGAAGGCAAATAGAACTAGCGAGTATTCCACAATGAATATTTATGTCTTCACCGATGTCATTTAGAATGAGGTATGTTCGTTTAAATTGGACACAGTCTTTGGTAGGTCTCGTGTTTATTACACTGGCTATGTGTGACGTTCCTTTTACGACGACCAAAATAATGACGAGTTAAATATTAGTACTTACAACTGCAGATTTCTTATAAACACTTTATGTGAACCATTTACAATATTATCACTACGAACATAAAATAATTGCAGAATTCCATAACAAAATTCTTATTCTACTGACAAAAGTGAATGAAATGATAATAACTACTTAAACAGATTAATTCACGATTTATTTAACTTGACCGCGAGCTTGGCCGGCCTCGGTGCTCGGAACCTCAGACAACATAATTACTTAATGAAATCTGGAAATTACGTAAGTTATTTTAATCCGTATTGTTTCCTTTGAGAAAATGACGTAGCAAGATAATATTGTAAGGACCCAGTACTGTGATATTATGCTCATCATTCTCACTGCAATGACGGACAAGATTATTTTTCCCTCGTTTCATTTTCCACAGGCTTGTTTATTTTCTTAGATGATGTAGCGGAATTTTAATTAAAGCTATGTAGGTCAAGGTGTTGCTTGTAGCGCTTTTACGTAAAGGTTACCTATTTTCACAGTCTTTTAGCAGCACGAGAGCGGATGTTTTTAGCGCTAAATTAGGTGATGCTACCGGCTTTGTCTCTATTATTGTTTGAGCTCTTGTTACTTGTAAACTTTCATCAAACCTCCGTAAATCTTCCAACATTATAAAGTGATAAGTTTAACCGATTGAATGTCTTAATTTAAGTAAACCAGAATGTAAATCTGTAAAGTAATTTAAACTTTAAAACGTAAATCTTTATTCTCAAGTTTCATTGAACTTCGCCAAAGGTTATTGTATCTCAAAGCGGCAAATTATCCATCTCCAATTTCTCGCAATTTACTAACTTGAAGTAACAAAGGTTAATAGCAGTTACCTATTTCAAATCAGAGCTTCGATATAAAATTTTATGGTCCGATTCCACTATCGTTGGGAGTGGCAATAGCTTCAATATTTACTTCGTAGGTGATACCTGATTCGATAGACGTTACCTTTAGTATGTAGATTTCAGGGCTTGCTTCGTCGTTCTACTGATCTCTAGATAGGTCCATGCGGGCTCTAAATTGAGGCTCGACGGCCGGCCGACATAATGTTCTTGCAGCGACATGCTTTTGTCAGGGCGATTCAAAGGTGGTTGTCCGTAAGTGGGTCAGCTGGGATTTGCGTTCGATGTATTCAGTTATATGTGCCTTGCAGCTATTGTGGCCTGCTCTTTGTTAGACCTTTTAGCTTTGCGACAGCTATTTTGTGTACGTGCTTCGTTGTTTACCCCAAATTCTCTAAAGCTATGTATAAAACTAAAAATCTATACGAACCGATGGCCTGGTTTTTACGTCGAACTTTTTGCTGACGACACGGAATATTTTTGTGTAAATACCGCCACTTTTCGCAACAATACGTTCACATGGCCGAGTTTTTTTGTCATTGTTGTACACAAACACAATGCGACTTCAATGTTTGGACGCGTTGGAAACGATTGTTTTACGTATATCCGATTGGTCAGGGGCGGGTAACAATAAAAAGCGGTCGTGAAAAATCAAAAGTGCCCGCTGTGGCCGTCGTAAAGTATTTTCGGTGTTTCGAAACCTTCATGTTTTAGAAATGGGCCGTCAAAACAAATGGCGGGTGAAAAATACAAGGGAATATAAACAAAGGCTTGTTTGGTCGTAGGTTGTTCGGCGTGGGGTGGCAAGCGCCTCATTTCGACAGGCGGATAAGTGCGGCCGTAATCTGTGCCGGAGCTCGTGTAAATGCAAATTGTCCCATAAAGCCATCGCTCGCCCCGTCCCGCCCCGCCCTTCGCTCTTAATGAAGAGGAGCATCTCGGACGGAAGCCCACGTCCGTCATCTCCACAGCGGTTTACGTGGCCTGTAGATACATGACGAAATTAGATTCGCTCCGAAATTGGTTTGCAATTAGGCGCGAGATTCCAGGCTGACACGTTTTTGGGTTTGATTCCCTTTGAAGGAGGTAATTCGGTTAGCAGTAAAGCTGTAACAGATTAACCCTCACAAAACCTCTAACAAACCTTTTATAAATTCATTATACTTTTATTTAATATCCTTTCTACGCGTGTAAGGACGAAACAAAAGTTCGACGAGGAAAACCGCAAACTATTTGGTCAGAAAAATACAAATGAATAAACTTTGATTAAGTTCATCAACAGCGAAAGCTGCTGTTTTTATGGCAATGATAACATGAAGTTTATGAGTATTGTAGTTTCTGGCACTGCGAGAATAATAGTGTATTTATCTCGTCTTGTGCGATTTTTTTGGGGCAATGTGGATTTAGACTAGAGAAACAGACACGGTATCGACTGTAGGGTTAATTACCTATACTAGGACAGCAATAGCCTACGCCTATTATAAAATTGGTTTAGGTCATCTTTTATTTAAAGGAAAAATAGTTTCATACTCAATCTTCTACACCACTTTATAACATCGGTACATCCCTATGTTTAATTTTATTGCCACCTAGTTAAGTCTAGGGCTGTCCAAAACCATCCAATTTATGTTATACTAAATTAACAGTTCCATGCTGTTATTGGAAACCGTCGGTGACTGTACTCTGTAATCAGTTTCACTGACTTACTGCGGCGCGGCCTATTACCGGCCATTATCCTAACGATTACGTTTATTTTAATTACTCTGATTGGATCCGATAACGAACGATGTGAATCGGTTATGATTCTTCTATATTATTGTTTTTATTATTCTGTATGTTTGTGTGTTGAGGTATAAATGTGAAATAAGTTTTCTTTTACGAGTATTTTATGCACGCAAACGGCTTTTACTGCAAGTTATAATAACTTAACTTACTTGTTACCGTTCTGCATTTGATTTTCACAAATATCTACTCGTAAATATAACTGTAACTACAATTCTAACATAACCATATTTCCCAATATTCCTTACTTTAGACACTACACAAACACGTAACCGCCACCCGATTCAATAAAGCAACATTATGCCCACAAATTAATTCCTAACTACCGAGCACTTGCTCTGAATGGCCCTATTCTGATTATCAATAACGTTTTGAAGAGAACAAGTGAGCATTGCCTTAAGTACCAATGGGTGAAACAATACGTACTACCGGGACCTCGCGTTGAATTACAAATACGGGAACTTGACGTGAATTCGAATAGGGACGCGACTGAAACACCTATATATTATGTTTTACGTTATATACAACAGCTTGGCTGATGTCTTATAAAATAAATGGTCTGTTGAATTTTCCGAGCACGTAATTGCTTCGCTATCATGTTTACACCTAAACAAGTGTTCTAGGCGATAAGGATATCTTTTTACTTTTTTGCTGAAGTAGGTGTACGAAGTGTTAGTTTATTGCAAAAGCTTCGGTCGTCCCTTAGGAATTTTACTGCTATTTTGTGTCTAAAATATTGTAGCGTATTTTAGTTTCAGGGCTGTTGATTAGGCGCATGTTATTAAGCTATTATTTGAGGTATTTATCTATTTTTCATTATCATTAAGCACATAAATAAAGCGTAAGTTCTCATAGCAAAGTACTTAAACTCCTAAACTATTGCTTCCTACGTGAACAATAAAAGTGCAAATCTAATTGGACTTTCATTTTTTTGTTCAAAAATAATAAAAGGTACTTTTACTGTTTACCGTTTTAGCAAGCGATGAGTTCTTGTGGTATAACTGAACTGAACTATTTTCTTTTTTGTTTGCGGTTCTCTAAAAATTGTGTTAAAAAACTGGAAAATTGTTTCAAAGATGTAGTTTATTTTTAGCAGTAGTTTATTTGAAGAATATCAGCTCTTTTCCACAACTAGGTTGAAGCAGTAATACAAGTTTTATATCATACGTCTATCACCATACAGTTAATAGTCCCATAAAAATTAATACTTCAAATAGCCTGCACTTCACAAGTGCACATAATAATTAATAGCGGGCCATAATTAAACGCAAATTGACGGCCATATTGTATCAGTTACCATAAACATTTTGTTTTGACTTCACGCCGATTCGAGCCGTTAAACTATTTTTAACAATTACACAAAGAATTTGTAATAGTTTTTACTGCTGGTAATATAATATATAGAACTGAATCACAGAGAACGTGTCGAATTGTGTAATTGTTGTATTGGTTCGCTCGGAAAATAATTATGGAAGTTTGAAGACGTTATATTGATCGGCAGTGGAGCGCGACGGTGAGAACTTTTTGAATTTTGTTAATCTACATTTGATACTGGTCGGAACGGAACATGCTAGTGGCTTTTTTACCGCAAGAATGGGTTACTTTACCGTCTGTGAATATTTTGTTTAGGTGACGATATGCTGTGGGATTGTGGGATCTTCCGATCTTTTTGTTTTTATCAATAGTCTCAAGGAATCAATTTAAAAAGCTACGACCATTCATAGAGTGTAGAATTATACAGCTGTATTACTTAATTCCCCGTTTCTTTCATCGAGAAAGAATTTCTCTAGTAAAACATGAATACTTAAAGGAAACTACCGATTCGTTCCCTGCACTAAAGTTTTTAATTAACGGTATTTAAACATTCTTAGCTCTGAACACTTTGATTTAAAAATGAGGTCAATAAGTTTTATAGTACAGAATACTTTAAAAATTAATTAGTTTACTGAGTCTTTCATATTTCCTGTTCAATTAAAAGTTGCACTAAGTATTTTTTAGACAGGCTGACATTTTGTACAAAAAATTGCTTCGTGTTAAACGTTATATTTTATAGCGGGTTTTGGTTTTGTTTTCTATTTTCGGGTATCTTCACACGGTTCGAAAAACCGCGGTTTCACGGTCCATAAGCCCACGTCAATCTACATTTTTGAGTACGCAAGTTGGTCACAGCGATATTCGATACAGTGTATTGTGTAACACAGCATAGATATCCTCGGATAACGGACATTCTGCCACTGAGGTAGGCCATAACATTTCGTGGGAGACCGTTCAGAATCGCCTATACGCATGTAGTTTTGACGTATAATATCGTATCATGGGAACCAAGTTCCGATGTCACACATGAACCGAATCGAGTTTAAAACTTTTACTGCATATAGTCACGTAACCTTGTTAGACCGACAACAATAAAGTTAGAATTATATATAAATACAAACATAATCATGCTTGTTTATTAATGTTGTTAGCGCAGGTCGCGAGGTGACTCCCATTTAATGCTGCTTTAAAATTCTGATATCTTAATCTGATCATTAGTGTTCCTCCCCATACCTTGTGAATCCAGCGATATTTATCTAATGCATTCAAATAGGAATAATATTGTGGCCGATAATAATAAGATGTTTTGTATGGTCAACGACGATACTTCTCGGAATTCATTTCTGAACCATCGGATACGACACAGACTATTTAATTTATTCTGTTGAGACTTTCAAATTTTCAAAATAGTTGAAGAATTTAATCTTCCTACCGATTCTATGATATCTTATGATGATTCAACGCAGTTAACTTCAAAATTTTACTATGTAGTTTATGATTGTTATATGGGCCGTAATCTTAATTGCTACCATCGTTTCAAGATAATGTTTCTGACTCTTGAACCTGTGATTACCACTGAATATTTTAGACGAAACAAAAATATACGAACAATTAAATTAGCGGTTGTTTTAATAGCTAAGTCACGCATAAATCATTAAACTTGCGTAAAATATCGCAAAGATCTTACAGTACAAAGAAACATCCAATTTATAAAACGACTTCTTAAAACTCAATTCTTCACTTTCAAGCAAAAACAGATTTCGTTCGTTGGTTTCGTTCAATACTCCGTATCTACTAAAACCATATCTCATTTTTGACAGCCGGAGTAGATACCGGACGAAATATCGCGATCAAACCGTTGAATATTTTAATATCGAACTGAATTTCTTTGACGTTATTTTTGTTCGCACGTAACCATTTGTTACATTTCGCTCGTCTATCACAAGTAAATGGAGAGGAAGCACCTGTCACACAGTCCGCCTGTAAAACGGCCTATAGTCACTCAAGAACCGTAGGGCTGCCGTCTTCTAGTTCGTGAGTTATCACCGCTCATAGTAAAATATCATGTCCGCTCCAGTCGCAAGTTTTCAAACAGTCCCTGTTTTATGTTTCCTTGTTTTGTAAGTATCAGGTGTGGATTTATCCTGTGTTTTATAGTCTCAGTCTGTGGTATAAGAAATAGTAAACTAGAGGAAAGTAGGTGTTTTTGTACCTCTACTGGCAACGTTGAATAATAAGATGTTGTTCAAATTGGAAATGCGATTTGATGATTTGACGTATTTCTATTTTCAAAACCTTACACTACTTAAGTAACTCGTTCTTATCATCGTCTATAATTTTTAAGAATGTCATTTAGAATAAATTGTGGTAGCCCTAAGTAACGGTGTCTGTGCTTGCGCAGCCAATGTTTTTATAATCGCCACTTGCAGGACGCATGCGCGGCTCAGGAATTTAGATGTGTTGTTAGAATTTTTCATAGAAAATAGAAACAAGTTCACAGTACCGTGAAATATTAAGGCTACATTCCTATGCAAATATTTTTCTAAGAGATTCGAGATTATAAAGTCAAATATAGGACCGTAATATTGTAGTTAGATGTTATCTTTTCTATTAACATTTATTTATTAGGTCAAGCACGACGTCTCCCTATCGGTCCTCAAGTTGGACTAAGTATTATTGGGTCGTTCAATTTAGTTTGTGTAATATCTAGTACAAACTCGGGAATTGTATGAGATTGTCTATAATTTTCTATCGTAAAGAAGGTAATGAACAGTGCAAACTGTGCTTACGTACAAATATCTACATCTGTGCCTAGGTACTCTTTCAAGGAATAAACCGTAATAACTAAGTACAATAATAAATGCTGGGCTCTTCACAAATTCGAGTAAGCCGAGAACATTAATTTTATACTCGGAATATTCTAAAGGTAGCAAAAACTCAAATCTCAGTCGATTTCTGTGAAAATCTCGCTCAGATTTGCATGAAAAAGTCGTCAATGAAATCACAAGCCTTCTTTCCTTCAAAAGTTATTACTTAGAGAACCTTTGAAGTTGATTTTACGGCTGAATACTTGATCAAATTATAATGCATTCTGAGTTTTAAATTCTTCGACAGTTACTCAGGGTATTACAATGAGACATTGTTCTTTACGGCCTACGTGGAGGGCATTTTATGATAGCTATATACAATTTAAGTACAGACATATAATGTTGTATGAGCGACTCCTAATGACACTTACGCTGTTATAAATTACCTAATATTATCACACCTCCTTTCTTACCATTTGTGAATTGGTATGCGTCGTTATGGTCTCAGTATGTGACTCTGTCAACCAATTGAATGTGCAGTCATTTGTTGTAGGAGCTAAATGTAGCTGGAGCTATTCTCACGTTTTTATTGGAGGGAAGCAGTCATGATCTGTATTACAAATCTTGGTATGTTAACAGAATAATACACAAATTGAAATACGTAGAGTAGAGGCTGATGCAATAGCCACCATAACCTACGGGAAATGAAAACACATCGCAATTCCACTACTGTCACAAACACCATATGTTTTTTTTTCTAAGACCGCCGACAATCAAAGTGGGATGATACAGAAGTTTCGGTCTTATTGCATTCGCAATCAAAGCGTCCACACGGAAAATTGAATTAATCGAATCATCTGTCCTTTGAGTGTCACCGACCGTTTGCAGGCGCATTCATTAATAAATACCTAGCCTAGTCAGGGTGCGCCTCACTGGGTAGGTCGATTTCACACTTCTTTGAAGCAATTATAATGATGCATCTACACCTACACTACCTATTCCACGTTGAATAGTTAGAATTTTGCTCAAAAATAAACTAATCGATAAGTCATCCATCAAAGTGGGTTGGGTAAGTGAGGTGTATACTGTTTACATTATGTTTTCCTTGAATGTTTGTAAGTTTACAGATAAAGTTCATTACAACACTCAAGCTTCCACTGTGCGAGAGGGTTTAGTATAGAAGACAATTTTGAGTGACATGTTATAGTAGACGGTTAAGTGAAATTTATGTGTACTAGTCATTTAATCCAAGAATGCCGTCCTCGAGACATGCTCACTAAATCACCTCGTTCTCTTTATGCTGTTTCAAGTCAAGTGTCGTACGCTCCCTTCAAACTTTATGCATCGTAATAAACTGCTACAGTTCCAAGACGCGTCGAGTATAAAATTGAGCCAATATGTTTTTCACACTGATGTTCCGACGACACTAGAGTAAAACTTCAAAATTTATCGCTGCAAACCAAATGCGGAAACTTCAGTCAAAGCCGTAAAAATCTTACCGGTGCGGTGCGTCGGCTGCGCTTTTGCTCAAACCAACGGTTAGTTGGAAGTGAAATCCTCCCATTCATTCGTTCATTCATTCATAAAACGCATTACCGTCACCGCGCACCCTAACCCCGCCGTCTCGGTTGCAACGCGGAATACGTTAAAGGGGATCCTCAGTACACTGCAATACGGAATGGAAACGTGAACGCGGGATTTTGTTGCAAGTTACGCTTGCGGAGTCCCGGGTAAGCTTAGCTTCTGGGTGTGCATCGAGCTTTGTGCCCGCTCGGATGAGGCCGCCACGTTTTGTATTCGCCTTTAATAAAACTGTAGGAAAGAAATGAATATGTCAGTTAGCGAAAATTGGAAGATGATAAATATTTGGTGTATCTACATTAATATGTTTGTACGAAAATATTTTGTGTTTATTTTTATTACGTCAGAAAACAAGACGTGTTTTCTTTTTGATAACCATATTCATTTGAATTTTCAATCAGTTATTTGAGCAACAGATACCTACTACTAGTCCACTTTAAAATACTCTTGCACTACTCTGAGTACCTACTGCATTGTATAAAATAATAGAAAACCAATTTTTATTTAGAATCACAATAACAACATTTAACATCCTTTCTTGTAAACAAAGAACAACGGTTTTATCAACGATAACTGCTCCAGTTCCATTCTCCTTATTGGCAATCTGGCCGTACGAGCGCGGATTTTTATCTGTCGGGGATGCTTCCCACAGCCCCGATGAAGACAATATATGAGCCTGTCTAATTTATTTCATGGGCATTCCTTATTTACGGAGGAACACAGATTTTTCGATTCCAAGGGAGAGTAGATTTATTCGTCGGCTCATTTCCCTAAAACCCACTTCACTTAATAACCCTAAAAGTGGAGCCAGATATCTCACACGGATTCCGTGGGATTTTCGCTTGTGCTCGGGCGAGCGGTCGCGTTCCAATGGGCCACAGTGTCGATATCGTCTATCCGCCGTCTGAACGAGCTATTTCATTATTCAGCCTCACCGACTCCGTTAAAGATGGCTGCGATAGGATTGACTAATTTCGCAGTATGCTTTAGATGAGCGTCGCGTCGCGACTTCATTTAGGCCGAGACCGTTTTGCGGGCTTAGTAAGAGATCGTTCGATATCTCTCACTTAAGCACGTCATTTGCAACCGTCTATTCTAACCCGGAACGCTTAACCTTCTCTTCTATTTAAACCTTACCTTATAATGCAAACATTAACTTTTTAATTTTATTACGGAGTATATTTTCTCAAAGGAAAAGTTTTATTAACATTCAAACAATTCATGATTGTTGTTTTTTATTCCTGTCTACGAAAGTTGAAGTCGGGAGTTTCTAACCGTACACCGCGATCCGTAGTCTTGCGGCGAACACCGCGGAAATCCTGTACGTACAGATGCAAACTTCTATTCTTCAAAGCTCTCGGGAATAAGCAAGCTTTATTGCTACACAATATGAATGAAAGCAGTGAAAATACGCCGAGTTCAACGGAATTAAAAGCTTTATAAAACAACATTCAATTTTGGTAGTCTAGTTTACGAAACGAGTCACGATATATTCTTTTTTCCCAGCACGAATCAGTGTAGACACTTTTTTGAAATGGAGTTAAATGTAAACAAGTACCTACGCTTTTAATTTGCGCCGCCGTTGCTTGGCCTAAATTCATTGACTATTCATCCGTGGGCCGCATCCAATCGAGCCGGGGCACGCCTAATCCTCGCTCAGCAATGAAAGTCAAAGCAAAAGCAAGTTGGTGATCGCTAAAAGCCCTTTAGCGAGCCGTAGTCGGTGTCGAGGCGATAGCGAGGCTGCGGCGAATACGGCGAGGTGCCGAGTCGCATGTGGCGGCCGGCGCTATTACCGCCCCAAGTGGCAAGTTTTGTGCTCGGCTCATGGGCGATTCATCGGCACCTCTCGTTAGGGTGCACGCCTGAATACCGCCTTAGCACTCCTCATTATTGCGTTTATAAAGGCGTCCATACAGGAGCCTGATTCACTAAGACTCGCTCTGTTGGTGAAAGAGAAAATGGAATTGTGTAGACGTTTTGTTCGCTAAAGTTCCTTTTTTATTCTCAACCGTAAGCCGTCGTCGTCGCGAGGGCGCGTACCTATCTGAAGGAAAGATATTTTGTGGCAACATTCTGCATTGTGAACGTAACGACGACGTGACATTTTTTCTTTATTTAACGTTAGACATTAAAGTAATAGGAGGACATAAAATAGACTCGTCGTTTTCCACATAGGTGACTTTATTTTGTACTTTAATGAACTAGCTTACTTTTTATTCGTTCTGGTCCGAGCTGCGGTGGCTCTAGTTTTTATAGGACAGGAAATCCTAGTTAGGAGTCTGTTAGAAACTTGAACTACATAAAAATGTTGTGGCACATGTAGCGATGTGGGAATGTTTGCTAAAAAATGTATTTCCTGTGTTAGGGAAATTGTTCGAAAGAGCGTGTTACGGGTAATGTATTAATAAATCTGGTTATAATCGCGGTGAAGTAGCGTGGCTCTCTAACGGAGCTTTGATTGCAAAATCAATAGCGTCGGAGCGTGCAACTATCGGCAGGTGTGCTGCCAGTGATATTAAAATTTGTTAGCGAGCGCCGATTAGGGCGCGAACACCCTGCTAATCGGCGATGACCAGCATTTATCTGCTTTGAATCGATGGCCCTTTGATTAAATTGATTTGCAGCTTCGATTAGCGGCTCCCCACTTTGATTGGGGGTGAGGGTCAATTGGCTTTATTAATCATATTTATGAGCCGCTGACGTCATTTAGGTCCTACGTTATATACTATCCAGTGTTATTAAAGCCTGCCACTAATTTTGTTTATAGTAACAATTTAAAGTACGTTGACAATAAATCGTCGGCACCTCTCCATAAGTTGAAAACATTTCGATAAGCATGTGCAACCAACAATGGTGTGAAAGCACCATAAAGTTGATAAAGAGCGGTGTTAATGGTGTTTATTATTGCATGTGCTGGATAAGTTCAGGGATAACGTTTTGTACTCAGGTTGTTTTTTGTTAATGTACCATTTACTATGACATTTAAAGCCTTTGAAGGTATGTGTTTAAAGTAGTAGTCGGTAGTATTATTATCTTTCCTATAATTAGAACCTTAGTGTTTCTCATTCATCTTAATCAATTTTGACGAATAGTTTTGTTTAGTTAGAGCCTTATTTATAAATGTCTTTCACTACACCTGTATTTCTGTCTATCCCAGGTGCTTACAGGTAGTAAGAAGATTGTTAATACGAGTACCCTAGACAGGAGTGCACCAAAGCGTGCTAACTTAGACACTTCCCAGTCAAGGACGTTTGAATTCCGGAGATCAAATTAAAAGTTTCTTTCAACAATCCAACACTTTTACGTGCAATTGCGAGATTTTTATTTAAATAGCCATTAATGAGAATATATTTGGAAACTTTTTTGTTTACTTACAAGTTCATTTAATTAACAGTCATGGCTTTGTTTGCCTCTAAATTATGTTAGGTTTTCTACTTAAGCTTTAAGTTTAAAAGCCATTGGTTAAATACTACAATAGTATTTTTGGATTTTTTTTCTCTGTAATTTAAACTGGCTACACAGTCGTGTGAACAATGTATGTGGGATTGTAGGCGTAGGCATTCATTCTAATAGAACTCATTGTGAGAAGTAAATGTACGCTCGCTGCGCGCCGCTCCGCTTAGATTCGCCCGCTGCGAGTAACTACCACGCTGCATTCTCCTCAGCCGGCCAAGTTTTCTCATTATGGCCGCTAGCACCACCCGCCACTCACACCATTACTTACTACCGTCAAACAAGACACGTACGCACTCGTCCCGAATGAACAAAACATATTTAATTTTTACTAAAAAGAAACTCCCAAAATCTATTCAGTTTCTATTTCAATATGTTCGTCTCCAAAGTTTTCGGCTTAACTCTGAGAGACTATTTTAAAAACGGCAGAGCACGACTTAAGCAACTCATAAATGTGGAGAGGGCTAAGATATTTTCCTGGGGAGGGCGAGAGGAGCGGTTAGCCGACTTTTACACTGGTTTTATTGTCCCAGCCCCTCGTAAAGCGTCCTTTGTGTTAGTAACGTCTCAAGTTGTATTAACACCGTGATAACTTTAGTGGGGACCGTTTGGTTCGACGAGTCCGATTGGCTCGTCTACGCAATTAGGCCTAAAGGACGACAGCCCGAGGTAAACGGATAGTTTTGATAATAATTTAAATGGTGCCGATGACGTTTAGTCCTATTAATGCTCAGGGGAGATTTGAAACCCTTGATATTGAATTTCGTAAGCGAAACTGTATAATATATTACGGGCATCCCTTAGCGTCGCGGCCTAAACGGTGTTTAGATGTTATGGTGTAATTAGGAAGGTCGCCAGTTTTGGCGGGTCGAGCACCCGAAACCGCTTTACAAAAGCGGTTGCCGGGTTAATATTCTCTAAATGTGAAACTAATACTAAACACGCGTTATGGAATTGGGACAGGAAACGACAAAGTACAATGCATATTAACTTAAAATAATGAGTTCATTAAAACGTGGCGACACACGAACAGTAAAGCTAGCGATAATAAGCGCTGATACGTGACGGACATTAACAAACCACGGCTCAGCGCTTCTCAGGAAAATGCCTATTCGAACAACTTCTTCAAAGCAATACAAGTCACTGTTTAAAAAGAAAATGAACTTTACTTAAAATCCGCATTTGCAGCCAGTCGAAACGAAGGAAACTTTCTTACAATTATTAAAATCCGCATCTAAATGTTTATAACACTCAAACTTTTCAATAAGGAAATATTTAATTTCCATTTCAAGAGCTTCGACGGAACGAAAACAAAACAAAAACTTGAAAACATACTCGATTTATAAAAGGAAAACGGGGATCGAGTCGTTGTTCATATTGTTTTTGGAGGGGGGCGCTGATTTCTGCGACGAGAATTTTCCAACGAATTTAGCGGTTTCAATCGATGACGTCTGTAATGGAAAAGTTCAATAGGCAACAACAAAGACCGATATAAGTTAACGAAGCTCACGAAAGTTAAATTCACGATGGTAGCGCACTCTGTCGGACAGGAAATTAAAAGACAAAAGAGTGGCGGCTAGGGCAGTTTAGATTCGGAAATGGAGGGCGTGCCCTTACCCTTTGCATTTTTTCATCGGCGCTAAACCGCAACCACCTTCATATTAATATTAAAAATCGCGTTTGTAACGCGTATACGCAAAATATTTAATTTCACTAGCTACTTATGTTAAAATCTGTCTACAACATTGACTAAAAGTTATGAACTTTACTAAAAATGCAAAATAATATCAATAAATCTTACGTAAAACTCCAAAATATATAAGTCCAGACTCCAGAGCCTCATTGTAGCGAAAAGTAATCATCCTCACGACGCAAGTCTCAAAATGATTAAACATGCAATCTTTCACGTTGACGCGATGCCGAATACATTTGGAATGTAACAGAATTAATCCTTCCTAATACGGGATCCTCAATGTATCAAGGACTACGTATGGTTTCTGTAATTCAGGCGGGCCGGTGTAATCTATTCGCGTCGAGCGATATCGAGTTTCGGGGGGAAGGTAGGTGCCGTTTTCTCGCATCTTTATATGGACTCGCTTGTACTACCTATCGGATGGAACAATGTGGTTCGAGACGCCGGATTCCTCTGAGATGCTGGCTGTTTATCCTCCCCTTTGTGTGGATCTGAATATGTTTGGTTTGCAAAGTGTCGTCCACAATGATAGCATCCAATGCATTCAAACTGCAAATGGATTGCATGTTGTAGCTGGCTACGAGTTTGCTTTGGGAGTTAAAATATTCAGAAGATTACAAAAAGTTGGTGTGATTTTCATGTTAATTACACAAAATGGATGTTAATCGCGATACAGCCGATGATGACAAGCCGAAAGTTCAACACTCACAACTTTGTTTCCTAATTCAATTTGCATTTGGAATCGAAAACTTTCCGTGACACTGTTTTGCATTATTAATACTTCAGCATGGCGTGATCTCCCGAGAGGCGCACTAGAAACCATAAATTGAATTCCAACCTTCGCAATTAGTTATTCCCGCGCGTGAAAACTTTCTAGATCGTTCGCCTTCGTTAACAGATGTTACGGTGCTATTCATTATACATTCCGTCGAATTGTAAAGCCGAACATTTAATTTAAAGTACCTACCGAAAGCTCCTTTGTTAAATCGCCGAGCATTTTGGGCGGTATTGTTGAGGAAGCGCTGGAGCGGCGGAGGATTAGCGGCAGAGTGCTGCCCGCTAGTTTCCCGTTTACTGAGAACATTCGTCTTGCGGGGAAATGCGGGACGATAAATAAAGGTGCGCAATATGGGTTGCGAGCTCGCCGGGTGTGCGCTAGTGGGCGCGCGCCGTGAAACGCATTAACCCTGCGGCACGTGCCGCCGCGCGGCGCTGCTCGCCACCCGCCGACAAATGACAAGTCGTTCTCATAATGCTATATTGAATAACAAATCAACTACGTAAACAGCGTTTGTGCAATATGCTACTAAACAGCATTCTATCTACGACGGACGGATGGCTACGATGCCGTGGTAGGATAATAAAAAAGTTTTTGTGGCGAGCCTACAATTCTGCCGGCGCGGCACGTCTCTTATCGGCCTAATTTGGATCAAACAATTCCACTCCCCCATACAAATTGCGGAGAAGCACATTTGTTATCTGCAGTTTTCGGGAGAAATTATATTAAGATTTTGTGTTATGATAATGTATATTTTTACTCCTCGGTTGAGGGCAATGCATCCTAAGGGAGCTAATTTTATGATAACAATAAATTACACGAAAAATAAACTTGATACCATCTATGGCAACGAGATTTTTCCTTATTTTGTGGACATAATTAATTAGGTATGTTTACTACTGTTATGTGTAACGACAATAACAATGTTACTTAGTATATAATGTAGCAATCATATTACAAATAGTAGTAATATGATAATACACCTATTATTATCAACACTTGACATTTTATTATACCAATGATAGTAGATTTTACAACATTTTATTTTCTTGTTACAGATCTCCTGTGGCGTATACATGAGATGTTATGGGCTCCTGCGTAGCGAAGTGGCGCTGGTGGGTGGTAGTGGTGGCATGGGCGTGGGGCGCCACAGCTCGCACGCTATGCCCTGCGCGCTGCGCCTGCGACGACGCGCTGCGCGCCGCCTCCTGCGCCAACGCCAGCCTAGAGATTGTACCCATACAACTGAACCCAGAAGCCACACACATCAACCTAACACACAATGCTATCGACAACCTTCTCTACACTTTTGGCTTCTACACGCAGCTTACTGTCCTCGACATTTCCTACAACAGAATTGTAGACTTAGGTAGTAGAAACTTCGAAAACAACATGGAAATGACTCATCTTAATTTGAGCCATAATTTTCTAAAACGCTTAGATAAGGACACATTTATTGGACTGAAAAGTCTTGTCGACTTAAACCTAGCAAACAATGAAATAACAAACATTCATGTGCAGACATTTAAAGACTTAACTGCACTAGAGAGGTTAGATTTGTCTAACAATAAACTAGTGAAGTTTGAGCCGGATACTTTCAAGCCTTTGATGTCACTGAAGATTATATCACTCAAAAACAATTCTATATTAGACATTCCGTCTAATAATCTTGCATTCATATTGCATCTAGAAGTTCTAGACTTATCAGAGAACTTGATAGAACAAGTACCAAAGCATGGTATACCATATTTGCAGGAATTGAAACATTTAGACATGAACAACAATTTAATTGAAAGTGTGGATCAGTTAGGATTCCATAACTTACCGTCGCTGCGGCACCTGGATCTGAGTGATAACAACATGACATCAATCCCGACATCGGCCCTGTCTAAACTATCAAACTTGTCCCATTTGTACCTAAGTGGAAACTTTTTTCAAAATGTTACGGCGCTATCGTTCCAAAGTCTCTTCCATTTAAAACATTTACACTTGAGTAGACTTTATGAATTGGAGAGAATTGACTCAAGAGCTTTTGTGGACAATATAAACTTGCAAAAAATATGGATGAACGAGAATGTCAAAGTTGGTGAGGTCCCGCCCAGATTATTTCATGGCAACCCGAAGCTGACTCACATTTATATGAAAAATAACGCATTGGTGGCTCTTGAAGCGTCACATTTCCCAATAGACAGACTGCAAGAACTTGAAATTGCTGGGAATCCCTTCGCATGCAATTGTTCTTTGCTGTGGTTGTGGAAACTTGGACGAGAGAGTGAAATCAGTAGCAGGAAGTCTGGGAACTCAAGTTCCATTCTTAAAATAGACTATGAGGATGTGAAGTGTGCTGCTCCAGCACATTTAAAGGGTGTCCTCTTTGTACAGATTCCGGAGTCGGAATTTGGGTGCTCGAGTGGATGGGTGATAGTAGCGGTAGTAGTGCTTACTGTGAGTATCGTTATAAGCGTGGTTGGTGGTGTTTTGTACTTCATGGGACCCTTGAAGAAGTGTAAAGGGGATAAGTCAAAACAAGTCATGACGAGTGTCATGATGAATGGTGATGTGTCAAAATTAGGCAATGGATTAGGTTACTCAACGAGAAGTAGGGAGCAGGACGCCAAAAGAGACGTTGACCGATATCTAATGATTGGGTCCTCAGTGAGTAATAACTTTCATTCGCTGAATCCTCCGTGGCATAGTGTGGACAAGAATCCTTACTACCAGGAGGACAGTGAGGAGCACATCTACCAGCAGTTTGCCTATGAGACGATTCCTCATCACAGAACGCCCGAGAAACCACACATAGTGTACGTCTAACATAAGTTGTGCGCAAAGGACAATATCGCGGGTATATTTTCTTTGCTAAGTTATACGAACGAAGTTGTGTACTGTCGTCAAAATGACGAGGAACATTGAATTTGCAATAATGTATATAGTGATATGAATAAAATGTAATATGTGATAGCTTTGTATATAGACGTGTAAATATATTACTCAGTGCAGATAAAGACATTACTTTATAGACATTTTCGATTTTGTACTTACTTACTTATTTAGTCATGTTTATACCTAATATTGATTCACCTGTATGTAGTGTGAACGTTTATTTGTTTTATTTACTAGTTCCTCAGATATATGGGTACTCGATTACTTTAAGTGCTTTGTAAAATTCTTTAAGATGTTCAATAAAAAATGAATATTATATTCATGTGTAATATTAAAGTATACATTATATATTTTCAGAATTGAAAACACCAATACTTAATGAAAACTTTGTACAAATATGAGCAATATAGAATAATTTGAAATGTTATGTCGTTAATTTAATTCGATACATTGTTATAGCATACTTATTATTAGTTGTACTTAGAGATGAATCTTTTTAACAGTAAATGCTAAGAACATTAATTACCTATCTACATAAATAAATAGATTATACAATAAACCAGTTGCTCTGATGATGAGGGGTACAAAATACAGTTTAATTGGCTTTACATAATGATTTCAATGAAAAATTATTTTAATAACATTCTGTTGATAGATATTCTCAAATTAATATTTTTGTACTTAGTGAATACGTGAATACGTGTTGGTTCTGAAAGTTTTTGGTTTCATGTTTGATAGGTTTCGATGCAGTTTCTGCATACAAACTAGAAAATATTGAGATGACTTTAAAATCGACAAATCTGTGACTGTTTTGTTATTTTCTCGACATACTTCAACATTGACAAGTAATGATAACCATGAGGATTTTAACGGCCGTTCCCAATATTCTATCTATCCCTTGTTTTGCCCTACTGGAGATAGAAAAATCTATCTATCTTTAAATTTGCCGTCTCAATAAACTTACTGGCGATAGGCAAACTAATCTATGGTTGTCATTACCTGTGGGAGGACGGATAGGTTATCTACAGATTGCTTTTACTATGAAATTGACAGTTCACGCGTCCCAATAATAACAAAGGTGCTATCTGTCAGTAACTTTGGTTATCCCTAGTAGGCTGTAGCTCTATCGCAGGATTTTGATGGATAGGAGTATAGTTATCAGTGAAGATCAGTAACATATCTTTTCTATTTCTTAAAAATACATATAGGAGTATAGTTATATACATCAGATTTAAACAAAAAATCATGTCGGTCTCCAGTTCAAGTAGTAGTTCAAGTGCTATTGATATTTTGGAACAAATAAGGAACTGGGGATCTGACGAGGATGATGTGCTCACCACACCACAACACGATCATATCAAGGGCGTGTTAATTACATGTACAGATATGACGATTACGAGTTTGTGTATAGATTTAGGCTAAGAAGACTAAATTTGAGAAATTTATAATTGTATCAATATAGATAGGTCAGTTATTCTTACCTACATATTTATTTTAATTATTATGTGTTGTTATAAACTGTTTTAATTTATTTAAATACATGAATTATTATTGGGTTGTTTCTTCTTCTCCAGTATATCTAGCTAGAGTTTCCGTTTCTTTAATGCATGTATTTCATCGTCGTGTTTTATTTTTGACTTGGAAGTAATATTCTGCGATTGCCTGATTTCAATCTAATTGACTCATTTCATCTGCATCAGCTCGTCTTTTCTGTTTTCCTAGAAAAATATTATTCAGTGTATTATTCCATTTTGGTCCTCACTACAACCACCATATAAAGGTTTTGTAACCAAACAGTATTGAAAAGTAATTAGTCATAACCAATACCAAACCCCAAAAATGAAATACACAAGAAACTATCTGTGATACCTAATCCTCCAAGTCGCATCTTTGAGCTGATTATTGCTTGCATTTGTGGCTTTGCTGAACATCAATGGATTTGCCTCCACCAATTGTACCAGCTGCATTACTTCTTCTTTCGTCAATAGCATATTCTTTTGCTGCAATGAGTGCATCAAACACGAGTTATTAGTCACATGTATGTTCATGTAATCAAGAACTTTAAAACTTCAATAGCTTCAATCTAAAGCTAGAAAAGCACAAACTGTAATACTTACTGAGGCCATTTTTATAACAAACAATTCTTTGTTATATTATCACAATTTATTGTAAACAAAATCAACAAACAACAATGTCAAATGTCAATGTTTTAACAAATACGTTCCGTTACAAGTCGCGCACTATTCCAGTCGCAAACATGAAGTTTTCGTTATATTAAACTTAAAAAATATTGTTTAATATAAAATTAGTGCAAAATATAAGGTTTCGTTAATTAATTCAAAATGTTTGTGATATAAACATGACAAAATGCTTTAAAAACATTATTGTAACTTAGTGGCACTCTGTGGAGCTCTGCATACAATGAAACACACGGGAGGGCTCAGATAGGCACCCTATCTACTGATATCTAGAGATAGCAAAGACACATTTTAGTTATTGGGACGACATCGAAAGATAGATAGATTTTAACTGACTATCGAGGATAGCTATCTATCTTTACCTATGGATTGAATATTGGGAACGGCCGTAAATGTGATGCGTCGACTGTTTTCTGAATTTCTGTAATATTGAGGCTTTGACTTAAATTTTTTGACAAGTGTTAGCCATTTTTTTTGACAATTACCTTTGTTGTATCAACAGACAGGAAAAAATGTCATTTGATTCACTAATAAAGTTTGTCCGAAGTATGTTGAGCAAAAAATAAAACTAGAGATTATTTCTATTGACTATACGCCTAAGGAAAATACATACAATATTAGTATGGAAAAATAATTTTCATTCTGTTAATTGTGAGTATACTATTTGTTTATAAGTTATTGTAAAATTCCTTGATTGTGTACATTGTTTTTTATAAAAATCCTTGTTTATATTGTTAAGCAGAAAGCGCACTAGGTGGCAGAATTATTGACCATTGGTTGTGTATTAAAAATGTTATCAAAATGTCAAATATAAACGGCTGACTAGTGCGTTGTGCCTTATACCTTAAATATACTACAAATTTCAGATTGTGTTCTGTTGAAAAATCTAAATTATTTAAAATGAAAAAGTTTAAAACACAAGCTGAAATCGCCAGTATTTTAAGGGCTTAAAACCCAGATTACTTCACAAAGGAGAGATGTGACTGTTCGTACCAAAAACTTTTAGATCCAACAATTTAAATTGTTCTAGCTGAAGTAATCACTGCAATTATAATAATTTTTATACAATACATACATACATATAAAAATATATCTAAGACGAATTTCATAAAGATATATCCGCTTCATAACCAAACCTATTCAGTCGGTACCTACAGTAACGATAGTTTAAGGCTATTTATACATACTACTTAAAGAAAAACCTTTTGTTATGAAACTTATTTAAATATATAATGCATTAAAACAAACGACAAATAAACAATTAAAAATAATAATTGCATTTTAATTGAAGTAAGCACTCAGATCGCTCATTCCAATTAATTGTTGTGAGCCAAATCATAATTGGAGTGAGAAATAAAATTTCAACATGTACAGTGGGGGACAGAGCTGCCTGATCATTTTAAAATTGTAATGCCTGATTCCGGCAACAACAAGCCACACCTCAGAATTGTCTCATCTTATAGAAAACCGATAACGTCGCAGCTTAGTGATGCAACTGGTATAATCCCTTAGGCAGTGGTGCGTTTGATGTTATTTGGCTACTTGCACTGATGCCAGTCCCGTCCATTATCCAGCTTCATTCGTCAATTCAAGATCATGTAACGGATTTCATCAGGTGCATGCAAATATTAACTTAGTGGTGGTCAGGTGGATGTGCCCCCGATTGTACATAGTTGTGTGGATAGCTACATGTCTGCTGACCCACTCGTATTACATCCAATTATGAGCAAAGTCCTTATGGTATTATTAATAAGGATCATAATTTTGATTCATTTTGCAAGAGACTTATTATAATGATGAGAAAATTTAAGTTTAATCTGACATAGAAGACAGTTTGTATATTTGAAATGGAATTAAAATCACATCAACTTGTTGATACACAGTCCTTTGTCATTTGGTTTAGTTACCGGATTTACTTATATTTCATCAGTTATGTTATTGGTCCTATTATATTACCTGGAAAATAAATAAAGAAATATTAATAAAATCACAAAGATGGTCTCAAATACAAGTCCTGTAGGCGGCCGAACAAGAGCATTATATATCACCCATCTCAATATTCTTATGAAAATCAGAACATTATGTTCTAAATCAATTAGGTAAATCTCGGTTTATGTATAGAAAAGAGGATTTCCAGGAATAAATCGAGTAAAACTAATAAGTAGGCTTAATGGAATCTACATTGGTATGTGAATAAGATCTAACATTATGAAGGAGCAGACAGAGGTATTATTTTTTATTAAGGGGGAATATCATTGAGGACTTCTCCCGCCTGAGTGAGGCGAAAGGGAGTGTCAGACTCTTACTGACTAAAAACCACCCCGTTCCTTCTCCTGCACTGCGAGCTGGAGCCCCGGTAACCCGTTAGGTTCTCAGCGACAAGACAGAGGTATAGAACTAAAATTATGTAACACCATGTGATTGGGAAGGGACCACGCATCAAGCATAATTCTAGGCCCCATGCTGTAACAAAGAAATATCGATATCCTGATGAAAAATTGTATAGTAGGTACTTTACCCGAATAGGAATTTGAACTTGTATTTAGATGTATTTTGTCATTTTATAAACTATATTAATTAGATACTCTTAGGTTTTCAACTTATAGCACCGACTACGCTCTCACTGGATCACCTAAAGGTTGGCTAGTAAGAATGCCCACGGCATTAAGCCCGCCTATGTACTCTTGTTGCATAAAGTTAAATAAATAAAAAAAAAAACTGAAAGCTTTTACCCAGTAATCACACTTACGACTACCACCACATTACCAACACGCCAATATAACGGAATTATTCATAAAAATAATAATAACTAAATTACTAAAAGCAGGAATATAGAATGAACCCAATATGAAATATCCAGTAAAGCTGAAAAAAGGATCTACCTAATTATTCTCAACGGAATCAAGATGATTCGAGGGTACTTGGGAAGCTTGCAAATTGACTGGGACATGAAAGTGCTCTCAAATTAGAGGGAGACAGTACCAACGTATTATCGTAGCGGTTAATGACCTTAGTAAAACAGTGTCCATTTGTAGTTTTATTATTATGCATAATATTATTAAACCCTAAAGGGTGTTTCAGAGATATGCAATGTATGTATGTACATAGTAAATTTAATTTATCAACATTACATTACATTACATAACATCATGCCTTTTATATCCGAAGGGGTGTTTTTTTGTATTCTTTTATATCCGGTGGGGCTGTACAATGTAACATCCACTTTTCACTATTTATGTTATGAGTGCCATGTAATAGGGGGTGAGCCTATTGCCATATACCGGGATACCACAATTCCAGACGCCGCGCTATATCGAGATTTTTTTGAAAAAAACCCAGTAATTCTTTGCCTGACCCGGGATTCGAACCCGAGACCCTTTGCCCGGTAGTCACACTTGCGAACACTTGGCTAAGTCAGGCAGAATTTATCAATAATTACCTATCTCAAAATACTCATGTCAAGTTATCCCACATCTGCTTCATCTTGCACTTCTGCTCTGAGTACACTTACCTAAATTGCAAAATGATAAACATATTAAAAATATTAAAACTTCAGTCAAAAAAATAATTAATCTAATAAATTATCCTATACCTGTTCTTTAACAAATCAAAGGGCTAGAATTTGTTAATACAAATGACCTCATATGGCCAGACTAAGGACAGTCTAGCCATATGATACCCTCACTGCCAACGATAATACGAGTAGTGGTATAATATTAGTAGACATTATTATATTTAATTAAGTTCATCATTAAACTAGACCGATATATAAATAGGGAAAATAGCGAATCATTATTCACAGTAATTAGGTACACCAAAATGAGGAACGAAGTATCGGTCTAATTATATTACTGGTATGATTAATTGTAATGCAATTCTCTCCTATTTTGTATTCCGCATTTACCTATCAGCATTATTTACACAAAAGCCACTACATTTATCACCAAAACATTGGGAATAAAGTAGTGCATTAACAGATATATAACTATCTAAATACTCCAATTTTATACCAGTATTAATTAGGCGATTTAAATACGTAAATAAAAGCTAATTTATGTACACTGATACCGTAAAACATCGGATATAAAACTCTTACTAAAAGCAAATACGGGAATCATAAAATTTATCGAAAGTTCCAGAGTAAAAAGTTTTGAAAAAGAAGTTGAAAACGACTTGTTTCTTTGATTAAGTCGATAAGTACGGCTGGAAAGAATTAAAAGTAAGTTTAAACGGTCATTCTTTTAGTGTAAAGTTGGTCGTAATATAAATTCTAATTGACATGCAGAATTTTCATCCCTAGTCTGCTTTTTATAAACACGAATTATATTCTGGAAAAATCCTTAAGAAAAAATGCTCTTTCTTTTACGATATTGGAGCAAAGCTTGCCTTTAGGGGAGAAAATTCACAGTCCGGTGAAGTAATAAAAGTCATGTCTATCCATCCTTTGAGGGCCCGAAGGGTTAGGTAATATAAGTACACCTTTTCAAAGTAAACAATTTTACTACTAAGTAATGTTCAGTGGGTATAGTAAAATATATTGCAAATTGCAAACTACTTTTTTATTAGTGGCTGCAAGCGTAACTGGTGCATTTTATAGGGGGTTACTCTCCTTTTCCCAGTTGTGTTATAAATTTATTCCTTGATAAATGAGAGTGAACTATCCATCATAGATCGTATAGAAATCTATGCCTCATGCTACTACTGATAATGACGATCAAAGGATACAACTACTTTGTTAGACATGGCAAATTAAAAACTTAGTATTAGACCACGTAAGCAAAAACATTATGGTAATCTAATACGTACAATTACGTACGTACATACATACGTACACCTATAACAGTTAAGTTATAACTAAATTAAAGTACTCTCGTTTTCAAAATATTAACTGTCAGTTGAAAATAAATCTTAATTAAACATTCACAAGTTTGGGAGAGCTATGAATGGGCCGGCTCGACCGGAGTGATACCACGGCCTCACAGAAGACCGACGTGAAACAACGTTGTGTTGTGTTTCATCGTGTGAGTGAGGTTATAGGATGCCCAATTACCCCCCTTCCCCAATCCCTGAATCTCCAACAATCCTCAAATTGCTAATCCCAAAAGGTCGGTAACGCAATTGTAATCAGGCGATCCGTCAGCTCGTTTACCGGCTTATCCCATAAAAAAATCACAATTTTACGTCTAAAATGAATAACTAGTAAATGTGTGGTTGCTAATGAATTTCGGTTCATTCGCAACAAGTTGATTATAATAAAGTCGTTTCACCCGGTCACTTTCGGCAGATGACAGTCATTTGACTGCTAACAAGGGGTGCGGGAAAAATGCCACCGGACGCCTTTTTATCATGCACAATTACCTATCAGTTCGACGTTAAACGACTGAATGTGTGGAATTTTCATGTAAATTGCCGGGAAATGCCTACACTTTATGATAAATAAATGCGTGAATGGCAAATACCGTATGGTTTTGTTCTTTGTTTCTTTTCGAAAGCGTATTTTAAACGCTTTTAGGATTTGTTTTATTCTAGAAATAGAATTGTGAATTTATAACCTCCCCATTTACCTACGTTCGTGATAAAAGTTTTTATCTTTTCGGGAAAATGGGGAGACTGAATATAACAAAAACGTTGTTATTTTTTACGTAGGCAGGCTACAAGTTGTATAAACGTTCTTTAGTTTAATTAAAAATAGAAACTATTATTTTAATTAAAATTTGACAAAGAGGATAGTTGTAATTACAAGGAGAGTGAAACTAAAGACCTTAGTAACAGCGTAGGTACAATAAAGGTCCACGTACTCACACCCAAGTAAACATTAAAGCAAGGAACGAGCGGGCTAAGCTGGTTCATCCAGGCTAGTGTGGGTACTACACACCAGGGACCCGTTACCCTGTGTTACCTCCACAGATCTATAATGGAGATAAATGAATGTCAAAGCACTCAAATTGCCGCCCAGTCGCCCTCAAAAGTAAAATAGCTCGGGTTGCGCTCATAATGGAGGAAGCGTGTAGGACATTTGTATCTCAATTAGTCTACATTTAAATTTACCCTTATTTCAAAACGACGTCACGGAAAAGTGCACATTTTTGGCGCCCAGTAATTAGTTTAAACTCAAATATGACAGTACTAATTGATGCCAGGTGTGTATTGTATAGATATGCTCTTTAGAATGTGGTTTGTGTTTTGGAGTCCAGGTCAGACCTATTTGTTGATGTGACGGGAATAGACCTAGATGAGAAAACGTACTGATTTAGAACACAACAAACTGCCTGTGATACGATAATTCTTTTATAAACTACGTGTAAAAACATCGACTTCAAATCCCTCATTTTTCGATAGATTCGATTATTTATATACTAGAACCTTAAGGTGCTCCTACTCAGCAGTCATATAACGTTAGAGATTGACTTAATGTTTGTTTATTAACATATTATAACCAAAATTTTAGTAGTAATTTGACATGTTGTAGAGTATAAATGTTATCGTGTTATACAATATGACCAAACGTTATATAACAGTGTGTTGGAGCACCTTTAAGTGTACAAACACTTTTCTGAAAACCTCATCAAAATCGGTTCAGCCAATCGTGAGATAATCGCGAGGTCCAACCGAGAACCTTCTTTTTTGAAGTCGTTTAAAAGTATTAACGATTACCAATCTTAAAACTAAAATACAGAGCTGCTAAACTGAACTTAATTCCTAAAAACCTAGCAAATAAAATCTTCCCATACGTAGATATAATAAAAGTGAAACAGTTAAAATATGATCTCACCACTTTTAGGCATTAAAAATAAATTTTAACCCCAAAACGAAACCATTTATAATAATTAAAGCTAAATTGACAGCAACATGGCGTATGTTCCCGAGGGGTCTCATATTACCCTTTTGGATGAAACTCTAAAAAAACTACATTTCATTTAGAGTCTGTGTAGTGCAAAATTTTATTTTAATATGGAGAATTTTTAGAACAATGCTAACGTGGGCTAATTAGCAGACGTTTAACTTAGGCTCGACAAGTTGACACCTGCTCTTTAGGGAATATAATACTAAAACGGGACTAACCTAATTTTATTTAAGTACTATGCTTGGATCTAAAAATTTTGCCAAATACCTACATATATATTTGTTGAGTAATTTTTAAATAAACGAACTGCGATTACTAAATAAACCGACTAGTTGATTAGAATATTTTTTCGTTTACGTATATGAAAGTTAACATAACATACATAACATAACATCACGCCTTTTATCTCCGAAGGCGTAGGCAGAGGTGCACATTATGCCACTGTACAATGTAACACCCACTTTTCACTATTTATGTTATGAGTCCCATGTAATAGGGGTGAGCCTATTGCTATATACCGGGCACAATTCCAGTATATGAAAGTTTTAAATTAAAAATAATATTATCACAATATTATTGTAGGTCACATTGTATTTGATGTCTTTAATGACTTATTAAACTAGTCTTCGTGACATTATAGTTTTTACAAAACAATAACTTATAACATAGACATTTTTTAATATATTTCGGTTTACTCACATAACTATGTCGCGGAATGCTGCTCATGAATATGAGCCTCTAGCATGGCTTGAAACTAGTCGAGTTCTTCGTCAAACAGTTACGTGAGTAAGTCGAAAACATATTTATTAATTTAGTATATGTCACGAAACTTAGGTTCTTCAGATCTTGTTAACAATTAAAATGATATATTAAATGCTTTCGTGACAAGGAAAGAAGTGATAAAATACTTAGACATATAATGTAAGCTGAGTGTCAAGGTATAAAATGGATTACTGTCGCTAAGCTCAGCGTTTTCATGGAAAATTGCCAGATTTTTCTTAAATGGATTTGCTTTCGATCATCATCGAGTACTTGAATTCCGACGACCGTGATGAAGCGATTTTTCCCTGCTATTAGATGTTTAACTATTTTGTAAGACGACATTTAATTTTCTTAGTTGATATAAGACGAGTAAACTTTTAAATGATTGTAAATATTTATTATCACCTGAACCTAAGTATTTTGGAGTTAATCATCAAGTGATGATGAGTTCTTCAGGTCTTCAGGTCCATTTTTGATTTCTGGCTGAATTTCTGATAACAATTCAGAAATATACTGCACATAATAACCAAATGTAAAATATTACAATTTATAACCTCAACCTCAATGATTTAAGTTTATTTTTGGAACACCAAATTAAAAAAAATTAAACATTTTTAACGAAAACTACGTTATGAATACCTTTCGGAATTTACACGAGATTAAACGTAAATTCGAGAAATTCTATACTTAAAATCCAACGTGTTTGCGGTACACTGCGGCGTGGATAGTAATTAAGAGATTGTGTGTCCGTGTTCGCGTCGCCGTCGTGTCGTATCGCGTCCGTCTAGTAGGTACACGTCAAGCTATGCTAAACCAGTATAAACTGACCTTTAAGCCCGCAGAAAGATTACACAAAGAGAGATCATGATAAACTGGATTTGTCCAGTTTGATGTGTAGCGGTCGGTACCTACATCGTGTCACGTGCGAAATTTGACTGCGTTCCACCAGATGCAGCCGTTGATTAGAATTAGGAATTATTTCAAGCTTAGTTTAAATTACAGGTGAAGAACTGGTATGCTGTTTGTTTTTATAAAATGTAAAATAATTATGTTTAAATTTCACTCAAACATAAAACATAAGTAGGTAAATAAAGATGATACAATGAGAGACTTTTTCGATGAAGAACAAAGAAAAACTTCCAAAGAAGTGGACAATTTTGACATTTCAGTGAAATATGTCCACCCATCAAATGAAAAAGCTTCGTAAAAACAATTCAAAATCAAAGTCAAAGCATTTATTTCAATTAAACCATAATTTGGTACTTTTGAAACGTCAACAAATATAAAATAAATACTGTCAATCAGTCCGTCAGTGAAGCTAGGTGAAGCTAGATGCTCATTCCAAAATGTAGATTCGAATGGAGAAGAACGAGCAAGAAACTCCATTCGTTACTATTTTAAAAAAAGTATGTTGTACAATGTCTCTGATACATATTCCAATACTGTACGTATAATAATTCGATGAACGGATGACCTTTCGAGACAACACATTACTTCATGTCACATATTGTGGGAAGTAATTGAGAAACTGTAAGGTCCTGTCTCCTTGTGTAGCCGAGCTATTTCGAGGCAACACGGATGAAATTTGACTGCTCACTGCAGACGACCGTTGGACAATGCAACTAGAAAAATTATTCTATGAAGAAATATTTTTTTGTACGCTGTCACTCTAGAACGGTTCACAAGTATACACATCTGCCTAACGTACCTAATTCTATTATGATAATATGTATTGATTAATGTCAGAACAATATGACCAAATAACATCACGCCTTTTATCCCCGAAGGGGTAGGCAGAGGTGCACATTATGCCAATGTACTTACAATGTAACACCCACTTTTCACTATTTATGCTTTGAGTTCCATGTAATAGGGGGTGAGCCTATTGCCATGTACCGACACAATTCCAGACTCCGTGCTACTACTGAGCACTCGTCGCACTTGCTTTTATAGTTAATCTGTTTCATGTCAGTTACCTCGTAAATTGTTATTTTGTACTATGATATACACTTCAGTGGAAATGACTCTGTATCGCAAGAACTAATTATAATAGTTTCAATGTCAATGTGGTGACTAGACAAAACCTTGTGTATTGTTAGTCATAATTTTGGGAAAACCGTTGTACCACACCATTCAATGAAATGTTGCATGGTCATGTAAAAAAAATCACCATATATCATTAAAAAATCACAATATTTCAGTGACATCTTCTCGAACGTGATGCGACGTACACGCAAAAATCTCTATCTCTAACTACAGCCTAAATTTTAATGCAATCGTAACATGAAACATAAATACTTATCCAACGAAGCGTGGTATCTATTAAAGCATAAATTCTTATCCACATTACAGTACTGTGAACCATAAACTTGGCTCGTTCAGGGCTGCCCGACAACATTCAATGAAAAATACACAGGCTACACACTCCTTGCTCACGGCCAGGCGGAAAATCGAGAGTGATAAATGTTTTTTAGATTTGTGACACCCGAACGTTTGGTTTAAATCTGCAAACGGATGGACTGACAGTTTTAATGGCCTCTGTAAGGGACTGAGGGTAAAGTATAAATTTTTGGGCCCAGCAGGTACGTCTGCGTTGCGTTAGCCAATTCCAATTTTTCGAAACGTTCACCGCTCGACGCAGTCAATTTGGGTTTTAATTTATTTGTCTATATCCTGACTGTGAATAACGCTGCGCCTGCTGTTTATTTAGACTGAACCCTATATTCGGAAGTAAACTTGTTTTCTGTAAATAATTAAGAAATTCAATACAAACATTATTTTATTTATTATAATAACGAATGGTAGCTCATCGAACTTCATGTGACATTATTTCAGAAATAAATGCAAATACTCCCCTATATTATTCGACCAAATTATAAGAATAACGACGTCGTGAAAAGACCTTGAAACTCATTTCCCCGTACGTGACACCCATTCAACATCCATCCAATCGTATCTTTGTTCGGGATCAACAATTAAAATCCTGGAACTTAACCAATATAATTTCCCATAGCCGTAAATCACAGTTCCCGGATCGGACAATAAATCGGAAGTAACAAGTAAATGAGAGATTCTGCAGCGGTATTATGAAAGTGGAAAATTGGAAAACCATTTTCTCATAAAAAAGAACCAATCAAAACATGTCACATAAAGGGGCATCAATGAGAAAAAATAAAGACCTTTTATCCCGATCCTGAAAGGCGGCTGAAACGGCACCGTTACAGTTGGGGTGGCAAGATTTATTTCACGACAGTACTCGTTATGGCACCAAAGGGACGATAGTCGGAGAATGCAGCCTGCAACATAGCTACCAGGGCCGGATCTCTTTTAATTTTCGCGACAATGTCCTGATTATGTTATAACCGCAACCAAATCGACACTCCAATGTAGCCCGAGGGCCTAGCGGACAGTATTATGGTATAGGGGAGAGTTTAGGCGTAATAATTGCAATAAAAACTGAGGGTTATGGACTGAGGGCTTTATATAAATATTTCGGAGTTAATGTGATTCGTGTCAACCACTTCTGTTGCGATTAAATTGGTAGACGTAGCAGAGTTACATAAGAAATGAATATTAAGGTAATTTAAGGTCAGGGTAATAGTATAACAACAATAATCTTGATATTATAGGTATTCTATCATTGTTAAAAAGTATTATTAATAATGATGTAATGAATATATAGGTGTAAATAACTGTTGGTTAACCTAGTAAATAAATATATTGTTTCTGTGCAACTATGCAGTCTATGTCAGTTGTGACATACTTTTTCATAACTGACATAGACTGTATAGTCAAGAGACCTTAACCATTCTTCGTTAATCGTAGCTATATTCTGGTGGCCGTATTCAGAAAGTAAAGCGTATTATAGGCCTATAAAATTGTTTGTTTACTCACCAAAAGCAACGCGGTACAACGACTGTTTAAACAAAGCTTATACAGAACTCGATTCGAAATTGGAATTTTTCCCAAACCACCAGTTCGCCCCTGAGAAGGGGACAGCACCATCGCCGTATTATATGACCACAGATCCGGAGATCAGAACCGTATTCTGTGGATTGTGTGTGGGAATTGGGACGTTCGAGTTTCTCTACTTGTTAATTAAATTTCCAGTTGTAAAGCAACTGTTGTGTTCACAAAATCAATTGTTCACGTATTGTCATGATTAACAAATAAGGTGGATTGATTGTATCGGATATGAATGGTTACCAATTAGTAGGATCGTGTTCTACTGTATTGTGTTTGTCTGTTTATTTGCTAGTAGACATTTGGTTTGTAGGTTACAATGCCATTGTAAGTGTTAATTATTTTTGTTTGATTGGAAAGTGAGAGTAAATAATTATCACAACTTTTCTCATTTATTAGTACGATGTTTGTTACCGACGTAAATACTTTAGTATTATTACAGTAATTATGTACTTCTAAATAAATATCGATACCATTTCAAAAACGTTAAAGGTCTTCACATCTTGTCTATTGTATGTAAACAGATTCGTCTTCTGATAACTCAAATCATATCACATTCTGTTGAGTTACACGATTTTTTTTTGTCAGCACAGTGATCTGTTACTTTACATTTATTTGTTGTTATAACTGACCGTTCGTAGTCTGTGTTTTTTATACGAATTATAATAAAAAAGTTGTTGAATTTTAAGAGAACTGCATGTCTGCATTACGCACTGCTCATCAACGTACCATACTTAAAAGTGCGTGAACTCCCATTGGTCCCCAACCCCACGCATGATTGCTTTTACGATAATAAATAACAGTTTTCAGCGCATTTCAGGCTCGGTGCGCGGTAGATGTGTAAATAAATTTTATAGTTCAAGATAAAACCCATTGCGAGTGCTTTACGAGAGGCACTCCCCTAATGATGCAACGTTATGCAGGGGACGTTTATAACCCATTATACAGGGTGAGCGAAAGGTAAAATAGGTTTTGATAATGTTCTTAGTTAAATTGTAACTGAAATTGAGAAGTGAATTGAGCTGTGGAGTAAATTGAAATTATTTGTTATTTTTAAAAGTCACTAAAATTCACAGAAGATATAAAATTTTGTACTCTCTGAAAAGACAATAAAATAAATCTCTGTAAAAAATAACCACCATAATTTACTTAAATTATGACAAAACGAAAAGAAGGAAAAGCAATTATTTTTTATTAATTTTATTATTGGATAGTCAAAAAAACATTTAAACCAACAATAACGAACTAATAAAGTAATCTTATAATTTTTTAAACACCCTCTATTAATAGCAGACGGAAAATAAACAGGAATAGGGCAGAGGTATTTAAAATAATAATAATAATTCCTTTACATAGTCATTTCTTTGTAATGTTATTATATTACGCCTAGTGCAATTTCGGGGGCAGAGCTAAGTATTTTTTTTTTAAGCGGGGAAAATCATCGAATGACTTCTCCCGCCTGGGTGAGGCGGAAAGGAGTGTCAGACTCTTACTGACTAAAAACTACCCCGTTCCTTCTCCTGCACGTCGAGCCGGAGCCCCGGTTACCCGTTAGGTTCTCCGCGACTCCGAGCAGAGCTAAGTATAGGGCAACCGTAGAATAATGGAGCACTTTGATAACAATTATTTATACGTCTTCAATTATTCGTACGACATAGTGTTATGTTTTTATAATAACTATCGTGAGACATACTAAATTAAGTAAAAACGCGGGTTACTCACGCGCGACCGCGCACGCTGCTCATGAGGAAGAACCCCTCTGTGGTTCGAAACTAGTAGAGCTTTTCTCAGTATATTCACGTGAGTAACCCGCGTTTTTACTTGACATAGTGTTAGTCCGACTGTTGATGATGAAGATGATGATGATTCATACGACTTAGCCAATACTACACATCTGTACATTCATTACATAACCTAAGTAAACTTTTGAACACCTACTCTATATTTTTTTCTTTTGTTACGTAGGTACACAAAGCACCGCTAATTAGTTAGCGGCGCTACACATCGACACAACTATCATTTACACAATATACATGTGTGGGTAATTTCATATCAATAGATATGTATAGAAACATTCGTCTATCACACACATCTTGGTATTTAAAAATCATTTTTGTGTCGGTATACGCAATAATTTAGTAAATAAGTTTAAATAAAAACGAGGGTAAAGATAAAATTACTCATAACAAACTTTGAATAAATCGAAATCAAAAATAATGAACGATCGAGCTATACAATACCCATATAAATATAGTGCTTTCTCATTGTAATTTTATGTTACTGAATGATATATAATATTTCGATGATCTCATCTACAGCGCGCTTGGCGCAATGGTTATCGCCTCCAATTGTCAAGTAAAGTGCCGCCGGATCGATTCCAACATTCACATGTTGTTTTAGAATTAATTTATCAAATATTTGAAATTTGAAATTAGAAACAATTAAATCTTTTCTTTTTTTTCATTTCCTATTGTTCTAAATCTTATGTTAATTTTAATAGTAAATACTTTAGATTTATTTATACCTATAATATCTTTTATTTATATTTTAGTTCTAGTTATTTATTATTTAGAATAATCTCATTTGCTTCATGCATTTCAACCAACTTAAATAAGATAAAAACAGTAAAAAAGTAATTAACTGTGATTTCATGGTTCGATACCTGAGTATATTTGCAATGTTTTTGGCGACCATAGAAATCTCGAGTCATTTTATTTTACACACTTATGAAGTAACTACCGACTATTTAAAACATGTTTTTCAAATCACCCGACTTACAAAATAATTGCGTTCTTAGTTGTCAATTTATGAGGATTTCATAGTTTATTGCTACACTACTTATATTCGTGTGCAAAGTTATTTTTATTTTTACAAGATGTTCCAACACCTATCAACATTTAAAAAGGCTGAAACCATTGTTTTGCATGAGCAAAACATAACTAACAATAATTGAAATAGCAAGGCGTTTAATGATATCGGTGAGTAAATAAGATACTACGTTGATATTCTAAATAATATTTATTTCATTTTGTAACTCGACACACCTATCAATTTTTGCACTAGAATAAAATAATTATTGCAACTTATTATGAAGTTCAATATTATAAAGATATATTAATAATTTATTATTAATTGTATTGTAACTTGACTTGTTTTTGTTAGGAGTGTTTCTTTAAAACATATCTGGTTAGGGATTTTTATTCCTTACGCCACTACTTAATTATAAATTATTATTCTAACATTGTGTTTACTTATATTTATTATTATTTTTAAGTAACTTTAATTCCTGTAAAGTATTTCCTGGTATTTTAAATACTTATTTGTTTGGTATCAACAGAGGAGATCCATGCAGTTATGGGTGCACAGATATGCGGAGACCGGTGACGTTAAACATCGTCGACGTGGGCCTAAACCAAAGGCAAATTCATCGGCTCGGCACTACGACATCGTAGCCAGGCACATGGCTGATCCGTTCCTGCCAACCCGCACTACAGCGACAGCACTGAATGTTTTAATACAAACTGTACGGAGACACCTGCATTCTGGTTTAAGGTGCAGGAAGCCAGAGAAGAAAATATTGTTATCTGTGGTTCACCAGCAAAAGCGCTAAGAATTTGCTAAGGACTTTATTAATTTTGATTGGGCGAACAGTGTAATCATATTGAGCGACGAAAAGACTTTCAAGTCGGATAAGGATGGGCGTAAAATATTGTGAAGAAAAGATGGAGAAAGGTATACGAATTGCAACCTTCTGCCTTGTAGGATCAGTGATTGTATTGATTTCGGAATCAATTATTGAGCCTGTCAAACTCTGCCTTTATTAAAATTAACATAAAATAATGTTTAATTTTTTTAAGAATATTAAAATGCTGTCTAGAACATACGGTGAAGTGATGTTATTGTTTTGTGGTTAGAAATTGTCATAATTTCTTTCTATTCAACATGTTTATTCACTTCACTTTAATTTTTCATTAACAAATTTATTTAACTGCTTTCGAACTTGATTGACATATTATATTTACGCCCATCTTCAATTAATTTAAAGTTTCCCTGATTCTAAAGGTCATGAAAGTTAAAATCGTTCCATAGCATTCGTCACATTCTTTTTACTATCATACAGCCCACTGAATATTGAACCTTATAACAACCGTCGTAAAATAGATAATTAATGGAAGTTCAAACGACAAAAAGTCGCCCATTTCAAGAAATATTATGTTGACAGTGTAATTTTTTACATGTTTTACTTGTTTATTACTGTAAAACTGTAATTTAATAATACATTATATTATTAAATTACAAAACAAGAATGTTGTATATTTGTTTTTACTTATTAACCTACTTAATAAAAAAAGTTGCTGCCATCGTATTACCGCTGTACCGCATGATATTTCCCGATTCGACTATGAGGTTTATTGTCATATCTATTAATTATGATTTAAAGAACTTTAAACTTAACATGTGGTATATAATTAATTATTAGATATAAATATTGAATATAAAACAACATATTTGTATAATAAATAAATTAATTGTAATAAAAAATAGTATGTTTTATTTACCAACTCATTTGCTTCTTTTATAGCCTGATATTTATATTTTATGACAAAAAACAAAAAAAAAATAAGAAAAATAACAAGGTAAAATAAAATTAACTTTTAGCTGGAATAGAACCCACATCATTGATCCTTGAAAGACGATAAAAGCGTACTCATTAACCAATCGACCACGAGCACTACGATAATGACAGTGAAAATGTCGGGTCATATCAATGATTGTAAATAGTTTTAACCTTACCTATGCATTAAATTATAAAAATACGTATACCGACACAAGAATGAAAATACCAATGTGAACGTGGTGGACGAATATTTTTATATACAGTTATATGAAATTACGCACACATGTACACTGTGTAAATGACAGTTGTGTCGATGTGTAGCGCTGCAACTAATTAGCGGTGCTTTGTGTACAATTGCGAGTTTAAAAACCTAATTTTTTACATACTGTGTAAAAACTAGTTAAGTCTCGATAAAACCGCTCGTTCGTCTCTAAAAAGTAATTAAATCTAAACAAAATCGTGTCAAGTCTTTTTTTAAGTGGGGGAAAATCATCGAATGACTTCTCCCGCTTGGGTGAGGAGAGAGGGAGTGTCAATCTCTTACTGACTAAAAACTACCCCGTTCCTACTCCTTCGCTTCGAGCCGGAGCCCTGGTAACCCGTTAGGTTCTCCGCGACATCGTGTCAAGTCTAAAGTTTCTTACTGCGATTTCTTTATTATTATAGTTAATGTTGTGTGCCGTACCAGATTAGTGGTTATACTATAATATATATTTCTGCCAAAAAGTAAGGGCCTATTTATATTGGTAAAAAACGAATAAAATTTAATAGTTGCGTTACAAACACAGTTCAAACAAGCGATAATTACCGAATAATCTCCCACAGATAAAATAAAAACAACAGCTATAATATTATTAATTCCTCAAATAACTAACAGATGGCTCTAAACTTGATTTTTTTATTATAGAAAATTTTATTTATTTTGGTATAAAAGTTTATTTAATGTCATTTCAAAATGTACTCAGTAGTCGAATAAATAGGATTTTAAATGAAATCTTGGGGGAGACCTGTCAGTTCCAGAAAGTCTCAAAGAGTCGCTTAGTGCCATAAAAATCTATTTTTAGTACCTAAATGCTTTATTTGCGGGAGACTAGGCTCCGGGGTCATATTCGTAATTTATTTTATATCGATATCATAATAAACTTTTTGTTTGATGTTTCTATATTTTTTTTAATTTTGGTAAATAATTTTGTGATAGTCTTTGTAATTAATTCTGTAATTACATGTAATTCATTTGAGACCTTTATAATTGCAGATTCTGTTGTTATTTAACTATTTTTTTGTTTTGAGATCATAGAGGTATATTTAAAAATAATTTAGTACTTAATAAGGATTCTATTGCATACTTTTGAAAGAAGCGATTAATTACAAATAGTTGATGATCAATGATGATGGTCAAAAGATATCACTTTAAATATTATCAGACATACCTACCTACAATACAGTATGTTTAATTATTTTCTCAATTACATTTTTAAAAAATAGTGCAAAATGCAAAATAATTATCCATACATCAAAAATCACATCAACAAGAAAATAAGAACCGAGATGACAAATATTCCATAGACAACCATACCTGGAAAGGTCTTATGTTTGGTTAGCGACCATAAACAAACAGGGAAGTCTATGTAATTTTATGGTATATGAATAAATTTGCTCCCTAGGGCGAGTGGTAATTGAGACTCGGACAGCAAGTTAAACGGTCGGCCTGTCTATTTGTACGTGGACCTATTTTGTACTGAAGGATTATTCTTTGAGTGTTTACGTGGAACGAGATGGAGTATTTGCTTGTGAATAACCACTTCTATGTAGTTGTGTCGGGTTTTGAAGCTGTTTATTTGTTGTTTGTGTAGATGTTATGTGTGATGTTGATATTTATTTAGAATTATAGCAGGGTTGGAATTAAAAAAACAATTATTGATACGATATTAGACACATAATTAATGTATCTGAAACTTATAAACATTTTATGACTTAATTATGATGATGAATATGAACATTTTAATGACTTGTTCGATATTTCCAGTTTTATTCTCATAAAAACAGATGTTCCACAGATTATTCAAAATGACTTACACAATCGACAAACAACAACTTTCAATAACATTATTATAGACACAACTGCGGAAAAAAACAAAAGACAGTTCGGTACAAATAACTTCAAACCAAACTTTTAAACCACAAAGGAAATATTGGACCTCGAAACTTATGGACAAACAGCCAATAACTACAACTCAATTAAAAAAAAGTACAATGTTCGAAATTTAAACTTAAAAGAAGGCAGTAAAAAGATGTTTGAAGCGCCGTTGTTTTTAAAGTGTAAAGAAAAATGCGAGCGTGTTTTAAAGTTTCAGCGTCGGATCTAAGGGTTTCAGACAGCCTTAGCTTTGAGTGATAGAAGTTGTGAGCTATAGGATTTCACCATGAGCACTACACTTTATAGATAAACCTATTTGCTTTGGCCGGCTCCTGTCTGCCTCTGCTTGTAAAGGAATCATGTTGGAAACTTGTATTTAAAATTTTATTGCATGCGTTTATGATTTTTAAAGGCTTCGGTTGAAATTTCAGGTTTAGAATAAAGCTCCGAAAGGAATTTTCAGGTCAGGTTGCATTAGAAAGTCTATTGCAAATAAAATAAATAAAAATCGTTGTTTTTTTTGCAAAAACAGACAACAAAACTTATACAATGAGATTGGAGCCTCCTTTTAAGCAAGATTTGTCTGTGTTAGGATACTCCGCTCTTTCACAACAAGACGTACATAACAAACTTCCATAATTACAAGTATTGCTTATTCTAAATTAATTACTAAATTTTAATTTATTAAAAGTCTGTATTTAGATACATAATTTAATATCATATAAGCTATTGTGTTAAAATAATAAATATGTCTACGTAGTGCCACTATCGAGATTTTTTAACAAAATCTTATCCTTTAAATAGGCTATAGCTAATTCTATTCGTTGCCCTAGACCAAAAAGCTCAAGCCATGCATACTAAGTGAATGCCCTCCCTATCTCACCCACTACACCAGACAGGGGCAACTTACGTAAAAATATACATATTTACAGTACACCACTTCTCCCTAGAAAATCGCATAAATTAAATGTTCCAACACAAATTTATCTTTTTTCACCATCGGCATACTAATATAGGGGACCTCAGTTTATTCTTCGCGTTCGCATCAATAAAATTAACATTGTAATCCACTTAAAGTTACAAAAAAATTACAAGTAAATGCGTAGCTTCATCTTTTTTTTTGGGAATTTTGTGGGTACACAATCGTTGCGGATAATTCTTTTAGGGTTGGAAAATTTGTTGTTTTTGTGTTTTCTTTTTTTACCAGTTGAGGAAGGTCAACTGATGTTGTATGTTTTAAGTAAACAACCATAAGTAGTCGACGTTGTGAATAAATGGGCAGTTTCGTATATTGTATGCACACTAAAAAAAGATAATAGGTATAGATAGATAGATACATCATTATACATATAATGGTGCTTTTTCTTACGGGATAAGCAGGTAAACGAGCTGTCGGATCACTTGATGGTAAGCAATAAGCAATCGGCGCTGCCCCGAAACACCAGAGGCATTACAAGTGCGTTACCGGCCTTTTGGGGATTAGGAATTTGAGGATTGTTGGGGATTCAGTTGTAGAGAAGATTACTTAGATTTATATTAATATAATTATATTGTATATAATATAATTTGTATTGTAAATATACCTTTGATACCTATTATTACATAATGAAGTTTTATACAACATAATAGCTAAAGCTTGGGAGTTTTTTTTAAATACTTCAATATAGATTAGAATACACTTACTACTCAAATAGTCATTAAAACATATTAATTAATGGTATTCATGAATAGTTATTAAACATTAACACATTTATTGTTTATTACATTCTAAACATGAAGGCTGTTATAGAAGATGGAGCTCTGAAAACATATTAATTATGTACTGAGATTATAATTTAACGAGACTATGTTATGTAGTATTTGCTAGAAGCACTAGAATTGTGGGTTAGTAGTGAAATCCATTTAATATTTAATAGCTTTACTTGTTTATAATTGACGAGTAAATGGTGACATGAAATAACATTCCTAATTGTTTTGTAATGAAAATGTAAATTGAGGTGTTACGTACGTACATTATGTCAGTAGTACCTCACTTTAGATTTTTCATTGATCGTTATGCACTTGTAACGCCTCTGGTGTTCCGGGTGTCCATGGGTGGCGCGGATTGCTTACCATTAAGTGATCCATCTGCTCGTTTACCGGCTTTTTTTTAAGGGGGTAAAATCATCGAAGGACTGCTCCCGCCTGGGTGAGGCCGGAGGGAGTGTCAGACTCTTACTGACTAAAAACCACCCCGTTCCTACTTCTGCACTTCGAGCCGGAGCCCCGGTAACCCGTTAGGTTCTCCACGACTCTGTATCGGCATCAGCCCTATTGGGCCCAATCCGTGGTGGTCTGATGGCTCTTTGAGTTCACCCATGTTCGCTGTTCGCAGGCTCTCGTCGTTTACCGGCTTTTCCTATAAAAAACGGTCACCCATCTACATTACAACCACAATAAACGTAGCTTAACGTGGAGAACGATTGGTTGACGAGCTATAACTTAACCACACTTCAATTACTTTAGCTACTTAAATGCATAATAAGTCAATAATATTACAAACGTGTGAACTTAATTATGTAAATTCAAGTTTTTATGTGAAGTAAGGTGAGGTTAAAATATTCAATGTGGTTATAATTTTTGTATTAAACATCAAATGATTTTAATACGCTTTGGGAATATGAAAATATAGTATTGAGATGTGTTTTGTATTTTGAATTATGATTGAAAATGTTTGTAATGTTGTGACCTTTTCACATTCGTGTCGTAAAGCAAATAAATGCTATAAAAATTCTATTGCAGTAAGTTTAATATTATTACTTACCTACACAATACCTATACTGTATAATATTATCATTACTTGAACTACCTATTTAGGCAATTGTATCTTCATTTATCAGGTGAAAGGCGAATAAAAATCGCGTTTAAAAAAATGTACACGTATCGTAATAACAAACAACCGTCTTTTGTTCTAAGTAATACATAATTTCAAACTTGACAAAGCAATAAGCACCCACTTTACCTACACAATATGTTATTCCCATACGAAATTCGATCACAAAAAACGTGTAATAAGGTACAAAATTCGAGCAATTTAATTTTATCTCCTAGCCGACCTAGCGTGAGACTTAAGACCGTAAAAAGGCTGGCTCAGAAAATTTTCCCGTAATTCGTTTCGTTCACGAGTACGAACCATTATAACCAAAAGACCTGAGAATTTTTCATTCAACATTACGCAAACTCCACGGAAAAATTAGGTAAAGCTGCCGTAGTTTTATTATTGTACCGCCATCTTCTTCATACATATTCAACGTTTATTTTTACTTAAAATTTTCAATTGCAAAACTTATCCAATTTAGGTCTGACAGTAATAGGAAGCAGGCAATCTTATTACGCATCCCCAAGCGATCCGGAGCTGTTTAACTGACGGCTGGCTGATATAAAATGCATTTGAGAGACAGAAATTAGACGTTCCGTAGATCTAACGTTAGATGCAATAATGCAAGAACTCCGTTAATGAGTTTCACCTCGGTTCTGCCGCAAATTGGATTATAATGTTAATATTATGATTCGGGGTGCTCTCCTACGGGGAACAATTTCGGTGCTTCTTAGGGCGACTGGGCGTCTATTATCCTCATTTCAATAAGAAATAAATTACGATTTCTTATTACATTTTCCATTATAGAAGGAAATTTATCAAGTTCATTCAACGGCGCGTGTCGTGGGTTTTATTGAATGTTTTTCTGTATGTTCCAAACTTTGTGACGAGTTACAATGTTATATTAGTTCAGTTGTAGGTCACGGTCGTGTGTGAATAGGCATATGAACTATGAACTATTTAGGCAGTTTCTTTTGTATAACCTCAGGTGAAATATTATACTCGTAGTTTGCTTGGTAACACAAACTTTTATAGCAGAACCAAAAAAATGATCCTAGAAACATTATGGTTGACCGATAATTTATTTAACTTAATAAATATTACATTACCTATTATTCTTATTTCACCGAAGTTAAGGTTAGTTAAATATTACGATTCTCAGTTATTTAAAACCAGACACAGTTGCCACACGAAATACAATTTTCATTAGATAAAAAAAATAAAACTACAAAGTCCAACAGCAAAAATTCTACAACGATAATGTCGGCTAAAATTGTTTTGATTTATACCCAGCGTAAAACAGTCCAGTGTGAAAATCCGCAAACGAATTCACAGACATATCGGGCCATCGCCACATGCACGCCGCACAGCGCGCAGCATCGTGCGTCGAAACCAGGCGAGCACGGGACACTGGGAGATTTACAATCTGTACTTAATGTCCCCCAACAATGAGATACAATTTAACTTCTCCGCAACCAAGCGATATTTACAAAGCAACACTACACTCCCGACAATATATTTCGCTAATGTTTTTTGGCTAGCGTTTACAAACTTCTGTGCAGCTATAAACTCGTTTTTTCTGTTGACTACAGCTCTACTTAATAACTTTATTGCTTGTAGTCGCAGTTCGTGTTTTTAATTTATAAATGGACCACGGTGGCCCAATTTTAAGAGTAATATCGCAACGCAATTCTAGACGGGAAAGTACTTACTGGATTTTTCATCGGGATTATAGGTAATGTTAATTAAATTGACTTAACCGAGACTCGCCTGTCTCCAGGGACAATGTCAATTTATTCAGATAGAATTAATTTTTAATCCTTTTTGGGAATGTTCAAAGTTCAGTTTTGACAGTGACGAGTCAGAAGCTGTGCGATATTTTGCACTTCAAAATGGCGATTCTTTTATCTTTGTTCAAAATGGCGCTATTAAAAAAACAACTGTCAGATAAGCTGTCAAATGTATTGGAAATAAAAATAAAAAGCGCTGTGTAGCACGCTGATATTTCACATCGACAGATATTTTACAGGTAAAATAAATTCATTTTTGCTATCGGTTTTACTAAAAACTAAATGTTTTTTCTTGTAGCAAGACTTTGTGAGGAAATAGGGCAGTGTGTTTATCGGCACTCGGTTCTTCTGTTTATTTTGCCATAAAGTATTATGGTAAATTGTTACGATGTAATAAAATAATAAAATGTCTATTGTCAATATCATAAAATATGTTCGATATTTTATGTCTCTATTAATTTGTAGTATGTTTATTAGAACTTATATATTGTACCTACATTCTTATTAAAATGTATTATAACTAGCTTCTGCCCTCGACTTCGTACGCGCAATCCTAATAGCTATAGAATAATAAAATGCTATTTTTTCAAAGAATGTATTTATTTTTATGATAAAAATTATGACGATATTGACAAGTCTAAGTTATAGAATGAAAACACAGTCGCAGCCAGGAACAATAAATTAAAAAAAGAGGTTTTATTCGACAGTAAAAACGACAAGTTTTAAACTTATGAACGTTTAACGTCCTTACTAACTTAAACTCATTACATAATCACATTAGCTAACGATTAATTTATTACGAAAACTCTCAACTTTCGGCAGGTAACGTTCGCAAGCAGGAGGTTTTGTGACAGCAAAATTCCATCAGCATTATGCTTTAATAAGCCAACGCTAAAATTCACCACATTGCCTTTAGCAGCTATTTCATTATGTGAAAATAGCCTTTGCAGGCACCTAATAGCGGCTAGCATCAAAACTGAGTGCTGTAAAACTTTATAGTAGGAGTTTAGTTTAGATTTTTATCGTAATTTTGAACTGAAATATCACGTTTAACATGATGATAATGAAAATGTGTTTCACTTCAGATTTTTAGGTGATGAAGTTTAAAATAGAAAATTCTTGTGTGAAACTTCCTTAATGATGTAAAGTGAACCTGTTTTCTAGTGTGATCTTTTGTAAATTCCTCGCTTTTTCTTATAAAGAATTAAAACTCATCAACTGAAAAGTATTTATTCCAATTAAACCATAAATTGGTACTTTTCAAACGTAAACAAATATAAAACAATAAATAATAATAAATATTTTAGAAAAAACTGGTTTACTAATACAACACTGTGCTTAAGACGTACATTACACATTGCGATAGTTTAACGCGACACGATCTATCTGATCTATTAACAACGTAAATACATAGGTGTGAATATTTCACATTTCCTTTTTCGTAATCTACACTAAATTATTATAAAGCTGAAGAGTTTGTTTTTTTGTTTGTTTGTTTGAACGCGCCAATCTCCGAAACTACTTATTCGAATTGAATAATTCTTTTTGTGATGGATAGTCCATTTATCGAGGAAGGCTATAGGCTATAAAACATCTCGCTACGACCAATAGGAGCCGAGCAGAGCAGGTGAAACCGCGCGCAAGTAGCTAGTTTAATAATAAACATCGATCGTGACCTTTAGATCAAAGTCCTAGTAGAATTAAAATAGAAATAAAACAATTCTCAAGACGTCTTACATACATTTAAAAATGTTTAATTTGAGCGTGACTACCAGTTATTAACAATTCATATAAGTAGGTCAAACACTTTTCTAAATATTTTATGAAGTGTTTATATTACTTTGTATAAAGTCGAGTTTCCACGAGATTGAGGTAGGTTCAACCGAAATAGTTGTAGGAAGTTTAATAGAGAAATAATTTGAAGACTTGCTAACTATTTGTGTTGCGTGCGCATTACTAAAATATTATGAACGCCTTCGTTCAAGATTTATACCGTATAGATAAAGGGAAGCTCGGGGTAGAGAAACGGCGTGTTTTCCCTCTTTAGTTAAGACAACTATATTTATCTATGTTTTGTATGAAATTTCGTTTGTTTGTGGAAAATAATTTCAGTCAAAGCTAAAGTGTTCAATAAAATACGGACTGTTTTGATTGACGTGTATATTTTTTACCAATAAGTACCTAACCGTACACGAACAGATGAGCTCAACAAATTGTTAAGACCTGTCGTATTTCAGAGACGAAATATTTCACTACCTAAGTTTTTAGCAAACCTAAATAAAAACCTTTAGGGTAATCTTATACTATTATATAAAGCGGAAGAGTTTGTTTGTTTGTTTGAACGCGCTAATCTCCGTAACTACAAGTCTGATTTGAATAATTATTTTTGTGTTGGATAGTGTATTTATCGAGAATAGCTATATGCTGTAAAACATCACGCTACGATCAATAGGAGCTGAGCAAAGCGTGTAAAACCACGCCAGAGTAGCTAGTAATAAATACACGAAGAATGAATTATAATATGCTAAATCCAAAATTTCTGTACAGAATATTTTTATATAAATAGAACTAAAATAAGAATGTACAGAATAACATTTCCTTACAGACCTTAGCGTAAGGAATCCTAAAAATGGTTGCGTAGAATGCGAGAGACCTTTATCAAGAATGAAGACAATGCTATAAATATTCGCAGATAATATAAACGCTTGTAAATAACCGTTATGAAGAAAGTGCGAGTAAGTATGTACATAGGTATGTATATAATGACAATCTATGAAGTTCAGGCACCTAAAAATGTAATGTAGGAGTCTGTTTATGTTACCTACACGATTATGTAAGTACGTCAGCAATTACTTACTATTTTCCATGTGAAATTTTTACTCACGTAATAGTGTAGTATCCTGAAATTTTACTTTAATGTCCATCTGGTAGATTATTTTCAAACATTAGACATGTATTTTTCTTTTCTTACAATATTAAATATTTTCGACGATATACTGATTTGAAATATCGTGTGACGTCACGATTTACTACTAACTACTTAACTATAATGAAAGTATCACTGGACACCATATACTAGAATGTCAAAATCTACAAAATAAAGCCTAACTGCTTTAAACCTGATATTTTGTAGGTACTATTACAATAAAAGACAGACAAAATATTTGTTTAATTTTATTTATTTAAATAACTTTATTACACATAACACTGTAATATTGGCAGACAAAGTAACAGAAATTAAAGATCTTACAATGTATTTATCGTTAATTATTGTTTTATATCCTTCACGGTGTAATTATAAATTATAATTCATAGCATGAATTGCGTACCATAAATTATTATCATAATACAAGACAAGATTTCTCTTGTCATTATAATATTGAACATAATATTGTCCCGTTTATATCGTACTTATAATACCGCAAGAGGTAGGAAGAATGGCTCATATTACCTACGTGTTAAGACCACTTTTTGCATTTTTTTTTATTATACTTATTCTGACTTATCACATTAATAGTACAATTGTAAAAGTTTCTTTATTTGGATGTGGGTATGGTTATGGGTTAACTTAGGTGATAGGATACTTTTATTCCTATTAAACGCTCCCATGGGATAAAACAGGAATCATATTCTACGCAGACGAAGGCACAGCTAGTAAGTTATAAGTCTCCAGTATGGGGTGAGATAATTGTCATTCACCGACCGCAATTTTAGATACCATGCAATGATTAAAGCAATACGAAAATCTGATAAATCCCAATTGGTAAAAGTGAGCTGATGACGTCATGAAAACCCAAGTCAATTTTCAAGTTTAATATGAAAATAAATGAACTTCGTATGGAAAACTAACTGTTTGCATATTATATTTGTTGAAGAAAGAAAATTATGATCGGTTTGAATATCAGACTGTTCGTAGAAATTATCAAAGAATAGAATGTTTCGAACAATGATTCTGATGAGAATTATGTACGAGTAAATAACTTCTTCTTACTTTCATGAATGTTAAGTACTTACGTAATAGTAGAAATTAAGTACATTTTCATGATTAACTAAAATCGCGGGGACATAGAGGGGTTCTTCCTCTGTGGTTCGAAACTAGTAGAGCTTTTCTCAGTATATTCACGGGAGTAACCCGCGATTTTAGTTAATTTAGTATGGCTCATGATAGTTATTATAATTTTCATGATTAATTAATTGTGCGTACTCATAGAAGTTTTAGCAGTGTGACGACGGCAGTTGCTGAATAAAATACATTTTTTCACTATTTAAAGTTATGCCGTGGTTATACGAGGGCCGAATGAAGGTCATAATCCTTTATTATACCTATGTTGGGAAACAATACAAAAAGGCTGTAAACGCGCTATCGGCGCGCTGTCGGCGCGCGGGCGTCGCGTTTAGGTACACCCTTTTTATATTGACGTTATGAAACATGTCATGCGATGTACGATTTAAAGTTCATCTTTAATTGACAAGTTAATTGCTGGGTTGGAATCGTTTTTGTGAATGTAACATGATTTTATTAAAATCGGACTGATTTTAAATACCTATTAATAATTAAAAAAAATATTATTTTCAATTATTTCCTCTAACATTAAAACTCCACTTAGACACCTTACTGGACCGTGACAATATGCAAATAGAATGCAAATTTCGTCTTACCCTTAAGGGGAGTACAGGCATGATGTTAAGGTACTCCTTCAAAACAATTCTCTGGAACACCGGTCTGTGTAGCTGCGCTTTATAATTTCCCTAACAAATTCAGTGTAGTGGGTAAGTTTATACAGGGGTGGCCACTCTTGACTCTGTCGCGATGCCAAAGAGATATCAATTTGCATGCACTCCAATGGAGGACTTCGAGGGTTGTCCCTTTGAAACAATCGTTTTTGTCTCTCCTCTCCATTTTGTTTCAGTTAGTTTTAATGAAAAGTCCGTCTGATTGACGGGAGTCGAGTGGTATTTTTTTTATATTATTTTTGCGAAATAATTGAATGTATTTTTATGTCATATTTTTGTCATATCACAAGTAAGCGTGTATTCTCCGGATAGGCTATAATGTAATTATGAAAATGTATTTCTCAATTTTAACGTTAAAGTTATAGTTACATATTTTAAAGTGGCCTGTTTTCAATTTATTACATAGCTATATGAAGCAGTGATGTGATTAATATGATATCAATTATATTATATTTTGTAAATCCCTTTGTGCAATAATAGTATCACGTACCTATCCTCATAATAGCAATTACTAATATTCCAGTATTCCAAATTCAAATTCCAAACACATTAATAAATACATTATCATCATTAAAACCGCATATAAAATATTCGCGTCTCAATTTCGAATCTCATTAACAAAACACGTAAATCCTTAATGAAATCAAAATATGTTGTACTTGCATAGGGTTGTACTGATATTCGTTCCTCTAAAGAATGTTACAATTTCATTCACAAGTTCAGGCTTAGTTCTGTGAACCGTATCCAAAGCTCGCGTCAAAATATTTAGGGTTGTGCCATAATGACAGCGTAGGTAGGTACTGAAACTCGTACAGTAACAATTATTTTAATCAAGGTACCTGTTCGAAAATACCTGCGTTAAGTAGTAACGCAGTGGTTCATCTTTAGAAGTATTTAGTATTACAAAATTCTTTATCTTCATTATTTTAGTTGAAGGACTTTTGTTACATGAAAAGGTTGGTGTGTTAATTTTTGGGACTGTTTTGTTAATGGAGTTTCTTGTCAGAGCACATTCATTTTTTGATTAAATATTTGCATATTATTTGTCGCAGACGACTTACATTATGTCAATCATAACATAACATCACGCTTTTTATCCCCGAAGAGGTAGGCAGAAGTGCACATTACGGCACTTAATGCCAATGTACAATGTAACACCCTCTTTTCTATCTATCTATCTATGTTTCTCACCGACTATTCCAGACGCCGTGCTAATACCGAGAATGTTTTTTTAAACCCTGTAGTAGGTACTTTGCTCGACCTGGGAATCGAACTAGAAACCCAGCAGTCGCACTTACGATCACACGGCCAACGAGGCAGTCAATCCCTTGTTTAAAATTAATATTATAATATGATGTTAACAATAATTTCTTGAAGTATTAAAATATATTAAACTGTCAAACACCAAGCGGTCACCGGTGACCGCAACCTATTGTTCTTTAATTGTGTCTATAATGACGGTACTCAACTAGTTAATCAACAAATTTACCTATGCAAACATAGGCAGGAATAACAAGAATTTCACTTTCATTCCTTATATATATTTCCAGCAATTTAGTAGTGGACACGACTTTGTTTGGATCGCAAGTTCTGATAAACTTGGTATCCGCACAACTTCATTCTTTATCCCTGGGGGATAATGTATCTTGTTGGAATAAAACCAACCTATCTTTGACAAGCCACAGGATTGTGTATCTTTATCTTTTAGTCCACAAATATTTGGTCAGAGAAATAATTTTGATAGGAATTGTAGATATTCAAGCAATATGTTAGTCGGAGTCTTATTGGTATAAAAATAAGGACTATTTATTATAAGGCGAGGTAGTAAAACTGAAGTATTTATTTGAACTCGCTAATCTCAGGAACTACTGGTCTGATTTGAAAAAAATATTTTTGTGTTGGATAGTGCATTTATCAAGATAAGCTATAAGCTATCACACATCATGCTACGATCGATAGGTGCCGAGCAGGGTAGGTACAAACGTGCGGAAGTAGCTAGCTAAAAATAAAAAAAAAACGCTTCCTTGTCAATATTAAATAGGAAATGCTATATTTTTTTATTGTGATCTTAAGTTATTAGGAATTGATTAGAGGTACAAATTAATTCGACCTTTAATACTGGCTGTAAAAGAGGGTTTTTCACCAACTCGACACGAGGAACTGATCACACGTGTGTCCAGTTGGTGAAACTTTAAATTAGCACTAATTATTCTTTCGTCATTTGGACACGCCAAGGTTTTTATGTATGTCCACATAGTGAAAATCAAATTAAGTTACTTTTGTGTTTTCGTCAACTGGACACACGTTCACATTTTACCCGAATGTATAACAAAGTACAGTCACGCAGATAATATTTTTGAATCACAATCATCGTTGTCCTCTAAACGTCCCACCTAGTAATTTCATCGGGTAATTTTGTAATTATTCACCATTTGTGAATTTGTAAAAAATATATTTTTGACACCGAAAGTGTTTGAAAGTCGCTATTACCATGTTACGAGTACTATGCTTGTCAAATCTTCAACATGGAACCTGTTTTATTACAGTCTTTGAGTCTAACTCTAATATAAATATATGATTGTTACTCATTTGTTTTATTTCAAAATTTGTCTTAAAACCGAAACAATTTTTAACTTAACTGTACCTTTTTTAGAAAAAAACTATAGGTGTGTCCAGTTGACGATAACATAAAAGTAATTAATTTTAATTTTCACTATGTGGACATACATAAAAACCTTGGCGTGTCCAAATGACGAAAGAATAATTAGTGCTAATTTAAAGTTTCACCAACTGGACACACGTGTGATCAGTTCCTCGTGTCGAGTTGGTGAAAAACCCGTAAAAGAAGGCACAATACTGCTTTTGAATTGATGTCCTTTACGAAAAGAGTATTTATTACTGTACTAGCTTTTAGGCGCGGCTTCGCTCGCGTCACAAAAGAATAAAAAGTAGCCTATGTGACATATACCAATACACCTAGCGCCATCTATACCAATACTTTTGTTTTTTACGGGTTAAAAAGTACCCTATTATTTAATTCGGACTTCTAACTTTACGTCTGCAAAAATTCAAAGCAATCGGTTGAGTAGTTACGGCGTGAAGGTGGAACAAACAACCAAACTCACTTTCAGATTTATAATATTATTATATATATATAGTAAGGATTGTACGTACTGTATTACTAAATAGTATTGTACTGTATTACTGTATTGTAAGTACTTAGCTACGAGATGTGTACATTTTAATAGCTCCACTAATAACATTATTATCAACTAATATAGGCTACATTTTCCACCGTTTACAGGAACTAGTTCACTATCCACAAAGGGGAAATCGTGGGCAATATACTGGTTATAATAAACCCTTTAAAATTTATGTTAGGTAAAGTTAAATGATGTTGTAAAAGTCAGGTGTTAGTTTTCTTATGATCGTAAAGCGATATTTGTGCTAGGTACACTAGGTAAGATCCGTATTTTAATGCTTTCCTATAAATTTTATCACTCCCTCGTAAAATTTGATAAAAACATTGAACGCTAGCGTGTATTACGCTATTAAAATTACCGGTGTGTCCTTTAGATAATTTATTTAATTGAATGATTTAAGTTTATTATATTTATAGATAATGTACTGTAAACATTTTTTTTAAGAGAGTGACGATGAATTTCCTGCTCGTTCTTCTCCATTCGAAACTACATTTTGGAACTAGCGCCTAGCTTCACTGACAAACAGACGGACGGACAATTCAATTTTTGACGTCTACGATGACAATTCAATGTTTGAGGTACTATTACAAATAAAGACTGCACGGTTGGCGCGGTGGCTAGGCAATCGGCTGCCGCGCGACGTGCAGTGGGTTCGATTCCCGCACGGAGCAACTCTTTGTGTGATCCATTATATTGTTGTTTTGAGTCTTGGTGTCACGTTTTTGTGAACTTGTATATTTGTAAACGCACCCACGTTACAGGAGAAAATCCTAGTGTAGGGCAAGTTTTTTTTTAAATAAACAAAAAATATGTAGATACAAGTACAATACCACGCCAAAACTGGTTTATTAATTTGTCTTCGATAATATGTATTAAGAGAAAAGTCCATTAGTATTATGCTAAAATGTGTCATAAATACAAAATCACAAAAAAACATATATCATTAATTAAATATCTAATTCCATTTTCTCCTGATCCCAGCTGTAACTAGAGCCTGAACATCGGACATGTATGTTCGTAATGCACACAACGCTGTCCGTTCCGATTCACAGAATGTGACACGCGGCATCGTATTTGTCCTGCTAATTGAATGACAATAAGTGTCACAATGCCATGATAGATATTTCTTTGTAATGCCTTAATATGATTTTGTGCTCTTAATAAAATGTTAACATACATACATGCATTACGTAATTATCTTTACTTAATAATACAATTGTACTTGGTAACATAATAAAAAAAATATAAGCAGTTAAAAAGACTGCCGGGCAAGGGGTCTCAGGTTCGATTCCCGGGTCGGGCAAAGTACTACTGTTTTTGTTTTTTCAAAAAAATCCTAATAGTAGCACGGAGATTGGAATTATGCTTGGTATATGGCAATAGGCTTGCCCCCTATTACATGGGAATCATAACAAAAATAGTGAAAAGTGGGTGTTAAAATGTACAGTGGCATTAAATGTCGTATGTGCACTGCCTACCCCTCCGGGGATAAAAGGCATGAAGTTATGTATGTAATACACTATCTACCTTTACCATGCTTAAATTGTCATCAGAGGTCGTCAAGTGCGAGACTACGGGGACTAAGGAATGCAATCTGCGGCGGAATGTGCCCACTTGAATTAAATTTTAGCTATCCACCGCCTTCCAGTGCACCAGTCAACACCCTCATAGTCCCGAGTTATGTGAAAATATGACTTTTATGGAAATTAGTGTTTTGAAAGTAATTTCTAGTTAGTTTAACTATTTGGTTGTAGTTTTAATTCTAGTTGGAATGGCCAGTAACGCACTTGTTACGTATCTTGTGTTTCGGGTATCCATAGGCGGCTCCGATAGTTTATCATCAGGTGATCCGTCTGCTCGTTTACCAGCTTATCCCATAAAAGTAATGAAAACTGAAAAATCATTAATTTCAGTTTGGTATAATTAGTTTCACGGTTTTGTTCATAACTGCGCAGTCATTACTGCGTAACGTTACCTACATAATTCATAGTCAAGTCATGCTTATAATTAACGCTCTGTCTTTGTAATTTTGGTCCCATACGTTGACCATACACATACCTCCCTATATTGCGGACCGTTAAAAAAATCAAATGCTTAGCGTTAGCTGCTGTAACAGGACCATTAAACTAAATAATTGTAAAATCTCCACATTTAATTAAATTTGTATTCTGAACTACTCGAAAGCGCACAAAAATCCCTTGATCTGAATAATTCATTCTATTTAAAATAAAGCAAGAAACTTAGTCCCAACTAATTCAGTTCGTCTATTTTGGTTAACAAATGCAAAATCAACATAAACACGAATAGAGGATTAAGCTATAATCCCTAAACCTATACACGTGAGCTAAACTTTCCTCAAATTAGCTTCTTACTTTGATCACTACATAAATTCATTAAAGTACTCCACTGTTATTAACGATGATTATAACGCCGGAAGAGGTCTGAGGGTGGCGGCGAAGTCGACCAAGGCGGCGGCGGTTTCATTTCCCCCATTTGCAATTCAAAAATTCACTCTGCCTTCCAGCTCATTCGTCTGTCTTCAGCAGAAGCCTCTCTTTCACACTCACATTAAAATGTATATCGATCCTTGTCTCATACTACTGCTTTAGCTACCACCAACATCACTAGACTTTCTTGCAACGACCATGCGTAAAACTCGGACGGACGTTTCGTGCAGTTTGTTTCGAAAGGATTAGCCATAAATAGTTCTTCCTTATTACATTTTCATGAAGGCCCCCTTTAGTTGCGGAATTTATGCTGAGAAAAGTTTGAGCTTTACTGAATAAAAGATATCTATTTGGCAGTAATACTGGCTGGGTGCCAGGCGACACTTCACAGTCGAGTTAAACTTATTAGATGGGAGATGGGTCAACTGAAATCCACCGTAACACTTACGTGGCATAGAAAGTCAAAAATGTTCACAAGGAATATTATTTTCGTCGAAGCTGGTATTATACGAAGCGGTTTAATATCGGATTCATTTATTAATAAAATGTTTCCTTCCGCAGAATCAATTAATCACTGGTTGCGGAAGAAAAACAGAGCTAGAAATCCACACGTCTAACAAAATGAATAATGAAGAGAATTCTTATGGAAATGACTGTCACACTGCATTATATGTGGTAACTTTTATATGTGTTTGTTTTATATTGAAATGGTTTAACGGTTGATAAATAAAACATGATAAAAATTATGGCCAACATCCCATCTGACCTATTTTTTGAAAGCAGTCTAAATAAATGTTTATCAACTCAAGTTACTCGTAAATACTTATTAGTACCCTGAGGAATTAAAGGGTTTCAAAAATGCGCATTTTACATCTTAAAATTATTATAGCTTCCATAAATAAATAAGTATTTCAGAAACGTTGTTAATTTTCATCTGTAAAAAGTAACAATAGTAATAGAATAAAATTGGAACCATATATATTGTTATGTTTAACAAAATTTCATAATTTCTCGGTATTACGAGCAGCCTTCTTAACAACATGAGGTATTAGGTAAATAAAAAAGAGTTTTTGATATTTCACGAACCCCTAAAACGGACATTTACAACATTTTTCAAAATTACACAACAATGATTTACAAAAGTAATGATAAACAGAGACGAATTACGCACATAAATTCGTCATATACGCGACATATCTTTAACAATACATATGAGTATAAAATTTGGGATAGATCGCGACTCGGACCGTGCCTCAGGCTTTTACCCAACTCGGGTTTTTGACATTAGTTTAGGTCCTTCTCCATAAATACACGAGCTTATCTCATTTACGATATTATTGTTGGTAACGTGGTCTTTCGGGAGAACTTTGGTCGTTTGTTATGTATACTCTGCGGACACAATTTTAGATAACAGAGCCTTGGTAAGGTATGAGCTAGATAAGTGAAGCTAATTTGTATTCTAGGTGTAAATAATACGCTGAGAATGTTGCTCCTGGAGACGGTTTTTAGTTAGATTTGTTTATCAAATGAATTATTGTAACAGATTATTATTCACACTTGTGTAGGTAGGATATCTTTAATTATTTAAAAGATCTTTCTAGATCTTTAGAGGCTCTGCTCATATCAAGAGAATATGAGATTGTCGTCAAACTAGTCGATTTCCTGGTCAAAAAGTTACATGATGAAATGGAATAATATAATAATTAGTTAAGAACTACTTATTTGTCAATATTTAGTTTTAAATTTCAGAGTTTTTATAAAAGTAACGCTGATACGTTATTTTAGTTGTTATCAGTTATCAGTGAGCGCTGTAAAAAGCGTTCTATTTCGCCGGTCGGTCGGGCAAAGATTTACCGTGTTTTTTTAATTCTCAGTAGTAGCACGGAGTCTGGAATTGTGTCCGGTATATAGCAATAAGCTCACCCCTACTACAAGGGACTCATCACATACATAGTGAAAGTATATGTTACATTGTACAGTGGCATTAAGCGCCGTAATGTGCACCTCTGCCTAACCCTTCGGGGATAAAAGGCTTGATGTTGTGTTTTGTTGATTCCTAATAAAAATGATACGTGGTCACATACACTTAGTCCAAACCTCGATCTAGCCATAAGAAGTCTAACACAAGTAAACAAAAAGCTCTTTATAAAACATACACAATCCACCGCAAGGCCTATCCATCAAGCCGCTTTTTGAATATAAATAATAATTTTTCGCACACATTTTCGCCTTTACGCTCTGGTACTTATAATTTAACCTCTGTTGTTCAAAGAGAAACGCGTTAAGTGCATGCAGTACGTATGTAAATTGAGTGTAATGTGTAATAACATGTAAATCTATACACGGTGATGGATATCGCTATAAGGGGCGCGTTACACCCCAGGGACTTGTCCCCATACCGCAATACAGCGTGTAGTGTGTACCATGCCTATCGTTTTCCATTGTGCAATGTACATTTTCGTTTTGTGAATAACTGAATAGTTTTGTTTTGTTTTTAATGTGTGTGTGGTATAGTCATGTTGCTTGCTTTTGGCTTTTGGTTGCCAGTGTTTCTGCAAAGTATGATGCCTGATTATTATGTTTTTGGCTTATTCTTTTAATTATTTGTCGAGAAACTCGTCTAGTTTCAAGCCATGCTAGAGGCTCATTCATGAGCAGCATTCGGCGACACACGACGCGGCAACTGTCGCATTACCACGTTAATAATTACATGAGTAAGCCGAAAAATACTATAATTAATTTAGTATGTCTCACAAAAGTTATAATACAAGTATGAAACTTCTATGGAAAGCGATATAGAGTTTCTTGACATGACATTGGCATAATTTAATACTAGCAATCTTTATATTCAGTACTTACTACTAAAGCCACTGAAATTGTTTTAAAAATCTGATAACTCTTACTTATACTCAAAGTTTACGACTATTGAATAGCCTCTCTGCATAAAACACTAATTCACTTGAATCTAGTTAGACTTAGTGCTGACCTCTAGCCTTGAACCTTTTTTGAAGCGAAAAGACGAAGACAAAATTCACATCTCACTTTATGGCAGATTCAAATAAGTACGTATCTCTTTATACTAAATTCATGCTAACAAAATAATCCGAAAATAAGTTATATTATCGAATAAAAAGCATATTGTGACACGTGTGTGCGTAAGGGTAGCGACGTGACAGGCCCAGAGAAAAGGTCATGACATCCACGTGAATTTGAAATGGACGTTTTATGAGAAATTTTCGGATGTCAGATAAAAGTTTATTCCATTTTCAAATTTTTGTTTAACGTTTTACTCGATAATTTTTCTACAATTAATAAAATTAACCTTCCGATGCTTTATTTTAATTTTTTATTTTAAAGATATTATTTAAATTTAGAATAGCATTATATTTATCTCCCTTTGTTTTACGGATATAAAAGAAGGAATACAAACAAAGATGTGAACAGCAATTTAGTAGAAGATTATTTTTCTTAAATATAACGTTTGTGTATTCACCGCTAAAGCTATTTTCCATTCCGTTTAAGTTTTAAAGAAACTCAAAAACTACTTAAGAAAATCCTTCCAAACAATACAGTAACTCTTTCCAGACATTTAAAAACAGAGCACAAAGTGAAGTCCATCTTAAAAATCCTAGGAGCAATTTTAAATATCTAACGCCAAACTTTTAAAATTTTAATTGTTCGGAGCGAGGACGTCTTATCCCCATGGCGTTGGTGGGATAAAAGAAAAGATAGCAAACTTTATTCAGTCTTAATTTAATTAATTGTGCCCCCTCCTTCCTGTATCTATCGACAGCCATCTTTTATTTATGTACCCGTTGTGCTGCCGCCGACTGTTCAATTATACAGTCAGCTTTGCACTGTATGCGTTCGGATTTCGAATCTTTGCAAAAAGGATCCAGTTTTGTTGTTTTAATGTTTTTCCGAGATCGACTTCGGTTTTTGAATGTTTAAAAATATTTTTCCGCATTTGAAGTTCGAATTTGAAGACAGATTCGTTGATATATCTTGTCGTGAACGTGAATTTTGATTTATTCGAAGTTTAAATGGAGTTTTGTAAATGGTTTTGATATTTAAATTCTTACGGATAACTTGTAGTCTGCAGATACCGTCAAATTTGCGTATATAGACAAGTGAAACAACCAACATTTACTACGTCAAGATTAAAAAAAAATGTAGAACCTATTTACACAAAAATGTCAATTACTTTAGTCAAAGTCCTTTTAGTTACAAAAATATCTAACAATGAACGAAATCTTTTATTTACATAGAGCAGTTACTGAAATAGCTCTAATGGTAAGTAAACCAAAGTCAGATAGATACAGAAACAGAGAAAAAAAATCTTCTAACAGTCATTTGATTACTTTAATTCTACGGTTCCCTTTCAGAAAATTCACAAAACAATTGTCAAAATCTTTTTACGCTTGTGAAATACCGGGTGTTAAAGTTATTACATCTTGTTCGAGTGGTTTCTTAAAAACACGCCGTGATGTGAAAATGAAAGTAATTTATTTCTAAGTAAAGGTATTAATAAAAAAACCCCTTCCATTTTTTGTTAATAATTTTAATAAGACTCGGGGGATGTTATTGAAAGGCCTTTATTGAATAAAATACGGGAAAATCGGGGAAAACGGTTTTGCCAAAGAGAAATATCAGGGTACCTGCATATTCATAATTTCTTTTCGTATACTCACCGAGTAATCGGTTTATATTCAGAAAGCTTTCACGGTTAAATAATAGCTGCTTTGTAATCGGTGAAGTGGAACGCTGTGAGACCTTTTTGATGTGGATACAGCAGTATTTTAATATTGTTTGTTTTTGTGGGGAATGATCACAATTACAATTATTGGCTATACAACGGGATAGGTGGAGTTACCTACTTTATACTTCGTCCAGTCAATTTTTATCAATACCTTTTTATTAAATATAAATAAAATAAAATTATATGTAGTCAAAAAATGATCGTGAAATTAAAATAAATGGCCGGTTACCAATGACGACACGACCTTGAAGTCAAGCCCGGTGCTAGGCAACCAGCCAGGAAGATAATAAAGAAAATTGTGATTGACGTCACATTACTCGCCTCCTTATTTTCAATAGTACAAGTTATTAGATCATACTTCCGAAATAACTAGTCACAAGAGACCATGAAGGTTTCTACCAAACCAATAAAGATAACCTACGTTAGGTAAACATTATCGTGCAAAATTCGAATCGCAATTCTGTCAAATATAATCAAAAGATATAGTATCTATTCGCATGAGTCGACGAATCTACGTTTTCTTTTCATCCTAGGTAAACATGAAAACACTAGCCCGTTATATCATCACATTTATCCAAGGATCGACCGCCGCCGAGTTTAACTTACCGATAGAGGTCACCAATATCATCTGCAAACATCTACCTAAAATATTGACTGGACCTTTATGTATTTATCTTACGTCCTACGGTTAGTCGGTTATAAAGTAAACTTACGGCCAATAACAACAGTACCACGAATCCGCATATAAACAATCAACCCGTCGTCGCCTGAGTAATGCGAACATTAGCGGGATACAACACGTGGGTTCATCAAGCCCCCGTGAATTAACGTCGTCTTAAGTACGAACGCACACCGATGTTTTATACGTCGCTTTTAATTAAATTACATTGCGTGCTTCGAAAGCCACAAACGCCGGCGTACGTGTAACGTGCGCTGTTCATGTTTTTACGAGTAGTAAAATTTATTAAAATATAGCGGATTATGTCTTTAATGCCGTGTGGAAATTAAAATTATTTATTTTGACGGCCTTTTTTAGAGCTCGTATATTTTTCCGTTTTCAACGCTTCAAATGTAGGAGCGATTCGTTTGAATGCAAAATTTTTACTTTTCATGTGTTTTCAAATGTATACGGAACTTTTCTTTATGCTATATCTGAAAAAGTACTTCTATATTTCACCTGTAGTGTTTCAAACTGGTATTCCATACGTTAGTAGCATGAAGTAAAGTTTATAATAGTCTAAAGCTTAATATAAATAAAAAGGGCAAATTGTTACGACAGCAAAATTGCATTGTGCCTTTAAAATTTAGTCTAAATTGAGCTGTCCTTGTCCCGTAAGGAACATGCCTCCCTTCTTTGAACTTTTCGTATAAAAAAGCGAAATTGTGAAGACTGAATGTAACAAGACCGTTTAGTGCGGTGACCGAGCAGAATCAACCCCTACTATAGGGCTCCCCTCGACCCAAATCGTGAAATAATGGACACCACAGCAAGCGATCACGTCGCAAATAGCTCACGCACAATCGAATTAATTAATCATGAGAAGCGAGTTCTACTGAAGTTAAAAAACTTATCGAAGTCGCCGCCGAAGTTTTAAGGAGAAGCTAACGAGGAATAGAACCGTAGACGAGAGATGAAAGTTCAGCCGGAGCTGGGAGGGAGAGAAACGAGAGCGCCAGACAAGAATAGCTGCAATTTAAAACTCGATTAGAATTCGAACATTGAGCGGGCGCGGTTATTAAAAACGGTGTCGTGGTACCGCGTCGAGGACTTCGATTCCATGAAACCGCAGTAAAAGTTCTGCTGCAGTCGTTTGTTTTTTATGTTACCAAACTTTACCAAATCTAATTATTGGCGAAAACAAGCTCGTACCGATTACGACAGCTGTGCTATTGGCCTTGCACAAATACTTCGGAAAAGATTACATTGTGACATTTGCACGCTGTGGAACGGCAGGATTCGAAGAAATCAACATTTATGTTGTCTGTAGAGCAATTGTAGTTCAAATACAATGCTCTTTATGGTTACTGTCATTTGCATGTAGAGAGAAAATGCTATAGAAAAGGAGGTAAGTATTGGAAATTCGCGTTACCGTAAAATCTTATTTACCATCAAGTGTCAAGCGAGTGGCAGAAGTTGCCAGCTTTGTTTACGAGCCATAAAATAAATCGAATGAGACTGTGACGTTGAGGCGCAGGCTGGCAACTCTGAACTTAAATACTCGTACGTGCTTGTACTGAGTTGAATTATTTATTATTTATCGATGTAATCGCTTGCAGATTACCTCATGGAAAAGTAAGCGGTTTATTCGACGGCAATTTCTGTATATTATTATAGTCTTCTTTTCGTTTTCGAATATTGTTTTACGTGTTTTCATCTTTGTAAATGTTTTTCAGCAATGTACTTCTTTATTTATTTTTGCCACGTAGGTGCCTTTGTAAAATGAATAAACAATTACTTATACTCACAATACTGTTTATGAATTTGTTTAAGAAAATATTTTTTATTAGTTAAAAATTAGTTTTCAAAATACAATTATAGTAATTTACTTTAAAAATGCGTTTAATATTTTACCATGTACAAATTCAATTGCATTATTTTCAATCTACCTAATTTGATTGTTACCCAATTTATACATTCACATTGCATTGTATTCATCCACAAACAGAGAAGCATAATAATATGCCTTAAGTAACATTTGAATTATAAATTAACCAATTTTAATTATAAATTACTCCAAACATTAACTTAACCCTACTTACACTCGAGGGAATCGGTAGCGTGCTGTGTAACAAATTCCTATACAAACACGGACATAATAATTTAAAATGAAACGAAAATATTTTTCCTCAATCCCAAAGGCCAGTCGCGGGCGAAACTAAGTTTGGACGAACACGAACACGAACATAGCTATTTCATTCGTTGGACACTAATTACTTTATCGGGCAAACCGTGTCAATGAAATGCACTGTTTTCATTGAAATACACGTCGATTAAATTATAATTTGCCAATCAGCTCTAACAGTTCGGTAAAATACGGATGGAGTTGTAGCGCCAATCAAAATTGCAAATTTGAACGTTGCTTCGTTAACTATGCGAACTGGCATTAACAAGATTGTCTTTACATTGCATTCGTAAAAATGTAAACGGGTGTTTCGATATTCTGTGGCGGTTCAGTGAGGCGGCAAATGGCTGTGTTGAAAGAACTGAGACTTTTACAGATAAAATGATATAAAAATTGTCTTTCAATGTTCGGCGAAAGTACGCTTTTTAACATCACTTCTCCGAACTCCTATTAAATATTCCATGTTTTATTTAACATGTGTTGTGCTATACATATTTGCGTGTATAACTAAAATAACATGTTTCATTTCAGAGAGGGATTTCGTTTGAATGTACGTATATATCTTATATCTTATACTATTATTTGTTTTTGTGAGTTTGTTTTTTTGTTTGTTTGTTTGAACGCGGTAATCTCCGTAACTACAAGTCTGATTTGAATGATTATTTTGGTGTTGGATAGTGCATTTATCGAGGATGGCTATAGGCTATAAAACATCACGCTGCGAGCAATAGGAGCTGTGCAGAGCGTGTAAAACCGCGCGGAAGTAGCTAGCTTATGTATAAACATACTGATGTTTTAAATTGTTTTTAACGGGAGAAATGTATGGTTTACATTACATTACCTTTTTAACACGTATTTTAATTTTTATCTCAATAGGTATTTCTTTTGAGTACCTATGTGATAAGGTCAGTGATTTTATTAAAGAAACAATTGTTAACTAATCAATTTACAGTACAATTTTGCCCTAATCTGCCTAGTAGGTAACAGAAACAAAATTATTGTCAATCGTTAACATAACATAACGCCATTTATCCCCGAAGGAGTAGGCAGAGGTACACACATACAAAAGTTTTCTACAATTTTTCTATTTTTCACTAATTTTGTATAATTTTCTTATGAGTCCTATGTAATAGGGGGTGAGCCTGTTGCCATATACCGGGCACAATTCCAGACTCCGTGCTACTACTGAGATTGAGATTGAGACCAACGAGGCAGTCGTTAATACAAATATTACATATATTATGTAGAAAAAATAATAAACCTTTAAGATTTAGCTCTAGATATTATAAACGTGGAAAATAAACTAGAACTTTACTCTCTTTATAACGCATAATAAAAACAATAAAATTATTTATTTGCATCGTACTGAAGTTATTTGAAGGAATTTATATTTTGCTGTGCTATAAAACTGGTAACGGATAATTTAAAGTATGTCCAGATTTTTCAATTATTTTATAAATTTTTTCATTGATTTTCATCATTTCATTATTATGATATAAGTTGGTATGTACATATTTATCGAAACTTAGACTAAAGTTTATTCATGTTCGTAACAAAAAAGGAACACATTTGTATTCAATTCTTTTTTTAAAATAACAAACGTAATCATTATTTCCACGATCTGATTGACGTGATCTGCTTTTCCCATTACGCGCACTCTGTACATAAAACAAAAAAGTATTATTTTTCAAGCCATAAACCCTTTTAACAACTTAATACAACACGCAGCGGCCAGTTACGTCGGCGTTTATAATGAATAATGATCAATAAAATCCTACGAAACGCGACCTCGTGTAATCCCAAAGAGCTTTTACAGCGAGCCTACAAAACATATGATATAATTTCATTTTGCCTTCTTCGTAAAACATCAGAACGGGATTTATGTCCGCGCGTTCGTTTGATCTTAGTTATTTAGTCCCCTTAACTTGAAAATAATATTTAGCGAAATGGACGACGATGTGAGGGAACGTAATTAATTAAATTAAGTTCGGAATACGTTAGGAACAAAGTTGGATGTGGCTACCGGCGACTTGTTAATAGCTAAGGGAGATGATCCCTCGGTCCGAGTGGCCGTATGCGGTCCCCCGGTCCCCAGAGTGCCAGGAGGCCTCAACACCCCGCATGCTAATAGCCAATCATATTCTGTTTACATTCCATCACCGAGTATGAATAATTTGTTATTGTCTGCGCAAACATGGCGCGCGCCGCGTCACGACTGCCATTGTCTACTGGATTAATTTGCTGTCCAGTGTCGACGCAATCGAGCTGCCGATTCAATGCCAACGATATCAAAGAACAATTGGGACCACTCTGATTGTAGCCGATTAATAGAAATCGAAAATTGGATTTTATTATCTGAATGCGTGCTGATAACTTTTCGAGATTCTTTTGTTTTAAATGTTTTGTTCGATTATACTTTGGAATGAAAAGCCGTTCGTTTTTATTGGTCTCAAAATTAAATGATTCGAAGGTTAATCAAAGGGTCCTTACTTTTCTAGAGAGCGTGAACCCTTTTATCACATTTTTTTCGATTCAATATTCCGAGTGAGTTTAAGCACAAAGTACTTCTAGCATTACCAATGTCTAGATATCTATAATATTAGAACTCCAAGATACATACAAAACGTATTACAATACCCTCAAACAAAACAAAGATCTAATCTATATCTTTCTAGGTCGCACATTTCAAAAGCTAGACAAGCAAAATATCACCAGCTATTACAAAAGCTTATTACCATGAACCCGTTAGACCACGTCAAACAATTATTATAGAGCTATAATCTGGTAGGGCTGGCTACATAAAACAGTGCCTCGTTGAATACAGTACGGTACTTCAAATAAATCCCGTTCAATAGGTACAGTACATACTTAAGTATCCTGCATGCTGTGAGCTTGGTTCACATTGTAAGTAAGCCTTGAGGGCTTCCCAGTAAACCATGTTACGCCGTAAATCTCGCAAGGTGCCTGTATCGTGGCCGTATCGTACCCGTATCGTGCTCGCAGCTTGCAAATTGCCGACTATCGATGGACGAGTCCCGGTCAGCTTTTATTGTATGGAGATTGTGCGGTATTGCGTGATCCTTTTTTGGTTTTCGGTAAGTGAATTTGTTTGTTAGGGAAATATGATTTTATAAGGTTGGTTTTGAAACTCAAAATTATGGTTTTGCGAGAATTCATGGTGACTCTTCATAAGTATTAAAAACTAAGACTCCTTATTTTAAAAATTTTCGTTTTCCTATTAAATGTAATATACAATTTTTGCAAACAAGTTTCATACATTATTTCAAGGAGCTTTTTGTGATAATGCTCTATATTTAGTCATTTATTAAAGTCGAAAAGGTTCTCAAACAAATTAAATCAAGACCCCAAGGAAACTTATCGCAAGAAATTTAATTCAAAATCTGCTTAGTACGCCATAAAAATATCACGAAACAATAACGATAAATCCTCGAGGCGGACGCTATAAAATCTCGATAAAATTGGGACATTATTCCAAATATTTGCAGTTCATAATTTTCTTCCTTCACCTTGTTACTTCACAATAAATGGTAGATTAAGCTGGCGTACTATCGAACGTGGTTTCTGGCAATCAATTTTGGTTAGACAATATTGGATTTTAATTAACAGTATCGCAGGTCGCACTCGCTTCGACTAATCGATGAACTATGCCGCCGTTGTCAATGGTTATTGTGGTAACTGCCATTAGATTTATTATTATCGTCTCCCTTAGTGATGATACTTCGTTATTAAATTACCCTGTTTGGGGAGTTTTTCATGGCGACCCATTTTCTGATAGCTGTTCCATTATAAGATGGGGTCTTGCTGTGTTTAAGCGTCTTTGCTTATTTAGGTGATGTTAATTCGTGAATAAAAAATGAATAAATCACTAATCAGTCTTTCAATCAGCACTTTCGATTTCGAAAATTCTCATCAAGAATGTTTTATAAGATGAATTCTACAGTGATTGTAAAATTGTGTTTTTAAAATTTGCACTCAATTTTTATGCAACCAGCAACAATAACTTTAAGTTAATTAATATCTAAGAAGAAAACATGCGAATAAGTTTGCAAGATCCCAATCCCACACTTGACACAACACAATACTGCACATGCTATAAATGCGCATTTAAAAGACTTAGCATAACAATAATGTATTATGGTAATCTTGCCTTACCTACCACAGTACAAGCTCATGGGAGTTCTGCCGAACCCACTTATGGATTTGCAATTATGACTACCTACAGACGTATAGGGAAGCCTTTTGATGTGGCAATTGTTTGAAGTATGAGTTTTTTGGTATGGCATAATCCAGTAAACGAGCAGACGGATGACCTGATGGTAAGCAATCGGCGTCGTTCATGGACACCTGGAGACGTTACAAGAGCGTTACCGGCCTATTGCTGATTAGGAATTTAAGGATTGTTGATGATTCAGGGAATGACGAGATTGGGGAATGGGGGTGGGGGGGTGCAGTAAGGCCTCCGGTAACTTCACTCAAACGACGAAACAAAACGCAAGCGTTGATTCACGTCGGTTATCTGTGAGGTCGTGGTACCACTCCGGTCAAGCCGGCCCATTCGTGCCAAAGCATGGCTCTCCTACACTTAATTTTTTTTAATTGTGAAGCTTTATGTCTCAAGGTATGGTTAGAGTCTAAAATCAGGAACAGAGAGGAGAAAAGGGATTTAATAATACGTGGTCGATTAAAAATTTTGGAAATATGCTGATAGATATTTTTGTACACAACAATCTATCATGGTCAAGGTCTAATTAAAAAATAACCTATGAATATAAAATCTACTTTTAGCTATATACACACTTAATAGTTGCATTTTATACATAAACTTAGAAAACCTTTAGATATTCATTAAACGTAGTTACAGACGATCGTAATTTTAAGTGTTCAAGTTACTTTCAATCAAACAATGGAATGCCCAATTGCTCAGACTGTTTTAACTTTAGACAAACTATTTTAGAACTAATATTAACTTCTAAAGCCAGTTATTTTGTGAGTTAAATTCGCTACATAAATATTTTTGACTAGAAACCACAACTTAGTCTAGTAAATGGTTGTCTATTCACTAAAACATATACAGGCTACACGTATAATCATATAAGTTAATTTGGAAAAAGGCAAAACAGAAATGATATAAGATTATTATATTGTAAGCTTATTACGTTCACAATTCTTGTTTTGATTCCTAAAACGAATTGACAATATTCCTAAGAATATTAGTTTCGAACTATATTAAATCTCAAGGACCTTCTTCTGAGCTGCGGAGAACCTAACGGGTTAGCTCAGGCTCGAAGTAGAAGCTAGGAATGAGGTGGTTTTTAGTCAGTAAGAGTTTGATATTATTTCTCGCATATAATCCTTCTTGGATTGTCTTGAAAAAGTCATTGGATGATTTTCGCCCTCAAAAAAGGACCTTTTCCTAGAAAATACTGTCGCTAGTTTTCAACTAGATTTAAAAGTTCCCGATGGAAAAATTGGAACGCATAACGGAACACTGTTATGGGAAACAAAACGATGACAGTCGATCGTGCTTCGACAATAAAATAAAACTGGCTTGTTCGTATGACAGCCAACTGAAATATTGTTAAACTTGCAAAATGGCTGAGTGGTTTGCATTGCATTCTCCTATACATGATAGACTTATATAATAGCTATCAACTTTTATTTCATATTTCGTTGGATTTACTGATTTTTGGATCATGCTACAAAATTCTGTTTTCCACCACTGTTTCTCAATACTGCTGAGCTTTAAGATTTTTCTAATAAATAATTGTGGCAAGTCTTTAGTTTTCCGTACACTATGAAATATTTAAAATATTAAAAAATATACAGACAGATTTTTCAAATTAATTTATTAAAGCAGCTGTGAGCTATTGTTTACTTACGAAGCGTTTAGAAAAACACATCCCACTCGTTCTTCAAGCATCTCAAATTCATTCATAAAATCGTTTTATGGCTTGTCTACATATTTTAACCCAATTCTTGGAATAGTCTGGCACACCTCGCGATTTTACATTGTACTCATAAAGACAACATTGTGACAAAAATCCTATGGGAGCAGACATGTTTCAGATCACATAAAAATGATTTTACGATTCTATCAGCGCAACCCACTCTACTCGCCGGTTTATGAATAAAAAGTACATAAAAACCGTTTGTAAAGTGCCTCATAGTGCATTCTGTTGATTTATAAAACAGATAGAATGTTTCTCATTTTATGTATCAGTTAGATTACATTGTATATTTTGTGATATCTATATTGTATTTATTGTCATGCATGTATTACAATCGCCGTCTCATAAAATGATTGTATGATGTTGGTTTTGTTGAGAGCGTAGTAAGACGTTTGGTTTGTAAAAGGTGAAAGATACGGCGATTGTGTTCATGTAAATAAAATAGTTCTTTACAATATTAAATGGAGTTTCCATAATACTTAGATATTTGGTATAATAAAACTGAATTATAGAACAAAGTTATGTCAGCTACAATTCAGGATAAAGTTTACATTATGAAAGAGATATAATGGAATATTGGTATGGAATCATCGAGCAATAAAAAAGTCATCTTTATTCAAGAGTCGGTATATGAAATCGTTAAAAAGAATAAAAACGTTCTAGCACAATTAGCAACGTACCTAACCTTATTATACAATACAATAAAAAGTTCGCGACACATGCAAATCTACGCTTTTATCCAATTACATAATTCAACAAGCTTTGAAAAATTACTGCGGCTGTGTTTATACCGCGCTGGTACATTAGTGGGGCACGCAAATACTGGAACAAAAATCATGTTTATTTTTTTTTTGTTTTCTTTTTTTAGATGTCGTTATGAATGTGTGCGTGATTTATGAGTTTGAAATAAGAAGTTTGCAATAGAATTCTTATTGAAAAATGTAAGTGAGAACTGAATGAATGGTTTGTTGATAGACTGGTTATTTCAGATCGAAAACTCGGTTTTAGCGTCGGTCAATGTGTTTTAAGGTTAGTAATTATGTACGCTCATCCTAATAGTAGTATGAATCTTGTCTTGACTGCACGGTTAGCGCAGTGGTGACCGGCTTCTGTGCAATGTGTCGGTCAAAATGTGATAGTCGCATTTTCTGAGTAAAATTACCATTAGAAGTCCGGAGTCAGGAACTTCGGCGGAGTATCAACCTCGTGCCTCAGAAAGCACGTAAAACCGTTGGTCCTAGGCCTGACCACTCTCCGGTCGTGTCGGTGAGAGAGTCGGGGAAAAGAGAGTGGGGGAACAGAGAGTGCACCTGTGTTTGCGCATACACTTTTGCACTATAATATCCCCTGTATAGTGGGCTAGTCTACCTCTAGTTAGACAGACTGATCACCATGATCGTAATCGATATGGAGATTTATATTATTTATTTTATTTATTTAAATCGGAATACCAACAGCTTCTGTATACATAGCATTAAGTGATATGAAAGTAACATTAAGTATTTATTAACATATTATTATTTTTTTAAAGTTGTATGTTTGTTTGTTTTTCCTTCACGTCAAAACATCTGAAGGAATCGGGATGAAATTTGGAACAGGGGCAGATTATAGTCTAGTATAATACATAATCTACTTTTTATCCTACAGGAACGCGGACGAAGCCGGTGGTAGAAGCTAGTAAAATGTAGTACCAACACACATTTGACATAGCGAGTAATTAAATGCGTGTTGTTATGTTATGCAATATGAAACTGTTCCACGTGGAAAATAAAGTTTTCAAGTAATATTTTCCTTTACATATTTTTCAAATATTGGCTTCGCTAGTTTCCTTCAAATTTTTCCGCAACACACGTAGGGTTGCCAGGTACATGCAAACAGTAGCAATCGAAATTGCAAATTTGTGCAGGGGGCCCGTTCGGTTCGTTAGCGAGTTGTGTTTACGCGCTACCAACAACTAGGGCTGTCCACCGCTAATTGGTCCAAGTTTGCATTTAGTTTGATTTAATAAAGTGTGCGTAATGTATTCGATTTGATTAAACGCTTCCGTGGTTCCATTTGGTTTGTACAATACTAAATTTATTTCTATTTATTTGTTTCAGTTGTGTCAGTTAATGTAATTAATTTTATTAGGTACACAAAACATTGCTGTGTTTTTCATGCATAAGTTTATACTACGCATCTACTCGTAAAGCTATAAGCATCCCTTAACCTATGCACATGTACAAGGTACGAATTGAAGCTAAAAAGCAAACAATGAAACAAATACTGACTTTGAGCATACAGCAAGTGACTACCTTCTCATAACTTTTTTCTAACGATTGCTACTCAAACCGAAATATCCCCCAACCCTACCAATGAAAACGTTTTGAAGTAATATTATGATCTTTCTTTACTGAATGTTTTAATAATGTAAAAGTTAAAATAAACATAAGTAGGTATTTGTGCACCAATTCATTACTACTGCCAGGCACATTTACACCGTATGCCCAACGATTGCCCATTGGAGTCGTATTCCCGAAGCCCGACGTTTGCCCATTTGCATAAAAATTGCAAATATTTTTGTCTACATCGTTAAAATTACACATTTAGTAAATTAAAAAGAAAGATTTAAAAGTTTTAAATGCCGCGCGCTGTTTAATGTAAACGTTTTAATTCCAGCCTTTATTATTTACAAAAAACGTTCTGTTTTTAAATAAAAGTATTGTAAGAAAGGATGGTAACATTGTCATATTAAATTGTGCACATTCGGAGTTCAAAATATGGAACAATGTTATTCTGTTGTTGAAATAAATAAAAGACGAAATGGTCTTGGACTCAGCATGCAGTTGGCAACACGAAACATACTCAATTGTCGTTTTCCGGCCAACCCAGTTAAGCGTGGAACACAAAAATAAATAAATAATAGACATAATTTATATAGAACTGGATAAATAACGATACTTTTCTGAACATTTAGAGGACAAATTTTCTTTCCAGGCACCAATAGGATATAACCCAGTACCTACACATTACGTTCCGATATAAACCCCATGTGTTAGGTAATTTTCGGTATCAGTACTTATTGGTTAAGCAAATATTTCTACGAATTTACTGATACGTTTGAAGATAAAACACTAATAGATCTCAATATTATTGTAACATTGAATTAAAATATATATTTCATCTAGTTAAAGCAAATTATATTTTATCTCTATCCAACTTAATACATAAAAGGGTGACAAAATATACTTGTCTGGAAGAAAGTAAAGTCTGTGTCGACCTCAGACTTTGTTACTGTAACCTACACTCGCCTTTGGGACATTCTCAACAATATTTTATTCATAAGAATTAACGTAATTTACTTTGTTCTTTTTCATTTCAATATTTAGGTATATCTGCTAAGACTAATCTCAAGTTTCAACAGGATTATTTTGTGAATTTATTTTAAATATTTTATAAATAAATAAATTATTTATGTTCATGAGCTTAGTACAATTATATTAGTTGTATTGTTGAATCTTTAATGAGTTTTATTGTTATATATTTTCTTTTTATGTTATGTGTTCCTTCCTAAGTAATGCATAAAAATTTTTACTTCACGAACAGTTTTGTACCTTAATTTAAGATTATGTTTTTCGGCTACCATTTGTCGATAAACTCGACTAATTTCAAGCCATTCCAAAGGCTTATAATCTTATATTATCCGCGAAATACGACACAGCGACTGTCGCGCTGCAAATTATAATTGTATACGGATTTTTATCGTTTATGTTTTGGTCGAAAAAGTACAGAAATCTTCTCCTTTTAAAGAACAATAATTATACAGCCCGATATCGTAACTGAAAATTATCATAAGTAAACAAAACAAAAGTATAAAATGGCCATCTACCATTATTTTTCGAGTTAGAGTATATATTTTTTCTTTTTTTTCAAAAACTAAAAGTTGCCAGTTACTTAATGACTATTGTTAGGTACACTAAAATATTTGAGTTTGAGTTACCTACACACTGAATGCATTGCAAAAGTTTTTTCATTTGTTCGTTTTAGAAACATTTGTCTGAGCACCCGACTATTAAATAAAGTTACAGAAGATATTTATCAAAGAAACAAATTGGGCTTCGGTTCATTTGTTTTGAGTTCTATCAATAGAATAGTTCGATGTTTCGCCAAAGAATTTCTAATCGTTTCTAGGTATAGGTATCGAGGAATTCTTTTTGTAGTTTTAATAAAATGAAAACATGCGCGATGCATATAAAAATGTACCTAGACAAATTGTTCTGCATTTCAAACAATAAAAATAAAATAGTGTTTTTATAACTGTCAAAACTTATTCGTTTTTTTAACTAAATATTAAAAATATTTATATTATGCTTGTGACTTCCCAATTTTTTGTTCAATCATTTTTATAACTGTTGTATGTTTTTTTTAGTTATGTAGGTTTTAACCTTTTTTATGTCATCTGTGTTATGCCATATTACGTATATCCTGCTTTCTAAAGTCATCAATAGGCTACATCAGAATTACGCCGGCTTGTAATTGGCGATGTCTTCCAATCACTTATTGGGTTACCACTGGTATTAGTTGTCTATTACCGTTTAATCAGCGTTATTACAACGGATGCCTTGCCTATGTAATTACTACACTGTTCTATAATCAAGGAATCTTGTTCAGAAAGAACATGATAATATATTTTCGCTAGAACTTTATATTAAAGAGTCTTGAGCTAATCTATTACGATTATCAAGGCTTATGAATAGAAGTGGTTTAATGGTGATGGTATCATCATATTAGATAGAAACTTAGAACGATCACCTACCTTCAGGAAACTTACTGTACCTACAGTGCCCAGAAAATTAGCGACCTTGCTTACTGAATGACAATTACTGAAAATTCCAGAAAGCAACGCAACTGAAGTAAATGGAGAAACTTTGCTTTCTCCATATACAAATCAATGTCGTGGTGGCCCGGAGGTTTAAGACGCCCGCTTCTCATGCATGAGGGTGCGGGTTCGAAACCTACCAATGGTAAGTACCAATGTGACTTTTTCCGAGTTAAATGTACTTTCTAAGATTATTCAGACACCACTGACAAACGGTGAAGGAAAACATCGTGAGGAAACCTGGGCTTATAATTTCTAATTATAAGTTTGAAAACACCAACCCGCATTGAGCAAGCGTGGTGATTATTGCTCAAACCTTCTCCGTGTGAGAAGAGGCTTTGCTCAGCAGTGGACATTTATAGGCTGTTGATGAATGAATGAATATACAAATCATATCAAGACCATCATAACCAGCAATCATACAATTAGATCAACAGCTATGTATATAAAAATGAAACCCGTTTCCCTTTGTCACGCCATAATATGGAAACGGCTAGACCGATTTGGCTGATTTTTTTTTGTTACTTTGATTATGAACAGGAGAAGGTTCTTAGGACAGAAAAAGTCTTGAAAATTCTACGGGTACGAAAGAAAACGGGATTGCGCGTACGAAGTCGCGGGTAGAAGCTAGTATAAAATTAAATTTCACACACACAGTGCTCTATGTATTTAATGTGTCGTACTTGGCTAAGAATAGATGACCCTATATCTTCCGGCAGTAGTCTTAACAGGAGATAAAAGATTATGTCAGCTCAATAGACAGCGACATCAATTTGAAAATATAATACACGGAATTCTGTCAGCAATCCCAATACGAAGTGTATTTATGTATATCGTTTTATATGAACTTTGAGTAGGTATTTGAATGAAGTCGAAAATATAGAACGGTATTTTAGTTAGTTTAGTTTTTACAGTATTGGATAAACAAGATAAACGATATGTGTTATTTTACTTGATATGTTTAAAAAAATCACTGCTCTCGTTGGCCAAGTGGCCGCAAGTGCGGCTGCCGGCCAAGGGGTCTCGGGTTCGATTTCCAGGTCGGGCAAAGTACTACTGGATTTTTAAAAAATTCTCAGTCGTAGCACGGGGTCTGGAATTGTGCCCGGTATATGGCAATAGGCTCACCCTATATGGCATTACATACATACATACATTGTACAGTTGGCGTCAAGTGCGGTAATGTGCACCTCTGCGTAGCCCTTCGGGGATAAAAGGCGTGATGTTATAGGTTTAAATCAAATCTATTATCGAATAAGATTAGTAGATGTTGGAAACTGGCTTTTGGCTGGTTCTTCTTCTTGTGCCAGTGTTAGAAGTTCTTTGCTTTATTGGTATAATATGGGTTCTGTTATCTTCAGACATCATCTAATCAAAAATCTCTATTTTTCTTTCTTATTCATTCTTCACACAATCTATCCATTTTTCTTTGGTCTTACTTCATAAAACTGTGCTCTTACTTTTAATTTATTGTATAAAATTATATCAACCCTTTGAGTACCGTCATTATGGACACAATTAAAGAACAATGGGTTGCGGTCACCGGTGTCCTCGCGGTGTTTGACAGTTTTAATACAATCAAATCAATCAATGTTGTGATTAATAAAAAATAGTTTTGTGTAGAAATTTACTGTAAGTGTAAATCCATGTTTTTACTTTACTTGTGTAAAAGCGACATAACGCCATTTATCAACATACACGCAAATAAAATTATTCAATATTTTATACTGTACCCAAAATCAGTAATCCTATTAATAACAACAGCATTTATTCAGTCGTAGCGCAGGACTCTAAATAAAACTATTTCGATTTATTCAATTTTGAACAAATTGTTATTATCCGAATAAATAAAATTGATAATTGCAACCTTTAACCGACGAGCATGCATGAAAAGATTGATGACTGTTAATGAAGCAAAAGAGGTATGTAAGAATCGTAGTAATTGGCGTTCCTTAGTCTCTGCCTACCCCCATGGGAGACAGGCGTGAAGTTATGTATGTATGTATGATAATACAACTAATATCTGAATGGGCTCACTGTAATAATTGCAATAACGTTTAATGAGAAAGTTAGAGAGTAACTTAATGGGTTGCCGGGGCTCCAGCTCCAAGAGCAGAAGTAGGAAACACGTTCCTAGTCGTTTGTAGTCAATAAGAGTCTGACACTCTCTGGCCTCACCTAAGGTGGGTGAAGCCATTGGATAACTTTCCACCCTCAAAAAAGTAGGTACATACATTGTATAAACCGTATTACAGTACATATATGCTTTCTAAGTGTGGGAGAGCCATGTTTCGGCACAAGCGGGCCGGCTCGAGCGGAGTAATACCACGGCCTCACAGAAAACCGACGTGAAGCAACGCTTGCGTTGTGTTTCGTCGTGTGAGTGAGGTTACCGGGGGCCCAATTATCCCCAACGGTCCTCAAACTCCTTATCCCCAAAAAGCCGGTAACGCACTTGTAACGCCTCTGGTGTTCCAGGTGTCCATGGGCGATGCCGATTGCTTATCATCAGGTGATCCGTCTGCTCGTTTACCGGCTTATACCATAAAAAAAAATATGAACGCCCTATACATTAATACGCTGATCTTTCCTTCTTCATAGTGCTTAACTCTCTCATAAATACATCCTGTAGCTAAAATAGTTTACTCCCAGTAACAGTTGATCCTAGCAGTTGAAAATGCCAGTCAGACAGATGTGTCTATAGTAGTCTGTACCAAGTTAGGCTGCGGACTAACTTTGACACAAAGCGAACGGTCTACACTTACGTTGAATAAATTTAACACCGTATGTGTGACTCGAATGCGTTTATACTGACTGTTTCGTACTGGTCAGTGTCACAGATTGTATAGTAAAAAGAGTGTTGCTATTTTTTTATTTGTTCATGGATTAAAATCGAACGCTCGAATCGAAAACGTAATGGTTGTATTAATATTTAATTGGTATTTAAAGATTTAGATATACTTGTAATAACTAACCTTCCACAAGCTGTTTTTAAAAATATATTTTTTTTTAATTATGTTTATTTTGATTGAGGAAGATATAGAACTGTAAACAACTGACAGCAAGGGATTAATACTCAACATATGCTTAATTATTAATACAATAAGACACGGTTCTCCATATCTCCATGTAGTATAGTATCATCTTTAGTGCATCTTTAGAGCAAACGGTAGTTAATCCACATAAACAGCAGTATTTATTGTTCAAAAATAAAAATACTGCTATTGAGACCAATCTAAATAATATAAGCCAAAATAATTCTGAAGAGTGTGTTCTCCATGTGCTAAATCATCCATGGTTTGTAGCGACTGCTTTGTACTGCCCACATGATACTGATACTAAACTTATTGTTCGCCAGTTTTCTTGTTTATAGCTTTGAGGTTTTGCCATAAACTGCACAGTTGTCATGTCTCGACGCCATTTTACATTGCACTGTTTTGGCCAGCCTTGCTTAATAATTTTGATTTTAATCTTTGACATTGTTCTCTATGAATATAAAATATATCAAGGCGTAAAAAGTGGGTGTTACATTTGAATGTATTGTGAACCTCTGCTTGAGAAGACTGAGTGCGTGGATATGTCGTCAGGGATTGATCCGCGAATCTACTATAGGTACGCAACGGCCGCCATATCTGCAATACATCCAGTTTTACAGATAAATGTTAAAACTTAGTAATTTTAGTAATTCAATGAATCTGAAGCTAATTTTACATATTAAAAATGAATCAAAATGAACTCGTTTCAAGGCGGCGGCAACCAATAAAGATTTTGCGGATTTTTTCCGCGAAAACTTAAACTAACTACATTTGTCAGATACGCGGAATTATCCAATGCTAGTTCCACTTATTTGCAGTAATCCCGTCGATATAGAACAATGGAAATTTAAGTTGATGAAGTAAACTTAAAATAATGTAGTGTATATAATAGAATGTGCTGCGTCATGGTGTTTAAAACTGCCAATATAATAATTATGTTTTTATTCCGTTATCACAATAGACAATTTAATGACATTACAAAACATATAGTATTAAATTATACAACTTTAAAATGATTTCACATAATCTATAACACATTTAAACCACTCTACATTAAATGTGTTACAATTACGTTAATTATACTGTACGCAGAATTAAACTAATGAGTCATATTATGTCAAACGGTTCATTAAAATATTTTCATTTCCTATTGAAATTATATTATCTGTATACAACTATTTTTGTTTATACACTTTAATCTCTTAATATAGGTTTTTATACTACAATACAATTGGTAGCAACTACCGCTACCGCTTATCATCAAGTGGCTTTACCACTTGATGATAAGCGGTAGCCGAGCACCGGAGCCTATGTATACCTACACCTCTAACGCCTGAAGCATTACAAGTGCGTAGCGGACGATTACGAATTGATTGTTTTTATTTAAACGTTGCTGGGGACAATAGGATTTTTTCCTATGTCGTGGGTGCGTTTTCAAACATACAAGTTCATATAAATATCACACCCACCCAAACCCGAAACATTAATATGTGGATCACTGAAAGAGTTGCTCCGTGCGGGAATGGAATCCGCTACATGTTGCGTGGCAGTCGGTTGCCCAACCACAGCACTAACCATGCAGTTAGAGCTTGCCTATCAAAGGTAACATTTCGATCGCGTATTATAGTAGAACATTATAGTTATTTATGTTTATCTCTGAAATATGTAAGTGTATCTATTTTATTTGCTCAATTAAATCGTTGCTTGCTTCTTGCTCCCACCATTAACTCTTCTCTGCGTCAAGAGAAAGAGAGAAGACCAAAGGTCAGACTGGGAGAAAATGCCTGCGGCATTAAGTCCACCTAATGTACATTTTGTGCATGAAGCTTTAAAATAAATAAATAAAACCATTTCGAGGATTGAGAAAACGAGGCCGTTTTTAAATGACACCATTACTCTCATGACCATTACATAAGTTCTTGATGAGGAGAATTCCACTATTTGTTCCAAAATTGCACCTAATTTATCTGAAATACACATTTTATATATGTATTTTTGTCCTTATTAAAGGCCCCACCTTTAATAAGGACAAAAACAAATTTAAATAATGATTCATAAAAAATACATATATAAAATGTGTATTTCAGATAAATTAGGTGCAATTTTACTTATATGCTATATTGTATGTACACAATTCTATTGCCACAACAGCAGTCACCTACTTTCTGTTGGTTACTGTGCATTACTATTCAACCGCTTGTTAGCTTTATCATTACTCCAGAGACTGAGACGCAAATTACTGCATTGTTGCGCGAACTAGATACCTGGTATATTAAGCTGGCAGTACACAGTATAGGAAACTCTAATATATTAAATAAATTCATATTTCCATCACTAAATACATGTAAAGCCCATAACACCGACTTGAAGCAACGCTTGCGTTGTGTTTCGTCGTGTGTATGAGGTTACCGGAGGCCCAATTACTAAATTACCCCTCCCCCTCTCCAATCTCTGAATCTCCAATCATCATCAAATTCCTAATCCCCAAAAGGCCGGTAACGCACTTGTAACGCCTTTGGTGTTCCAGGTGTCCATGGGCGACGCTAATTACTTACCATCAGGTGAACCGCCTGCTCGTAACCGGCTTATCCCATAAAAAATATTCTTAGCATATTGCTAACAATATATTTTTATACTTACTATTGTAAGTAGTAGTAGTTCTTACTAACAATTAAATAACAATACAATAACTACTCGTATTTAGGTTGGTACTCATAATGACGTAACTTGGAGATTAATTACTACTTTTACGTCCATCTCTGCAACTACCCACGGTTTGACTCGCAGAGAATGTTGTGAGTATATAGAGAGTTCTACTAAGTCGTATAAATGATATGAGAGATGTGGGTGTGCACATGGCTAAAGGTTTTTAATACATACATCTATTCCTAACTACGTACACACCCACTCTCACTGAAAGTTCCTCTTGGAGTTGTGATATTATTTTACACATCACGCCTTTTATCCCCGAAGGTAGGCAGAGGTGTGCATTACGCACTTAATGCTACTGTACAATGTAACAACCACTTTTTACTATTTATGTTATGAGTCCCTTGTAATAGGCGGTGAGCCTATTGCCATTTACCGGGCATAATTTCATACTTCGTGCTACTACTGAGATTTTTTGAAAAAACCCTGTAATACTTTGCCCGAACCGGGAATCGAACCCGAGACCCCTTGACCGGCAATCGCGCTTGCGACCACGCGGCGAACGAGGCGGTGATATTATTTTATAACATAACATAACATCATGTTATGCTGTGTATGGCACCGACTTCTTACCTATCAGTGGGTGGGTAACCTATCAGTACTATTAATAGTTATTTTTTGCTTTTTGGTTTTGACTTTTTGTTTGTTATTAGTTTTTGGTTTTGAAGTCGGTTTTTTTATCTGTATACTCAAATACTTGAGTAGTTTGGACGAGAACCTTATTGGAAAATTTTAGTTTAACGTAATAATATAAAATGCACGAATATAGACGATGTACTTGGAATGCTGACGTGTAAAATATAGTTTTACGAGAAAAATGTATTTGCTGTGTGTTGGCGTAAACCCATCTACGGAGAAATGGCAGTGGATTCGTAGCATACAGAATATACGTTTTTGTATCAAAGCTACAGCTTTTTGTGGATTTTTGTGTCGGTTTGTTTGATAGAGCTAATCTCTTTGTCAATCAGATTTGGAGATTTGGATCCTTTTAGTTTCGAAACTTTATTTATCAGAATAAAAAACACGATAATGATGAACAAAATTAAGTACCAAGAAAAGACAGTTTTGTAAAACTTATTACAGAATTGTAACCAGTTGTAATATATATTTGTAATATACCTAAACAATAAATACAAAATTGAAAAAGAAATACCTCTAGATAATTTATGACTAAACACTTATAGGTACGGTATCTTAATATCCTAACCAAATGTTTTCAATTTATTCTCCCTTTAGCAATTCAAAGTCTCGCTTCGAATACATGTTTAAACGATTAACCAATTCTGGAACCGTCTGGAACGTCCACTTAATCGGCAGTCAGTTGTCTTGCATTACAATCAATGAGTGTTCACCCTAACAAACTAGTTCAATTTGCACAATAGCAGGGCGGGTGCAAGACAAGACTGCAAGAGGCGCCCGGGGGCCCAGATCTCATAACAAACACAAATAAGTCGACGTGATCCGCTTACCACCATAGATTAAGAACGTAGAAAATATTTCTACACTTCAGCAGAATAATTCATGATCCGCGAACAATATTATCTTATCGGCATGAGAAATTGTTTACATGCAAACGCAGTGGACCCCGCTCGATGTATTTTGCTGATTCTATGTAAAGTTACTAGCTCAGTAAACTGGAACGTTGTCTCGGCTCCTCGTGTTGAGTTTTGTTGCTTTATTTACAAGTCGAATGGTTATTTCAGGTCGGAATTGTCGCCTATTTGATGTATTGTCTCGCTAAAGAGAATACGATATTCTGTGTTCAAATTGTTTTGTTGACAATGTATTTCTAGGGACTGTGAAATTTGAATTTTTGTTCTTCGAAATTGTACCACTTTGGAATGAAATATAAATTGTATATTTATATTTTAGTATTGTATTTTTTTTCTAGGTTATTTCGAAGTAAAGGCTTGTTAACTATTAGAATGATATTGTAGATTTTTCTTATTACGATGATCATTGGAAATATAATTTAATCTTTTACAAAAATGAAACGAGTGGAATAAAACACAAAACCCTAATACATGGGAAACACAAAGGAAAACCGCAATACGAGTAGGTACCTAATGGAAATGTCCTCTCAATAAATACATTACATCTAATCCCGACTATTTTCCAATGATTACCATAGGAATACATTGGAATTTCGGTCACCGGTTTAGACCCCAAACGATTGTTGGCTTAAGCCCACTTAAACACTTCTATAGGTACTTGACAATGGCATTTGCATTTAGTTCATTGTTTCTGGTGTGGCCCAGCCAGCTTGTTCCTTTGACATGTTGATTACAATGTAAATTAATAGAACTGACTGGATGAAGTACTATTAGTAGGGTACATATTGTGTCACGAATCTGTAAGTCAAGACAGTTTACGTGCAGCTACTGGCGTCTTTCCTATAGTACCTATAAAAAAGATGATACTATATTCTTGTTTTATTTTATATTTGACGTTTCACTACTATCTCGGCTGGTGGTAAGTGTTGATGCGGTCTACGATGGAGCATGGAATCGAACTTGGTTGAAACAATTATCAGTTTTTTTTAAGTTTCTAGCTAAGTAGATAAATGTTTGTATGGTCGCAGAATTTATGGTATTTTGCAAATTGATTTTATAGGAGTCTTTAATTGATATCTTAAGTTCCACAAACGCTCAAAATCCACAGCTTCCAATAACCAACAATAAAAACGATTCACTTTATCTATGAATAACCGCGCATCTCCTGGCCAATAGCCGTCATTGAAATTCAGTACGCCGGTTGAAAATAACAGATTATCGAAATGTAATAATTTTCGTAAAATGAATTCGTTGACCGCAGACTGGGGTGGGCAGCGGTTCGTTGTTTTTCATCTGGTCGACGCGTATACCCGTTTTATATGGTTTTGTTGGGTGTCCCATCACTTGAATGCAGGATTATTTTATGGTACCCTTTCGGACTTGGTCGCGTATGAAAATGGTTTGGTTGCAACTGGAGATACGTTTTTGTGATAGCAATTTTTTTCTGGAATGATTATTGTGTAATTTTAATATAAAATAAATAAAACCGCGTTTATAAGTGAACATTTCACTTTTTACACTTTTATTTAATTGATATTGTAAAATGACTGCCTCGTTGGCCGAGTGGTTGCAAGTGCGACTGCCGGGCAAGGGGTCTCGGGTTCGATTCCCGGGTCGGGCAAAGTATTACTGGGGTTTTAAAAATTCTCAGTAGTAGCACGGAGTCTGGAATTGTGCCCGGTATATGGCAATAGGCTCACCCCCTATTACAGGGGACCCATAACATAAATAGTGAAAAGTGGGTGTTACATTGTGCAGTGGCATAATGTGCACCTCTGCCTACCCCTTCGGGGATAAAAGGCGTGATGTTATGTATGTATGTATGGGTGTTACATTGTACAGTGGCATAATGTGCATATCTGCCAACCCCTTCGGGGATAAAAGGCGTGATGTTATGTTATATATATTGTAAAATGGAAGAAGAATTTTAATCAATCACATTAGCTATCAATTCAATAAAAAAGAAAGTACTAATAACATAGAGGGAATGAAAGAGGAAACCAACCAGAGAGAACTATTATGATGACAGAAAAATAATAATTTGATGACACGTTACAACTTGTTCAAGCCAATACGTACAACAAACAAACAGAACCCGCTTAAACATCAGCTGATTACAAACGAAAACTTCCCCAGTAATTTCAAATTGCGAATCTGAATGCGAACCAATGTGACAGACGAGGGACGGCCCTAATTTCCCAACACCAATCACGTCACTATTCCGATGGGTTATGGTTGAAAGTCGTTTAGCATAATTTGTAGTCGACCTAGTGAAACCTGGTTAGTACGCGGATGGCATACAGTAAAAAGGTTACGTTTAGATAACACAACGGTTTTGTTAGCACTTTAGTTTACTTATTCCATCGATAGAGGGCTGTTTACCATAACTTCGTTTGTGTGACACGTGAGATTCGGCTGTGTGGAGAAGAATCTGATAGTGTCAGCTGCGCCTAATATAATGTTTCAAGGATATGTGAAAGGGTAGGTGTATTTGAGGAATATAACTGAAATGAATTCCGTGAAAGTATTGTACTATTACTTCCTAAAAGAAGCAGTTCAGAACTCTTTTTAGTTTAGAACTCTTTTTGAGGGAGAGGGGGGATCATCTATTGCCTTCTTCTGTCTTGGGTAAGGAAAGAAAGAGTGTCAGACTCTTACTGACTAAAAACCACCCCACTCCTACTTCTGTTTTAAACTGTCAAACACCGCGAGGACACCGGTGACCGCAACCTATGACGGAACTCAAAGGGTTAAGCCAGGAATGTTCTATTAAATACTTTAGCATCACCACTTTTATCAATTCAATCTAATTGCCATAAAAATTAAAAAGAAAAATTGAGAATTAAACCATCCCTAATACAACTATACATAATATACTCCGTGACTATGTCATTCACTTTTGTGGGTCGTATTTACATTATTGTATATAAATTTTCATTAGATGAAATAGTGGAACATGGTTTTACTTTTAGCTAGATTTTATAAAAACTAAAAGAATATTGTTCTGTACGTTACGTAGGTAGTTTCTGTTTAAAGCTATGGAATGCAGACCATGCCTTAGTATTCTAAGCATGCATTTTATTAGTGCATGATTCTAAACAATCGTAGTGTAGAGCGCCCTTTTTTGAGGGGGGAAAATCGTCCAATGACTTCTCTCGCCTTGGGTTAAGCAAGAGGGAGTGTCAGACTCTTACTGACAAAAATCACCCCGTTCCTACTTCTGCTCTTCGAGCCGGAGCCCCGGCTACTCGTTACGCCTTCCGCGGTTCCGGATCGGGCAATTACCCCTACTGGTCACCATCTGTGGTGGTCTGATGGCTGTTTGAGGCGCGCGCTGTATGCACGGGTCTGATTCTGGTCGGGCGGCGAGCTACCCTTGCTCACCATCCGCAGACCCGCACAGTCTAAAGCGCCCTTCAGTTAGAATGTTATATGGTGTGGCAGTAACGATATTCGGAAGCTGCTAGTGGTTGAATGCGAGAAGCTGAAGATAGAGGGTTGCGACGTACCTATTATTGAAATAGCTTATGTAGATGTGGACGGTAATCAGAAAGTAGGTGATGCTAAGCAAGATATTCATTACAAAGTTATATAACATCAACTGCCTATAAGTGGCCACCGCGCTGACCAAGGGCCTTTTCCGACGCAAAGAAGGTTTGAGCATTAATCATCACGTTTGCTTTATGCGGGTTGGTGATTTCAAAATGTTTTTCTTCTCTGTTTGTCAGTGGTGTCTAAATAATCTTAGATAGTGCATATAATTCGGAAAAAGTCATATTGGTACTTGCTGTTGGTAGGTTTCGTATCCACACTCTCATGCATGAGAAGCCTGAGAGACAACAGTCCTGTCATTACACAGTACGTACTATACTCTAAATGAAATATTCAGGTATAGGTATAGCAACTTGATTTAAAGTAAAGCCGTCTGCTTTCTACCACTTTGGTGAATATGTTTAGAATGTTAATGTTGTGTAACTCAGGTCTGATTACATACCCTATGTAAATAATTAACTAAATAACGTCTAGGCATACCCTGAATAAATTAGTTAGGTAAGGTTGGAGCTAAGAAAAGAGGTTTTTTTTCATATTGAAAACCCTGTATTCTCTTTGCATGAATTTTAATAGTGACACGTGTTAAAGTTTGAATTTTATTCTTAGACCTTTTTTTAGGTAAAAAAGTACGGTACTTTCCTAAATTTATTTTAATGTCCGTCTGGTAGATTATTTTAAAACATTAGACACGTATTTTTTCATTTCTCACAAAATTCAATACTTTTGACGATATATTCATTTGAAATATTGTGTGACGTCGTACCGTGCTACATTTTATAGCACGTTGTGACGTAACGACCTCCCACTTTTAAACTTAACTATTATCTAGGTTTTGTAGCATACAAGAAAATAAAAATACGTGTCTAATATTTTTTTCATTATCTAACTGACGGACTAATTAGACTTTTAATTTTCTTGCCCGGGCAACTACCGAGGTGGCCCGGAGCTTTAAGATGCTCTCATGAATGAGGGTGCGGGTTCGAAATCTACCAACGATAGGTACCAATGTGATTTTTTCAAGTTATATGTATTTTCTAAGATTATTCAAACACCACTGACGAACGATGAAGGAAAACATCGTGAGGAAACTTGGGCTTATAATTTCTAATCATAAGTTTGAAATCGCCAACCCGCATTGAGCAATTGTGGTGATTAATGCTCAAACCTTCCCCGTATAAGAAGAGGCTTTGCTCAGCAGTGGGCATTATAGGCAGTTTATGTGTGATGTAAAACTAAGAGTATTTAACCAAATACTCTAAGCCTACCAACAGTATCTCTTCGATTACTCTTATTAAAAAAGTGTCACAGTAAGCACCTATGTTTTATATACGAAACAATTTCAGTTAATTCTTTTTTCCAAAGTAATAGTAATGTATCGTACATTAGAATTATTTTTGCCGACACGGTTTCCTAATATATATGGTAAGCCGCATAGCCTCTGGCTAAAAACAAAATCAATTTTGCCCCAATTCCCTGTGTCTTCATACTTTTGCTCCAAATAATAATATCGTAAGATATATTGGAAGGATTTTTATACAACTCAATTTACACCTACTCGAAAACAATTGTGGGTAAAATATAAAAGAATGCGCCTCTAAGGAGTAGGTAAATGTACCTACAAACAGTCCTCAAATTCCTAATCTCCAAAAGGCCGGTAACGTTCTTGTAACACACCTCTGGTGTTTCGGGTGTCCATGGGCGGCGCCGATAGCTTACCGTCAGGTGATCCGTCTGCTCTTATTAATGATCCGGCTTATTCCATAAAAAAGCGAAATTTTATTAATAGTAAAGAAATTAATTCTAATTACGTAAAGGAGCCTTATTAAAATTTACGTAATAACTTGAACTGACGTCATGATACGAATAAGACGTCAGTACAACACTAACGCCGTCTTCCTTTTTTAAAAACCTTTAAAGGTCACATCCATTTTCTTTACTAAGAAAAACATAGACAAAATCCATAATTAAACTACTATACATACGTAGGCAAACATCAAAACGTTGTATACAATACAAATAAATTCATCTAAATCATGTACATTTCCAACTAGAAAACCAACTGGATTATATTAATTCATACATAGTAAGGTCATTATCGATTTAAGTGTGGGAGAGCCATGCTTCAGCACGATTAGTCCGGCTCGACCGGAGTGGAGACCACGGCCTCACAGAAAACCGACGACGTGAAGCAACGCTTGCGTTGTGTTTCGTAAAATAGGCCGGTAACGCACTTTGTAACGCTTCTGGTGTTCTGGGTGTCCATGGGCAACGCCGATTGTTTACCATCAGGTGATCCATCTGCTCGTTTTCCGGTGTATCCCATAAAAAATTTAACTTCCGATCTCTAAGTAAAATATCGTCACAAATATAAAAAAATACCAAACAAACACCACTCCTACATCTCATCTAAAACAAAGGACGAAATCTATATCCGTACAAAAAGTACTTAACACAACACACACAATATTAAATCTTTAGCAAACATTACTAAAACATTTGAAACAGTCATCAATTCTTTTCAGAGATGAGTATACAGAATTGTATGGACCCTCTTCCCACGACAAAAAGTATTCATCCACTTTACCGGACGAACTGACCCAAACGATATTTTCATTTTTAAAAGTACACCGTCACTTAATTGCTTTTAAATCTAATTTTCTGCTTCCATATTTCGTGCTTTATCACTCCACAATTTGTTTTTCGAACGGAAAAATGGCCGTTATTCAGCCATTATAATGATTGTAAATGACTTGAAAGAATCGCTATTACAGAGTTTTAGCATAACATTGAGATTTTATTATCGATGTTCTAAATTAAAATATTGAGTAGTGGCGTCGTAAAATTATCTTGAAATTAGGTAAATGTTATACTACAATTGTAAATATTTCGTAGAGGTAGAATTAAAACGAGGTGAATGAAAAGTAATACTACAAATTCTGGTATAGAGTGAGATTGAACAAAATTCATAATTTTCATTATTTATTTTAAAACATAACCAATACTTATGACAAATTGGTATTTCAAAGAATATCTGGTTACCGTAATAAGATTCGCCAGTTGTCATAAATGTCTCATAACAGTAATGGCACAAAGAGCTAAAACATTATCATACATACAGTTATGCTCTAGACTATACAAAGCAGTTAACTCCAATATTAATATTAGACGGAATATTTCCTTGCGAAAGTTCAACACCCACAAAAATAAATGTTCGTATAAATAGACCATTAAGGCAGCGAGACACATACCCAACCGACATGTTATTTACACTTATTGTCAAGGAAATGAACAAAGATGTTAAGATAGGCAGTACAGTCGATTTAACAGCTCATTATGCTCCAATGCATAGGTGGATCGCGTGAGAATGGGCTCTAAGTCACCAACTATCGTTCCTGAACCTGCACAATAGGGCCCTTAAGCCCTAGGGAAGGCAAGAACGCAACGCAGTGGATGTAAATAACACTGACCGTGAATGTGTAATTAGTGAGTGCATTAGCTGATTGGTAGGGAGCAAAAATGTAAAAGTCATCGTAATGAAGGACATGCTGAACAAAGCAATGAAAATGCGAATGTGATCGAATTACTTATAATTACTTAGTACCTATTAAAACAATACTTGATAGCGTAACAAACAACCAATCAACAAACAAGCCCCTCAAAACATATTGATACGAAAATAAAACAGAGAAATCGCAGATACAAACGAAGTGTGAGATAACAGGAAAAATGTAAAATGTGACTCGTGATAAAAATGTAATTTCCCCGTATAGGTACAGGAGACACCGGTTTTATTCGGTAAAAATATTTTGCTTCGGGCTAGCCTCCCCCCATTGTGCAACTGTCACGAAATCCGACAATCGTCTGAGGGCACATTCAAATGATAATCTCGCCATACGCTTTGCGAATTAAGCTGCGAACACATTCAGCATACGCTATGCCAACGTAGGTGACGTTTGATGTCACCTGCATTAGTTTTAATGCATTTATATGACAGTGTTGAGAAGTACTCTAAGTTTAACACGCTATAAGTTTGCTTTAATGCAGTTGGTATGTGTTTAACACATGTTGGAAAAGTTCTCTGATACTATCAGCTGTCAGTTTATAATATGGAACACATTTAATACGTAACTTAATATATAGTCCTGAGATACTCATATTGTTCTTATTATCTGCTTAGCTATAGTGGTAATGTGACAGGATTAATTACCAGTGTTTAATAGTTTGATATATATTCCTAAGTCGCGAGAAATCGTCGCTTTACCATATGGTCGACATCTTTAGAAATCATTTTATAAACAGGGGCTTAGTTGATATCTGTCATCACCATTCATACTTGGAATTTGAGGTTATTTATGGGTGAAGCTACACCGATGATTTTTTCTCACCAACAACGAAGAAGAAAAATGCTGTAATATGTACCTACAATGGGACTTCCAAAAGTCAGGTAACGTGAAGTAAATATGTTTTCAGTTTCATTTGTAATACGCGGGCGCGGCCGATGCCAGAAATGTCACATTAGTCTGATTTACACGTAGTACCTGATGCCGTGTTATGTAGGTGAATGTGAACATTTAATCGCAATAACTTTACACTTTCTTAGACTTCTTGAATATATATATATTGTCGAGCTTATGTAGATTTATGTCATTGTTTACATTTAAACGGCTTAAAGTACTTAAACAATTTTTATTTTTACTCTAAGTTTATTTGTATACTCGGAATTTTAATTCGATTCCAGATTTGACAATTTCAGTGTTGCAACGTTATGACAAGTACTAAATAGTGACGTTGCGAAATTATTCGATATGGGAATGCAATATTTCTGGATCGATTCTTCTCGTTTATAATTTTACTCTCATAAACTAAGTATATCAGGAAATTAAATATTTCTGAACCGATAATTTAGTTTTGACGATTAATTAACGATCTGAGACTTTTCTTTTATAATTGTGTGTGAAATAAATAAAAAAATGTAATCATGAAGGAACATGACAAATAAAACATATAGATGTATTATGGTAATAACTTATTTTATAAATTGTCGCCGTCACTTTCTGTAACATTTATTATAAAACACACACACTGATTGTTTATCGATTTTTGTGTCTGATCACTACACTATTATATGTGGTATCATTATTTCACAAAATGACAGTAGCTATTGTCAAATCTGGAATCTAATTAAAATTCTGACTATAGTAATAAAATTTTTTCTGTGTAATTATTTTCCCTTACCTACAGTAAAGACTGATCATCGCACACGTAAAAAGCACAGCTCCGGCACGGCTCCAATCCAAGAATTAATTTGTCATTTAAATATGAACTTTACATCGTATGTCGTCTGACGTATTTCATAACGTCAAGATAAAAAAATCTGTAAGTGATGACAACCTTTTTGTATTGTTTCCAAAAAAAAAACGCTGAGTCAGACCGTGCCGGAGTCGTGCCGGAGCCGTGCCGGAGCCAAACCGGAGGCGTGCTTATTAGGTTTGCGATGACTTTTAATTAGTACGATTATTTCGTGATTGAATCATGCTCCATACTTTTCCAAAATAATTTTCCAAAATAAAATAGTTCAATTATTTTAAAATGAAATGTCTAGAACTAGTTTCGTATTCTCAGTCGTTCATTTTAGTATTTTTCATTATTAGGTATCTATTGCTTTGATGTCTAGCAAAACCTATTGTTTTGAGATTTCGCAATAAAATTGAGAGACGTAGTTAGCAACTGAAGTTTGTAGGTCATAGAAAAGGAAAAATATATTTATTACGTTTTGACATTTTTCTATCATTTTATGGATAACTAGCTAATGCCCGCGACTTCGTACGCGTAATCTCGTTTTCTCCCGTTCCCGTAGGATTGTCAGAACTTTTTTCTGTCATAAGAACCTGAAAGAATACTGACAATAATAAACACAACAAAAAAAAATCTGTCAAATCGGTTTAGCCGTTCTCAAGTTATGGCGTGACAACGGGAAACGAGTTTTATTTTTATATATATAGACTATGTAACTTAACGATCGCAAGCGTATCTACCTCTCAGGGAGCTTTAGATTTGCTTAGTCATGCTAATTACATATGTATGTACGTATGTACCTACAAATCAATTGCTTTACTGACGGGGTCAAATCTACAAAATATCCTTTACTCTATCTTTATACCGTCATCTTTATATAAGCACTTATCACGCAACTCAGCTTATCATCATCCTCCAACTTCGCAATACATATTCGCATCGCATTTTCAAAACAAACAAACAAACAGCCGAATTGTTCCACCCTTATCTCATTTTTGTTGCACACAAGAATCACAACACATTGAAAAATAATTTTCTTCGCGTTGCGGCTTCAGATACGCCATGTATGGAGTACGGGGCCCTATTAGAGACGTCTATGGGGCCCCCCATTAAATAAACATCTCTGGCAGGTTCACTGCTAGTTATTAGCGGCACCCCATCCACTCGAGCCGCGGTGATACGGCACGAAGACGGAAGCCAACGCAAAATCAATTTCATTTTTCGACACAAGCATTACGTTTATGGCGATTGAAACCGCACATTTCTTGCCGCCTGTACCTATTTAATGGTGTTTATTTATGTGTGCAGCTTTAAAGATTGTCTATTAATGGGTTGATAATGATTTTCTTATAGCCTATAAGGGTAGGGAGGTTTTATTGCATCAAACGTGGTGCATAAAATTTTCATGTTAACAGGAACATGATTCGTAATAATGGAAAAAGGATTTTTTCGATGTAAATATAAGTAGATAAGTTAAATAATTATTATTAGTTAAGGCTTGTCAGAAATGTTTGCTTAAGATGCAAATCCTAAGCAGCATTCCACATTAGCATTCAAACATAAATTGATTATCTAATGAGTAGGTAGAGCCATCTATCATAAATGCATTTATAAACACTTCAGTAAGAATAGCATACAATCTACTTGCATTTATGTAAAAGAAATGTTTAAAGAGTACAAAATAAGACTGTACTGCTCATAATATTTTGTCAAAACACGGTGTCCCGGAAAATTGTTACATTTCAGCCGAAAAAGCATCGTTTAATATTTCAAGGAAAACGCTGCACTTTAAATCGTCTAGTGCATTTTTCGTCTCGACGATTCACAGGGAGATTTCTGTAATCCATTCTGATATCCCCGTTTCGTTCAAAGTCCACTCGTTTCGTGTCATTACAGAAAAGAGGACTGATACACACATCGGCAAATTTATAGTTACCGTCGAAATTTATAAAACGGGTTCTCTAATCTGGGTTATAAGGTTGAGAATTCAGTGTGTTGCTAAGTTTAAAACGTAACATGATTGTTGCTCTATACCATGTTTTACTGCGATTGATTCCGTCCGCAAGACGGACCGGACGGGATCGGGGCTATCCTGTACTTATCTAATTTTATTGTCACCCGTCGACGTCCGTCGAACCCTCTGCCACTGAGAACGTTTCGAAGAAAGCTAAAGAATTCTTTTCCCCATCGGATATTTTTATCTTAGAAGGACATCTTTATTCGCAAGCAGTTAAACTTAATTCAACGTCTTGGTAGGAAGATAAACGTTTTGCCTGGATTCAGGCCTCGGAAAGATCTAAAAAATCGGGGCCTACAGAGATTGGATCTTCATGTTTATAATCCTCTTACATGTGTTACTTATTTTATGTCGACACATGAAAAAGGGTTTAGATAGAACAGTGAGATATAGAAACCGTGGAATAGTTTTACTAATAACGTATGAATGACGATTCACCTTGAAGTATTTACAAAGTCAAAGGATTACGGCAGATGACACATCCCAAGAAAAAACTTTAAAACTCAAAAGCAAGTAGCTTTTGAGCAAAAACTTGAGACTTCTAGACGTGTACGATCTCTAAGGCATTCCCAGCAACAAATGCAGTACATTTAAAGTACCTATCACAATATAGTCTGCTATGTAATATATTATTCATGTATATTTAAGTGACGCACATAATATATCTTATAAAAAAAGTTGGTAACGTGTAGTTGTTACATAAAAATAGTAAAGATACATTATTTTTTGAAAGTGTATTTTGTCTTGTAAATTCTCGAGGCGTTACTCATAACACAACATAACTGGGCAAAGATTAATGTATACTTAAACTACATTAACTGTCTATAATTTATTTATTTTCACTTCTTTTTAAATAATGGGTCTACTACCTAATATCGGGTGTAAAAGTGAATGATAATTTTTAAAATAGAGGTAAAAAGGTCTGTCCTCAAAATCAGATTAAACCTCAAACATTTTACATCTAAAATCAAATCCAGCTTCCATATTAAGGCTGCATATTTAGCGTGTCCTAATTGGTACGATTCTAACCTCGTTCCATTTGTAATTCCGTCACAAAACAAAGGAGGATGTCTCGACAAAAAGCGGAGAATAATATGTTAAAGACGGCTGTTTTCTTACTGGCTGTACACTCTCTTCGGCACATTAGCTATGATAATTGGAACATTTGGTTTGCGAATTGGATGACGTCAGGACACAGTTATAATGCGAATAAGTGGTGTTATGTCATTTTACTACGTGTTTATTTAATGGATGTAATTTTTGACGGAATTTAAAAAACATTGGGGTCTATATTTCAAAAAATGTTACAAGGAGAATAGGGGTCTTAATGTTATATGTCACTGAATCTGAATGACAAAAACTCAGATTAAAATCATAAAGAAAGCAGTATGAAAAATTCTGATGATTAACAGTTTTGACATAACATAGCATCACGACTTTTATCCCCGAAAGGGTAGGCAGAGGTGCACATTACAATATAACACCAATTTTTCACTATTTATCAGTCCCATGTAATGCCCGACCCGGAAATCGAACCTGAAATCTCAGGTTCGATTCCTCGCTCGAACTTGGCGACCGCTCGGCCAACGCGGCGCAGTTTTGACAATAATCTTAATTTTGACCCTACGATACGATTAGTTAAATCTACCACCTTTCTGCAGAGTTTATAGAAAAAAATGATAAATGAATACAAATCTATAATTATATATAACAAGATTCAATCAAGATGACCGCTTTAACAAAGCTATATATAAATTTATATACGATAGAAAAAAAACTATTTTCCCAACAAACAAGAAAAACGAGGCCAATAAATCAACAAAACACCCGTAAATTCTAAAAATGAACTCAAAAATACCTTATCATTCTATTTTCATCCGACAAAACGTTCTAACCCCAGCAAAAGTATCATTCCGAGCTATTAAACCATAATAAACTAAGGAACAACTTCAAAATGAAACAGTGTACTGCAATAAAGAAAATCATATCTCATAGGAACTCGTGGGATTGCACTGAAATGAATTTCACCATCTCTTTGTCAAGGCGATGGAGCGAGGCTACTTGTCCTGACTGATGACTGAGTTCTTAAGAACTAGATGTGGTCTTAGTACGTCAGGACCTAGAGTTATTTGATTTAGAGCTCTCTAGATTACCTAGAGTTTCAGTGTTTAGCTAGTTCTTTTATTTTTGTGTCTTTGAGTATCTTTATGGTTTATAATCTGTGTGTGAAAATTAATTGTGTTTTTTTTAAAGTTATTTTGTACTATTCATATTTTTACATCGATAGCGTTTTATGTAGGTATCTTTTGAATTTTAAGTTTTTAAATGTTTCGTAAGCTACTGTTAACATGTGAATACAATTAGTTAAAAATTAATTTACCTACATAACATATCCAGAGACTTTTTGTGAACACATAATTGTATGCAAATTACTTTTTAGATTCGGCACAAAAAAGTTTATGGACATTTCTTCACAGCCCTAACCAAATTTTTTGTACAAAACCTCAGCTATAATATCAATCACGAACCATTTCACTCGCATTGACACCTTGTCGAAAGGCTTAGGTAATTCACAAAAGCCTTTAAGCTTTTAACCCTTAAAATATTGAACTTATAAATCTGTGAAAGTAATAAAATCTATCTGACATGATAAAGAAGTAATAATTTAGTGAGCAATATTGGCTTTAAAGTAATCCTTTTGGCTGTCGAATTAATATAGAAACTGTCGGCTTGGGCTCACAAAATAAAGTTTGTCGACTCGATTTTAAAATTGTTTTCCAACATGAAAAATGTGTGGCGCTCTTGTTTCAACGTGAATGGAAAACAAAAACAAAGAGATAATATTTCCAATGCATTTAAGGCATCTATTACAAAATAATATTATTACAATAGTAGGTATTATTGCGTAGTTAACTTTGTCAAACAACACAGCAACAACTAGCAAAATTTTGAACAATTCCAAATTCGTTTTGACACTGCATAACAAATGACGGTGTAAGCGAATAGCAGCGAACTATAAATTCATAAAGTAAAAGTGCATAGAGGCCACAATGCTCTTGTCTGTGCAGTCTAGTGGCCACTTCGAGTGACTGATGACCGGTGGACCGCCGAGGAACGCGATTGTTCTCGCGCGACGAAATAAAAACTTCACTTACATCGCTATTCACGGGACTCGGAACTTTTTGCAAGAATTTTAAATCGACATGATTTTGTTTCAAAGTCCAATGCTTCATTTTTAAATGTCGTCTACTGAATTAGTTTCCGTTGATCGCATTTTGCGAGTGGTTGGCGAAGTTTTGGCTCAAAATTGGAGCTCCATCGTAACGTGTGTCTTGGGAAAACTGGGAAATTAACTAAGATGAGTTTAACGTAAGAGGGAACGCGGAATAGCAAGGCTTTGTTTCTAGCTTGTTAATCACACTCGTTTGTATAGTAATTTGCATAGTTTGTAATTCATGTTGAAATATATCAAATTGACTTTATATTATAGGTACAGTTCATATCTACAATACATACAAAAAATATATCCAAGGAAATTGCTTTTATTGCTATTTATTTCTTCAATCAACAAGGCTCTCTAACAAAACTGAATCTTTTGAAATGCATGGAGGATATGGAAGACGTCTAGAAGATCTCCGTTTTATCCAGAGGAAGATTATTAATGGCTAGACCCATATTAGTCTGTAGTGAGCTGTTGATGTTGCTTATGATTACTTTGATAGGACTTTAATCCTAGTCATTTTCTTTTAATTAAAGTATTTTCTCTATGCTAAACACAATATGTTATGTAGAATAGAGCAACAGGAGTCGTAAAAGTAAACGATGACAATTTTGTTGTTGGAATCTCTGAAGACGTTAAAAGTAATATCCTACATAATAACAATAATTATTTAACCCACGTAAGAGTGACAGTCTTATTAAGAGTAGAATCTTCTTCGTACAAAGATAATGTTTGTAGAAACATTAAGAGCTTTGTTTAAAGTAAATGTCGTAGCTGTTATACAGTTAAAGTATGTAATTACGTATACATGTGTACAATGTACAGTGATAGCTTGCCTTCCGAGGTTCTATAACCTCTAGAGGGGCTTCTAGAGGGCTTGCAGATATTTAGTTCTAAAGATTAGGTATTGTAAGTGATCTAGTTAAATCCCCGAACCACCACCATTTTAACAATCATCGGAGATTTGTCGAATTATGATCATTTTGTACGCGACTATTTTAACACTCTGTATGTATCGGAGACATTGTAAAACATACTTTTTTAAAAAGAGCTACGAATGGAGTTTCTTGCTCGTCTTTCTCCATTTAAATCTACATTTTGGAATGAGCACCTAGCTTCACCTAGCTTTACTGACGGACTGACTGTTAGACTATTATTTATTTTGTATTTGTTGACGTTTTAAAAGTATCAAATTATGATTTAATTGAAATAAATAATTTGACTTTGACGGTTAAAATTATTTATTTGCAAAACCGTTCTTAATAATGACACATTTTTATATTAGATTAGATCTACCTACAATTTCTGTCAAACTTTAAGATGAATCACAATTTCTGTTTACTCAAAAAATATTTGTATTATACCTTAAGCACCCACGTTATTGGGAAAGATTATAACTGTATAGTGTATATCATAGTGTAGCTTCGAAAACAGAGGTACTCCAATATTGTATGATTTTCATACTTGAAATTTCGAAACAAAATAGACATTCCATCATCGGGCTCCTACACAGCCACCCACGTGTGTGCCGCTCATCACTCTTCTAAGCTTTGTTTATTTACTAAGAATGTATTGTTTATTGTTATAGCTTTACTCAATATGCAGTACTATTATACCTATATAGTAAGGTCAATTTTTTTTAAACTTTACTTTACTTTAAACTTTGAAAACGTTTAGTAAAGATCTACGATCTTTTTAATCTAATTTGTTTGACTTATTACAGTAACAAAATAATATGTTCCTTCATAAATATGTAACCTTTGCAAAATGAGAAATAGTTGAAATTGAACGCGTCCATTGAACTTTTAAAACGCTCCCTTTTGGAAAACTTTCTTCAAATACAATAGAACAAACATTTTTTATAGCTGTTTTGCATTCACATATACATTGGAACGCGTGAATAAAATAAGCAACAATAAAAGTCAGTACTCACCTACATTATTTATCGCTTCGACACTTACTTGGGTGAAACTTAGTTCGCGACACAAACTTGGAGATTCAAGAATAAAGTTGGTGTACATTTCAGTGGTGGAGCTTCCGTTGCCGATGCAAATGTTGTGAGGACTTATTAAGAAGTTGCCACACACAGTCTGTAATCATTCCTGTCAACTAAGCGAAGACGGGAGCTATAACATGCGGAGGCAAGGACGAGTTTGAGTGAACCTAGTTTGTAGTTACGACGTTCTTGCTATGAAGTACTTTCGACTGCATAATTCGCATAGGTATACGAGTTTTTGGTAGTGATGTAGTGACGCAGCGGGAGCCGCAACATGGTAATAATTTGATCAGGCGCCCGCCACAGGCAACTTTATTTGCCAATTGAAAAGTTTTCCTGCACTAAAATATGTTGTTCCAACAGGTTGGCTGACTGTACTCGATGCGTACTTTTTAGAAACGTTTTAATTGACATTTGCTTTTGTGAACGCTTTTCCTGAATAAGTTTTGTGCATTAAGCGAATTGGAATTATGTTTGTCACTATACTTGTGTTAATACTGATGTTTGTGATGTATCCATATTTTAAAAATGTCTTTGATGTTGAGTTACTATAAAATATAATAATTAGTTATACTAGAAATAACGTAGTGCTTATCATATTGCTTTCAGTGTAATCATAATACGTATGATCACAAATTGAAATGAGTTCAGTGGAAAACTACTAATGATGCTATCATGAAACCCAATGGTTCTATGAAATAGACCAAACTCTTATTAATTTGATTAATCTTAAAATCCAATTTATGGATACAAAAAAGGTCATGACAACGTAAGTTTTAATATAAATGCGATGATAAGTACGAATAGCCGCCTTAGTTCAAAGACCAGTTGGCAACGATCTCAGGTCTATAAAATGCGAGTTGAATTTTTAACTAAACTATTACTTTACTACCGTCTGGGTTAGCGGAAGGCCAGATGTTTCATACTGTCTTTATCACTATACATTTATAGATATTCATGTCGTTCTATAAAGGTAATAGAAAATAATTGTAGATACTTTTTCCTAGTATGATTTTCTTTTTCAAATAACAGACGATATTGTAGATGAATTATAATTTTAACCATAGATATGCTATACAGATAATGAACCAAAATGTTACCTAAAATTGGTCAAGTAACCTTGTTGAATAGTTATATCAGTAAGTCGTTTCATTTAATTATGACTGCATGGTTGGCGCGGTGGCTGGGTACCATGCAACATACCGTGGGTTCGATTCCCGTACGGAACAACTCTTTGTGTGATCCACAAATTGTTGTTTTGGGTCTGAGTGTCATGTATATGTGAACTTGTATGTTTGTAAACGTACTCACGATATTGGAGAAATTTCTAGTGTAGGGTAACATATTTTTCTTTACAAATAGGTATATAATATCTATCTCATACTAACTACAATAATTTAAATTACTAAAAAAATAACCAAAAGAACCCTTAACCGACGAGCATGCATGAAAAGATTGATGACTGTTAATGAAGCGAAAGAGGTATGTAAGAATCGTAGTAATTGGCGTTTCTTAGTCACTGCCTACCCCCATGGGAAACAGGCGTGTAGTATGTATGTATGTATAACCAGAAGATACGATCGAAATAATTTTTAGTATCACAAAAAGCAGAAAACCCTTTACAACAGAGACAGAGCTAACAAAATGTCACATAGTAACGATACGCTAACATCTAAATTATTCTAAGCATTTAATATATTTTACAACTGACGTCATAAAACGGTTTTAGTGGAACACATAGTTTCTACCTCGCAAGGAGTATAATATGAAAACATTCACTGTATTTTAAATGAAGTGGGTACTGTTCCCACTTGAACGAACTAGTACTGTCTCGTCGCCGCCCCTCAGGCGTTTTGTGCCTACATTATTACAAATCTACCATTGTATTCAGCCACACGTCAGTTGTTACATGTACGAAGGAAAGTCACCCTTATGACCGCTAAAATTGAGACGTTTTTAGGAGTTATTAGGATTGATTTTTAATTATAGTGACTTTAGAATAAAATCGTGCCTAAGTGCGACTGCCGGGCAAAGTATTACTGGGTTTTTTATAAATTTTCAGTAGTAGCAAGGAGTCTGAAATTGTGCCCGGTATATGGCAATAGGCTCACTCCCTATTATATGGGACTTATAACATAAATAGTGAAAAGTGGGTGTTATATTGTACAGTGGCATAATGTGCACCTCTGCCTACATTTTCGAGGATAAAAGGCGTGATGTTATTTTATGTTACAATAAAATAGGGATTTGAATGTTATTCGTTTTTTTTAATCTTTAATACTTGTAACAGACGTTGCTGTATGACATCTACAATACGTGAAAAGGCTGGTAGACTTTGATGTAAATAGTGGTCTTGGTCACATTATGGGTCAGACTGGTAGAAAATGCCTGCGGCATTAAGTCTACCCATGTGCTTGTCTGTTTGCATAAAGCTTTTTAAATAAATAAATAAATAAATTATTGGTTCTGTATTTGATTGTAATAGGTACATAATATAACTCTTACAATATTTCTGAAGGCACGTGGTTCCAAATTCAGCATTCAATGTCTAACAGAAAAACTATTGAACCTATAAATTGGTCTGTTGGAGTAATGCCAGATATCTTTGACACCTAAGTTAGCTAGAACAAACTAAGTTACCTACCTACAGACAAGTTTCAAACTAGAATTATAGTATCAAATCCTGTGTCGTTTATGTATTATTTTAGTAAACCAAAAATCTTTGACTAATTTGTTTGATGTACCTATGTAAGTATTTATAGTCGTGCGTCTTATGATCAGAAGTGGTTATCTGCTCTTAATCAATGATTAAGAGGCCGAAGTGTTTCCTTGACTCATTTACTTTTGCCAATACTATCTTATAAGACCAGCTATTATACTGCCTCATATTAATTAATACCTAATGTCGCGCAGCCTACTGACATCTACATCGCCGCGACCACGCACGCTCATGAGGAAGAACCCCTCTGTGGTTCGAAACTAGTACAGGTTACTCAGTATATTCCCGTGAGCAACCCGCGATGTTTAGTTAAAATAATACCTACTTTATAATATCAACAATTTATATAAACAGATCAAGTACTTACTAAAGTCATTATACATTTGCGCACCCTAAAATCTATCAATAAATTAGTTCAGCTATAACTTATAACATTAAGCAACAGTCACCAACGTTAGCGATCCATAACTTAGTATCACTGATTTCATACATCCCTTGGATCCAAGTACACACGGCTGCACATCGAGCTTTACATAACCAGTATAAATTGAACGTTAAATGTGCGGTAAGATGATGCGACGCGACACCAGGATAAACTGGTTTTGTACAGATTGATGTGTGGCCGTGTGTACACACATTTGCTGGAAACTTGCTTTGTAAGTAAAGAGAATTACCTGAACTTTACCTTAGCGAGCGCCCTTACCTCATTGTTAGCTAACAAGATAACATCTTTACTAGACTTGTTTAACTATTAACTGTTAGGAATATATCGTTGGATTGCGTACTATTGTTGTCTTGACCTGTTTATAAGGAAAATGTATGAGCATGTATGAGTACTGCCTTAGGCCTAGGCCTATTGCGCCGATATTACAAATAATAAGAACTATTTACTAGTAGTTGTTATATTCGTAAGATTGGCGGTTGGGTTTGTCGTAGTCTGGTTTCGGTATTCACCGTTAGTTTCATCCCTAGTATTACAATTTAAGGTTACGAAAGACAATAAGATACGTAGAACATAATTATTATTACTATTATTTGGCTAATGCCAGAATTGAGTTGATGGCATTTAATGAACTAAAAACCACCCCATTCCTTCTCCTGCACTTCGAGCCGGAGCCCTGGTAACCCGTTAGGTTCTTCGCGACTCCGAATCAGCATCAGCCCTGTTGGGCCCCATCCGTAGTGGTCTGATGGCTGTTTGAGGCGCGCGCGTAACGCGTCGCGCCGCACCCTCGGGTCTGATTCTAGTCAAACGGTGAGCCACCCATGCTCGCCGTCCGCAGGCCCGCACTTATGGTGGCCGGAGATCGTCCCGTTCGTTCGCGATGGCTGGGTTGCAAGGAGGCAGCGCTTCGTTACCTCACGCGGCCCGCCTCCTCCTTGGCTAGCATGACTGAAGTATAGGTACTCCTAGGAGGACATTAAATAAAAACTTGGTAGGCAGTAGATTGGAACATTTAAGATAAATAGCTCAGTAGAAGGGGTCGATATAAGGCGGGTTAGGGCCTGTACAGCGATTAAACTCGTCACTGGTCTATCACTCCCATGACGTCACTAGTCGCTGCAGGAGACGAGTGCTCGCGCGTCGATCGCCAAGTCAGAATACTGGCTTGTGCTCGTCCCGCTACTGTCCACCGCGGGGAAACAGGGAGTTGAAGATACACTTGAAACGAATGATGAACAATTAACTACAAACCTTCATTATGACTTCGCTGATCTATGGTATCAAACTACGCAGCAGTTGCATTAGCATCCGATAAACCAGTTGAAATACCATAAAAACACAGACCTACAAATTCAATTTAAAATGTACTTAACTTGACACCACTTTACACATACCAACGGAACTAAAACAGAAATAAACAGCTTTAAAAGTAGTTTGTGTAACATTTACAAGTTGTTAACCGTGGTCTGTATTAATTTCCCTTCGGTAAATATTTACTTCCCTTACTATCTCTTTAACCCTTTAAACTAATTCAACAACCCTCACTTCATTAACTTTAGAGGTTAGTCATCGCCTGACGCAGGTCCTCACCGGACATGGAAGTTTCGGGAGGTACCTGTGTCTGATGGGGCGGGAGGAAACGCCCGGGTGTCATCACTGCGAGGACCGCCCTGAGGACACGGTGGAACACACCGTAGCGGAATGCCCTGCGTGGGCTGAGCACCGCCGTGCCCTCAGGGAAGTGATCGGCGATGGCGACCTCTCGCGTCCGGGCCTAGTGCAGGCCATGATGCGGAGCGAGGGGGACTGGGATGCCGTCTCCTCCTTTTGCGAAGCAGTCATGCTAGCTAAGGAGGAGGCGGGACGCGTGAGGCAGCGAAGCGCTGCCTCCTCGCGACCCCCATCGCGAAGGACACACCGGGCGTCGGGGATCGCGGGACGATCTCCGGCCACCGTAAGCGCGGGCCTGCGGACGGCGAGCATGGGTGGCTCCCCGTCCGACCAGAAACAGACCCGAGCGTACGGCGCGTCGCGTTCCGCGCGCGCCTCAAAGAGCCATCAGACCACCACAGATGGGGCCCAATAGGGCTGATGCCGATTCGGAGTCGCGGAGAACCTAACGGGTAACCGGGGCTCCGGCTCGACGTGCAGGAGAAGGAACGGGGTGGTTTTTAGTCAGTAAGAGTCTGACACTCCCTTCCGCCTCACCCAGGCGGGAGCAGTCATTCGATGATTTTCCCCCCTTAAAAAAAAAAAAAAAAAAAAAAAAAAAAAAAAGTCATCATTTATTTAAATTGAAAATAAGCTTTTACATATAATTGTTGTTTAAAATTCATGGATGATGGGGAAAAATATGGTTGACCTATTTGGGCATCGTTATGTCCAACAAATAGGGTAGATGACAATTTTTTATTTGAATGTCCGTCTGGTAGATTATTTTAAAACATTATACACGTATTTTTTATTTTTTTACAGAATACTTTCAACGGTATATTGATTTGAAATGTTGCGTGACGTCACTTCTATGTATGTACATTTTAAAAATTAAAAAACAATCAAAATTCTCGTAAACTATAAGTTGAGAGTTTACGTACAATTCCCTGAAACATAGTCCGTAAAAATACCTACATTACTAAAGTTATATCAACAGTACTGTTTGCATTACTTACCGACGTAATAATATATGTATGACGTAATCATATACGTCTAATAGTTTCGATTTCACCAATAACGTAACATCAAACAAAGCTGAAAATGTAAACAAGGTACTGCGTACTAATGATCAAAATTCTGATGAAGTACGCGAAACGTCTGTACACAGTATTAATTTGATCAGAGCAATACCATCAAACTTCGCACTGACTAGAAATTTGCCATCAAGCAATAACATTGGCAGTAAGTTCACCAAAATTATATTTATAAGGACTTGCTTTTCAAATATAGACTTTAATGACTGAAATTAATATGCAAATGGAAAGAAAAATCATTCTTAGGCTTTGACAGAAACTCCAACACAACTAATAACATAACATAACATCACATTACGGCACTTAATGCCACTGTACAATGTAACATCCACTTTTCACTATTTATAATTATGAGTCCCATGTAATAGGGGGTGAGCCTATTGCCATATACCGGACGCAATTCTAGACTCCGTGAGACCTACTGAGAATTTACTACTATTACTACTACGAGACCTACTGAGACCTACTGAGAATTTTACGAGACTCCTTGCCGCAGTCGCCCTTGCGACCACTCGGCCAACGAGGCAGTCAATGTAAACTAATATAAATCGATTATAAAGATTTTCGATTAGATTGGTTAATAATTTTCAATCTAAATTTTATAAAAAGAAACAAACCCCACTTGCATTGCTAAAAATAAATACATTAAAACTAAATTTAATTGATATTTACACTTTGGAACAAACCGTTTATTATTAGAACATTTTTGTTTGGCGTCCAGCGGTGAAAACCATCAAGTACGACAGACGAAATTCACGATCACAATACATCATCTTGAAGAAAAATCAAAATGAAATGAAAACTTATTAAATATAATATTTCTATAACAGTGATATCTGTGAAAAAAGAATTTCGAATATAAAAAGCTAACATGGCCGACATTGACTCAATTTGGCCGTGATGTATTCGGGAAATGGAATATTCGGCGTCCTCGGTCAGATTTATTGATAGTTATGGAAGCTTGTTATTTACTGCATACATTGTGTTGGTTCATCCCTTGATATATGTATACATCAGTGTTGTATGTGATTCTCAAATATTCTATCTGTATACTATTGTACTAAAGTTATTGGGTCATATTGTAGTATGTGGTACGTTTTAGCATAACGATTTTTTTAATAATATTATTCGTGTTTAAACTTGATTTGTATTTCTTTGATATAAGTATGTTTGTTTTTATTTCTTTGACGTCGCAATAGAATGAGTTTACGCTATAGATTTTGTGTCTTATTTTGTTTTAAACAGAGAAAATTATGAAGCAGGATAATGATAAAAGATAGTATTATATAGGGTCCGATTTTTCCAATGCCAGATAAATGTTAACAAAGGAATACCTTTGAAAATTTCATGATTATTCCATACTGAAAACTGTCAAATGTAAATTTTATTCTATGGTTAAAATTTAACTAATTTTTGCGTCAACGCAACACCTACGCAACCGCAGGCGGACGAGCTTAGCGTGCCAGCAGTGTCGCGCGCGCCGCCAGCCGCCATCGATACCATGGATAGAGGAAAGTGCGCATGAATCACAGCAGAAGGCGCGTTGAGCCCGCACCGCCGCAGAGCCGAGCAGTCAGTAGCAGCGAGGCAATCGCCGCGTTGCAGGTCGCGAAATGCTGCTCATGAATATGAGCCTCTAGCATGGCTTGAAACTAGTCAAACTCCTGGTCAAACAGTTACGTGAATAAGCCGAAAATATAATAATTAATTAACTGATGATTCAAAAACCGGCACTAAATAAACAAAAGTATCTTCTGATATATACTTGTGTTATGACACGCCGTACTTCGATACAGCCGAGTTATCAAGAAGTGATGTTGTCAAACATTTTGTGCTAACAAGCTGCTGCAAAGTTTCCCAACTAAAAACATTCAAATCCAACTGAACCCTTTGATTTTGATATAACAATTAACAAAACAATATTGTTTGTTTTTAATTGTTTATTTATTTGAGAATGTTGCGTAATTTTTTCTTGAATGTTTCTGCGTTGTCGGAATTACGTAAGTAATCGCGAGGTATCTTTGAAATAAGATTTTTGATTTTTTAAACGTTGCACCACATTAGGTTTTTCTCCTGTGTCTTGGGTGCGTTTACACACATACAAGTTTACATAATCATCCTACCCAGATCCGACAACAACAACAATTTGTGTACTTATCACACAAAGAGTTCCACCGTGCGGGAATCGAACTCGCTACACGATGCGCGGTAGCCGGTTGCCCAGCCACCATTTTCTTTTTGAGGTGTGGAAATCCATCCAATGACCTCTCTCGCCCAGGTGAAGTGAGAGGGAGTATCAGACTTTTACTGACTAAAAACCAGCCCGTTGCTACTCCAGCACTTCGAGCCGGTGCCCCGGCAACCCGTTAAGTCCTCCGCGGCTCCAGAGTTCCGTGGTATGATCTTAGTTTCCAGATAACACAATTTGTGTTATTAGTTTAGTTACACAGTCATTTAATATTACAGTTGAAAGTACACCTACTCATGTCGACATCGATTTTAAATTTATATTATTATCTAGGTAGTACATAAATGACGTCACACGTTTCACATCACTGACGTTTTAAACCCAGAACGAGTAGACAAAGGCTCACATACGTACAAAGTGTAGGTACATACCACTCTTTTTTATAAATTATGTTATAACTGCAATACTCAGAGACATTTATTTTAATGATTATTTAAACTATTCCTTAGTAACGATTTTGTTCCCAAAACGATTGCTAAGGACTGGGTTAAGTAGTTAAATGACTGAGTACGGCGGTAAGTCCCATTTTATAAGTAGTGAGTCTTATACTGGTATGATTTCAGGTACTTATTTCTACTACCCAAAATAATCCTAACCTTGGTTTTTAACTCCTAAGTTCAAAACAAACTATTGTACAACCGACCAAGGTTAGGATTATTTTGATAGGATATTATCCTCCTAAAATGTTTAATGATTTCGAATATAATAAATAAGGTTTTGATATAAACATACAAAATTTTATTAAATAATAGGAAACAGAAATTCTATTTGTTGGCTCAGTGAATTTTCCATAGCGCACGTAACATTAAATTATATCAATTATGTTACCTTATATAAGAAAATATCTTCAAAGAAAATCTTTTAATAAGTAACAAAGTTCTTGCTAAAATAGGAAAGGATTTTTATAATAGTTATTTAATATATTTATGATGTTTTAAAACCGTTGAATTCGGTTGGATAGTTTAACTGCCAAGCATAAGGTTTTCGGTTCGACTTTTGGGTCGGGCTAAGCGTTCTGATAAGAATTTCAAAATCGATCAATACCAAAATATTCAGCTTTTGATTAACTTTGTCTATCTACTAAGCTAAAGGTCATTCTAACGCTAACTAAAGTTGAAAAAATATCAGTAGAAAAAAATTGTATCGAATCAAAATATGAATAAAAATAATATCAATTCCAGGTTCCTATTTGTGTTTGTGAATTCTAGTGTAAATATACAGTTATAAAAGTAATGTCGGTTTGTGTGTTTGTCAGTTCATCACGCCTGACCGGTTGACCGAGTATGATAACATTTGTAAGCTAACTGCATATTTGATACTATTATTGGAAATGAAAATAAATATTTAGAGTTTTTTTACGAATTTTAATGTACCTCTAGCTTGTCTTAATTAAGTTCATCTTATTACACGTTTCATTTGTATTGTGAATATTTTATAAAATTCACAAAATTAATTTTTGATCTTTTTTTTTTTTTTTTTTTTTTTCTTTTAAAAAACGTTGCCCCACACTAGGATTATCTCCTGTGTCGTGGGTGCGTTTACAAACATACAAGTTCACATACACATGACACCCAGACCCGAAACAACAATTTGTGGATCACACAAAGTGTTGTTCCGTGCGGGAATCGAACCCGCGACACGTTGCACGGCAGCCGGTTGCCCAGCCACCGCACCAATCGTGCAGATCTGTCTTATAAATTGTGTCGTGCTAAATTTATTGAAATTTTTATATTAAAGAGACATTCCTAAAGTCTTAGTCATGTAAGCGTGACGCCTCTAAAACATATAAGAATAACATAGAATTAACAACAATAGTTAAATGAATAAAGTAACAAATATAATTAAAATTGATAGTGTGTGACGTACGATATTCATCATGGCGTCCAAAATAAGTGTTAGCGAGAGACATTAAGGCGCTCAACCTTACTTTAATAATAGCAAGCTTTAAGGCCTATACAAACACAGCCTAAGTAAATTTCATATCTCCACATTCTCCACGTATTTTGTTGTTCTAGGATTTATCTATACCTACGTATATTATTAAACGGTAAAAATATACATATTATGTGAATATACTGAGAAAAGCTCTACTAGTTTCGAACTGCAGAGGGGTTCTTCCTCATGAGCAGCGTGCGCGGTCGCGGCGATGTCACGCAGCCTACTCTGAGAAGTCAAAACTTATATGTCTCACGATAGTTATTATAAAAACTGTAATGTTTACTTGTCTGTTTGCACACGCTAATATCTAAGTAAACTGAAACTATTTTTGTTGTCCGTATAGCTTACGATATTATACGCTATAAAGGCTCGTATCTACACAAAACAGCGATGCGGCGTCGCATCGCAAAAATGTGCGAGTTCCCTTTACGCATCGCAAGAACTTGCTAATTGATTCGCATCGCGCATCAAATTCTTATCTTCCCAAAATCTTATTTGTTTCTTTTTCCTGTATCTCCTAAATAATAACAGAATGCACACTTCTTTTACGATCCATGTCACGACCTAGTCTACAATATAAAATAGGTACGTTTAGTACTGTTGACGGTGGAAAAGGAATGGTCAACCTGGGAGATGCCTAGTCGCACGAAATCACATCGCAGCAATTCGCATCGTAATTTTTTGCGTTCCGAATTCGCATTGCATCGCAGTTTTGTGTACGAGCCCTAATTTACTTGGAAAATGCGACCCAAAGAAAGATCTATATAAAATCCATATTTTACGCAGACAAAGTTGCGGGCAGGCTCTAGTGGTTTATAAGTAGGTATTAAGTTTATTTATATCATCAACATGTCCCCCGGTCGCAAGTTTCTCAGTTTTGGACATTATGACTATAATCCGTGATGAGGTTACAGGATTATAGGGAATGTAAACAGTTGGTGGTTGAGATTTCTTACTTGACCTACTAACATATTTCCTTGGTGAGAAACATTTAGTTCTGTGATAGAAAATGGTCGTGGTCGTGGTGGTCCAAAGATTAAGATTGTTTCTCATGCATGAGTGTCCGAAACCTACCAACGGCAAGTACCAATGTGACTTTTTCCGAGTTATAAGTACTTTCTAAGATTATTTGGACACCACTGACAAACGGTGAAGGAAAACATCGTGAGGAAACCTGAACTTATAATTTCTAATTATAAGTTTGAAATCGCCAATCCGCAATGAGCAAGCGTGGTGATTAATGGTCATACCTTCTCAGTGTGAGAAGAGGCTCTGTTCAGCAGTAGGACATTAAAATAAAAATTAGTCATCTACCCTATTATGAATTTTAGAAAGTATTTTTAAAATATCAATTACTTAAGACCAACAGGAATCTGTTATTTGAGCCAAATGCTCATCGTAATCAATCTACTTCTCTACTATCAAGAGAATTTATAGGTTTCAGGTTTCATTTCATGCATTTTCTTATTTTATAATGTTTAACTTGTCGAATAGAGATTCTCTTGTACAATTTCTTCCACTTAAAACAAATAACTATGCAAAGTTTTTGATAAAATAACATCGTACGTACGAGAGTTACTTTCCAAAGTTCTGCAACTTTTATTGGGTACTTAACAATAGTTGTTATAGTATAAACTTAATGAGATTATTAAAATATCATCCATCAATGGTTGACTGTCAAAAATAACCTTTAATAATTTGTTCTAAATACTTAGTACACTACTTTAAGTATTGCAGTGTTATTGTATTCTTTAGCGTATGACAGTAATTTTTCTATGGGATAAGCCGGTAAACAAGCAGACGTATAACCTGATGGTAAGCAATCAGCGCCGCCCATGGACACCTGAAACACCAAATAAGTTACAGTACGTTACCGGCCTTTTTAAAATTGGGAATTAGAAGATTGTGGGGAATTCGGGGATTGGAGAGACTGGGGAGGTAGGGTAATTGGGCTTCCAGTATCTTCACTCACACGACGAAACACAACGCAAGCGATGTTTCACGTCGGTTTTCTGTGAGGCCGTGGTATCACTCCGGTCGAACCGGCCCATTCGTGCCGAAGCATTACTTTCCCACACATGTAAAGTTCTTAATTAAAGTTCATAATACAGCAAATATAGTCCATAATGCAATACTTACACTAAAAAGTTTGTGGACCTTATGGCTTATGTACGGAGAATAAAATACAAAGAAATCCTACAAATGTAATATCAATTCCACATCGCTGGTGGTCCTCTAAGTAACAATATTGTAACACAAACTCTATCAATGCTCACACTGTTTTGCACTTCGACCTAAATTGTCTTGTAACGTTATCTTCCTTCGAGTTAATTATAGACACAAATAATATTGCAATAGATCATATTTGACTGCACGGTTGGCGCAGTGGTTGGGCAACTGAATGCCGTGCAACGTGTCGCGGGTTCGATTCCCTGTCCGGGTCCTGTCGGATCTGGGTGTCATGTGCATGTGAACTTTTATGTGTACCCACGACACAGGAGAAAATCGTAGTTTGGAGCAAAGTTTAAAAAAATAATCATGATAAACCGATATGAGACATAATAGAAAATACATTGTGTCCCGCGTGGGACGTTTAGACACACGCCTAGTTAAAATTGAGTGAGCTAAGTTCTAAGACTAACTTAGACTGCCTCGTTGGCCGAGTGATCGGAAGTGCGACTGGCGGGCAAGGGGTCTCGGGTTTGATTCCCGGGTCGGCCAAAGTATACTGGGATTAAAAAAAAAAATCTCAGTAGTAGCACGGAGTCTGGAATTGTGGCTGGGATATGTCTTGCTGTCTACTATGTGGTTACACGAAAACTATAAACAATTAAACATGTTAACTAAAAACCGCGGGTTACTCACGTGAATATACTGAGAAAAGCTCTACTAGTTTCAAACCACAGAGGGGTTCTTCCTCATGAGCAGCGTGCGCGGTCGCGGCGATGTCGCGCAGCCTACTCTGAGTAGTTAAAACTTAGTATGTCTCACGATAGTTATTTTATTAAAAAAAAATAGTAAAGTCAAAGTCAAAGTTAATTTAGTACGTCTCACGATAGTTATTATAAAAAAATTAAACATATATTGTGATGTACAGGAAATAATTTAAACATCACAATAAAAAATAAACAAAAATTACAACAATAAAACCGTTCAATCTTGTCCATAAATCAGAGTCGAAAAACATTCAATATTTTAACACCCATTTACACTCGTTCAGATCTATCAACTACACAGTAACCACTGCACAGTGGTGCAAAAAACGTCTGACAGAATAAAACACGTTTTCGAATATCCACATTAATTAATAAAGGGGCTTGTTCACTTGTCAATCGGCATCAGTTCGGAGCTGGGAAGCAGAAAACTCAATTTGCACGCGTCGGGAACCCCGGCCTGGTATATCGCTAAATGTCACATACACTTGCAGAGTAACGCATCGAAGCAGTTGTGATCTTTTGACAGGCTGACATGTTGCTAGATGTTCGCTTCGTATCTTCTAGATAAGGGTTTAATCATTTATTCTAGTTTGAAATACTGGTACTTATGTAAGTCCCAAGTCTCAACGTGTCGTGGTGGCTCGGAGGTTTAAGACGCCTGCTTCTCATGCATGAGGGTGCGGGTTCGGAACCTACCAACTGCAAGTACCAATGTGACTTTTTCCGAGTTATATGTACTTTCTAAGATTATTTAGACACCACTGACAAACGGTGAAGGAAAAACATCGTGAGGAAACCTGGGCTTATAATTTCTAATTATAAGTTTGAAATCGCCAACCCGCATTGAGCAAGCGTGGTGATTAATGCTCTAACCTTCTCCGTGTGAGAAGAGGCTTTGCTCAGCAGTGGGCATTTATAGGCTGTTGATGATGATGATGTAAGTCCAGATCAGTCTTGACCTAGTTAAAGAGTCGAAGATAGTTGTAATAAAAGGTAACGTATAAAAACATAACACAAACATCGTATTTCCAAATTTTCTGTAGACACACGAGTCTTTGTCCAAAAAACAGAACCATTTAATGTACTTGTATAATGACCATTAAAAATAACGATGCAAATTAAACTTCAATTAAAAATGGTTGTTGATAAGTAAAATTTAAAGCCACAACAAAATTTTGCGTTAATGAGAATGCAATCGAGAAACGATCGAAATGTAATTATGGGGACTCTTTGACCGCAGTCGGTATATCTATTCTGTATTTTGTAGCCGAATAAATTTCACGGCTACGTATGTCGACAAAAATTGGATTGTGGGTTGCTATCAAAGTGACGATGAGCAGAACGTGGACTCAATATATGGCCCTATAAATGGTGAATGTCCGCACACATGGCAATAATATGAATAATCGCGTAAGCCGGCCCCTCACAATCCATTAGCCACGTAAGGAAATTGTCCATCCCCGCCAAATATCAGATTTCACGTTGATCTGCCTAACACTGATCCATTCTGACCGGCGACAATTGAATTAATGCGTCTGGTCTCAACACGATTTTTGTCATATTTTCGCCTCATTCCGTTTCACCCACCCCACTGTGGAGACGAATTATAGCCAGATATACGCTTAATTGGTTTGGCGTTGCGGTCGCGTGACATTTTCGGTGCATTGCCTTTGTCATCGGTTTAAAATTTCGATGGTACCATTTTTGGGAATTAAATAACGAATAAATAAAATTGGGAACGAGTTAACGAGGGAGTGCGGTAAATATGAATTGCAAATAAAAATTAAGTGACGTGTTTGTTTGAAGCAATGAATCGGAGAGAGGAGAGAAGAGGTTGTGACTGGAAAAGTCAAGTTGTTGGTACACAATGAATATTAACAAAGGAATAACGCGGCGCGTCGCAATAGTCCTCGGGAAGATAAATTTATCCTCGCGTCGGGAAATGGACCATTTTTCACGGCACCTAAGGCTAGGTGTCACATGCTCGGTGCGAAGACGCCGTTACTTACGTACTACGTGAGAGGAATACAACACGTGCGCCGGTATTAACCCCCGGCGTGTATTCTTTTAGTGGCTCTTGTTTGCACTTTCATTACATTAGCGCAATATCGAATCAACGCGCGATTCGGTACAGGTGTAAATGGGTTAGGTGTGCGGAATGAGGACGCTTTGCCAACCTGTTGGTGATTAAGCGAATTGTTTACGGAAATACTTCGAGAATGGTAAATTCTTGTAATTAAACCGAGCTCCTAATGAAAGTACAAGGACGTTTTAACATGTGTTACGTCATTGTTTTTTGTACGAACCCGAAATAGAAACTGATACACCTTTTCTAATTTGTAATATAAGTATATACTTATTATTAGATTCATCTTTTATTTTCGTTGTAGATAACTGTTCATATCAAAAAAAAAGGTAAAATTACTTTTTGCTGAAAATGTTAAACTTCACAAAACATTTGAGCTCAAACGAAAATATTGCTTAACATTTCCCGACAACTGCCCATAAAACATAGCGGAACATAATTGCACCAAAGCCCACATTATCTTGCACCTGCACACCAAAGCACACATTCAGCATTTCCCACTTGTGTTATAGGACAAAGCTAACAAAACGCGTGGTCGTGCCAGATACCGCTAAACTGTTGTTTCAGCCACCTCTTGAAATAATATGCATTATACCGCAATGACACATGAGCCGTGTTTTCGTTCCGCGACGAAATTTTACGGCAGTTAAGGGATCATTCGGTTTTCATTATAGATGCTGTTGTGAATGATGAAATTTATTATAAAGTTGTATTGTTGCTGTGCGGTTTTTGATTAAGAGCTTAATTATGTAATTTGTTGTTTTATTGCCAGAATTGTTTGATATAAAACTGTCGGGATTTTTGCATGTGATTATAGTAGGTATTTGGTATAAGCAACACTAAAAATAGTGGTATTGTACAGCGTTATGTTAATCGTTACCCAATGTTTGTGATATGATCATATTGAACAACTTTTTACAAAACATTTTTTTATAATATTTAAGAACGACCACTTTAACTTATAAAGTAGATAAATAAACACTTCAAAATTATTTACAGAAACAAATTGTATTTTAAACTGTATTTATAATACACACTTTCACACACGATTTAAAGAACTATTCCTACGAATACATTAAACATTAAAAGTACGTCTAAGAACGTATAGCAAATACCTGTACTGTCGATAGCTATAAAGAGATAGGAAATACCTTGAGAAAATTCGCCGGAGCTCCTTGTGGTGCACCGTCGATTTGACTATTCCTTCAACGTGAAGGAATTTAATTTATCCGAAACGTTTCGAGGAAACGTCTGTAAAGTTTTATCTTACGACAAACTGATAAAGCGGTGGCAACGTGATTCTTTACTGAGCTAAATTTATGTGTGTTAAAAATTGTTCTACTGTTTTGTTTTTAAATTTTCTTTTTAGGCGTGTTCTTCTAGGATTTTATTTCTGTATTTTTTGATTTGGAGTTCCGTTTTGTTTGAGCTCAGTTTTATGTAACTGCATAGTTTCTACAAAGTTTTCTACCTATAACAAACCTTTTTAAAAGATAACATTACATCTAGTGGAAGTCATTTGTAATATGTATAAATTCTTTTATCGTCAAAAATCTGCATAGATCAAAAACCACGGAACATAGTGATTTATTGCATTTAATATGGACGCGGGTAACCAAACAGCGCTCGTTCTGCGTCACAATCGTGGCAGGATCGTGACAGATCGGACACAGCACAGACTATATTTTCATTTTACAGACATTTTGACAAACAAGGAACCTCATTGGTCCAATACGGCTATTATTTATTGATTATAAGTTGGCATTTGCGTGACTGGCCGAAAATGAACGTTCGATAGGTTATGTTCGAATTTTTAAATGAATTTTTGTAGTAGTCATTTCTTTTTTTTGTCTAACGTTTGGATTTGCGCTTATAGTAGTTAGAGTGAGTTTAACTTCAAAAAATATTTTAAAATTCTTATATGTGTGCTATTTACTCTACTTCGCCAATAACTCCTACTGTATAATGATAGCATTGATGCTATAACTGATCAAAATAAACAAGAAATAATTGAAAGTCTGATTTTAGAGGTATTTACTAAATTTTTTAATAGTCAATAGTACTAAAAATTGTTCTCATATTGAATAATATAAAAATATAAAAAAACCGATTTCAAAATTGTACGCAACTAACTACGTATGTTTAGAAAGAATGTAAAAGAACTAAAAAGTAAATACGATAACTTCTGTCTTAAATAAACTAACTTTGGTACCATATAGCAAGGTACCAACTAGGTATTTTTGAAGTATTGCCTGATTTCCTACTCCAATTATAGGAAAGTAAGAGTGATGAAATTAAAACATACACATTTATTTAACCAAACATGTTACCCCTTCCCACAGAAATCCCGCGCGTCACGCGAGTCGATCCAATTGCCGGCACTTTGTTAACAAAAACATACATACCATTTGGGATGTGGCAGATTTGTCCAGACATACAGGTCGAATTAATAACCTCCTTTCCTTGAAATCGGTTAAATACATATTCCGCTCTACATAATATTATAATAAGCCTTCCGAACTCATTTCACAGTCCATTATTCCGAGCTAAGTAAACCAGTTCATTTTAAACACAAACTGGTACTAGATATAAGTCTAACGCCATCCTAACTAATGTTCAGATAAATGTCGCAATAACAATTACATAACAATCAGTGTCGCTACAAATCACGCTAGGATGTTGTAAGGTTTCAACTAACAAGTTTGCAAACAAACTAACCTGGAGGTCCAACGAGAGTATACGCGTGACGTTCTCGTTTTGATTTTTAAAAATCCTGTCGTATCTCGAGACATTTCACCTAACTCACTGCTTAGTAACGCAAAGTGAGAAAAAATCTTCTAGATAGATAGGTAGATGACGATCATGGAAAAGATGATGAAAGAATAAATTAAGTGAAGAACGATATTAAAGAGGAAGGAGTTAATAAATTGAGAACTGAAGTGGGAAAAGAAGACACTATTGTTCTGTACGAACAAGAAATAGAAAAAGAATTTTAGAAAACCTTTAACGCCTTTTATAATGGCATTAGTAACACGAAACATAGACATAAGTACAAATTTTGAAATAGCAAAAAAAGAAATTAAGTCAACAGGCATAACATTTGTGCTAATAATAATGAATACCTATTTTACTGCTGTGCTTAGATTACATACCACCCACATAATATTTAGAATTTGTTGCGTGGCGTTGTTACAAAATACACAATTACATTAAAATTTAACATGAAACGGATAAGCTGCAATAATGACAACGTTACAGTCAACTTATCTGTACCGGTCTTGTCACGTCATTGTGTCACGGCAAATCGCATTTACACAATGTTAATTCTCTTTCAGACAGGTTTGCAAACAAGTTTCAACCTCATATACGTACTTATTACTTCATTTCAGCGCACTGATAAGGAATTTGACATTTGTAAAGTCGCAACCGCGTAACATTTGTCACGCTCGTGGCGTTTGAAACTATGCTGTCTGCGTGACATTTTACAATTTAAAGAAAGCACAGGGAGAATTTTAGCGATGACGTTGTGTCACGCTTATTTATTCTTGAGAAATGACACATTCATTTGTCAAAGTACTAATAGGTGCTTTGTAAGAATTATTTATATTATGTCCAAAAGGGAAAGCACATGTTCCGTAATGAAACATTTAAAATTATTCAGAGACCGTAAATTAAGATAAGAGCATTCTTACTTACGATGTATTTAATGAAGTAAATCTGTTACACTTAGATTTTCATGAAAATATTTTCCTTTCATCGGAACAAAAACCTGAAGAATGTGTGAAAACATCCACGTTGTTTGAGTTGACGAAGTCAAAAAATTTCCGACGTATTTTTCTTTAATCATACTCGTAGCATATTCACTAACGTAGCGGAGCTCACAGCTGCGGCACGCCGATAACACGCAGTGTGACACCTGCCGTCATTTGTCACGTCACACTCCTTGTTATTCCTTCTCTCCTAATTGATCTCAAAAACCAAAGTTTCCCAATTTAACCCGTCTCTTGTTTTTAGATTTTGGGCGTGTTCTAGTCTCTATGTTTAATGATAGTGTATTCGCAATCACGGCGTCTCGCGGCTGCGGCGTGCCGATAACACGGCCGTGACACCTGCACGTCATTTGTCACGTCACACTCCCTATTGTTCTTTCACTACGATATTGAACTTGTTTGCTTCTGTCCCGTCTAACCTGTCGACTGCTTCCCCACTGTTTTCACGCTAAATTGCTTTGCGATTTCGTGAAGGGTATGCAAAGGGTTTGAACAGTGCACTTTTCAATGCTTCAAGATTAATGTTCTGAGTAATCTATTGTGAGACGTTGAAAGCTGCTTTAACTGTAATTATAGTACGACGAATCCAATTCAGTGTAACAATAGAAGAGACTGTTAATCACACTTCTATCAGAACATCTACGGATTTTATTTCTTTTATTCCTTTTCAGTAATATTTTCTTTGATGTTATTTGTGTTGAGATTTAACTTCGATGTAAAAGTAAATTTTGAAGTTATAACTACAAGATTAATCTTAGAAAATGTATTACTAGGATTTCTATAAAATGACTTTTCTACACAAATAAAGTCAATACAATAATACATAAAGTCCAAGAATATAAAGGAGGAATAATTGGGCCTCCGGTACTCTCACTCACACGACGAAACACAACGCAAGCGTTGTTTCACGTCGGTTTTCTGTGAGACCGTGCTATCCCTCCGGTCGAGCCGGCCCATTTGTACCGAAGCAGGGCTCTCCCATACTTGATTCATATTGGAAGGTATCGTGAATTTTAAAGGATAATTATTATACAAATTCTTCTATTTTATCAAAAATAATAATAGCTGTAGCAGTATGATACTAGTCAGCATAAAAATATCAGAGCACATGGAAAACAAAATCGATGTTCTAACACTCCCAAATATAAAACTAGAGAACAATATCACGTTACCAAGTTATTGGTGATTGAGAGATATAACAAATGAATTGCTATAAACAGAATTGACTGGGATGTTAGTGACGTCCCCCTCGTCACGCTATCCCGTCCGTCCGTCTGTCCCCGACGGACGATATGTTATGCCCGCCTGAACTCTGACAGTGCTCTCCGCTTAAATTGATTGAAGGTTGCATAGAACAGTCACGTGTTTTGTTTTTGATATTGACGTTTGTGCCATATACTGTGATATGCTATCGAATCCAAATAAATTGGAGTCCATTTTTATATCAATTTTAGTGTACAGTATGAACTTAGGTCATACGATTTTCTCGATTAGAGATTTTTGCTGTATATGAAGTTTAAATTTAATCTCCTAGCAGATTTTGTTATCTGGTATTATGTATGTTCAATCAATTCATTATAGTTTCCAGTTCACCGTGATCACTGATTTTAACTAAATATGTTTCAATTTTAGCGTTTCGATACCAATAAAAGAGACAAATGGATTTGTTACAATGTGTGCATAAAATCATAAGTAAAATAGATTATTTTTCAATCGCATTGTGTTTGAATTCATATATTGAATTAATGTATTCTTAGAAACGTCTATCAAATATAGTTTTTTAAAAAGAAACACACTGACAGTCCTAACCTCTCTTTAATTACAATCTTAACATAAGCAAAATAACCTGAACGAGAACTAAAAGTAACAAAACTACAAATAACTATAATTCAGACTAGCGGTCACCAATGTTGCAAAATAGCCCTTGAGAGTACAACCACACAACCGTCTCGTCCGAGCGCCAACGCAAAAGAAGGCACGGCTGCATAGCACTGCTCCGTTCTCGTGTCACTCCTGTCAACCCTTCCAGCTGACGTCATCGCACAAATGTACTAGGCTGAAAAGTATTTTCCTCTAAGAAGGATTTATCTCTAAGAAGGATTTTCCTCTAACACGGCCGTTCCTGACAGCTGAACGGCCTCGTCAGCTTGAATTTCTACAACAGCCTCATTTGATGGTTCTTCATCAACATCATTCTCTTCTGAAATGTTAAAACAACATTGTAGTGATGTATTATTTTGGCTTTGGTTCACTTTGCAAACGGATAGCAAGCGTGCACTCAAGCAATCCCCTTACAAATGGTAACCAAAGCAAGAAGGCATCGTCAATGAGGAGCTCTACTCATGAACGATGTCAACAAACATAATATGAGCAACAGTAAAACAAGAAGCACTCGTAAGTGGCCCTCTGGCAACCGCCAGGACAAAACATAAATAACAACAAATCAAGAAGCCACTTACGAAGCCCTCTGACAAACCTCCGCATCGAGGAGTCAGGACATCTCCGTGGCGTTCTGGCTACCCCACATGGGTACCAGGTAAACGCACTCATGGTCACCTACGTGACGTTCTGGCTACCCCACAAGGGTACCAGGTAAACACAAACATGGTCACCTACGTGACGTTCTGGCTACCCCACAAGGGTACCAGGTAAACACAAACATGGTCACCTACGTGACGTTCTGGCTACCCTACAAGGGTACCAGGTAAACACAAACATGGTCACCTACGTGACGTTCTGGCTACCCCACAAGGGTACCAGGTAAACAGGGCTCACTCACCAGTCCCGAAAATGCCTCGCATGTATCCGGGATCCACTCACCCCACCACTGAACCATATGTTCTGCGGCGCTCTGAGTCTTTTTTCCATATGAGCCTGCTAACAACTCAAGCTCGTAACGGTGATGGGGCAATGCCCGGACAACTTTGTACGGACCACGCATCCCGGAATCGAGTTTGCCGGTACTTTGTGAACCCTTGCTGACGAACACGAAACTGCCAACAGAAAAAGTACGGGGTTGTCGACGACTCGACGACCCTCATTAACGTAGGCGTCCTGTCGTTGCTGATTGGCAGCAAGCAGTTCCGAGACCCTCTGTCTTCTCAAAGTCTGCAGGGCTTCTCGGTTCGGACGAGAGTCGCTCAGCGCAACATCTCGTTCTGGTCCCCAAACAAAAGGCACGCCTTTTCTCAGTAGCTTGGCAATACAAGCAGTCTTCGAGGCATATCCAGCAATGTACCTGCGGAAATAACCTGCCAGCCCCAAAAACTGACGCACCTCTTTTACATTTGTGGGTTTCGGGGACTTAATTAGAGCATCAGTTTTACTCGGACTCGGCCGTACCTGACCATGCCCAATCAGCCGTCCTAAGTATTCAACCTCCGGATCTAAAAACATACATTTCTTCAGATTGACCGAGAAGCCTGCCGCTGAGAGAGTTTTTAAAACCTCACGCAATATCTTTAGGCCTTCCTCGATTGAATTGGACATGATCAGTACATCATCAATATAGGTCAATACATGGCCAGTGTCTATAAGATGCTTGAGTGTCTTTGTGATAATGCGTTGATATACGACTGGGGCGTTAGCCAGCCCATAGGGCATTTTGAAATACTCATAATGCCCTTCAGGCGTCACAAAAGCAGTTTTACAAATGGAGGAATCGTCTTTCATTGGTACTTGATGAAAGCCAGTGGCCTTATCTAGACTGGTAAAATACTTGGCGTTGCCCAATTTATCGATGTGGTCATCGATTAGTGGTAATGGAAATCTTTTTTTAACAGTGACAGCGTTTAAAGCTCTGTAGTCTACGCACATCCTATCCTATTCCCCGTTCTTTTTTCTTTACGAGGATGATAGGACTTGCATAGTCTGATTGGGACTCTCGTATGATGTCCTTACTCAAAAGATCACTAATTACGCCGCGAACGCGTAACTTCTCGTCTATAGAAAGCTTGTACGGTCGATAACTTATCAAACTGTCACTGCTAAGCCTAATCTCCATACTCCCTGTGTTTACTGTGGAGGTCGCTGTGCCAGTGGTGAACGTTTCAGAAAACTCGTCAATCAAAGATAACAAACGTTTCTTGTCATCACCAACTAAAGGTGTCTTCACTTGGTCAGCCAGCTCCACAGACGACACATTGTACACTTGATCAACTCTCATCAATCGTTGTGAGTCACTCGTTCTAATGTTGGTGACACTCTCTCGATTTAAAATGTCGGTCCCTACCAAGACAGGTGCCTGAATGCAATCTGGTGGTACTACATAAAGATCCGCCTCTAATGATAATTCAGGGAACTCAATTATTGTCTTAACAAAAGAAGTAGACTCGATATCTTGACTGCCGATACCTCGCAATCTACGACAGGTTGGCAATTGATTAAAACTAAAGTGCTTTAAAACCGATCTAGAAATAAGTGAAATTTCAGACCCAGAATCAATTAAAACATCTACGGGTAGTTTTTGAATAATCGCCATCATCACGTTGTTTCGTCCGGAATCGACACAGAGCAAAAATGTACGTCACTACTGTTTTTATCATTGGACTTAGAATCCATTCGTTGCTTTAAATAGCATGAACCAACAAGATGACTGATTTTCTTACAATAGGTGCAAATCACTTTGATTGGTTTTGAATTATACTTCATATCTTCAACATTTGAAGTCTCAGAAGAGGTAAATCTAGAATTAGAAGTGGCTGTATCAACTTTTGATCTTTTAGAACAATCAGCTTGTTTGTGACCGCATTTACCACACGAGAAACATGTCACCTGTCCTCTCCTAGTTACGAGGATTGGACGTTTCAGCAGCTGACGAGCGTATGGGATTACCGGTAGCACTTTGCGTATTCTTAGGTTTAACGTACACGGACAAAAATTCGACCAAATCTTTTGGCTGCAGTTTAGCGTTGGTAGCCGCGGCTTTCACTTGAGGATCGGAGATGCCACGAATTACTATGGCGGTTTTGAGCTCATCCGAAAGCCCTCGTACGATATTTAACCGCAGTAGGGACATTCGAGCGTACTCTGCATACGTGGTAAACTTGTCAGACGTTGTACTCATAACGTCATACAGCACAGTTGCTATATCAACTTCACGTGGACACAACGATCGGAACTCGGCTTTAAAATTCGACCACGAGCGATCGCTTGTTACCCAATGGTTCAGCCACGTTTTGGCGTCACCGCGTAGGCAACCAGCAATACGCCCAAAACACTCATAATCATCCCAACCGTTCAAGTTTCGGCCTCGGTCTACCTCCGCACACATCAAAATCATGCACACTTGGATCGAAATTCGAAATGTAGTAATGCTTAGATCTTACTTGTAACAATGAAAAGAGTGCACCGACAATCCCATCCGCCATGCTGCTGGTATCGCGTGGCGTTTCCGCAGCTGGCTCGTAGAGGGCGTCGCCACGCCAACCTCAGCAGCAGTCTCGGTGACGTCCAAGACCACGGCCGAGGGGCTGCTTCGAACGCGAGGACGAGACGGAGCGGTCAAACTAGTCGCCGTTACCGGCAGGCGCTCCTCAAGGGCATTCAGTCTTTGCAAAATCAGATTTAACGGATCGCGTCGTTTTGAACGACGGTCGCGGCGTTTATGTGAACCATGCCTACGTTTTCGACTATCACGGCTCCTACTTCGACGCGTGGCGTTTCACCACCAGAATAATCACTACTCGGCATAATTACTAACCGCAACTATTTACAAAAAAAACAAAGCACCAAACTACTAGAAAAAGATTGATCGACCACGTAATTTCTAAAATAAGAGGATGGAGAACGATCAAAGTCGCGTAAATGACAGTAAATGATCCCACTTCTGATCTTAGAAACGTCTATCAAATATAGTTTTTTAAAAAGAAACACACTGACAGTCCTAACCTCTCTTTAATTACAATCTTAACATAAGCAAAATAACCTGAACGAGAACTAAAAGTAACAAAACTACAAATAACTATAATTCAGACTAGCGGTCACCAATGTTGCAAAATAGCCCTTGAGAGTACAACCACACAACCGTCTCGTCCGAGCGCCAACGCAAAAGAAGGCACGGCTGCATAGCACTGCTCCGTTCTCGTGTCACTCCTGTCAACCCTTCCAGCTGACGTCATCGCACAAATGTACTAGGCTGAAAAGTATTTTCCTCTAAGAAGGATTTATCTCTAAGAAGGATTTTCCTCTAACAGTATTTTATTTTATCTTTTAAATACAATTTCCAGTTAGCCAAGTTAGTTAGTTTAGCCAAGCCTTTATTAATTAGGTACATGTAATCGGAAATAAAACACAGATAGAGCGAGGTTTGTAGTTGGAAACAAATGCGCATCATTATTAGTTATTTCGATTCTAGGATTTTGTTTTCAATTATACCACTGGGTTTTTGATAATGGAATTCAATTTGTGTGACTAATCAGCCATTATAAAATACACGCACCATTTACACTTAATATTACTCCAAAAGGGGTAATTGTAGCATTTATTACAATACATCCGCTATTCATACATTTCGTAACTATACGGGTTGACGTAGGCGCTTTAGTTTATTAGTTAGTTTCGTTATATTTTTTTTAATAAATCTCAGCTATAAAGGATGTCTAAAATCAATTATAAATATTGCTTTTACAAAAGGCTTCGAAACTCAACAACAAATAGACAAACAATGCATTTGGCACTTCGAATACTGAGAAATACAGCGAATATATTATCTTTGATTCACAATTGGAAGGCATTAAGTTGGCTACGACACATATTCTCAAAACTTTACCTCCCAAGTTTCCCGTGGAACTAGGCTATCGGCTCTGCACCGATCCAACTATCCACAAAGGAACGTTGGAACTTCTCTAATGAGATGAATAATTAAACAGCCTGTATATAGGAGCGAAATTAACGTATGTGATTACTGTTATATTCTTTTAGTAAGACATTTTCTTTGTTCTTAGATCCAGTACCGAGTTGATTAAAAGAGATTTTATGTGTTGATTAGCAGGGCTGGTATTGCTTTCCTCGCCAGTTTTGTTTCTAGGTACTATTAGTTAAACCATTTAACAAAGGGTTGCTAACAAAGATTTATGTTTGTCTTCAATACTCAATAAGACGTTGTCTCAAGTACGTTAGACTGTGACAATGCCGAAGACTTGGTATTTTGAAACAAGAAGACAAAACTTTAATATTTCGAAATACGCTTTTCACTTTATTTCACATAAAATCCTCTAATTTTATTCCTAAACTCCCAGTTGTCTATTCCTTTAAACCTTCAATTTAAAATTCAGATATCAAAATTCTCTGTTATTCCTACCGAGAAAAGAGAAAATAGAATTTTGGCAATACCGAAGGCAACTCCAATATGTTTGTCAGTACAGACACAAGTATACGATCTGACCTATCTATATTTGAACAGTTTCCTTGTACAAATCTGCTGAACGCGTGTATATACTCGTACAGCTAACAGTATTTGCATGCGAATGAAAATCCAATATAGTTAACCCACTTATTAGAAACATGCTCAAGAAACCTTGCGACAAAGACATACTCGCAGATATTATGTCTCCATATCAATATTTCTCTTGTTCAATTATCTTTCTAGTGCTCACTGGAAAGCACTTAAATAAGGTTCAAAATCCTTTGAATGTTTCGTCGGAATTGGAAGAACAGTTCCCAATATTTCTCTTAAATTATTCTCAGTTTTCCTTTCATAGGCACTCAACGACTTTATTTGATTTTATTCAATTGGTACATGTTCACATCCAGTCCAGGATGTACGAAATGTTATTTGGAAAAACACGGTGATATTATCTAAAAGCATATTCACCACTTTACGTGTCGTAAGAACGTCACTAAAATATTCATGAGTAGTGCAATCGGAGGGTCCAAGAATTTCACCTTTGTGTGTGAGACACCTTTTTTGGGGTGGGACACCTAATGCATTCGCTTTTTTCACTCCCACAAACAAACATCACAGAGATTTCAAATTCGTATAGTAATTCAATTTTTCCCTTTTCATCTTTCCTTTTTTTGTGAGAATAATTTCAAATTTTTGCAGAGGTCAAAGAAATTCCATGTTTTCTTTGGAAGGTACTTAAACATCTTTGTTACATTTTTTCACTATTCAAGTCAAGCGAACATTTTTAAGGAAAATTATAGCGAGAATAAAATTTTGAAATATGGCCACAAAATGAAACGATTCGGGGGTGAATGCCTATTGTTATTATCTGTGTAACATTGAATTTGTCACAATGACAAAGGCTAGAGAAATTAACATCTGGGTTCTTTTTTTATGAAACAGAAGGACTATGATTAATATTTTTCGAATAGTCAAAAGTAAAAGTAACAGTTATCATGCTAAAATTTAAATAAATTTAAGTAATTCAAGTGTGTTAGTTAAATGTAGAAATCTGTAGTTGTGAATTGATATTGTAAAGTATGATATGAATTATATAATTTCTAGTTTTTCAAAATTTTGCGGATCTCGACAAAAGTAACGTTATTTTCTGGGACATATTTAAAAAGAAAACAGATGTTAATATCTTCTACCGTTCTGCACCAGATTGTAGCTACATAAATTTGTAGTATGAACTGACTTCATACCGTTCTACCGCCGCCATCTTGCTGTTTTAATCCCACGGCAGTCTCAGGTGTTGGATTACTGTATCCCGAGCCAATATCGAAAGCACGAGACTTGGATAGCAAATGTACTCGTGCTGAGCAAAAACACTATGTTGGGTTTTTAATAAACATGTAAAGTTACGAGGAAATAATTTAGATGTTGCAGTGGATGGTTTTAAGGTCTACATTTCGGAAAGTAACATTTTTAATAGAACTTTTTCCAGTGCTAACATTCTTCTTTGAAGAATTTTGTGTATTATTTGTAAAACCTAATTTAATTTAGTAGGTAATTCTCTTGCTTAAACTAAAAAGTATATCTTAGAGTTTAAATTTGTACCCAGTCTATGATAATTATATTCCAAATGGTAATTTTTTTTCTTTTTCTTTTCAATTTTTTAATCTCTTTGACTGGATTTAGGTATTGCATTATTCTCACACAATCAAACCAACAAAACTATGTAACTAGAGAATTGTATTATAAACCCGATTGAAAAAGAGTAACCTATGGAGGTTCTTGCTCGTTCTTCTCCATAGAAATCTACATTTTGGAGTAAGAAACTAGCTTCACTTCTGTTGTTGACGTTCAAAAGTGCCTTTCTGATCTAATTGAAATAAATGATTTTGACTTTGACTTTGACTTTGATTTTTGTCAGCACACATTCTGTACAATTGTATAGGCACGATTCAAAAATGAATAATAACTGAAACATACATAAATCTCTCAACATGAATATCCAAATGACTTGTACTTTAACACTTAGTTTAGATTTTTAATACAAACCTTTTTGCTACTCATGTTACATTTTGTTGTATGAAAAAGCGAAATAATCGTCTCAACGAATGTATTTGAATTTTAAAGCAGCTTTTAGTCACTGTTATTTAAATTGTTAGCAAATTCGTGTGCTCAGAAAATGTGTTAGTCTGACCTCAAACCTAAATTACAATCAGACTGAAATGTTTCTGTTTTTCAATTGTCTGTGGCACTCTTTCTCGTTTTTGTATAGGTAATCAATCATTTGGGTGTTTTTAGGGTTTCACACTATTAAGCTAAGGGCTCACGGCGCGTTTTTCCTGCGCCCGCCGCGCCTGCGGACCCGCAGCCTTTGTAGAATACAAATATGTAAGTATGTAAAAAATCAAACCACATTTCACGGCGCGTTTTACACCCGCGGCGGTTGTGATTGTTTTACACCCGTTTTACACCCGCGGCTCCCGCTACAGGCGCGGCCGGAGTCCTGCAACCGCGGCGGCCAGCACCCGACCGCTCTGTGATCGGTTGGCAGGCGATCGCAATGGGAGGCCGGTTTGGAACTCAACTGATTGTTTAACCGCCCGCGCCGCCGTGCGATACATTTGCGGGCGATAATCGCGAAATTGCAGAAATCCGTGGTCTCGTGAGTTTTGAAAATAAATGTCCATTCCGAAACTGTGGCGGGCGCGGGAGGAGATCGTGTCGTGAGTCCTTAACCTTAATGTCTATGATATTGTAGTATTTCCAGATGTCGCGGAGAACCTAACGGGTTACCGGGGCTCCGGCTCGAAGTGCAGGAGTAGGAACGGGGTGGTTTTTAGGCAGTAAGAGCCTGACACTCCCTCCCGCCTCACTCAGACGGGAGTAGACATTCGATGATTTTCACAAAAAAAAAAGTATTTACAGAAGTGAAAATGCGAAGCGTTACAAATAATTAAACTTTTATTAATAAATACAACGATTTTATTAATAAAATTTTATTAATAAAGACAATTTATTTCAATTTTGATCAGTGTTCATTTGTGCAATACAATAGCAAATATTATTTGTTTCCTAGTGAGTATCGTGATGAATATTATTATTGAAATTTGTGTACCTACTCCAACGTTGTAGAGGTAGACAGCTTATTATTTTGCATAGAAATTCCCTACTTGTAGAGAAGGAAGAATAGAATTACCGAGGTTCCCACGTTTACGGAAACTCCCACAAATTGAGTAGCGGACAATGTTACAGTGTCTTCATTACGTTAAGTATATGCAAAATATTACATGGTTTCTATTAGCAACATTCCTCAAATAAAGCTAAGTATGTTTTACTAATATCCATGGGTAAACTAAATAAATATAATACAGATTCTAGATGTTTGTTTTGTGGTTGACATTTTTACCTTTAAACCCTGACTGAATGTTTAAAATGTAACAACATAACATAACATCACGCCTTTTAGCCCCAAAGGGATAGGCAGAGGTCTACATTACGGGACTTAATGCCACTGTACAATGTAACACCCACTTTTTAATATTTATGTTATGAGTCCCATGTAATATGGGGTGAGCCTATTGTCATATACCGAGCACAGTTCCAGACTCCGTGCTACTACTGGAACCACACCGTTCTAACATCTGTTTCGACCCGGAGCCCAAGTAACCCTCCGCAGGGGGATCGGTCCCTGGATTACCCTGTTCTAGTACATATGTACTTTGGTATTCATATGAATACTAATGTTAAAACATCAATATTTAAGTACATATATCACTTGGATATTAGAATACCAAAAGCAAATAGTTTCAATGTTCATGCAAGGCTTTCGTTACAGGACATTTGAAAAGTAAGTGTATAAATCATTGTCTAAGCAGTGTAGGTTGAGATTTATGGCCGAATATTCCCGAACCTGCTTCAATATTGACGTCATTGTTGCCACATGGATACGTGAATAGATAATAATATGTCGCTGTAATACATTTCAGGTATAATAATAATATGGGGATGAATTTAAAAAATTATAGACGTGTACAAATTTGTTGATGTGAAACTATGATGTATATAATCTTTTTTTCAGTTATCAAAGTGAGTCATGATCATCATATAAGCCATTTTTTTTAAGGGGGAAAAAATCATCGAATGACTGCTCCCGCTTGGGTGAGGCGGGAGGGAGTGTCAGACTCTTAATGACTAAAAACCACCCCGTTCCTTCTCCTGCACGCCGAGCCGGAGCTCCGGTAACCCGTTAGGTTCTCCGCGACTCCGAATCAGCATCAGTCCTGTTGGCCATCCGTGGTAGTCTGATGGCTCTTTGAGGCGTCGGTTCGGGTCTGTTTCTGGTCGAACGGGGTGCCCGTTCGACCAGAAACAGACCCGTGCTCGCCGTCCGCAGGCCCGCGGTTACGGTGGCCGGAGATCGACCCGCAATCCCTGACGCCCGGAGCGTCCTTCGTCATGGCATCGTGTTAGCCATAGGACGTTCACTGCTGAACATAGGCCTCACCCAATGATTTCCTGATCCAAGAATGATGATTAACGATTGTTAATTCATTTGTATTTTTCAGAAGAGTAAAGATGGAGTTTCTTGCTCGTTCTTTTTCTATGCGTTTTGCAACAAGCACCTGGCTTCACTGACCAACAGACTAAATGACAATTTTATTTTTGACGTTTAAAATAGCCTGTATGTGGTCGAGTTAGAATATATTGTTTCACTTTGAAGAATAAAATGTACGACGATAATTCGACGCTGGCAGGAATAATTTTTATGAAACACTTTTTTTATTATTAACTAATCAAACAAACACCACAATCAATTCCCAATCCCTCATAGTCTCCAAATACGTAAACAGAATCGGAACACAACACGAAACAATTGTATTTAAAACGGACGATAATTCAACCGGCCTGATTACATGAACAGCGCGAACTAAGTCCCGGCTTACCGTGGATTTGCAGACACATCTGTGTCAGGCTCGATGCAGGTGATTAAAATCTCACTTGCCACACTTATTGTGCCACGGAACCCGCTAAACGTGAGGTTACAAGTGTTGTGCTGTGTGTTTTGAACTTGTTTGTGGATTTAATAATTGAAGAAAAATTGTTGTTAGATGCTGTGTCTTTAAACATGCTAATGACATTTTAGACTGTTATCTATCACTATTATAATAAGGTTTGTTTTCAGTAGGCAGTTGAATTTTCGGAAAGAAACTTATTTTTCATATCTCTTGCAAACATACCTGAGTCAGGTTCGATGTAGGTTATTAAAATCCTAGTGCCACGGAACCTACAACCGTAACTTGTAACGGAGATTACGAGTGTTTTTTTGCGGGGAAAATCATCGAATGATTGCTCTCGCCTGGATGAGGCGGGAGAGAGTGTCAGACTCTTACTGACTAAGAACCACCCCTTTCCTTCTCCTGCAGGTCGCCCCGGTAACCCGTTAGGTTCTCGGCAACTCCGAATAGGCATCAGCCCTATTGGGCCCCATCCGTGGTGGTCTGATAGCTCTTTGAGGCGCGGAACGCGTTGCGCCGTACGCTCGGGTCTGGTTCTGGTCGGGTTGGCCTGGTCACCCATGCTCGCCGTCCGCAGGCCCGCGCTTATGTAATGAATTGTGTTTTGAACTTGTTTTATGCATCTTTGTTTAAAGTTATTAATTTAATATTCTATCTTTTAGCGCGGTGTAACATTATATTGTATCATGACAAGTTGTTGGAATTTGTAGTTTAATGATTTAAATGATTACCTACAAAAGGCGATTTCATATCAGATCTTTTTCGTGTTCATTGTGATCTTTTTCAGAAACGTGGGGTAAGTCATTGTCACTTTGGTCATTAAAATTTAGTGTGTTGTTCCCGCCCTATGGCTTGTTGGGTTCATACAGCGACGCATTAGGTTGAAGCTTTGCTAAGCATTTGTTCTTTCGTAGTTATAAAATAATGTTGTAATTATAATATTGTTTGGTGTATTGTTATAAGTCTAGTTAAACAAACAAATACCCGAAATTTCGAAAAATGTTGTTTCCCTTAAAAGTATAGAATATATTAAAGAATAAAATATGGTGAACAGAATGTTTATAAAAATTTTAGAGCTCGAAACCCATGGATATTCCATGATATTACATGATATTTGACTACATTTTTTCAATCAGTATTTAGTACTTAGACCGTGACGATTTTGGGATCACAATGAATTGTCATAAATGTTATGTCTATTTGGTTAACTGTTTTACAATTGAAAACAAACCATATATAGACATTGTTACTCTAATGTTTTAAACATCTTTTTTTTCGCGTTTTTGTGATACTGGTTTGTTTGTGAAATTATGTAACGATAAGTTATACAAAAACATTGAAATAGTAATTGTTACACAAATATTTCCTGTAACGGTAGTGGACAAAATTTCAGTCAAGTTTTGCATGTTCGGAATTAAGTGGTACCTATTCCAAATATTTTCGCGACAACTACAAACATTCTATGAGCAAATTTTGACTGCTATTCAATACGGTATCGGTGCGAATTCGCTCACATTCATTTCGTCCGTGGCATTCGTCGGATTGCATCGCAACGGCAAATGGTCGCAAACAGATAATAAATTCGGGATTATCACGGATTTCAGAGCGCCATCTGGTGGCCGCAGCCGTAGCCCCCGTTGAAAAGTGATTGGAACGCTACACTGACATCGCGCGTGTAAATTATGTAATTCATGTGCCTATTCCAATCGCGTATTTAAAACGCTTTTTTTGACATTTTTGGGACGCGTTTTAGATTGGGTTCGCCCAATTTTGATTGTTGTTGAATTCGTAAATTGAATGAAGCGTCCCGTATCAGTGCAAATTGTTTTAGGTCCGCTGATAGTGGTTGCGCACTCTAACAAGCTGTAAAGTTTTTAGTTTAGTTATTTTGAATTGGACTTTTTAAACTGAGCTGGGTATTTTTTTTATATTTAAAACGACTAAGAATATTAATATTCAATGTTATTACGTGTATAAACATTACTAGTTTAGTAAGTGATGGCCCATCACTACATAGTATAAAACAAAGTCGCTATCCGCCGTCTGTCTATCCTTATGTATGCTTGGATCTTTAAAACCAGGCTACGGATTTTGATGCAATTTTTTTTAATAGATAACTCTATCTGTATAAAAAAAATTCGCAATTCAATCACTCGACTGTTAAGGAAGATTTATATGTATAATACACGCATATTGCACCCGTGCGAAGTCGGAGCGGGTTGCTAGTTGTATTATGTAAGATATAATACCTGTCACAATGACACTGTCTATATGTCATACTTTGGTGTGTAGTGTATGCTCATAGTGTGCTCTGTCCGTCTAAATATAAATCCTTACTAATATTATAAATCGAAACGTGAGTTTGTTTGTTTGTTTCGATTTCACGCCGTAACTACTAAACCGATTGCTTTGAATTTTTGCAGACGTAAAGTTAGAAGTCTGGATTAAATAATAGGGTAGTTTTTATCACGGAAAAATTTGATATTCCCGAAGGAAAACAAAAGTATTGGTATAGATGGCCCTGTATGTATTGGTATGTGTCACATAGGCTACTTTTTATCTTTTTGTGACGCGAGCAAAGCCGCGGGTAAAAGCTAGTGTAATTATAATAAATTCAAGTAAAACCAATCTGAGTTACAATCATTAATCCACCAATATAACAAATATGAAACGTTTTACACACACTTTTGTAACAATCTAAAGAATCTCATCCATCCCATTTCCATGACGATATTCAACAAGGAATTTACTTAATGACGACTCACAAACTCGTAGTGTAGAAAGTGCAATCGTAAAAGTTCCTTTGTGGGGCTAAATGGGGCGTTTTAAGTGAGAGTCGCTTAAGAACTATTGTCTCTATGCAGAGAACAGTTCAGTTTGGATGGCAATAGGCTATCGAGCGGACAATCCATTTACTGGAAGCATCAGATTGAGTGCGTTGCTACTTTCGTTAATGCTCGGAAATTGTGAACATTTGAGTCTAGTGAACCGTCAGAGTTTAATCAAAAGTATAGACACGAAATACTTATAATTATTGTATTCTATAGGCATAAGGTTTTAGGGTGAATGAAAAGAGTATAGAATGAACACATTTTTAAAATTTTCAACCATTAGTACTACCAAAGTTAGGAGTTATAAATTGATGTCGCTTTTATCGCAGCTTCTGTCTCGCATAGCAAAACTGTGGAATGATCTATCGTCGGCGGTATTTCCGAACTATTACGCCCTTTAAGATATGAGCGTATTCCTTTCTAAAAGGCCGGCAACGAACCTGTGAATCTCTGATGTTGCGGGTATCCATGGGCGGCGCTGATTGCTTATCATCATTTGATCCGTCTGCTCGTTCGCCTCCTATTCCATAATAAAGATGTTAACACGCATTCCTATTATACGATACAATGGCAAAAAGTGATCATTACATGAAAGCTTTCGCCGTCCTCTTTTAGAAATAATAGGCATACCAGTACAGAGTGTATAAATAAAATACAGTTGTCAACAAAATATCAATTCATGTTTCGAAATAAAGTCGACTGTAGCGCCTATTCTGTTGATTGTTTTTCTATTCGCTTCTAAATGTCGAAAACTACAGCATTCAGTGGACGAGTTTGGTAGCAATTTTTTCGAAATACGTTTTTAGTTAGTCCAATAAAGATATTCGAGGGAAACTGCCGACGGTTTTTTTCGGACAGATTCTGTTGCGCCATGTTTTAATTGTACTAGTGAGATTCGAAGTTTGATATCGAATGTAAAATCTTGCTATCGTACTTTTTCTAGATGGAGTCTTTGTAACTTGTGTCAGTTGATTATTTTGTAAGTATGTTTTGTAGCGAAGAAATGTATTTACAACTTTTGAATTAATTATAATAGTAATCTTTTTTCTTTTTATTTATAATAACGATCTCCTACACTAGGATTTTCTCCTGTGTCGTGGGTGCGTTTACAAACATACAAGTTCACATATACATGCCACCCAGACCCGGAACATAATTCGTGGATCACACAAAGAGTTATTCCATGCTGGAATCGAACCCGCGACACGTTGCGCGGCAGCCAGTTGCCCAGCTACCGCACCAACTGTGTTGTACAAATAAAAATACTTTCATCAACTGAACTGAATATAAAATTAATATTCTTCTTAACACAAAACAAAACAAATTAAATCTCAAAAGTCAAAACACATAAAGACTCCCCTTGCAAAAAAGCGTATGATTTGAAATTCCTTCTAGCACGCAAATATAAGGTCGCATAATTCAGTAGCGAGTATAGAGCCTCAGGTTTATCACGTCTGGACGCTCCCCTAGTGTCATAATGTCGACCACTGACGCGAACATCAAATAAAGTTGTTTTACTTACTTATCTGAATGTGAGGGTACCACGGAGGGTGCATTAATGACCTTGGTTTCTTTCTCCCACTGCAAACACCTCTACATAGGTACTTAGACAGTTTTTTTTAGGGTTGCATAATGATGGAAATAAAGCCTCCAATTTGATGCTTGCTGGGTCTTTTGTACTTTTTCTTTTATATCTCCGTCTTACTAATTGGATACTTGAAGGGGTGGTTTTTATTATAACTATCGTGAAACATACTAAATTAACTAAAATCGCGAGTTACTCACGTGAATATACTGAGAAAAGCTCTACTAGTTTCGAACCACAGAGGGGTTCTTTCCTCATGAGCAGGGTGCGCGGTCGCGGCGATGTCGCACAGCTCGCTGTAGTCACGTCACCGCGACCACGCGACGGTAGTAGAGCTTTTTTTAGTATATTCACGTTAGTAACCCGCGATTTTAGTTAATTTAGGATGGTTTTTATACTATTTAAAGTTTATCCAACACAAACCAGACATCTTCAGTTTTCTAGAAAACATAACGAGACATGCACATAACACGTTTGTTACAAAAGTTTTTCTTTAGAAATGATAACATTAAATTTAACGAAAACGTATGGATTTCAATAATGTTGTCTGGCTACAAGAAAATGTTGTTCGTTTAAAATAAATATCTCGGCTTTTTATGCTCCTACGAACTTTACACACACACACATTTACACTATACATTTACTCTTTTATAACAAACGTCACCTCAACGCGTTCTATATCATCGTGAAAGTGCTTATTTAGATGCTTCCATTATTTCAAATGTAGCGAGAAACCTCATTTACGGAGTATAAAAACAGAAAACAAAAACGAATTGCTTTGCACACAATTCATAGAACAATTATTTCTCTCGCTTACATTGAACTTGAATGACTAAGCTGTAATCGACCTTAATAACAGCATCTCAAGGATTATTAATTATGCAATGTGTACTGTACAGCATTCTGAGGATAACACCGTAACAACCACTTGTAAAATGGCTGCGGGCTTGGGGCTGACCGCAACCCGCCCTGTGCCAACAATCTCGACGATGCGAATGGCATGGCTTAACTACCAGCACCATCTATAAATAGCTTGGTATTATATTCATATCTTATTTGATTTTGATGGGAAATTGGATCTCGTGTTCCATGCTGGGTAGTTTTCCTGGCAATATATTATAACATAACATAACATCACGCCTTTTATCCCCGAAGTGGTAGGCAGAGGTGCACATTACGGCACTTAATGCCACTGTACATATAACACCCACTTTTCACTATTTATGTTATGAGTCCAATGTAATAGGGGGTGAGTCTACAGCCATATACGGGGCACAATTCTAGACACTGTGCTACTACTGAGAATTTATAAAATACTCAGTAGTACTTTGCTCAACTCGGTAATCGAACCTGAGACCCCAACCATTGAGAATCTTTAAAAAACAACTTGTATCTTTGTTAATACAAAAATGTTACTATTCTGTACCTATCAGATTTTTTATTGGATAACGTATAGACTGATTTGCTGTAAATTGTTTTAGCTATATTTTGTGATATAAATTTTCAAATATTATTAGGATTATGTTATCCATTAATAATTATAGTAGTTTTGTAGATAACTTACAAAGTATTATAGTTCAATATGTCCATAGCTCTTAAGACTTAAAAAAGCATGCCATACCTATGGTAGAATGTACCAGGACGATATACCTTTGTAAGACGTTATATTATGTACCTACATTCAATGCAAATAAATTATTCTATAATTCTTTGTTATGTTATGTAATTTAAATGTTACAATGGATAGATACAAATAATATTAAATTACTACGCTGTTGCTAGGTCCACCTACCACATTTTTGCCAAACTAATTCATCTGTAACATTTATAATTTCTTTCTTTGTTCCCAAATATCATTACAATACTAATCCTGACGTTCATTCACACTTAATGTCCGTATTACGCAGTCGTAATCCGGTATTATTGTTGTCATATACCAGATAATGGGCCATAACTCAAAGCCTACTGTAATTGTACATGAATAAGTAATCTTATGTTTGTATAGTTCATCGTAATCAGACAATACAACATAATGATTCATCAAGAAATCATAATTCGGTTTATATAAAATTCTAGGAATACAGACTCTTTTTGAGGAGTTTATGAACGTGAAACTGTCACGCGTGTCTACTTCTATTACCTACTATCAATGTGTCTATATCATAGGAATTAATTTGATGTTGTTTATTTTATACTGCTTTTATAAAACACTGTTCGTCTCATCCAATTTCTTTCTTCTTAAAACTTTTGTAACAATTATATTTACACATAACACATAGCATCACGCCTTTTATCACAAAACTCACTGTACAATGTTACACCTACTCTCCACTATTTATGTTATGAGTCCCATGTAATAGAGTGTGATCTATAGCTATATTATTGAAAAAATATTAGTAATACTTTGCCCGAGGTAATTATTTTAAACAACTGAAATTGTCCAACCGTTCATGTTTAACTAACATGTTTATTTAGATGAACATTATTTGGAGAGTGAATTAGCTAGTTTATGTACACCACCGAAAAAATTCAATACATCGGCTGAAGGACTTGCAAATTTTTCGCCGATTGTTAGCCTACTCTTAAGATTTAATTAATGATTGATTGCACACTTTTCGTTCATTTTCATAGTTGCCAGTCACTACTATTCATCAATCTAAGTTTTTGTATAAAGAGCTCTTTAGGCATTTTATTATTTGTTAAGTTTTTCTTTAGGATATTAATCTTCTTTAGTGGGTAACTAATTCAATGTTTGAAAAGTTCAAAATGTACTTTTTTGTTGTACAGGTGTTGTAAACGTTTATGCGTTGCATTTTAATAGATTCTTTTCATAAATTATCGCTGTTTGAAGCATGTATCCAAACTTTTTTAATGTTGAAAAGAGTTTTGTGACAACGTCGAATTTTTCTTAGTGACGTTATGAAACACGTCGAATTTTATTAAAACTTTTTTGTATATTATGTAATGTAAACATTTTAACAAATAAATGTTTAGTTATATTTCTTTTCTAACAACTCTAGTTTGGATCTTTTCATTTCTTCAACTATAACAAAGCTTATCTATGATAAATATGCAAAGTCATACTGACATCATATCGCATTATTGTTTAGACTTTCATTAAATATTGCAGCTTGAAGGAGTCACTTGAGTCTGAATGGCGCTAGGTGCAAGTGAGGCTACGCGGGACGTGGTGCTGTCGTACGGTAAAGTTCTATCACTCCCAATACCACAAGTGTTTCCATTCCTCGCGGCTTGTTTACCCTCAGTTGCAGGAGGCCATTAGGTGTACGAACAAATTTATAATGCAAATACGATTACATCCCGCGTCGGGTTGCGGCAGTCGCCGGCTAATGCACTCGACGCTCTCGCTATGAATTGCAAACTCCGATGGAATTTCTTTCAATAGATAGAAATAAGCAATGAATTTCGCTTGCCTACTATAAATGTTTGCTTTATTTCGAATGTTTCCAACGAGATTTGGAAGTGAAATCGCTGGGAAACGTGTTTTGTTTTGGTTTTATTCAATGTTGCAGTTCCTGCTCGCGAATTTTCGAGAACATTTTTTGACTGAAGCTTGTGGAATATATTCGGGTTCTTTATTTGGTTTGACGTTTCGAACTCTTTTTTTCACTTTGAATAATATGTTAAAATCAGACTACCGATAAATTAGGTATAATAAACTTAAATAATTTTTCATCCTTACTTTACTAGCTTTTTGTTCACTGAATTCGGGTAAAAAGTCATAAATTTTACGAACAGAATGTAACAACATTGAAGGAAATAGGCTTAGGTCGAAACCATTTGTCATACTTAGGTACTAAATGTATCAAATAAAAACCCAGACGTCCAGACGTCGCGCAAAAATAATGACCAACATAAAACCTAATTCATGACATTGACCTTTATCAACATCGACCATATTGTCTGATAATGCCAAGAAAAATAAATCACAATAGACTAATTTGAATGTTTTCAAGCTTTCCGTTTACCCGGAGAGGCATGAATAGACCCTGATCGCGCTAACAATGCCCGGCTACCCGGTAACCCGGCTGAATGCGGCCAACCGGGTACCTACCCAATTTTTTTATCTTTTTGTGAAAAACATAAACAGAAATGTTTGGGTATCGCTCTTCCATTGTTTTTGTTAACGCATGTAGAAAATGTTTATGTTTTTCGGCGTTGTGAGCTTTAGCGCGGAAATATTAAATTGGTTTATTCTTCTGGTATACCTAATCATTTCTTTTATTAAAACAAAGGAAGACAGCTACCTATCTACCGTTTTATGTGAAAATAAACAGAAAAAAGTTTTATTCGTTTTAACTCAACGGTGCTTCAAGGCTTGAACATTTACCTCGAGCTCAGGAGGTGAATAAAAGCCTTTTTTTCTCTTAACTTTCTTTGCGCAATTACGCTGTAATCATAAAAGGGTGATCCCTTTTTACATCTGCAAACGTTTATACCGCCCTGTAATTATTCTGTAGAACGGTAGTCGTAAATAAAGCGGGATGAGCGTGGCTTGTATAAATCATTCGGCGACTCGTGGATCCAGCTTAATTCGAGGATATAAGAACAAAGCCCACGGAATAAATACACGCAGCTACAATGTTGAAAATTAGATGGTTCGCCGCCGAAACAGTTATTTTCTATTTGTGGCTATAAATTATCGAATTCTTGGAAAGTAGGTTGGCAAGTCTATTTTGTTGGCGGAAGATTGTTTCCTTCGAAAATTGATTGTACTTTCCGAAGGCTATTTGTTGTATAGAATGTTTTTTAGATACGCGATTTCGCTTCGATACAAAAAGTATGGTAAATTGTGTTACTAAATGTCATTTAGTGTTGTAGATAAATTAATCAGTCTATTACATTTCTTTCAACATTCCTACCTTCCTATTAGTTTTTAGATGATCACCCAAGTTATTCATTATAACTAAAAAATACTACATTTGCTTTGTAAATTAATAAAGCTAAAATAGTCGCCACAACAACTGCATAAAACAAAAATAGGTAAGTATTTCTATAACGACATTTTTATAGAAAACAATGCGACCACGAAAGAGATGACAAGGCCAGTAATTGCCAGACTTAATTTCCCATTTCCCCCACCATTGTGTTAAGGTGTTCAGTACGCCATAAAAGCCAATTAAGTCGCTTGCTGATATCTGCCAAGACAAGGCTTAACTTGCTCTCCAAGATGTAGGGATGAACACGCCATGTGTAATTAGATATTTTCGGTCAGAACAAGATCGGGGGAGATTTTTACTTGTTGGTTTATTGTTGTATAGATGAGATTTAATTGCAAGACATAATGTATGTATTAAATATTTTAAATAAGTGTACTGATGTATAGTAATAACTCAGATCTTTAAGATCTTACTAAACTTTATACCGCATTTTTCTAAGGGTCCCATAATCATCCAGTGGTTTCTCCTGCTATGGGTTAGGCGAGAAGGAGTATCAGACTTTTACTAACTAAAAACCACCCCATTCCTACTCCTGGTAAATCAGTATTCAGTACTAAGTACAAATTATGCAAATGACCGGTTTACTGAATACAAAATAAACACCACGGCCCCTAAAAGGCGTAGCTACGTAAAAATCAAAAGGCACACGTGTATCAATCACACACTGAGATCCGAAGTGGCAGCTAAGCTACAGTATTATTCAGTGAATTTGTCAAATCAATGGTTTTTCTTGAAAAAAGTGGCTCAATCAGCGCTCTGTCTGGGCACCCCGTTTGATATTCTCCAATCGTAGGCATTCGCACAAAAGAAAATTGGTCAAGCGTTATATGTCCACTAGGCTGAACCGTTCCATTGTTCAATTGAAGAGGGGATTTTATTCAAAGATATGTACAGTTGGCTACGCCTGAAGATTTCTTAGGAAGTACCCTCAGCCACACAAAAGTTTGAATTACCAGCCCTGATTGAGTTAGGCCCTTATCTTTTGTTTGGTTAATATCACAGATCTTAATTTATTGATTTGCTTGAAAAGAACAACAATATTCGGGTGACTGCTTCGCTGGCCGAGTGGTCGCAAGTGCGACTGCCGGGTAAGGGGTCTCGGGTTCGATTCCCGGGTCGGGCAAAGTATTACTGGGTTTTCAAAAAATCCTCAGTAGTAGCACGGAGTCTGGAATTGTGCCCGGTACATGAAAATAGGCTCACCCCCTATTACATGGGACTCATAACATAAATAGTGAAAAGTGGGTGTTACATTGTACAGTGGCGTAATGTATACCTCTGCCTACCAATTCGGGAATTGAAGGTGTGATGTTATGTTATGTATTCGGGTGAAATTTATCTTATTCGTAACAGCATATCCATTTCCTTTTAAGGGACAAGGTGGGTTGTATATTTCTATAAATCTATCAGAAATGTTTTTCTGGTTGCACTGGTAGACGAACGAAACTATAGTGAAAGCCATTGTTATCTTTTTACACATACATACATACATTTAAATTTTCCAAACATAACTCTATTAATAATAGAATTAATTGCGTGATTTCAATCATTTACTGTTAATAGTATCATATAATAAGTTGGTAACATTCATGGTATCAGTAGATTTTTTTAAATGTCCCATACTAGGGTTTTCTTCTGTGTCGTGGGTGTGTTTACAAACATACAAATTCACATACACATGACACCCAGACCCGAAACAACAATTTGTGGATCACACTAAGTGTTGTTCCGTGCGGGAATCGAATCCGCGGTATACTGCACGGCAGCCGGTTGCCCGGCCACCGCATCAACCGTTAAATCAGATTTTTTGTATAATATGTATAAGTTAGGTTTTGCTTTTTCATAAAAATATTTCTATTTTCATTTTCAAATTACAGGGTGTCAAGCTGCTAATAAAAATAAAAATAAGATAATATTTTTCCTTGATCCCCTGATCAGCATGCCCTTTTATTCACAATATAAATGATATTGTTAATGGATATTTATGAAATAAGGAAGATTAGTGTCTTCGTGTTTGGGATAACGCCCCAAAAATAAATGCCGAACGAAACGTCACTGGAAATGCTCAGTGTCCACGTGGCTCTTCTGACGACAGTATACGAAGTCTTGATACGTTGATTAAATAGAAATAAGGATGCCATGTTAGTTTACTTTTACTGTATGGTTTATTTATTCAGATAAAAACTTAAATAAAATTAAAATGAACTATTTCTAAATTAGACAACTATTTCTAAATAAACCATTGCTTAAAAAAAATTATAACTATATATTACTAAATTAAATACCTATATACAACTTAAGATTAAAATTAATTATAAGAAAAAACAAAAACAACTATTTACATAAAGCGTCGAAAAATTCGTCCGCATTGACGTCAGAGCGTCAGACTTTTACTTACTTTTAAATAATAAGTTATTTATGGACCATGTAATAATGTCATTATTATAGTTTGAAAGTCAAATTAGTAATATAAAATACAAACTACACCTGCTGGCAGAGGTGATCAAAGTATTTTTTAAAGGTATTTTCGGCTGATTAGTTTGAGGTTAAAATTTTGTATTAAAATTGAATTATTTACTTTTTTTCACTGCATAAAAGTAATGATAGGTGATAAAGGAAATGACAGATGCTAAACATACATTCCATTTTTTAATAATGTGATACAAATTATTCTTTAAACATAAGATTTTATTCAGCTAGCAAAAATAATATACCTTCCAAGTCCACCAAAAGTATCAAAACTACACGATCGGATTAAGATATGGTGCAAGGATATCCTGACAGGGGATTTCATTAGATGCAGCTTAACCACTGAGAGCAAACATTGGGGATGGAATCTTAGATATTTTCTCACTCTGAGATTTTTTCGCGATGTGCACTGAATTTTTATCACGTACCCTCTGTATAGCACCTGTGTAGTTATGTAGCAAACGATATTAGGTTTCATATACCATTTTATTATGCATACATAGACGTTTTTTATTCATGAATAGTTGGGCGGGTCGGTCGCTAGTTATTATTTACGATGTTTTAACCGCAGTGAGATGTGAAGTGAAATTAATACGTCGAAAGGTGTAGATAGCTTTTTAATAGTACCCATTTATATTTGCTTTCTTCAGTATAAAATGAAATGCTTTTTTAATAAGAAAACAGAACAAGAATCAGTTACCAAAAAGTATTAAAATGCGCTCAAACATGATCTCGATTTGATATCACTAAAAGGACACCGTCAACTCTTTTGTCTCAAAAAACAAACGAGAATCGATGCTTAATAGTGAAACACTTTCGTCCCTCGAAGTGCTATATTTGAGATATGACATTGAATAATGACGTGTGACCGTAGAACAATAACTTTAGGTGCGAAAGAGTAAAACCAATCTCACTAAAGTAAGAGGGGGGTTCAACAATGGATTCTCGAGTGACAAAGTGCCTGAATCATGCGAAAGCAACTTTGTTCCACGTGTCAAATTCTGAAGGGATGGAGATAGTGCAAAAGTTTCTCGGAAATAAAAGTTTAATAGTGTAATAATTTTTAGTTTGCTGTCTGGTCTCGATAAAGAAGGCTTTCTATTATCGGTTTTTGTGATTTATGAAGAACTAGTTTCTGCCTGCGACTTCGTACGCACAATCCCGTTTTCTCCCGTTCCCGTAATTTTCAAGATTTTTTTTGTCTTAAGAACCTTCTCCTAATAAAAACAAATACAACAACAAAAGAATTAGTGAAATCAGTCCAGCTTTTCACGCGTGATGCTATGATCAAGAGAAATAAGGGTTCATTTTTACCTGTGTAGCTAAATAGCTAATAGATAGATTACTTGGTTTAAATGAATAGTTTTTAAAACTACCGGTTAAAATTAATACTAAATGGCCAAAACCTTATATCATTCAATTTCTATTATAAGGTCTTCATTCATATAATGTTTATACGTCAAACGCCTACATAACATGGGATAGCCATATACTGCACGCTTGATAGGAGTGTCAAAAATCGCAGTTTCAATTTTATACTATCACTAATTAGGCAAAATCCTAATTAATTAGGCACAGCTTAACAATAAGGTGTAACTATTATGTATGCATATTTATTGTAAGTAATAATAGATATACAATGTAACTATATACAATATAATCGACAGACCCACGATACAGGAAAAAATTCTAGTGTGGGGCACAGTTTAAAAAAAAATATATATATATAGGTATATAATATAATCAAACTGTCTATTCAATCAGCCTAAAAGTCCCTTATAACCTTGACAGCACCTACGATCATTCGTCAACCTCTCCTGCAGTTTGTTTTAAGAAAAATAAAACTTTTATTCCAAGTTATAAATGGCGGGTATTTATTTGATCCTGCGCAGCGCAATCAAGTGAATTCACTTATCGTATTGGACCATTATGTTAATATACACGTTATATACGTATATATACGTTAGGTTTTTCTTTGTCTTCAGATTTATTTCGATAAACTAAAGGTAATCAAGTAGTCTTATTACTTTTTTTAAGAGTATATAACGCTATTTGATATATTGTTGTACTTGACATTGAATTGTGAAGATAAATCGTGGATAAAAATAATGCAATGTTTTATAGTTTTGTATTTGGGATATATTATTATCACTAAAATGAAGCAAGAGTTCTTTTTAATAATTATGTCTTAATTCTTAATACAAAATTTTTGTTTCAGGTCCGGTGTAATTTAAAAATTTTTTGTACTTCATAACCACAATTGTGTATTTATTTTTTTATAGTACTTGCCCGGTACAGCCTCCTAAAACCACTGCAACTCCTGTAAGCTAGGATCTACAGTAGATACAACCATGAAAACACCGGAACTCTAAAGTCCGGCGCCTCCAAGGGACATGAATAACTGTTCCCGCAACGAAATGAATCAGAAGATATTATAAAAGGAGAAGAAGAAGTTAATTTCAATTATTGAAAATCGTTACAAGGACTTGTAGTTTCAACTGACTGAATGATGATTACTGAATGATGATAACTGACTGAATAATAATTTTAATTGTAATTCGATTTAAGAAATGTGTTTTTTTATTTTAATGTTGTTATTAGTTTTAAGCTTTAATTCACACACAATGTAAATTGTTTTTGAAATAAATAAATAAAAAATAAAGATTTTTATTAGTTTCATCATCCCAATGCACCTTAAGCAAGCGTTGTGGCCAATGGCTATTATTTATTCCCAAGAAAAGAGGCTTTTTTCCTAATGGTGAAACAAAATTCAATATGACAACCGTGTTATTGCAATAAAACCTTATACTTTAACTTCTTCACATGTAAACTTGCTTCTGGATGGTGAAGCTTACATAATTATAACGTAATTATAATTATAAGTACATTGCTTTTAATACAACAAGTACATATTGATATTACTGGAGATTATCTAGTAATAAATCTGTTATTCATAACATACCATCGCGCCTTTAATCCCCGAAGGGGTAGGCAGAGGTGCACATTAAGTATTTAGGTGCACATTAAGTATTACAATGTAACACCCACTTTCACTATTGATGTCATGAGTCCCATGTAATAGGGGGTGAGTCTATTGCCATACACCGGGTACATTTTCATTGATCCATGTTATTCATATGTGGATTAAACCACGTGTAAATGAATATTAGGTCAGTTTCAGCAGCTGTTGAACTTTCCATAACAGCAGGTTTATGTTCATTTGCATTCCGTATACTTGCATGTGAACAACAAACTTCAAATACAAATATTATACTAGCCAAAGTTGCAATATTTTCGCAACTGCGGGAATTATGTGATTTTGAATTCAACTGGTAAAGTTGATATGAGTACAATGAAGTGGATGCAGGGAACTGAAAGACCTGATTAAATAATCTATACACATAAATGAAATTGGAGTGTCTGTTTGTAATATTGATATCACCGCTTTTACTACATGCTTGCATACATGAACATACATACGATACATACAAAATAACACATTTTAAAATTTTTGTCTGTATTCCTGAAATGGTTAGACCGATTTTGACGGGACTTTTGTTGGCTGATCTACCAAGGAGTAACTTAGGCAACTTTTAATAAAATACCAAAATACCACATGGGCAGTCTTTTCTAAGAATATAGAAACAGAAGACATATTATGTGGTTTGTATTTCTATTATCTAAGCAGTAGAGTAGTTAATAATAATATACTTAAGCTTAATTTTTAATGGATTTCTCGTAGTTCAGGCTAAGGTCGGGTATTTAACCAGACCAAGTTAAGTTTCAAGTTAAAACTGAAAATTTTATATTAAATCACTTATAATTCATAGCTAAACTACCTAAGCCGTGCGTATCGGGTGCGCTTTTTTGTATTTTTAAGTTACTTTTAGTATAGATTAGCATTAACACAGATATAGAAAAAACAGTAGCCATTTAAAAAAACCACGAATTAACTAAATCTAAATAAAAAGCACATTCACGATCGCCAGCCACCGATACAGTATGTTTTAATTTCACGCGGCTACATAAAATTTTATCACCCATTCGGTACAAGCGATTCCAATTATATATACATTCATGGTGTTCTGTTTGGCAAAGAGAAAACAAGGGGATATTAGCTATAGTGTAGCCGTCTGTCGGGTTGGCGCCCCTCGGCCGAAACAATGATTACTAGGGGAAGGAATAAAAGAAACGGATGCAGCCTTCTTATATTGTCTTACTGAATTTGCCGACGTCATTTATTAGCCACTAACATAAAACATTTTTATGGGAAGTGATATGAGACTCGCAATAGTTGGAAGCTCTTTGTCGGAATAAGAACAAACGATTTATAGACGAATATAAAATTGTATTGCTTCAACGTTTCCTTGTTTTGCTTATTTGTTATCATTCCGACGTATTTGATGTACAGTAAATCGTAGCGAGTACGACCCTGATTTAATCTTGGTCATAAATCTTGCAAAGTAACATTCTTAGAAGGATTATATTTTCTAAATAAGGTTTTTCCAAAACGAGATAGGTCTCGTTACTGGCGATCATTAAGTAGCAAACAGCCTGTAGATGTAATGTTGTTGGCTAACTACAAAACTTTTTCGATAAAAAAAGCAATAACCACCACCCGCCATAGCCGAATTCTAATTTTAAACCAAAAAAGAAAAATATTTACACAGATAATTATTAAAGTGTGGTAATTATGATCTCCCCACTTGTGACGTCAGTTTGTGAGACCATTTCTTCCAATTAGACATAGAGACATTTTGAATAAAGAACAGGAAAACCCCTATAGGGTTTCAGTTTCGCAGTAGTGGGGAGTCGACATGGCGTGCGACAAGTGACAAGTCTCGCGACGTGCACGGATAAGCAACCACGAGGATGAACTAGAGCGAGCAAGCGGTTTTGATACTTACGATAACCGCGAACAATGGAAGCAATTAAAACTTTTATTTTAAACATCGCATTTAAATTTTTAAAAGCTTCAAAGAAAAGTTGTATTAAACCCATTTACATTTTTAAGATAAGAAAAACATAGTGGAACTAATTTTAAATACCGACTCAGTAACGAGTGCAACACATCACAAATGAAAAAGTAAACAAATTAAACATAAAAACACATTCACTTACCATACTAATTACAGTTTTCACTATCTGAAATAATAAACATAACCTGTTACTCCATATTCGAGCATATCATGGAAATACAAATCATATTATCATGAAGTTAAATAGGTGGAGCGCTTGCAATTGCATGTCTATGGGGAATTATGCATTACGTAAACATTTTATACGTGTTACATGCTCATAAAACGAAGCTTCATAAAATAAATTTGATTGTGTTTACTGTGTGCGTTTGTAATCTGTAAATTACATAAATGCCCCACTTCTCTAATAAGATTATCCATACCTTGTACCGTAGTATATTTAAAGTACCTTTCACACACATAAATGTAAATTTTACTAAGAATATTACTGGCTTCATTTTTTAAAGCATTTCCAGTAATTGGTTAAGTGCGTAAACGGAATCATCGAAAATTGTTCAGCTATTATAAATGCTCGATTTCCCACGTTTTCATTATAATTATTGAAGGGTAAACGGATTGTAATATTAAAGTGAGTTTGGTGGAAACGCCACGAAATAGGCGATAGTATTAAAAAGTAACTTTTAACGATAACAGTGAACTAAGATAAAATAAAGATGATGTATGGTATATAACCGTAGGAAAGTCAAAATTGTACATTTAATAGTTTTTTAAAAGATTACTTGGGGCGTGATCTACAATCGATATCAAAGTCCATAATATAGTTGGTATGGTCACGCTATCACATACGGGGGAAGAGCTGTGAAGGACTATCCAAAGTTACTTACTATTCCACGCAAACGAAGTCACGGGCACACTTAGTTTATATATAAACGTACGTATTTTCAAATAAAAACACGTACCTAAAAGTCATGAACAAATTAAAATATTACATTTTCAACAAGCCAAGTATCAAAACAGTTCATACATCTATGACTAGACATTTTTACTTGTTCGTCGTCGTTTGACGCCCCGCGACAGTGCGTTTTCATTATATGCAGCTTAGTAGCTACGGGTAAATAAAGCAACCCATATTGCCGACTCGGCTTATTCTCACGAATTCTATCCGCCACACCAGCACACCGACAATAATCCGCTTTTTACGATTCCACTCGTCGTACGTAGAATTTGAAATGAGAAAAATAACCTCAATTTCTTTGTGAGTTGCGGCTTTCGTGGTATGAATGAGTTCTATACAGCGAATATTTTTAGTCATTTCAAAAGGATGGTCTAATTTTAAAATTATGGAGGTTTTGTGTTTTTTATAATGTAATGTTGTTCTGGGATTTTTGTGAGCTCCTGACAAATACACCCCCTAGAAATTTCAAATCACAGAGAATTTTTTCCGGGAAAAAAGGATGATAGACCTCTTTTTTGTGTTCTCACTATAATATTTTGGTCTCCAGATTAGTTATGTCAATGTCTTTCCAATACCTAAGTTATATTGTGAACCAAGATTTTTTTCGTTTCAAAAGTACCAAACTATGGTTCAATTGAAATAAATGCTTTGACTTTGACTTTGACTTTAAGGAGGAAAATCATCGAATGAACCTTGGTTCACAATAGGCGGAAGCAGCAGTAGCAGCAGCAATAGGCGACAAAAATTACTGAACACATTTTGAAAAACAGTGAGTTAAGTATAGCTATACTAGGTATACCTTTTTTGTTGTTTTTTTTTTACTTTTATTCAATACTTTAGTTGTAGTTAATTTAAGTTGTAAATATTTTTTAATGTAATAAGTAAATATATAACATTTTCATGTCAACATAGCAGCTGACCCAAACGACGATGATTTACTAACTCAGGATTAGTGTTGTGCCTTGACTAATATGGGACATAAAACAAAGTTTGTTCTCTAAGCCATTTACCTATTAGGCGAAACTAGTGAAACTGCTCAAGCGAAGAACATACCTATTAGGTACTAGTGGAATAAAAATACTAAAGACGTTTTATTTGAATTATTTTGACTTTTTATATTCCGACTGGACAGGCCAAGGCTCACGGGCACGGCTCACGAGCGGCTCGCGAGCCGCTCGTGAGCCGCGCACGAGCTGCGCGCGTGCATTTAAAATTATTATTTACAGGAATGAGTTGAGCACCAAACCATTGCCGTGACTGTACGCGCTCAGCTCGCGGGCAACCCGCAAACGGCTCGCTAACGGCAAATTCAGCAGATATGGACGCAACCTTAGGTATGTTGAACTTACAGTTATACATAGAGAGCATTCATTATAGCCTACACTAATGTTATTTACGAATATGTAACTAATGAATTGATTTGTGAACCTGATTGAAAAGGAGTAACCTAGGGAGTTTCTTACTCGTTTTTCTCCATAGGAATTGTCCATAACAGACCTTGGAATGAGAATTACACTTGAAATAAATGATTTTGACATTGACTTTGAAGAATGGTTCACATTGAACTAGCAAGCAACTACCCAACTAGAAAACAGAATTAAAGTTGTTCTTATTTACTTAATGATAATAGAAACATACTTTCTACTACTTACGAACCTTTATCGTAAAAGTCGTGGTAAAGCTACCGTGACTTTGTTGTTATACAACTATCAAGGACTTGTAACTTTGTTGTAGCTTACGAACGACTACACAACCACTACACTCCATTAGTGTTATTACCAACGAATAATAAAGTACAAAACAATAAACGAATAACAAATACCTATACTATTTAGAATTGATCCTTTAAGGGATTTCACATATATTAACCGAATTAAAAAAAAGAGGATCTGAGTTTATCCTGCACAATGCATTTACGTATGTAGATATGTTTGTGCGCGCTTATATCGTGATTGGCTGTACCGATTTTGGTGCGGTTCCTAGAAAAGTTTTGATTTTTAGTATACTAATTATCTTGCAAAAATGAGGTTGAAATCAGCTTGTTTTAAACTAAGTTTAAAAAAAAATATTTAAAAATTTATTTCTACATAAAGTAACTTCTTTGTGTAAAACCACAATGGAACGGAAAATCAAATCATATGAACAATATACGAAATAATAGGAAAATAATAAAACGAGTGTTGTTATCCGGGTGGGACCTAGCCCGACCTGCACGGTGACTCTTATTTCCTAAGGGAGCACCGCGGTATGACACTACAGACGCACCTAACATAACCTGAAGTTGAAACACACTAAGCGACTTTTTCTCGCGTTGTTTTGGTACGAATTCTTATTTAAGTTAGTATTTGAAAAGTTATTATGTAAAAACTACATTAACTTTATGAATACTGGACGAAAAAAAAATATTGTATTTTCTTCTCCAATTTTAACTAGGCACATAATATCTGTACTTGGTATACATCCAAATTACTGCAGTATTTTGACGTTTTACAGAAACACAACCATTGATTGTGTAAAACAATTTCAATATAACAATATTTTTAAAAAGATACAGATTAGGAAGCTTTCACATTGTAGAATTTTGTTAATTTCATTATCTAATTGTGACGCATGAAAGTCTATTTTTCATTTTTCTTCTTATTGGCAACGGAATCCAATGACTCTACAGTCAAATTATAATATTGTATGTATGTCATATTAATTCCAAATTCTCTAAAATGCGTTACAATCTACTTCAATATAGATTATCCAGAAAAATAACATGTATTATATTACTTGTCATTTATGAACAAAAACTCTAACATGAACGTTACAATGCATTGACTAGAAAAAGTCGCGAAGTGTGACAAGTTCTTAATAAAGAAACCGATTTTAGCTACATCCCACAAACGCGAATCCATTGCCTCCCCCTTTTGCCAATGTCTATAAAACACGCTCTCTACTAGGTAACAAAGCTAGCAAATAATGTTGATCTCATATCGGACAGAGCTGATGGGGTATTTTATTTTGGTACATAAAATATAACAGGATTTTCTGTTTCTTTATCTACTAAAATTTTCGTTAGAATTCTGTAAATTGGTAACCTTTTTATTACTTATTTTCTATTTTGGCTCTCAAAATACAACTTTCTTCAGAAATATGTACTTACTTAGATAAAATGATCTCAAAAAACAGTTGGAAAATGTATCTTCATACAGCCTCCACAAGCTTTAAATTATTTATTACAGTACATACATATAAAACAACTTGCATTTTAAAACACATAGTTCTCAAACCAAAACATCGTACCTAGTACACGAACCCAATCAAAATTCTAATCCCCACCCTCGTGGTTCTAATCAGAGTCTATACGAAGATACAGGTATTGTTCTTCCCAAGTTTCAGCTCATCAATCAACCTGAGGGCCGGGTGCTTTATAAAATGTTGCCAACTACGCAAACCTTGTGGGTAGTTTGTAGTTATTAAAACTTGTTGCCTCTCCATACTCTCCAACTTTGTAACGACGGGTATTTGGAAAATGGAATGGGTAGTATACGTGGGTAGTTGAAAGATGTATAGCCGTATTAAGTGAAATTGTGTTAAGATAACTTCTTTATACAGACTTTCTTTATTGTTCAACTAATAATATACTTGCCTTTTATAACTAATAATAGACTGCCTCGTTGGCCGAGTGGTTGCAAGTGCGACTGCCGGGCAAGGGGTCTCGGTTTTGATTACTACTAGGTTTTTAAAAAATCTCAGTAATAGCACGGAGTCTGGAATTGTGCCCGGTATATGGCAATAGGCTCACACCCTATTACATGGGACTCATAACATAAATAGTGAAAAGTGGGTGTTACATTGTACAGTCGCATTAAGTGCCGTAATGTGCACCTCTGCCTACCCCTTCGGGGATATAAAGGCGTGATGTTATGTTATGTTAATAATATACTTATAGTAGGTACTTAGTTCCTGCCTGAAACGGTTGGAAGATTTATAATTTTTTTGATAATAGCTGCTAGATCTATATGTAATAGAAGACTTTTGCTTACCTTAACAAATATGACGTACTATGAGTGTCGACGTATTGAGGCTCAGAGGTATCAGGTTTTTAGTTTTCAGAGCTTTAATATTTGTTTTTATCACAGTGTTTTAGCGTCACCATTGTCATCTGAGGCTAGAAAATTGTATCATTTAATTATTTTGTGTTTAACTCTTTGAGTAATGTCATTATAGACACAATTAAAGAACAATAGGTTGCGGTCACCGGTGTCCTTTAGTTAAACCTATAAACGGTTTAGCTGCTTTATTTTTTGTATTGAATTTTGTATCCTAAAATAGGGCTGACATTTTCCTCTAAGGAAAAAATCCCTTCTTATTAAATAAAGATTAAAAAAAATATGACATACATAGTAATTATGTTAACATAAACTTTTCAGGTATTATGGTTATAACTATGCAACCAAGAATTGGATTGTGAAACTCATTGAAAAAAGGGACCTATGAAGTTTCTTGCCCGTTCATCTCCATAGATGACTACACCCTGGAAGATATTTTTAAATGTTTTAATATTTGTTTGAAGTCCAAAAAAGCCTTCTTAGTCTAATTGTTATAAATGATTTTGACTTTGACTTTGAACTAACCATTTTTTTAGTACTAATGCTTCATAGAAACTATTTGATAGACAGCCTAGGTTTAAAACTCTTCAGATTATGTAACGATATCGCCAAAATGGTTTGAGCGCATAGTGATCAGTGGTTATTCGGTTTTAAACTAATACTTCAAATGTAATCAAGTCAGTGAGTCATCCCTTCCAGTCTTAAGAATAAATAAACCAAACAAAAATATCTGCAACAATGAAATCTTTAAGCATCACACACAAAACGGAAAATGGCATTAAGTTGCAAACAAACTTGTATTCAAAAGTTATATTGTATTGAATCAAAGTTTGATCTGTCCTGTAATGGACCGGATATATCCGGATATAGGTAGAGGGAACAATGATACAGAGAATGCGGAGAATTTAGGGGAAATAAACGCATTAATATTGGTTCACTGATTGTGAAGGCAACTTAGCAAATTGACTGTTGCTTTGTTAATTGCGTTGTACGTTTACGGAGCCATGATTTTTGTTTGGATGCGTTGAAGTGTGAAGATTTTTGAGAGGTTATTTTTGTTTAGTTGTAGAGTAAAGTCGATTATCTACATGTATGTAACTAAGGAGTACGTCTACGGTAGACCAGACGTATACATAACATAACATAACATCACGCCTTATATCCCCGAAGGGGTAGGCAGAGGTACACATTACGGCACTTAATGCCACTGTACAATGTAATACCCACTTTTCACTATTTATGTTACGAGTCTCATATAATAGAGTGTGAGCCTATTGCCATATACCGGACACATTTTCACACTCCGTGCTACTACTGAGATTTTTAAAAACCCAGTAATACTTTGCCCGATCCGGGAATCGAACTCGACACCCCTTGGCGTTCACACTCGCGACCACTCGGCCAACGAGGCAGCTCAGACGTATTCCCAGTCAAATTCAAGTTACATGCCTTCAGTAGTTTTCTTTAGATAATTAAGGGCTTAACATAGAAAGTTACAATATTTTTCTCCATTGTAAATGGTATTAAACTTTTGGAAATGGACTTTATTTCTGTATTCGCTTGTTTTAACATGAATCTATATGTCTAAATTTGAGTTTAGTAATCTCTCTATTTCCTTCCTGTTTTTTAACACCTTCATCCATCTTTTTCACGAACTAAGCATTGCATTGTTAGACAAATTCCAAATAATCGAAAACACATCCTTTTCCCCAATAACCTTAGATCACTTCCCATTTATAAACACGACTTTATTAAACCCCGCTACTTTACTATACAAAACCCCAGTGCAAATAACTGCACCGTAGCCATTATCGGGACCACCGTACTTTAGTCGCGCTTGGCCAGTGACTCGTGAAGTCAGACGTTTGTATCACAAGCTTTCATCTTACGCGGCGACTGTAACAAATGATGCAGGGAAACTGATACTCAATACGACTTCTCACTTAGGTCATTTATTTTTACTTTTGTGACGTCATTCTGTTTATTGACTTGTGGTGACGTGTTTTTGTGCCGGCTATATTAGATGTGTTTATATGATGGGTTCCTAGTACTTTTTCTAGAGGTGTTCTATCCTGATTTTAAATCTAAAGACGAAAGTTTACATAAAGTAAATATGAAGCATGAAGTTTGGGCTCAAGTGATGTGTGTTTGAAATGATTTCTGAAGAATGATGTCTGGTAATATTCTCTGCATTTAAAACGGTTGCATGGACTTATTTATAACATAACATAACAACACACCTAGGTATTATCCTCGAAGGGGTACGCAAAGGTGCACATTATGCCACTGTACGATGTAACACTCACTTTTCACTATTTATGTTATGAGTCCCATGTAATAGGGGGTGAGCCTTTTGCTTTATACCGGGCATAATTCCAGACTGAGAATTCTTTAAAAACCTAGTAATACTTTGCCCGACCTGGGAATCGAACCCGAAACTCCTTGCCCATCAGTCGCCACTCGGCCGACGAGGCAGTCAGAGGCAGAGGGATTTATTTATTTATTGGGTTTATCTGTATTATTTTACTTTTACTTATTTTACACGAAGAGAAACAAAATGTACTAATTACAACTATATTTTGCTCAGCCATTTCTCTATTACATTGCTCTGATCCATTAGGTGGACCTAATTTGTTCCTGCTTTCCTCTGTACTGTAATGCACTTATAGTGCGGGGATAATAACAGATGGCTGGCCGAGATACCGACACAATAACAATGAATTTAGGTAGACAACATATACCAGGACCAAGCTAAAAGGAACTTTAAATTACTCTTTCCCTAAATTGATTGTTATAAATCGAGTTCACTGAATTGCAGCTGATGCTCCTGTGTTTACTTTTACATTGGATTTAGATAGATTTGCGCTTAAATGAAAAATTTTAGACTTTACACCTAGCGGGATGGATAGAAGTCGATTATTCATCTACTACTATTTTTATTTGCCTCGACGACTGCCTCGTTGGCCGAGTGGTCGTAAGTGCGACTGCCGGGCAAAGGGTCTCGGGTTCGATTCCCGGGTCGGGCAAAGTATCGCTGACTTTTTAAATATTCTCAGTAGTAGCACGGAGTCTGGAATTGTGCCCGGTATATGGCGATAGGCTTACCCCCTATTACATGGGACTCATAACATAAATAGTGAAAAGGGGGTGTTACATTGTACAGTGGTATAATGTGCACCTCTGCCAACCCCTTCGGGGATAAAATGTGTGAGTTATGTACTATTTTTATTTATGGTGGTAGTTATACTATTTTTCAACGATTATGTTATTTATCTCATTTTGTATTAACGCATAAATATTCCCCTTTTGTAGTACGTCTATGCTTATTAAAATCTTCTGTATAATTAAATTACTTTTTTTTTAAAAAAAGTTGCGCCACACTATGATTTTCTCCTGTGTCGTGGGTGCGTTTACAAACATACAAGTTCACATACACAATGACACCCAGACCCGAAACAACAATTTGTGGATCACACTTACTAGAAAATTTATATTAACTACTGTGCATATCCATTACCATCATTTAGAAATTAACATTTCATTTCATTTCAAGATTGACCTAATGGGGATGATGACAGGGTACGAAAATTAAAAATATATTTAGTCCGTAAGTTAGGTAATGAAAAAATATTAGACACGTATTTTTTTATTTTGTCGTATAATAAAACAATACTTAGATAAAACGAATCAAAGTTTAGGAGTGGGGGCTAAAACGTCATTCCTTAGTATAAAATGTACTGAGAAGTGACGTCACGCGACATTTCAAATCAATATATCTTCGAAACTATTCGTTTCTGTGAGAAAATAAAAAATACGTGTCTAATGTTTTTAAATAATCTATCAGACGGACATTAAAATAAAAATTAGTCGTCTACCCCATTCTATAAAAACATTAAACAACATACATCACACGTCGATGCATCAAACTAAACCGCAGAAACACACATCACACTGAGAAATACCATTTCAAAAACCCAAGAGAAACCATAAAACTGGTTTCTTATTCCTTCCGAATGTCCTAATCTAAGATATTTTGCGAGATAAACTTCTTTCTGATAGGTAACGGCCATGAGGGTATTTTACGGACTCTGCACCCCACACCAGGATTCAATTTAGATCCTCAATGTGATAGGTGCCAGACTATCTAAACAAAATGGCGGACTATTCCTTTAAGATTGAAACTTGACGGACGTTAAATAATTTTATGGTTTTCCACGAAAGATTGGGTGCTCATAAAGATTATTGAGAGATTTTCCCAATGGATTTAATTTTATTTTTGATGTTCGTTTTCTTAAAAAAGGTTTCATTTGAAAATTCATTTGAGAATGTTAAACATAATACATAACACCACGCCTTTTATCCCCGAAAGGGTAGGCAGAGGTGCACATTATGCCACTGTACAATGTAACACCCACTTTTCACTATTTATGTTATGGGTCCCATGTAATAGGGAGTGAGCCTATTGCCATATACCGAGCACAATTCCAGACTCCTTGCTACTATTAAGAATTTTAAAAACTCAGTAATACTTTGCCCGACGTGGGAATCGAACCGAGACCCATTGCCAGGCAGTCGCACTTGCGACCACTCGGCCAACGAGGCATTACACCAACATGTTTAGTTTTAATATTTGACCCATAGTCCAGTCGAGCACATTGTTGAAAATTTAACATCGATTTAGTTTGAATTGAACATTGAAGTACTCGTAGACAATAAAACAATTCGTCATTCGAATTACATACGAAATACCTCACGCTTAGCAGTTCCACCTGCAACCACTCAACCATAGAACAAGTTTATAAATGGTATCAGAATGTCCATTAGCAACCGAGAACTTTCTAGAACAAGCCGTCATGCATTTCGGAATTACTTTGAACATTTAATAGTTCTTAAGTAAGTATTTACTAGCCTCGGTCTGGCTCATTTCCGATAATCTGAATACTTCCTAGTACTATAAACAGCTGGTTTGCGGTACTATAAACACAACTTAGTTTTCAGTTTTACCTGATATAATCCATGGAATTTAATTTTAATTTTGTTTCGCCCTATGTTTTTTATATGTGCTTTTTTAGGGCGGAAATCACTAAATGACTTCTCCCGCCTGGGTGAGGCGGGAGGGAATGTCAGATTCTCACTGACTAAAAACAACCCCGTACCTGCTCCTTCGAGCCAGAGTTCCGGGAACCTTTTACGTTCTCCGCGGCTCCGTATTGGCATTAGACCTATTGGGCACCATCCGTGGTGGTCTGATGGCTCTGGCGCGAGAGGAACGCAATGCACCGTACATTCGGGTCTGGTTCTGATCGGGCGGTAAGCTACCCATACTCGCCGTCCGTAGGCCCGTGCTTACGATGGCTGGAGATTGCCCCGCGACACCCGACGCCCGGATTGTTCTTCGCGACGGCTGGGTTTTGAGGACGCAGCGCTTCGCTGCGTCACGTGCCCCGCCTTCTCTTTAGCTAGCTTCTCTGCTTCGGAAAAGGAGGAGATGGTATCCCAGTTCTCCTCGCTCCGCGTCATGGCCCGGACTAGGGGCGGACGCGAGAGGTCGCGTCGCTCATGAGGAAATCAGCTGCGCGACGTTGCCGCGACTTAATGATTTTCTATTCCCATTTGAATGGATCAATTTCCAGATTGTATATTACAAACCAGCATTAGGCACATCAAAGTTATCCACAAAACGTTTGAGGTTTTCAATTGGCTGACAATATATAACATATCACATTATATAATGTAATGCATTGTCCATTTCTGACCGAATTTGGTGACCCTCAGTATTTAGGCGAATGAGGTTAGATTGCAGTCGCTTCGAGTGAAATACTGATATCCAGCCACATTTGGCCAGGTTGGAAACAGACCCTAACATAGCTTGGTGGGTAAGTACATAGGTAACAAGCTTATGGTTGAATTTAGTACCATGGTTAGCGTCTTTACCTCAGTGGTAGTTAACAGGAACGCTAAATCCTAAGGTGTATATCAGAGTGTGCTAGATAACGTGGATTATTAAAAATGTATTATATCACTAAACTTTAGACAGTATTATTGCCACGGTAAGAAAATTTAAAATCTAATTAGTTCGTCAGTTAGATAAATGAAAAATATTAGACACGTTTTTTTTATTCTCTCTTAAAATGTTACAATATTTAGATAAAATGGCGTTAAGTTTAAAAGTGGGAGGTCTCCATTTTGCAGCACGTTATGACGTCACACGACATTTTAAATTAATATAATTATCGTCGAAAGTATTTAGTTTAGTGAGGAAAGAAAAATACGTATCTAATGTCTTAAATTAATCTACCAAACGGACATTACATTAAAATGAAATTTAGGAAACTACTCTATTATCTTAAAGTTTTCTGATAGACCTTTAATTCCTCGATAGATACGGTAAGATAAAATCACACTTTGTTAGGTAATAAAGCGGGAATTAAGATCACAATTTAAACATTCCTCGTCAAAGATGTTAGCATATATCAGAAGCAAAGCTCAAATAATATGAATCTTTATGATCACTATTAAATGCGCCTTCTTAGCTCAATAAGTTTCAAAACCAGACAGCTTGCTTACTTTTCATCTACATAAGCACTCAAAGAATCACGCAGATTTATTTAAGTGCACTAAAACTGGAGATAAACCTAGGTTTGCTTCAAATAACGTTAAAAAGGCAGATCCAAACAATTTTGTTCAAAATAAAGACGTCTACATTTTCTAGGGAGCATTACACGAGGGATATATATTTCTTTATCTGTCAGTTTACATGAAGTAAATCGGTAGATACCGCCCTAACAACACCAGCGGCCGGGTTGTGGTCCATTCTATTATCCTAACGACACGATATTACGTTTACCCAAAAATGTTTATAGCACATACGACCATTTGCTACCCGACCTAATCAAGCGACGATGTTCCTTAGCTTGTAACTTTTTTCTTACATAGGATAATGTGTTTGTTGTGGGCAGATAACAGTGTAGGCCCGCAAATAATGACGTATTACTAATTACTTTGTTAATACTGACATCTATTTTGATGGATTCGCGTGAAGGATTTTTCCGGGAAGGATTTGTTAGGACTATATGTTATTTTTGGGTGTTCAAATAAGTATTAGTCTTTTTGTTCGCTTATTGTGGTATATATTTTTTACTTGTTTGGTAGTCTGGTACAGAGGTATATAACTAATATCTTACTTCTTTACTTTATGCTTAGTTATTGTATTCTATTAATTCGTTTTTGTGATTTTTTATGGCTTAAGCCGGTAAACGAGCGGACGGATCACCACGGATCAATCGGCGCCGCCCATGGATACCTGAAACACCAAGGCGTTACAAGTGCGTTACCGGCCTTTTGGGAATTGGAAATTTGAGGATTGTGGAGGATTCAGGGATTGGGGAGACTGTGGGTAATTGGGCTCACTCGCACGACGAAACACAACGCAAGCGTTGCTTCACGTCGGTTTTCTGTGAGGCCGTGGTTTCACTCCGATCGAGCCGGCCCATTCGTGCCGAATCATGGCTCTCCCACACATAAAAAAATTGTATAAAAATGTAAAAAGTTTAACTCTTTAAAGATTAACTCAAAATCTATGAGTTCTGTGACTCAACTAGATATAGTGTGACATAAAATATATGCATAAACTATATTTTTTGACTACAGTTCGTAGAATTCGATGAACAATCCTATTCAGTGTTGTTATATGAATACGTGAAATCTGTTTGGTATAAAAACCGTACAATACTGCAACATTTTATTTTATTTTTCTGTTTCTCTGGTACATGTGGTTACTTTACTACTATGGGTATTTCATTGAATTTCGATTCTTGATATGTTAGTTTTAATTTTAAAGATAAAATTACTTTTGTATGTTGCACACCAACATTCTAAAATATAAAATAGTGCTGGAAATTATAAAATTAAAATGCTTAATGAGAAATAAAATAAAATCAGAATCTCCGAATCCAACAATACTCTTAGTATTTATTACTGAACTAAAGGCCGATTTGTCCTACGCTAGAAAAATTAAACTGATAAATAACTTACAATATTTGATTTCATTCATACTAAAAATTATCCATCATCAATTTGATACTATAGTTAAGAATTAACGAATGATTGAAAAATCGACCCTAAACAGCTTTAGGATTGATTAATAATTGTAGAAAAAGTATACTATTTATGTAGAAAATCACCCTCTTAACATAAAATGAGGTCGCATACAACATAAAATCCCTATAAAATCAATACCACCACAACAGGATCCAATTAAAATACATCCTCTTTGCGCCCCACCTTCAAACGCAAACTGCATCAGCCCTTCCGAAAAAATATTCACTTAAAAAAAGCCTTCAATATATTTAACGAACCGGGTACGGCGGCCGGACGGCATTCACGTGGTATGACGCTTTTACATCATATTACTCTCGCATTGAACGAGATTGATGTGTGAAAAAAGCTCTTGAAATTGGTAAAAAGGGAAGGCTAAGTGTTAGGGGCCAGAGTGATCGAAAAACGTAGGTCGCTACAATTTTGTCACGCTTCCCCATGAACAAATGTTCCCTCAAGATTCAGCTTTAACTTATGTGGCGCACGTTTTATTCGCGGTGAATCTCGGATCGTATATTACGTTTTATGTCTACGTACATAGGTGTTAATGTTCTATAAAACGAGTGTATTGACCTGAATTTTGATTTGTTTTATGTGTAGCTTACAATTATGTTATATACATTATATGTTTTTATATTAATTTTAAGTTTCTATGTCCAAAACGTTGCATTAAAGAAATAAAAAAATCAACAGGAAAAATAGTTATTCATAAGAAAGCAACTTCATAAGAAACGCATCAAAACGTCACAGGAACGGTCAAAAAGTCTTGATGGAAGCAATTACACCCATTGATCCGGCATCGGCGGCGTCAGAACATCGGACGAATCGGTTGACCCCTGTCAAGACCCGGTAACTGTATTTTTCTTCACCTTTAACTAAATGTCAATTTATTGTGTCAGCGCCTCTTAAGACGTCTATAAGTCTCTATCAAAGTTTGTAATGTTGCTTTTGTAGTTATTAAATGGTCATTAGATTAATGCGCCTTTGAAGATGGTAGATGTGTTACTTAATAAGTTGAAAGTGCTATGGCATGGCGCTGATAGCTCTGCGTTTGTGTTTGTAAATACTTTATTTAGTTATACGCAATTTTAGGAAATAAGTGTATACTTTAAAATGCAACTGGTCATTGCAAGCGCAACATACGTCCACTCAAAATTACAAATCGGTAAAAACGGCATAAATGACAAAACACACCCCTTGTAATTTATTTTAATACTTCTCCGAATGACTTTGAGAGTCGCTACAAAATGACTTATTACCTTACAATGTAATAGTGCAAATAAAAAGCCACATATAATGTTCTTGCACGCAGCAGAAAGAAGTCTGAGCGTGCAGTTTTATTATTGCTTCCCCTACGACCGTTGGTCTATGGGATTATTGAATAGAACGATAAGGTGCCACGGTAATTTCCTGCCATTTACCATCATTACTCTTGCCCATAATCATCTAATACCGTCTAGGGTGGCCACACAAAATGCACAGTCCCAAGCAAGTCTTTAGAAAATTTTGAGAAACTATTTCCGTCGTCTGTAACTACTATGGAAGGTTTGAAAGATATGACAGTTATCGAAGGTTGGAAATTGGTGTACTTATAAAAATTAGGGGGTGAAAGGGAAAAGATGTACGTGCTGTGTAAGTGACGATCTTTTGTTGTGGTCAGGGTAAGGGTCAGGGTATTGTCTTTGTATAGTCAATAAAAGTTAGTATGTATGTTGTGGAAAGATTTCTGTTACAAAGAAAAAGTTAAATTTTATTATGAACGGTTTTTTGTTAGGTACCCTATTGTCACTAAAAGTAAATTCTTAGCATACAGTCAAAATATAACTCTCATCTCAAACATACACACACGAAGCTAGTCAAAAGCCATAAATCCAACAACTATTCAGTTTTACAAAATAACAGGAACAGGGACATGCAACACTAGAACAATATATCAAACTAATTTGTCGTCCGGCGCAAACAGAAGAGAACCAGCCAGTTAACTAACAAAGAGGGAAGTGGTCGAGACTATGCAAGATCGATTAATGCCCCCTAATTACGCAATTTCTGGTGATCTCTAATTGTGGTGTGGGCCAATATATTCTGCGTGACAGAACGTTATTTCCCCCGAGGGCGGTAAAGATAGCTACCCGCGCTACACGTGAAAAATATACTGGAATCGTTGAATTTTTAAAATGGGAACGTTTCGATTTTTTCAGTTATTTTGTTTTTCTTTTTTTAGAAAAGGACAATATGGTTGACATTTTGTTGGGGTTTGTTTATAAGGCCGCAAGTCAGGGATGGTGATGATTCACGAAAATAAAATCCAGATATAAATATTTGATGAAGCGTAACACAACACCAGCTGCAGAACCCTAGTTCCATCCGAGACCTTACGTCTCAAAAAATCTTTCAGCATTTTACGAAACAGATTTTGTTTGATCTAAGTATTTGGTAACCAATAAGTTTAATAACACCTGTGTATTAAACACATTGACAGAGTAAAAAACGGTCTCTTCTCTTTACATAAAACTTCTCATACAACCACCTAAAAGTCTAATTACGCATAAAAAGAAGAAACTTTCACAATCTATTCATATCCCAACCATGCTTCAATATCACAAAAGGGTACTTCCAGGAACTTTTACATCTATGTACCAGCATCGTCGCGCCAATGGTACGGCGCGGCTAAAATTATTCACTGACTCGTCGCATTGTTCTCTCATACTTTATTTGTCTCAGCTCTGGTACATTTTACTCCTTTTGTACCGTTGCGTGTCGCTTAACAGGCTAATCCCTCTGATTCTAATTTGTGATCAAAAATAAAAGTTCGATCAAAGTAAATATTCTCGAGGATTAGTCGTTTTGTAAAAGCAAAATGTGTTAAAGATCTTTTGTTTTGTGTATTAAAATCAAAGGTTTATGTACCTACTTACTCATTCAATTCAAAAACTATAATACAGCTGTTGGAGTCAATTTTAAATTCATCAATCATAAAATATTTAAATAATGACATTTTCTCGCTATAAACTGAAACTAAACTGATATCTGAAATGAAAATCTATTAATCTAAAATTGTAAATGCTTTTAAAGTGACTTCAGCGATTAGTAAATATATTTAATATTCAAATTGATTCTGTAAATATTTGAGTAAGTGATCTGGCAATAATTAATTTAAAAATAATATTTAACAAAGCGACCGCGATAGCTTGAATCAATATTTTTATGGTGAATTAGTGTCATATTTTTATTTTTGTGACCCAATACTTGTTAAAATTTGTACTGAAATTACTACTACAATATAAATAAATTTTTCTGGGTGTTTTTTTTATGGCATAAGCCGGTAAATGAACGGACGGATCACCTGATGGTAAGCAATCGTCGCCGCACATGGACACCTGAAACACCAAGGCGTTATAAGTGCGTTACCGGCCTTTCGAGAATTAGAAATTTAAATATTGTGGAGGAATCGGGGATTGGGGACGGGGAGGGGGGGAATTGGGCCTCGGGTAACCTCACTCACATGACGAAACACAACGCAAGCGTTGTTTTACGTCGGTTTTCTGTGAGGCCATGGTATCACTCTAGCCGAGACGGCCAATTCGTGCCGAAGCATGCTCTCCCACGCTAAATGTAAGTGTGTCCAATAAAGTATAAAAGATATAAATAAAAAACCCTAATTCCTACAGAAACGTAAAAGCAAGAGCCAGTACCTGTGTAAGCTTCTATGTACCAATATTCCTTCCTACTTTTACATCTATTGTGTATCTTCAAGAAATAGTCCGTAGAAACAGAGATACCGAGGCTATTTATAGCGTGTTTAATCAAATACAATTAATTAGTCTCCATTACCAAGACGCTACACAAATACTCAGGTGTTTTGATTGTTATGTGTACAATATACACATACATACCTTCGTATATACAATAGTAAATGTTCATTGTCATAGAATTTACTATAGATTCTGGTATAACGGCTACATATCAATCCATACAAATCCATTTTATCCTGGTCTCGGTTTGTACGATCTTTCCGCATGTTTAACGGTCAGTTTATACTGGATCTTTATAGGTTGGTATAAGTGTATTAAATGTGTGCATTATACTCGGATTGTACCTTTGTATTTAATTACCAATTGTTATTTAACATTACCAGTACCTCTTATTATTCCTTGGAGGTACGTATCTATAGTATAGATAAAACTGCTCTATACCTTATGTTATTAGGTCTATTGTAATTGAGGATGGTCTTATAGAATAGTTTGGTTACTATGTTGTTGGTCGCAATCAACGACATTAAAAAATAAGGTGGACATTAACTCATCTACAAATGATTGAAGGACCAAAATGTCAGTGGTTTATTTATGTGTGCGTGTGTAATGGGTTACCATAAAGTCAAAGTCAATGTCAATTTTTTTTATTTTAATTAGCTATTCCACTTTCACGCCGTAACTACTAAACCCATTGCTTTGATTTTTTGCAGATGTGAAGTTAGAAAGTCTGGATTAAATAATAGGGTACTTTTTATCCCGGAAAAAAATTATATTCTCAAGGGAAAACGGAATTATTGGTGTATATGGCGCTGTGTGTATTGGTATATGTCACATAGGCTACTTTTTATCCTTTTGTGACGCGAGCGAAGTCGCGGGTAAAAGCTGGTAATGCAATATTAAAAAAAAATTGCCAGTATACGTTATCAGACTTAAAAAAATGATAAATGTCCTTCGTGTAAATGTATTAATGTTCTGCGTGTAACAGTCGTTGTTTTAAACTGTCAAACACCAAGCGGTCACCGGTGACCGCGACCTATTGTTCTTTAATTGTGTCTATAAAACCGGTACTCGACGAGTTAAGAGATTATGTTCGCCCCTTTTATCAACGTCCTTGCTGATAATTATGAAATTGAACCATTTAACGGATAACCACGTCACATGGAGTTTGATTATTGGTACCTTTATATTATTTCACTGACTGACTGCTTCGTTGGCCGAGTGCTCACAAGATAAGGGGTCTCGGGTTCGATTCCCGGGTCGGGCAAAGTATTATTGAGCTTTTATTAAAAAAATTAGTAGTAGCTCGGAGTCTGGGACTATGCCCGGTATATGGCAATAGGCTCACCCCCTATTACATGGGACTCATAACATAAATAGTGAAAAGTGGGTGTTACATTGGACAGTGGTGTAATGTGCACCTCTGCCTTACCCTTCGAGGATAAAAGGCGTGATGTTATGTTATGTTATATTATATTATTTCAGTAAAGCAAATACAGGTCAATCCCAGCATCTTTTTCTTTATCTACATTCATACATAATAGCATAATAGTTAGTTACATGTAAGTTTGTCAGGAAGCTGCTGAATATCGCTTCCCACAGGTCGATCTGCAAATTTTTGAGGTCTTCTTTTAGCAGTTGACATTTTGTGCCTGAAATAATGATGCTGATGACGATGATGAGGTTGTTATAGTTTTTAATTTATAGGTAACTATAACTTTCGTAAGACATGCTAAATTTTCGACTCTATCACGTAATTATTAGACGAAGATGTACTAGTCGAGTTCCTCGGCAAATTATTTCCGAATAAATCAAAAAACATATATTTTTTTAATAAAACGTTGTCCCGCATTAGGATTTTCTCCTGTGTCGTGGGTGCGTTTACAAACACACAAGTTCACATACACAATGACACCCAGACCCGAAACAACAATTTGTGGATCACACAAAGTGTTGTTCCGTGCGGGAATAACCCGCTACACGTTGCACGGCAGCCGGTTGCCCAGCCACCGCACCAACCGTCAATAATTATATGTACGTTTTTAATTTACTTTTATTTAAATTACAATACCTATCTCTTATATGGTCAATGTTTGTTTAGCTTGAGTATCCTACATCGAACTTTCATTCATTCGAACTTGACATTCCTTTCTAACTATAAAGATCCTTTCCGAACAAAATTTACTAGGTGTTCTTTTATTTGCATTTGGTTGCAATCTGAGTAAAATAGGCTGCGTCCATAAGGAAGGACGACGCAGATATAAACACGTCAAGAACTGAATAGGTACGAATAAATATAGACCTTACATGGCAACAATAAAAATCAAAATGATATGTGCACGCAAATAATGTGTCTAAGAATAGAGGCATTACTAGTTTAGAAAATAAATAAAAGTCAGTATAAAGTAACATACTGTCGTAAAATATATCTATCTAATATTATTTCCTGAAGGTACTCGAAGGAGTATGCTTTAAAACAGTTCTAAGCTCTAAAATTAAGCAAATAAAAAACAAATGAGCGCTCAAAACAAAAGAAGATATGTGTAAAGGCCAGTAAAGGCACATCGAAATGCGAATGTACTATTAGGTACCAACAGGATATAAAATAGAGGGTTAATCTTACCATAAACTTGACGCAATTTTAGCTTTTGTACTGTTACTAAGAAATTTTAAATAACTTCATTCTAAAACTCGGTTCCGAAATTTAATGCTTAGCAGTCTTACTTACTTGTGATCACGTGATCAACAAAGCAGTGTCAATTAATACGACTGATTAGCAATAAGTATTAGATTTTAGTACCTACACAATAAAGTCCACCTGTTTAGACTGTCGAGTGCTAAGGATAATTTTCATACGAGGTCGTTGAACTTTATATGAAGCGCGCGTATTGTTACTAGTAACGCAGCTAAAATTGTTGTTTCAGCCATTGTTACGAATAGATAGTAGGGTTGATACCGAGATAGATTTTAAACTTTAAACCTATATAACTGCGGTTTTATAAAATCATTTCCAGGGTAAGGAACTAGAGATATTTCTGTACTGAATATTGGTACACATGATTGTGTAAATTATATTAGGTAGATATTATCAGCACATCTTCCATTTTACTTCATTAGACATTTATTTCACGTAGCATTCTTATGAATTGAATTCGAATGAAATGATGTATCAAAAGTTTAAGGTTAGGTTTTATGCAACCACCTAAAACCTAAATCACTTAATTTTTTATAATATTATTTTCTCAAAAAGCGCAAACAACTCAATGCAGTCTTAGTGCTACTAAGATAACATTAGAATCTCATGTACTACACCAGTAAGTAAACATCTCTCCAAAAGTTCTAATAAAATATATCATTTCGCACTTGTCCTTTACAACCAATTTTAATTCCGAAGTAATCATACTTAAATATGAAATTGTTTGGTATTAAAATGTCTGATACCTCACGTAGGGCAGTAGTAAAATATTATTTATCGTATCTACGTGTCAGCCCTACACAGTGAGACGCGTGCGTGGCGTGACGCGCAATTTATTGGCTCCCGTTCTTAGCCCTTTGTGTGCTCATCGGTAAAACAAACAATATGTTTTTATTTCATTATTAGCACTCTCATTATAAGTTGCTAACAGAGATTTAATAATTTTTCTGTGGTAGGTAGGTAATGTTTCCTTGCTTATTTATGTATTTGTTTATCTTTAATTATAATCTAAGCCCCACAAAACCGTTGCAATGGTTTGACTGTGAATGACTCTTTTGACATTACAATTAAATGTACTTATAATTAAATATTATATAGGTTTTATAACTTACACTTATATAAAACTTAAAACATTTAAAAACAATATAACTTTGATTCACGTTTAAACTTGTTTAACTGGTTTTTATGCTCCAAAGATTTACATAAATTGAATTATTTAAGGGATTTAGTAATCAGTAATTCGAACACTGAGCGTAGTATTACCTATATATTATTATTTTTTACTGACTGCCTCGTTGGCCGAGTGGTCGCATGTGCGACTGCCGGGCAAGAGGTCTCGGGTGCGATTCCCGGGTCGGGCAAAGTATTACTGGGTTTTTAAAAAAACCTCAGTAGTAGCACCTAGTCTGGAAATGTGCCCGGTATATGGCAATAGGCTCACCCCCTAATACATGGGACTCATAACATGAAAAAGTTGTGAAAAGTTGGTGTTACATTGTACAGTGGCATTAAGTGCCGAAATGTGCACCTCTGCCCACCCCTTCGGGGATAAAAAGGAGTGATGTTATATGTTAATATTTTTCATTCCGTGGGTGGCTTTTTCAGTGTACAATGTCGCAACAGCAGCTGTGCTGACAGCTCAATACTTTACTCATCTTTGACGTTGAATACTTTAAGGGAACAATACTCAGTAAATAAATTACACGACGTCACTTGTTGAGTAAAATCTTTGATACTGTAATTTTTATTTTAAATTTATTTTTAACCTACAGAACGCACTAACAACAATCTTATTATTACTTACAACCTAAATACCAAACCATTTACAAAGGCAAGCAAAACAAATGAATGACTCTCATACGACTACAACAAAACATACCATTACTTAAATACACCCCCTCAGCTACTTCGCTGAACAGCTGAACCGAATAAAGTAAATTTAAATCTTCCACTGGCCCATATTTCAATAACGTGCAGCTTAACTCGCAACAAGCCACTCAATCATGTAAGAAATAGTTCGTGGAATCGATTTCATACAGCGGTAGCGACATGAAGGAAACTATAAGAATGATTCCGATGGTAGAATGTACACAAAATGTGACATCGTGAGGGAATCGATTATGTAGAAATGGAGAGTTCAAAGTTTGCGGGGTGAGATGATCAGGTAATTATAAGATATCACCAAAAGTTATTCTATGCTTCTTGGCAAGATGACGATTGTAACTAGAAAATGGAAATACTCCAGATGTATCATAACTTTCGTGAGACATACTAAATAATTTATTATGTTTTTCAATAGCATGGCGCAGCATGATAGTCGCTGTGTCATGTGCACGGAATGTTGCTCTTGAAGCCTCTAGTATGGCTTGAAACTAGTCGAGTTCCTCATCAAACAATTACGTGAGTAAGCTGAAAAACATAATGATGAAGATACTATAAATGAAGACTTTTTTATATATTTGATGGGCCGACGTTTCACAACCATATCGCCTGGTGGTAAGCGATGAGATACGTCGCCAAATAAGCAACCTATTCATTCGGGCTTTGAAGACTCCCAGGTTATACCAAGTTATTAGACTCTTCCAGTCTTAACTCGTCGAGTACCGGTTTTATAGACACAATTAAAGAACAATAGGTTGCGGTCACCGGTGACCGCTTGGTGCTTGACAGTTTAAAGATCGCGAAAAATCATCGGTGGTTAACATTAATATCTAAAGTGATTTTTCACATAAAAATAACACCCACTAGAACCTGATCTAAACTGTTTAAACGGTTAACAAGTATTTTTGTCATATTTAATCTTATCATCGACATCAAATACAAAACTTAAAAACAATCTGCAATTATTAGTCTAATCCCGTGTAAAAATCTTTAATTCCGTAAAGCAACATAAAGGGAAATCCAAAAATAAATCTGCTCCATTATTTTCAACTTACAATCAAGATAACAGAATTGAGAATCTTAAAATGTAATGGCTGACAAAAACTTGAGACTAGGCCTCTATAAAATAGAGTTAGCTGCCATATTATCGTGATAGCGAGAAATAACCGCATATCCCTATAAAACTACTTTCTTTTATCGTTCGACGCGTAAATTCCCGAATCCTTGGGGATTGCAATAAATAGCTGAAATCCTGAACTCGACCACGGACATCGAAGGCTGATAGGACTTAGACAAGCCTCGCTAACATCTGAGTCTTAAACTTGGAAAAGTTTCAAAGGAACTTACTTTATTTGTGTTCAATTTGGGGTTAAATGGGTAATTATCCTTTGATTTAAAACGTTGTTTGTTTAAGAATTGAGTACTATTCTGATAGTAATCATCGTTTGTGTAACGACTCTAATTTTAGGGTCTATGAAATTTTATATGCAGTGTCTAAAATTGGCTAAAGCTATTGAGTATAAAGAAAATTGTTCAAGAAAAGGAGTTTTGTGAACCTACTCAAAGTTTGTTTGGTTTTTAATCTTGTCTTCAAACTAGTGTCGTGATAACCGATAAAGTAGCATGTTGAATCTTATCATGTAAGAATATGATACATCATAGTCCTCATAACACAATGCTAACACAAAAGACTTGACTTATCTATGCAGCAAACAACTGCCTTACATGAAAACACAATAAGGCTCAACATGGACCGGGTCTTATAGCAACTTCATAATATTTCCCAATCAGTTAATAGGTCTAAATAAGATACAATTTAACAAACGACTTATTAAACTAAAACTTGAAGAAGGGTCCGTACATAATCTTTAAAAGTTGCCGACAGTAAGGCGTTGTTGTACCCTCGTCAGACCTTTGCAGAACTTCAAACATTGGACCTTGCAACTTAATTGTTTCTCCTAAATTCTTTTATTAACTTTTAAGTTAATAATTATCTATTAATTCAGAAATATATTGGTGTTTAAAGTGTAAATTATAACACTAATTACATTATGAATTCAGATCATATCTACCTCTATACAACAGTAACATTAAGAACTTTTATTTATTTATTTATTTATTTATTTATTAAAACTTTATTGCACATATAGTGCAATTGGCGGACCTAATGCCGTAGGCATTTTCTGACAGTCGACCATTGGGTGGTGCAGAATGTTAAAGCGGTAGGTGCAAAATTGTAAAAAGAAAGTATGAAGTAGATAACGAAGTTAAGGTAATAAAATATTGAAGAGGGAAGACACGATTGTTATAGTCGATAATACATAACTAAGGGTATAGGGTCTTAAAATGAATTATATAATAAATATATATCCCAAATATGCATACATATAATATGATATAATTACTATATAATACATACATATATAAATAAATGCAATACATAGACTACATATTATTACCACTGTTTTGAGTTTGCCACTTTCTGTAAATGTGTTCCCGAACCTTGAATTTAAATGAACAACGATTATTTGCCATTCTGATTTCCTTGGGCAGCGCGTTCCACTTTTAGTACCTTAACAAGAAATCACGAGGTTAAAGAAAAGTTGACAAAAGCTCTACTAACTACAACCAATAGGCAGCGCGATATCGAGACCGCCGCGACCACGCACGCTGCTCACGAGGACGAGTCCCAGTGTGACTCGAAACTAGTAGAGCTTTAATTTCTCAGTATATTTACGAGACTAACTCGTATTGTTTTGTTAGGTCGGCGCATGTCTCACGATAGTTATTTTAGTACCTTTGCTTGATTCCTATATAAAACAAAGGAAGAGAGACGAAATAACTTTCAGATAATATTTTTCCAGATAAATCTCTACTTTCTCTATTATTCCCTTTTCTAGCATCATTTCAAAAACAACCATAAGTAAACAGACAATAAAGACTACAATCATAATATGAAATTAGAATACGAACTGCAACACGGACTTTGAATAAGTTAAACATTATTTAAACTGTCAAACACCAAGCGGTCACCGGTGACCGCGACCTATTGTTCTTTAATTGTGTCTATAAAACCGGTACTCGACGAGTTAAATAGGCGGTTAGCAAAAACATCAGATCAATATAAAAATGTATGTATCTTGTTTTCGAAATCTTCTTTAATGTAAGCGTCTGCGAACTATACCGGCAATACCAACCCCCTACGTCTGGGACGGTGTTATGCCAAAGTGTAAAGTAGATATTTATTTTAATTGTTTGCACAGATTCGTTTTTTTTGTTAGTTTTTTAAAGATTGTAAAGCATAGATTATTTTAAAAGAGTAACGAATAAATTTTTTTAGTCGTTCTTCTCCACTCAAATCTACATTTTGGAACGAGCACCTAGCTTTACCGAAGGACAGACTGACTGACTACTATTTAGTTTACTATTTGTTAACATTTTAAAAGTAATAAATTATGGTTTAATTGAAATAAATGCTTTTGAGCTAAGTAGTAACAGTAGACATTTTCAATTGAGAATACCGGATAACTATGTTTCAAATATGGTATCTTGTTAGCTCTCAAGCGTTTTCTAAGCCAGACTAAAATCTAGATTTTTTATGAAATTAACATAATTATTCAACCGCAATAAAAGATCTATATAAGGCTAAATAAATAAAAATATGCGGTAAAATTATAAGACAACAAATTGTTTCGCAATTCTAAAATTACTTAAAATGATAGCTGATCCAGCAATAAATCCACCACAACACGCAACCACATACCCATAAATGACAACGGCTACCACAATCCAGCCCAGACGCATAAACTACAGTCCGGTAAGTATCGCACTCAAATTCTATATTCCTATCTAAAACTTTTAAGTTTAAACTGGGGGAGGGTGCTATGCAAAAGGTACAAAGGTATTTAAATAAAGGAGGCGTTTTTTTCTCGACAGCGAACATAACGAGGTGGAATCACGATGCACTCGATATAACATCGCAACAACTATTACCTGGCGGAGTTTGCGGAAAATCGTTATTGCTCACCGACTATGGGTGAGAGTATGGTGCGGTAATGTAAACTGTAAATGTGTCTTTTTTATGAGTATTAACTGATCAATCCCACTCCACTAACTAATGTTCAATGTTTAGAGACTATATTTGTATGAAAATATTTTGGAGATTTTCGGCTGTAATGTGAATTTTTACTCCTATAGGCTCTCGAAGTAATAAAAATAGTCTACTTACGTCATTATAGAGATTTTAACTTTCTTTATAATATTTTTGCCTATTTTTGTCTGTCTATCTAATAGGTACGTTTTTTAAATCGAATCATCATCCAATAATAACCTAGAGGGCTATTTTATTTTAGAGATAAGAACAATCTAAAGTATTTTGGTTAAGTCAAGCAATTCTCGCTCAGCTCGTCACTGTGTTGGTGGCCCAGGTATTTCAAGTGCACAACTGCTGAGCGTGCAACATAATACTTTCCATTGAAGGTGGAAGTGGTCACTTTGAGCACGACTTTGCTTTGCAAAAACAATATCTATACAAAGGGAAGAAATATTGGGACATTTTCGATGGAAGCTGACGGTGCATTTTAGTTTTGCTGTTCCATTGGCTATTATTTTAAACCACCGCGTAAATTTTGTTTGTCTTTGTCGTCTACAACCAGAAAATAAGTTTCTAAAGAAAGATAAGAGCTGCCTGCATTTCTTATTGTTAAAATTTTCATAAAAACTAAAGAATTCTACTTTTAACTTCGTCTAGTTCTATTGTATTCAAAACACGATTGCTATGCAAAATAATACGTTCTTTTTATTTTAAAGTTTATTTAGTTATTACACTGTCTGCAACATGCTAAAACAACTGTTTGTTCACTGTACTCCGTTTACGATAATAGCCAAGAGGGTAATTAAACATTTGTATCCATAAAAAATGGGCTGAATGAGACATGCATTAGATTGTTTATTTTTGTATCACAACCATGCGGTGGCATTAGCTATATTAGGAAGCTCATCAATTCAAGGAGACATAACATTTTAAAATCACTTTAGGCGTTACACACTTAACACTATTTTTTAATAATTTATGTTTCATTTTAGTCGAAAAACGCATTAAAGACTTTGGAATTTTCATTGGCTTCTAAGAAAATGTCTAATCTTTACAACAAGACAGCTGCTTAACTATTTAGATACACGACGAACGCGGACACGGGACGACACTTTCAGAATAACATATCGTTTTAAATGCCGACTGACAGATGACACATTTCGACATTCTTCAACTTGTCGTTTCTGAAATACGCTCCGCAACGCCCTTTTATATTTATTTTTGCCCGTCACCGTTTGAATCACACATCAAATGAACACAACTCTACAACTTATTGTTTCAGCCATAGAGTCTAAAATAAATTAACACTGCACAGCCGAACTGGCTATTTTCTACATAACACCCTTCACTTTAATAAGAACAGACAAAAAGTCAGTTTAAATCTAATTCTTAAACACGCTAATGTGACCGATACGGGTTAGTGGGCAATTAGTTTAACAGAATAACATTTTGGTATACAACTGAGAAGTTTTGGTCAGAGATGAGGTAAACGGGCCAGTTGATAAGCAATGGTAGGAAAAAAAAATTTCTATGCCAGTAACAGTGGATTTAATCACACACAATAAATTTTGAACATAATATCTGTCATGTAGAAAAGCATAAATATGTTGTCAGTTTATTAATACGTATGTGGCATGATACTAAATACGTACACATGTTGAACAAACGGTACTGCTTCATTAATTTTTTTGTGACGATTAACATGCTTATGATTACCATCAAGACAAGCGATCCAAAGAGGAAGAAAAATTAGGATAATAGATCAGAGGGCTCGAATAATTTTCGCTTAGCGTTTATACTGTTCAAATGCGTACTGAGTCTGCGAAATAATTGAGCCATTCATAAGGCTCGTGATAGCGGTTCGGGACGGGCCCCGGCACAATGACTAATAAGAAGTTAATCCGCAAATAAAAGTGGAATTGAAACAGAAGTGGGACGCCTTTGCGCGCCGTGTGGGTAGGCTAGCGTCGATTTGTCTTTGTCGGCGTCACTGAACTCGTCAGAAATAGATTAAGCTCTCTCACTCCATCTAATGGCGCCTCATTTGTTTGGCTTTAAGAGAAAAATTGCTCTTAAACTCTACGATAGAATCTTGTCGATGAGTTTCGTTTGTTTGACTCAATTTGGACAACCAACTGCTCCGATTCTTAGGGTGCCTTCAAATTGCTGTGCGATTTTTATTGCAATTTTCACTTTCAAAATTGGTCCAGCTTTACAATGTATCATGTGCATCGACTAACTACAGTATTTTCTATAAAACCACAACTAGCAACATTGTCTGTAAAAAACCATTAATTATATCTATATGACAGCATTCTTTCACAATGTAAACCATGTTTTCATAAGTGAAGAATAAATGCCGTTGACAATGTGACCTAAATGTAACGTGAGAGAAAAATTCAACAACGCTTATTTTCTAAACGTTTTTACTACTTTAATACGAGTCAACATTCCACCAGCATGTTCCCGACTTTGGTGTAAAGACGTCTTAACATTTTCAAATTCAGTTAACACTTTCGAGTGGCACCTCGAACAAATTGTTTTAAGCTGTTGTTTCTTCCGCTTACCTTAAAAAAATGTTATTGTGTATCCTTACCTTACTTTCATGCTTCGTTTGAACTCAAATTGGAGACACTTCACTCTCCACTTGTATTTATTTCTAACCTATTTGTTGATCAAGTTTACTAGCCAGTTGCAAATTTTTATCAACGACTTATTCAAAATTGTATTTTGTAATATGAAATGAAATTGTCCAAGTAACTGGAAGTCAGTTAATGAAGCTTTTATTCAATAAAATACGAGTTGAAATGAGTTAAGTCCGTAATACAATAAAATATGGACAGTAACTTATGAAATAACGCTTGAAGTAGTTTGTATTACGTATTCGCGGGCGCGTTTAATTTTAAAGAAGAGAGAAATTAAAAATTTGCTACCTCAGGATGAGGCGCCGAGAAGATAACTCAGACGGAATGGAACATTTTAGGTGTGTCGGCTAAATCGTTGTTGGAAATAACGGAATAAGTAGCAAAAAATGGTTTTCTACTGTATTGTATTTTTATTGAATTATATTTATATTGTTACATTTCATACTTTAATTAATTATTGACTGATCTATTGACTGATTTTGAATTTGATTGATAAATACAATTTGGCTGAGACATACCCAATATTTGCATGCACAATGGGTATGTAACTCAAATTAATAACACGGTAGTTATTATATACTGCACCTTTGTTCAGAAAATAAATTTATTTAATTTTTTTACTTTGATTTTGATTTTAATTGCTAGTAGTCTGTGGTGATTTGATAAGAAGGGCTACAGAGCTTATTAACATGCTATTGAAGAATAAAAAAAACTTTTCACTATTTATGTTATGAATCCCATGTAATAGGGGGTGAATCTATTGCTATATAGCGAACTCAATTCCAGACTCCGTGCTAGTACTAGGGTTTTTAAAAAAAAACAGTTTTACTTGCCCAGTCGCACTTGCGACCACTCATCCAAAGAGGCAGTCAAGTAATACATTCCTTTAAGTTATGCATATATATGTAGGTACAAGTTAAGCTGGACAGAAAATTATAAATAACGTGTTTAAAGTACATGCCCGATGAGATCCAAAATCGATTTGTCAGTTAAAGTGGCGTACCAGGATTTGAAATCAACATTTTAGTATTATATTTGTATCTGACAACAAAATGTACGAGGACTGGAAGTGTTACCTTATATTTTTTATTAGATTATAAATACTTTAACGTGATTACTTTGAAATTAATCATGTACTTAAGTTTGATGAGCTTTAAGATGTTTATTTTTTACTTTTTAGTACGTTATCTCGCACTAGGATTTTCTCTTTTATCGTGGGTGCGTTAAGAAACATACAAATTCACATACACATGACACCCAGACCCAAAACAACAATTTGTGGATCACAGAAAGTGTTGTTCCGTGCGGGAATCGAACATGCGACACGCTGCACGGTAGCCGGTTGCCCAGCCACCGCACCAATCATGCAGTCATCCTGTAACAAAGTGTGTACCATCCTTTTACTCCTATAACATAAGAAAACAGAAAGAGAAGTCGAAGACTACAATACAACATTATAAAAACTAACTTCAAATGTAATATTAAAGATAAACAATAAAAAATACATTAACTAAAAATCGCGGGTATACTCACGTGAATATACTGAAAAAAGCTCTACTTGTTTCGAACCATAGAGGGGTTCAATCCTCATGAGCAGCCTACTGACGATTCCCGTGAGTAACGCGCTATTTAGAGGTGTAGTTAATTTAGCATGTCTCACGATAGTTATTATATCTAAAAATATTGTCTTAGAAACTGATCAACCAATTGTAATGAGTTTTGCACTAGAGATAGTACGGAGATACTTACTTAAGGCCACAGTTCTGGACGACCAAATTCGTGGGTGAAATCTTATGACTATCCACGAAAGTATTAAACACTTTATTACATCCATGTTGAAAACATATACGCATGTATAATCATTATTATTGTGATTTAAATATATACTTAATGTATTTGGTTTAAGATTGATAGTTCCATTACTATCTACTCTTAATGTGATGGATTAGTCCATCTAAGTATTTAGGCATTAGAGTACACTAGCTAACCAAAAACAAAGTATCACATTTAGAGGGTTGCGGTACCTACTTGTGAAATATTGGCATTCAAGTAAATTAGACAAGATTTAGTGCCGACTAATTTACTTGAAAAAAAAATGCTAAGGGCCGAATTTCCAACGCCTGATATATTTTAACTGAGAAATAACTTTGAATGTTTGTCAACTCTTCCATAGTAAAATCTGTCTAATGTGAATTTTATTCTTCAATTAAGAATTAATGGATTATTCAAAAATCGGCTCTAAGATGTAGAATGTTAGGATACTATCCTTACTTTGTTTTTGTTTACAAACATTTAAAAAAACACCTTCAACCCCTCCTTTTTTGAAGTCGATTAATTAATGTACTAAAATCCTTAAGTGTAACAAACACTTTTCTGAACATCTCATCAAAATCGTTATGGCCAATTGCGATAAATCACACATAAACATACACACTGAGAACCTCCATTTTTGAAATCGGTTGATAATAAAGACTTGCAAATAGTTACTGTCTACAAACAGAGTATGAGCTATCGAATTTGACCATGAGATTGAATATGATAAGAATCTTATATACAAAGGTCTATTACTTAAGCTACTGAGCTTACGAGCCAACTGATGGTAGACAGCCACCGTAGCCTATGTGCACCTTCAACACCAGAGGTATCAGTAGCGCGTTGTCGACTTTGTTATGGCATAAGCCGGTAAACGAGGAGACGGATCACCTGATGGTAAGTAATCGGCGTCGCCCATGGACACCTGGGACACCAGAGGCGGTACAAGTGGGTTACCGGCATTTTAGGGATTAGGAGTTTGAGGAACTTTGGGGATTCAGGGATTGGGGATCGGGAGGGGGGTAATTGGGGCTCCGGTAACCTCACTCATATGACGAAATACAACGCAAGCGTTGCTTCACGTCGGTTTTGTGTGAGGCCGGTTGACCCGGCCCATTCGTGCCGAAGCATGGCTCTCCCACACTTAAAACGGACTGCGGAGAATTTATATGTATCGGGATATAGCAAACATCTAACTTACTAAGATTTAATCTCAACTTTCTCCGAAAACAATAAACAAAATGTATAAGTAATACAAATGAAATTAAGCGTGAAATCTAAAACAAACATTAAAGTACCAACACAAAGATTTCTATGAACGCCTTCATCAGTGAGCTCCACGGTTCTGATCTTATAGTGCCAGTTCTCTTTTAGTATCTCTGTTTCCGTGTCGAGCTCTGATTTTATTTGTAGTATTTGTAGTACATTCGTGTGTGAAATAGCCGTGAAGGCGTCGTGTAGCCGACCACCCAGTGGGACGATGACTGCTTAACGCTCTCGCCGTCATTTCTTCTGATTTATTGAAACGCAAAGCGCTCTTGGCGAGAGATCTGTGTACTGTCGACCGGAGATATGCGGACAGTACGTGCGAATCGAAAGTGATGAAAGAATAAAATGTTTATCCCTTTTTGGGGTTATTTTGTTGCATGGTGGTCGCTGCTGATAAATAAATGAACGTTCTTTTGTGTTTTAGGAGTTTATAAACTTGACATTTTGTTGTAAATTGGTTTTTTGTTATTGTTTAAATTGGTTAATCGATACTGATTGATCTGATAGATAAAATGCTGGAGCATATACATTAATCTCAATCTTTGAACCAACTATAGTGTTTGTAAAAATACTTGTAAATAGCTTTAGTCTTCTATATTTTTATGAGAAAACTTCTATAAAAATAATACCTACTACTCATTTCAAGTAGAAACACCACAACACAATATAAATAAGAGTTGCATTGTAATTGTACGCACCGATATTATATCTCTTTTAGTAGCATTCCATTTGGTTATACCCGCACAGATCAACACCAGCTTAAATTAATTTCGAATTTATATTTCGAACCGTATTTTCTCACGCGGCAACATTGATCACAGCGGCTCCTTCTAAATATGAATGATCTGGCCACATTATAAATTTAAAAAATAATTATCATAGATCCATAAATTACAAGTCATTGGAAATGATTTTTTGTTGAGTTTACTTGTGATTCAGATGATGTAAATGTTAAGTAAGTTATGCTTTTTATATTTGTATGAAACCGGTCCGTGTCTGGTTTGTTTATGTTTTTTGTTGATGACGCTACTGTATCTGTTAATTAGTTTTTTATTTATATATTTTTTGGTGTTGTTGCATGCTGACATCAACGAAGCGAATGAAAAGTATTAGTCAACCACTTATTTGGTGACCACATATAAATATTATTGCAATAATGTCGACATATGGCAGTGTGAATTGATCGGTGTTTAAATTGTCTTGTTGACTGCTGACAATATTTATGTCACGCTATTGTTCTTAAATTTGAGATGTCAAAATTATAACATAAGTAGTCTAGTACCCGTTCCTACCAACAACAAGCTACAACTACAAAAATGTTTCTCTAACCAGAAAAATCGACATTTCATTTCCAGGGTTGCCACTAGCGTCAGTAGTTGAAGGAAAGTAACAATTTGTTGTTTTATTGTTCCCGTCTAGGGCGGGGAATAGGGCTGTCGGCATTTGTTTTATTTGTTACACTGCTATAAATGTGTTTATAAAGAGTGAAATGAGCTTAGTCCGCCACGCTTCTGCTAAAGTACTTAGGATGTAAACGTTACTTTTACAACGACTTTAGTTTCAGCGCTTTGAGTTGTTAGGGCATTGTGAATGCGCGTTTTAAGATTACTAGCTTGCTGGTCTGGTTGAAAGTGTTACTGGTAAAAAGGTTCTTACATGTTCGGATGGAATAGATCATGATAATGATGAAATGTAGTCTGGTTTTGAAAATAAGGATAGTAGCTGTATAGCACTTAGTATGTCTTAGAATATATTTTGTTATGATCCAATGACCATCGTCTATAAAGCCATTCTTATAAACAGTGTCCGAAAAAGAACATAAATGTGCAATATGACGGTTAAGCTAAAATCGTAGCTAACTATTTGTTTTATGTGATAAATCGTTAAACGACCACACTGATCACCTGATGGTAAGCAATTGACGTCGCCCATGGACACCGGAACACCAGAGGAGTTACAAGTGCGCTACCGGATTCGGGGATTGGGGAGATTGGGGAAGGAGGGGAAGGGGTGTGAGTGAGGTTATGAACATGATGAAAGATAACGCAAGTATAGTTTCACGTCGATTTTCTTTGAGACAGTGGTATCACTCCGGTTAAGCCAGCTTATTCGTGCCGAAACATGGCTCTCCCATACTATATCAATACTTATCCAATTATCCATATTCATCAACTTCTTATACAAAGTTAGTCAGTAAGTTAAATATCATGCTTATTTAGGCCAAAATGCTAACTGAGCATTTTTAATTAAAATATGCTAACACAAGCAATGAGGCAAGGCAAGTAAACACCTGAAAGTGCAAGAAAGCTTAATAATAATAATAGTAACGAAACACCGCTTAAGCATGTTATGAGCCCGTAAACAATATTTCCTGCTGTAAATTTTCGGACGCCTAATCTTAATGCAGATCTAGGTTTACTGTGAAGACCTAGTTTTACTAAAGGAATACTGGTTTAAGGCTGTTTTACGTGTAGGGAGGCATGATTAATCTCATTGCGATGATTTTTTTAACTAATCAAATTTCAATGATGCCGCGATACATTATCTTACCCGCTAAGGAACGGAATTCCCTGCCGGAATCTGTGTTTTCCGACAAATAAAACTTGGGTGTCTTCAAGTCCCGAGTTGCTCATAGGCGTGCGTGCTCCATCGTTGGCCACATCATCGCTTACCACAAGGTGAAATAGTGGTCAAACAGTGTGAGGGAGCCATGCTTCGTCACGAATAGGCCGGCTTGACCGGAGTACCTAATACTACGGCCTTACAAAAAACCGACGTGAAACAACGCTTGTTTTCGTCATGTTGTCGTCATGTTGTGTGTCGTAGCAAAATAAATAGTTTTTCTTTCTTTCTTTCTTTCTTTCATGTAAGTGAGGTTACCACCTCCCCCCACGGGGCCCCTGGTTTCCCCAACCCCCGAATCCGCAACAATGTTCAAATTCCCAATTCTCAAACGCACTTGTAACGCCTCTGGTGTTTCAGGTGTCCATGGATCGCGCCGATTGGTTACCACCAGGTGATCCGTCTACTCGATTATATATACATATCCCATAAAAAAAGCGTAAACATAATACTTCTTCTTTCATGAAACTAATTTGTTCATTCAAATGGCACCTGGCCATCCGCAGGTTATAAACCAAGATCATAAGAGTAAGTGCACCAATAAAGTTCCAACTTCCAGCAGATGACAACTGTAGCCGCTATAACTCCGCCATTTTCTACGGAACCCGCTTTTTCCTAGTTTAACTCTAGCATAAAAGTTACACGGAACTTTAAATGCGAACATTTTATTTGGAAATGGAATAAATGATTTGAATTTGTCGTTTTAAATGTTTTTTTTTATTTCAATATAAAAATAATGACGAACGTAGCCCTCTTTTTATTGAATATTGCAATGCTGTGTTTTATATCGTAAAATAAAATTGTCACTATCGTTTTTCATTTGGTAATTCTGTACTGCAGCAGAAGGCGAAAATGAAATCCCGAATTTTTGTTTCAATTAACCGTAACGAAAGCTTTTACCATTCAATTTACTTTTTAATTCAGTATTAACTTGTGCATTTTTATTTAATAACTTAATTCACTTCATGTAAACTGTGTTAAAAATAAACAAGAAATAGTGCTTTTGGTTTTACATTGATTAAAAGAAATATATTGAGGCATGGATTTTATATTGATTAATACATGTATTGTATAGACTTTTGCTCTCTGCATTTCAAATATCTCTCTATTTTAAATAGTCTTATTACCTCAAAAAATATAGCTAATAATAATGTATCTTAAAAAAATATATCTATATATAGGTACATATAGAGGTATAATGTATATGTTACCGGCCAAACCCGATTTCAGGAAAAACTAGTTTTGCCTAGGCTAAACTAGTTCTTTCTATACGCGTTAGGATGAACTAGTATAGCCTAGTTCAAATTAATTTGTCCTAAGCCCGATAGGATAAACCAGTTTAGGCTAGGACAAACTAGTTGATCCTGATATAAATAGACGCACTCTAGGATTAACTGGTTTGGCCTAGTCTAAACATTCTAATATACGTATCTAGAAAGTCAAAATAAATAGATAAATTAAATTAAATACTCCGTAATTGGTAAAATAATCATTTTTATTAAACTATAATAATTCGTCCTTAAAACTTATGGTTAATTGGTAATACAAACTATAACAAATAATAAGTGTTTTTTAAAAGAAGCAATAATTATTTAAAGGTTATCAATTTAAAATCATAATGATTCGTTGCTACAAGTTGTAGATAATAATTGGCAATACAAACAATCATACTATAACTGACAATAGGTACTGTTTATTTATCACATAACATCACGCCTTTTACCCCCGAAGAGCAGAGCACATTGCACATTATGCCACTGAACAATGTAACATCCACTTTTAACTATTTATGTTACCAATCCCATGTAACAGTCCTATTGCCATATACCGGGCATAATTCCAGACTCCGTGCTACTACTGAGATTTTGTTTTTAAAAACCTAATAAGTAATACTATGCCCGATTCGAGAATCGAACCCGAGACCCCTTGCCCGGCAGTCACATTTGCTACCACTTGGCTAACGAGGCAGTCACCCTGTTTTTTAATAAACGCAATAATCATACTACGACTACGCCATACCAGTTTAACCTAGAATGTGCGTATTTATATCAGGATCAACTAATTTGTCCTAGCCTAAACTGGTTTATCCTATCGGGCTTAGGACAAATTAGTTTGAACTAGGCTATACTAGTTCATCCTAACGCGTATAGGAAGAACTAGTTTGGCCTAGGCAAAACTAGTTTGTCCTGAAATCGGGTTTGGCCGGTAACATATATAAAAATGAAACCCATTTCCCGTTGTCACGCAATAACTTGAGAACAGCTAGACCGATTTGGCTGATTTTTTTATTGTTGTATTTGTTATTGTCAGGAGAAGGTTCTTATGACTGAAAAATTCCTGAAAATCTTACGAGAACGGGAGAAAACGGGATTGCGCGTACGAAGTCGCGGGCAGCAGCTAGTTTAAGATAATATAAAGACCTCGTACTCCTGTTATCGAGTTTTTAGCAAGACAGGACAAAGCTTATACAGGCCAAACTCCTTCGATCTCACGAACCGCTATCACACAAACAATCCCCAAACAAACGACGGGGACAACCCTGGACTTAGCCACTTACGTCAAAAAAAAGTTAGACCATCAATAATTGAATTACGTATCCACAAAAACCTGTGAAGAAAACGAAAGCAACATTTCTAAACCCTTATTTATTCTTATTACGTGTGGAAGTAGATTCTTATCCGATCCTCAGGTAGAATGAACGACAATAGAATCTTCCGGTACACATAAATAGGGGAAACCTATGTAAATGTGGGAAATTTAGACGATTGAGGGAAACGTTAGGGCTGGCCTTCTTATAGTTCTTTATAATGTCTCTTCTGGTTAGGGTTTTGTGTATTATGGGACTATTAAACATAATAGGTACGAAGTTTAGTGGTATTTGGTAGTAGTATATCTGCGTATATTAAAATATACTAATAATTTTATTGAGGTGACACCTAACAAGCACGGCTCCGGCACGACTCCACCCAGCAATGTCATTGTCATTTAAATTTGAACTTTAAATCGTATGTCGTATAACATATTTCATAACGTCAATATAAAAAGCTGTAAGCGTGCCGCCCGTACGCCGACGTCGCGCTTACAACCTTTTTGTATTGTTTCCAAAACCGCCGCACATTCAAGTAGCCAGTAGCAGCGCGACAGTCGCAGCGTCGTAGGTCGCGGAATGCTGCTCATGAATATGAGCCTCTAGCATAGCTTGAAACTATTCGAGTTTCTCGTCAAACAGTAATTATACTTACAGCCGAAAACATAATAATCAATTTAGTATGTTTCACGAAAGTTTTAATATAAAAGATGGAAAAATATAGTAATAGCAGAGTAGTGTTATAATTTAAGTGTTCTCACAATAATTTTAATCAACAATTTGTGGTTTACGCATAAATTACACGACAAGTTGAGACTTTATTGCAAGGAAATGTGAAAACCGCCTTATTAATAAATAATAAGACATTCTACCTCAGTTAAAGTATGCCATTTGAAACTACAAGTTTGACCTACTAACCTATCTTGCAAGCGAAATGTATTTCGAATATATTACGGACTTGATATACTGAGTCCAATAACATTTAATATTGTAACACCTTTGCAGGCAGTGCTAAGCGCCTACGCTTGCAGGTAACTGTAGAGGCTTTAATATTTTGCTAGTATTTTTGTTTGCGGCGCTGTGCAACGAGCCTTGTGTGTTTATTTCATGTGTGTGGGTGAGTAATTTTTATTAATGAGGCTAGTCAAATTGAAGATTTTCATTTTCCATTTAATTGATGAAATTGACTGTTTTGTTGGCCGTGTGGTCGCAAGTGCGATTGCCGGGCAAGGGGTCTCAGGTTCGATTCTCAGGTCGAGCAAAGTATTACTGTTTTTTTTAATTACCGTAGTAGCAAAGTGTCTGGAATTGTGGCCGGTGTATGGTAATAGGCTCACCCCCTATTACATGGGACTCATAACATAAATAGTGAATACTGGTTGTTACACTGTATAGTGGTAAACCCATAGTAAAATCTTTTTATTTACATTTTTTGTCTGTCTGTCTATCTCTTGGTTTGTTCTAGTAAATCTCTCAAATAGCTCGATCGATTTTGACAGGGCTTCTATTGGTAGATAGCTAATGTACTAAGGAGTGACATGGGCTACCTTTGTTTTGATTTTACTTTCATATTGTACACAGACAAAGTCGCGGGCTAAAGCTAATAATTCATAAAACTAAATACACATCACAGTAGGGTAGATGACTAATTTTTATTTTAATGTCCGTCTTTTAAAAATTTAGACACGTATTTTTATTTTTTTGTAGAAACGATTACTTTCGACGATATATTGATTTGAAATGTCGCGTGACGTCACTTCTATGTACATTATATACGTAGAAATGACGTTTTAGCCCCCACTCCTAAACTTTGATTTGTAATATTTAAGTATCATTTTATTATACAACAAAAGAAATAAAAACACGTGTCTAACATTTTTTCATTACCTAACTTATGGACTAATTAGACTTTTAATTTTCATACCCTGTCATCATCCCTATTAACATGCATTTTAAAGAACTAAATAGTATCCACTTACGCTACAGCATTAAGCGCCTACATTAAAACTAACTGCAATAGCCACGAACGAATATTGCTGTAACTGTCTTAAACTAAGTTTAGCACGGAAAAACATAATTTGCGAGCTCATAATAAGTAATTAAACAACTCTTTGTACTAAAACTATTTCATTATATTAAGTCTCGTTTGAAATTCTAAAGCTTCAACGTCAACATTAGAGTTGACTGTGAATTTTGTAGCAAAGAATAAAATATGAAATTATTTGTGTTGATTTTATTAAAAAACTACATAATACTAAGAATTAACTGAGTAGGTATTACATAAACATCATACCTTTTATCCCCGAAGGGCTAGGTAGAGGTGCACATTACGATACTTAATGCTACTGTACAATGTAACACCACTTTTCACTATTTATGTTATGAGTCCTATGTAATAGGGGGTGAACCTATTCCCATATACTGGGCAGAATTCCAGACTCCGTGCTATCACTGACATTTTTTGAAAAAAGCTAGTAATACTTTGCCCGATTAGGGAATCGAACGACCATACGACCAACGAAGCAGTCATTCCATCATCATACATCATGATTCATTATACAGAGTAATAAACCTATAAGCCATCATATTCGATTCTAAAGTTAGGACCGATCATTTTCATTTTTGTTTCATACTTTAGTGTTTAAGCTTAAAATTAAGTGTTTCGACAGCCAGTATGGATATTCAAAACAAGGTGTAATTTAGCAACAAATTCCTATTACCATCATTATTCGAAGTCCACAGCACATTTATTACTACAATAACACAATCCCCGAAAATCCCAACATATTAATCAAAACGTACAACAAAACAGTGAATTCGCGTCATAATCTCGAATACAATGTACGAAACTTTTTACTCCACTGAGTACCACTCTAGAGGAGCTTCAAAGTGAAGTTCGTCGCATGAAGAGCGTGCACTAACAAACTTGTCACTCACTACCAGCTAGTTAACAATGGGTTATGTGCATTAATACTCGACCCTCTGAGATGCAGTGTAGAGAGCTATCTACGTACTTTCCGAATAGTTGACACTCTGTCACTATGAGACTTTGTTTCATTGAGGTGTTTTTGTTTTATTATTACTTTTAGCAATATCCAGTCATTAGTATCTTATCTATTTAGATGTCTAAATGGGATTGATGATTGATAATGGCTTATGTTTAACTTATCACCTGATTTAATAACGTAATATTAGGTAACAGGTAAAAATAGTAAATGATTACCAGAATTCAAACCCAATTAGAGTCAGTCGTTGCACCACGATAAAATGGTCTAAGTAAGTACGGCTTTAACTTTGTAAAGAACATGCTACCAATAAATAAACTTATAACATATACTAACATAATACATTGAAGAGAAAATGTTAGGAGTGAATATGTATTGAAAGCAAAATATGCATTATGTTTGATAAATTGTTTTCACAACTATAGCAAACTTGACGTTACAAATGCACAATCACGGTGATTTGTTACGCAAACTATTTGAACAACAAGCTATGGTGTAACAGAAAGGGGAGGGGAATGATACACGATTTTTGCACAGTGCTGCACGCCCCGCCATAATGTGTACGAGTATGACCCTTTCCCTGGCCGTCCGCGCCTGTCTGCGCCGACCACAGTTTTACCCCTCAGCCGTTTGTCATCTCACAACGCCTTCATATAAATACAAACAGCTAAGGCGGAAGCCGTGAAATTTAGAAATTCCTTTGTCGACGACTCGGCGCCACTTTGCCTTTATGCCTTTAGATCTACAAATTTTCAGATTTATTCTTTGAATAAATTTTGTGGTAGACGTTGTCGGCTTTGAAATTCAATTGGCTCGGGGTCGACACATTGCTGACGAGTTCGCTTCCTTTTTATTAAGGATTTTTTTGTCTATCCTTTGTATTCTGTTTTTTATTTACGAGGAAACAAAAATATCAATATTCCTTGTCTTTATACTCAAATAACGTGTTAAGTATTTATTAGATACCCTTTCAAGACGTGTTATTTTATTTGAACTTATAATACAAAAGGGTTTAATATCGTCCAGATTATAAGAGATGACCAAAGTTTGCCGAATTCGAATATGTATAGTAGGTACCTGTGGCTAGATATACGAATCAAGCCGCGCTGCACTGTCATTTGGGAACAACGAAAACTTATCTCACTCCGAAACTAAGACGTTCTTACGTGATCTAGTATGATTATAAAATGTGACTGGATTTACTATCATAATGTTACAAATACAATCTTCATCTTGTACATTATAATTATGTATATTCAAAACAAGATATGTAGAATGTTTCTTTTTTTACCAGTTAGGTATGCTTTTGTACATGTAACTGGTGAAAACTGAAGTATCTAAAAATTTAGTACAAAGAATATGGTCAGATCTTATTTTATGTAATGGGACAAGCCCGACACAACCTTCTGAAACCGCTGCATCTCTCTTAAGCCAGGTTCTACAGTAGATACAACCATGAAAACACCGGAACACTGAAGTCCGGTGCGTCCCAGGGACATGAATAACTGTCTAGGTTACCTCAACGAAATGAATCAGATGATATTATAAGAGGAGAAGAAAAAAACTACAGTTTCCATTTCCCTCCGTGGTCACTTCTATGGTCAGGCTTAAAATCAAATTCTTCTGAATTCTTCTATTCTATATACCAAATTCTGACATATACTAAGTATGTTGAAAATGCAGTTTATATTACTATACCCCAGAATTGAATCTATTCCTGTCTTAGCAGTACCATTGGTAATTTGGAAAATATAATACAGGTTAAAAACACAGATATTACGTTGCATATATTATATTTTGCATTAGTTTTTACCCGTGGCTTTACCCATGTATTCCTGTTGTATCCCATGGGAGCATTTAATCGGGATAAAAAGCATATCACCTATGTCAGTCCATACCGGACCTGTATACCAAATTTCATCAAAATCCGTTCAGCTTAGTGATTGACGGACAAACGTTCAAATATCCAAACAAAAAAACTTTCCCTCCCTTCCTCCTATAATATATACCTATAAATTTCAGAAATCAGACAATTTCAAAATGATGGATAAGCACCATACCAAACCAACCTTAGAGAATGCTGGCTTTTGTGATAAATTGTTCACAAAATGTCACTGGCATACAGGCTTACATCAAACATAGCTTTCAATACATATTTGGAAATTGAAATTCAAGCGAATTGTATTGGATTTTCGATTACGATATTCCTAGAAGTGAGCTATAGAATCAGGATTTGTGCCATATTTAATAATAGATTTGACCTTTATTGGATCCGGCTGTTATCTGGTGTATGCTAGTCGGTGATGAAAAGCCCTAAATTGAAAAGAAAATGTCATGATAATTATGAAGGTTAGTATACTACTCAAAACAAAATAAGGACTCCGACTTGAAAGACCAATTTTATGTATGGCTCAAAGATAGCTAGAGTTCGGTGAGTTCATGATAAAACCACGATTGAGCACTAGAAATAATTTATTTCTAAAAATTACAAATTAGGTATAATTTTGATGGCAATCCGAACCAATTGCAATTTGACAACTAAAGTTTATTGTTCAGTTAATATTTTCAAATACAAATTTAAAGTCGCTTTGTCAACAACCAAATCATTGTACGTGAATCGTAACGGCCACCATCGTATATTTTATACATTTGTTTTAGAGTAACTCGAGAGCTGAACTGATGGATACTAAAACAAAGCATTTATATCTTTTGATTTTCACGTTCAAACGTGCCATCATGGTCTAATTGAAATAAATGATTTTGACTTTGACTTTGACTTTGAGATTCAGCAAGTCTAAACAATACCTTAATAATACCTCTAAAATAACTACCTAGTCCAAACACGTCTGTTGTTAAAAATCAGAAACACGTTAATGCTTGTTGATGAAAGCCTAAACAGGGTGGCCCTTATTTTGTTTTGAGAGTAGCATATCAAGCTGTCCGACTGATTATATCTCAATATCGCGTCTATCACAAAATAAAGTTCTAAATCAAATGAAAAAATCATGATAGCTATTAAACCACTCTATGAGAAATAACACTTGCAATTTCTGATTCATCTTTCGACGAAGAACAGAAATAAAAACACGATTTAAAAATTGAACCACTAAAACTTCAAAACAAACCACGACTGATTGAGTTCCATACACAAAGAAACTTACATGACTCGACTAGGTTTACATATATCGAACAAATCCGTGACCGAACACGGGAGGTAGATAATTCAATCAGAACGGTACAATTCGGTCTTTTGTATGTAAAGACCAAATCTGAAGGGGCTTCCACATCTCACCACGTCTTTATACGAATGCCGCATTGTAAAAGTGGGACTGATCAGATGTATGGATATTGCTTTGATGTCTTTTGTTGGAGAGTGTGGATTTTTATCTCTGCGGTTTTTGCTAACGGCTCTTACGGAAAAGGTGTGAGTTTTTAATCATTTTTTGTGTTATATTGGGTTGAAAATGTGTTCGTGACGTATTGCGAAAATAGTTGAAATATTATAAGTGTTACAGTTGTCCTTATAAGGGCTGATTTTTAAATCGTCAGTTAACTCTTAACTGTATAATAAAATTGACACTTGACAGTTTTTAGTAGGTATGGAAGAATTGTCAAATATTCAAAGTCATTCCTCAGTTAAGAATTAACTGCTGATTGAAAAATCGGCCCTAATGCCCGAATACTGAAATGTTACTCAGTTTTAAGTCGCACTTAAGTATAGTTCTGTCTCTACAAGTTCTTTGTAAAATGACAGAGACAGCATGATATTTAAGCACGTCTTAAAATTGAGTAACGTTTCAGTATTCCAGCATTAGTGTGGTAAATCACTTGTTCTGACGTATCTATAAATACTGTTAGTGTGAAATTAACTTCAGGACGCAATATATGAACCAACAAATAAAATTTACCAATTTCGATTAAAACAGATCCTAGTATATAAATAAAATGAAAATAAAAACTACTCTATTTCGAGTAAGTTTGTTCGCTGCAGACTAATCAAACCAGAGCGAAATATTTACATACAGTACAAATTATTGGTACACCTACAACACTATTTAATATAAATTGGTTGCCATTGAAATTAGCTTCAATAAATTCCCTACTTGTAAAAATATTTCTTAAGTACTTTTGTGTAACGACTTCTTATTGTTAAATACAAATTAGAATTACTGAATCGGAAACTACTTACTTGTCTAGTAAGTAATTTGTATATAAAATCTTTCAATAACACAATTTTTGAAAATAAATTTTAAATAAAATGTCTTAATTGGGTAGTTTACAGGGTATCAAAATTAAAAATATTATTAGATCGTCAGTTAGATAATGAAAAAATATTAGACACGTATTTTTTTTATTTTCTCGTATTACTTAGATAAAATGGCGCTAAGTTTAGGAGTCGTTACGTCATAACGTGCTACAAAATGTGGCACGCTGTGACGTCACACGATATTTCAAATTAGTATATCCTCGAAAGTATTTAATTTTGTGAGAAAAAGAAAAATACGTGTCTATAGTTTTAAATAAATGTACCAGACGAATATAAAAATAAAATTTAGGAAACTACCCTATTCTACTTTATTTATAAGATCACATTATTTGAAAGGCATAGCAAATGTTTCAGTTCCACATAACTATTTTTAGGCCACTTTAAACCTCTTGACACTGCCGGTATGTATGGTCTCACGCAGATTTTCGTTTCAAGGGGTAAGCGAAATAAAAAACCTATGTAAACTGAATCAGAACACAAGGTGAATGAACCTTTTTGGCCTTATCACTAGTTTTTATTCAGTAGATTGCAATATAGGTTCTACCTTTTTTACCTAATAGTATCAAATTTATCTCAATAAAGAAAATTAAATAACATTCGAAGTGTCCCTAACAAAGACATAATAAAAGCAAATAAAAGATTCATTACCGAACTGTTTTGAGTGGCACAACTTGAAATAAACAAAATATAAACAAAGACTTGGTACCTACTTAGTAAAGCTGAGACGACAAACGAATTCTTCAGTTTAACATCATCCTGTTAAATTCTTACGTTTTCTTTTTAATTAATTTTGACAAATTACCCGACGGTCTCAGTTTCTCTTGTTTGTTTTTTTTTTGTTTCACTTTTAATTAAATACTGAAGTGACACTCGAAGGCATGTTGGACAAGTGGCCCTACGCCTCCGTTTGTACTGTTCATTAATTACTCTTGATGTTTTTTTGGCCTTTTTGCGGAATACACAGGGTGTAAATTCGTATCACCTCTGGAGTGTGGAGTGTAGATTGAGCTTCACGTGGAGTACCGACAGATATTTTGTCGAATCTAGTCAAAAGTATAATGTCTTTGCTTGTGAAGGAAATCTAGAAAATAATAGGGTGAAATAGAGTTATTTTGATTGAATTTATAGTCGAAGCTACATGATTAAATATATTCTTAGCTACATACTCAATGTAGATGACCAAGTATTACGTCATTATCCAGTATTTCTTTCCTTAATTAAAGTTCGTCTGTGTTAACTTTTTATATGTTTTTATTTATATTTAATAGCTTGAAGTGTGTAATTATTAATAATATAAATAGTTATTCATAAATATTACTATTCAAATCATTCTATTCAGTCAAAATCACAGTCCTCTCTTATTGTAATTTATTAAAAATATCAAATCAACTCCACATTAAAGACCAGGTTTTGAAAAAAATTGGTATAACAAACATATTCTTTCTAGATCACGAATCAGAAAACTCAAAAAATAAATCAACTAAACTGAATTACACGCATAATAAAATAAAAAAATAAACACAATATTCTTAAAGCAAACTCGATACAGCACGTATTATAATTCACCCTATTTTCAAAGATTTATGATAATATACGGTGTGGCATTAAATTCGTGCCTTATTGCATGCTCTTATCTGTCACAGCATGCAAACTTATATGACACACTCCCTAACATAAACAAAACAGAACGCAATTTTCATATTCAAGTCAATAGCTCAGAATAATAAGTGATAGTAAGTAATATTGGGGAAATCCACATAAGTGCCCCTTATATTTGGAACCTCTACTACTGGTTCTCACGTTTTTCTCACTATTCGAACTCACTGCGAAGCTGCGATTACATAAACTGTCATTTTGTTATAAACGAAAAATGGAAAATGATAATTTTAATAGCTTATTGTGCCACTGGAACTTTTAGTGCTTGCTATGAATTAATAACGCAAATTTTTAACTAATTTAAATTAATAGTGAAAAAGCAAAATAAATAATATATTTCACAATAGTCTTATTAATTTAAGCCCAACCTAAGCCGTACCTATATAGTGAACTCATCTAATTCTGTGACTCGCCTTATAATTCGGTTTAGTAAATTTGGTGGAACTCTTAGGTTTCTAGAAAAAAATCTGATTATTTGTGCTAATATTCCTCATAAAAGACTGATTAAAACTCATGCGGAGACTGAATTAAATTAATTAATAATTTATTGGTATTTTATTACTCAAATGCCTTTGTCACGAAGTTAGATGAGTTCACCCTACATTATGTTTAGGTATAAATCGAGTATATTTCCATCGAATCAACTTTTTTTAATAATTTATTTAACCTTTACACTCAAGCAACATTCCTTGTCAACAAAGAAAATGTATTCGACTTCTCTCACCATTTCAAACTCAAAGTGCAATCGTAGGGGTCGCAAGTAGGACAAGGAAGGCAATTCCGGGGTACTCTGCGTAGCGGGTTTACTTCACGAACCATTAAATTTTCCTGTTTGCATTTTTTAGCATACGTTACTCCCAAGACGAGAATTCTACTACCGTTTTACGATTGTAGTTTTAGGGGAAACGTTTTCTTGAGCGTCGCACTACCGCCGCGAATTTATTGAATTTTATACTCATTGTGATCACACTTAAGTGAATTAAGTATGACTTTTAGTGGTAGGGGGCGGGAATAATTGTCAACTTTTATTTTAGTAGCTCTATTCATCTTTACGATATTGGATTGGAAATCTATCCAAGCATAATACATATTTTTAGACTAATTATTGTTAGGTAATAGAGATAATATGTCTTAATAAAAGACATTCATTAAAAGATAAATAAGACAAGTTTCAGAGTATTTTTATTTCTAAAATAATTACTATTATATTGCCATAGGATTTTGATCTTTATAATGATATAAAGTCTTGGAATTACTAATTAGAATAGGGTAAATTGATATTGCTTCGGTAATAATAAGGATATAGGTTACTGGAGCAAATTTGCTAATAATACATTGATTGTATAAGCAATTAAAGATTAATTATGTGTAATACTGCTTTGTAAACATGCTACACTGTTTTACGGTAACAATGTAGACTTTAAAAACAAAACACCGTTATCAATCTATTTTGAACTGATAAAAAAGTTCATCTTATTTGTTTCTGCGCAATTATCTGACGATTGGCGGAATCGTAATGATGCAGTTTTCAGAAAACCTGTGTAACAAACAGTTTTTTGAATACCTATTGGTTTTAGTATGTATATTAATCAACCAACCTAAAGAAAAATGGGATTTGAAGTCAGTGTTTTTAAACGTCTTATAAAAGAATTATAGTCAAAATGTATAATGAGATTTCATGGTGCTAATTTAACTAATTAGACTTTTACAATTTTCATTATTCTTGTACTTTATTAGTTAAAATTTCAAAACTTACGTAAAAGGGTTTGATAAAAGAGAAAATTTTGCTAACACAAAACAAAAAAATCACTATGTATGTAGACTAGTAAGTACCTATTTGTATTTTTACAATTCATTCTAATATTTATCAACATCCCTATTTCAAAGCATGTAAACAAAAAAGTGAAACATCTAAAATTGTGTTGCAAAGCGTAAATAGTCAATCAAGTTTTTCGAAATAAAAAAGAGCTGAAAAAAAAGACGCGTTGGTCAGCTAATGGCTTTTAAAAATACAGTGCTCTCTTTGAAGAGAGCTTTATTATTCAAAATATTTTAATGGACAGTTTTAACCCCACGATAAAGCTATACACTGAAAACCATTTTAAATATTGACTAGCTCGGAATAACTAACACGCTATTTCATCGTGATTTTTTTAATCACGTTCGACGTGAACATTAAAGTGTTGTTCAATATGGTTTTTGGATTTTTATTTTTCTTTTTGGTTCTAGTTTTGACCCTATTATTGCCCTGCACCCTTTGATCTATCATAAAAGCAACCATACTGTCAACTTTACTAAAACTAAAGTTTTACTCCGAACATGTTTAGACGAAACAAAACTTAACAACCAAGTTCAAGCTTACTCCGCTAGATGGCAGTAGTGACTAATACATTAGAAAGATGTACCAACATTGCCACAAATTGTAAGTACCTATTACTTTTTATAACTTCTTATTTTGTATTTTTAATGTTTCACATTTATTTAGAAAATATCTGTCATTATTATGTGTTTCTGTATATAAATCTAAATCCCCATTTCGATTTGTGTAATTGCAGCCGAAACAATCGTACAAAAGTAATTAACAAAATAAAACCAACATTCAGAAACTAAAACTAGGTCTGAAACTTTGTAATAATCACCAACAAATTCAATCGGTTCCCAATAAAAGCGAACGAGTAGCTAGCAACTCCGGAACCGAGCATTTGACCATACACCAACTTATGTGGCATTCTAACCAATGCACTTTGAACTCTATGGGTTAGACATTGAGGTGCAATGAGGGTGCAATCGTAAGGTTGTTGCTCCGTGTTGCCTCGAGCGGATGTTCACGACAGTCACCTTATTTGGCGACAGTCCAACATCACCCGGCAAACTTTTATGTTATTTCAATGCGGTTTAAGTGAAAGAATTGCATTTGCAACCCAATATACTTTGTTACTGAACTAGGTTTTTGAGTACGATAGAAATATATCTCTGCTTATTGAGGTATAAGTGAGATGTATGAGAGTTCGTTGAACTGAAAAAAGTGGGTTTATTATGTCGACACTTCTATTTCAACACTATTCAATAAAATCACATACCTAACATAACATCACGCCTTTTATCCCGAAGGCGTAGGCAGAGGTGCACATTACGGCACCTAATGTCAGTGTAACACCCACTTACAATGTTACACCCACTTTTCACTATTTATTTTACAAGTCCCATGTAATAGAGGATGAGCCTATATCCATATACAGGGCACGAATTCAGAATCTGCGGTAGGTACTACTGAGATCTTTTTTAAAAAAAATCAGTAATACTTTGCCCGACCCGGGAATCGAACCCGAGATCCCTTGCTCGGCAGTCGCACTTGCGATCACTCGCCAATGAGGCAGTCAATAAAATCCTTTATGGTTTTATCTTAATTTTATTGTTGACAGAAACTCTACAGAACTAATGTAAAAAAAAACTAATTACGTAGCTTAATAGGTACTAAGGTACTAAAAGTCACGAAAGATATTGAGGCCTTTTATCTTTTCGATACAAATGTATGTTTAATTTAATAAATGAGATATATAGAGATAATATTACAACAATGTTAACAATGAACTGACCCAAACAATGTTCGGTTAACGCATGACAGTATCATTAATAAAATCTTTAAATTACATCCTTGTAAATACATTGTAAGTACATACATTGTTAATATACAGTATATAGCTATGTGTCGTGGTGGCTCGGAGGTTTAAGACGCTTGCTTCTCATGCATGAGGGTGCGGGTTCGAAACCTACCAACGGCAAGTACCAATGTGACTTTTTCCGAGTTATATGTACTTTCTAAGATTAATTAGACACCACTGACAAACGGTGAAGGAAAACATCGTGAGGAAACCTGGGCTTATAATTTCTAATTATAAGTTTGAAATCGCCAACCCGCATTGAGCAAGCGTGGTGATTAATGCTCTAACCTTCTCCGTGTGAGAAGAGGCTTTGCTCAGCAGTGGGCATTTATAGGCTGTTGATGATGACGATATAACTATACACGTATATGTAAACACGAGATGGAGAGACGACCTTATGAAAGTTACAGAAGTTCACTGGATGCCGGTCGCTTGTAACGGGACGATCTGAAATTCTTACAAGCACATTCGTACGCACAAGTGAGATAGAATACTGAGGTGTTTTTTATCTTTTTATGGAATAGGAGGCAAACGAGCAGATGGATCACCGGTAAGCCATCATCGCCGCCTATGGACACCCACAACACCGAAAGAGTCACAGGTGCTTTGCCAGTCTTTTAAGAAGGAAAGCGTTTTATCTTGAAGGTTTGGTTTCTAGTCAGTTCCTCTCGTTTCGAGTCTCAGTCCCTTTCGTTCTGGAGTATGGAGTTTCTTGCTCGTTCTTCTCCATTCGAATCTACATTTTGGAATGAGCACCTAGCTTCACCTAGTTTCACTGGCGGACTGACTGATAGACTATTATTTATTTTGTATTTGCTCACGTTTCAAAAGTCACCAAACTATGGTTTAATTGAATTAAATGCTTTGACTTTGTTCTCCCCAAGCGAGGAGACTCAGTTTTCAACCGTTGTGTTAAAATGGCTATGTTTAGTAGTGAATGTCTTGGGGTTGTGTCATGATTATGACGACATACGCAAAACATGTACATTATGTATATAAGCTGCTCAGTTATAACCACTTGGCCAGTAATACAATTTGAAGCTAAGGCTATCTGGTTCCATATTTGCACACAGCCCACGCTAAGAAATATATAATGATATAATTATAGGTTTCACATATTATGGTACTGACATATTGACCAATAATATTGTGAACAGTAATTTTAATTAATTAACCTTTTATTAATGTGCTCGAATTTAAATGATTAATTTATTTCAGTTGGGTGGAATACTCAATCAAATATGTCTTTACTATTGGGTCATTAGTATACGTTTATGGTAGCGTAGGAATTTAGTATTAGATGATATTTTTTATTTGTATTTTTTGTAAGGAAGGTTCATGAATGGTTTGAATCAAATATTACCTAAACTCACCTTTTTCTAAGACTTCCTTTTTGATTACATTAAAACTTTCGTGAGACATACTGATTAGTTACTATGTTTTCTACTTACCCACGTAACTGTTTGACGAGGAACTCGACTAGTTTCAAACCATGCTAGAGGCTCATATTTATGAGCAGCATTTCGCGACCCGCGACGTGGTGACTGTCGCGCTGCTAGCATAGCTTGAAACTAGTCGAGTTCCTCGTCAAATAGTTACGTGAGTAAGCCGAAAATATAATAATTAACTTCCTTTTTGTGTATTAAATTATCATTGACACATATATAATTTGGCTCGTCGACTATCTTCTTCTTTTTACTCTTTTCCGTCACGGCACTCCTTATAGCGTATTTTATTTTGGCGTTCGTCTTCAAGCGAGGCTTGTAGAGGCATGGCCAAGGCTTACAAAACTACTATATTAATAAATACTATTATGTTATTCAAGTATTTTATTAAACCTAAAGGAAAACACGATTAGCATAAGTAAATAACTTCAAACCATATTGTATTTAGATTAAAATAAAAGTTGATCCTATGAAAACAAACAACATGTAACAAAAATAAAATAAATAAATATTATTTATTATTTATAGAAAAAACATAAATAAACGGGAGATGGGTCGATCAACCTCTATCAAGGTTGTCGCTCTTGGTATGTTGAGTCATAAGGTAATAGATAAATGAGCAATATGAGAATATTTTACATCTGCTTGGCGCCAGTGTCCATGTTATAATGTGCTATCCAAGTCAATTACCATACACCGAACATTTTTTTATTTTTGAGGCCAATGACTTCTCCCTTCTAGGGTAGGTACGGCGAGAGGGAGTGTCAGATTCTTACTGACCAAAAACCACCCCGTTTCTACCCCTACTCTTCGAGTCGGACCTCCGGCAACCCGTTAAGTCTTCCGCAGCTCCGAATAAACTCAAAACTTGATGCTTGACTTTGTAAATAACCGTCATTCATGATGCACCAATGACAAAAGAGATAATTCTAGTGTCAGGCTATATTTAAAAAAAGTAACCGCCTTCCATGTTCATACATATAAAGTTACCCCATGAAAAAACTAAAATGCCGTCACATCTACTTTTATATGGCAACCCTAACTTAGTACCAAAGAAAAATTCTCAGCATACCCTACTATACATACTAGTTAGATTATTTTGGAAATATTATGTAATAGAAAATATTTTGTCTTCTATTTTAGTCTCAGAACGATCTTAGGATTCCGTACAAGGATACACGTTCATATAAATTGTTAACCTATGTGATCTTTCCACGTTTACGATAAATATAGACTTCTTATTGAAATATTGAAATCATTGTCAAATTATACAGAAATAGAATTTTACCTCAGGTAATATATTTTGCTTAGCACTACCAAATATTAAGTCAACACCTACATAGCTTTTTGCAGTCATGAAAAGAAGAATTTCAATGACATTTTCGTTCATGAAAGCAATCGTGTAAAAAACAAAACGTGACATTTATTTCTACTCAAAAATATGAGTAGTAGTGTTTATCAAAGCTTTTTCAGAGGCATTTTGCAAGCAAAAAGAATATATTTTGTTGGTTCCAAAACTTCATGATATTTTTAATATTGAGAGTTTTAGAAATATTTGTACTGCAGTCAGGTTTCTAAACAAAAGAAAACTAATTATTTTCAGTAGTTTTTCTTTTGAATAATAACATAAGTGTGAGAGAGCCATGCTTCGACACGAATGGGCCGGCTCGACCGGAGTGATACCACGGCCTCACAGAAAACCGACGTGAAGCAACGCTTGCGTTGTGTTTCGTTGTGTGGGTGAGGTTACCGGACGCCCAATTGCTCTCCCCTTCCCGAATCTCCCCAATTCGTGAATCCTCAAACTCCTAATCCCCAAAAGGCCGGTAATGCATTTGTAACGCCTCTGATGTTCCAGGTGTCCGTGGGCGACGCTGATTGCTTACCATCAAGTGATCTGTCTGCTCGTTTACATATGTCATAAAAAAATAGATGATCGATTTGCGTTTACATGCATATGCGTCTATGAATTCTGTTGAAGTACTCCATGAGTCATTTGTATCAGTTAAAACGTTTGAAAAAAGGTTAAAACGTTTTCTTTCAAGCCTTGTGGAACCCTGAAACAGTAGCAGATATTATATAGTTTCTCCACCCTTTTTTCTTTTAACCGCATCACGTTCCAGGGTATCTTTTTGGTGAATTGGTCGGGCTCCAATTAAGCCAGCAGGCGCCAGCGTTCTGCTTCCGGTGGTTCACCGACAAATCGTTGGCCCAATCTTTATATTGTATGAATTACATTGAATTAAGCTGCTCGTTGAACATTTTATTTCATTTTTTTTTTATCGATACGAAATGGCTGGAGAGTTTTCACTGGTTGGATAAAATGTTATCATTTTCGTCTTTTTAACTGACTTCTAAAAGTAAGAAAAGTGAGGTTCTCAGTTTTGAACTGTATGTAGGTCTGTATGTATGTTTGTGCGTGAATATCTCCCGATTGGCCCAACCGATTTTGATGCGCTTTTCAGAAAAGTGTTGGTTACACTTAGGAGAAGGTTTTAAGGTTTTAAGGTTTCAGTCGGTTTTTACGTCGTTTATGAAATAATAATAAATTATTTTGTATTATTTTGTAGTTTCATGGATTATATATTTTCTATACAAAATATGATTTGCAAGGTACTTAGAAAGAAATGTGATAACTTCAAGATAGAGCTTTGTTTTAATTATACGGCGGGCTTTGTGTGAGTGATATTTTCTTAGTAGTTCTGTTTATATTTATCTTTATTATTTGAAAAAATGTAATTACAAAATAAGGCGGATTATAAGTAAAATTATCCAATTCTTTACTTCTTTACTTACGTAGCTTTATGAAACAAATGAGTATTACGAGTACCTACATTATGTCATGTACGTTCTTATTTAGTACCGTTCTTATTTCAGGCCACTGCAATCAAAGTTCATTGCCGCGTAATTACGATCAATGATTGGAATTTTGATTTTATATGATGATTAAAAAATCGTATCGTGATCAGGGAATCAATTTTAAGAATATGGAAGTCCTGAAGATGACTTCTTGGGTATTTTGTGATCAAACACTGAATGTTAAAAAAATATGCAGCTAAAAGTTGGTTCTACAGTTTGTATAACTCTCAGATTTTTATCTGTTACTGCTATGCTAATCAAGTGATTGCTAGTGCGACCGCTAAGTTAGGGGTCCCGGGTTTGAATCACAAGTCAGAATACGTACCAATATTCAGTTTTTTGAAAATTAGAGCATAACTATATTAGTAGATTGACCACCTTCTGCCATTCCCTATAGATAACTTGATTACACTCAATTTGAGAACAATTAGCCTGTCCTTACGTACATGTTGCAATAATTGTCATATAATAAATAAGTTAACATAGCAAGAGTGATATTAAACTGTCAAACACCGCGAGGACACCGGTGACTGCAACCTATTGTTCTTTAATTGTGTCTATAATGACGGTACTCAAAGGGTTAATATGGCATATTTCAAATAATAATAGAATTAAGTATTGGAGTATTTACTTAAGTCAAATATGTATCAAATATACCTAAAGCGCTTATAACTTGAACAGGTCATGTTTTGTAGGTCAGCTACAAAATGCATTGGCATTCAAAACAAATTAGACTATTATCATATTCGGATTGTTATACATTATGTAAGAACAGTAATTTGTATGATTATCCGATTATAGATGGAATGGAACCCTATTATGGGTCACCAGAACGTTAAATTTCGAGCTCGCGTAACAAAGTAGCAATAAACGTCTCGAAGACAAGACACGCTAATCGAACCCCTCCTCATTACCATATAAATATCATTCGGGGATGGATATAATTACAAAAAAGACCGATTTTATATTTTCGTCTGCCTTGGGACGTCCTTCGATAGAAATATTTCAAAGGACATTGCACTTCGGTTCAGATCGTATTTTTCCGGTCCGGTTCGGGGATGTACGGCGATGCACTGAGATATCCTGGCCGGGACCTATTTGGCAGTGTATCGAGTGTTTTAAATTATTTCGAGAAGGAAACGTGGAGATAAGGCAGTGCGCAGTGCAGCATCCTTGGGATCGCAGTGCGTCGGCCAGAGTGGCGCCGGCCACTTGGCACAGCTCTCGGTCAACGTCCTCTGCCTCCATAAAAGCCTCCACAAGCTTGAGCCAAAACAATTTCGCCAAATTTCTTGCCAGTACCCTAACACGCATGATTTTACGATCCTTTCACTCCTCTCTCATCTGGATCGGCTCGTTTATTTTTGGCGGAGCAACTCGTGATATTTTTATTGAAATTCGAGGCGCCTCGGTATTTATTTATCGCGTTATCAGATCAGACATTGCCTTCACATTCTGGTGTTTATTGCAAACACTGCCTGAAATTAACTATGCGGTTAGTTGGTGATCCTATTCTAACTAATTATTTGTTGTAAGTGTCAATTAATTATGTAAATATTAATTGTTTCTACCTTGACTTATTCTTTCTGATAAGTATTGAAATTAGGTTTACAAAGTGGAGAATTATTGTCGATTGATGCTTTAAATATCACTTCAAGCTACCTGTTGAACACCTTGATACAATTAAGTAAAATATTTTTTATTAATCTTTTTTAGTTTAATTTTTATAATAAAACACGTGTGATCGTAAATATTATTTATCTTCGATGCTTACTTGTAGATAACCTTGAATATTATTATGATAAAATCTTCAGGTATTATTCCTTATACTATTCTAGACTTCGCCTATGAGACCTTGTGCAAAAGCACTGCAATCACCAACACACGACTACACGTACCACAGCAATAAATTCATTTCAGTACAAAATTTGATAAATTGCAACCCCTAACCCTCATTCTTCTAATGTGTTCCAAATTGCAGAGAATTTGGCCTCGTCTAAGTTATAAACTGATTCCGATTAATCAGGCCCACAAAAAGTATGCTGCTAATAAATTATATTGATTCCTACATCGATCGTACATCAAACCAACGCGATATGGGTTGGCTTTGGGACCTCGACGGATAGAGGTCAAAAGGTGTTATATATCCGACTCAAGCGAAATAATGTTTAGTGTATTTAGTACTTCCTTATGTAGCACTCACACAATGCCAGTGACTAATAAAAAAATCAACAAATAAGTGCGAAATTCCGAAGCTATTGTTCTCAGCTTTCGGGTGCCTAGCGCCAGTCAAAGAAACTCGTGGGTGCGGGAAGCAGACAGACATGTCATTGAGGTTATTTTAAAAAACGTTGTATTATATTTAAACATTCATAAGATTCGCTTTATTTCAGGTACTTAAACGAATCCTCATATAATCAGTAGGTAGTAAAATAAAATTGAACCTCAATCAAAAATGCTTTGGAGGAAAAGTATAAGACACAGACATAAGCACCTACATATAGACTATTTTTAAATCAAATAATATTAGTTAATGTCATAAACATTAAAATAAAACAATATTTACTAGTTGATTTGAAAGAAAAAGAATGAAATGGTAGAATGTTATGAAAATGCGTGAATAATGTCGAGAATAATAACGTAGAGGTATAGCTTAAATTAATAACTGACATAATAACAAAATAGACCAAAACCTTTGATTTGGTATTCCAAATTTAGGTTTTTGACAAACTTTCTATCTATCAATCGTTTTTTGTTTCTTCTCGTCTTATAATATTTTCTGATTTATTTCGCTGAGGTAACCAAGACAGTTATTCATGTCCCTGGGTCGCGTTGGACTTCAGTGTTCCGATGTTTTCAAGATTATATCTACTATAGATCTTGGCGTACAGGAGTTGCAGCAATTTTGGCAGGTTGTAGTGGCCTTGTCTCATAAAATATATTCATAGACCTTATGTCAAAATTGGTAATTATTTTCAGCCCGTTTCCATGCAATGTTGGACGTCTCTAACACCACGTTTTTTTATTATAGAAAGCATTGCCAATAAAATGTCTTTCTATGTCTTATCAATAGATATATTAATTAATAATGTTAATTTATGTATTAAAAAACATCAGTAGAAGGAACCATAGAATTCCAAAAATTTCTCTGCTAAAATAGAACTTAGGCTAAAGCAATAAAGATAATGAAATTAAGGTAAATACGGAAATAGTCAACATCGATAATCTTGTGTGATCACGGTACAAAACATCTAAGACAGCAAGTTCCAATGTACTTTGGAGGTAGAAGGTCCATAATAGCATTCATTTCGAGCAAATATTTAGGGTCTGCCTAGGCCTAGACTATTTACATTCTTTTGATATACCCATAATTATATCTGTATATTAGATTCAAATGGTTTTTAATACTGTTCCCATATTGGTAGGTTGTTTAAACTATTTGAAGTACAAGTTTTAAGGATATAAGAGTAAGGTCACATTAAGAAGGCATTGAAGAATAAAGATCATTCAGAACTTTTAGCAATATAAATTTATTATCACATTTTATAAATAGGTCTAAATTAAAAAATATCTAAGCACTTATAACTAAAGTATAAATTATATTTATCTTAGCAAACACTTTCTTAGACCGAGTGATGTCCAATGTATGACACACTTTTGTACTTTAAAATTTCCAAGCGAATTTATGCATTACAAATGGTATGGAGGTTGATCTGTCCATCACAGCGCGTCAATAATATCCTGGCTATGTTCAAATGTCATATTCGTGAACAATATTTTGATCTTGAACTAAATGATGGTGATCGTTAAATAAATTGAAGTCAGTCGGAAGATGAATGAGGTTACAATGGAAAATGCAACATCGCCTACTTATATCAAAATACTGATTCAGAGGATGATTATGAGATTTTTCATTTAGTTGACTTTTTCGTATATCCACTTGCCAGAATACGGGGTTTCTAATCTCTTCACTGAGGGACGGAAACCGTTCTCGTCGGCGGTGTAGTCTACCCTGTACATGAAACCGTCGGGTCCAATGTACTCGTAGAAACCCTTGGAAGCAATGCCTTCATCAATGGTGTTGGGGTTCTTCAGAATAGCTTTCTCTTCAGCACGGATCTTGTTTTCAGTTTCGAAACTGCAATAAAGAAAGGAAAATTAATTCATGTTTTTATGACGATGTAATCTATTTAAATGTCTAAGACTCATTTGGTCTATCATCTGATATTTTATAAATTTTTATTACTTTTCAACACGTGTATAACAATATAATCCTCATAAAATGTCAGTTATGTCATTTCCGTGTACATGTAATTAATATTTGATTTGGTATTTGATGTTTCTGTTTCATTGTTAACAATATTTTAATCGACACTAAACCGATATCTCATCACAGTTATTGTAACAAGCTCGTATAATGTCAATTTGGCTGTCGTAAATGATTATAAATTATTTTGAACTATGACCCGCTGGCGTTTTGTGTGTGTCAAGGCAGTTTTACATTTTAGTGTATTGATCTGTTTTATTCCTATTGTGCCCTCAAGGACTGCAATCTTTTTGTTTGAAAAGCTTCCTCTAATAACTTTATTATCTCCAACATGATTAATATTAGCTACTTCAATATTGATGAAGTGTTTGACTTGAATAGATGAAGTATTTGTAAGATTTATTGTATGTGTTTTGGTATTCATGTTATTTCATCCGGCGCTTCGATTTACCGCTGCATATAAAGATATCTTGGATACGGAATACACGACCGCGCAATTTATAACTATACTCAAGTGAATGATACCTTTATTAGCTTGCATGTTCGATGTTTATTGGTCCACGCCCCGCGGGTTTACGGTAAAATGGTAATCGAATGGATTATATCAAGAATTTTCCACTACTGTTTATAATTCAGCAATTTCTGAAGTGTTACATATGCAAACAGCCATGATAAGCTTGACATTCTGCGATGCAAGGCTAAAATTTGTGTAGGAGACGGGAAGCCAATAAATCGGTACATTACGCGCCTTTAGTATGTAAATGCTTTATTAACATAAGTTGACGTTAAAAAAGTTGTAAATCAATTAGATTTTATGAATAAAGTTTCGTCTATTCATGAATTAATTATTGTTAAAAATAACTTTTTATCTATTCAGAGCTTTTAAATTTGGTTTTATGTCTTGGAATATGCGTTCAGACTATTTTTTGGGATTTTTTTGTATACCTAGTGACTTTCTTTCCACGAGAGATATTTTACTCTAAAATGTTATATCTTGAAGCTTCGATTCGAAACAAAGTAAGACGTTGCAGTTTGCACTTGTTATTTTTCATTGAGATTGTTGAATATATATAATATGCAAATCGGATCTCGCTTACGAATAAGAATTCTGTGAATAAAAAGTCGTGATCGAGTTTAATTTAGCGACGAATCTTACATTTGTTTACCTACATTGCCCAAAAAATTGCAAATCGTTTGGAACATTTAAGTTTATTTTTCGTTTTGCGCTACTTATTGAAATTAGGTTGAGGTTTTATGTCAGATCTGGTTTGAATTTAGTACTAATTCGATTTTTACAATGTCATTGACGTAGGCTGATATTCTAGAACGGTCTAATGTTGTTGTTTGTGACGAATACTTACTCGAAGTCGTATTTGTCCTCCTTGTAGTTGTGGTTCTGCTTGATGATCTTGATGCCATTGTTCTGGTAGTATCCCTTTGTGTAGAAGGGATTATCTTCTCCTGGGTACTTGATGAGTCTGTACTGGTCTACTGATGCCTCTCCGACATAAGGTTCATAGTCGTGTGAATAAGGTCCAAAGCCTCCATCGTAAGGGTTGTCGATGTGGATGTAGGGGTTCGGAATGTGAATGTACTTGCCCTCATTGCCGGGAATGTACCTATGAAAGGAAATTTTATTTAAATATTTTTTACGATTTGGTTTTATTTGTCTGTCAACAGTTTTAGTATGCACTTTCTTCGATTTTATGGTAAACAAACCGTTAGCCATTCTATCGCGACTACTTAAGTTTAGCATAACGCTCCAAATTAAAATCTCTTTCAAATAAAATGGACGGACTAAATAATCTATTATGTCTCTTATTTTGTTCAGGATTAAAGTTCAATCTAGGTTCCCGATAAACTTGAGCGTATTTTTACAAGTTTTGTTGTTTTACGGGGATTAAATAAGCTTGGCCTAGTTCGACTTCGACTGCAGGTAAATTTTATTTACGTCAAACTTTCAACTCTACAAGAATTTGCAAGGGATTAGCAATACATAGAGTTGAGAACAAATCGCTGGTATTTAAATGCAGGTATTTGAAACTAACTGGAAATAGTAAATTGATAACTATCTTGAATGCGGAGACTGAGAGTGGATTTAATGTCTAAATGAATACAAACAAGTCGCTTTGACATTTACTTACTTGCCATCATCGCCATATTTGTAAGGGTTCCACCTGCCGTCTTCGCTGGGAGAAGGATACGCGGTCGCAGCCGCAACAATGCAAAGGGCAACGGTAATCTGAAAATATTGTTTTTGTTATTTCCTATGTACAATTTTATCTCCAAAATTTGTAATGCTTAAAAAAATTAAAATTAATAAATAAATCAAATATGAAAAATCAAGTATGATTTAAATTAAATAATAAAAAATATTTAAATAATAAAAAAACAAAGCTTGCTGTACGTACCTTCAAAGAAAACATCCTGACAGGACACTTCACGAAAGTTTCTTGAAAAAATAAATGTTCGAACAACTTGTAACGTTACAGGTCTTCAGGCCACTTGTCTCTGTAACCGAACTCGGTAACACAATGCGGAAATTTCACGGTCACTCTGCTGTCCGTGTGTACACTCCTTAGAGGATTTCAATTCGTTATGTTGATTTCGAAATCGGCGCTTCGCTTTTATACATTTGCAACATCAACTCATTTCATGCGCAGGAACAGTGAACACACACGCGCGCCGTGCGTCATACGCGAGCGCCACACACACACACTTTACGCATTTTTTTATCATCTTTGCATACCATTGTTGGCCAGAGTTACTTTATTGGGGTATCGGTGTCATATAGAAAATTATACTCGGTTTTAAAAGCACTCAACTAATCACGGATGGTCGTGATATTGAAATCAGTGAATCTTCATGAGAAGTTACCGCATCTAAGTACATTGGCGCAAGAGACTTTTTTCTTAAACGACGGCAGAAGATTATTTTTTCGAATTAAATGATTCACCTTTTCTGAGACAAATATTTTGGTTGTCCTCGCGTAATCCTGCCTTATCTGTATACTTGTTCAATTTCAATATACCTACTAAAAGTTTCAATAAACATTATATTTTTTATTTTACATTTGTTATTATTGTTTCGGTTCCAATTTGTTCGTGAATAAATATTTTTAAATGGGTAATAATGACAATGTCACTGTGGTGTCGATGTTAAGTGTTATTCGATGTTGTTATTTTTTAATTACGACAAATTTTAAAATTAGTTTGATGTTTTCTGTAGTGCAGTGTGCTCTTTTATTGTAACATATTCAAAGTGTTAAATAAAATGCTATTTTATTCGTAGCTTCGATTATAATTACGTGGATCAGGAGTGGGGCTCATTTCTAATGTATATTTCTACATTATGCATTATTTAATGAGGATCTTGACTCGTAGAAGGTAAGTGGGTAATAACCTGACTTAGACATATAGTTTGTATGTTTATGATTGTGATATGATCTGTCATGAGCAATTATACCTCATTTATGCATAATAATGGATCTTGTAGAATTTGTATGGTGCTGTATTGTATACTTAGCTTAGTATTTATTGTATAATAATATTAAAAATACATCGTGCCAAAGTAAATAATTAAGAATAGAAATGTTAGTCTTACTGAATTATATTATTCAAGATTGAATAAATTATACATAAAACATAAACGATACGAAAACGTAGGTATTTTTTAATAGGCATAATTATTGTTAACATCTATAATATTTTTTTTAATTGATGCGCCTGACATTAATGTACTTATATTAAGAATACAAAAATCTAAAAATTTAATTGAAGTGTTAATAGTATTACAATATATTTTAATACATTTATTAAATATATTTACAGATTATTATTTAAATAGTTATATTACGTTAATGTTTTACATTCCGGATATTCATTTTATAGAATTTCACACTATAAAATAAATATTTCTATTTTGCATATTACGACGTATCGTAAAAAGGTGGGATTACCCATTGCTACTTTTTCTACAAAAAGTGAATAATGTAAAAATTCAAATACCTAAAGTAAATAAATATTTGGTAGACCCAATGATTTATTTTATCAATTTATAAGAAATAAGATTAATGAAAGCTCTCCAGTGTTTTTGTACTCTTTTTATAGACTTGAAAATTTATGAAATTGAATCAATTTTTTTATTTACTAAAAATAGAATAAAAAAAGTCATGCATTTTATTGTTTTATGGTTCGAATGTTTATGTTTTAAAAGAAAGTTATTTATGATTGAAATGTGTTTGTGTTGTGGAAGGTCAGGCAAGGCCGAAACATTTTTATTGTATTTACGTTGAATACAAACTTTTTATAGAATATTACGAAATATATTACTTAGAAATGGAAAGTAATAGAAAACCTTGTAGTTTTGCTTCCTTTGGTTTTTATGATTTTAGAAATGATATATTTTGCTTGTTGACTCACTCTCTGCTATCAAAGAAAAGTTTAAATATCGGGCCAAAAATTATAAGTATGAAGTTAGTGTAATAATATTATAAAAAAAACAGTTTTTATAATACTTGATTCTCATTTCAATCACTCATATTTAATTATCAATTCTAATTCATACGCTAAAAAACAAACAAAATATTATTTGGTGCATATATCGCAATATTTCCTCGTATTAACACCCTTCCAGGTATATAACAAGCGAACATAACAAAAATAATTAACATTAACAATTATTATGATAACATTAATTAAGTACAAGAAATATTTTTATTCTTTACTATTCGATATCACAAGGCCGGAGGTCAATGCTACTGTTAACAACTATTATACTTAATATTTTTATTTATTATTATGTCTATATGCATCGTAGTAATTGGCGTACCCTAGTCTCTGCCTACCCCCATGGGAGACAGGCGTGAAGTTATGCATGTATGTATGTATATTGTATGTGTGTATGCATACATATTAGAGTCACTTAAGGGCCCAGTAGAATACCAGCGCAAAACCCTGTCTTGCATATGCTGAACTGGTCCCATTTCACCGTAGACATAGGACATTAGTATTTATGAACTGTATGAGTATAATCTGTATGTGTCACCTGTTTTTAGCGTGTGAAATAAAGCTTTTTCTTTCTTTCTTTCTACTAGATATAGGCATTCGTATGTTCTACATAACATAACAGCACTCGAGGCTTAAGCCTTGAGAGAAAAAATAATAAACACTGACTTTTCACCAGTTCCCTACGTTAGAAGTCCCTCGAAGAAGGTGGTATAGACCTCTTTGTATTTTCCTCGATGACCTATAAGATATACCTATGAGGCATAATACTTATGAGGCATTTTACTTAGAAACGTTTTAATTTGGAATTTCTCGTGACCACGATCAATGTCAAATATGGCCGATATAGTCACGTAGCAGCAATCATCAACAAATCATAATTTTTCTTCCGAAAAAAGTTCCGATATCGTTAATATTTCTAAATGTATCATTGGTTAGCTACTTAGAATTGTATAGAGTTAAAAAACCCAAAGCGACATAATAATTTCAGGAACATAAAGTGCAAAGGTCACATTATCACAACTAAACAAGAATTCGTCATAGAAATTATTCATAACATTCTGACGTCGGGTCGTCGTTGCTCGATAACATTCAACTAATTCATTAATACTAATGATTCCATTTATGTCCGCTTTTAGATACAAATATTGACGTTTTCTTCTTCGAAACAACCCTACTTGTTTGTCACGAAATACTTGAAATAATTACCTATTGACATTCCTGGGAAAATGTGATCTTATGGCGCCGGTGACGCGACAAAAATGGCGCCAATGGTCACTTCGATTGCTAATTTATTCTAATTAATTTTTTTATTCGATATTTGAAACATCTGCTACTTAACTGTAGCAGTGTTGTGATAGACTGTTTATTTTTTTATCTTTGGAATGTAAGACGTCAGTTAAAACTATTTTAATTTGTCTATGGAATGTGTTTATGTACAGCCTATTTTTATTATTTGTTTTTTTTTTACGTTCACTGATAGATATTTTTTCTTGTTTTCCTTTTCAATCCCAATAAAACCTACATTATCATCTCTTAGGAACTGATTAATTCTGAGGACCGAAGAATGTGAAAAACTATAATTGATAGTTTTAATCTTTATGAATTCTATATTTTTATATACAGTAGCTGACCTTTTAAAGTCAATAGTTGCTCTTAAAGACACTTGTCATATATTTAAAATATTATAATATTTCCTTCAGCGACAAAACTATACCAGATTTCAATTTTAATTTTAATGTGAACATAAATCTTTATTGCCAAATACCAAATTATGGAGTCGAATTTATTAACTAAGAATAGCCACAAATAAACGTTTGACAAATAGAGCATATTTTCGTTAACAGGGTAGGCAGAGGTAGCAATAAAAGACGTTAAATCCATACATACTCATTGTTCACGCCTTAGTTAGACTAATTTTAGGCTCAAAAGCTAGATTTTCCTTCTACTGGGAATTTCAAAGTCACAAACCAAAAATTTTACAATATAAAAAATCGAATTGAAATTCGCACACTCAGGACCAACGGCACAATAAATATTTAAATAATTAAGTTAACAGGTGAGATTATTTTAGTCCATCCAGTTTAAGTTTTTTTTTTAATTTTGTGAATCTGTGGCCTGGACTTTTATATCCTTGGGTAGGAATGCAACCTAATTGATTGTAAATCGATTAAGATCCGAATTCAATTTGCGAGTTCAACTTTTAGTTGTGGCATTTATATAAAGTAAAACAAAAAATATTGCTTAAAGGTTTTAAAAATATTGCATTTGGGAAAATTTGGGCACTAATTTCTAAGTCGGTAAATATTTTGTATTTTCCTTAACCCTTTGAGTACCGTCATTATAGACACAATTAAAGAACAATAGGTTGCGGTCACCGGTGTCCTCGCGGTGTTTGACACTTTAAACTGGCATAAGTCCGATTTATTTATTTTTACATAACATAATATCAAGCCTTTTATCCCCGAAGGGGTAGGCAGAGGTGCACATTACGACACCTAATGCCACTGTACAATGTAACACCCACTTTTCACCATTTATATTATGAGTCCCATGTAATAGGGGGTGAGCTTATTGTCATATACCGAGCACAATTCCAGACTCCGTGCTATACTACTGAGAATTTTTTTAAACTCAGTAATACTTTGTCCGACCCGGGAATCGAACCCGAGACCCCTTGCCCGGCAGTCGCACTTACGACCACTCGGCCAACGAGGCAGTTATTTATTTTTGTTTGCACAAAGTTAAATGACGTGCAAATAACTAATTACAGGTTCAACTACCAGGTACTAAATAGTACCTACTTATTAAAATATTTTCAAATTTATCAGTTAGATAAGTTTAGCTGAGAGTCGGAAATCACTATACTACCTAGTAAAGCAACACTGCTAAACTATGACCCTTTTAAGGGGAGCAAATCATTCAATGACTTCTCCCGCCTTACGTGAGGTGAAAGGGAGTGTCGAACTCTTACTTACTAAAGACCACCCTATTCCTAGTTCTGCTTTTCGAGCCGAAGCCCTGGCAACCCATCCCCAGTCTTCCGCGGCTTTGTATAATGGACATAAGACGGTTTGCCAAAATCCAACTATTACGAGAAGGTTGGAAATCTTAGTTTAAAAAGTTCAAGTTAATTATAGGGCGCTGCTGACTGATCTCTTCCCAATCGAGTCTTGTGATACCCATATGAAATAGTGAGATGGTGATATCACCATACAGTTAGGACCTATTAGGTATTTGTATAGGTAACCAAAGTCTTTCCGTGAACTGATGAAGGTAATTACTAAATTAAATATGTATTGCATTCTTAAGGCTGGTTTGTAGTCGCGGAGAACCTAACGGGTAACCGGGGCTCCGGCTCGACGTGCAGGAGAAGGAACGGGGTGGTTTTTAGTCAGTAAGAGTCTGACACTCCCTTCCGCCTCACCCAGGCGGGAGCAGCCATTCGATGATTTTCCCCCATTAAAAAAAAAGCTGGTTTGTACCAACTTACTTTAACAATGACAAACGTCAAAATTTCTGTTAAAGTATCGGTTAGGTCAAAAAGACGTTGCACCAATTGACAAATTGTTAAATGACGTCATAACTTTAACTATAACTGTAACCGCTCACTTTTCTCTGGTTAATGTTAAATAAGTGTTAAAAATGCATTTGTCAAATTAAACGTTGTCAAACCTCTGAAACTCTGAACAGCATGTCCCTGTGACAAAAGAAATGATCTTGCATGTAGAAATAGAAAAAAAGTATAGGTGAAGAAACCCAACTAAGCCTAAATGTTCTACAGTCGGTGGCGCTGTGGACTGGGTCGCTCCGTTCCCTACGAAATGGTTGATCGGACTGATTGCTAGCCCGCAAGTCATGCTCGTGAACGGGCGCCTTCTGCAGGGGCAGGTCGGCTCGCTCATCGCGCGGGTGGGCTGATCCAGTACGGTTAATGTAAATGTAATGAAACATGTATTGTGTATAATATGTAGATAGTAGACACAAACTTCTGTGTGTAAAAAAATGTGTTGTATATAGCACGTAAGATTTTTGTAACAATAAATTTTGACACGGACAAGAATCCGTCGAGAATAAGAAATCTAATTTAAAAAAAAACTTAAATATGTATGTAAAACTTTTCATCATGTCAAATTAAACTTGATCGTTAATCGATTACTCATATCGATATTAATCGAGTTAATATTGATACGTGATCTCTCGCTCGTATCCAATATACGATTACGTTTTACCTACAATGATGTATCGATCGCTCGTTCGATATGCATCTTTTTTGTCTGCGTTATTATTGAATCAAAGGCTTCGATTTTGTAGTGAGTTTTTATGGAATATGAAACAGCAATCAAACAGTTGTGTCACCCTGATGGTAAGCGACCAGCGTTGTCCATAGATAGTGGTATCACCAAAAAAGTTATAAGTACTTTATCGGCCTTTTAGAAAGCAGGAGGTATGCTCTTTTGAAAGCTCAATAAGCAACAACAACTTGTCTCTCCACACTACATGGTACTCATAAAACAAAATAGTTTTTTGTGTTATTTGTTAGTTATTTCTTTTAGTCCTCCATTAGTTAAATGAGCTCATAATTAACATATTATAACTAGGTACTTCCGCGCAATTTGACGCGCTCTATTCGCTATATTATTATTCTTATTGGTCATAGCGTGATGTTATATAATCTGTTACCTTTCTCGATAAATAAACTATCCAACACAAAAACATTTTCTCAAATCGAACCAGTACTTACAGAGATAAACACGTTCAAACAAACGAACGAACGAACTAATTCTTCAGCTCAATGTTAAGGTATATAGGGTTATATATGCTCATGTCTACTCATATCTCTCTCATTCCAAGCAAAAACCTTAAATTAAAAGTAAAATCTTTTGAATAGAAACATTATACGGTAGAGATATTATAAGTATCACATTTTTAACTATTTTGAACAGCTGTAATTTATATATTCTTGCTAATTAGAACTAATGACTTTGACATCTCTGAGGTACGAAAGAATTTGAAGATGAATATGCAATAGGAATGATCACCTATCTACGCTGATCGAGGTAAGTGTAGCTTAACCTTCAGAGTTAATCTGCGAGTCAATTAATTAGTCACGCGTCTTTCATGTTCAGCGACACTTTGATTTATTAATAAATATCACACCATTAAATGAGAACGCGTAAGGATCATCTCAATTGAGACTCAAAGGTGTCGGGGCTCCGGGCTCGGGCACCGGCGCTCCGGCTCGAAGTGCAGCAGTAGGAACGGGGTGGTTTTTAGTCAGTAAGAATCTGAGACTCCCTCCCGCCTCACCCAGGCGGGAGCAGTCATCCGATGATTACCTCACTTAAATAAAAATTAAAAGGTGTAAATGAAGAGGTTCACAATGTGCATTTTTTCTTTCCGCACGCAATCAGAATACCACCCATGGGGCCTAATAGAGATGATGTCCGACTGGGGCTGCCACTGACAACCATTTTGACAGCAGATAAACAATTTGTTTATTTATTGTATTTATTTTTAATTTTTTTTTTTTCTTCTTAAAAAAACGTTGCCCCACACTAGGATTTTCTCCTGTGTCGTGGGTGCGTTTACAAACATACAAGTTCACATACACAATAACACCCAGACCCGAAACAACAATTTGTGGATCACACAAAGTGTTGTTCCGTGCGGGAATCGAACCCGCGACACGTTGCACGGCAGCCGGTTGCCCAGCCACCGCACCAACCATGCAGTCGAACAACAATATAGACTAACAGTATTATACCAAATCGTCTACATGTCACTAAAATATACAATTATGATACTTAACTACATATAACTAAATTAGGAACAACAGTGAGATCAAATACAATAATAATAATTTAAACTAAATAAATATACACAACTTAAAATGTAAATAATAACTAAACAAATAATAATAAAAATGTTATATTAAGGCATCAAAAAAAAATCCTCATCGCTATCGTGAGCGATTGCGGTTAATACAATTAAATATTTGCGGGTAATCGGGTCTCCGGCTCGAAGCAGCCGTAGGAACGGTATGGTTTGACATTGTTTAAGAGCCTGACATTTCCTCTCGCCTCACCCAATGCAGGAGAAGTTATGTGATGATTTTGATGCTCATAAAAAAGACCGCAACAGTCACGCATGTGACCAACGTGACATTCAAACTCCCTAAATATACCAAGAATTCAAACTCATCTTTGGATCGATATAAAAATCACAGAAATTACTGATGCGCACAGTTCCTTGTAAGAGATCCGGATATCCTACAATTGTATTACGTAGAAATTGATAGAAACGATTTGGAAAGTCCTATATTTTATAAGTATGTAGATAGGATCATAAAAATGTTTGTTTATATTATGAACGTATGATGACACACTCGATCGGTATCGAGAAAGAACCTGAGTTGATTCACACTAACATTTTTATGTTTTGGTTAATCTACATAATTGATCTTATTTACTTTGTGAATAATTGATAAATCGGGATACGTTTTAACTCGTCGAGTACCGGTTTTATAGACACAATTAAAGAACAATAGGTCGCGGTCACCGGTGACCGCTTGGTGTTTGACAGTTTAAAACGATAACTTTTAGTAGCACCTAGTCTGGAAATGTGCCCGGTATATGGCAATAGGCTCACCCCCTATAACATGAGACTAATAACATAAATAGTGAAAAGTGGGTGCTACATTGTACAGTGGCATTAAGTACCATAATGTGTACCTCTGCCTATCCCTTCGGGGATAAAAGGCGTGATCTTATGTATGTAGTTACTTATACTCTAAGTCTAAAGTCTACCATAGATACTCATTTGATATTATAATGAGAGTCGAAAATTAAATTTCAGTGACGCATCAGACTATCCCTTCACTCCATATAAACGCAAATTCATAGAAAACGATTCTTAGATTTTACAAAGGTTTTGAGCTAATCCTTTGACCATATTTCTCAAAAATTTCGATTAAAATTCTAATTTATGAACAATAAATCCTAATGATACGTTGCCTTATTCAAATCAAATACGAGATATTGACGTCACGTTGATGACGTCTTAGATCAACGATACCTATTATGTATACCTAGGTTTATTATGTTATGTAAACATTAAACTGTCAAACACCAAGCGGTCACCGGTGACCGCGACCTATTGTTCTTTAATTGTGTCTATAAAACCGGTACTCGACGAGTTAATATTAATATATTCAGTAAATTTATATAACTTCACCTCTTCGTTATGCTTTCTTAGGTATTGGTAGTTATGTCTGACTGACTGCCTCATTGACCGAGTGGTCGCAAGTGTGAAAGCCGGGCAAGTGGCTTCGGGTTCGATTGCCGAGTCAGGCAAAGTATTACTGGGTTTGTAAAAACTGTTTTATCCCCGAAGGGGTAGGCAGAGGTGCACATTTCGGCACTTAATGCCACTGTACAATGTAACACCCACTTTTCACTATTTATGTTATGAGACCCATGTAATAGGGGGTGACCATATTGCCATATACCTGGCACATTTCCAGGCTCCGTGCTACTACTGAGATTTTTAAAAACCCAGTAATACTTAGCCCGACCCGGGAATCGAACCCGAGACCCCTTGCCCGGCAGTCGCACTTGCGGCCACTCGGTCAACGAGGCAGTCTTAAACATACTTCTGGAATGTTAAAGAAAAAGTTCAAGAGAAAGAACATAATATTTTCATTATGGGACCCAAGGTCATTGCCCTTTTATTCGTGAAGCTAAAACGGGATCCACTTATCGTTCGATTGTTCGATATCGATTGAATTTCTACCGCCATAATAACGGTTCCAGTAAAAGCTTACTATCACAATACATTATCGATAGCTTAAATAAGTACCTATATTTCCTAGTTTTCGAGTACCTATCTATTATATCGTCTGCAGATTTTTTTAAACTGACCTTTCGATACCATCTATGCATTCAAAAAGGATAAAAAATCATTGTCAAAATGTTAGCAAGCAAGTAAGCGAATATCTTTCGAATGATTTTACCAAATTAATAAGTGAATATTTAAATTATATTGTATGTTTTCTAACATTCTATTAACAAAAAGACTAATAAGAGCATATGAACCCACTAGACTAAACTATTTATAATACATAATATAAATAGAACAAAACTATTAATTGTAATACACGTATGACACACAATCCTATTTCATGAAAATAACCAACGTCATAAGCTAACTAGAACTCGAACTAAAATCACATATAGTAGACATTACTCATTATCGAAGTATTTACCTATATTAAATAACAAAACACTGTACAGACTGCCTCATTGGCCGAGTGGTCGCAAGTGCGACTGCCGGGCAAGGGGTCTCGGGTTCGATTGCCGGGTCGGGCAAAGTATTACAGGGTTTTTATAAATCTCAGTAGTAGCACGGAGTCTGGAAAAATGTGCCCGGTATATGGCAATAGGCTCACCTTCTATTACATGGGACTCATAACATAAATAGTGAAAAGTGGGTGTTACATTGTACAGTGGCATTAAGTGCCGAAATGTGCACCTCTGCCTACCTCTTCGGGGATAAAAAGGCGTGATGTTATGTTATGTTATGAATAACAAAACAATTAATTATAAATATTGATAAAATTTTGCAAATTAAACTAAATATCCTTATGACGAATATTTTTTTCCACATTTCCTTCTAACCTTTGAATATTTGCTTCTCTGAATTTTATGAATCGATTTTATAGTCTGTGAATAATTTCTAAGGGTCAATAAACAATAATACTGCTTGTGAACATTTTAAAATACATTCTTCGGAATGTTAGGTGAATCACAACGATACATTTTTATTCAAATTTTACTCCCAAAATTTGTAGAAAACTATATGAATCAATTCTGAATAATCTTGCGGAAATTAATAAATAATGAGCTTACAATCAAATGACTAAGTTAAACCAATCTACAAACTTTTATTTTCTTGTTTTGTTGGTTAAAAAAGGAGATACAGGGATTATAGACGAACTATGCTTATTTATATAAAGTTTCCAAACATACATAACATCACGCCTTTTATCCCCGAAGGGGTAGGCAGAGGTGCACACAGAGGTAACGCCCACTTTTCACTATTTATGTTATGAATCCCATGTAATAGGGGGTGAGCCTATTGCCATATTGCCATATACCGGCACATTTCCAGACTCCGTGCTACTACTGAGATTTTTTTTAAAAACCCAGTAATACTTTGCCCGACCCGGGAATCGAACCCGAGACCCCTCGCCCGGCAGTCGCACTTGCGACCACTCGGCCAACGAGGCAGAGCAGCAAAGTTTCCAAAATATTACTTAAAACCATACAGTGTCACTCAAATACCTACTCGGGTTTACCCGCTTAATTTTCATATCAACGGTAGGTACTAAGAGTGCTCAACGTTTAAAGGGATTATTTCAAAAGATCCTTAATCAGCAGGTCAATGACCAGATAATAATAATGTCGCCCAAAGCCCGCTTTATTTTCTAAAACATATATTTTATGGCCGAAAAGATTTTCCTCTGATAACCAGCCTTTTTTTCTAAAACCACTATAAACGGAACAATTAAAACTTAGAACTCAATTAATGCAGCTATTAACTTAAAAATGTATAGTGTTTCTGATGTTTTTTGATAACTTCGTCAAGGTTTTTAGTATGTCACCTGCTTTTAAGACCATCAGATGCAAAATGTGGATGAAAACAATTAAACCGGGGATGCTATAAAACATTAATTACTTTGTCAATGAACCCAGACATAATTTGAGGATTTAGCGATATTTTGTGTTTAGACGCTATAAATTCTACACTATAAAATTGATATATAACAATTATTTTTAATTTGTTGACAGTCAACAAATTAAAAATAATTCATTTTATTGTCAAGGATATTTAAATGTCGCCATAAGTGTAATCCGAAACCATGGAATTGTATTTTGGGACATAAAATGTACTTACAGCTTGTTGATTTTATTAGTTTTTTATGCCTGTAATATCCTATCCGCCTACGCCTCAAAGAAACTTTGAACCATCAAAGACCGGATTAAAAAAAGTTTTCCCGTTGCATAAAGAGGATTAATAAACGGCAATATTAATAAGACACCCACTGTGTCTCAGGACAGTACAAAAAATAACTTTATTCACCCCGACAGTAGTGAGGGGCCATAAAATATTACGCTATGACAAGAAAGGGCGACAACAATGAGTAAACAGATTTTCGCTTCAAAAAGTGCTCATCACGCTAAACCTTTACAAGTATCACTTATCGCGTCTTTAGTGGTTTAGGTATAGTCAAATATTATTGCTTACATAAAAATACGCCTACGTTTTCTTCAATAAAAAGAACTAAAATTATTTAGCTCGCACCTGAATGCGTATATGGGTAGGTCGTAAAGTCAGCCGTTCAGGTCACCTCGGCCTTCATCGTGTAATGACAAAATACCGACGTACAACACTAAAATTTCATATAATCGTATTAAAATCCTTCATAAATGTATTTAGCGTCGTCGTATACAAATCAGGGATGCCTTAAATCGTTGAAGGTTTATGCTTACATTCAATTTCTTTTGGATATATAAGAGCAAAACTCGTATACGTTTTTAATGCGTTGAAGATATTTTCGCAGGGATCTGAACAGGACTTTGTCCATATATGGAATTTGTTTTACAGCTTTTTATTTTCAAATGGTTATTTTACGTTCCCCAACCTTTTCCTTATTATGTGAACAGAATTTGGAGCCGTTTCAATATGAGGTGTGGTAGTAGGTGCAAAAATGTAGAAGGCTTTGAAACCAGCTTTAAAGGACCACAAAGGGACGGCTGTAAAGTGTATAGCTGTTAGAAGGTTCGTAAAAATATTCGGTTCCAGGCATTTATGACTTCCCATTGATGAATACCTACTGTGTTATATTCTTTGTATAATAAATGGACCGTATTTGAACAATTCGCAGATCATATCTAACATAATATATTATAATAGAATTATAAGGTATTGCAATAAAATTTTGTCCAAATCTAACTTAGGAACAAAATTAAATACGACATAGTAGTTACTATACTTGTCTGGTCTCGGAATTGATACCAAAGTCTTATTGAACTTTTCATCTCTAGAACAATCAAACAAGTCTGAAATGATATTTTCTATGACAAAATCTTTGATTAATTATTATGTTTTCAGCTTAATCACGTAACTGTCGCGCTGGTACTCAAGACGTCGCGTCGCGGGTCGCGGAATGCTGCCCATGAATATGAGCCTCTACCATGGCTTGAAACTAGTCGAGTTCCTCGTCAAGCAGTAATGTGAGTAAGGCAAAAACATAATAATTAATATAGTGGGTGTCACGAAAGGTTTAATATAAAATACTTTGATATTACACAACAACAAAATATTCTTACTCATTCAACTATTAGTCTGTCTTTCTTCCCCCATCTGACTTGTATAAAACCATTGAATAAATAGCATCGTTATGTTAATGTTATGTAGGCACTAACAATACTGTTTCGGTTTGATTTCTGGCCTATATACCTCTACATGCATAATATATTTTATTGAGCGTCTGTATTTATAGGGGTCTCTGATAATGTTTTCTTTTGTTTAATAGATTCAGATTTAGGGATCAAAGAAGTGTGATGAACTGGGATTTCAGTTTTATTTTTAGAAATATATCAATATTTTATACAAAATGCCTGGATTATTTTAGATTTACTTTTCAATTTGTGTGTATTGTGAAGAAATTGTGTTTATATTTTGTTAGTTATGTTTTTCTTTCGGTACCTAGTAAACATGTTACTCTACGGTTTATTCTCAATCTATCTGCACTAGGTTACATAACACCACGCCTTTTACCCCCGATGGGGTAGGCAGATGCACATTACGCACTTAATGGCACTGTACAATGTAACACTCACTTTTCACTATTTATGTTATGAGTCCACGTAATGGGGTGAGCCTATTGCCATATACTGACCAAAATTCTAGACTTCGTGCTATAACTGAGAATTTTTATAAAACCCTGTAATTTTTTTATAATAACTATCGTGAGACATACTAAATTAACTAAAATCGCGGGTTGAAATTACGGCATGACATCGCCGCGACCGCACACGCTGCTCATGAGGAAGAACCCCTCTGTGGTTCGAAACTAGTAGAGCTTTTCTCAGTATTTTCACGTGGGTAACCCACGATTTTAGTTAAATTCAGTAATGCTTTGGCCGACTCGGAAATCGAACCCCCTTTTTAGCCCAATATTAGCCAATAAGTACCCCTTTTTAGACAAATTGTAATGCGACTACATTATAAATAAAACAAAAGTGCGTTGACCTATATTCGGTCACCTATGAATGCACTTAATTGCTGTTACACTGCTTCTTTAAGATTGACCTCAGTGATTGTAATGAACACAGAAGAGCCATAATTTACGAAAGAGGCGTCAACTTTAATTTTAAAAACATTTGATATCTCATAAGAAGATAATTGAACAGTTACTTTTATGATTCCAAAATCGTATATTACGGCAGAGTGACGCCTTCGGAGAAATTATTTTTCAAACCAAATATAATTTTAATTTAATGTAGGTATTAATGTTGTTGTTCCAATTAGACTACTGTTTTCTTGGGTATTGAATGCAACAAAGTTGTGTTCTATTTTTAGAATATTCGGTACATTTTTATTTTTACTTTATACTTGATAAAACTGTTTATAAACACATGTTGCTGGCATAATAATAACGGAACATCGAATTGTGGGCAGGTAAGTAGTGCCTATAATAAGAACGCTATATTATTATGTATATGTCAATAATTATATATGATCGCGAAAATCCCAATCCCAATATAGATATTGGCACATATATATTAGAATACTATAGCTACTTCCGCGCGGTTTTACTCGCTCTGCTCGGCGTCTATTAATTATAGCGTGATATTTTATAGCCTATAGCCTTTCTCGATAAATGCACTATCCAATACAGAAATAATTTTTCAAGTTGGAGCAGTAGTTTCGGAGATTAGCGCGTTCAAACAAACAAACAAAAAACAAACTCTTCAGCTTTATAATATTAGTATAGATATATCTCTATCTCATATACAAATAATATGTATCTCCCATCATCACATATATCCATCTCATATATACAAATACTAGCATTCAATTTGAAGGATTTCTTCTCTATCTAAGATCGACGATTATTTCCCACATTCCAATTTTAAACCAAAAACCCACTTTTGAATGAATTACAACATAATGAAAGGCTCAGAAGTGTGCCGAAACACAAAAACAGTGTAAACTAATATCAAGCTGGTATAATCGTTAATATCAATAAAGACTTCAAATTAAACGCCGGTGCATAGGCAAGGCAAAGATAATAATTTGTTACAGTAAATAACACCTCCGCTCGTAGTCATAAATCTTTGCGATCGCTTCCTTCGCTTATTCGAATAAAAAAATAACTTAAGTGCTTTTTTCTGTATAAGAAAGTTACGAGTTCATGTATTTTACAAAAGCCTCCAAAACTTTAGACTTCTTAGAATGCTGTGTCGATAATTCGAACAAAATTTATATTTTAGAATACCATTGCCCGTTTACTTTTATGTCTCTCTCGAAAGTGTCAATATAAGGACACAATAGGTAGGTTTATCTGAATAATTCTCGTGTTTAGTAAATATTTAATAGATTTTATGGTTATATTGGTACCCAAATATATTAATTAACAGCTTTCTCAATACTTTGTCCTACATTAGAAGGATAGTATCGATATTTTTATTACAAAATAATATTTCGTTTCAAGATTATAATCGTAAATACAAAATTCACAGTTAAATTCAATAATATGCCATTTACACAAGGACAATACAATTATTTTATCGTTTTACTTTTGTATTTAACATTCAAATGTTGGAAATTTGATCCAATAACGGTGTTTCTGAATCTGCCTCCCACGCTAAATGTACGTAAAATATTATTTATTTACAAAAACATCGACCCACCTGGTCGCTATAAGATACAGGCTAATATTCTTTGAAAGAAACAGAAAAATGTAATTGTTGACATCAACAAATTATGTTTCACTATCGAGAGCCATGTTTCGGCACGAATGGGCCGGCTCGACCGGAGTGATACCACGGCCTCACAGAAAACCGACGTGAATCAACGCTTGCGTTGTATTGTGAGGTTACCAGAGACCCACTTCCCCTCCCTCCCTCTTCGTCGAATCCCCAACAATCCTTAAATTCCTAATCCCTAAAAGGCCGGTAACGTACTTGTAACGTCTCTGGTGTTCCGGGTGTCCATGGCCGACGCGGATTGCTTACCATTAGGTGATCCGTCAGCTCGGTTACCCGCTTGTCACATAAAAAAATGCATTAATGTCAAAAACCTTTCATTACAATGGGGATGATGACAGGGTATGAAAATTTAAAATATAATTAGTCCGTAAGTTAGGTAATGAAAAAATATTAGACACGTATTTTTTTATTTTGTCGTATAATAAAACAATACTTAGATAAAACGAATCAAAGTTTAGGAGTGGGGGCTAAAACGTCATTTCTTAGTATAAAATGTACTGAGAAGTGACGTCACGCCACATTTCAAATCAATATATCTTCGAAACTATTCGTTTCTGTGAGAAAATAAAAAATACGTGTCTAATGTTTTTAAATAATCTATCAGTCGGACATTAAAATAAAAATTAGTCGTCTACCCTCCACGTTTCATCTTTGCACCCACAACATGTGTTATATTTGCACATAAACAAGCTTTTGTATACCAGAACAGAAAGCATAGATTTATATTACGCATATAAATACAAAAAAATAGGTACCAACAAAGATTTTCAAAACGATATCAAGTTTAGTGGCCCCACCTCAATATAACTCTTTCATAAATAACGTTTACAAAAAACCGACTTCAACCCCATGTTTTTCAACCCCAAGTCTAACTGACTACACCTAATAAATCCTTCTCCTAAGTGTAACAAATGCTTTTCTAAAAACCACACAAACAAACATACAAAGGTCAAAGAGAGAATATTCTTTTTTCTTTTTGAAATCGATTAAATTGTAAGTTAACACGTTAACTATCATTAGCCTGTGCTTATGAGATACTACACCGACACTATGGCCTTGACCATAACGAGTTGATGAATTGATACAACCAATTTGGTTAACTCAAAAAACGCTCATATTTCTTCGCACTCTTAACACTCTCACTCTTAACCAAGTGATGAAAAAATGATTTATCTTTCAATAAATAATTACATAAGCTCCGATCCGGTTCTTAAGCCTATAGTAATTTATTATATAGACAGATCTACATATTTAATAGCAAGGAAATTAATTTAGACTACGGTATTATAAGTCTAGTTCAAATTGAGGAAACTTATGACTTTAGTATTAATAGGTTACCAAATTGATGGTTTAAATATTAAAATGATATGATACATTTTCATAATGATTTTGAAGATAAAAATCTTATAATGTTACGTAGGTACTCATTTATTTATTAAGTTCCGTGTTATGAAGTTATCAGGTGTCAAAAATAGATCAACACTAACTTTTTCCCACGGTTTCATCTGCGTAGATTAAATAATATTGGTATAGTCCTTTTTAGTTATCTCACTCAATTCAAATGAACTATTTCTAATTCTCTATACATAAAAACTGGACCAAAAAATTGACCTGTTTTGATGTGACCAAAAAAAATAAACTCTTTTCAATATCGATGAGAAAGTAAGTAAAAATTGTTTCACAAAATATTGCTTTTTACCTATGTTCTTCAAAGGTTGGGTAGTGCACTTTTCGTTTCTCTTATTATTAAAGAATAAATATAGTAGTGCAACTTACGGGCCGTCGTCGGATGTTATACAGTTACAATAGTCATTTATATACATAATTTCTTTTTAAAAAGCAAGCAAACGTGGGAGTTTGAAGTGGAATATTTTCAAATACATAAGATGTTTTTAGATTTATCTACCAATACTACTAATAAAGTCATCTTTTTAGAATAGCTAAAACGAATAAGTCAGCAGAAATATTTGGCCTTAGGGCCTGTTGTGACGATCTTATCAACTACAGCTAATGATATTGGTTTAAGTTATTTCCGACGCAAAAATAAATAAATATGCGAAAAATTAATAATGTCTCAACCTTGTCACCTCCTATTAATTAATAATGTTTACTAATACAATTTGATTTATATTTATTCATGGAAAAAATCAATACTTACAATGTTATTATGCATAATTTAGTTGTTTGTCTATTATTATATGTTTTAGTAAATTGAAAATGGAAATTTCTTATAAAAATAATTATTAATTAATTTAGCCTCGCTTATCAAGAAGATGTATATTCATAATACGTGTGACATTATTTTAATATATAAGGAAATGCATTAATGTAGCCTCCACAGTCGTGTGTTGGATCTTCCGTTTCACTCTGTGTAGAAGTTATGATTCCTTACTACTACCAATTCTTTACAAGTCTGTATATATACATAACATAACAACGCGCCTTTTATCCCCGAAGATATAAGCAGAGGTGCACATTATGCTACTGTACAATGTAACACCCACTTTTCACTATTTATGTAATGAGCCCCATTAAATAGGCGGTGAGCCTATTGACATGTACCGGGCACAATTCCAGACTCCATGTTACTACTGAGAATTTTTTAAACCCAGTAATACTTTTCCCGTCCCCTGACTCGAACCCGAGATCCCTTACAAGGTCGTACTTGCCACCACTCGGACAACAAGGAAGTCTGTATATATATTTACCTTACCTGTATATAATAATATACCTACCATACTTTTTTATGGTGGAGAGGCATCCAATGACTTCTCCCGCCTGGGTAAGGCGAGATGGAGTGTCAGACTCTTACTGACTAAAAACCACGCCGTTCCTACTCGTGCTCTCCGAGCCGACATTTACGAGACTGGATTGTTATTATTGTTGAAGAATAATATGGTGAACATCATTTATAGGTATTGATAACTTCATTACAGCGATCTAGTTTTAAAGTAAAAATGGAAAGGATATTTTCTTAATCCTTTAAAACATATCGACTGTCTTATATACTAACTAATAACATTTACATTTCTATCTCTTTATATATTATATGGGTCAATTTATTTATCAGCCTATAAATACATTTAAAATACTACAGCGAGATAGTAGTAGTTATTCGTTAAAATACATGATAATTAAATTAATTATCTCTTTATATTTATATATATATATAAAAGAAAGTCGTGTTAGTTACACTATTTATAACTCAAGAACGCCTCAATCGATTTAGATAAAAATTGGCAGGGAGGTAGCTTAGAACCAGGAGACGGACATAGGATACTTTTTATTTATTCATTTATTTTAATTCGGGTAACCAACAGCTATATAACAAATAATAAAATTTCAGAATATGCTAATGCAAAGCCAATTATAGGTTTCCACGCGTAGCTATTGTATATCTTTACAGAGGTTTTGCGAATGCAATGCACATAAAAGTGTAAAACATGGATAGTCATTCAAAAAATTTTAGGTTTAGTCGCCTACGCACTCTGGAACTGCTTGTAGTAAATGGATCAAGTCCTAAATCCTTGCACAATCTATTATAATCCCTACTCACTCTCACAATATAGGAATTTTGTCTATAATTTGAGGATATACAATACTTTTTTTTACTTTTTACCGAAAATCACGAACGGGAACGGGGGGGGGGAAATGGGATTGCGCGTACGAAGTCGCGGGCAGAAGCTAGTAGGTATATAATATCCAAAAATAACAAAAATATCTCACCTACAAACAGACGTCACATAGTCAAGATTATCGTGGATAAAATACAAAAAAATTGCTATATTGCGTCTTAAACATATACAATATATAAAAATAAATAACATTATTTGAATAATATTTGTTTGTTACTCAATAAAGCAAAGACAAAGGTCAAAACGTCACTAAGTAGGTTAACTTTTGCTACATTTGCAATTAATATTAGTTTCGGGTCATTTTAGAACCTGTTACGTAATTATCATAAACATTGTTGACCAGATTTATAGGATTTATATATAAAATGCCAGGGTTTATATAAAAATACTATATATAGTAATACTTTATATTATATAATGACATTGTCTTGCATAGCAACGATTTCCCCGTCCGCTTTTCCAGGGTTAAATTTTTATTTCCGTTTTATATTTTAAGAAAACTAGATTATTATCTAATTAATATATGTAATTATTATGTATATATAAAGTTAATGCTATTAGTATAAATCATAATATATTTGATTAAATATTACCTATTCCCAAATTCTGCTAGTATATAAAGTATCAGCAGAGGTGCTTTCGAAACATTATCACTGCCTACCAAGTGTGGTGATTAAAAGTGTCGATTGTCGAGGAGGCCCATAGTCCGACAGTGGACTCTGATGGGCTTTTTTTTATTGGGACAAGCCACAACCACCTAAAACAATAGCTACTCTTGTAAGCCAGTATCTACGGTAGATACAACCATGAAAACACCGAAACACTGAAGTTCGGCGCATCATAGGGAATAGGGATGAATCTTTTGGATTCCGCAACGAAATAACATAACATAACATCACGCCTTTTATCCTCGAAGGGGTAGGCAGATGTGGACACAGAGGTTACAGCCACTTTTCACTATTTATGTTCTGAGTCCCATGTAATAGGGGGTGAGCCTATTGCTATTTACGGGACACATTTTCAGACTCTGTGCTACTACTCAGAATTTTTCTTAGTTAGTCAAAAAAAGGGGGTTAAGCTTTTTCCATATACGGGGCACATTTTCAGACTCCGTGCTACTACAGAGATTTTTTTTAAAAGCCCAGTAATATTTTGCCCGACCCCATAATCGAAGCCGAACCCGAAATAAATCAGAAGATATTATTAAAGGGGAAGAAAAAAACGATAGTTTTCATATCTCTCGATGAATTTAATACAGGAAACAAAAATACTTAAGCTTAAAGGTACATAAGTGACAGCGCAACTGGAAAAGGCCCAGTCGCCAACAACACAGAAATTTTAGTTATTTAATTTGACTTCAATTTGACCTCGACTCTCACAGGCTGTTGATTTAGATATATAATCATCCGATGATTATTAAAGAATTTTACACCAAACTGATGTACATTTGTTAATCTCAAAAAATAGAGGCTGGCTGTATGTAATTGGGTAGTTTCCAGGGTATCAAAATTAAAAATCCGTCAGTTAGATAATGAAAAAATATTAGACTTTTTTAGAAAAATATTAGACTATTAACTTTTTTATTTTCTCGTATTAAGTTGCAATACTTAGATAAAATGGAGTTAAGTTTAAGAGTGGGAGGTCGTTACGTCATAACGTGCTACAAAATGTGGCACGCTGTGACGATGTTCGAAACGTTGACGACACACGATGTTCCAAATTAATGCATCGTCCAAAGTATTTAGTTTTGTGAGAAAAGGAAAAAATACGTATCTAAAGTTTTAAATTAATGCACCAGACGGACATTAAAATAAAATTTAGGAAACTACCCTATTGCTGTTATCATGTTATGTTTACATGTGAACTAAAACATGTGACAAAAGTGAATAATAAACTCTGCGTTATACATAGTTCATTAATTATTAATTGTACGCAAAATTAAATTAATTAAGTAGGTATATTAATATTATTATATGTGTAATTTGCAAATTAGTACGAATGTAAATATTATTACGATTGCTTAATTCATATGTAAAGGAATTAATACGTAAATCGTTATTGGTCAATTGGAAAAAATGTTTCAATAAATATATGAAATACAGTTATCGTTTCATTTTATGCAGGAAAGGGCAGTGAATGTCAAAATATCCAAAATCTTCAGTGAGATAACATAAAAATTTTGTACTTAAACAATTTTATATCCTTAGTAATAAATATTTTAGGCTTTTAAGTGACGGTGTATACTTGTTAAGCTTTTCTCTCTTAAAGTACTGTACCTACCTGTAATGATAGACTACGATCGATAGATCTGGATAAAGGCAGATAAAAGTCAATTATGTTTTAGTTTTTTGGTAAAATTTAACTATGCAGATTAATACTTTGGAAAATTAATTTATTACCATTAGCGAATTTTCTTCCATTGCTGGATACAATAGGCCTTTACGATAGCATGCCACTAAATCCTATCTTTAAGTTCGTAAAAAACGTAAATGGGTAGATCAGCTACTGGCGTCCATTTTGAGGTAATTGATTATATTAAAACTTTCATGAGACATACTAAATAAATTATTATGTTTTCGGCTTACCCACGTAACTGTTTGACGAGGAACTCGAATAGTTTCAAGCCATGTTAGAGGCTCATATTCATGAGCAGCATTCCGCGACTTGCAACGCGGCGAATGTCACAATATGAGCGAACAGTTACGCAAGTAAGTCGAAAACATAATAATTAATTTAGATAATTGATGGCAAAAATCTAACCAAATCGCTGTCAAATAGCTAGTCAAAATCTGACATAAGCAGGTACTTACTCAAAATTTAAAGGGTCATCAACCGAAGCAGGAAATAAGTGGTTATTATTTATTAAGGTACCCGATCTTAAATTTTAAAGGTACCCAAGAAGTAATATTTACATTATGTTAGCATGATTTGTAATAAATTTTACATTTACTTTTTTATTGTGTAATCTTAAACTAACAATGGTTTGACATGAGCATCTTAAACATGTTCATGTATTAATATTTGATTAATAAAATCTCGGTAAAACCCTGACTGAACAAAAGTATTCAGTCAATAAAATTTTAACAGTAATCGAGACACAATTAATGTGTCCATTGCCTTTTAAGGGTTCTTTTCAAATATCCTAATTGGACTGCACCGTTATTAAAAACTGTTGTAAAAATTAAAATTCAAGTGCATGACAAATTGTGGTGAAATAATTTCGTGTTTTAAGGAACATGATTCAGGATTTTTACCACGTCATCAGTCAAATTCTATTACTGTTTCAGGAAAAGTATTATTATTATTATAAAGGTTTTTTTAAGGAATAATAATCTGTGAATTACTTCTCCCACCTGGGTGAGGCGGGAGGGAGTGTCAGACTCTAACTGACTAAAAACCACCCCGTTCCTACTCCTACCCTTTGAGCCGGAGCCCCGGTAAACCGTTAAGTCTTCCGCAGCTCCATATCAGCATCAGCTCTTTTGGGCCCCATCCGTGTCTATCCTCTTTGAGGCGCGCGCGGAACGTGACGCGCCGCACGCTCGGGTCTGGTTCTGGTCGGGCGGCGAGCTACCCATGCTCGCCGTCCGCAGGCTCGTGCTTACGGTGGCCGGACATCGTCCCGCGATCCCCGACGGCCGGAGTGTCCTTCGCGACGGCTGGGCTGTGAGGAGGCAGCGCTTCGTTGCCTAACGCGCCCCGCCTCGTCCTTAGCTAGCTTATTATAAAGGGTTTGGATTAGACAATACTTACTGTACTTAGTACTAGATGTATAGGTCAATAAAGGGCGCTATTATACAATTTTTATTAAACTCCATACCTAGAGGTGAAAAATAATGCCAAATGATGAATTCATAAATTATTCTAACACAAAAATCAATAAGCTAAACTTTTCAAAACATCCTTTAACTCGTCGAGTACCGTATTTATAGACACAATTAAAGAACAATAGGTTGCGGTCACCGGTGACCGCTTGGTGTTTGACAGTTTAATCTGCAGAGCTTTAAATTACAATTTCGTTGTTAATTAATTAGCTATGACAAATTGAACCACATTGTTTTGTTTACCGTCTCTAGGTGAACTCGGTGGACATTTTTGCGGTTTTATAACAGACAGATAAGAAACCACAAAACTACTATTATTCTTACAACGGCGCCTAAATTCTTCGGAACTTTATTCATTCATATTGTCACGTTAAGGCTTCATGTTTTCCTTAAATGATAAATATTAGGGTAATTACCTAAAACTGCAATACTATTGTTATATTCAAAACACATTGATAGGTTTGTGTTCGTAGAATTTGAGCTTCTATTATGTTTGTGAAATGTTACCTAGTAATTGGGCTTCCAGTAATATCACTTATACGACGAAACATAACACAAGCGTTGCTTCACGTCGATTTTTTGTGAGGCCGTGGTATTATTCCGATCGAGCCGGCCCAGTCGTGCCGAAGCATGGCTCTCCACATTTAATGATTTAACTTGAAAACTTTGCTTACTTGTGAACTTGTAAATCTACTGATGTTGATGGTGTCCGTCCAAGGCGATATTTGTTTGCTAACTATTCCTTTTAAGTTGCGTTTAAAAAAACCGACTTCAATCCCATCTTTTTTGTTTACATCGGTTTATTAATATACTAAAACCTTCTACTAAGTGTAACAAACACTTTTTAGATTTTCCTTCTTATTTGTTTGTAGTCGATTAAAAATCAATTAATTTTGCACCAATAGCTAACCTGCTAATAATTAAAATAATATTTTTTATTATTATTATTTTGTTCGTCCTTTTTTTCTTGGAGCTTCGGAACTATAGTAAAAAATTAAGACATGTTAGCCGAATGAAAACAATGAGTACTGTGGCAGACCATTTCTTAAGTTTTTATTGAGCATTATCAGAACCGACATCAATTATCAATAGAGGATGGAAAGACGATAATGCAAGGTCTGTTAACATTGGTACACAAACCTTTGTTAACATTGGATGTCAAAATTTAGGCGCCTACAACTTATAAACGGTTTTTAACATAGATTAAAAACACATTTACAGTCACTATAAAAAAGTAACGCTTTTAGTACAAAAGTAAATAATGTACTTTAGAAACTAATAAAAGAAAAGTTTTAAGTTTTTCTTACTTGACAACGCAATAAAAACTAAACTCTATTACTCAATATTACAGTTATTTAGTTTAACACTCATGTAAGAGCTTACTAAGAAACTAAGTTTACATGGCAATTAACTGATTACATTTATACGGTACAGTAAAAGTTGGATTTTTATAATAGAAGAAGTGTGGGAGAGCCATGCTTCGGCACGAATGGGCCGGCTCGACCGGATTGATACAACGGCCTCACAGAAAACCGACGTGAAACAACGTTGTGTTGTGTTTCGTCGTGTGACTGAGGTTACCGGAGGCCCAATAACCCTCCCCTTCCCCAATCTTCCCAATTCCTGAATCCCCAATGATCAATCCTCAAACTCCTAATCCCTAAAAGACCGGTAACGCACTTGTAACGCCTTTGGTGTTCCAGGTGTCCATGGCGACGCCGATTGCTTACCATCAGGTGATCCGACTGCTCGTTTACCGGATTATGCCATAAAAAAATCTCCACATTTAGCCTTTAAACGCCGATAAAATTTCTGCTAGCGTCGGACATCATAGTCCGACACGGCATCCAATGTGTTAAATCAAAAATTTCAAACTTTGTCAGCGATACTGATTTTAAGAATAACCGCTAGAAACACGAGCCAAATAATATAAAAAAACTGTGAAGTGATCTTATAACATATTATTATTCAGTTTTTGTGTCAAAACAAATATCGTTGATCGAGATTTGTCATCACACGAGCGTATTTCAAAGTTACTTTTTGTGTTCACATGACAATTTATACGCGTCAATACACTTTTGACACTGAATATACTTAAAGGGATCTACCTACATTCGATTATGAGTAATATTATACATTGTAATTTTTTCTTTTTTTATTGAATAAGCCGGTAAACGAGCAAACGAATCACCTAATGGTATATAAAAATTGATGCGACGTCGCCTATTACCACCTGGAACACCAGAGTCGTTACAATTGCGTTACCAGCCTTTTGGGGATTAGGAATTTGAGGATTCTTGGGGATTTAAGGATTAGGGAGATTGGGGAAGAGGGGAGGGGGAGGGGGTAATTGGGCCTCTGTAACCTCATTTACATGACAAAATGCAAAGCAAATCTGTTTGGATCGTCTTTTAATCCCCAAAAGGCAATCGATGTAGCCCATGAACACCTGAAACACCAATGGCGTTACAATTGCGTTACCAGCCTTTTGGGGATTAGGAATTTGAGGATTCTTGGGGATTTAAGGATTAGGGAGATTGGGGAAGAGGAGAGGAGGGGGGGTGTTATTGGGCCTTCGGTAACTTCATTTACATGCCGAAACACAACGCAAATCTGTTTGGATCATCTTTTTATGTATTAAAATTACTTGTTCATAGGATTATTTTGTTACATGAAGAAATTGACTGGTTTGCTAGAGGCGTAATAGATGTTATCTATGAATTAGTATTTTTATCTCTTTGGAGAATTTTATAGACTATCATTATTATTGTGAACACAACGGTTACATTGTAATTATGACTGTTCAACGCTTGATACATCTTGATACATAATTTATCAATTATTATAGGTACACTACCTACATGTAACGCGTTTAAGCTCCTGAACGGTTTTGTTTTGAAAAGTATTTTCTAATTGATTCTTTTAAATCAGGATCACATACAACAAAACATAGTTTAATAAACTAAACTATTTCGTAAGCAATTAGATAGATTAGATGAAGACGCTTAGTCGCATCTTCTATATTGTACGTTTGAACGAGTTATTTAATACTATTTCTAAAATTTATAAGACTGACAGTCCGTTACCTAGACCCATACTCCGTCCTACAGTATTATAAAGTTTACCAGCCCAGATCTCAGAGGCATTAACAAATAAACTACGGGCTAAATATAGCAGTAGTGGACAAAGGTTGTGGAGAAGGTGACACCTCATTAGGTCACAACCTTCAGTATTAAGGAACATAAATAATTTAAAAATGTTCTCCAATGACATAATTGTTTCCATTTGTAAGGATTTTTTGGTTATTGAAGCGATTTTACGTTAACATCAGAACTGTTTTTATATTAAGTAGAGATGGAATTACAGAACACCCACTTTAGTGGTCATAATAGGCAGGAAACGTAGTCGGTATGTATTTTAGACTTTATAGTAAACTTGAAAATTAAAAAGTTTTTTTTTAATGGGGGATAATCATTCAATGACTGCTCTCGAAGTTGGCGACGCGAGGGAGTGTCAGACTCTTACTGACTAAAAACCACCCCGTTCCTACTTCTGCTCTTCAGCGCCTCGGCAACCCGTTGAGTTTTTTGCGGCTCCGTATTGGCATCACTTATAATGTGCCCCATCTGTAGTGGAAACCAAGAAGTCCTACAACGGAATCATACTCCTGTATTTAGCAGCCTATTTAGCCACGTCATAAAGAAGACAGTCAGGTAGACAAAAAGACAATAATTTCAAATCACCCTGTAAATATTCGAATGATTAATAAGTAAGCCACAAAAGTGCATTGCACTAATTGAACGATAAAACCCAATGGCTCATTTTTTAAGAACTTGTGTATCATCAAGTAGTTTGTCAATAAAATATTGGTTACAAAACATATTATTTGAATCGTTTCTGAACCACGTCAATGAGGATTTAGACAAACATTATGATACTTAGATGGGCTCTTCAGTTTCGTTTTTTCTCCAATAAAATATTATAAATTATTGTTTTAATTTCTTATACTAATATTTGATCAAATGTTCACGTTTTTAGAGTTGTGTTTGTAGCTTTTTTTGTCCAAATACATTATTTATTTCCATGAGATGCATTCGATTTTGGAGTGTAATGACCTGTACTGCGTCCATCGTTCTAGATAATGGAAACCTGAATGCCGAATCTGGAGTGCATTGTAATGTTATTCCGTTAACTTATTTATAACGTATTTAAATGTTAAATAACCTGCGTTCCCTAAAATACTTTGATTGTATACATATTTCTGTTGTGATACAAAATACTTTTAGGAACTCGACTTCTTCAACGGCACGCTGTGACGATGTTCGAAACGTTGACGACACACGATGTTCCAAATTAATGCATCGTCCAAAGTATTTAGTTTTGTGAGAAAAGGAAAAAATACGTATCTAAAGTTTTAAATTAATGCACCAGACGGACATTAAAATAAAATTTAGGAAACTACCCTATTGCTGTTATCATGTTATGTTTACATGTGAACTAAAACATGTGACAAAAGTGAATAATAAACTCTGCGTTATACATAGTTCATTAATTATTAATTGTACGCAAAATTAAATTAATTAAGTAGGTATATTAATATTATTATATGTGTAATTTGCAAATTAGTACGAATGTAAATATTATTACGATTGCTTAATTCATATGTAAAGGAATTAATACGTAAATCGTTATTGGTCAATTGGAAAAAATGTTTCAATAAATATATGAAATACAGTTATCGTTTCATTTTATGCAGGAAAGGGCAGTGAATGTCAAAATATCCAAATCTTCAGTGAGATAACATAAAAATTTTGTACTTAAACAATTTTATATCCTTAGTAATAAATATTTTAGGCTTTTAAGTGACGGTGTATACTTGTTAAGCTTTTCTCTCTTAAAGTACTGTACCTACCTGTAATGATAGACTACGATCGATAGATCTGGATAAAGGCAGATAAAAGTCAATTATGTTTTAGTTTTTTGGTAAAATTTAACTATGCAGATTAATACTTTGGAAAATTAATTTATTACCATTAGCGAATTTTCTTCCATTGCTGGATACAATAGGCCTTTACGATAGCATGCCACTAAATCCTATCTTTAAGTTCGTAAAAAACGTAAATGGGTAGATCAGCTACTGGCGTCCATTTTGAGGTAATTGATTATATTAAAACTTTCATGAGACTAAATAAATTATTATGTTTTCGGCTTACCCACGTAACTGTTTGACGAGGAACTCGAATAGTTTCAAGCCATGTTAGAGGCTCATATTCATGAGCAGCATTCCGCGACTTGCAACGCGGCGAATGTCACAATATGAGCGAACAGTTACGCAAGTAAGTCGAAAACATAATAATTAATTTAGATAATTGATGGCAAAAATCTAACCAAATCGCTGTCAAATAGCTAGTCAAAATCTGACATAAGCAGGTACTTACTCAAAATTTAAAGGGTCATCAACCGAAGCAGGAAATAAGTGGTTATTATTTATTAAGGTACCCGATCTTAAATTTTAAAGGTACCCAAGAAGTAATATTTACATTATGTTAGCATGATTTGTAATAAATTTTACATTTACTTTTTTATTGTGTAATCTTAAACTAACAATGGTTTGACATGAGCATCTTAAACATGTTCATGTATTAATATTTGATTAATAAAATCTCGGTAAAACCCTGACTGAACAAAAGTATTCAGTCAATAAAATTTTAACAGTAATCGAGACACAATTAATGTGTCCATTGCCTTTTAAGGGTTCTTTTCAAATATCCTAATTGGACTGCACCGTTAAAAAACTGTTGTAAAAATTAAAATTCAAGTGCATGACAAATTGTGGTGAAATAATTTCGTGTTTTAAGGAACATGATTCAGGATTTTTACCACGTCATCAGTCAAATTCTATTACTGTTTCAGGAAAAGTATTATTATTATTATAAAGGTTTTTTTTAAGGAATAATAATCTGTGAATTACTTCTCCCACCTGGGTGAGGCGGGAGGGAGTGTCAGACTCTAACTGACTAAAAACCACCCCGTTCCTACTCCTACCCTTTGAGCCGGAGCCCCGGTAAACCGTTAAGTCTTCCGCAGCTCCATATCAGCATCAGCTCTTTTGGGCCCCATCCGTGTCTATCCTCTTTGAGGCGCGCGCGGAACGTGACGCGCCGCACGCTCGGGTCTGGTTCTGGTCGGGCGGCGAGCTACCCATGCTCGCCGTCCGCAGGCTCGTGCTTACGGTGGCCGGACATCGTCCCGCGATCCCCGACGGCCGGAGTGTCCTTCGCGACGGCTGGGCTGTGAGGAGGCAGCGCTTCGTTGCCTAACGCGCCCCGCCTCGTCCTTAGCTAGCTTATTATAAAGGGTTTGGATTAGACAATACTTACTGTACTTAGTACTAGATGTATAGGTCAATAAAGGGCGCTATTATACAATTTTTATTAAACTCCATACCTAGAGGTGAAAAATAATGCCAAATGATGAATTCATAAATTATTCTAACACAAAAATCAATAAGCTAAACTTTTCAAAACATCCTTTAACTCGTCGAGTACCGTATTTATAGACACAATTAAAGAACAATAGGTTGCGGTCACCGGTGACCGCTTGGTGTTTGACAGTTTAATCTGCAGAGCTTTAAATTACAATTTCGTTGTTAATTAATTAGCTATGACAAATTGAACCACATTGTTTTGTTTACCGTCTCTAGGTGAACTCGGTGGACATTTTTGCGGTTTTATAACAGACAGATAAGAAACCACAAAACTACTATTATTCTTACAACGGCGCCTAAATTCTTCGGAACTTTATTCATTCATATTGTCACGTTAAGGCTTCATGTTTTCCTTAAATGATAAATATTAGGGTAATTACCTAAAACTGCAATACTATTGTTATATTCAAAACACATTGATAGGTTTGTGTTCGTAGAATTTGAGCTTCTATTATGTTTGTGAAATGTTACCTAGTAATTGGGCTTCCAGTAATATCACTTATACGACGAAACATAACACAAGCGTTGCTTCACGTCGATTTTTTGTGAGGCCGTGGTATTATTCCGATCGAGCCGGCCCAGTCGTGCCGAAGCATGGCTCTCCCACATTTAATGATTTAACTTGAAAACTTTGCTTACTTGTGAACTTGTAAATCTACTGATGTTGATGGTGTCCGTCCAAGGCGATATTTGTTTGCTAACTATTCCTTTTAAGTTGCGTTTAAAAAAACCGACTTCAATCCCATCTTTTTTGTTTACATCGGTTTATTAATATACTAAAACCTTCTACTAAGTGTAACAAACACTTTTTAGATTTTCCTTCTTATTTGTTTGTAGTCGATTAAAAATCAATTAATTTTGCACCAATAGCTAACCTGCTAATAATTAAAATAATATTTTTTAATATTATTATTTTATTCGTCCTTTTTGTCGTGGAGCTCCGGAACTATAGTGAAAAATTAAGGCATGTTAGCCGCTTGAAAACTATGAGTACTATGGCAGATCATTTCTTAAGTTTTTATTGAGCATTATCAGAACCGACATCAATTATCAATAGAGGATAAAAAAGATGATGATGCAAGGTCTGTTAACATTGATACACAAACCGTTGTTAACATTGAATGTCAAAATTTAGGCGCCTAAAACTTATAAACGGTGTTTAACATAGATTAAAAACACATTTTCAGTCACTAAAAAGTAACGCTTTTAGTACAAAAGTAAATAATCTACATTAGAAACTAATAAAAGAAAAGTTTTAAGTTTTTCTTACTTAACAACGCAATAAAAACTAAACTTTATTGCTTAATATTACGGTTTAATACTCATGTAAGAGCTTATTAAGAAACTAAGTTTTCATGGCAATTAACTGATGACATTTATATGGTACAGTCAAAGTTGGATTTTTATAATAGAAGAAGTGTGGGAGAGCCATGCTTCGGCACGAATGGGCCGGCTCGACCGGATTGATACAACGGCCTCACAGAAAACCGACGTGAAACAACGTTGTGTTGTGTTTCGTCGTGTGACTGAGGTTACCGGAGGCCCAATAACCCTCCCCTTCCCCAATCTTCCCAATTCCTGAATCCCCAATGATCAATCCTCAAACTCCTAATCCCTAAAAGACCGGTAACGCACTTGTAACGCCTTTGGTGTTCCAGGTGTCCATGGGCGACGCCGATTGCTTACCATCAGGTGATCCGACTGCTCGTTTACCGGATTATGCCATAAAAAAATCTCCACATTTAGCCTTTAAACGCCGATAAAATTTCTGCTAGCGTCGGACATCATAGTCCGACACGGCATCCAATGTGTTAAATCAAAAATTTCAAACTTTGTCAGCGATACTGATTTTAAGAATAACCGCTAGAAACACGAGCCAAATAATATAAAAAAAACTGTGAAGTGATCTTATAACATATTATTATTCAGTTTTTGTGTCAAAACAAATATCGTTGATCGAGATTTGTCATCACACGAGCGTATTTCAAAGTTACTTTTTGTGTTCACATGACAATTTATACGCGTCAATACACTTTTGACACTGAATATACTTAAAGGGATCTACCTACATTCGATTATGAGTAATATTATACATTGTAATTTTTTCTTTTTTTATTGAATAAGCCGGTAAACGAGCAAACGAATCACCTAATGGTATATAAAAATTGATGCGACGTCGCCTATTACCACCTGGAACACCAGAGTCGTTACAATTGCGTTACCAGCCTTTTGGGGATTAGGAATTTGAGGATTCTTGGGGATTTAAGGATTAGGGAGATTGGGGAAGAGGGGAGGGGGAGGGGGTAATTGGGCCTCTGTAACCTCATTTACATGACAAAATGCAAAGCAAATCTGTTTGGATCGTCTTTTAATCCCCAAAAGGCAATCGATGTAGCCCATGAACACCTGAAACACCAATGGCGTTACAATTGCGTTACCAGCCTTTTGGGGATTAGGAATTTGAGGATTCTTGGGGATTTAAGGATTAGGGAGATTGGGGAAAAAGAGAGGAGGGGGGGGGGTGTTATTGGGCCTCTGGTAACTTCATTTACACAACGAAACACAAAGCAAATCTGTTTGGATCGTCTTTTTATGTATTAAAATGACTTGTTCATAGGATTATTTTGTTACATGAAGAAATTGACTGGTTTGCTAGAGGCGTAATAGATGTTATCTATGAATTAGTATTTTTATCTCTTTGGAGAATTTTATAGACTATCATTATTATTGTGAACACAACGGTTACATTGTAATTATGACTGTTCAACGCTTGATACATCTTGATACATAATTTATCAATTATTATAGGTACACTACCTACATGTAACGCGTTTAAGCTCCTGAACGGTTTTGTTTTGAAAAGTATTTTCTAATTGATTCTTTTAAATCAGGATCACATACAACAAAACATAGTTTAATAAACTAAACTATTTCGTAAGCAATTAGATAGATTAGATGAAGACGCTTAGTCGCATCTTCTATATTGTACGTTTGAACGAGTTATTTAATACTATTTCTAAAATTTATAAGACTGACAGTCCGTTACCTAGACCCATACTCCGTCCTACAGTATTATAAAGTTTACCAGCCCAGATCTCAGAGGCATTAACAAATAAACTACGGGCTAAATATAGCAGTAGTGGACAAAGGTTGTGGAGAAGGTGACACCTCATTAGGTCACAACCTTCAGTATTAAGGAACATAAATAATTTAAAAATGTTCTCCAATGACATAATTGTTTCCATTTGTAAGGATTTTTTGGTTATTGAAGCGATTTTACGTTAACATCAGAACTGTTTTTATATTAAGTAGAGATGGAATTACAGAACACCCACTTTTAGTGGTCATAATAGGCAGGAAACGTAGTCGGTATGTATTTTAGACTTTATAGTAAACTTGAAAATTAAAAAGTTCCTTTTTTTAATGGGGGATAATCATTCAATGACTGCTCTCGAAGTTGGCGACGCGAGGGAGTGTCAGACTCTTACTGACTAAAAACCACCCCGTTCCTACTTCTGCTCTTCAGCGCCTCGGCAACCCGTTGAGTTTTTTGCGGCTCCGTATTGGCATCACTTATAATGTGCCCCATCTGTAGTGGAAACCAAGAAGTCCTACAACGGAATCATACTCCTGTATTTAGCAGCCTATTTAGCCACGTCATAAAGAAGACAGTCAGGTAGACAAAAAGACAATAATTTCAAATCACCCTGTAAATATTCGAATGATTAATAAGTAAGCCACAAAAGTGCATTGCACTAATTGAACGATAAAACCCAATGGCTCATTTTTTAAGAACTTGTGTATCATCAAGTAGTTTGTCAATAAAATATTGGTTACAAAACATATTATTTGAATCGTTTCTGAACCACGTCAATGAGGATTTAGACAAACATTATGATACTTAGATGGGCTCTTCAGTTTCGTTTTTTCTCCAATAAAATATTATAAATTATTGTTTTAATTTCTTATACTAATATTTGATCAAATGTTCACGTTTTTAGAGTTGTGTTTGTAGCTTTTTTTGTCCAAATACATTATTTATTTCCATGAGATGCATTCGATTTTGGAGTGTAATGACCTGTACTGCGTCCATCGTTCTAGATAATGGAAACCTGAATGCCGAATCTGGAGTGCATTGTAATGTTATTCCGTTAACTTATTTATAACGTATTTAAATGTTAAATAACCTGCGTTCCCTAAAATACTTTGATTGTATACATATTTCTGTTGTGATACAAAATACTTTTAGGAACTCGACTTCTTCTTATCCATTTACCCAGTTTATTCTGCTTAGAGAAAACACTGTTCCTTTCCCAGAAATAATTAATACAGAATTTACTACAGAGCGTATACATGTACGTATCTTATTTAAGGTTCTAAAGTCCTAACACTAATTTCTTTACTTTATATTTTATACAACTCATTAGTGACATAGAATGCGCTTTGAAATCAGAGTTCATCTAAGGTTCATCTCGATTCAGCTTTGCCTAATATCTGCAAAGGACATTAAGCTCAAGATATTAGGCAATTTGGCTGCTTTGATGAAATAAAATTGTTATATTTATTCGAAGAAAGATTTGAAAATGATAACATTCCTTAAATAGCCTAATGGAACATTCTGAGGTTAATGCCATATGAATTTTGAACTCCAATTATTTCATGACAAGATGAATCGTACCGAACTATAATGAAATCAGTCTGATGTCGTAAAAATGCAATTATGGATTCTTAATATTGCAGCGAATAACAAAACAAGATCCTAATACTGATTTCTTCGTCGAATAAAAATTGATTGAGTTAAGTTACTGTTGGTATGGTTACGATCAAATTTTTACGATTATCGATATCTGCAATTCTTAACCAAAATATCAGATGATATCGAGTATGTATCGATTAACGTTCGAATACAAGTTTTGGTCATTGACTGATATACAACATTGTTGTGACTAGGTACTTATTGATACTCGGTATCATTATTTCTCATAACTTTTCTACAAGTAGCGACTACCACCAAATAGAATGATATAACAAGAAGTATGGTTAGACTTGTCAAACTTTTGAGCTTCTGACTACTCATAACGATGCACTACTCTCGTGTCACAACAGGGACTGACGACTGCTTCACGTGTCACTCATCTTCATATGAGCCTTGCTATCCTAGCAAAGCTTCTCGTGATTGTAAAATAGTCACGAACTCTTTATGTACGTAAACATACAAAATATATAAAATAAATGACTTAACTCCGAAAGATGTTCTTCTCAATGTTATTGAAGTGACTCAGTAGTATATATAATGTTGTAACTACATAATTTTGGCCGTTCGCAATGTCACGTCGCGTCGTCGCTTCAACAATTTATGTTTGTCTCAAAACCAAGTTTGACAAATTAAACAAAATCTTAATAAATTAAGAATTTCATCGTCTTCCAATATTGGGTAGGCGGAAAGAACCGTCGATGTTTTAATGACTATTTTATTGATTGCCATCAATTTGGGTTTACTTTTATTGTTGGAGCAGGTGCCTGGACAGGTTTCGTCAGAAGCTGCCTGAACGTTGGCGATGTGATCAAACCTGAGCTCGCCAGTTTATTGGGGTGCATTGGCACTTTGGAAAAAAAAATAAACCTACCAACGGAATGCGACCTTCGCGATCGTCCTTACTCGAGATTTTGGCACCGTGTGTCGCGCCCACCAACCATGACATTTATTTTAAACTCTTCCTCCTTTTTTCTATATGCAGCTTACACTAAATTTAGGGTTCTGCCCTCTAAAAAGTAAAAGACTCCACTGAACTCGAACAAGAGTGTTGATGAACGATTGTTGTTACACCAAAAAGTAAATTGGAAGTAGAACATTTCATGCTTGTCGGTTTGATTATGTAGCTGTCAGAATACCGCAATAAAGTTGTTGAAAAGAGGGAAGTCACCTACCTTACATTTTATGATCTTACTCATAAAACTTATTTTAGATACAGAAGATTTTGTATTAATTTTTACTACTACAAACATTATTTTTGTTTAGGTTAAATAGTACCTAAATAATACCAATGATTGTCATGAATGTCGTGGTTGCCCAGTGGTTTAAAAAGCCCGTTTTTCATGCATGAGAATGCTGATTTGGAACCTACCAACGGCAAGTACCACGATTTAATGACTGATGATGATACCAGTGATTTTGCCCGAGTTATATATAATTTTCTAAGATTATCTTGACACCACTGACAAACGGTGAAGGAAAACATCGTGAGGATACCTGGGCTTATAACTTATAATTATAAATTTGGAATTGCATACTCAAACCTTCTCCGTGCGAAAAGAACCTTTTGTCAGCAGTGACCACTTATTATAGGGTATTGAAGAATACCACCAGTGCACCTCTGCCTACCCTCTCGGGGATAAAAGGCGTGATGGTTATGTTTATGTTTATGTTGAAGAATACCAGTGATTTGTCAAAACAATACTCATAGTACACAATCATAGTTCAATCAGAGCTCGTTTAAAAATAGTTGACTTTTAAATTATACCAAAAGTAATTTTAATATTCTTTACATTTACGAAATGAAATAATACTTTGTAAGTCGAAAAATTTAATTAATCTTTTTTAACATTTCACATTAAGATGTCGTAATACCTACGTCATGATTAATTTTCAGCTTCACGTAATTCAATTTATTTTTCAATTAATCATAATAATTATTATGTTTGTAAAGTAATAAAATCTCCATTGATTCACCCTTGTTGAAAAATTAAAAAGCAGTCAAAATTACAAGTTAATTAAACCTCCAGCTGTTTTAATTGCTAATTCTTTGTAAAATAATGTTTTCTGTTGATAGACTGACATTTTGATTTGCGTATTATTTTATAGGCATTAAATTGGATGATTTTAAAATTTGCATTTTAAGAACATGTTGATTGAGCGTCGCGTCGTTTATTATTTTCAACATCATTTTTGACCTTCGTTATATAGATGTTTTTTTTTTGTTGTGTAGGGACATCAAGGTAAGTAGATCAAGGAAAAATGTTTACATACTTACACTCGTAAATCCATTTAAACAATAGTTCCAATAGTCCGCAATAAGTGCGAAGCTTTTAATATAGGTACTTATGGGATGGGTCAATGACTTTGTAGGTCATATCACATTTCAGTGTCAATTCAGCCTAGATTTGTACACAAAACATTTGTTGACATGAGAGGTGACATATCACCTGATGGCAAGCAATCGTCGCCGCTCATGGACACACAAAACACCACAGGTATTAGGTACATGTGCATTACCGTCCTTTTGACGATTAGAAATTTAGAGATTGTTGAGGATTCGGGGATTGGAAAGGGGGTGATTGGGCCTCCGGTAACCTCACTCACACGACAAAATACACGCAAGTGTTGTTTCACGTCGGTTGTCTGTGAGGCCGTGGTATCAATCCACTCAAACCGGCTCATTCGTGCCGAATCACGGCTTTCCCATACTTAAAATTAATAACATTACATTCATCATGATGACTATTTTGATTATAATGCTGATCAACAGACATACCAACTACATAAACAACACAGTTCACAATTAAAAGACGTCAAACTATCGGTTCTCCTTAAAAAGATTACAAACTTGTTCTTCTGTTTGTGTTTACCTACATCTCAAAACTATAATTGATGAAAAACAATTCTAATGGCTTAATTAATTAAACAAATGCTATTTTTATAATGTGCTGTGTTCTTAATATATTTGTAATAGGTACGTTTCTATAAATACATTATGTAGGTTGTTGATACCTACTACATTACCATTAGCAAAAATATTTAACGCCTATTAACATTAAAGATAAGGTGTTCGACATACAATTATACATAATAATATAAAGAAGGCATATTTTAAGGTATAATGTGTATTGATGCCAGAAGAGATAGAAAAGCAAAACCTTTTCAACACTAATATTTTATTTTAAAATCATGGTTTCTAGATTGATTTAGTTTTTTTTATTTCACTACATAAATATTTAAGTATCTACTATAACATAACATAATATCACGCCTTTTATCCCCGAAGGGGTAAGCACACAGAAGCAACACCTACTTTTCACTATTTATGTATGTAATGAGTCCCACGTAATAGGGAGTGAGCCTATTGCCATATACCGGGCACATTTCCAGACTCCGTGCTACTACTGAGATTTAAAAAAAATCCCAGTAATACTTTGCCCGACCCGGGAATCGAACCCGAGACACCTTGCCCGGTGGTCGCACTTACGACCACTCGGCCATCGAGGCAGTCTGTCTACCATGTGTTTAGATTATAGGATTCTACACGCATAGTGTGAAAGTGGAGATCCTATAGCTAAGACACCATAAATACATTAATTGTACATACGTTAAAGGATATGTTCTAATACTAGACATTACCTACCAATATAAATATTTAGGAAAAAGAAAAAACATTGTTATTGAGCAATCTTAAAACTTTAAAGTTAAGCATACATTTTGGAAGATGACTAGGTATATAATTCAATTTACAACCAAATTAATAACAGCTATACACCAACTTACATTTTTTTCTTCCCATACAGAACCGTTAACACACGTCAATTGTTGCTTGAAGCCATAATAACATTATACTTAACCTAATAAATCGTAAAAAGATCTACGCTTTGAAATCAAATCGTGCGCATCGGCTCAGAATATTCTACTCCAATAACATAAGTGCGATTGAATCATCTTAAAAGTAAAGGTTTCTTCGAATCGATATGGATTTATCAAAAGGTACTGACGCACTATCGAGGTCGCCTTTACAAGAGATATTTTACTCGACTCTTCCTGGATCAAACACTTTCAATGTTGTTGTAAATTCCACGTACCATCAATAAGTGACCTTCGAATAATGCTTCTGTTCTCCATTTGTTAGATTTAATTGATTTATTATACCACTAGTATTATATTCTAATTTTAATTTCGTTTTACAAAATCAATTTGTTCATCTTACGTCAGATTATTAGAATAAAGGATGAAATGATTATAAGGGCCCGACTATCAAATGATTAATGGCGCTTGTTAATTTGTCATTTATATTTTATAATAGTATCATTTATATAATAGTAGATTGATATATTTGTCATTTCCTTGTTCATTACAAGATCGTTTAACGGAGTAAATGTAATCATTTGTTATAACTTGAATAATTCACTGTCAATATTGATAAATTAACCCGTGAGTACACTGGTTATTGACGTCAAAAACCCTTTAACCTCTTGTTTTCCAAATAATAACAAAATGACAGTGCATAAAAAGGCAAAATCAACTTTCCAGTCGCATAACTTTACTGTCCTCTGAACCGGAAAAAATATTTGCTTTTTATTGGCTGCTGCTTTTTAATATTTCTAGGTTTCAATTTAGTCACGTCATTAATTAAATCGACGACGCCTGAACATGCTAATTTTAGATCATAATTGATTCAATTTAATCAAAAACATTAAAAAATGAACTGGTTTTGATGGAATGTGGAATATTTTACGCTTCCAATATGTCACAAAACTAACCAGTCCACGGAATCGTTTCTAACGTTTACTTCTTTAGCAGGGTGCAAGTATAAGGCAGCGATATTTATGCGCACACGGCGCGCCGCGGTTTCGTTGGCGCCTGCGCGAGACGCCAGCCGCGGCCGACGCCTTCGCGACATCCGCCCGCGAACCAAAATTAATAGCCGGTGCATTCCAAACATTCTTACAGATTCCTGTTCTCGGTAATGGACCGCGATCGAACTCTTTTTGGAGACGATGCCGGATCCGCGCATTAACTCCGATCGAATGCTGAAATTTGCAAAGCCGTAATAGTGATTTTATTTGAACGTTTTAATATCCGATCGTTTGTGAACATTTCTGAAATATCGAATACCGTTACGATTTCGATTATTGTTTATGATCTTCATTTACTCGAATCGTGCAGCGAATATGGATGCATCCATATTATTATCAGGAATATGACGTGTTCATCGAAAATTGTTTCTAAATTTGGAGAATTTACAACAAGGCGTGAATTTTGCCGGATAGTTTATCGGTAGTGGTGTATCACCGGTTTGTGGTCAACGGAACGGATCGTTATGTGGGATACAATCGACAATAGTTAACGGTGTAACACCTCTTCTGTGGGCAAAGATCAAGAGAACCTATATCACCAGAACATAACGGTGAGATCCTCTATCAACTGTGTCAAGTTGAACAATACCCAGTTTTTGCTGACGGACACATATTAATGTGCCCGATTTATTACAACCAACTAATAGGCCATTTATTTTTTGTCTAAAAAGCTAGAATTCCTTATCTATTGTTTGAATTATGACGATTTTCTGAATCATTGAGATCGTCAGGTCATCGTATTGGCTATACAGTTATGCGTCCAAAATTAAAATATCAATCATACGTATTTATAATTTATTGTGTTTGAATGAGCGATAATTATAAGGTTGAACCTTCGTTGCTAACAGTAAACATTGATTAACGCACCATTCGTTGCGAGTGTACATTTTATTGACCAACATAATTCACTAAAGGCTTGGATTAGTCAAGTGAGTGAGATATCAATCATTGATTCCGTGTCAGATGGGAAAAAATATTAATCGGTTTGTTGTTCTAAGTTCATGTTCATTTTTTGACATCGATATTCCTTGCACCGGGCTGTGGACCCGTTATGTGTTAATGTACCAAAGTGAGGCAGAGTTTCTTAAGTATTTTCGATCTGAGAAGATCGGATAATAAAATGCATTCGTGTACAGTGACTAATGACTTCAAGTCCAAATAAGAAATGCGGCCATAATATCTTAAATCCATGTAGTCTAACGTCCTACTCGCGGCTGCTAAAAATAATAAAATAGGTAAATTTATTCGAAGTTTCTTTGATTATAAATGACGATCTTGATGAACTTTGATTTGAAGCTCTCAGAGCTGGAATTTTGTATATTTTTACATTTTACTTTCTTTAGCATAACTTGAGATTACCTACTAAGTTTTTTTAAATTAAAATACACATTAGCAAAATAACAGAAGGAATCTATGTTGACAAAATTTCATGCGTATGTCCTCCTTTTAGAATTTAAGAAAAATTGTTATAATGATAAAGTCCGCCGCTACAATAATGATGTGCACATCACATATCGATAAAGTTACAACCTTACAATAACATTGAAACTCTGATATCGATAACACATTTCTAGAAACATCTTTGATGTTACAAACATGTCTAAAATCTATTTATTTTATAATAATAGTATTGCTAACAGATGTATCTCATAATATTGTAACAATACACGTCAATAGTCAGATCAAAATAGTTAGGTTACAATGAAAAGCAGTGCTTAGAACCTAGACTATAGATTGAAAGGTCTAGGTCATTAGACGAACAAGCAATTATGACTGCAGCGCATATTACTGTTCTATTTTCGACACATTTGTTTATAAAATAAAAATAGTTTAAATATTAGTAGTCGGTCAGACGTTTGACCTTATTGTTTACAATATTGTACCGACTTTTATTCCATAAAGGGGTAGATGTACCTACATAATACCCGGTACACATCTTACGACCTAACTGTTCAGTTTTAACTGTACAACTCGAACTGTATAGTACAGTCGAACTGTACAGTGACGACACTAAATACAATATACATAATCTGTAGACACTTTGCTAGACTGTTTATTATTTCGTGGTGGCCCGGAGGTTTAAGAGGCTCGCTTCTCATGCACGAGGACGCGGGTTTGAAACCTACCAACACCAAGTACCAATATGACTTTTTCCAAATTAAGTATACTTTCTAAAATTATTTAGACACAACTGACAAACGGTGAAAGAAAACATCGTGAGGAAACCTGGACTTATAATTTTTCATTGTAAGTTTAAAATCACCAACCCGCATTGAGCAATCGTGGTGATTAATGCTCAAACCTTCTCCGTGTGAGAAGAGGTTTTGCTAAGTAGTGGGCATTTATAGGCTGTCGATGTATGTATTTATGTATGATAAGGTAAAATTAATTAAGTTCAAAAATTTTGCGATCTAAGTAAATAAAAAATAAACTAGATTGTTGTTTTTCTGATATAGATTAACAAAATTTTCCGTAATTCAAGAAACTTGTGCGATTTAACCTTTACAGTACAGGATGTTTCAAAATACGAGTAATCTAGTTTTCTCAGCATCTATTAATTGATGAATTAATCAATATTGAAATAAAAATCTTCCTATATTTGTGACTGACACTGACAGACAACGCACAGTTGAAACTTCTGATCACAGAAAGTCGAAGGTCACAATGTATGTATATTATGTTCTTGGGGTGTTTTTTCTTTTTGGTATAGGAGGCAAATGAACAAACGGATCACTTAATATTAAGCGATTATTCGAAACACCAGAGGAGACTCAAGTGCGTTGCCGGTCCTTTAATAGGAATACGCTGTTCTAAGTGTCTGTAAACTGAAATGGTCAAGAAAGAATTTCTTGTAGATTCTACGGGAATTAGGAACAATTAAATTAATATGTCATTGTAAGGTCGAAAACAAAAGTTATATAACCAATGTTTTGTATTGGTAAACTAATTTATTGTAAAATATTCTAATTTAAAACCAATCTTTCACGTGTATATTTGGCTACACGTGTCGTTTTTTTTTTCAAATCATTCCATTTTTCTATCGGGCGATATTTTTAGAAGCGTTTATGAAATAAAGGTAATGTTTTTTTCGATTTCAACTCTTGTTGTTACCGTTATTTTATTGTTAGCTTTTCGCTTTAACAGACCAATTTCATTGAATCATTTTCGTATTTTCAGTATATTTCTCCAGCATTTATTTTTTAACACAATCATGACAAATCTAAGATAAAATAATCTTTTGTTATATATTTACCTTTTTTCTATCGTAACGTAGAGGTAATTACATAACGTATTTACTATATAAAATATTAGGATCCATAATATACATAAACTTTCAAGTTTTCAATAAACTCAAAATTGATGACGTTATATTAAATCGAAAACCAAACAACTGACATACAAGCAAAAATAATACGATTCTCAACAAAATGTTCTAGAACATTCTCTCCAGAAACATTTATCTAAACAACTGCTCCAATTTATGCCTTTTAGGTATTTCGACGTTTAAATATTAGCATTAAGTCGCCTACATTACGCCCCAAAATGATAATTCCATTCAAAATTATACCATAAGTAACGGTGTTAAGTTTTGATTTGTATCATCTGCTAAACTTGTAACTTGAGCTCGACTGCAAATGTCGTGGGTCGCAGTGTCATCGATGGTCGGCGACCGGGCAAGGCCGCCGAAATGCGATGACCTCAGACTCGCTGTATTTAAAAAAAAAACAACACGAATCTCGGGCTCCGGAAACCTTTAGCTACTTTTTTTGTAACGCAAATTATATTTGGATCAATTTTGCAACTTAAATGTTCTTTTAAATGCAGATAATATCTAGTTATTGCAAGGAATGTTAATTGATCATTTTACGATCGTATCGCATTGGAAATATGCGGAAACTGACAATGATAGCTCAATCGAAGATGACGTGACTGCATAGAAGAATTCTTTGGAATGTTTAGCCAATTAAATTTGAGCTTATCTGCCGGATTTTTTGTCAAAAATTAATGTCATTGCTAAAGGATTTCACTTAAACGTGTTATCGAGAATTAATTTGACGTCAAAATAAATCACAGGCAATAACATGAGAATTTTATCTGATATTATAAATAATAATCTATGGGTGTATGGTTAGTTATCAATATTTTTGATGGAGAACGCGCGATTTCGACAAGGACAAACTTTTGATGTCACGGATGGCATATTTAAACTTAGTTTCATCACTAGTTTATTGGTTCTAGCGGTTAATATTAGCAAACCAGTAGTTAAAGTTTTAGACAGACACTCAATTAGTCAATTTTGATAACTAAAAGTTGTTGATAGTCACTTTATATGAAACACTAATACTAAATCAAATCAGGCACCTACATGCTTATGAGTCTTCTGTGAAAAAAATTAAATTATTTCATTTAAATTTTATAGCCCACATTATGACCTAAGCCTAAAACTTAAAAATAAACATCCAGTAATAAAGTCATATATTTCTAAAATATACGTCGTATTTTGAAATGGGTGTCGTTAAAGAAACAATAAGAATACTTAAAAACTAGAGCAAAATTCAAAACAAGCCTTTAACGTAGGCGTTGATATGTTACCAGCATTCCGACATGTTTACATTATTTTTATGGCATTTTTGACGCAGTTTGGTCATACAACTTAAATATTCAGACGGATAAAATTGGAACTAAAACTAAGACCGAACTCAGTAACACTCTAATCCGACACTAGCGCCACTTGAACCGCACTAAATTTGTCAAAATCTCACATTCCTTTGTCTTGTATTATCGATTATTATCGATTGGACATGTAAAGAAACCTTCCCACTTCTATTCGTATTTTTTCTAAAATCCATTTCAAATAAATTGATGACACCATTAAAATATTTTTATTGATACCTTAAAAAACTACTAGTTTCAATCAATTTAGGTGAGCAAAAAATGATAACATGAATACCTATTAGATATTGTCTTTTGTTTTAAAACACACACATATAGAAAGACAAAGTGTTTAAAGAAACATCAGGCGTAAAAAACAAAAACTTAATGTCATCAGTCTTTGTTTCTGCTTATCGTTTATTTATTTGAAAGATATTTTTTTTTTGATCACATTCGTCTCGTTTTATGCCCAAAAAGCACTTTCACAATGTAACTATTAACGGCGCTTCGTTTTCCACATGCGCCTAAAAAAGCCATATGAGGCCCAATGTCCCACCGGGGCTGTGGAGGGCCTTGCAGGTTTCCGAGGCTCCGGTTCGAAGCAGTTGTTAAAACGGGATGGTTTTATGGCCATTTTCTATAACCTATCTATCCGTAGATTTGCGTAGCGTTTGATAGAATTTTGACATAAGCTCCATACAAAATGTGTCAAAATTCTATCTCTAGTATGCAAATCTACGGATTATAGAAAAGGTTATAGAAAATGGCCGTTAGTAAGAGACTAACACCTTCTCTCGCCTCCCCCAAGGGAGGAGCCATTTGACCATTCGACGATGACGGCTTAAAAAAGTTTTATACCATCATAATTTCTAAAGTACACTGCACAATAAGAATGAAAGTAAGTAGAATGCGAGTAATCCACCTGAAAAACTATTACTATTAATATCCCTCGGACTAAATAAAATATAGAAACAGCACTTTCTTAATGTTTTTCTTGAGACTTAACTTTCCTTACTAGGTCGAGACATCAGATGTTTTGCGATTCCCCTGGGTACACTTGTGTCTATATAAGCTTTTAATACAATACATTGTACAACAGATGTTATCTCGTACAAGATATTTTCAGCTCTTTTTTACGACTTCCCGGGAGACGAAGGCAATTTCTTATTATTTTAGTTTTAATACATACCTACATGTATTAATTTTACATTTTTTTAATGTTGATATTCAATTTTGTATTTCATTCTTACTATTTTGTTCATAACTAACGTAGTGGGTAACAAGTTGCATTGAATTCGAGTCTATAATATTGAGATTTTTGTGGGCTAATTATTAATCATTTTCTAAAAACCAATTTACATTTTCCAACATGGCTTCTGCTCTCCAAAACAGCTCAGAACCATACGAAGTCAAAGTCATCACTTTAGTGTTTAACAATCATCCTTAAAACCAAAAAAGATTAGCAAAATTAAACAAACTGTTTAGCCTAATAAACTACTAAAATTAGTATACAAACACAAATCCTCATTACTATGTATGTAGGTTAAAGCCACTATCTACCTCCATAACTTAGTTTCATTACCTTCTATTACTTAATTTGAATTTCCATTCAGTAGATCAGTTTTAATCAATTATAATGGAATAACTATTGGTATTCATATGACCGGTCATTTGGACGTTACGACTTCGGGAATGTGAAATTTAATTCAATTAAGTACTTTATACGAGTTGGAATCGAGTGGATTATGTTAGTTTTAAATCCCAAGATAATAAAGCTTAAATTTGTGTGGTAATTGTAATTGGTTTTTCTGTATCTGTAAAGAGCAGGTTGGCTGTAGGCGTTATTTTTAATGTAATTGTTGAAATGAGAACAGTAAAAATGGTAAGGCAATTTTCATTAAACTAACAATGGTTTTTGATGAATACTATTAAATTTTAGCCGACCCATGACCCAAACTTAATATGTCGTGTAGCACCAGATAAAAATATTTTATTCTAAACCAATGAGGCAGAATGATGACAAAATTATAATAGTGTAACGCGAGGCACATTCACAATAGAAATTTTATTAACGACATGAATATTCTTTATTTGTCAATATTATTGGCTTAATACATTTGATATTTATGAGTGACTTCTAGACAAATATTTAATGTCCAACTTAAGAATTGAGAAAACAGCAAATAGGTACGTTGACGACACGATAAATCCAAATATCCATTCGTCCCAATATAGTTGCTACACAATTATCTTCAAAAGAAGTCTATGATCCGTCTGTCTTAGGACTTCAACAAAATCTGTTATTGCTTATAAATCTCTCAGACGTGCCAATAAAACGACCCCATTCAAATTATTCTACCTTTTGTTATGAAACCCATTAAATATAGGAAAACATAACTAAAGCAGACATCATAAAAATTATATAGGTTATTACAAAGTCGTGTTAGGACATAGATATATTGGATATTTTGTGAATAATTATGTTCTAAATATCACATTCCGATGACTTGTTTTGTTGTTAGAACGTTTATTGAACCAACTTATCAGTTCAGGTGGCCAAAATTGGTACTAATAAATGTTTAAACAAAAATTGATAATTCAACGTTTCCTTGTATAGAAACTAGCGCTGTTGTTAACTGAATTGTTATGTTGGTAGCACTGCAACTTGATCCATTCATCAAGTGATCAAGGAAGGCAGCCTCACGGTGACAAGTGTCACCAGTTTAGTGACATACGTCGATATTATGCTAATTTTGCATATTTTTGACGCAATATCAATAAATTAATTATTAGGTTTAGGCAACGGATTTTTGGGGATTATTAATATTTGTTTGGTTATGTGCTTGTATGCCAATAGTTATTATTAAGGCTGTTTTCATTGTGATAAATTCAATTTGCCGTATTAAGTAGGATGTAATTACCTAGAAGGTTATTATACTGTAACTTAAGTTATTACACTGTAAGTTAACTTGGTAATTGTTGCTTCTATCAGTCTAAATACTGAATATGGCTTGATATTCTAAAACTATGGTTAGTCATCCGAGCATGTCGTCTGCAAAATCTAATTAGAAGTCAATAGAAGCAATTTTGTACAATATAATACAATGACAAGCCCGATATAAAAATGAGATTGAGACTATTTAGTTGGCAAAAGTTTATTCATAGTTACATTGATCATGTTTTTTTAAATATACTATTGTGATACTTATATTTCCCTTCTATAGAATAGTGTTTTAATTAAGTGTTGACTATACTTTAAGTAGTAGTGTTAAGGCTACCTCAAGAAAAGAATGTCTTATCGTACAAGATCCCTATAATATTTTATAGCAAATTAGAACTTATTACGTAATAAATAAGCGTTAAGTCTTCTTGTTGATAGTTTATTACTCTTTTTTCTTAAAGTAGGCATCTAACAAAACTGTTTTCAGATCCTATTAGGCATCCATTGTATCTGCGTAGATATGTTTAATAAACACATTAATCATGCAATTATACAAAATCCCAAATATAGTTCCAAGCAATTTCAAGCAAAACGCACACTAGAATGAATGTAATAATATACATAGAAGCGATCTGATACTGAACATAAGCTTCAAGTTTCTAATTGATTTGGATAAGCCATTAAGCCTCGTTGATGGATGCGTTCCCTGTTTACAGAACTACCATAAGCCCGTCTTGTTTGAACACCTCTCGTGTAAGAGAAACACATTATTAAATCTAAACACCTAATTAAAATCTGCAAGGGAAATTGAATTTTGTTTGCTTATTTGTAGAGATGAATTTTCTAGTATTGATTTTGGGATTGCATTGTTAGTTGAACTGCATTATTAATAGCCAAGCATGAGGTTTTAAATTTGTGATAGTATCAGAAATTGTACTTTAACTCGTCGAGTACCGGTTTTATAGACACAATTAAAGAACAATAGGTCGCGGTCACCGGTGACCGCTTGGTATTTGACAGTTTAAATTTGACTTTAAACTAATTTTAAATTTAAATAAGATTAATGACAATAATAATATTGATTTTTTATCGGATAGGCCGGTAAACGAATAGACGTGTCACTTGATGGTGAGCAATGGACGCAGCCCATAGACACTGGAAACCACAGGCCTTACAAGAGCGTTGCCGGCCTTTTGTGGAGAAAAAATATGAAGAAACTTGATAATGGAATTCGTATTTGCCTGTTTTATATACCCAAGATAACAATATTAAAAATAAATGGACATGTAAAAATGGTTACTAAACCATCAAATAGATAATTGATAGTAATACACCCAGTTAACCATACTCTCCAATGAAAGCAGTTAGAAATGGTACGAAACTAGAACGATTAGATAAGGCGCGCCACACAAAGTCAGGCACGGAGGGATAACGTCGAGCGGTGCACGTTCAGTCGCTCTCTGATATCCTAATGATTGATGACCGACAGGAGCAGTTTACCGCCTATGAACGACAGTTTAGTTAGTGCTCAGAATGGAGACAATGTCTTTTTTCTCTACCTAGAATTTTAGGATTTTGGCTTGTAAATCCCGACTAATATCATAAATACAAAAAAGAATTTTGTGTTTCTTCACGTAAATATTGCGTACATAGAAAAGTACCCACATAGGCGATGCGAGAAAGCCACAGATAAAAGCTAGTTCGCAATACAATATGCCGTCTTTTATTCAAAATCATGTTATGTGGGACGAGCCATATCCATTACTAAACACACTATAAAAGTTCAAATTATCTAAAAATAAGTTTAAGCTCAATTCTAGACTTCATGTTGTAACTAACAATTATTATTATGAAGGTCAAAGAACCCTATGCCTAAACCAAACACTTGATCCATTGTTCCAATAAGGCAGTCATTATACAAATGTTGAGATAAAAAAATATTTATATCACACTAAATATGCGATTTGACTAATTAGCAACCGATATTTAAAATATCTAGACTAATTTGAAGATTTCAAGAGATAAGTGTTAATATTAAACGACATTCCTAAATATAAACAAGTTTGTATACTCAAAATAATAGGTTTTTCTGATATCCTGTTGACATTTTTATTTTATTCGTTTCAAGCCTTGATGTGCAGTATCGATTTAGACCGTAAATTGAGGATGTATATTTTTTATTGATTGGTAATGATTGCAATAAGTGCGTCCGCCGACCGACGGTCTCAAGTTGTTTGATTTATGAGTTGAGTTTAACGTAAAAAAATTTAGTATTAACATATTATTATGATTTAGAATTTTGATCGAAATTTCATTATAGTAATCCCCGTAGAACCTTTTAAGGAATGCTTCTATTATCATCATTACAAGCCTTATAACTGGCCACTGCTGACCAAAGGCCTCTTCTCGCACGGAGAAGGTTTGAGTATTGATCACCACGATTGCTCAATGCGGCTTGGCGATTACAAATTTATAATTAGAAATTATAAGCCCAGGTTTCCTCACGATGTTTTCCTTCACCGTTTGTCAGTAGTGTCTAAATAATCTTAGAAAGTACATATAATTCAAAAAAAGTGACATTGGTACTTGCTTTAGTCGGTTTCGAACTTGCTCCCTCATGCATGAGAAGCGGGTGTCTTAAAGCTCTGGGCCACCATGCCATTTAATGGAATGCTTTAATGGACGTCTATAAAAATACGCTTCTACAAACATCGAAATAATTTCATGAGAAACGTTTCACTTCATTTATGTAAGTAAAGAGTTATTACAATTCTTGGAACCGTCAGATAATGTACAATGTACTTTACCAATCTCACCTACATAATAACTTTACGGAAAATTCGTAGAAATTGTGAGAAAAACTGGTACACGATAATGTTTCATAACACAGAGCTTTGTTTGAAACTTTACGGAGCATCCATTGGCTATTGGCATAAATCCAGTGGATTAAGCAATAACTCGTGTTCATCGGACATTAGTACCACACTTAGCGTTAGATTTACTGTACTCGATGGACAATCAAGCAACCACGACCATTATATCTAGTGTAGCCCAATATTTATCAACATGTTGGTGAAAACCGCTGCGCGAACGCTGCGTTTTCGCTGCAAATAACAGATAAGCACGTCCCGATGCCGCAACGGTCCGTGCCTCACGAAATAAATGCGTGATTTATGATTTTAGACACAGATTTGGTTAGTAATGGAGTGATCATTCCTCATTCTAAACATCTAACTAATATGATTTAATTCATTCGTCATGTAATGGCGCCTCATATAAGTAGTATTTCAATACGTAGATACATAACGTGTGTTTTTACTTTTATATGATTATTGCAATCGTCATAATTATATATTTATGGAAATTAAATAATGACTGAATAAACTTATACAGATCGTTCGTTAAACATTACAAATGCTATTTGACACGTGTAGTTAATTAATAACAACAAATGTATAGAACTTCAAATTGGTAGTACATAGAAATAAATTTCATGGGGGTCTGTACAAAAATTTACTCAATTATTATTTTTATTAACTTATTTTTGTTTGTTTGTTTTTTTTAACAAATTTGTTTGGTATATGAACAATGAACACTCCATTTCAACATTACTCCTTGACCAGCTCACAAAACCCACGCGTCCGAATTCGAACAAGCCTGAATACTCCCTTGATTGGGGAATTCGTATCCGGGTATATGAGAGTCGTAAGATTAAATTGCTCCGAGACGCTATTGGTCAACAATTCGAGCACTAAATTACTTTTTTTAGTCTCACAAGATAAGGGTCGAGGCGTTAAAATTCTTTTTATTATTTACGATGTCGACTAACCCAGGTTTCCATAATGATAATTCTTGAAGTATGGTTACTGTTATTTTACGATACAATAAAGGATTTAATGGTAATTTTTTGAGTGATTTTCATTTTGTGGTTAGGAAATAATTTTGAAAACGTTATTAACATATTCGGACAAAAGTTTCTAAATCTAGGACCAGTAAGTTGATGAAAAGTTTACTTACTTCTGGGTTGTTTGCATGGAATCTAGATTTTTTTATATTAAAACTTTTGTGACACATACTAAGTTAATGCGCGTGCGCGTGAATCACGGCAGAAGGCGCGTTAGGCCCGTACCGCTGCATAGTCGAGCAGCCAGTAGCAGCGCAACGGTCGCGGAATACTGCTCATGAATATGAGCCTCTAGCATGGCTTGAAACGAGTAGAGTTTCTCGTCAAACAGTAACGTGAGTAAGCCGGATACATAATAATTAGTTGAGCCTAGAAATGTTCCTTATTGGCTATGTGCGTGACGGTGGCGACGCGTAGCGTTTACAATATTTGCGGAAGACGTCAAATGAATAAAACCAAAAATTAAAATAGTATTTATTTGTTTCCAATTTCTGCCGTGTTGTGCGCTGCGGTCGTTATCAGATCTGTCCACCACTAATCGCTTTGCACATAGCCATTACCTCCTTATGAACATCTTCGCTTTCAATTACAATGGGATACATAACATATCAGGCGAAAACTTGTACAGTGAACAGGCATTGGTCTAGAATAATCCTCTATCTCTACAGTACTAATAGCCCTTTACACACTCGTGTACAATTAAATATGTAAAATACTAGTAATTGATAATTTTTCTTACATAATGAAACGTTTTATAACGATCCTATATAATTATGTAAACATCCGTCCACAGAGAGTTGACAGATATTAATATCTGATTTCTCGCTACTGAAGTATCTTGTTACACTTGTTTTAAATAGAGTATTTGTTGTTATATAACTATGACTTCTTGTTGTACTGTAAGATACTCTTGTAAATTGTATTGATAAGTATATGACAGGCTCGTAATTCATCGGAAGGAAAAGTCAATGATCTTAGTATATCAACTCTTCACTTGAAATACCAGGCACAACTCGGAGGAGAGCTAGACTCTCCTCCATGCACCTTGAGACGGGTTCTGCAAGCTGTGGGTATCACTAGTGCAGCCTATTCCTGAGGCTATGGGGCTGATGCACCATACGGAGCCGCGGATGGCCCAATGGGCCAGGGGCTCGATTTGATGAGCAGGAGTAGGTACAGGGTGGTTTTTAATCAGTAAGAGTCTGACACTCCCTCTCTGCTAACCCAAGGTAGGAGATATCATTGGATGACTCCCCCCCCCAAAAGAAAGCCTATTCCTAAGGTTACGCGCTCTGACTGACAATCTTTTCACCAAGCGAAGAAACTAAATAAGTATTTGGCCAAATTACGAAAACTCGAACTCAACTTTCCCACTAAATCACGAATCATATTTTTTAATGTGCAACAAGCTTAGTTTTCAATCAACGTTATGAAAATCCAGAATCATCACAAAAATACTACAATCAAAGTCATCGTGCATTACCAGTTCTTTACACTAGAATTACTTCAAAACGTAAACAGACTTACCTACCAGTTTTACTGGAATGTGGAAATGTATGCATTAATGCAGTATTATAACAGTCAGATAACTGCATTAATATCCCATTTAGTACTTGTGGCGTTGTGTGTGGGGAAGATGCAATGACTAAACCGACCTATTGTATGACTGGAGTTTACGTAATCAACTCGCTCAATTGTAGGTTAGGAGTGTGTAACCTATTGGCAGCATTTGCTTTGAATTGAGGTTAATTAATTTTGTTTGAATATGTGAATGAGTTTTTAGTATCTGGTATGTTTTTAGTACCCTCGCTCATGGAAGGGGTTTTGTTCTTTTGGTGTTAGGGTCTCGATTGTCGAATGATTGTAACAAGTAAGCAGCTATAGAATAACCGATACAAAGCCACAGAGGACTCAACGGGTTGCCGTAGCTAAGTTTCGAAATGCAGAAGTAGGGACGGGATGGTTTTTAGTCAGTAATAGTCTGACAATCCCTCTGGCCTCACCCAGGCGGGAGAAGTCTTAGAATGATTTCCAACCCTCAAAAAAGGCTATATAATAAAAAATCGTTCAATACCCAGGATAGTCGAAATAAAATGTCAATACCAGCACTTAGTCAAGACACAAGTCAGAAAAATTTATTCCATCCGTATAGTGTAATTGATATTGCAAATAATCTCTATGTGTAATCTAATATTCTATTTCTTGATAACAAATACATTTTACACGAATATAATATCTACTTATATAAACCCACACATTTGTAAGTAAGTACTCCCAAGAAACCTGATAATGGCTTCTGTCACATCTCGCACTAAAACACCATATTTTATTGGCTAACGTCACTTAAGTACGCGTAAACATTAGTATTATCACTGTTTATAAAAAGGATGGATGCCAAGGGATTTATGAATGAGGATAATAAGAGAGAATGTACAAAGATTGACATACCGCAGATGTATTAAAAGAGGATCAAACTAGAAGTCGAATTGAAGAGAATACACAAAATAGTTGATATAATTATGAAAATCAAACGAAATATCAATGATTGGAAGCATCTCAATTAAAGTTACATCACCTCTAATGATCCCAAAGGGGGGAAGAAAGAAGAGAGCTTGTATGATTACCACATAAATATACAAGATTCCTGTAATCATCACCATGAGTTAACGGTCAAAATCAATTACAATGCAACTAATAATACATTTAACATACAATTAAACACAGATATATTACAGATAATTTAAAACGATGTAACACATTCCCTGAAGGCGATATTGATGTTTGTGAAACATGTTTGTGTTAAACTGTAATCGAATTACAAGTAATTCTGTAGATACCTAAGCTTGTCTCTATGGTCGAATGGTTGCAAGTATTGTTAATCACAAGATCATTTTCCATTCGTGGCTTGAACAATGCTCCACTTGGTTTTTGTATTTATAAAGGGTTTTATTTAGCTTACCCCCTTGTTTAGTAATATACCACTTTCAAATGAAGATGATAATGATTTACCTATATACCAACGTCCAACATACAGAAAACTAGCTTTTGTATAGGTTTTGTAAAAAAGTACCCCATGTGGTTTCGAGACCATAATCTATCCATGTTCCGAATTTCATCCCTATACTTTCATAATATATTATAACGTCACGCCTTTTATCCTCGAAGTGGTAGGCAGAGGTGTACATTACGGCATTTAATGCCACTGTACAATGTAACACCCACTTTTCACTATTTATGTTATGAGTCCTATGTAATAGGGGATGAGCTTATTACCATATACCAGGCACGATCCCAGTCTCCGTGCTACCACTGAGATGAGAGAGAGAAAGACCCAGTAATGCTTTGCCCCCGACCCTGGAATCGAATCCGAGACCCCTTGCCCAGCAGTCGCACTTGCGACCACTTGGCCAACGAGGCAGCCAATTTCATGTGATTGAGTAACAAACATACGAACACACAAATTCACAAATTTTACATTTATAATATTAGTAAGAAAATTCTTACAGTCATTAACATTTTATGATAATATCTTTACCAAGTCTTTCAAGATAAAAAGGTACTGTTATATATATTTATATCTATGTAGAAGACTAGAAACTCCAACTGAATACGTGTGCAGGTGACGGTTGCATTCCAGTGTTGAAGATTGTCGTGTCACGAAATCTGTCGTTGAAAAATGACTTGCCTGTTTCATCCGCATACCTGAATATCTGCATGTGGTCCTAATATCGCACTATAACTATTATTTTAGATGTTTTATATTCTGTATGAATCTTCTAAGCACCGATAACCTTTGCTTAGGGGAACTTAGAAAACCCAAGATTTTATCATGCTTCACAATCACGCTTATAGCTAAGTGAGTACGTAACTAAATCACATAAAAGAAAGACTTAAACCATTAATTTATATACCTCTACAGTACTCAATGTTGTCAGTGGGATTTTCATAATAATATTTATTTACATAAGTTTTATTGTTCCAAGTATAAATTTAAGATGACAAACTAAGGACAAGCAAAAGATGAATCCGTTCTGACGTCGCATTTGAGGTCATCTGTGACGTTGCGATGTCGATGACGAGAACAAAATAAAGACAAGCATGCATCCGTAAACTGATGCTATTGGGAAATTTGGAAAATAAATCTTTATTTGTTATGTTTTATACATTTTTGATCTTTATTTTCATGTGAGTCATTATGATTATTTATTTATTTTAAATTTATTTTGTGAAGTGTATGGTAAACAACCACTTGATCTTTGATGATGTGAATTTCAAGAATTTGTTAGTCATATAGTCCTATCATGTGTTTTGTTTAACACTATTTCGTTAATATTTATTATTATATTGGTTTCTTCGTCATTTAACTTCAATTTTGTCTCCAAAACAAGAATCACACAGCCTAATGCATCAAAAACTTAAAACGGTCCAAGCTGAAATATTCCCGCTTCCCTCTAAACTTTCGCATTTGGAGACGGAGTGAATTTGTCGGTTACTCAGCCATCAATCAATCCTGTCAGTCACAAGTCTTAAGCGGCAGCATTACTTAAGGTATATCAGGAGATTCCTTTTTAGATATACGCTGAAATATTACTCCTCAGGTCCTTACTTCGTTTATTTAAATAACGTTTAGATGAAATTTCGTAAACTTGATTTCCTTTTTCGTATTATCTTGAGATGTGTGTTCGAATCCATCAACAGTGAATAAATCTCCGTTCGAATTGATACCATCTAGCTGCTCATTTGAAGTTTCAAATTCATTCTCGAGTTTTTTGTTCTTCACTTGAATGATACCGTTCATATCAGAGGGGTCACATCTTTATAGCTGATTTTTTCGAATTAAATTCTACCCACTCAATTAAGATATGATGGCTTTTTATTACCTACAGTTATGAATTAGAGAAATGAGGTTATCGTTTAAATCTCCGTGGTCAATACGTATCGCTGTCAGGGTGGATCACGTATTCAATAACCGTACATTGACACCACTCGAAGTCGCACCGTCTTTTGTTGTATTTGTAGGTTTAAATTCAGTTACATTTTGCTGTAACTGTGTATTGACATATTTATCTTTTACTTAGAAAACTTGATAGGTTTTTTTATATTTATTTTTAAATAAACGATTTAATAACCTTACAAAAAGGTATCCAAAGGAATGGTTGTTTTTTCCAAATGTATCCAAATTGTTATAAGCATTTCAAAATTACATTTTGCTCGGTGATTACTTTCGGTAATTGTTTTTGATTTTATTTTCATTTGAACGGTGAAGAGTATAAGCGATGACTAGTCTTTTTGTAATTGTAGTCATTTTGTGTACTCAAAATTTAAATTAAAAGTGGCATATTTTTTTCTTTTTATGAGACTTAAATCATAGCATTACATCGTATCACGCTGCTTCATTTAGTTATTAATTAAAAGCAATCATTATTTGTAAATGCATTATCCAATATTTATTTTTTACTTTACTGCCTCATTGGTCGAGTGATCCTAAGTGCGACTGCCGGGCAAGGAGTCTCGGGTTCGATTCTCGGGTCGGGCAAATTATTACTGGGTTTATCAAAATATTCACAGTAGCACGGAGTCTGGAATTATGCCCGGTATATGGCAATAGGGTCACCCCCTATTACATGGGACTCATAACATAAAAAATGAAAAGTGGGTGTTACATTGTACAGAGGCATAATGTACACCTCTGCTTACCCCTTTGGAGATAAAAGGTGTGATGTTATGTTATGTTATGTTATTCATTACTTTATTCCTTAATCTATTTTCATGTAAATAAAGACTGACTGAGAGACAGTATTAAGTGCCTACCCGATTCTTTTCCCAACCCAGAATTCTCTTTACCCAAGATTTACACTTGCGAGCTGCAAATATATAGCAATAAATTGCATTCTCACTTCTTCTCTTTAAAATCTACAATCACCACCACAACAATAATTTTAATGCACACAAGCACACGTTTCATGTAGTGACAGCGTACAGACGAGTTCCTAATAATTAATGTCTTGTAAGCACAACTAGGGAAACTATCTCGGGGCGTGAAAGCCAGAGGCATCTGACATATCCAATTAACACGGCATCCGTTTCCGGCGGGATCTAGCAGTCGAGCCAACTGTACATGTACTATTATGTTCACATTTCCTTTCGTTTTGATTTCTTTGAACGAACGTTAGGCCCGTTTGGGATGCATTGTACTTTTGATCCTTTGATTAGAAAATGTATGGAGTTTGGGTTTTGTTGAATGGAAATGGAAATTCATTATTGTTGTTGGCCTATCATTTGCATGTAGGTGATTTTCTAATATGCATGTAGGTGAATAAAGTATGGTTTACCTAATTTGGTAAGATCATGGAACTAAGCACGTAAGTTATCCTTATAATAATACACTTTAGTAACATAATATGGATACATACACACAACTTAAAATTAACTAGAATTAAAACAGCGAATTAAAAAAAATATAAAAGAAAAAACTAAATTCCGTCAAGTCAGTTAGACGTCAAAGAATCTGTCCCCCTCACTGTCACAGTAATTCTTAGCTTGCCTTGCCTTGCACATAGAAGTCAACCATGAGTATAACCAGTGGTCACCACCAAGTCCATCTAACTAAGTCGACCATGAGTTCAACCATGAATATAACGGTGGACAGTGTTGCGGGTTGCATTATTGCCCAAAATGTATCTTGTGTAAACTATGTAGTTAGTAAGACTTTATAATGTAACCGTTTACTGTTCCTCTTAATAAAAAAAATAAAAAAACCCGCCAGAATCGGGTAAACTTTTCCAGAATTTTTCAAATTGAGAATTGGAAACTAATTAGTCCATCCTCCTTTCACGAAAATGAGACAACAAACACAATTAGAGAAAAGTAAATACACTATAATGCTATGCTTAGTAACTTCTACAGCTAAAAATACATGATGTAATGCCTTGCTGCTATAAATAGCAAAGTCAATAGCTATGTTCTAGAAACCTGAATGAACTACAGTACCGTTGAACAATGCCGTTCAGCTCGCACTTGACCAGTTTTTATTTTCTATTATAGTAATATGTTACACGCCGTTCGACGTCAAAGGTTAAAGCCGTGGATGAGTAATAAGATACTTCACGCTACCTCATTCTATATCAATTCGATCTTCGACATATTTGTATATGTTATTTAAAAAATGTATCTGTCATTCGTTTGTGGGATATTGTGTTAGATTCTTTGGTTCGTGTTAGTGATAGAGGACGCATTTTTTTCTAATAAATAATTAAAACAATTAATTTGATTGCTTCGTGAATTCGTTCTCATAAATAAATTAAAATATGTTTATTGACAAAAAACTTTACATTACATTTTTGTATGGACCTGAACCCCACACTAGGATGCCCTGTGTCGTGAGGCTTAGTTTCTTTCAACCAGCAAAATATAATAAAACAAAAAAAAACAAGATGAAAAGAAAAAAAAATTAATGAAAATAAAAAAATTCACTGTTTTCTTTATTATTACATATTATGACAAATAAAATATTTGGTGAAAATTGAGTTTTATTTATATACTTTCAGATCCTTTTAGGTACTTACTACCTATATGGGTAATCTACTTCTTGATGAATAAATTTAGATGATAAAGCGAGATTAAAAAAGATAAATTGCAAAAAAATATGTAGGTACAATGTGTATAAAACGTTTAACAAAAAAATTAAAGCTTAAAACATTTCGAATTCCATAAAAACTGGATCAGAACAAATAATTTAGTATTTTTTTAGACTAGAAGAACAAGGATGCTCCACTATGACACAATATTCAAAGAAAATAAAATTCGTTACATAATTATGTAAATGATCTTCAACATTGACATTAAGTATTTTCTTTTTATCAAGGACTAGCTATTGCCCACGATTTCGTCCGCGTGGAATATGAATTTTAGAACATAACTTTTGTTTTTGTTTCAATTTACCAAAATAAAACCAGCCTATGTTACTCTTTAGTACATATATACCGGCCAATAAAAATCTTGCCAAATTGGTCCAGTAATTCCAGAGATTAGTACAAACAGACAGACAGACAGATAAAACTGGTAGAAAAACCTTATATTGGTATATGGATCGTATGTATATTCATATGCATTTAGTAAAAAGCAGTTATTTCAATATTACAAACAGAAATTACAATTTTATTTATCTGTATAGATTGATATTTAGATTATCTCATTATCATGGTAATTTGTTAAAATATAGTTTTTTTTTTGTTCTTTATACTTTGTTAAGAACATTTCCAAGATAACATTCATTTGTTTATAGGACATAACATAAATAACAACTGATACTGATGATGATATAATTTGATATTGGAAAATCCTACTTAGGTATATCCACCCTCTAAAGTCGACAATATCTAACTTGGATTTTCTTTTCCATATGTATATGGGTAAGGAGCTTAGTATAATGAAGTCTGGATCTATTGTAGGCTGCCTATTATTATTTTGTAGGTTGCACGCATTCGTCTAGTGGCGCCTCGTGAACAGTACGCATGACTCGTAAAATACGCATAATTCCTATTTTATAAGATTCTTGTAAATAATTACCTCGATGGCCAAGTGGTCGCAAGTGCGACTGCTAGGCTAGGGCTCTCGGGTTCAGTTTCCCGGTGGGGCAAAGTATTCCTGGGTATTAAAAAAATCTCAGTAACTAGCACGGAGTCTGGAATTGTGCCCCCTATTACATAGGACTCATAACATAATTAGTGAAAAGTGAGTGTTACATTGTATAGTTGCATTAAATGCCGTAATGTGCACCTCTGCATATCCCTTCGGGGATTCAAAGCGCTAGGTTATGTATCTTATGTCTTATGTGTGAAAATAAAATGACAATAAATACAATAAAAAACTGTAAAGCATCTCAAACTACAAAACACTTATCTCCTTCATTATCTTTTCATTGCAGAAAATGCAGAGCTCCGGCCGGATTCAACGCTAAGCCACGTGGATTTCTTATGATAAAACTTCCGACTTCAAAACTTTCAACTAAAGAAACAAGGCATCGAGAAACTTTTGTACAATATTAACTAGTATGAATTCGAACAAAGAAGTGTTTTAAAATTAGGTATTGTTATACAACTTGTTAAAAATGTTCGTGAGGTTAATGACATAAGAAGGGCACATATTGGTACTATTGGAAATATTATGGATTTAAAACTTTTTAAAACGTTTATTGGTCCCTGTTCTGTGTTATTTGGAACTAATAAATAAATTAAACACGAAAAGAAACAGAAACAAAAAGTAAATATTATTTTTTTAAACCCGACTACTTATGCTTAACATTTGTTAATTAAGCATTTTATGTTGAATAATAACATATATGTCTTTAATCCTAGATATTAGAATATGCCACAAAAAGAGACAACTCCATCAGATAATCGTACAATCCGAACTAATAGAAACGACAAAATAAATCGATATCGTCTCGAATCTAATTTAGTATCGATACAAAACTGTCTTTGTTAATTCAATCAGGACGTTTTAATAAAATCGATTCTAAATGTCAAGGTTGTCGGGTGGTTACATCCTTGTAACTGACGGGAGCAAGTAGGAACAATTAACGAACAATTGTTCGGGACGTTTGGGGCTAACGCCTACGGCCGTCTGAGCCCGCAATGGACGAAGTGCTACCCTCGACGCGCCATTTTCTATGAATAGAACAGCAATACTGTATGTCATTGAGGAGTAAGTTACAGAGTGCCAAGTGAAACTTTCAAGTGAAATGTAGTTTTCCACTTGTGACGGTCTTTATTGGTATTTTAACTATAAAGTTTCACATTTTCTCTCTGGAAAAGTAAACATTTTGGCATTTATGGAAGTAGAAGAAAATTGAATTATAACTGGATATATAATCATTTAATTAAAATTCAAGTTACTCCTGTTTTACATGTTCCAGAAGCCGCATTTTTTATCTGAAAAATGTTACTAAACTCAATCAGTATTCCATTTACTCTCGATTCCGTGTAGAACATCAATTATTTACATTTACACTGCAATAAAGCCGGTAACGAGATGACGTGTCCGCCCTAGCAATGCGTGCAGTCATCGAGTCTAGTGATGTGGATACGAATATTAGTGGTTTGCGGCTAAACTGATTGTTGGTTAACCGATAGCCGGTGATTGATAGCCGATATAGACCTGTAATTTTTGTATTGATTCCCGTAAGTCATACCACAGAGTCATAATGAGCTTGATTTTATATACAATTTATTTATTTTCAATTTTGATGTAATTGTCGCGCTATGTCTTAGGGTTGCCAAATAATAATTTATAACAAGTCAATATTCACCGTTCCCAATAGTTTATAGTCTACTTCATTTTCATTTAGGTACATAAAACTACCTGTAGTTTGCAATAGATACGTATAAACTTCATACCAAAATCAAAAATGGAATTTAGAAGCTACGCATAAAAAAACTTTATTTCTGAGCTATTTTTGTCTACGATTTTTTAAACAGCAACCAGATACTTACCATAATAAAATAATCTAATTTTAAATTGAAATCTATTAAAGGATCATAATTTTAAACTTTTTATCTAGATTTAATGATGAGTAAGGTTTTGCGATACATAATATTAAATCGAACACTGTTTTTATTGTTCATTTTGCATTCATTTACAAAAATCACGTGCTAGTATGATGTAATCGAATTTTCTTCTATAAAATTACATAATGAATAAAATAACACACACGTAGGTACAAAGATGTCTTTGAATTTGAATAGTGACCAAGTTACATTTCTGACATATTAACTTTAAGTACACATTTATGTATGACTAGCTTCTGCCAGCGATTTTGCCCACGTTGGCCGAGTGGTCACAAGTGCGACTGCCTGGCAAGGGGTCTCGGGTTCGATTCCCTGGTCGGGCAAAGTATTACAGGGTTTTTAAAAAATCTCAGTAGTAGCACGGAGTCTAGAACTGCGCCCGGTATACGGCAATAGGCTCACCCCCTATTACATGGGACTCATAACATAAATAGTGAAAAGTGGGTGTTACAATGTACAGCGGCATAATGTGCACCTCTGCCTACCTTTTCGGGAATAAAAGCCGTGATGTTATGATATGTTATGTAAACACATCTATCTCATCATCTATCTTATGAAACCATAAGATAGACTATAATCTACCCTTGTTCCAAATTTCATACTGAAACTTTCAGCCGTTTTACGTAAAGGAATAACAAACCAACAAACATACAAACTATTCCATTTACAATATTAGTAGGTTATACCTAATATCAACAAAAAGAAATCATTCTAACGTTTTTCCTATATCTATTTAAAGAAAGATAAATGGTCGGATGGTAAAATTGATGACGTATTTTTCCTGGTGAATCTGACGACAAGAAGGAAGGCCCTTTTCCTACAGTTGATGATATGACCCGCATTTAGGAATGAGGTATGGGGTAGACATTAAATAAGTACCTACTTATGAGCTGTAGTACTTTCTATTTTTAAAATGTTTTTGTGGAGTACAATAACACATCTTGATATTCTTAGAAATATATGTCGTGGTGGCCCGGAGGCTTAAGACGCCCGCTTCTCATGCACGAGGGTGCGGGTTCGAAACCTACTAACGGCAAGTAACAATGTGACTTTTTCCGAGTTATATGTACTTTCTAAGATTATTCAGACACCACTGACAAACGGTGAAGGAAAACATCGTGAGGAAACCTGGGCTTATAATTTCTAATTATAAGTTTGTAATCGCCAACCCGCATTGAGCAAGCGTGGTGATTAATGCTCAAACCTTCTCCGTGTGAGAAGAGGCTTTGCTCAGCAGTGGGCATTTATAGGCTGTTGATGATGATGATTATATTCTTAGAAATAGGCTATAGACCAAATATATTTTTTAACACAGAAAATCCGGAATATATCTAAGAAAAAAAATCTTCTAAAGTACCACGTATTTTACTCAACGATAGTTTTATTTATCTACTGATCTTTATTTCAGATGTCTCGTTTTATTTTTTTATTTTACAGGTCTGTAATCCACTAAATTAGACAAACTTCCATATCAGTACAAAGCAAATTAAATATTTACTGTCTTATTTACTTATCTATCTATATATACCTCTATAAAAGAAAGTCGTGTTAGTTACACCACTTATAACTCAAGAATGGCAGAATAGATTTGGCTGAAAATTGGTAGGGAGGTAGCTTTGAGCCAGAAGACCGACATAGGAGACTTATTAACCAAATTTTTTTTTTTTCCTTTTTACCGAAAATCACGAATGGGGACGGGAAAAAATGAGATTACGCGTCCAAAGTCGCGGGCAGAAGCCAGTATAATTATAAAAATGAAACCAGTTTCCCGATGTCACGCCTTAATTTGAGAGCGGCTTGACTGATTTGGCTTTTTTTTTGTTATATTTGTTATTGTCAGGTGAAGTTACTTATGACAGAAAAAAATCCTGAAAATCGTACGGGAACGGGAGAAAACGAGATTGAACGTACGAAGTCGCGGGCAGAAGCTAGTTGTTCAAAAAATTAATCAGCCTTTTAGGTTTTCGATACATACCTCTAAAAAATGTTCTGAAAACCGTCATACTCGATTTCCAGCTTCTAATTCACCAAATTTTCTTTTGCTCTTACAGGCATTATTGGATGGGTGTGTAGTAAACCAGACAAACTTTAATTACACCATAAAGCAAGGCTACCATCGTCTATTCATAGCCTGTTACGGCACAACACTATGCAACAGGGAAAGACAGTTAATGTCAATTTAGATGCGTGCCTATTACACGAACGTCACTCACGGATGCAACGCTTGTCATTGTAAAGTGACATTACACTTTGATGACGATCTATGATGAGTCATGAAGCATACTGTTCGACTTTCGTCGTTTGCTTATGTCAAATGTTATACTTTTTTATTTCTTGTGATTTGATGTGTGGGTATGATTATGCCTCGTGTCGTGGGTTACAAGTACAACTATTAAGGTTTTTTTAATTTTTTTAAGGGGGGACAATCATGGAATCGCTGTTGCCGCCTGGGTGAGGCGGGAGAGAGTGTCAGACTCTTACTGACTAAAAACCATCCCGTTCCGTCTCCTGCACCTCGAGCTGGGTTACGCGTTAGGTTTTCCGCGACCGTTAGGTTCTCCGCGACAACTATTAAGGTTGAGGTGTTACTATTAAGGTTAGGTGTTTAGTAAATCAAGCAAAACACCTATTAGGTAGGTACCTATATAGGCTTTCCATTTTTATCAATATTCTTTTATATCATGTTAAACAAATAGGTAATCTTTATTGATGATAAAATGAGCGAAATACAAAATATTATCTTAATTAGCGATGTAGATTTTATACAGTAATGCCAGTATTAATAGCCCTGTATCACAGGCAAAAGTAGAAATGAATAAAGTATTCAATTGTACAGATGTTTTATGGTAATGTAGCCATATTATATTAGGTAGGTATAAAACTCGCAATATACTTTTTTACTCAGAATAAAACAAAATGTATTTCATTCATATTTCATTAGTGTTTTCAACAGGACTTGCCCCTAAAATGGTTAATGCACTTATCTTACTAAAAATAACAACAAATCAATCATGTTTTCAAAATATTAAAGGACATGGCTTAACTACGGTCGATTTTTAAAAAAAATCTAAAATATTGCACTTAATTTGTAAAACCATTTGTCGGACTAATAAAACAAATATTAATAGTTAATAATAATTAATAATATGTCTATTAAACATTTGTATGGATTGTATTTTTAAAATTCATAACTTGTTTCTGACACTTATGATAAAATTTCAATATTTTATGCCAATTTATATTAAAATTTTGATACTATTCTACTAGTTCATAATAAAGTATAGTGTATGTCGTGGTGGCCCGTAGGTTTAAGACGCCCGCTTCTCATGCATGAGGGTGCGGGTTCGAAACCTACCAACGGCAAGTACCAATGTGACTTTTTCCGAGTTATATGTACCTACTTTCTAAGATTATTCTGACACCATTGACAAACGGTGAAGGAAAACATCGTGAGGAAACCTGGGCTTATAATTTCTAATTATAAGTTTGTAATCGCCAACCCGCATTCTGCAAGCGTGGTGATTAATACTCAAACCTTCTCCGTGTGAGAAGAGGCTTTGCTCAGCAGTGGGCATTTATAGGCTGTTGATGATGATGATGATAATAAAGTAATTTAGCTATGAGGTAGTAGTCTAGAAAGACTACAGACTTAAGATATTTGTTTTCTCTTGGTTTTGTTTTTTTTTATTTTAGTACCTACGTTCTGTTATTTGTATGTTGCGTCAGGTATGTCTTTATATTATTTTCACATGTGTGTACAATATTGGCATATGTATCAGAGCAATTTAAAACAGACTTTTTTTTTTAAAGAGTAACGAATGGAGTTTCTTGCTCGTTCTTCTCCACTCGAATCGACATTGTGGAACGAGCGCCTAGCTTCACTGACGGATAGACTGACATACTATTATTTATTTCATATTTGTTGACGTTTCAAAAGTACCAAAGTATGGTTTAATTGAAATAAATGCTTTTGAGTTTGAGTTTGAAAGTACAAATCTAGTTTGGGATATAAAATGGTCAGGAATTAATATCTACAATTCCAAAAAAAAAGAAACAAATATTTTGTTTACCTACCTACTTCTTAGTTTAATTTTGTAATATGGGTCCTACATCGTATTATATATTAATTTAACTAAGCGCCGGTTTCACAACCTCCATATAACATAACATAACATCACGCTTTTTTATCCCCGAAGGGATAGGCAGAGGTGTACATCACGGCACTTAATGCCACTGTACAATGTAACACCCACTTTTCACTATTTAGGTATGTTATGAGTCCCATGTAATAGGGGGTGAGTCTATTGCTATATACCGGGCACAATCCAGACTCCGAGCTACTACTGAAATTTATTGAACAAACCCAGTAATACTTTGCCAGACCCGGGAATCGTACCCGAGACTCCTTGCCCGGCAGTCGCACTTGCGACCACTCGGCCAACGAGGCAGCCTCCATATAAGTACCTGATAAACTTATGTGACAGATAGTTCATATGAATTAAGTTCTTAATTCGAATTTATCTGGTAGATAGCGGCTATGTAATAATGTAAACTGTGAAACAAGCCCTAAGTATATTTAATATGTGAAAAAGGTAAACACTAATGATTATTAAGAACATATAAGTAAAGAAACAACAATTTTCATTTTTAACTTATATTATAGCTAACGATGATCTCAAAACACAATTATTTAAAATTAATCACCGAATAATTACATAAATATGCTAAATATAGTCATTATCTACAATTTATTATTTCACATAACAATATATTAAATATATAGTTTAAAAGTGACAATGGTATAAAAATTATAGTCTCTATACAAGAATGGCGGTGGCATCAAAAATACCGCCGTCATAAAAAAGCCGCATATACTTTTGGGATTAGTGCAAGGCCGTGAAAAATGATAAATCATCTTACATTTAGCATAAAATTTAAAAATATTTTCCTTCTTGTAGTTTATTGTTATTTTGTTGATAAAACAATTAGTTATTCGTAGTTAAGTAATTTTTGAATATTTTCATCAATATCGAACCGATAATCAATATTCTGAAAATCTTGTTTGATTTGTAGCCAAATGAAGTAAAAGTATAATTATTTCAATTTCACAAGACATCAAAATAAATGTTTTGTATTTGTAACTAGGTCTCTATACATATCAGTTAGATCTTTGAAACGTTAAATTGAGAATTATAGAAACCCACACAATTATTTCTAATACCAATCCTGCTTAACCAAGACAGAAATTGTCATAGGCATAATACCAGCGTCACCTTGAAACTAGTCTAAAAACAAAAGCCTGCTAAATAGTGCCGAGCAGCGACATATTAGGCAATGTTGGCAAAAGAATTGAGGAAGGCAAAATACCAGAAAAACTTCTACACCTAAAAGTGATGTCACTCACATAGAATTTAATCACTTTATCATAAATATATTAAAGCTATATTGGCATGCAGATATAATATTATGGTTCTCAAAAAAGTCTTTATGAATCAGCAATTTAATTGACGATGCTGTTAATTTTTTAATGACTTTTTATTAATTTATTCGCCTATTAACCGATTAGGTTTTTTATCAGTGAGGAAGCCTCATAGTTCCTGCTTGACCTCATTTTTGGTTAAATTAATTGGAAGACTATGTCGCGCCTTAAAAATAACAAAATGTTACGTTTTGGGGAAAAGGCTTTAGGGTTATTATTTTACTCTATTCTCAATCATTTTCTTTTTTGTAATTTGTCGTCATCAGCCTGAAGAGAATAATTCTTTGCTGTTGAATCAAGCTAACTCCCAACTAAGAGGGGACTTGCTATAACCGCAATAGGACCAACAAAAATTTAAAGAATGCTGGTACCCATAGTGTCCGTTCTCTGGTCGCTGATCACAGTTTTAAGACACCAGGTTGAGATACTGAAAAGAAGTTCATTATAAAAAATATGTCTAAATTAATTTTAAACCATCATTTGATCTTTCCTTCTTTTCCATTTTGATAACCTATGGGTTAAAATTATTATTATTTCATTTTCATCTTTATCTTAAGTCTTATTTTTTTCATAGCATTTTATTCACAATTTTCTTTACAGTGCGTTGGAGCTATTTGTAGTTTTGTCAATGATAGGAAAATAAACAACTTTAATTACATTAAAAGCCACAACATGTTTAAGTAAATTACTTTTGGGAAAAATTGGACTTACAACGTAGGCTTGTTATCTAAAGTGATTACATTAATTTTTTGCTTTTATTGAATTTGTTTAACGTTCACCTATGTATTATTTAATTTTAAAACAAATTTATTAACAGTTTGTCCTATTTTAGAAATCAAACAATATAAACTCAATTGGTATCTAGTGCTATAAAAACCACCATAACCTATTAAAATATTTGGCATAATAATTTCAAATGACCGTGAGCCATTTTATAATCGAAACACATTTTTTTTTCGAAAATAAATATGGTAATAACCACGTAATTATTGCATAACGAAAACTATTAAATTGACAATGAACCATAAACGATCAAATTCTTGTTTAAAATAATAAATATTTATGACATAACATGACTCAGAATTTCACCTTTAATAGCAAAATGTCAAATATAAATCTGTCAATTAGATATTTCATTTTAATGTACCAAATTTATGCAAAAATGTCATTTTATAACGTACCTAATAGGAATGTCACTTGATTGCAGATAGGTAATAATGGTGGCATTTTACTAAAGTATCTGATGATTGAGGAATGGCCCGAAGGTTTAAGACGCCCGCTTCTCATGCATGAGGGTGCGGGCTCGAAACCTGCCAAAGGGCAAAGTATTACTGGGTTTTTTTAAAAATCTCAGTGATAGCACGGAGTTTGGAATTGTGCCTTGTTTATGGCAATAAGCTCACTATTACATGGGTCTCATAAAATAAAAGTGAAAAGTGCGTGTCACATTGTATGTACAACGGCTTTAAGTGTCGTAATGTGCACCTCTGCTTACTCCTTCGGGGATAAAAACGCTTGATGTTATGTTTATGTTATATTTTCTATAGTATAAAGCTAAAGAAACATAATATTTCTACTGATTACTACCTAATTGCAAAAAATAACGAATAATATCTTCCATTCAAACATTGAATTTTATACAGCTAACGTGTTTGAAACAAGCTGATTGCATTATTAACCTGATTAGGTAGCGAATAAACACCCTCCTCTACTGAATAAACTAATTAATTAGTGAAAAATTGATTTTGGGGTGAGCAGACAGCGTAGTCAGAGCACCCCAATTTGTAGTTGCTGGTTATACTGGTAGTCTATTAAATGCTTCAGAGAAAATTTGACTGTGTAGATTTCTGACTATCCCATGAAATCTTTAGGTTAGTGAAAGTTTACCTCAATATCTGTAAAAGTATCCTTACTAATATTATAAATCGGAAAGTGAGTTTGTTTGTTTGTATGTTTTGAACTTTGAATTTTTGCAAACGTAAAGTTAGAAGTCCAGATTAAATAATCTTTCTAATCTAATTCTAATTTCTAATCTTTTTATCACGGAAAAATTTGATACTCCCGAAGGAAAACAAAAGTATTGATATAGATGGCGCTGTGTGTATTAGTATATGTCACATAGGCTACTTTTTATCCTTTTGTGACGCGAGCGAAGCCGCGGGTAAAAGCTAGTTATTAGATAAGTAAAAAATAGTAAAGGTCCCTGAATATTCCCATCTGGGAATAAAGACTGGCCCTAATGAGAAAGGTTAAAAATTAGATAAACGCTTGTAAAGATTAATCATTATTAAGGCTAGAACTATCCGTAGTCTTTGATATAATGATATCATCTTACTACATGGAAGACTGATCATTCGTTCACTTCAATAAGAAGAACAAAATGACACTCAGACAGAAGAACTAGGAACTATACTAAGACAAAAAAGACTATACAACATGTAACGTAATTAACACACACCCTCAAACACCCCAATAAGGATATTATGTTATATTCATACATACACTAAATTTTTAATTTAACATGTATATGCATCCTTACTGGTCTTGTCATAAGGTTTATTTTTATTTATTTTGTATTGAATGATAGAATTTGTATGAATACAAATAAAACTGCGATTTTAAAAGTCTTATTGCTTTGACTTACGGTCCATTTTGATTTGTTTTAACAGTACAGGGTGAATATGACAAAAATTTCCGTAGTTTTAATTATTTTTGGGATAAAAAATTACCTATACTAAAAACTATATAAATCGATTCAGTTAACGATTCTGAACAAACTATTTTCAGGATGTGCGTTATTTAAGTTACATGTTGTATTTAAAATTTTGACTGCACGGTTGGTGCGGTGGCTGGGCAACCGGCTGCCGTGCAACGTGTCGCGGGTTCGATTCCCGCACGGAACAACACTTTGTGTGATCCACAAATTACTGTTTCGGGTCTTGGTGTCATGTGTATGTGAACTTGTATGTTTGTAAACGCACCCACGACACAGGAGATAATCCTAGTGTGGGGCAACGTTTTTTTTTAACAAAAAACTAAGAATTACTTGACAACAATCAGGATATACACACAATCTACATGCCTACATACATAGATACAGAGTACCAACAACATAACGACCCTACCAAGACACCCTTAAACGAAAAACGTAATTGCTAACGTGCTCATGAAAGATATAATCTGAAGGTAACAAGAAAAATTCCCAAACGCACTGTAAACGTATTTCGTATCGCGGCCATATTTTCTGGCGCGGCAAATCGCCGTTTGCGCCGGGGGAACGTTTGATTTGCCGCGATTCCTATCACAACCTTATCGCAAGTTAGCGTTTCGCAAATCGCAAGGGTTATAGGGTAAACAAAGGTTGTTATAGGAATTAGTATCGCAGTTATTAATGAGGGTTATGAGGTCATAATACGATGTATGTGTTTGTTCAATAAAATGGTATAGTTATCACATATGAAAATCGTACGTGGTTTGACCTACTTGTGTCGTGGGGAGATTAGAGTAAATACTGCAATGGCATATTTGTTATAATGGGTTTTAACCAGCAATAATTATGTTCCGAGTGTTTCACTGTTGTTTGTTTGCAAATAAACTGGAAGCAATTCTTTAACACTAGAAAGACGGGAGCAGTCATTTGACCGCAATTTGATTTTAAATGTTGAATAACTTGAAATCTATTTGAGTTTTTAAACTGAGACTTTATGACTTTTATTTATTTTACTAGTTAAATGCAACTATGTATGAAAATAAATCACAACTCTTTTATTTATTATTTAAAATCTTGATCTACCTACAAAGACGGCGGCAGTCATTTGACTGCTGACAACCAATGAGTGTTTATAAGTGTAATATGAGAGGGTAGAATACAAATTATATACACTAATTCATTGTTTATAGTTTGTTTATCAAATGAGACCGTATGATTTCAAGTGTCTGTGAACTTTTACGAAATTATTGAAAGTAGTTTGTGGTCGCAACGTATTGGAGTCTTGAAAATGAAAAAAACGTTTGTTACTTTCAAAATATTTGTGAAGATGAGTCTGATTTTGACTCTAACAATACAAAACATGATAGCGACGACGATTATGTGGTACTACTTGTCAGTTCGAATTCCTCTACGGACGGAAGTGACCTGAAAGACCAGATACTTCGAGAAAATTTATCAGACGTTGACAAGTCGGGTTCTCGTGGTTGTAATCGTTGCTGTGGTAGTGATAAAGGCTGTGAAAGGAGTTTGGAAGATCCTGAGCATCAAGGTCTTTTCACAACTATCGACTGTATTTCTTGTACACACCTCAAATGGCATCTACTCTAAGTGGTCAAATGTCAATGAATCCGTTGATACAGATGCGTCTTGTAAAACTTTTTGCAAATACTGGTCAAAATGTTACGAGCATCTCAAAGGTGAAATACTTTTTTTTTTCATATTTGTGACCTAGCAAAAATATAACATAATTTAGATAATTTTCCTTTTTAGATATAATTCCTTCATTTGGTATAGGAAAATGTAGAATATTACATGAAACAAAGGCTATTTATACTAAGTTCAGTGGGTGAACTTAGAAGCAAAGTATAAATTGAAGAAGACTCTCTAAAACTGAATCCTTGCCTGAAGAGTCTAGATCTTTTACTTCTCAATCTTTTGCACAAAATCCAGTAAATTCCAAAATATTATATACACAAATGCAAATACAAAACCCATAAAGAATGCGACAATTGCAAAAAGCCACTTTGCGGCTTTTGTAATGTAAACAAAATGATAAAATTAGAAATTCTATACATATTACTTAATTAACAGTATATTATACCATATTTAATACAATAGGTACCATTTCTAGCACTTAAACATAAAAAATATCAATAAAACTTGGAGCAGTCATTTGACCGCTCGCCGTCTTTGTAGGTAGATGATTTTTTCCGTCTTTCTAGTGTTAAATCTCTTGATGTCTCCTTTATTTTTGTTTACAACGACAACGGAGTGACGCTTTGGCACTGAAGTATTTATTTATTAAAAGGCAATAATGACACGGTAAACAAATAAAAAAACAATAAAAAATAAACAACGACATAAATATTGTTAAACAAGTTGTATACAACGTGAAACATATTAAAATTGTACTCGATCTTTGATGTTTGTGACAACAGAGCTGTTATCTGCACCGTGGTAGTAAAAAGGTCGCTCAGGGTTTATTGCAATTTCTTATCCAGCATTTCTTTGTTCTTTGGCCAACCCCATTCATTTGCAGATCATTCACTCGCTCACTCAGATATCAAAATATCTTCAAAAGAATTTACCTATTTGTTTCTTCGTTTTATATTTTAATATTTGTCAATAAAAAGCGCGTGGCTTGGATACTATGTATTTTGTTTTATTCATAGTGTACTAGATATTAAAATATTTGTGTGCATTATAGAAGTTCTGTGCATATAAAATCCCGACTTTGAAGGTCAATAGACTTTGGATACGTCAAAATCAAAATATGTAAAATAAACTTGTATTTAATTGCAAAGTATTAATAAGCTGCAGTGCAATGGATCAGTCACATTTGTCGAAGAACCGAAAATCAATGGGGTAAACGTGTTCTAGAGTCGAGACCGCGTCTAGGCAAACGTAGTGTAGGTCGCCCTCCAGCTAGGTGGAGTGATGACATCCGCAAGGTGGCTGGCAGTGGTTGGATGAGAAGAGTTGAAGACCGAGCTCAATGGCGTGCCATTGGAGAAGTCTACGTCCAGTAGTGGACGAATACGGCCTGATGATGATAATGACTGAGACTTGAATTATAAGTAATTATCACAACAGTTACCAACTTATAATAGGTATGAATGAAGTCGGTTAAAAATTGAAAAAGATAATAATTGAAACAAACTTAAACAATATTATCTAGTTTCCAATTTTACATACTTACATAAATAAAAAGCGTTTTCATTTTCTTTATAACTCCCAAAAACCGTACGAACAAAAACTTCACACGTCTTCCGAAGTTTTGAGCCTAATTAATCAAAGCTTGGCAAGTTTTTAACAGACTCCTTCAGATAACGTGGTTTGGCATCAACTTTCAAGTCTTATAGTACTAATCAAGTGTACTCCCCCACGACAGAGAACACAATAGGATTTTAGTTGAAAACTTTGTTAGCGGAAGGCCAAGATTGCAGATTTCCCATAGGGCCTACACCAGTTTCAACTTGCCAGACTATATCGATAACTTCCTCTGACACTCGCTTAGTTATTTATTATCATCGGTATTTCAAATTTCAAATATCACACGTAATTTAAATATTACTTATGAAGCAGAAAATACATCCTTTATTATAATCAAAATCTTCTGTATAAGAAAAAATATGCGAAATAAATTAAGCAAAGATTTTCTCGCAATTCATCGCGACACCATTTATAATGCTTATAAGGCAGCCAATTATAATATCCTTATTCTAATTATAAAAATGGGTCAAGAAAAGAAAAAAGAAATGTTGTCAGAAACATTTAAATTAGCAAAGCTAAAACCTCTCTTGTTAGTTATTTAAGCATAAACAGACGCAAGCAAATAATGTCGCCGCAAGTTTTGTCATAAAAAATATTAATCCAAAGAAATGAAAAGAAAGATACGAATGAAAGCAAGGAGAAGCAAACATAAAATTGAATATTACAAGCGAATCACGAAATTCACTTCAGTAATTTAAACAAAGCCAATGCAGGGGCCAGAGGACTTAATTTTGGTAGAAGACAGAGAAAAATGTTATGCAAATTTGTACAGCGTATTTTTTCTTCCATTAACCTTCCGGCCGGGATTGTACGCCCCTCGGAAGGGACGGCACTGAACAAAAACACGCTTTTATTTTGAAACTGTAATTAGGAAATTAACGACTTGGACTTAGGAAAAACAAATGGTGTTTTCCGCGGTTCATGTGGGAATTTCGTCGCCATTGTGGGAATTTAAATAGAAAAATAACAATGACAAAACATGCATAGGCACGCAATGAAACCTTGTTTTACATTCTCCCTTTTTGACAACCAAAAATATTTTACTTCATCTGCTTTTGGTAAAATATACTACAATGCTCCAAAAATACTTAATTAAATTATTAATTAGAGGACTGATAAGTTACGATACAGCCTCAATTCCTCCCCTCTGCTATACTTAATGGAAACAAAGTCTTTGTTTGCTTAACTCTTATTATGAAACAGATTGTTCCCAGTTTCAAAAGATCATTATTGCAAACTGAATCAGATGCGTGTCGAAAGCGCCTACAAAAACTTGCGCCGCAATTAAACGCGCCTCAGTGCTATTCACTAATAAATAGGCGCACGAAGTAATTACTGAAGGCTACGAATTGTGATTCAAGAATATTAATCAAATTTTAGTGTTTGAAATGCCGTCGAAATAATTTTCATATTTCAATATAATAGTCGGGCAAGTAATTACGCAAAATATTAACGCATTTTGCAAAATAGCGATGGAAATCGTGCTTTAGGAATACAGATGGGTTTAATTTGAACGTTTTTTTGGTTTTGTTTGATATAATGTGAGATAAATAAAACGAACTAATAACTGCGGTCTAGATAACTATAAATTACCTATAAATTATGCATAACTACCTGCTGTTACTTCAATAGCAAGCGTGTGACAATGATAAACTTGAGTCCAGATTTCATATTATCTTAATTTAAAAAAGAAGTACGTAAATGAGCAGATTCCTTTAACGAACGAAACAGACGAAAAATTTTAGGTTAATAGTTTCTAAATAATATTTGATAGCCTTTTCCCATTAATTTTTAAATAGACACTGAGTCTAAACCAGATCTGGCCTGCCTATTTGAAAACCAACGCAATCTCAATACATCTACAACACATTTTACAATAAACATTATAATTCTACAAAGCCACGCAATGACGAAAATTAATTGAAGCAGATTAATCAATGGGTATGTTAAATTAAACGTAAATTCATTCAAACAATTCCACTTACTCCGAATCATTTATAAACGTACTTATAATTGGAAAATCATTTCCTTGCAGAGACAATACGAAGATTGATTTGTCGAGTCCAATCCATTGTGACGTAACAATAAGCCTATCTAATCCTTCAGCGGTTTATTTGGAAGTTTTAAGGAATTGCGTAGATAAGGAATAAACACAATAAGATTTCCCTGATGACGTCACAGCCATCCCTGCTGGCCATCCATCACGCTGCCACTGGTGGCCATTGTAAAGTTCTACCACAGATTAGATAGCGTTGCGGAGTTGTTGTTTATAAACGCGACATTGTTTTGTTATTTTGATTTAGTTTCTGAATGTTTTCGCTTTTGTGTGTTTCGGTTTATGTGTGGTTTTAATGTTCAATCCGTAGTTTAATCCACACGGAAAATATCACACAATTATGTCCTGATTGAGAACTTTGAATAGAGTGATCCCAAGATAGGACTAATGATCAAACCTTAGTTTCGGCAATCACGCCTGACATCCTTGAATAGCAAAATTTTAAACCCTAATTTTCAGAACTACTACTTTTTAACTAATTGTAAGTATTTTCTAAAGTAATACTTTTATTTTAATAATTTCTAATCACCTGATGGTAAGCAATCGGCATCGTCCATGGAAACCTAAAGCACCAGAGGTATTACAAGTGTGTTACCGGCCTTTTGGGGTTACGAATTTGAGGATTGTTGGGAATTCAGGAATCGGAGACATTGAGAAAGGGGGGGGGGGGGGAATAATTGGACCTCCGGTAACCTCACTCATACGACGCAACACAACGCAAGCATTGTTACAAGTCAGTTTTCTGTAAGTAAACAGAAAGAAAGTCGACAAATTCGTGCCGAAGCATGGCTCTCCCACACTTGACATTATTCTGTTTTGTAACGCAAAAGTAACCATCTCCCTTCGACTTACATTGTAGTTTAAATAAATAACAAAGAAGATTATAAATTTTCACAGGTAATATTGAGATAGAACGGTTGCTAGCTGCATTGACTTGGCGGACGTCGCTCAAGGTATCAAGTTTCAATGCCGCACGGAATTCGTTGCGTTCCAAAGCACGAGAGGCGAAGGTAAGGAATACCTCTACCATGAGTTCAACGTAATAGTATTTGTCGATACTCGATAGCGACGACGTAATTTTATTTTAGACCAAATTTTAGTTCCATAAATGACCACTAGAGGCGCTGTATTAGTTGTATATAAAAAACGTCGTTGTTATCGAGTGTCGATAGTAAATAAAATTAAGGTACTTGCTTTGAACTCATGGTAGAGGTTCACTTTGTATGTACCTCGAGTACCTACGTAAAGCGACAGACGCAATTCTCCAGAGTCTCCAGACGATGTCTTGTCCAACATGAAGGGGCGTGTATCGTGTATATGTTTCACATTGTTTCGGCAAAGAAAACAAACCTTTGGTTATAGACATAGAGAACGCTGGATGTACCAAGTGCACAGTTTATATCATGCTGTTATGCCGACAACTTCTGTTTTACCTTGTTATAAGATTTGCCTGTAAACTTGGTTTCTAAATTCTCTGCTATCTCAAGTGATATTCCCTTCTTTAAACCCCATGTCATCTTATACTATTATATAAAGTGGATGAGTTTGTTTTTTTGTTTGAACGCGCTAATCTCCGTTACTACAAGTCTGATTCCAATAATTATTTTTGTGGTGGATAGCGCATTTATCGACGATGAATAAAACATCACGCTACGACCAATATGAGCTGAGCAGAGCATGTGAAACCGCGCGGAAGTAGCTAGTATATCATACTTCTAAAAGCACTTATTTTTCACATCTGCTTGTTTATACATATACATACTCTTTCATACAATTACTTATTTTGTGACATTTAAAAAATATGTATAAAGCTGTTTTCTGTAAACGTTGTTAACAGTAGTATACCTCTATAATAAAAAACTTGCGCCTAGGTTCACTGACAGACAGACGGACGGACAATTAAATTTTTGACGTTTCAAAAGGATTATTTGAAATAAATGCCTCTACTTTGACTTTGAAATATCTATAGACCCTCTTACCACCAGACAACAGTCACAAACATACATCTCCAAGATCTTATTCAATCTCAACATGCCCCTCATTTGAAGCGATAACGCAAGCTCCTTACCACACGGCTCCACCCATTCCTCGTATACCACCCATAATTAATTAAACCTCATTAATGTTGACTTCATTCTTTCCCGATTATCATTTGTTTCGTCCAAGTTTGGCCCGGAAAAATACATTACGGGCGTCCCTTGCATTAGTCTTCGTCGCCTTTGGTACCGACGTTAATTAATATCGAGTACCCTTCTGTTTCTACCGTTCTTTGAATTATGTCTTTATTTTACCGTTATCTATTTCGTATTTAGGTTATTTTATCGTTAAGAAAATTTATTGAATCGTTGTTAGCTTGGAAGTAAGTGGAGTTGTTCTCTTTGTAATGTATGTGTGTAATTGGTTTGATAAAGGACGGTGATATATTTGTACGTTGTGAAAATAATATAAATGATTTTATAAAGTTACATTCTTCGTGAAGATAAAGCTCTACACTTCTTTGCAACTTAGTAAGGGTGAAAAGAAACAAAACATTGTAATAAGCTAGACTCATTGAACATTGAACGTAACTGTTTATTGTGGAAGTACAGAAAAACAACTGGGAAAACAACCAGCAAATAATATCTAAATATTTCCTAAAAACCAAACACCCTATTGGCTTAAAAAACCTTTTAACCAAACAACAACCCCCTTTATGACATATCACAACCAACCAAATACATTATTGCTTCATAACGATAAATTGTCATCGAAACACAATTGGCAAAACTCGGTCATCTGTGAGTGTGGCCATCCAAACTGTGGCCGTAAGCAGCTTTGGTTAGGTCGGGTGCTCACTGTACGTATTGTGTTGCCTTGCAGTGGACATCGCTCAGTTCGGCTTCAGCTATAGGCCGTCGATCGATAGTCAACTGCTTATTGAATGAGATTATCGGTATTGTTTGTGCTACTTCGATGTAAGTGATCGGTGCTTGTGTACACAGCTTTTGAATCTGATTTCGTAACTGTTTTGGAGATTAAGGATTGGTGGAGACTGGTTGTGGGGAATTAGGATTTGTCGGGGATTATACGTGTACGTATGTTCATTGTTCATGTTTCCGATATATTTCTGCTCTAATATTTTCATTACACTTCATTCTATCTTCATAAATGTTAGTTTTTTGTACTTATAAAACGACACAAATGAATCTATCATTTATTCTGTAAGAGGTTCCTTATTGTCTGTATCAAAGTACTAAATGTTAACAATAAATATTTCAATTTGAATTCATATTTTAAACATTCAATTTTAGCCCACACTCCATCAATTATTTACAAAATAAAAAAAACAACACCACCACGATTTATATCTACCCCACTCAGATACGATACAAAATAATTTACGAGCACATCTCACTTTAATTTGCGATGAAGACTTCGTAAGATATTTATTGCCAAAACTCGGATATAATATATACTTTATATAACACCACAACCTGAGTTTAAGTACTTGATCATAAGCAAGTTGCAAAGTATTTATATTGGTATCATAAATTTATAAGAAGTCGAGAATATACGCACAAGCATCTTCGCTTAATAATGAGATGAAATATTCCAAATGCCTAAACAACTTGACAGGGAAAGTTGCTGTAGACTTGCGTAATTATGTTAATATAACTAATGTATGTAGAGCACAAATTTAATGTATAACGAAACTCGTCAAACGGTGTTTTGTATAAATTATGCTAGATAGGCATAGGAAGATTGGTAAACACATTTACAGCGTAGAAACTAAAATCATGTCGTAAAATTAAATATGTCACATAACTATCAAATGAGAGCAATGCCACAGAATACGCGATACGCAAAATAAAATCTTATTTCGAACGAAATTATAATTAGAATTTGTTTTAGTGTTAATCAACTAAGGCATTCACTAGATTGAGAACTAAATTAGCACAACTTTTCCCCATTGACTTTAATATTTTAACTCTAGTCATATGTAATTTGTTTCACTGTAGATACCACAGAACATGGTTAATAAGCTATTATCCATATTTTTGGGACGACAGGACTTCTATACGCCACTGTTAGCCAACAAGGTGGACCAAACTAGCATCATGTAGCCTTTAAACTTGATGAAACTACACAATTTAAAAACACCATCAACACAACACTGAATTGAAATCTCGAGCTAATTAAAGCTAATTCAACAAGGGTAGACTATTTACCTAATTTAGAGCAATTGTAAGGCGTGTTGAGACGACGCTCGATGTTCTCCAGCACGACTGACCTATTTAGTTTCACCGTCTGTTGCCGACTCTGATTAACTTCCTGTTTCCAATTTATATTAAATAATCCCGTTTGTTTATAGCACTGTTTCGAACGTAGTAATCATGTTCCGGACACGAAGTAAGAGCCCAGTCAATCTGCTTCTTGTTCGAGAATTATTAGACAAATGCTAATAGGATTTCCAAGGAAACTGCCTCAACTTTTTCACTGTTGAAGTTTATTGGACATTGATTATTTTATTCGGGAATAAAAGTCTGTTTATTTATTTTGTTTATTTGTTTCGTGGGTTACTGTTACTACTTTTGTGAGACTGTTTTTACGTTATCTGTTTGAGAGTTCATTGTTAGTGTCGATGTAAAAGTAGGTGCTCTATATTTTCTTTCGAGCTTGATCCGTACGTACTGTGATGGAAATGTGCTAAACTATACACATTACTATTTTTCTTCTTCCCTACGAAATAAAACAAAAGATACACAATAACGTACACATAATATGAAATCTAGATAAAAAGGCTATTCCCCCACAAAAACCAATAGTTCAAAACAAAAGAGAAACCGCAGTTAAGGAAATAAGTCACGTACAACACTAGTTACGCATCTATGTAGATAGTTGGCAACTTTCGGACCTTTTCAGGCGAAAGTGAATGATCTAAAAAGTTTTTACAAACATATTGGGCCTCATTGCCGTTTCGGAGAACTCGGTAACGAGTTCACTTCCCTGATTGATGAATGTGACTACTCGACAAGCCGAAACAAGTACTGATAACGTTACGTGGGGCATTAATATCGGGAAACGTTCCACGGACGATAAAATATTGTTCCCGTTTATTTATTTTGTTTGATGGAACAAAGTCATTGAGGCTGTCGTGTCACCGAAAGGCCGAATATGGGCTGTGTTCCGCAGATTTAAAAAATGGTTAGCTTTATTGAATGGGCTATTGTGACCCTCATCTACATTATTTTCAATGTTGCTTATATTTTCGTGTTGAGAGTTGACTCTGTTGATCCTAAATACTTGTGTCAATAGCTCCGTGACATTAATGTATAGCGATTGGGTACAAAATTAGTCTAATTTAGTACTTGTATAAAATGAAATTGTAAACATAACTGTTGTTGTTTTTTTATGTTTTATCGCTTTATAAAGTTTTAAGCGATTAATAAAAATCAATGACAAGTATTAACGTAGCTGATGGTAAAAGAAAATGAATGAACAACCCAATTTCATGCAAACAGCTTTTAAAAACACTGTCGCCTACTAATTATGGATGTAGATATAACTTTGTAGGGAACCTGTCTTTTCCTATTAATCTTTCGCAACAGAAATTGAAAATCAAGGATGGCAGGTTGAGGAAAAAGCGAACGTTTTTTCAGGACGAATTAATTAGTGAGCCGGTCGGGGTGGCGTTGAATCTCGCTGCGGCCTTTCGATTCTTTTTTAAAACTGCGCTATGTGGGTGAATCGGCGGTAACGCAATCTGTGACGTGACAATGACATTTTCTTTCCCCTATTTTTATGACTAGCTATATTATTCTTTGATAGGCTTTTGTTAGTGTGTTGGTGTATTATTAACTATGAAGTTAAGGTATGACTAAGTACATGGAACATACAGATTTTACTCATGTATGATATAGTTAATGCAAGTAAAGTTCCACGAAAGAACTGTTTGCATCATAATATTTAACCAGTAAGTTAAAGACTTCGTGTTACTTTTGACTTAATCGGTCAGACATAGACATGTCTGACCGATGACACCTAAAGATATTGTGTTTCTGTATAGATACATACACCCTTGTAGCATAACAGTCATGCCCAATAAATGTTAGTACTTTAGTTAAAATATTGCTTATTTATAGAGATTGTTTCTGCAGAGATGTTTTGTTTAGTCCCTTTTGTAAGTGGAGAGATAAACGTTTCCGATTACTTTTGCGGTATGATAGCGTTTGGGGCCGCGTTCTGGCGCCGTGTAAATCAACCACCCCCTAACTGATAACGGGAGCAAAATTTCGCTGTAAATCATACATTTGTTTTCGTTAAAAGAAGATTGTGAAGAGAATATTAAATGTTATCACACGATTTGGTAGCTTTTTTGTTATTTTACTTTAAATGAACTGCTGAAATGTGCCTACATACAAAATATCTTACAACATCAAAGGACATTGCTCTGCGTCCATACATTGTTGGCCCTGGAGCCAAGAGTACCGGATAAATATGTATTGTGTTCTCTATCATTTGTAGAAGATCTTGTTTTTATAGCGGACTAGCTGCAAAAAAGATATATTTCAATAAAAGTATCAGATTTTGCGGTTATAACCTAACCATAACAACTAATATTTGAACGAATGTTGAATGTTTGGATGATTGTATAGAAGTAAAGAGGTTTTGATTACTGTATTTACTGCATTAATGTATTTACTGCATTACTGTATTAACTGTATTACTGTATTTACTACCTATTTAAATTGGAGTATGAATGCATTCATAAAGTAAAAAAAAACACAATCAATCGATTATAATTGATTGGACATCCCTATTTTATTTTCAACACGACATGACATAGGACTTGCTGATTTATTTATTTATTATATTAGGCGAAGGTATTTAAGATTAGGCGAAGATGGCGATCTAATGTTATTAATCGTGTTAAATTCTATGAAGAGTACGTTTTGGAATACAGCAAATCCGTGATACAGAAGTATTAGCAACTTATATAATAAAATAGGTTATTAATTATCGTATATTCTGATACTCTTTATTGCACAGGGCCATTTTGGACATTGTCCTTTAGCAATAGTCATGTTTATGTTTGACTGTTATGACTGACTATCATCATTGCCACCATTAATCGGAATGCAAAAAGTTTATTTTGTGTTATGAGGTTAATATAACTTCCACGCCTGGTAAGCAGCTTGGCAATCACATCTGGGTCACCGACTTTTTAGAGGATGTTGCCGTTCATCCCTTGGCGCTTTGGGCAGAATATTAGGACAATGGGCCAATACAAATGTTTTAGAAACATACTTAAGTATACTTCTACGTAATTATTTGCAGATTAAAAAATGTGATGGTATAATTCAATTTTCTATGTAGGATTGCAGGTAATATGTGGACCGCTGTCCTTACCACCATAGAAACGGCGGCAAAATATGGAATTAGATGACTATTTGTTACAAACTAACACAGACGCATATTATTATTAATCACAACCAATTTACAAAGAAAACTATTCCCAAAATCCTCGTTGACAGAGAGGTCGTAAGTGCGGCTGCCGGGCAAGAGGACTCGGGTATTTAAAAAAAAATCTGTGGTAGCACAGAACACACAGTCTGAAATTGTGCCCGATATATCGCACTAGGCTCACCCACTATTACATGGGACTCCTAACATAAATAGTGAAAAGTAGGTGTTACATTGTACATGTGGAGTGGTATTAGGTGTCATAATGTGGACCTCTGCCTACCCTTTCGGGGATAAAAGGCGTAATGTTATGTTATAACTTCCCAAAACATTATTATTCTCGCCCCATTTCTTTGAACTAACTGAAAACAGAACGTTAATGTCTATCGCTTGCTTATGTATACGAAGAGCATGCTGAGAGCCGCCAACCCTGAATGATGGATGAACCGAGAATCCGACACTACTGATAATGTCTGCTGGGAACGATCTCCGGTCCTAATGAATTTTTCATAGATCTCTTAATGTGGCTCTGGGTTCCTTTGATGCAGTTTTGGTGATAAATGTGCGGTCTATGTGAACTCGGTCAAAGTGCTTTGTGTTTATTTGTCTTATTTTTGTGTGCGTACAATTTTCGTATCTATACGCATCCATAGTTATCAACAATAGGGTATCAGTTGAATGAACAAGACGAGACTTTTGTATTGTAACGTTTGTGAGACATACTAAGTAGGTAAATTATTGTGTTTTCGGCTTATTCACGTAATAATTTGACGAAGAACTCGACTAGTTTCAAGCCATGCTAGAGGCTCATATTCATGAGCAGCATTTCGCAACCTGCGACGCGGCGACTGTAAGACAAGACTTTAATTAGACGTATCAAAAAAAAAATGCTAGAGTTGTTTGCAAATCATACAACCTGTGTATGGATATATATGTATCATTTATTGAGGCCTAATTTAATCCCAAGCAATAATTTTAAATCTGTAGACTTATGCCCGAATACTGAAAGGCTATACCTATTATTTTTTTAAGTTTTAACTGCTTAATACCCAAGCAGTCTCCGGTGACCTCTCTCCACTAACTCCATTATAGACCTTATTTCCGATGTTTAGAGTCTACTTTTGCATGAACAAATTTTGGAGATTTTCGGTACGATATATCAACGTATTAATTAAATATCGTGCCATCTCTGTCATCTCATAAAAAAAATGTAATGACAGAACTATACTTAAGCGCGAGTTAAAATTTAGAAGCGTTTGAGTACTTCAGGACTAGTCCTGACTCTAGAGTTTCAGCCTTTGCTTACAGCTTTTTCCGGACCACGTTATACTTTGCATTAATAATCGTGAATAGCCGTCCCATAAAACCTTGTCCTATACACCGAAAATGTCGCGGAAAACCTAACGGGTTACCGGGGCTCCGGCTCGACGTCTAGGAGAAGGAACGGGGTGGTTTTTAGTCAGTAAGAGTCTGACACTCCCACAGAACACTCCCTCCCGCCTCAATCAGGCGGGAGCAGTCGATGATTTTTGCCCCTTAAAAAAATACACCGAAAATGCGCAACTCCGGTTAACCAACAACATACACATACACGCGCACTAAGCCAAATATGGATCAGGATCTAATTAGGAAAATCTAATTAAGATTAAGCGATTATAATATTCACGATGCTGCAGTGGTTAACTAACTGTGATGTCTACCAAACTAAGACTAATTTCTAGACTAAATATGGCTGAATATTTGACTACTCAAGTACCTAGTATGGCGTAATTCAATTTGGAAGACTGGGAGACATTAGTCTCCCAAGATTATTAAATCTAATTATTATTAGCGTAGGTACATAGTTTGGATGTAATATTGGAATCCTAAATTTCTAGAAAACCGACGTGACGTTAAAAAAGAACATAACATAACATAACATCACGCCTTTTATCCTCAAAGGGGTAGGCAGAGGTGCACATTATACCACTGTACAATGTAACACCCACTTTTCACTATTTATGTTATGAGTCCCATGTAATAGGGGGTGAGCCTATTGCCATATACCGGGCACAGTTCCAGACTCCGTGCTACTTCTGAGAATTTTTTAAAAACCCAGTAATACTTTGCCCGACCCGGGAATCGAACCCGAGACCCCTTGCTCGGCAGTCGCAATTGCGACCACTCGGCCAACGAGGCAGTCAGTTAAAAAAGAATTCATTTGTAATTCTATCCGTCTCGCAGGTATCGTAAGAGCCAAGCCGACTCATGGGCTACACATTTGATACAGACTGAACAACAGCGTCTTTGACAAAGTAAAACCTTTTTACCACCCAACCATCGTGACAAAAGTAGATATCTCAGGAAACCTTCTCAAGTCCAGCAATAGACTTAAAGTTAGGGTTTTTTTATGGGATAAGCCGGCAAACGAGCAGACAGATAACCTGGTGGTAAGCAATCTACTTCGCCCATGGACACCTGAAACACCAGAGGCGTTACAAATGCGTTACCGGCCTTTTGGGAATTGGGAATTTGAGGATTGTGATGGAGATTTGGGAATTGGGGAGACTGGGTGATGGGTCCTCTGGTAACCTTACTCACACGACGAAACACATCGCAAGCGTTGTTTCACGTCGGTTTTCTGTGAGGCCGTGGTATCAATCCGGTCTAGCCGGCCCTTTCGTTACGAAGCATGGTTCTCCCATACTTGAAAAAATCAATAGGGCTATAAAATCATTGGAAAAATGAACATGAAATAAACCGCACTCCTTTGCTAATAGCAAATCTGTTTAAAACAACTAAAGCTAATTTACTTCTAGAAAAGCTATGAAAGAGTAGTTAAATAGTAAGCAAGCGGAAAATGCAGGCTTCACAAACGACTTAAACATAAACAACGACACTTTAATACACGAAATTTAATTAAGTATTCATTTAATTAGTTGTGTACTCTCTTAATTGTATGAACAAAGTTTCTACAAGATACCTAATGTATTCTTCTACAGATGAATATTATAAATATAATTAAAACTCAGCTTTCCTTGTAGTCAACGAAATTGTTTTAACAATTTCTGAGGAAAAACCTTTTGATTTGACATCATGTAATGTAAGATAGTTTGAAATTTATACCTTGGTAACAGTATTTTAATTTTATTATTACGTAAGTGTTATAATTTTTGATCAGCCCGCCAGTTTGATCCGCCCGCCATTTTGATCGGATGACCAGCTTTCGCCACTCAGTTTCGTCTTTATCTTCGCCAAGAAACATTTGGAAGGAAGTTGCATCTGGCTGTTCTAATTTGACTTAGTTAGTCTTTATCTTGTTACCGAATTCTTAAGATTAATTCAATTTTGTTACATTAACTAAAAATCGCGGTTTACTCACTACTAGTTTCGAACCGCAGAGGGGTTCTTCGTCATGAGCAACGTGCGCGGTCGCGGCGATGTCGCGCCGCCTCAGTATATTCACGTGAGTAACCCGCGATTTTTAGTTAATTTAGTATGGCTCACGATAGTGATTATAAAAACATTTTATGAGATATTGTGAATCGAATTTATGATAACCAAATACAACATAATAGCAGCAAGAATTTCACAGAACAACAATTTACCGACATTCAGAGTAATACATGGAACACATCGCGTACGTAGAAATGGTAACATTATTATTCACCGTTAAAGTTAGAACGCTGCAAAGATATCTACTTTTATCAACTCACTTGTGGTTGAAACTAGTTTCCTCTTCGATTCTACTTTATTTTCTTGGCAAATCGTGAAAGCGATCATGTGGCAAAACACTCTTATAGATTTGGCCCGAGGGAACTTTGACTTGGAGTTGGCTAGTTGAGACGGAGTCGCGATACGATGTGTTTGAGAGCAAAACGGTGTTCCGATGGTAAGATGCGAATGTGTACGATATAGCCGACGGCCGTTCTAGGTTTGTACTTTAATGTGACGGCCATGTTTAATGTGTCACTATTTTGCATTTGTAGATGAATTGGGATTGTGTTATAAAGGGTGTTTGTGGAAGTGTTGTAAATAAAAAATACAAGCCCCTAACTCATATCCACGATACTCACCGTTTTTTATTATTAGAAAATATTTTTGTAATAAACTGCCTCGCTGGTCGTGTGGCGGCAAGGGGTACCGGGTTCGATCCCCGGATTGGGCAAAGTACTACTGGGCTTTTTAAAAAAAATCTCAGGAGTCTGGAAATGTGCCACTATATATGGCAATAAGCTCATCCCCTATTACATGAGACTCGTAACATAAATAGTAAAAAGTGGGTGTTACACTATACCGTGGCATTAAGTGTCATAATGTGCACCTCTGCCTAGACTTTCGGGGATAGAGGCCGTGATGTTAGTTTTAAAATTAAATATACTATGAGTTAAAAATAAAATAACTATGTGAAACTTTTCCACTGTACTATGAAACAATAATAATAATTAGGTAACTTAATCTCAGACGAAGCGTGGATTTATGAAGATGTTGATAAATATATCAACCTAGATATTCTGAATGTGAACATGTTTAATAAACATAAACCAGGACTCCGCTAAGAAAAAAATGAGGATAAAAAGACAATACTATAAAAAATAAGTAAACCACTTCACTTAGGAAACACCCTAAAGATTGCTATCAAATAAAACGTGTGACAGGCCCTAAAATGCCGCAGGCTATATACAACACACGTAATATCCGCATAAAAGCCTACAGCTGAAACATGACAGATATAAAAGAATTTTCTGAGAAAAAAAGAGAAAATACAAATCTCATAAAGACTTTCACTAGCCGAATTGTATAGAAAAACTTCATTACTTCGCGTCCCTAGTCTCTGGAATTAACTATCTTAACTTTGTACGTGGTTAGGCATCCCTTTAACATTGTGTAACTTAATTATCTATTATAATTGGAGTCAAACTTCGGCCCTACCTTCACCGAATAAAATTAAACTTGGTAAAAATGCATGAAACGCGAGAGTAAATTCGAAATTATAACAAAAACGCTCGCTCTGCAATATGTGAGTGAGCCACTTAACGGCGTCAGCATAAAGATAATAGGAAAAAGTTAAATTATGTCGATGTCTGAGGAGTCAGTCCTTACCGCGTAACGTGCCAGTTATAAAAGTTGAATTTATGAGCGAAATTATTTCTGTCTTCTCCCTAATTCTACTTTCCTGTGTGTCCAGGTGCATGATATGAAGTTAACTTTTTAAGGAGACATCCAGACGATACGCTCGGTTGGTCTCGTTTTATACGACTATTCCGCTTTGATTTGTTGAAGGGGATGAGGCTTATTCCCTAACTTACTTCCGTCTAGCTAATACGTCTTCAGTTTTCTCGCTGAATGTTTTGGAGAAAGTTTTTCATCGCTTTTTTTATTAGTTTTTCCTAACTATAAAACGGGCACGAATTTTACAATCTGTTTTTCTACCTGCGTATACTATTGAATAAGTAGATTGACATCGCAACAAGCATTTTGCTAGGGGCTTTTTGGATAAAAATGGAGTTGAATAAAATCGTGAAACAAAAGCCTCCTTGACCCGACCTGGCAAGGAAGGTAACAAAATGATAGACTGCTCAAAGAGGCAACAAATACGAAAGCGTGAAACGTAAATAGGTACAACACCTCTCAATTTTAACACAATACAAGTCTCCGATGAAAATTTAAGGGACTGAGGACTTTGTAGAGGGTCCATGGGCAAATATTCAACCTCTACATTACTTTTGGTCGCCTGCTTCGCCGCTCTCTCGCCCCGGCGATTTCTTATAAACAAATTGTTTTATTTCATGCCTCGCGTTCCTAGTTCTTTTTATAAAAAATTGCCGTTGGTTGACCTTTTTCGAAACGTTGCACAGAATTATTATAAAGTAAACTGTGTGTTTTGTATAAAACATGGGGATTATGTGAGCGCGGTCACGCGAGTAGCCATGGAAAATAATTGTGTGTTGCGTCAATCAATCACGAGCACAAAAAGTGTTTTGATGTTAATTGTATAAGTACTTGGCTAGCTTTTATTTTTTTAGAAAATGTTTTATACACATAAACTAGGCCTGCATTTTTATAAGCAATTTGTTATAAGCTAACATATAAAAATTCGTGTTTTATACTCATAATCGTGTTCGTGATATTTCCAATTTATATTATTGAAACAAAATAAGTCAATGTTCGAGTAAAAGAACATATCTAACATGGCAGGTAAAAGGCTTATCTATAAACAATTTAGTTTATAAAATATGTCGAAGTACATACATACATTAATTTACTTACTTTTGTTTGTCAAAATCAGAAACTATACAAGAGCAGGGAGCAAAGTAAAGTATAAAATATTCATAGCTCGTTTGATCCCTGGACTGAATAGGCCAACCTAGATTCAGGCCAACATAAAGGGAGTGAATACAAGGACTACTTACTAAGAACATTTTGAATGGAAAATATGGCGTTACACTTGCAGGTGGCCTGTTTCATAAACAAATTTATTACTAGAAAATTATTTTTCTACAGGTCTGCTTATAATTTCTAACACGGTACTGGCAAAAACCTAATCAGGTTTCTTTCTTGTCGCCTTTTCCCAATTGACTTTAAGTCGACACAGCGTCTTAACCAATGTCAATATTTTACGTGAAGTGACTTCCATCTGTCCTCTACAACCCACTATCGGTGATAAAAACAACCTTAGCTAGACCTAAGACGAACAAAAACACGAATCTAATCTCGTTATCGCCACATAATTTGGACCTTTTACGCCGAAAAATCCTAAGAACATGATTCTCCAGACATTACGCTACCGAATATAGTAAATCCTAACATGTGTCAAATAATCCTATTGACCATTGGGCGGCGATGGGCGGACGGTCACGACATTGACTGAGGAGCGAGTAGGATTAGTATCCGATGGCCGAAAGACCCGGACGGTCCCGAATGATCCCGACTGGACCGATCCGCTTTTATTAAGACGAATAGACAAACATTTTTAACACGTAAATGTGAGTTATGTGATGTGGGTAGCACTGATAGATGGAGTCTAGATCTGCCCTTTTACAAAATTGAATACTTATCTTAGTTTGTGAATTTTCTATTTTTAGGAGCTTAGTTGCACTCTTTAGATACATGTGCGTTAGATATTAGCATATCTACGTCGATTGCACTTATACAATATTATTTAAATTTGGAAATCCTATTGGTTCATACGAAAGCTGAAACTGTTATGCTCATCAGATTACAAACCAATAAAGCAATAACATAATAATGTACACTGTTAAATAACCTGATACTCCAGTAATCCACGTATTGTACCACCAATCCACACATTCGACCATGATAAACGCATTAGAACTAGTAACTTCGTTTACAAACTATGTCAGAACAGGAATGTTCCTTGTGTAGGCATAGATTAGATTTAGCCTACACAGAGTAAACAGAAGCCTGATTGAAACTCTATACTTCTTGGGCCCTATGTGTCTTAGTTGTAGTTCACAAGTTTGTAGATCGGCTAGATATGTGTATTGTGTATGCTAAGGCGTCAGTAACGAGAACCTTGCAGAAGAGCTTCTTTGAGGCCATTCTTAGAAGTGAGGTCTTTGAGGTACTTATTAGATTGACAAGCTTTTGGTAATTGTAGGTACCACACTTCAGATTTGTTGATAATATAATTGAAATAAATTGCTACGTTGAAATTGAATTCTAATTTGGAAATTGTCCTCAGCATTACGATAAACGTGCACATCAAAGTGACCACATAACTTTATCTGAATTGGAAATCAAATACCCTCATGCTCAGTCAACCCAAAACCAATTTAATCTCCGAATTTTTACCAAAGCTTACTTAACCTATATCGGAAGAGCTTACCGAATACCAAAGCCTCAAAACTTTTCGGGAGCATTAAAACTTAAATAGGATTTCAATACAATCAGGATTAAGACAAACGCTTGTTAAGAATTAACGCCCGGACCTTTTGTCGGGCGAGGATTAAGCTCTTGGTTTTAGGGATGTAACCACACGGATATGTATCCTTAAATTTGTACACGTTCGTTAAGCTGAGATAGGTGGCATCGACAGAATAGACAGTGACGAAGTATGGGTTTCGCCGGATTACTTTATCGAGACTGTCCGTCTTTCCCACCACTATGTTTCTTTATTAAGATAAATGCTGGGTTTTTTTACTGTTCCCTTACGTGTTTTTGGGTTTTTTAATTAAGTGTTTTTTATGTCTTTATTTATTGGTTGTTGATAAAGACATTGCTACTGTTGCAAATATGTGTGTTTACTTCAGATTTTGATGACGTCAATTTGCATTTGGTTTCAAATTGGAAACTAAAGAAATTCATTATCTATGAAATGAATTCAAATATAATTTAAAATGTAATATAAAGATAGGTTTCATTTCAACTACAGAGATGATAATTTCTACTTTTTATAGACGTAGGCTTAGAAAGAATTACGCATTTTGCAATAAAAATTCAGTGACCGTGTTACAAAGCCCAAATATAAAACTAAGGTCTTATTAAAAGTATTACAGGGCACCATAACAAAAGTTATTTAATTTCATCCGTTGCTATTGTTAGTACAAATAAGAAGGCTATAGTCTGGTCCGTTATTAAAGAAATTTAATAAAAGCCCATCCAACCATTTCACTATTAGGTATTATTATTATTTCTTCTACTATTTGCACGTTTCCATTTAATTGTTTATTATTCGAATATTATATTTTTTTTGTTTGAACACTTTTCGTTTTTTTTTAATGTTCAAAATTTTGTTTGTAATGATTTTTATTAGTTTGAATTTACTCTGCTCTATTTGCAGTAAAGACTTCTGAAGGTTTTGATTATTTTATTTGCGTTTTTAAAATACATACTTACCAAACATTAATTAAATTGCAAAGCATTGTTATCATATTGCGAGTATATTGATAATTAATTTAATTAAAAATTCGTAATTCGTATGTATTATAATCAGAGCTCGCGAGTCGCGGCTCGGGCGCAACAAAGTTGACGAGATTTTGTCAAAATTGTCTTATTCTGTAACTCTTGTTAAACTCTTAATTACTTTCGTTGGTAGTCCGCAAACATTCATCTCGTTACGAGACGTAGGCTTCATTATTTACTCGTGCTCACACGTTGCTTCGCTCTCTGCAAATATTTACTTCTTAACGAGAAACCTGACTTCACCCGCGGGTACTGTAATAAACTTTTCTATTGTATTCTGCGGTTCGTATACGTACCGCCGGATAATCGTTACATTGTCTACACGGTTCCCATTTCGACCCTAATTAACATTCGGAATAAGGCTAAACGGGCAAACTTCCCCTTATTACTACAACTAACATTTCATAATAATAAATCATAATTTGAGTATATTCTGGTGGAACAATGTCGCGCCAACGTCGGCGTCGGTCGGATTTATTGAAAAGGAAAGTTGTGAATGCCAGGTGCGGCCGCCATCTGTCGTGCGTGCGACGCGACGCCGGATTCGGCTTTCATTTTCTCTCTGATGAAAATAATTATTGAAGTATGGCTGTATTAAAAGTGAGAAATTGTCAGAGGGATTTATAGGGATTTGTATTTCAGGGTATTTTCGTTTTTGCGGGCGTTGAGGTATTAGGCGCACATAAACGTGAGTAGCTTGCTCGAGATGTGAAAGAGCTCAAAATGGAAGTAATACTTGATCCGGCACTCGTTCTCTGTCCGTCCATTACTGCTAGTTGCATCACTCTTCTGCGGCTTTACGAGGAGTTTCGAGTGCTTGCGCGGTAATGAGCGTCGCTCAACCATTCGTTTGTATTTATCGTCTACATTCAAAGTGATAAAATGGAACTATGTCCCTAACGATGGCAATAACTTTCTGGGGTTACAGTACTTACTTCGAAATTGTGAGTTTGTCGTCATTACAAAATTCCTTTCACAATTCCGTTTGAACTACACGAACTGTTTTCTTGTTCGTTAATACTTAACAGTTTTACTTGAAAATGTTCTTTTGAAACTCTTCCTTTTTATTTATATGGATAATCCAAACGTTGTTTTAAAATGGAGCAATGAAAGAACCTAAACTATGTCGATAAGTGGTTTGTGATTATATCAGTGCCTGTGTTGAGTACGATTTGTCAACTGTCTAAACCAGTGGTAAGTAAACTTTCTTCAAAGGGGCCCTTGTGACCTTTTGTAACAATATTCAGGACCCCAGTCCCAAATTGTAAAAATTTGAAAAAAAGTACGGTGAAATATATTCTAATGCCACCACCAGTAGCATAAAGTATGCTCACTTTTATACATGGTAGTCTAGTTGTTGTCGTTTGCCACAAATACCTACATTATTTTTAGAAAATAAACACATACAGTGACCTGTTAAGATTAGTTGCAGAGCATCACTTTAATCACACATAATTAACAACCAATTTACGAAGACTCTACAGCTTACCAAAATCAATAACCAACGCCAATACAAACATCGCCCAAAATTGACTCCCAGCGTAATTGGCATCTTGTTTCTATCTCAACAGCTACAATAATTTGGATCGATATTCATAAATCTTAAGTAAAGCCGGGGTCTAGCGGTAGGGGTCGCCATGAGCGATGACCCCTAATGGAGGACGTTGACAAAGCGCTCTCTGGTACCCATGAAAACGTTCAAATACATCATCGGAGCTGACAGCACGATTCGCTGGACTACGAATTGCCATATTTTATTTTCTGCTAGTCTCTGATACTTGATTAATGATTTGCTTTCGTTGTTCGTGTGTTGAACTCGTTTCTTGGCTTGCACTGTTTAGTGAACGCTGTTGGGTTGTTGCTGTTTTCATGGACCGGAACAAGAATTTTCCTGGAGAGAAGTTCAAAAAACAAAATTATTCATGTCTCCAAACACTGTGTGGTGAGTGAGTTGTATTGGGTTAAAAATTAAAAGTGTGACTAAAAAAAGTAAAATTTTACTTCATAAAACCACACCGAACACGCGCTACATACGAAAGCAATTTCAAATGTTTAGCAAAAAACCCTTAACTTGACTGTTGAATGACGTAAAATTTCGCAAAGCGAATATATTACAAATTCTCAGAATATCTGGCTGGAAAAATAAACAGTGGTTCTCAGTTGCCGATCAGAGCGCTTATGTTTACTGACAATAGAAATTATTCCCCCTTGAGTATTGTGAGGATGTAAAAATACACGTCTAGCTGTGACGTTGAGTGATGCGTTCCACCGCGTATCGCATTGTCTGCTAGTTGAAAGAGATTGCACAATATGAAATACTTCAGTTTGAATCGCGACTGCCTCATTGAATACGACGCAAGTGACTCCCCGAAATATTCATATAGATTTCAGCGCCAAATGCATCTTTCCTGTACGATATTAATAGTCTATGGGGAATACTTAATGAGATGGGATGGTGCAGTGTTCTCGATGAAATTGAATGTGAACTTGCCTTTTGAATTTCACCTGAATGAAATGGATGAAAAGTTTTAGGGAGATTTGTATTCACTATTACTTATACATATTGATGAAGTACAAAGATTTGTAGATTCAGTAATATTTAATGCCACAATTTAAAGTTTTTATAAACTATAAGACGGCAAGAGTTAAGGCCAAATAATTCGCTCTTTTTCGCAACTAGCTAATCCAATTCGTGTTCATATACCGCACCCATGGACTCGTACGCACTAGACTAACGAGACAATCATATGCAAACTAGAAATGGAAGCTGTAACAATGTATCTCTCGGTACAAATCATATGAACCATGTAGTAATCATGTTGAAAGGGGTCGCGGCTATGATAACGAATTTCTGCGGAGCAAATATTCAAATTCAAACGGTACACCCTTTGAGTTTCACGTGCAAATGTGACCACTGTACTGTTTAGTTCAACGCGACGAGCATTATTGTGTACGCTTGTTTGAATTGCAAGATGAAGCTTCTATGATTGTACGAGTTTTGCGGAATAGTGAAATAACACGCATAGTTCCTGATAAAATTCTTCTAATATTTGGTGTACCAGAAGTCATTCGAATTTTTTATGTGTTCATATTCGTGTGTGATAGTTATAATAACATACTAGTAATTTATTTTTAATAAACGATGTTTTATCCTGGTTATGTATAAAAAAATCTTTACTTTTTCTACACTATTAGGTTAATATGAAATGAAAATAGTAAACTAATAACCATTGAATATAGTTATTTTTGTGAACTGAAATTTAAATAACGTCTTTAGAACCAGACATGTTTCCCAAGTGATTCATTTTTCACGCGTGTGGCCTACGCCTACGCCCGCGCCGCTGCTACGAAATGCCTACGAGAGAGTCTACGCGGAATGCTACGCTACGAAGAAAATGTTTCTGTTTTGTCAGTCACCACCGTACTATAACTTCTTTTCATTCGATTGGCTTTAAAGTTTATAGGTAGAGTTAAGCATAGAATAATAAACTTGTTGATAAATAGTTTAAATTAATAAATAAACAATTCAATACAAAAATCTTCTTGTTACTGCTGTCGTCTTACAGTTAGAAGTACAATAAAACTGCTAGTCTTTGCATACAGTATTCTTTAACTAGTCCCATTGAAGAAAATACCAAGCATTAGGCATATGTAAGATACTACCATGAAGTACCTACACAAAGATGTTTAACCTTAATCAAACCTCAATATTTGCGGTTGAAGACAAGATTGAAAGCCTGTTGTTGACCGAAGCCGAGTACAAGTATCGAGATCGTTTGTGTTAACAGTCACATACCGATGTTGGTCGAGAATTCTCCTAGAACCTCTACGTATTGGATCAAGTGGAAATAATCTTGGAGCAGTTTATTACGTTCCCAATATCGATGCGGGCCGACGATTCGATTGCCGGCGCGGCGTGGCGCTGCACGACCAAAATTGATTTCTAAGTAATTCTTCTGTTGACATCCGTGTTTTGGTGAAATTCATACGTTTATAAGTGTTAAATTCCATTGGTAAGATTTTAGGCCTAAATTGTTGTTTTTTCATTAGAGTGTCGGAGCTTAAATTTTAATTCCCAGGTAAATCGATAAATCAGCATAGATACTTTTCATTGATGAAAATATCAAACACAAACATTGTGTTACATTAGAAACAACGTATTTAGTTACATTAATTAAATAAATTTTATTTACGAACCTCGTTTTACACATCCATAAAGCAAATCATACCAAAAGCAAACTCAAACATGAATTTACAACAACATGATAAATCAAAATACTAATTCGTATTATCTATCATGTATTGAACGCGTACATTTGTCAGTCAATTGTGTAGAGACAATACAGTGACCTGGTCCAAACATGTAGCCCATTGTGCACGGTTCCGCCCCCGCCCACTGTGCAGGACAGAACATGTTAATTATAGGCCAAATGATTCTCAACCAATGTCATGAGCAATGCACCTCATTAATTATTCCTTCCTTTCAGTGTCGCGATTTACGTCACTCTGATTTACAGCTTAGTTTATGCAAAGCATGTTCTATTGTACGCAACTGGATTTGATGACTGGCTGTATCATTGTATATATTTGATCCAATACTTTTTTTAAGGGGGGGAAATCATCGAATGACTTTTCCCGCCTGGGTGAGGCGGGAGGGAGTGTCAGGCTCTTACTGACTAAAAACCACCCCGTTCCTACTCTTGCACTTCAAGACGGAGCCCCGGTAACCCGTTAGGTTTTCCGCGGCAATTTAATCCTAGACTAGGAAAGGTTCAGAGGTATTCTAAATGCAATGACTCACTGTCCAGGATATTATTTTCATATGAATCTAGAAGTTAAAAAAATTGATACCTACTTTTGACCCACTAGTTAAAGACTACACGTGTTTCAGTCCAAATAAAGGAGGTCAAGTCTATTTCTAGAGGTCAAAAACTTACAATAATATTTATGAGAAATTATTTGAACTCAAACAGGTATTTAAAACATTATATCTAATTCCAAAACCCACGTAAAATAGCCGTTGTAATACTTAAATAATAAATCAGACCTGTCTCTGTTTCGAATGGACATTTTCATTTACTTTGAAAACTGAATTTAATAAATTGTTTAGACTTAAAAACTGTTACCTTCGGGCTAAATGATAAAGATGGCTGTTTCCAATTATGATTAAATTATTTCTGTTTGTTAAATAGGTTATCAAGTCGACTTACTTTGGCCTTTGGCAAAAAGAAATTATTACATTAAAGCCTACTACAGTTTAAATGTATTTTAATGCTTGTCTGTCTACAATAAATAATACAAGCATCTATTTTATTATGTTATTAAGTTCACAAAAGACTCGAGCAAACTAACTTCAAAGAATCTTGTGGTATGAACATTTAAGGATACATGAGATAATGAAATATTAAATTGGAAACGTAAATAATTTGCTTGTAATTCTTAGTTGTTGTGTTAATCAAAGTGGAATGATTTTTTTTTCATTTCACTTTCATCAAGTTTTAAGTAAGGTATTGAAGATATTATACAGAAAAGATAGGGTAGGTACACTTGGGCGATGGGATCCCAGTGCATAGTTTCACACACTGTGTATAAAAAATCGCCTGTAGTCTAATCGCCTCTACACGTGACTTAGAGAATTGACTATTTCTTCGGACAGAAAGTGATTAATTAATTTGTAAATGTTTTTTTTTAAATAGACAAGAATTTTATTCTATGTTTAAAATTAAATGCCTTAAATGACTGCCTCGTTGGCCGAGTGTCTCGGGTTCGATTCCCGGGTCGGGCAAAGTATTACTGGGTTTTTAAAATCCTCAGTAGTAGCACGGAGTTTGGAAATGTGCCCGGTATATGGCAATAGGCTCACCCCCTATTACATGGGACTCATATCATAAATAGTGAAAAATGGGTGTTACATTGTACAGTGGCATCAAGTGCCGAACTGTGCACCTCTGCCTACCCCTTCGGGGATAAAAAGGCGTGATGTTATGTTATATTGTGTTAAAATTAAATAAAATAGATAGAGTTAAGAAACGTGAAGAGTATAAATACAAAGAACCATACATCTTACCGTCTAATATTTAAAATTTGTTCTGAACGAATTCATTGCAAGCATCGGGCTACCGTGAAATACCCCTGGGATTGCCTGAGCTTTATTGTCCATTGCGGGCGGGCAAAGACCCGTAAAAAATTTAAGTGTCATCTAATTTTTGGTAAAGACCACGGGAATATCTCATGGAGAAATATGGGTTTTAGGTACAATTAAATACAGACGGTTTATCTTCTGTGCTTGTTTATTTTACGCGAATCTAGGGCTTTGTTTTAAACAAGCTTTATTTATTTTCGGGTTTAATATACAAAGTGGTTTCGGCCGACCGTTTTTCACGCGGTTTTTTATGTAATATGATTAAGAAGATTTTCATGGCTATAGGACGGGATGGCAATTAAAAAAAATTAAGGTGTTAAATAAAAATTTAAATATTATCCAGATTTATTCACATGAAGCACTAATTAAAAGTTCTTCAGCGTGGAGCGTCATGTTAATATTAACTTCGGTCGAGTCTGTTCGAACCACATCAATGAATTCATTATAGAGATCTCACATAAAACAGTAATATCCTTCGATACCGTTAAATAAAGTAATTGATGCGACAAATTGACACGGCAAAGAGCGTATTCGACGGGAGGCTGTGTTACTGTATGCTTTTGTGCCGGTGTGTAATTTTAATGAGTTTCTCGCTAGGCCGGCGATGTCGCCCCGAGTGAGGATAGCTATATTAGCGACCCACCCGAGAGCCGGAAATCCCCCGCCGACGCCCTAGCACGTATCTAAAGAACGTTTAGTGATGGGCTGTGCTCGCGTTTTGGTAGTCGATAGTTTGCAATAGTTGCGCGGTTTGCGGTTTGTGTAGTCTCAGGAAACTTAATTTCAACGTAGTTATACATATGTATATGCACGTCAGATATTTTGTTATATTTTTCGTATTGTATTTTTCGACTTTTAGTTTCATAAATTTCAATTTAAAATACAATTTAACTTGCAATCTTATTATGAAACGTTTAAAACATACATACTACTTAAAAAAATATTTTTAGTAACATGTACCCAACTACCATTTTAGAAGTCGTAATTAGTTTCACAAACACTATTCCTTCAGAGAGTTGCTTCAGCTACAAACATAACCGCAAAATATCGACAACAACACCCCTTCCACATCACTATTAGCGCTATTAATTTCTACAGCAGCCATAAGCGAGGCAGTTGGCGTTATTAGCCTACCCTTTAATGCGTAATAATTTACTGCACTTTATATTAAACAAAACAGAATTAAAACTTTGCTAACTAAGAGAAGGGTTCTGAGTATAGTTAATAACGTTTGCCCTAAGCTTTTATTATAATTTTACATACCTAATTTAATTACCTTTGTGTGTATAAGAAATGGCCGGTAGGTCGGGTTAAATTACTTGGTAATTAGTAATTTTCATCGTTTTCTTTTGTAACAGGTTGGGCTGGATTTATTATTGGGCGCTTAAGTTTATTTTTCCACTAATTTGGCTGAATTTTAAAGGACCACACTTAATATTTTAGGCGTGAAGAATAAGTATTTTAGGCGGTATACTGGTACCTAGGTAATAAATATTTTCAATCAACGTTTTATCTTAACTTAGCTTTAGGTAAATAGATTTAGTGATTTCTACAATGATTTTATATGTGTCAGAAATTCGAATTATAAAAAAATGTTGGCAATTAATCCTAATAAAATCCTTTGAAGCTTCTCTGAATGATTCTCAATAGCAGTAATATACATAACATCACGCCTTTTATCCCCAAATGGGTAGACAGAGGTGCACATTATGCCACTGTATAATGTAACACCCACTTTTAACTTATTATGTTATGATTCCCATGTAATTTTTTTTAAGGGGTGAAAATCATCGAATTACTGACTCCCGCCTGGGTGAGGCGAGAGGGAATGTCAGACTCTTACTGCCTAAAAACCACCCCGTTCCTTCTCCTGCATGTCGAGCCGGAGCCCCGGTAACCCGTTAGATTCTCCACGACATGATTTCCATGTAATAGGGGGTGAAAATATTGCCATATACCGAGCACAATTCCAGGCTCCGTGCTACTACTGAGAATTTTTTTAAAACCCACTAATACTTTGCAGTAATACATACTTACGCAGTTATAACTAAAACAGTAGCGTCAAGAACTTTCAAATTTAATAATAAATTAAATATCATACGAAGAACATCATGATTAATGAATGCACACATCTCAATATCAATATTTACAAAGGACGTACATTTGCAATGCAAATAATACACGAACGCGCACCAAACGTTACTCAAACAAACGATTGAATTTAATAACACATGTTTTTAATAAGAAAAAGATAATTAATATTCACATCTCTATTATAAATCTTTACAACATGTTAATAACATCTAAAAATAATTGTTAAAATTTAATCACGTTTCTGCAAATTGAAAACTGTCTTCGTTGACGGTAGCATTTAATGATTTATATTCGGGGTCATTCCCAGTCTTAGTCCGGTCAAGACCATGTCAAGTCTAATAAAGCTAAGATAACGGAAGTTTAATTAAAATTCAGTTGATAATTATGACATTAAATATGATTAATTAATACATCCGTTGTTATCTGTGATATTGTTTTTTTTTAATCTGGTAGACCTCGGTAGAATCACTACTTTTTTAATTAGCACTTTTAGACTTGTCATTAGATTTGACAGTTTTTTTTAGATATTATTTACAGTTTATGGTAGCAACAAAGCTAAGCTCTCTTATTTCCTCTCTTTAATAAAAAATTGCCCCACAATAGGATTTTCTCCTGTGTCGTGGGTGTGTTTACAAACATACAAGTTCACATACACATGACACCCAGACCCGTAACAACAATTTGTGGTTCACACAAAGTATTGCTACGTGCGGGAATCGAACCCACTATACGTTACGTGGCAGCCGGTTACCCAGCCACTGCGCTAACCGTGCAGTCATCTGTTGACAACAATCATCCTATGTACAATTGTACACTACCAGAGGCCATCATGAGATCGTTGCGAACCATGAAGGAATTTAGCGCTAATTATTTTTATGTTGACTGCCTCGTTGGCTGCGTGGTCGCAAGTGTGACTGCCGGGCAAGGGGTCTCGGGTTCGATTCCCGGGTCGGGCAAAATATTACTGGGTTTTTAGAAAATCCTCAGTAGTAGCACGGAGTCGGGAATTGTGCCCGGTATGGCAATAGGCTCACCCCCTATTACATGGGACTCATAACATAAATAGTGAAAAGTGGGTGTAACATTGTACAGTGGCATAATGTGCACCACTGCATACCCCTTCGGGGATAAAAGGCGTGATGTTATGTTAAGTCTTTTTTATGTATGTTGTGTATGTTATGTTGTATTGGCTGATCCGATTTTGACACGGTTTTCAAATAAGTGTTTGTTCAAAAAAAACCGACTTCAATGCTTTTCATTTTGAAGATCATTGAAGTCGGTTTTTTTTTAAAGTAGTTTATTAAATTATTATTTTTCCTGATACAACATCAATGCCTACCACATTACAAAAGTGAGTTTATTCATGCTCTTCACTGTCTGCCTCATACTTAAAACAAAGGTAACTATCTCCATCGTTGCACTAATAAAACTTTGAATATACCTGTCTCACATACACTTACATACTAGTTGTGTGACTCACTTGAGAATAGCTGAAAAGTTTTTGGAATTTTTAATGAGGTTCTATCACTGTTTGAGTAGTTGGTTTGTTCAATTTTATATATTACTACCTTTTACCTACGGGTTCGCTCGCGTCACAAAATGAAAAAAGTAGCCTATGTGCCTATCCATCCCTTCAACTACCTTCAGTTAAAAATCACGTTAATCAGTACCTCCGTTCTGTCGTTTAAGATTGGCAAACAAACAATTAGCTTTCGTGTGGAATTCGGTTATATCACGCTTTGTAGATTTTTACAATTAGTAGGTAAATCGTTGACTTGTTTTAAATGACACACAGCGCCATCTATACCAATATTTTTGTTTTCCCTCGAGAATATCAAATTTTTCAGGGATAAAAAGTACCTTATTATTTCATCCGGACTTCTAACTTTACGTCTGCAAAATTTCAAAGCAATCGGTTTAGTAGTTACGGCGTTAAAGTTGAACAAACAAACAAACAAACTCACTTTCCGATTTATAATATAAGTGTGTTATAAATCGGAAAGTGTAGTGAAACTGTTTACTTAAGATTACCCTTTGAATACCGTCATTATAGACACAATTAAAGAACAATAGGTGTGCGGACACTGGTGTCCTCGCGGTGTTTGACAGTTTAAGGTAATGTTAATAAAAAGCCTATTGATTTAATTCATTACACTACGTTCATTCGTATAGTGGTAATAGTTAATCAGTATTTTATGGGAAAAGCCGGTAAACAAGAGACGAATCACCTGATGGTAAGCAATCGGCGTCGCCCATGGACACCTGAAACACCAAAGGCATTCCAAGGGCGTTACCGGCCTTTTGGGAAATGGGAATTTGAGGATTGTGGGGGACTCGGGGATTTGGAGAGACCGGGGAGGGGGGTAATTGGGCCTCCGGTAACCCCACTCACAGGTTGAAACACAACGCAAACGTTATTTCACGTCGATTTACTGTGAGGCCGTGGTATCACTCCGGTCGAGCCGGCCCATGCGTGCCGAAGCATGACTCTCCGACACTTAAGTAAGACTAAACATTGCTGCTGTTAGATTATATCCTATTTTACACTCACAGATTTTTTGATCTAGGAATAACAATCGTGATCCAATTAGTAAGAACTAAGTAGTCATATTTACAATGAGGATAGGCATCTATCTACATATAAATAGCAACATACAATTAGCTACGCGACTGTTCTTATATTAAAGAGGACAAAGTAACAGCTTTTCTTTCAGAGTCAAACGGGAGGGTTTAAAAGAATATAAAGGCGAGTGAATTGGTTCGGAAGGTGGAGGGACGGTCAATCGAAGCACTGAGACGACTCATTACTGCCTCTTGCCGAACAAAAAACGTGGAACCAATCTGGTTTTATCTACTGGATAAGACATTTTAAGCTTGACCCGTTTATTGAAAAAGAAAACAAGGATCGCTGACCTGTTTGTTCAGGATGAGTCTATTTGGTTCAGCTACGTGTTAGAAGAAAGTAATTTTGAAGACGTTTCTAGAAAATTGTGCTGCGTGTTTTAGTTGAAAATGCTTTTGTTAATATTGGTTATTGTGTTATCTTATACTTAGTTCTTTGCTATCTGCTAAATAATGTTGTATTCTTAGAGATTCCAAGTTTACGTAACAGCTAGTTGGTGATCAGCGCTTTTGCATCGATTTTACAACGACGGTCTCAAGTTCCATTGCTTTTAAGTCCGTGAATATGTATAGTTTTAGTACAAAGTATTATGGAAGTTTTGCTCTTCTCCTTAAATAAGTTACATAATATTAGTTTATACAAACATTTTTTTTTTACAAATCAATAACGCCATGGTAAATCGCATACATCACATTTCTAAATTGTAAGTCACATTTAATATCGAACTCTTTAACGATACTCCACCATTCATTGAAAATACAATGCAATTAAAATTAATAACTTGCAATTTGTTCAATCACAAGAGATTTATAGAACTCAGTTAAAAAGCAATTTATTCTATCTAGATTATTTTATCAGAGCCATGCAGAAAACTCCGTTAGACTATCCTTCGAGAGCAAAAAGTTCACAACTCTTGCAATCAATTGGCATTCATTTAACTAATTGAATTAAATACGAGAACTAAAAGAAAGATGGAACTATTACAGCGAGATATGAAGTAGGTAACTATTCTAGAAATTTGACGTTCGACTCGTTAAAAGTAAAGAAAAGTTTAATAACCGTTCGTTGGATAGGAACCATACTAGTTTGAAGTTTTCGATAAGACGCGGCTCCGCTCGGATTCGACCACTTTTGCTCGGCTCGCTTTATTCTTACGCTTCGTCGACACTTTTAATGACTTATCCGCTTTTTCTTATACATTTATAAAAGAATATAAATTCGTTTTGTAAAACAAAATCATTGATATATTTCACGTGGATATTACCTCTACTTTACTTCGTGAAACTTATTACGACTTCTACGAAATTAACTATCTATTCACTCAAAGGGTAGAAAAATAATATTACGTTCGTAAACAGTAATGAAAAGGAATCTATGAACGGTTATTGAATCATACGTAGGTACGTTCAGGGTTATAAAAATGTTCTTTCTGTGAAATCCAATCAAAATGGCAGGCAATACGCTTTAGATACCCTTTCTATGAATACGATGAATTAATAACGGGAGCAAACAAAACAAGTATGTATACGATTCCATTACGGCAACACAAATACGTGATGTGTTATTGTATGAAATTGGCGGGGGCCGGACGAAGCCGGCCGGGATCGGACCGGACCGGCCACGGGAAGGGAGCAGATTAATTTTGTCGCTTTATTTGATTAAGGGATGCACGAAAAACACACGTTTAATTTTCGTTTTAATTGCCTCTTTATAATATAATTTTACAGGGCAAATCAGCGTATCTTTCCCGTGTTCTCGTTTTGATTTTCATAAAATATACATTGTAATATTGTTGCGTACCCGAGCAAAACATTGGGGCCTTTTGTTAAGTTACAATATTTACTGCTATTACATTTGCTACTTTTATAGATACGTATTGTTTTAGTAGAAGGTATCTTTCGCAAAATAGGTTCGGAAATGTTGATTATTTTAGTAAACCTATACCATTCTCTACCTAGTTTTCACGGCATAAAAAGGTCACTGACAATTAACGTAAGTATAAGTTTGTCATCGTTCAATATCTACTATTTGATCACCAAAGAAGGTTAAGGTCTGTTAATGCGTTTTACATGTCAACAATAATGGTCTAAAGATTAATTTTGTCAGTTGTTTAGGTTGAAGTAATCGGCTTACAAACGGGTTGCCGGCTCCTCCGTGTCATGCAATCTGCGTACTTTCTGGCCGCCATCAATTTTAATGGTAATTTCATTATAAAGTACTTTAATAAAGCCACAGGCTTTAGGTTACTGGGAGTTCTTGCCTTAATTGTTTAAAGGTTTTACTAAGAGTTAAGAATAAGATAGACCTTTGAGAATTACCTTTGATAGTTAAATTGTTGTGTTGAATGATAACGAAAGTAATATAACTTGAGTTTGTTGTTTTGTAATTATGTTATGTACTTCGAATTAAGGGTAAGGATGTTATTTATGGATTCTCTGTAGTCTTGTTTAGTAATGGTAATTTATTTTCTTTTTCCTGGTACTTTTCCTATTGTCTTTTTCTCTTTGGGTCAGTACCGTCTTATTTAGATTTATTACAAGTCATTCTTTTCTAGACATGGTCAACCAAATTAAATACGAGGCCTTTCTTTTTTTACTACATAAGTACTTCTTTCCTTTGAGTTCAAAACTGAAGTATATTTTAAAATTCGAATTATCATTCATTTGTTCAATTATCCCGGCAAGTAAATGTATTACCAAACACGAAAACCATTTATTTCAATAAGACCAAGAAGGCGAATTAGACAATTAGGCAATATCTTTAATGGAGTAATAGGATTTCTGTTAATTTACATCTAATTAAATATAACTACATAAATATTTACAACTTAAAATTAACTACAACTAAACTATTAAATAAAAAGAAAGTAAAAGAAAACAACAAAAATTATACCCTTAATTTAGGCGTCAAAGTATTCGTCCGCATCACTATCACAGGGGAAAGTTCCCAGAACACGAAAATAGATAAGTAATCACTTAGGTAAGTTGGGGACGAAATCGGTTGATGTCTATCATTAATCTTGGCAAAATAAGTAGATTACAGCAAAAAGCTGAAGATAATTAAGTCCAAAAACAAGAGTGATGATAGGTCGCATAATTTAAAAATAATGTGCGGCCAATTTCACGGAGTGTGACCACTAACAAGACCGAAGTGAAATATCACTTGCAATCGCTAATTCTTTTTTGGACTTGGTCTTGTTGAGCTCGACTTTTTTATCTGAACAATTTTATTAATATGCTAACTTTTTGCGATGGGGAAACGTTTGAGATTTGGTTGTTATTATGATGTTTTATATCAAAATGTTGGGCGTTTATTTTTTTGTTTAATTCAATGATAGTTAGTTTACATGAGAGCAAGACTGTTTATTCCTACTACTGTATACGGAGAAATAGATAGTGTATGTGGTGACTGTGGCAGAAAAGGACACGCTTTCACCACCACCTGAATAAACTTCCCTCGTATTACATCGTTCAGGAGCTGGCAAGCTCAGACTCGAATTCCTGGCAAATCTGCTGAGTGTGATTTTAGTTTATATTTAATGGGCCGACGTTTGACCACTATGTCGCCTGGTGGTAAGGGATGATGCGGACTACTATGGAGCACGTCGACCCATAAGTAACCTAACCTAGTACGCACAAGGAAGCTTCGTGCGTGTGGGTCGGACATCTACCGTAATTCGTTGACGCTAAGTTGATATTAGAGGTAGAGTTACTATTCAGTAACTTCCAAACAATTGCCATAATAATTAAATAAAAATTATCGTGCTTTATTGAGATATGACTTTTTTGATTATAAACTCCTTTATATATTTTAAGTTCAAGTACACAACAAATTTTCTAAAATATTTATGAATGCACACAAAATACACCGAACAAAAATTCGCGTCCATCTTAATAAATAACATTTAAACCCGACTAAAACGTCTCAAGGATACAATTTAAAAAACCACTTTTCCCGGTAACGAAACTTAGCATAAATATGCACTAGTCATTGTAGCGGAAAATGAATCCAGACTATACTGTTTAACGAGGGTTGTTAACCCCGTCCTGTAGGGCTGGTAACGCCCCCTAACTTTGCTCTATTATTAATGACGACTACACCCGCCCTTCCCTAGCAGTGTAATGCAAATTATTGCGTTTTGCAATATTTTGTTTGTATCACGGAAAGTAAACTGTGTTACATGAGATGTCAGGTATCACGCGATGTAAGTACAGTGCCTGAAAATGTTGTTAACTCCTGTAGTCTTTTGTTATTCATGTCCCCTGGTTTTCGAGAATGCTCGTTTCGGTTATGTTTTGTTTTTTGATGGACTACTTAATGTTGCCTATTTTTTTTTATTAAGGCTTTAACTGCCAATAGAAAACTTGAAGGCAAATCCTCCGCTAACGTCGGTCACCGGTGACCACCATGGCGTTTGTAATGGACCGTTACCAAATACTATTCCAGTTAGTATCATCGCAAATTCAAAAATGAGATTTTTTTAAAAGCCCGTTTGTACTTTGTCTTACCTGGAAATCAAACCCGAGACCTCTTATAGAGCCCGGCAGTCACATTTGCGACCACTTGACCAACAAGGCAGTTAACTTGTTGTTTCCATTGTTACATAAATCAAGTTCAGTATAAAACTTTGGATACAATCACAAGTTCTATGTTACTTTAAAACTATCGCTGAAAATCGCTTTCAAAATTGAAAACCCCGATGAAATATTTTCCTAAGTCTGTCATTTAATGATTTTCCCCCCCGAAAAAAGCCTGTGTAACTTACTAACTCTACTAAGAAGTAAAACCAACGATCAATCTAAACAAACTATAAACTATAAATAATTAAAGTCCTATAAATGGAAGATCACAATACACCCTAATCGTAAACTGTTGTACTTGTCTGTATATATTATTATTATATAGGTATACAATATACACCATGCGTTACTAGGGCATTGAAGTGATTTGCATACGTATTAAATAATTACAATGTTTGATCCAACCATGTATTAACAGTGCATGTTATACTACCTCGACGCTCGTTTCTACCCATTAAATATTAAGGCAAATTAGTATATTATACGCCTTCATATACGGACCTATTACTTGCATTTATTAAATCGTGAATATTTTAGTGGCTAACAGGTGCAACGCTAGTTTGCTATAATAGTCTTTATATATATTTAATTAAGTTATTATAGTGAACTAGCTTTTTGTCCGTGGCTTCATCCCTGTATAATTTAGACTTCCCTCAATTATATCCAGATATTTCCAGCACGATGAGTAAAAAATATCCCAAGTTGCTCACCGAAAAGTAAATTTTCCAATGTTTAAAGAAAATTTTCATATTGGTCTATTAATTTCAAAACCTACTCAATACAAACAAACGGTCAAATCTATCCACTTTATAATGTTAATATGGCTTATATTATTATCTTTTTTATTGTAAAGTCAAAGAACTGGACAATGTTTTCAAAGATTTTTTTTTGAACCTTGCTTCACACTAATTTTTTATCCTGTGTCTTGGGTGCTTTTACAAACATACAAGTTCACATACACATGACGCCCAGACCCGAAACAACCATTTATGGATAACACATTGCGTGGCATACGGTTGCCCAGTCACCACACCCACAGTGCAGTCCAATAATGTATTATTTTTGTCACGTAGGTACTTCTTAAATTACAAAGAATTTAGCAGTTTTTTTTCTATTGCTGTTTCGTTTGTGTTATTTTATGTTTGTATATTTGGTGGTTCATGCCTGGTGACGAATAAATTATTTTTCTTTCTTTCTTTTTTTCAGTTAGCTAGAAACTGGCAGTTTAGTATTGGGCACTTCAAAATTAAAACACGAAACGAAAAGGGCTGTGTTGGCATGAATAAAAACAAATGTATATAATAACAGTGTGACTATTTCATTTGTTTTTATTACTTTTAGGAGCAGAATGTGTTGTAAGATTTTTTCTGTTTAATAATTTTATTCTGAAGTTCATTTTAGTCTAGTCTACAATTATGTTTACATTTCTTTTTCCGGGCACTCCGGTTATGAGATAACTAATGGAACTGAGAGGCGTTAATTGCACAACTTGTTTGCCCCTCGTCCTTTCCATCATCGTACCACAAGACAATCAGCGAAGCATCACCGATTCATGGTAGATGTCCCACCCACACGCACGAAGCGCTTCGCATCAAGCTTCCTTGTGCGTACTGCTAAAGAGTGGAATTCTTTGCCAGAGTCTGTATTTCCTGGAGGATATGGGAGGACCTGGGAGGACCTGGGAGTCTTCAAGGCCCGAGTGAATAGGTTGCTTATGGGATGACGTGCTCCATCGTAGAATGCATAATCGCTTACCACGAGGCGAGATAGTGGTCAAACGTCGGCCCATCAAATATAAAAAAAAAACTGAAACGTGATTTCTCACTATGAACCATAGCGGTAATTTCTCATCTATTTGTAGAGGTTGAATTCAACCCAGTAGAGTATAACCATTAAGTTTACTTTTCGGTGGTTAGAAGTAGGTGTACACCGTCGAATCTTTTTGGTTTTCTTTCCACGGCAAATCAACTCGCCGTAAGCAGAACATTCGATTTATAAAGTAAAAACAAAAAAATTAAGATTTAATTTTTTTAAGTTTAATTTTTTTTTTTCATGGAAATATGCACTTGAAACGCTAGGCGTAAATTTGTTGGCACTATTTGCATTGTATGTACGTGCCACCCTACGAAAAATACCTCATCGAGAATTATATGGTATGATTGTACTACGAGTTCGTATGCGCTTTTGAAATTTGCTTTTTCAATGTTTCACCAGTTATTTTTTATGTTTTAAACATTTTTACTAACTACCTATGTCGTGGTGGCCCGGCGGTTAAAGACGCCTGCTTCTCATGCACGAGGGTGCGGGTTCGAAACCTACTAACGGCAAGTATCAATGCGACTTTTTCCGAGTTATATGTACTTTCTAAGATTATTTAGACACCACTGACCAACGGTGAAGGATAACATTGTGAGGAAACCTGGGCTTATAATTTCTAATTATAAGTTTAAAATCGCCAACCCGCATTGACCAAGCGTGGTGATTAATGCTCTAACCTTCTCCACGTGAGAAGAGGCTTTGCTCAGCAGTGGGCATTTATAAGCTGTTGATGATGATGATGAAACATTTTTTTGTTTGAAAAACTATTGTATTACTAAGACAACGATTTACTTCGGGACGAAAACGAAATAGATTTCTCGGTGTATAACTCGACTAATTGCTTTAGGTAAGAACGTTGTGTGATTTATTTATAATATCCTTAATTTTCTAAAGTTTGTTATTAACGAATCAATCTATATATTCTAAATTGTTATTATCCTTAAATTGTTTAGACTCAAACACATAAGCTTACCATAAATCATAAATTTTCCTCAAAGAATTTCCAACCATAACTTTTGCTAGTAAAATTTAAAATCACTTGAAAAACCTTCGCTGTTTCAGGTGGTCTCTGTTGTGCCATTTACACCTACAAAATACTTAGAAAGCCTTGTCCATCGATCAACAAAGTCTCAGACCATTAGAGGTCACAGACTAAACTAAGAAATTAACTTCAGACCAATTTAATTTAGTTGCTCCAAAGATTTTTATTACATTTTTCTTTGTCGAGATAGTTTATTATAGTTCTTAAGTGATATTTTTCTTTTGATTTCCTTTCTTTTTTTGAAATATGTTTGAAAAATTATTTTAGTTTATATCTGAACATAAGTTTATTTTAACATACATATACATTAAATTAGAAGTGTGTTGATTCAGAATCTGATGGTAAAGTCACATAGCCGTCTGACTAAAGAAAATGAATGCACATAACCACTTATTACATATGTATATTACCTAGAGGTATATCAAAATATTATTTATCAAATATATACCTAATAGACCCACTTTTCAACAGATTAGCATTAGTCTGGGTGAACATGTATTAAAATAGACGCAATTCAAATTTAAACTCTAAACTCTCGAATTTTAAAAGCAAAATACCTTTTCACTTACCTACTTATCGAAACGCTGAAACATATTCTTAAAATTCACACTACTTAGAATAATGTCAGAGTACAATAGCAAACTTATATTTAAAACATACAAAAAGAAAATATGTTTTCGAGGCACGAAAAATCCAAGAGAGTGACAAGTTGACGTGTGGCGTGCGTTTTCGAGGGTGCGATGTTCAGAGGGTGCATTTTACCGCTATTATAATTCAATTATTTAACATGATAACGCCTGCATTCCGTCTATTTCAATAATAATATGTAGGTGGGTGCGGATAATCTGCCTAGTAAATTACCGGCATTTATAACACCGTTTACGCAACACAATTTACTTAAGTGCATTTTCATAACGGTAATTACTTTGCCACGAATCACGCTTTTTTACCATGATGATGGCAATTTTTTGTGTAAATTAATAACTGGGAGTTTTTAGTGTTAACATCATTATTTTAACGAATATTGTGTGTCTTGAGAAGGTGATGTAGATATTAAATCGCGAATAGGTATTGTAGCTCGAATTTGAGATATTTTCTCATTTATCCAATGAATCAGTCAGCCAATCAATTCGTATGCATATTCGATGATTTTGTAAGGTGTTCTGTACTATTTCATTGTTTATGTTAGTTTCTACTTATTCACGTTTTCTTGTTCAAAACAGTCAATTTCATTTATATAATCTATACTACTTACATTTTGTTTTTGGTCTTCTAAACAAGTTCATTTTGCCCTCTATGCAGGTCAAATACCTCGTAGGTACCTATTATGTTGAACAACCGCTACCCAGACCAGTGACCACCTTGTTGACTCGACTCATTGCGTGTTATAACTATGATGTTTTCCTTGTTCTTGTATAATTTAAATAAAAATCAAATTACTAGATCTATTTCTATTCCAAAATTAGGCCAGATAGAAAAGAGACCATGCTTAAAAAATTACTAACTACCTTACGTACTACATAATATGTTTTACATAAGTACATATCACCTCTTTTTTCTTATATTTAGGTGGGATTGTTTTTAAGTGTGGGAGAGCCATGCTTCGGCACGAATGGGTCGGCTCGACGGGAGTGATACCACGGCCTCACAGAAAACCGACGTGAAACAACGCTTGCGTTGTGTTTCGTCGTGTAACTGAGGTTACTGGAGGCCCAATAACCCCCCTCTCTAGTCCCCGTCTCCCGAATCCCTAAATCCTCCAAAATCTTCAAATTCCCAATTCCCAAAAGGCCGGTAACGCACTTGTAACGCCTTGGTGTTTCGAGTGTCCATGGGCGGCGCCGATTGCTTACCATCAGGTAATCCGTCTGCTCGTTTACCGGCTTATGCTATAAAAAAGATGGGTTTCTATAATATATCACACATATAATTAATGAATTGTGAGTAACAAAAAACTTATTTAAATTTCATGATATTGTGGTTAGCTAGAAATACAAAATTTGTGAATTAGTTTCTTCATTCATTCGTTTGTCCACTATTATTTTAGTTTAAAGGATGTAACGAAAATTCTAACTATAAATTATGTCTTTTTGAGGTCAGCGGGTGTCCTGAATACTAATCTATGAGAGTACTCATAAAACAAAAGCTGAGAATAGTTGCCTAATTTTATACTCCACACTTCTGAACAAAGTTGCATATGAAATGATTTATGAAAACATTATTTGTAGCGTGCTTTGTTTTAATGTATTTGTGTTAGAAAAGCAAATAGCTGAGGATAAATGATAAGTTATATTTATATCGCAACATAACATAACATCACGCCTGTTATCCCCGAAGGGGTAAGCAGAGGTGCACATTATGCCACTGTATAATGTAACACCCACTTTACACTATTTATGTTACGAGTCCCATGTAATAGGAGGTGAACCTATTGCCATATACCGGGCACATTTCCAGACTCCGTGCTACTACTGAGAATTTTTTAAAAACCCAGTCATACTCGGCAGGCGCACTTGCGACCACTCGGCCAACGAGGCAGTCACACTGTACACAATATATTATAAGAGAAAACATCGAAATGTTAAAGAGTCGTACATTCTCATTGATTTTATTTCATTTATGACCCGAATGCAAAACACTGGAACTTACAATACAAATAATACTAAGATTTCTGTTGATTCCAAGAAAAACATATCAATATTTAAATCACAAATTATAGAAATAAATTCGCCCTCCACTCATAAACACCGCTAATACGAAACTAAATTCAATATGAAGTTACAGTACTTATGGTTAGAAAACGGTTGCACAGTGGATTATTAAAGCAACGTCGGGGGGCGAGTCAATGCAATGGTAATGTGTCACTGTCAACGGCGATCATGACACGTTTACCACTTTCGTCCGTTTTAACTCGAAATAGTCGGAATTTTCTTCAGTCACGTGATATTTTTATATAATTTTCCAAATTCTAAGAAGTCTAATACTTAATTATATTGTAGTTAAGTTCTTTTTTGTATAAATACGTTTATTGTTTCCAAGTCTGTTGTAGGAAAGCAAACGTTTTTCTTTGTTATTGTCACTAAATAAAACTGTGTAGGAATTTCTTTAGTGGTACTTATGTATTTGTTAGTTAATAGCCAAGTAGGTAATTTAATTATTTCGTCAGGTATAGCTTATTATACGGACCTTGTGGAATCCAGAACAAATTTCCGTGCGTTTAGGCGCTTTTGCCATACCTATTATTGGAAGCAAGTATAACAGCTCACATACAGGACACATTAGTTGTTAGTCAAATTTCCGTGGTTCTTGGCGACTAGGCTTCACTCAGTTGTACAGTCTCTTTTTTGTGCCTTTAAGCCTAAAGGCACACAATTCATTATGTCTCCTGCAGTAATTAACCGAGGGAAGTGGAAACTATAGTATTTTCTTCTTCTCCTCTTATAATATCTTCTGATTCAATTCGTTGCGGGAACCAAGACAGTTACTCATGTCCCAAAAAAAAGCCAAGTAGGTAGGATAAGACACAATACAAAATTAAAATCTACTTATGGTACAATAATAAACAATCTAATTAGTTCACTAAAATAACGAGTTACTCACGTAAATCTACTGAGAAAATCTATACTAGTTTCGAGTTACAGAGGAGTATCCTGCACCTACAACAACTTCCACAGCCCTGTTAATCAATCTCCAACTCGTTACGAAACGATACATTTCAATTATTTTCAGATCACGAGATCAACAGTAGAAAAACTAGAAACATCTGGTCTGCTTTAGTCACATAAAAAGTAGCATTAGGAACGGGCAAACTGCACCGGAGCAGGACTTAACAATCTATCAGAGAGTTGGAACAAAATTCACGAGTGCAGCACAACTGGCACACAGTGGGCACGATTGAGATACACGCAGACCTAAAAATAACATTGCTAAAATTGTCCGAGGACGTCAATTTAATGAAATGTAAACTTTCGTTCTCTTTTTAAATGTGAATTCAAACTCTTGTCTTGTCTTGTGTAAACTGTTGTTGAATTCTTAATTTTGACTAATTTGATTTTACTAAAATTGTTAAATGGATAGTCTGTTTCAATTGTTAGCTGCTGCGGAGAAAAAAGTTTACATTTTTTTTTAAATTAATCAAGCGGCAGTACTATAAATAACGGCAATTAGTAATATGGTCAATTGAATTTTCTTTTACGAAAATAATAATCGTCATTACAACTCAATCCAAATGAAACAAAAAGAAACAGTGAAATCTGTACGGTGTCACTTTCATATTATACTTACTGAACAAATACCACGTATTTTCGTCTACAATTTTTAATATTGGCACCACAGTGTATCGTTTTATTACATTTTCAATACCACCAGATGATGCGATTCTCTGGCATTGGTCAGCTTGGCTATCTTATTGTGCTCCTGATTGCGTTTCCAGTTCGGAATCGATGTTGCTTGTGTATCTACAATACAAGCTTTTCAAATTAATTAAGAAATAGATACCTACTGGTTTTGTTTTAAGGTTTAGTTTGGTTTTAATGTTTTTAAAAGAACGACTTGAATAAATGAAATCGTAATACGTAATACCTACCTAAATACTCATGATATAACTTTGTTTTCGTATTGAACACTGCTAAAAGGATTAATGAACCGAAGTGGCGGTAAACTTGATCTAGAGTGGAGACCGTGTCTAGGCAAACGTATTGTACAGCGCCCTCCAGCTAGATGAAGTGATGACATCAGCATGGCGGCTGGCAGTGGTTGGATGAGAAGATCTAAAGACCGAGCTCAGTGGCGTGCGATTGGAGAGGCTAAGTCCAGCAGTAGATGAACAGGGGCTGATGGTGATGATGACACAAAATTTCATGAGTCAGTACATGTATATCCGTTAGAACAACTACCTCATGACCAAAATTATGTATATTATAGGTAAGTCTTAAAGCTAAATAAGGAATATCACATAGTTATTTTGTCAAACCCCTCAACTTCTACTCGTCCCCACAGAGGACTTTGCGGTACCAAGAGTTCAAGTACCTTTGCCATTTGTATACCTAACTACGTGTAATCACTGACAAATAAGCGAACGGCCGTAATCAAACCGAGCCTGTCTAGAAAGCTCCTCAAAGTTCCAAATTAATTTGAACTAAAGTACTTAATTGGACTTTACCAGAGTGTAAAGAGGGTCCAAATTGGTTATGTTACAATGTAACGTATAATATGACATAGTTGCATGAATAAAGGTGTTACTAAGTACTTGGATTGTTGCTTATTGTTTTGTCTTTGTATTACTTTTTGTCGAATGTTGAAGTTACCGAAGTGTTTGAATTTGACACTTGAGAAATTGTCAAGGTGGTAATTTTTTCAGTAGACGTATTTACAAAATTTATAGAATGTGACCCGAAGGGATTGGCAGAAGCTATATTGTCGGTTACGCGTTCCATTTTAAAAAAAATATTTACAATAGGTATGTGTTAGATTTTACATATATGTAAATGAAAATTATAATAGATACTCTAACGTGCAAGCCTTGAACACAGGCGTAAGGTTGCAAGACTTTCGGTTTTCTATCGGATGCATTTCGGTGAGTGTGCGAGGGAAATGCACAACTTTATTCCACCTAATCCTTTCCGTCATCGTACCACAAGAAAATCGGCACCTATTCATGGTAGATGTCCCACACGACATACACGGAGCGCTTCGCATCAAGCTTCCTTGTACGTAACGTACTTATAAGGAGTGGAATTCTTTGCTTGAGTCTGTATGATCCCTGAAGAGTATAACCTGGGTGTCCTCAAGGCTCGAGTGAATAGGTTGCTTCATTTCGTAATTTTCGATTCAATAATCCAAGTAAATAATAAAGCTGGCAGACCAACTAAAACGAGTAAATAATAATACGAACACTATTTGCACAGTGGACATAATATATCGCAAACATTAGAAGTAATGCAACATATAAATCATACATGTGTTTTATTTATTACTAAAATAAAATAAATAGAAGTCAGATCATCGTGATTAATGATTACGCGGTGCTAGTAAGCGGGCGAACCAAAAACGCAGCGAACGAATCACACGTTTGCGATACCGGTAAACGTGTAAATTTGATATTTTACGTTGTAGTACTTTCTTCAAATCATGATAAAACCAAGGATACACTAGTGTACAAGTCCTGCGACACGTGTCGTAAGCGACGTTGGGTGAAGTAGGGCGACGTTGCTGGACTTTGGTTGACATGTCTGGCAACATCAACGTCGCTGTGGACATAAGTCACGCGTTGTCGCCTTATAATGTCGTAGGACCCTGTTTGTCCCCTAGTGTATCCTTGGCTTAAAAATCAGACTGTTATTATCTGAAAACAAAACGACTGGTCTTTTAATCCCTGATTTACAGAGGTGCACAGCATCAGTTATAATAATAATATTAGTCCTATAAAACAGGGGTGAACAAACAGTATATTGCCACGTACCGAGCACTTGGAGTTCTGTTGGTTAGATTAAAAGTCACATCTTACATCAACTAGAATACAGGGATAGAATATAAGACCTCTTCTTACTCGGCACTATGAACTAGGCACCACCAATCAATTAAAACAAAACCAAACGAAAAAAATAAAAACATTGCCCTAATACGCAATCCTTCACGAAACATTCAAAAGATAAGAAATATTGGTTGCCAAAGCCGCCACCCCTAGATATAAGGCTCCGGTTTAATTTATCACTTGGTCTGCAAACTCGTGATTAATACGTATAGTAACATCGCACGATACTCAGAAGACCTAGTGCGAGTTTTTATGACGTTAACGTCACGGCATTTAGCCCTCTGATTGGCTGCTGCAAGTTTACCAACCAATCAGAGGGCTAAACGCGGTAATGCTTCGGCGACGGCGAGCTCTCGCGTTCGGCCCTAGTGCGGGTCATGATGCGGAGCGAGGGGGACTGGGATGCCGTCTCCTCTTTTGCGAAGCAGTCATGCTAGCTAAGGACGGCGAGCATGGGTGGCTCGCCGCCCGACCAGAACCAGACTCGAGCGTACAGCGCGTCGCGTTTCGCGCGCGCCTCAAAAAGTCATCAGACCACCACGGATGGGGCCCAATGGGGCTGATACGGAGCCGCGAAGGATTTAACGGGTTGCCGGGGCTCCGGCTCGGAGGGCAGAAGTAGGAACGGGGTGGTTTTTAGTCAGTAAGAGTCTGACACTCCCTCCCGCCTCACCCAGGCAGGAGAAAACATTCTATGATTTTCCCCCCTTAAAAAAACGCGGTACTTAATGTTTCGTTTTTGCGTTAGGCCCTATTTCGTATACTTAGGGGTTCCTTTATCATATCGCCTCGGTATCGGTGCGGTAGCGAACGGTCTAACTTTAATGTTATATGTATTTGTATTTTTTCTTGTTCTTCTTCCATATATTGGGTAAAAGAAACGGTGTTACAATTTCGTGTTTTGCACTTTTATTTTGGTGTTCTGGTCGCTGAAATAAGAATTTATAAGATAAAAACAATGTAAAATATCAATAATTCTACAGGGCTGTATATTTTCGTCTCATATTTTCATACAGTTAAACCACGCTTATTTTACGTGAATCGGAATTTTAGTAAGCTACGTTTACGTAAGAAATTTTGCGAAACGGAGATAAATATTGTAAACGTAATGTTTAACGATAATAAACCAAAATAATTACCATATCATACAAACATGCGCGCGACCTACGTAACCGTATAATGAATCTATTCTCCGGAGAAATAAATACTTAAGGGAATAAGAGAGTTAATTAAACACTAATCTTGTTAGTACTCCAGTAACCAAGTAATTAGCACTAACATCTAGATTCTAGATTATTAATAAGTTCAACTCGTGTAGTGGGTGGGTAACTTCTAAGGGTAATGACTCACGGCGCGATCGCCTCCCGCGCCCGCCACGGTGGCGTAATTGAGGTGGAATTTTCAAAACTCAGAAGACAGCAGTTTTCTGCGATTCCGCAGCCGCCGGGGTTGCGATTTTCGCCCGCAAACTTGGCGGTTGATTATCGCAAAACGCGCGGGCGTTTAAACAATCAGTTGAGTTCCAGATCAGCCGCCTCATTGCGATCGCCAGAAAATCGATTGCAGAGCACGCGGGTGCTAGCCGCAGCGGCTGTTGGGCCGCGGTCACGCCTGCCGGTGCAGCGGGAGCCGAAAACAAACGCAATCGCCGCGGAAATTAAAAAACGCGCCGCGAAAATTACTTTGATTTTTTACATACAAAATATCTGTTTTCTACAAAGACTGCCCGCAACCGTGGCGGGAGCGGGAGAAGATGGCGCCGTGAGTTTTTAGCCTAACAATATCTACCCACTTTAACGACGTGAGGTGTTATGAAGGTTATATCTGGCGAACTATATTATTGTTATACGCCTAATAAAGCGTTGGTGTTAATTGAAATATGTAGTTTTTTTGTAGAATTTTTATTGAATTGGATGTCTTTTGTACACACGGCTGCACATCGAGCTTTACATAACCAGTATAAACTAAACGTTAAATGTGCGGAAAGATGATGCGACGCGACACCAGGATAAACTGGTTTTGTATAGATTGATGTGTGGCCGTGTGTATCTAGAATAGTTTTTGTGCTATTATTGGGAATGGGTACTCATTACCAATTCATCATAATCAACAGCCTATAAGTGGCCATTGCTGACCAACGGCCTCTCCTCACAAGAAGACGGTTTGAGCATTAATCACCACGATTGCTTATGTGGGTTGGTGATTTTAATCTTATGATTAGATATGATGAAGCCTAAATTTCCTTACGAAGTTTTTCTTGACTGTTTGTCAGTGGTGTCTAAATTATTTTCAAAAGTATCTATATATAACTTGGAAAAAGCCACATTGGTATTTGCGAGTATGAGAAGCGCGTCTTAAACCTCCGGGCCACCACACGACATACCTACTACTAATGACCTATTATAAAGAAAAGTGGGTGTAGATTAAGTAAACCTTTGTCCAAGCTCTTACTTTTCTGTAGGATGTATAATTATCGTCGTACCTATTAACTATTGGTGTAGGTAGGTAGTCCGTTCTTTTACTTCAATTAATTATGACATTCACTAGTCTCCTCCAAGAATCTCGTTGATTAAGATAATGTATTATATATTATACATTTTATACATTATTACACATTAAGAATTTGTGTTAGTAATGAGTTGATCCCTTATTTGTAAAAAAAATGACAATTTAATGATAGTTATACTCGCTTCAAGAAGTTCGACAACACGCCCAGAGATGGCGCTGTACAACATTAAAAGGCGATCTCCTTAAAACACTACAAACTACCATATTGAATTAAAATAATTTTATCAACTTAACAACCACAGAAATATTAAAAATATATTTAATTTCGTGTTAACAACCTATCGTACCAGAACTAGTATTGAATTAAAGTAGGCATTTACCGATAAATGGACTTCATGACGCTGATAATTATAAAAATTCGCACAACACACTTTAGGTTCAGTAACCATTATTATTAAAAGTCATCACTAATACTCATAACAGGTTTTATAATTACAAAAAAAAATTGGAATATAACGTGTAATTTAATCTTGAAAACAATAGGTGCTGCATTATCTTAGCTTGTAACATGAAACAGTATTTGATTACATTTTCAAAATGATTTTAGCATTAATAGTGTTTCCTTTAATTATAATAATAATTATGAATAATAATTGTTTACAGACACTACAGAACACTAAACTGCCGAAACCAAGTCAATATTGATAATTTATATAATGATTTCTATAATGCCCATATTTTTATACATTTTGCAGGTCGGCCATTAGGTCACTAAACGTTCATTTATAGTTACATTTATTTATCTTCCATTTTTAAATAATTATTTTTGATGTTCCGCTCGCATGCTGATAATAATATGATCAATGTCATATTTTATCCCTCAACCAAGTAAATTTTAATTATTTATTTTATTCACTGTTTTAGTTGTAGTTAATTTTAAGTTATACATATATTTATTCATAATAGTGTTCAGAATTATTGACAATGACATTTCATTCTTCTAAGTATTTTTATGAATTTTATTGTTGTAAAATAGACACAACATAAAATACAACGATGATACAGAGTAACAAAAACATAATGTTTCCAATTTCTGTTTTTTTCTAATTTGGTAACTACAAACTATTTCTATAGCAGAACTTCATACACCAGTTTAATGTACTAAAACTGCAATAAACTGCGGTACCTTAGAACAAAGCAAAGGCTGTGTTCTCACGCCAAGCTTGCATTAGCTATGAAAACGGTTGCAACATTATTGTTTTCTTTTTAAGAAAAAAAAGTAATCATGCAAGTCTGAGGTCTTAATCTAATACCGCTTAATCTTAAACGTCATGTGGAAACGTGGCCTAGTTTTTGACATAGTTTTATTTGAGGTAGGTAGGAAATCTTAGGAAATATTGTTGCTTTTCTTGTCATTGCATTGTGTTATTTTTGAATTAGGTTAATCGTTAAAGCAATTAAATTAGTCTAATCTCTAATTCCTTATCAGATGACTAATAAAATATCTAGAAATCAAAACCTCATTATAATGATGCATCAGTGAACTGTAAGGACTCTTTGCGATTTTCTTACACACATGTTCGAATTTGAATTACTATCGGATGGGGCCCAATAGGGCTGATGTCGTTACGGAGGCGCGGAGAACGTAAAAGGTTACCAGGGCTTCAGTTAGAAGTGCAGGAGTAGAAACGGAGTGAATTTTAGTCAGTAAGAGTTTAACACGCCTCGGCTTACCGAGGCGTGTTAAACTCTTGCCTTAGCAAGAGAAGCTATTCGATGACTTTTTCCCCTTCAAAAATCGACAAAAAAGTCCCACACACAAAACTACAAAATAATGAATGACATCACAAAGAAAATCTGTTTCTAAATATATCTCCAAAATCAAGGCATGATTACATACTGACTAGTGATGTGCGAGAACACATTGTCGATAAAAGGGGAAGTCATTCTGATGTATAGCCGATGTAATATGGTCAGACAAATATGAATAATACATTCGAGACGCTAGTAATAATCTGTGCCCATCTACTGAATATAGTGTTGTTGATGAATCTGATCTTGTATGTGTGTCAGATATTTGGGAATGAGGATGAGCAGTAGTGATTTGCATGTCAATTTGTTTTTCCGTCTTCTATTGTGGGGCATAAAATGTATATAATTAAGTATATGAATCGGGATTAGGTTTGTGAATCATTTTACTTTAGTTTAGAAGTTACTGTTGTAGTCGTAAAACATATTGATATTGATTTATGCCTTGATAATGATGAGCTTAAAATATTTTTGTTTAGAGATTATTACTAAGTTATCACAATTACGTATAGTGGTTTTATAATGTTTTCTATCGTAACAATGGTGGTAGATTTAATTTAGATTTAAATTATTTGAATTATTTGAAATTATTGTACCTAGTTACACAGTAGTGTTTAATCATATAAAGAATAAAAAATCATAATTTCCTACGGAACAGACTGAGTAAATGTTGAATTCTTATTCACTTTAATAGACCCAATTATACTGCCTCATTGACCGAGACTGCCGGGCAAGAGGTCTCGGGTTCGATTCCCGGGTCGGGCAAAGTATAACTGGTTTTTTTTTTAAATCTCAGTAGTAGTACGCAGTCTGGAAATTTTCCCGGTATATGCCAATAGGCTCACCCCCTATTACATAGGGCTCATAACATAAATAGTGAAAAGTAGGCGTTACATTGTACAGTGGCATTAAATGCCGTAATGTGCACCTCTGCCTACCCCTTCAGGGATAAAAGGCGTGATGATATTATATTATTAATCCAATTATAATTCAACTATCGAAATAAAAACAACATTAAACGAAAAGCAATCAATTCAATAATAAAATCGGAAAGAAACAATACAGTCATCGCATTCAATTAATCGAATCCAAAAATATAGGGTGTTGATCATCGATGTGCAATAATCGTGTAAACTCGGTTACTGTTCACAGTGGCTGGTCGTGTCTGTGAGCGCTCGGCTGGGAGGCAATCGCGTGCAGCCTGCGACACGCTTTCACACTGCTAGTGATATGTGGATCAATTATAATGATAACTTATTTTATATATTTGTAGTTTTATAGCTGGGTCATAAACAAAACAAGAGTAAAAAAATAAAAATAATTAAAAAGCGTTATTTTTCATAACAAATCAGCATTTATTATGTCAAATAGTAAAATAATTATATTGCCCACAAAATCAGAGATCAAAACCTTATTTTCATTAAAATATGTGACATTTTAATTTATATGTGTCCACCGAAAAGACCAGATTATCCACAGAAAAGTTTATAATAGGGCTTTTAATCAAAAAAGTAATCTCAATACTTCCAAAACTTTAAAACAATAACAATTACGCTGTACTTTACTTCTTCGTATTGAAAATAAAACAAATCATTCAACACTATTAAACAAAAAAAAATAAAAACTTTATGTTCACAGAAATGACATCTTTTCTGTTGACATAATTACGTCGTCGATATTGCAGGATCTTGTAAAAATACGAAAACGTTTTTTTAGAGAAAACTTCTAAATATTTTATTGAAGTCTGAAGATTTAATAATTGAACTTGTAACTAAAATTAACACTTATAGCTGTAAAATGATGCAAGCAAAAACGAAAAAGAAAACGTTTCTACAATTACAAAGTCCTGCACTGATATCGATAGTTAGCTAAATATAAAAGTAAGTAGAAAAATAAACTTTAGTGCTCATGTATCACTTCAAAATATAGATTCATCTTCACTGTCTGTGTAAGGATTAATAAACGGTTTCTTGGGCTGTGCCGGAAGTAGAATCAAGTCTTCTTCATCTTTGGTGTCTGTTTCGTTATTCATTAATGGCTGTCTTACAAATCGCGGGCGAAATATATTAACTGAATCATCTGAATCATTGGAATCTGAGACAAGCCTCAGTCGTTTATAAGGACGAGTAGGGACACTTTGAAATATTTCTTCTTCTGGTGTAACTTGAATTGACCTATATGATTCTGTAGAAGCATCAGGTGTGGCTATATTTCTTGGAGATAAGCTTAGAGCATCAGAGACGAAACTAACGGGAGTGCTTGATCTTGTACTTTCAGGTTGAACATTTATTTGTCCAATTTCAAAATGGGGACATATAGTCGTAGCTGCGCAAGACCGACAACTTAGTCTTCTTGCATGTAAAATATTTGGTTCACTTCGACTCCAAGTAAGTTGGTGTATCTTTAAAGTGCCCTTGAAAGCTTTCGTTCTATTCTTATCAGCAATGTTTTCGAGTTCTTGAATATATGGGTCACCAATGCCAAAAATCTCTATTCCTTTGCAGTTTTCTTTTAAACAAGACATAAGAGAATCATAATCCGATACGTCTTTGCCCATTCCAACCGAATTATCACACAGCCTTTTTATACATCCACCTACTCCATCAGGAGCTCCTTTTCCATGACCTTTTTCGCTATAGTGCCAAGTAATATTATTAACGTTACTCAATTCTCTGGCTATGAAATTCGAAATAAAATAAAACATTAACTTATTGCGGTACTGTGTTGTCGGACCATCGCTTAGTATATGTAAGTCTGATAAGTTAGGACTTATTTCTTCAATTCTTTGTAAGACAGGTCTAAGATGGGCACAGATCAGTATAGGGTCGTGTCGTAAGTTTACCGATATAGAGCACATCGATGTTGTAAAAAAGACTTGTTTTGAGTTTCTGGTCCACTGCTGTAGTAAACGCACGTGTGAAGTGACAGTTGAGGCTTAGAACCCCCAAAATGGGCAGATTGGACCTCACAACTATATTTACAGTTGTAGTTTTCCGAGAAGTCAATATGTAACAAACCTTCGGAAGAAGATAACTGTTGCTTAATGGTTTGTATCGTTCGTATTTGATGAATCATATTACTAATGTGCTGCATGTAAATTGGTAAGTTCGAATTAAATAATTTTACAAGATTTCCTTTTGTAGTTTTTACAGTTTCTTTTACACATTTTTTGCATAGTTTTGGCTTACCTTTAATAACGACTTCAACAGTTTTAACCACCCATCTCTCGTAAGTTATATGATCGTTGTGATCGTATTCATGAAAGGTGATTTTTTTATTAAGACATCGCTCACACGTTCGCTCTAGGCATTTCGGATTGAGTGTGTCATTACAGCAAAGTGCTTTAGCCACATGTGATGCAGATCCATGCGATATAATTTTTGCCTTTTGAAGTGAGCGGACTATATGATCACTGTTTTCGTGTAACGTACACAAACATGTATTTCTAGCAGAAGCTTTCGGGAACAACACCCAAAATGGACGGTATCTTCGAAAAGTTTGATAAGAAATTTTAATACCTGTTTTATTTTGAAAAGATACATGTAAATTTAAGAGAGTGTCATTTAATAAACGAATTTGACGTTTGATCTTCTTTCGAGTAATGGTCTCATTTTTACCAGCAGTTAATCTACTGTTCTCATCTTGTACTAAAAAATCATGCACAATTTTTCTCATATCCTTCTTTAATACTTTTTTTTTAGAACCTTCTATGTTCCTATTGTTTTTTTTCGTATCTTCTAGTCTTTTTATACGCATCTTATATTTTTTTATTTTTTTGTCCATTGCTAAGACCCTTAAATGTAAGGCCTCGTTTTCTGCTTTTAATTTTTTTTATTACGAGCAGCTACTGCCCTTCCAACTTCAACGCGCGAAAATGACGTAGAAGGACTTGATGGCGGAGTATTTTCTTCTAATAAAGCAGCGGTGGCTTTCCGCATTTTTATTAGTTCACGTCGTTTTTTAGATTTTTCTCGCCACATTTTTCTAATTTGACGCTGTTGTCTAGGAGTATATTGATCAATAGTCTTAATTTTACCTGTCTCTTTCTTCTTATGATACCTCTCTCTATCTTTCTTACGTATCTCTTCAATAGCAGCATCGTTCAGTTTTGCACGTGCTCGCCGCATGCTTATTTTTTTTGTTCACGACGTCTAATCTTCTTTTCTTCATCAGTGAGATGCTTAAGTTTATTTGTTCTTGGCATTATTAGCTGAAATAGAAACCATAACCCATATGTACACACCAATTCAAGCAAAAACAAGCATTAAAAACACAGTGCATCTAAAAACCAAAATGAAATATGCCACAGAACATAAATACAAAACAAACGAACATATTTATTAAATATGTTTTTCATCATAAATTAGCGGTACTGTTATGCGTTAGGGCGGGATTGCAGGCGATATCAAGTGTCAAAACAAACTTAGCAATTTAATTGAGTCATAAAAAGTATAGGTTACAGTAAACGTCACTTTTGTGGACTTGGTCTATTCCGTGGACATTGTGTCCACCGAAAAGTTTGTCCACGGAAGGGTTAAAATAACTAAAATAGCCATTCAAAACATGCAATTTTGAGGTTACAATATGCCGCACCTGGTTTTTGCTAATGGCCTCCCAGATCGCACAACGATAATCGAAATAAGTATTTTTTATGCCAATACTTACCAAAATCCGGATGGAACAGAAAAGTAGCAACGATCTTTGACCCAAAAGTAAAACAACCACCTATTTATAAATATTTCAACAATTTTTTTACGGAGTTAAGTTTTGTATCACCAAATAGTTTTACTCAACTGACAGCTCGACAATGTTGCCATACAAAATAAATAAAATCAAGCCTTGTTCCACGTAACAAATATTGAATATAAAATTTAGTTGGACCACGGGAGGGGTCACAAAATTGGTAACACCATGTTTATGCCTTATAAATTATTTCTATTGTGTGTTGATTTTTCATACCTATGTAAAATGTAAACTATAAGATGTTGGTAACTAACAAAAAGAGAAATACATTCAAACTTTTATTTGAAAGTATTTTTTTTCTTTATGCAAACTTAGGAACCTAGGTATGACACGGCCCACGGAAGGGTACACAAGCGTAACTTTTTTTTTAATTATAAAAAAAATATAACATAAAATTAAAATATTTTAACGTGAATTTATATTAAATCTAAATAGTTAATTTATTAAATAAGAATATTAATGTATAAGGTATATTTTAACCAATTTTTATTAAACGCACATTTTATTTGCCTGTTTTGTTTATGACCCAGCTATTATGACATTTTAGGGTGGCTCTAAAACGAACTACTTAGTTTAGCTGTATCTACATATTCCATGTAATTTTGGACTAAAATTGTTGACCAATAGTCAAATTCAAATTCATTTATTGTTTGTTACATGTTGACAATACATGTTATATATAATATAATAATAGTAGCATAGTAACATACCTGTAAGGTGTACAATAGTTTATGATATTTGGATTATTCTACTAGTATCAAAATATTACAAAATTTATGTTGCACCAGTTAAATCTTTACAATAAAAATATGTCAAGTCATCACCTTACATTATAGAATATAATTGAACGACTAGGTTAGTCAAAATATTAGGAAGCTTTGTAATGGATTATTACTTAGTTCTTGTTAATTATCACTTAGTTATCTTAATCATAATCTAACTGATAGGGTAACCTATATGGCACTGAAATCTTATGAAATACGGACCAAAACAGTAAACAGGGTCAATATGAATATGAGCCTCTAGCATGGCTTGAAACTAGTCGAGTTCCTCGTCAAATAATTACGTGAGTAAGCCGAAAACATAACAATTTATTTAGTATGTCTCACGAAAATTATAATACAAAAAACAGGGTTATCGCTGCACAATTTATTAGTTCGACAGAAAACTAGCGGCGTGTCACTAACATAGCGACGTAGCCAGCATCCATGCGCTTTGTTGAGTGAAATCAAAAACAAACTGCGATGACAATCGCCACTCGACGGCCTATTTGTGTTAGTCATGTGTTCCTGCCATTCTGAATATGATATGATACAGCTCGTTCGTTTTTCCCTTTGAATAGTGAATCACTATGTTTTATTGCAAACTTTTCTTGTATATGCTTTGTCAGCCATTATCCTGCTTTGTAATCATTGCTATTTTTATGTGAAGTGAGGTTTTGTATAATTTTTGTGATGGGCCTAATGGGCGTGTATTATAATTTACGAAAATCCTGAATCGGGGATCAACACCAGAACCACGTGCCTGCAACTACTTGACCGCTAAAGAAGTCAAATAATACACAATTATGTTCCATATAAACGTCTCCACCTTTTTATTTCAAAAGCGTTACTTCCCCAAGTCTCACTTAAAGCAACAATAAAAGGTTCACAGATTATGTTTAAAAAGAAAGGCTGAGTGTTGGCACGCGAGCGCAGGGGCGGGGTGCGGACCTCAAGTAACAATTACTTGGTCATGCGAGCAACCAATCCATCACCCACTTGCCCTGTGCCACTGGCAATGGCCACTCCGTTCCTACTCTAAGGCAATTTCCGGAGCCCTTATCTACCTCAACCTGCGAGCATTTACTTGGCGGTTTGTTTAACAGAATTAATCCAGTTGACAAGGATCTTTGGCAAGGCCGCTCTATGTTTGATTTTGTTGTTTTAGTTGAGTTGGGCGTCTTGGCTTACGCTCGGGTGCGAAACTGGATCTCGAAGGACGGGACAAGGCGACGCTGTGACGCTTGGTGTTGCCTTTAGAATAAGATCCGAATATACTGCGCCTGATGTTCTCTGAAAGTAGTTACAGTTATATCTAAGAGAGTACCTACGTAGGTACCTTTTTTGTAGCCAATGTAAGAAAATTCAGCACTTCCCAAAATTGTTATCACATTTCCAGCAGGCGCTCGAAAGATAAGTACCTATGTTTCTAAAGATCGTTAATGCATAGCAAAGGAAATTCATCTTTAATAACAGAACACAATTCAACAACAGGAAATTATACAAACAACTCACCTTTGTTATTAATGAAAGAATGTAATAAGGACGTAAGAATAACGCGTCTAACCACAAAGTGAACGATACCACAAGTATAAAAATGGGACATTATTATTAAATTCTTTTCATAAGCGAGGTCTTAAGCCACGTAAAGCTAGCATACTGTGTGCATAATTCTTTAATAAGTAATAGCCTTTTGAAATACTGCGACACCGTTCATATTTTCAGTAGAATTTATAGGAAGTCAGCAACGAGCGGCCGACGGCCCGTTTAATTATTTTGCTCTTGTTTGTACAAGATTGAGATTGTGTTTATGAGTTATATACTGCTAATAGGAAAAAATAACACGCAGCCTTTGTTTTTAATAGAGTGCTATTATTGTAATTTGTTGGCTTTGAGGTTTAAATACCGGTCTCAGAGGATCGCCTTTGTGGGGTTTATAGTTTTACTGGCTTACTGGCGAAAAGTGGATGTCACATGAAACAGTACGTGCTTGCACGCTTTTTGTTGCAAAATGTGTGTATGTGTGGTTTCAAAAACCATTGTCATTGTTGTACTGTGCACTCCCCCGTCTCCTGTCCTTCCCCCTCCACGTCTCACTAACACTGTAGTTATTTTCAAGCAATACGTCATTTCGATAAGTTTACGTTGCGATATAACATGCACACGCACATATTTAGACAGGTTAGTGTCTTTTTTTTTATGGCATAAGCCGGTAAACGAGTAGACGGATCACCTGATGGTAAGCAATCGGCGTCGCCATGGACACCTGGAACACCAGAGGCGTTACAAGTGCGTTACCGGCCTTCTGGGGATTAGGAGTTTGAGGATCGTTGGGGATTCAGGGATTGTGCGGATTGGGGAAGGAGAGAGTAATTGGCTTCCTCTTGGTAACCTCACTCACATGACGAAACACAACGCAAGCGTTGCTTCACGTCGGTTTTCTGTGAGGCCGTGGTATCACTCCGGTCGAGCCGGCCCATTCGTGCCGAACCATGGTTCTCTCACACTTGTCGCACACGTGTCTTGATGAAATGTGTTAACATACACACAAATGATTAACACGTTAACCGCCGCGTAGGTCACCGGTGACCTACGTTAGCGGAGGATTTGCCTTCGGAAGTTTTCTGTTGGCAGTCAAAGGCTTAGGAAACAAGTGATTATCACTATCAGCTAAATAAACCAAAGAATTCACAGCAATTCAATAGAGATATTGAAGCATTAATTCACTGACTTAATTAATTGACTGCACGGTTGGTGCGTTGGTGCCCAACCACGGGCAAATGGCTGCCGCGTAACGTGTCGCGGGTTCCATTCCCGCACAGATCAACTCTTTGTGTTATTCACAGATTGTTGTTCCGGGTCTGGGTGTCACGTGTACGTGAAGTTGTGTTCGTAATCGCACCCACGACACCGGAGAAAATCTTAGTGTGGGGCAACGTTATTTTATTAAAGAAAAAGAAAAGTAATAACAACATTAATAAACTACAAAACAAAACTTCGCTCTATGAAACACAGCGACATTTACTTAACAAACTCGCTTAAAAGGTCACATTGACGACATTAAGTTGAACGTTATGATCAGAGTTCTTTCCCTTGAACTTCCGACGATTGAAAACAATAACAAAAGGAAAAAGAAAAAAGATATCCAACATCCATTGAAAAGGAAAGTTCGCTTTCCATCGACAGGTGCAACTTTTACTGTCTGCTTCGTTTTAGAGAGAACTTCGATATTTGTGGTTCATAGTTATCATTTGATGATATTAAACTGTCAAACACCGAGCGGTCACCGGCGACCACAACCTATTCTTCTTTAATTGTGTCTATAATGACGGTACTCAAAGAGTTCAAATATGTTTTAGTTATGAACTTTGAAGTTTATTTCTAAAATTGAATAGAGAGAGGATGTTATTGGAGAATGCTGGCCCGGCAACGCACCTGTGACTCTTCTGGTGTTGCGGGTGTCCATGGGCGGCGCTTATCGCTTACCATCAGGTGATAAAAATGCCATTCATAAAATGTAATGATCATTCCCAAAAGATGATGACACTGAAAATAAGAGCTCAACATATAAGCACAATTAGTGTGATATAACACGTTAAGTTTATATTTTCTTGATCGTCAAAGATGCATGGGAAGAGAGTAAGTAGAACAAAGTAACGTCGAAGGTAGGTTAGTAAGATAAATTACTGTACTTCCAACTGCCTCATTGGCCGAGTGGTCGCAAGTGCGCCGGGCAAGGGGTCTCGGGTTCGATTCCTAGGTCAGGCAAAGTATCTGGTATTGTGCCCGGTATATGGCAATAGGCTCACCCGCTATTACATGGGACTCATAACATAAATAGTGAACGGTGGGTGTTTTGCTCAGTGGCATTAAATGCCTCTAACTGCACCTCTACCTACCTCTTCGGAGGTAAAAAGGCGTAATGTTATGTACTTCCAAACTCAAAACGCGTTACAGCGTCTCTGGGAATTATCTATAAGGTGGATAGAAAAGTTATTGGGTACCTATAGTATAGTTATTTGTTATGAATATTTTATCAATAAAGAAATTACTGAAAATTCAGTACTAAATCAACATAATAGTTCCATGAATAAATGCAACATCGTTACAGTTATCACCCGCTTTCGTGTGCCAAAAATGTAACAAAGAAAACCGGTTTTTTTAATGAAAACTTTTCATGCGAAACTCCTTATGATTTCAAAACAAGAAGCACTTTGTAACGGTTGAGCGTCTTGCGTCTTATCGCACAAAACGTAGAATATTATAAAACGTCGCAATAAAGTAAATAAAGAGACAAATGTACATGCCTAAGGTGTTTGCAGTGTATACTGAAGCTTGCGTCTTTGTATTTTAAGTTGAATATTGTGTGAAAGGTTAGCATATAACGCAGAGGCGTCGCTTGTGAGAAATATTATGAAAACAAATTCGCGTTGAGCACGTTCAGTGTGCGAGTAATAAATAAAAGAGCAAAGTAGCTGGGAACTAGACGGAGTCACGGAATTGTATTGTTTGAAATTGTATTAGGCAGACTACAGGATAGTCCGAACGTCATACGTCAGTTGAATTAAATTTAGGGTGCTGCTAAACGAGCGATAGTTTTTGGCACTATGTGGCTGCAACACGATTGGCCGGCTATATGGCAAACATTTCTAGACACAATTGAAATTAAATATTTACCATTCATCCAATTTTATGGTAAAGTCCTCCGAAATAAACCGAATTTTCTCCCAATATATGACTGCAATACAGTGACCAGCAACATTGCAGTCTTTACCTAATAACATTCTACGTACGGTCGCGCAATTAGTTGCCAACTTTGTGGCTGCAAAGTTTAGCATAACATAACTCGTTTGCAAGCACCTTAACATTAAAATTATAACTTAATTTTACTACTGGGATCAAGTAAAAGTTTGTATCTAATCCATTAGCTTATTGCAAGTCTAATTACTGATGATAGTTGTAGTTTATGCATAATGTTCTTTTAGAGGTATAATTGCTTGCTAATGCTTAGCAATAATGCATTTCACTCATCTAAAAATTTAATAATGCGTACACCTTGTCATGTTTAAATACTTATAATACATCAGTATGTCAAATATTCTAACAATACACATTAATGTAAATGCTAAATATAATGAGATGTGTTTTATTTAAAGTGGTACTGCGTAGCTTGGTAGACTGGAGCATGCATACATTGTACACGTTTGTTAAGACAACTATTAACTCTATATTACAGAACCTTACTAAGAAATTGTTATATACATATTTTCAATATATATTGAATTATAATGAAGTGTGAATTAAACAAACTAGTCAGAAACACACTCAAATATTTTTCAAAAGAAAAGAAGAATAATTAGGTTTTCCCTATTGAAAGTGGCCAGCTTGCCACAGATAACATAAATATATATGCACCACCCAATGGTCGACTGTCAGAAAATGCCTACGGCATTAAGTCCGCCAATTTCACTGTATGTGCAATAAAGTTTAATAAATAAATAAATATATAAAAGAAATCAATTGTAAAAAATAAAATTATCATGAAACAATAAAATATTTATAACACACATAATTTACAATTCGCATTCGCTTTACAGAACTACCAATCACCATAATTCAAATTCGATCAATAGAAACCGTGCTACAAAACTTTACGCATAAACATCTCAGCAACAATTTACTAAGTCGTCGATTAGATAAAAGTAGACGTACATAATCCAATACATCTTCATCATTAAACGTCTTGTATGAATTCAGCTACTTAAGTTTAGCATAATTTATGCGATCACTACCGTGAATAATCGCTCTGAATATGATTTACGTTGTTCAGTACTTACCCGTTACCCGTACGTACTTACTTCACTGTCTACCCGTAGTTTGCTACGTAATACGATTATCACATACCCCCAGTTTCTCTGTTCCAATTAATTTCTAGCCAATTTTTTTATAATGCATACAAATGGGAGTATTTTTTTAGTTAGGATTAGTATGTCATGCACTTAATTGTCATTAGTGTCTTTTGTGTCTGCCGGAGTAGCCCGAAGGTTTAAACCTACCAGCTTCGAAACCTACAATGGCAAGTACCAATGTGACTTTTTTCGAGTTATATGTACTTTCTAACAATATTTAGATACCACTGACGAACGGTGAAGGAAAACATCGTGAAGAAACCTGGGCTTATAATTACAAGTTTGACATCGGCAACCCGCATTGAGCAAGCGTGGTGATTAATGCTCAAACCTTCTTCGTGTGAGAAGAGGCCTTTGGTCAGCAATGGCTACTTTTAGGCAGTTGATGTATGTAAAGTATTTTGATCTTTGTATATTATAGTTACTTTTTGTGCCTTACATTAAAATGTTAGTGTTAGTAGATCTCGGAATTAATCTTCTGGTTGAAATTATTAAAATGAATGTTGATTGATTTGTCTCAGTAATTCAGTAAATATATGACAGAGAGAAACTTCTTATTGTTCGATACAAGTTTAAAGGAGAACATTAAGAAAGAATATTATATTTTTTACTTTGCAGAGAATGCCACTACCACTTTTTATTTATACTTTTTCTCAGTACAGTACAGTACAGTACAGAACAGTACAGTACGGTAGAGTACAGTACAGTACAGTACAGTACAGTAGGTCCTACTCAAGAGATACCCCACGCGTTGCCAGTGGAAAAGCTAGTAGTACAACATAGGTAATCACAAAAACATGCAACTTTATTCCACTTTAGACTTCCTAATGCACAGAACTCATGATCTGAGGTCTTAGTACGAGTTTGTTTTACGTTTAAAGTATTCGAAACGAGTACGCATTCGGCACTCTGATTGGCCGGCGCCAACAAACCAACCAATCAGAGCGCCGAACGCGTACTAATTACGATTCTGATTGATTGATTGATTTTTCAAGTTCTTTATTAATATTAAATATGATTACAATCACTGTTTACAAAATTGTATTCTATTTGTAGACTTACCATAATTTATTTCGTTACACAGGCTGTCAACCGCCTTTATAAACACTAAAACATATTGTTATTTAATTTTAATTTTGCAATGATATTAACTTGATTATAGATATAAGTAAGTAGTATGTGAAAGTCTTAGAATGGACCCACATAATATTTAAAATAACTCGTTACGATTACTTTAAGAGTAAAACAAATTCGTAATAGGCTTCTGGAATCATAAATAGAGAGCGTACCAGATGCTTACCATTGCTCTAAAATTGTACTTAACTCAGTAAAACGAATACTCCTGAGACTATTACTACACGTCCTCATGTTTATACCTGAATAAAAACTGCACAGCTGTTCTAAGTAGAGTAATATACACTTTATGTGTATGCAACTATGAACTTTATGTGGACAACGTTAATATGCTTTAGTTAATGTTGGTGAAAAGAGTTTGTAGCAGTATGTCAGTAATTTAGGATTATGGTTGTTATTCTACTTGTTCTTTATTAAAAAAATAATCGTTTTCTTGTACTAAATACTAGCTGTTGTCCGCGACTTCCTTCGCGTGGACTAGTGGTTCACAGCTCTTCCCCCGTAGGTGATAGCGTGGTAATATAATATATGTGGTAATATAATAGCCTATATGTTGACCCGACCTGTTAGTAATATTCATGCAAAATTTGAAGTAAATCCATGTAGTACTTTTTGAGTTTAGCCCGGGCATACATACAGCCAAACAGACAAAAATTTTATAAACCATATTTTTAGCTTCAGTGCCGTTTGTAGATCACACCACATTCTTTTAATAAAATATTCAATGTACAGTTTGCACTTTCCTACGATTTCATAATTAATATGTATATAAATAGATGTGATTTATCAAAATTTTAATGGCAATACTCAGGTAACATTCGACTTCTTAGCTACAACCTTAGAACCTTACTTTGAATCTAGTTTGAAGTTTTCCATTTTCTGTTAGTTATCCTGCAATACAAAATATCAACTGGTCAAAGGTCAAATATTTGTCCAACACTCTTAATATTCATACAGATTTACAACAAAACGATTGATAAGCACACACCATTTAAATCAAAGCCTGTCGTCAACCTTCAGAAAACCGGCAAAATACTTGAAAAATCTGAGTGTTCTCACAAAATATGCATTGAAGACAAGACGCTGTTATAAAAAGAGAGCAATCACAATGGCCGACTTCCAATTCAAATACATAACGCGTACGAAGTCGTTACGCTAAACGTAAACGAGACAGAAACGAAAAAATATGTTAAACAAGCAATTCGCGCGAAATCGGGAGCGCTGACGACGGGCCGACTATTCAGGTAACGTTCGATATCTTGAATATTGTATGTAGACCTGTTTTAGTCGTCCTGTTAAAACGTTTCAATGTTATTTTATTGCCCAGGTTTTCTACACTACCTACGTACATTTGCTTAAAATGGTTGCTTTTTTGCAGATTTCTCACACAACAGGTGTTCTTTTACAACTTGAAAGTTGACTGTATATTTTCGTTACAGGCACATTTCTTCTGAATAATTTTGTAGGTAAAACGAGTAAGTCGTTTTTTCACTATAATAAAGTACTACTCTTACATTCTGCACTTGATAATATCGAAATTAACCAACGTTAACAATTTATTTTGTCCCTGAAACTTGTTCAAAATGTTTTACTTTTAACAGACCTTTATCACCGAACCCGAATAGGTATAAAACCAAAAAATATCATACAGATAGGGTACTTAAATGCCATCTCTGTCATTTAACAAAGAATTTGTAGAAACAGAACTATACTTAAGCGTGACTTACAATTGAGTAATGTTTCAGTGTTCGGACAAGAGTCTCTCACGCCTTCTACCTCTACACTTCAAGAATAGTCCCCCAGACATCATAACACGTACTCCTGATATAGTCGACATGTTTTTGGGAATTTCTGTGCGTCAAAGGTGATAGGGGAGGGAAGACATTGTTTCGAATCGTCAAACACTGTATGCTATCACCTTGATCGAGTGAAACGAAATTTTACGATATCTCGTCACGTATTTGACATGATGCGTGTAACTTAGTGTAAGTGTTCCTTGTAGTTTTATTTCGAGTAAGACGTGTTGCTACGTGTGAGCCGTAAAATATTGTTTTGTTATGAGAACCAACTTTTGTAGGTTTGGATTAAACTGTGTTGGCCGTGCATTAAGTCTAGTGCTCAGCAATTACTCTCGAAATGAGTTCAATAAAAAATAATTTCAAATTAATGCCTAAGAGAGAGAGAGAGAGATAGAGAGAGATTGACAAAGAGTCGTGTTCGTTTTCACAGAAACATAAATTAATTCTGCAACAGAAAATTAGAAAGGAAATTATTTGTTTACTTACCGTAAGTAAACATTAACTAATAATAGGTAGTTATATACCTTTTGAACCGACGTGAGCCTAAACGACCGTTGCTATTTTCTGACCATTACTTATAAAGTTACATAAAGACACTCGTCCAGTAATAGACAGCGATGCTATATGAGAAAGCGATAAATAAATAAAATTAAAACTGTTGCAAACTGAAATGAAGTTAAATGAATAAATGTACAACCAATACTGTTTCCCGGATAAAAGAAAAAGCTGTGGAAGTTAGCAACTGTTCAATAGATTTTAAAGACTTTCTATGTAAAGTTTTACATAATAAGTTCTAAAAGATTAAAATATTTAAAAAAAAGTCCTTGTCCTATCTAGAACATAATCTTAGTTCGCCTCATGACCCAACTGGATTATGAACTTTAAAGCAATCCAAAAAAACTCACCCGTCATTTGCAACACGTAAGGGAGGGTCCGTGCAATTCGGGTAGACAGCTGTCTTGCTACCGGATGATGACCCGAGGCTCTTAAATAATAGTTGTTGGGTCTGATATCCTGCGGCCACTGCGATCCTGGTACCTCACCAGAGGTTATTGGCAGTTTGTAAACAAATTAGAAGAGAAAATTTGAACAAAAAATGTGGTTTGTATACTTTATTATGTCTGGTATTTGTTGTAACTTTAATTAGGTTTTCTACGTAGTAAAATATTTTATTTACTAATCTGAAATTTATTTGGAATAGTATTACACAAATATTGCGCATATATATATATATATTTTTTTTTTTTTTTCAAAAATAAAATACTTTAAAAATGGCTTAAAAATAAAGACATGAATGACTGCCTCGTTAGCCGAGTGGTTGCAAGTGCGACTGCCTGGCAAGGGGTCTCGAGGTCGATTCCCGGGTCGGCCAAAGTAATATTGGGTTTTTTTTTAATTCTCGGTAGTAGCATGGAGTCTGGTATTGTGCCCGGTATATGCCAATAGGCTCACTCCTTATTACATGGGACTCATAAAGATACTCGTCCATTAATAGTGAAAAGTGGGTGTTACATTGTAGTGGCATAATGTACACCTCGGCCTACCTCTTCGGGGATAAAAGGATGTTATGTTTATGTGTTACACGAATGAGCAAGAGACATGCAAATTGACATACTGATGGAGGATGCGACCTTAACACAAATGATATGTATGACAATGGCAAAAAAAGTAAGTACCTACCGTGAGTTCAGAATTTCTTATATTACCTCTATAATCTAAAAAATACATTATCTTTTAATAGAAATAAAACTTTTAATCCATACATCCATAGATGTAGATGGTTTCCATTTTCTCTATTTCGCGTGATAATTAACAACAGAAATATTATGGAGATAAATATAACGCGTTAATAAATCTCGCGTAGATAGGTGCTTCTGAAAAGCTTCTATTTAATTTTCCACTACATTTTACCTTCCACCTTTTATCGAACCGATCACTCCAATAAAAATCCTTTTAGCTCCGCAGCTCATATAGCACTCAATATCATTATCCACTACATAAATTATAAAGATGTACAGTGATGTATGTACCCCATGGGCAATCATCGGCGGGCTATAAAATCTATAAGAGCCACTCTCAGTAATATCGGATAGTGCAACGCGTGCGATAAATGAGACTTGTTCCCACAAAACGACTTCGGGTAACGATCTGTTTGGCCCGCTTCCGAACATGCCTGTGAAATACTGTATTAGATATTTCGGATTTTTTGGGGCTATTGACTTCCATTCGACTTAAGTACCTAAATGACTTCTTTTATTATAGACTTCTTTAGGATTTTTCCAACGGCGGCAGATATTTTTTTATGGACTGTCAAATATCCATTTCATTCTACACGCAAAAATTATGTGCTGATAATCTAAAATTCAGCCCTTGATTTTGTTAGTTAATATGAGAACAAAGCACACAAGTAATATTTAAGATGTATCTTTATTAATTTCATACCTCTACATCTTTACAAGTGCTTACATTGTTACACTGACATCTCCTTAAACGAGCAGACGGTTCACCTGATGATAAGCAATCGGCGTCGCTCATGGACACCTGAAACACTACAGACGTTACAAGTGCTTTACCGGCCTTTGGGGGATTAGGAATTTGAGGATTCTTGGGCTTCAAGGATTGGGAAGATTGGGCCTCTAATAACATCACTCACACAACGAATTACAAAGCAAGCGTTGATTCACTTCGGTTTTCTGTGAGGCCGTGGTATTGTGGTCGAGCCGGGCCGTTCACGCCGAAGCCTCTCACAAGCTCTCCCACACTTAGAATTCATTCTATGGATAAGTTAATTTCTAAGATGGCCAAACTACGACTTGAACCGATTACACATTTATTACTTACTAACAAGCCAAACAGCTGTCTACGACTTTATTTCTCTCATCATCATTTGCATAATAAAATACAGCAAACATTTTACAACTCAACCTGAGACTGTGTCTGTTGTAGGTGAAACCTGTATCACAGGTCACTACCATATCAGCTATACATACATCAGTCACTCACACACACAGTAATGAAATCGTTTTATATAATATACCTATAAATTGCATTTACCTAACTAACAAGACAGTCAATTAACCTTCCGTTTAACTACATGACTCATTGATGAAATCCATAACTAGAGTTTCAAGGAATTAATCAGTATAATAACGATATCGGGTTCGATTCTCCGAAGTAGACTACTGACACCCACAGTGTACGGATAAAATTGTTGAGTATTACGGAATATTAGTAATCAAATATTCACACTATTATGTTTATTTACATAACATAATATCACGCCTTTTATCCCCGAAGGAGTAGGCAGAGGTGCACATTACGGCACTTAATGCTACTATACAATGTAACACCCACTTTTCACTATTTATTTTTGCCATATACCTCTACCCGTGCTACTACAGAGATCTTTTTAAAAAATCCAGTAATACTTTGCCCGACCCAGGAATCGAACTTTGGCCGGCCGTCGCACTTGCAATCACTCAACCATGAGGCAGTCGACCAATGAGTTAATTTACAGTTTCTACCTCTATAATAAACTAGTTGTTTTCAGATTATCGCTTAAGTTATTTAATTAACAAAACCTATTTTCAGAAACAACTTACAATAATGAAATACTTAAAAATGTTTCCAGCTGTTTGTAAAACTTTCACGATAGAGGACTCTAGTGAAGTATTTTTCATTTGAATGTGAGATAATTATTTACGAAGAAGATAGGTTCAAAATTCTAAGGAAGTATTACCCACTGGTTATATATATAATTTACAACAGTAGTATGCCGATACTATTCTCAATACATGTTTTTCAATACACCTCACGTCGAAAACTGATTTGATAATAATTCTCATATTTTACTATTATAATATTTCGAACTTACATTCCGTTAATTGAACTGTCCTGAACTTATTCAATATAGGCAACCAAACAGCCTACATAACATACATAACATCACGCCTTTTATGCCCGAAGGGGTAGGCAGAGGTGCACACAGAAGTAACACCCACTTTTCACTATTTATGTTATTATGAGTCCCATGTAATGGGGGTGAGCCTATTGCCATATACCGGGTACATTTCCAGACACCGTGCTACCACTGAGTTTTTAAAAAAAAAAAACCAGTAATACTTTGCCCGACCCGGGGATCGAACCAGAGACCCCTTGCCCGGTAGTCGCACTTGTGACCACTCGGCCATCGAGGCAGCCTAATGATAGTTTAATCTTTACACATTCATATTTATGCCACGGCTATTTTAGTATCACTATAAATATACGTAGTGTTTGGGAACAGATGACGTCACATGATAAGGGATCTACCAGACCAGCTAACAAATTAGAAGGGCCCTGTCTCTCACACCTGCGACCTTGCATTTGTAAATATTAAACACGGCATCTATTAGGATTTAGATAGACTTATCTCCGTTGGTGTAATGTCCAATTAATAAAGATGATTATACAGATTGTTGAGAATATTGTAAAATGGAGTACAATTTATTGTGTTCTAATTTTATGTAAGTGTGGGAGAACCATGCTTCGGCACGAATGGGCCGGCTCGACCGGAGTGATACCACGGCCTCACAGAAAACCGACGTGAAGCAACGCTTACGTTGTGTTTCGTCGTGTGAGTGAGATTACCGGAGGCCCAATTACCCTCCCCCTCCCCAATATCCCCAATTCCTGAATCCCCAACGATCTTCAAACTTCTAATTCCCAAAAAGCCGGTACCGCACTTATAACGCCTCTGGTGTTCCAGGTGTCCATGGGCGACGACGATTGCTTACCATCAGGTGATCCGTCTGCTTGTTTACCGGCTTATGCCATAAAAAAAAGTTGTCAATCAACTTTTTTCAGTATCTATTTATTATCTAACCTTTTCATAACAACGGTGATAGATACATTAAAACCTAATAATAAGGGTATTTATTCGAACACACATAACAAACTTCAATAATAAAACGTGTAATAGAGGGTTATTTTAAAACTACACAACAGATAAATTGTTAAGAACGAAACAAAACATTAATTGAAAATGCAAGTTGGTCCATATCACTTAACCCTAATGCTGGCGACACGTGGTGTCTACCCGTCGCTACCCATTTCCCAACCTAATGGCACATTAGGTCCCAATGCAGGTGACAACTCTCCGTACGCATATTTGAGAAGTTTTGCCGAAAAACTGGGGCGAAATGCCGGAACTAAGGGTAGGGGTGTCCCATATGTAACGAGTAACACCCGTAGCCCTAACAATTATTTTCTTAATTATATAAATAGACATGTTTACTTTATTAGTGTTGGTTACATAATTTTGGTTTTAAGAGCTTTTGCAAATTTCCGCGTCCATTAGATATAAGTAGCAACGCTGTTACCGTTATGGAAGGGTGAATGTAGTCCATTACTATCTTAGCGGTCTAAGATATTAAGCATAAATACTGATAATGCTTGCCTGAATTCTGGATGATATTCTCAAATAAACATTATTTCACTTCTTTAAAGATACCTTTTCCAAAAATACTTACCAGTTTCTGACTACTCAAAATGACTGTCATTGATCTTTGTATGACAAATGGAGTCGGTTGGCATAGGGATGAAATTGCTATCGATTACAAGTTAAGTAAGTTCTTGTCCACCCCCGTGAATCGTAGACCGAATATAAAAAAGAAAACCGAAAATAAGCGACTTGCATTGCAGATGTATGTTTTATTCTGTGACTATCTGCTTTGTTCCGGTTTCACCCTTTGCTCGGCTCCTATTGGTAGCATAATATTTTATAAATAGTCTATAGTCTTCCTCGATAAATAGACTATCTAACACAAAAAGAATTATTCAAATCAGACCAATAAATCACCACGCGGACGGTGCAGTCTTACAACTTTCATTTACTTATATTACATATATTGTCTTTGTTGATATCAACTTTTCTGTGAAAATGATTATAATACGACCTTAATTACATAATTCAGTATCTAACATTACCCAATTAATATGACTATCTTCATAGTTATTCTGAGAACGTATCTTGATATATGTAACCGACCCAGAGGGTTGTACAAAGTTGATAGAGTTTACTTTAACGACATGTGATTAGTTAATTGGGGAGACCTCATCGTTCCATGATTGGTTTCCAACTAATTCTAAATTCAAAGTACCCCTCTCATGTAGTTCAAAGACCTTGGATAAATGATTGAGTACAAGGAGAAAGGCTGTTTGTTATACCTTAAAGTATGATGTAAAATTCTAGATTAATTTGGAATTTTCCAGAAACTATTTGATTTCGTCAATAGATTTTTTTCGTATGTTATTGCGATAGAAATACGAATACGATGTCACATTATTGTAGCTATGTCATTGTGACCTATATCATTAATGAGAGATTGACCATTGGTAGTTTTACATAGTTGAAAAAACAATTAATATCATCATTTATGAGTCATTAGCGTTCTTTAGATGTCCATCAACTAAAAAGATTCATTTTGCTCGAAAAGTCTATTCAGAAATCTATTTGTTTCTGATTATAATTTTGGACTAATACAAGCGAAAATGAACTTAAAGATAGATTATATAAACGAGTATTTTCGTTGTGTTTGTCTCTTGTTTTGTATCTATTCATTCGGGTCGAGCACCTGTGCGCAGTTATGCTCCAGCGCGTTTTAAAATTAGAGAGATAATGAAAATGCTATCGCTCCGCCCTCTTGCATCTTGCTCTCAAGATGACGCCAGCAGTTTTGATAAGGAAAATATATTTTTGCTTCTATTTATCGCTATTTTTTTCTTTTATTAAGCAAATGAGCTTGTTTAAAAATGTGGTTTAAGAATTCCAGTGTTCAAAGTCTAGCTATGCAAGGTAAATATTGGATTTTTAAATGGAAATATCATATTATTTTTTTGTATGTAATCTTCGTATAACTACTTAAAATGGTAATTTGATCTTAGGTCAAGCAAGAAATTAAGTATTCGGCTTTACAATTTCAATTCAATTGTATGTGGTAGCATAGACATCGAGGAGCATATAGCAAGGAGTAGCTATTAGATATTTTCCCAACGGCGATAATTTCGCTATCAATTACCTAAAATTAGTCTAAAATGAACCTAATTAGAAATAAGCCTACATTTTCATAAAAGCAGACATACGATTGTCTTGTATTTTATCTTCATAAAAGCCATCACTCACAATCCTCCCATTGTCACAGTAGATCTAATTTCAGTGTTGGAAAATTAATCATCTTACAAAAATGATCTCGTTGGTCAGTGTGTCGTGAGCATCTGTGCTTCGACAAGACATCTTTATTATTAGACGCAATGATAAATCGTGTACGAAACTTGTATAGCCATCTGTAGACGTACAGACGGACAAGCAGATAATTAAATTTAAATTAATGAGGTTTACACAACGCCTACAAGATGTTGACTGACTACAGTGACTAGTTTTGTTTGTGTAGACGCTGTTTACATTGTATTGTCCTGTCCTTTGATTTATTCAACGTTGTAATACAGTTACACCTTTATTAAATTGTATATATTTTTACAGTATATATTTATAGTCCGTTGCTGAGCAAAGCCCCCTTCTCACACGGAGAAGGTTTGAGCATTAATCACCACCACAGAAATATTAAATATATCTGTGATCACCACGCTTGCTCAATGCGGGTTAGCGATTTTAAACTTATAATCAGAAATTTTTAGCCCAAGTTTCCTCGGCATTTTTCCTTCACCGTTTGTCAGTGTGGTCTGAATAACCTTAGAAAACACATATAACTTGGAAAAAGTCACACTGGCCATTGGTAGATTTCAAACCCGCAATGTCATGCATGAGAAGCGGGGGCGTCTTAAATATCCGGGCCCCCACGACATTTACTTAAGTATGTCTTATCTCGTTGCTTTTCCTTTCTTAAAATGTAAAATTGTTTTGACCAATGAATATGTGACACTGCATATGGTTAATACCAAACTCAACAGAATACCCCTTTTTTTAAGGGGGGAAACCATCGAATGACTGCTCCCGCCTGGGTGAGGCGGGAGGGAGTGTCAGACTCCTACTGACTAAAACTGAATACCCTACCAGTAATTCTATATGGCCTGCACCACCTGTTAAATAAGATACCAATTTCTTTTTTCTTTCTACCGTTCAATTCAAACCAATTCAATTTAAGTTGTTTCCTTTTATTTGGATTAGCAAAAATTAGATAGAATTTTCTTTTAAATAAGACTATTGCCCTACAAGATTTTTTAAACAATTATGTTTAAAAAATCTTGTTATTATTTAATGTCATTATTTTCAATTTGGATTTTCATAAAAAATCTAGCTCGAAGATTGTGGTTTCAATTCTTTGGCCCCTTTGGCCATATCAGCTTAGGTACAAAGAGAGTACATATAATTTGAATCGACTATAAATTGACATTAAAACATTTATAGGTTCATCCGCAATACACTGCCGAGAACAAATCGTAACGTAGATATTTCATCATTCATTTTCAAACCTTGCACTAATTAAAACACTCGAATCCATCACCGAACTCGTGCTGCACAAAATTGCAAACGAAACCAAAAAAAGTCATAGCAAATGCTGGCTGCCGTCACATCAATTACCAGGCACCCATAAACCAGAAACAGCTACACAGTCGTTAAAGCAAACGTGTTACTCAGCGAACGGAAATCTGCAGGATGTGCCGATATCGAGCATCAATATTAAGGTACTAGGGTACCAGGATACTAGCGGTTGTAAGATGTCTATTCAATTTGAGAAACGATCTATTTATAGGTGTCACAGTGACTCTATTAATATTGTTATGGGATATGCAGTTCGTGTTTTGATATTTGGTTTTTATTATAAAAATACAGTCGACTCTCGATAATTCTTAATTGAAACCTTCGATAACAATTTGAAAGTCTTTATAATTCGACGTTATTAAGGGGTCCCTAAAAATCTCTTCATATTTTGAATCAAATCAATACATTTTTATACACTTGGTAATTCCAACGAAAAAATCAATTCTACGGAACCAAATGACTCGCTGAGTATAGTGTGCAACCACGATTGATGATTGTGTAAAAATTGTAAACCAAAACTATAAAAACAAAAAAAAATTAAACAAAAGGAAAACTCGACGTTTCCTCGCCAACACAACACATAGTACGAGTATTTTAGTACACAAAAGTAATGTAATAAATTATCTGTAAAAAAGTTGTAATTGTTTTCTTTGTTCGATGTTGGATAACATTGTTTCTGAAGGCCGAAGTTGGCTCTAACGCCTTTGCTTTGTTAAGATAATCTAAGCGTGGTCCCCGGGAGACGTCAACAAAGAAAATTGGATGGGCAGTCAGCCAATAGCTTTTAATCCTCTATTCTTTTTGACCCTCCTTATCTACTTGTACGTTGTAATCACGTTATTTTCCACAGATATGTGAATGGGCTTCATTATCTTTTCACCAGATAATTACTTGCGAATTTCTTTAATCAATGTCGGTGGATTAGTTGTGATTATTTTGTCGAGGTCGACTTCTTGTAGTTGGTATTTTTATTTTCTTTTATTTTTGAACACAATCTTGAAGAGTGTGTATAAATTTACCTTTGAAACGCTATGTTAGTACTACCTCTTTAACTTTTATTTTTGTTAACTATAGTTTATAGCCGTCTTCAAGGTTAGACTAGAGTTATCTCTAGTCTAGACTAACATTTATATGCTAGAAGGGTCGAGGCCTTGGAGAGAAGTAGTATGCAAATAAAAAATATTTTATTTTGCTTAAATCTAACTATTTGTGTTTAGTCGTTTAGATGTGAAACAATGATACACAGACAGAGTTGCTATTGTATTTTACTAACATAGATCAGTCAAGATTCAAACCTTAATTACTATTCTTCAATCAGCATACATTTCAAAGAAAAATACTATTAAACTAACGCATCGAATGCAAACGATCTCTAAAGCATACTTCAGAAAATAACCTACTAGACTCAGTCGCAATTTAAACTACTTAATACAAGACAAGTATTTCTGAATATACGCATAAATGATTTAAGTTGATAAACAATGTAAGCAATGTTCTCCTAGTTACAATTTTAATTAATACACGAACAAGTTGAAGGGTTCTCGAGACATGAGAAAATATCTAAGCATTAATAATGTAATAGGTCTCTTCATGATCAAAGGTCAAATGCTATATCTTCTATATTAAGTTATTACTATGTAAAACGCTTATAACTATCGTATTTAATACGTCTATTAACATAATAAAGCATAGTTCAAGTTTTGCTCTTTAAAGTTCATTATTTATTTATATATATTTTATTTTGTTGTATTTTATATTATATTCTTAATGTGATTATACTGCCTCGTTGGCCGAGTGGTCGCAAGTGCGACTACCGGGCGAGGGGTCTCGGGTTCGATTCTCGGGTCGGGCAAAGTATTACTGAGTTTTTAAAAAAAATCTCAGTAGTAGCACGGAGTCTGGAAATGTGCCCGGTATATGGCAATAGGCTCACCCCCTATTACATGGGACTCATAACATAAATAGTGAAAAGTGGGTGTTACCTCTGTGTGCACCTCTGCCTACCCCTTCGGGGATAAAAGGCGTGATGTTATGTTATGTTATGTTATGTTATGTTATGTTATGTTATGTTATGTTATGTTATGTTATGTTATGTTATGTAATGTGATTATAGAATAGCGTTTTCAATACGAACTCCGGCCACCATTAGCACGGGCCTACGAATTGCAGCGAGGATAGCTCGCCAGCCGATGAAAAACTCTCGCGCGTACGGCGCGTCGCAGACCGCGCGCGACTCAAAGAGCCATCAGACCACTACAGATCAGCTACGGAGCCGCGGAGGACTTAGCGGGTTGCCGGGGCTCCAGCTTGAAGTGCAGAAGTAGGAATGGGGTGGTTTTTAGTCATTAAGAGTCTGACACTCCCTCTCGCCTCACTCGAATGATTTTTGCCCCTAAAAATATTGTTCAAAATTTTAAACTGTCAAACACCAAGCGGTCACCGGTGACCGCGACCTATTGTTCTTTAATTGTGTCTATAAAACCGGTACTCGACGAGTTAATTATTTGGATTTAGAATTCTCATTGGTAACACAATGCTTTGTGTACCTATTTGGTACTAGGTATGGTTTTTAAACAGCTATCATATTTTTAAAAAGTAATTTTTGTCGATTTTGTCCTTACCTTCAGATAATAAATGTAGGTACCATACTATGTAGTTGTATCTTTTGCACTTCAACAGAAAACAGGTATAAAATCATGTTACGAGCAATTTTAACATTTTATGAGAACATATTTTAATGGCGATTAGGTCGTAAATGGCGCTAATACTAATACTATAACATCCATTAAGCATTTCAAGTAAGTACTTAAAAACTTAGTGTTCGATCCAATTCAGTTATTTCATGGGTTCAGAACCGTTCACACGCAACTTACATCGTAAAACGTTTCATAAAATGGCTGAAGTCATTAACAATTTTAACGTGATAATTATAAAAGTTTAATCGTAAACGATATTAATGTTAAAACTGAAATAATTCTTTAATCGAATTTATATTGAAGAGGAAAAATAATTTATTTAATTAATGTTGTATATCTGTTTTTAGTGCGAATGGTGAAGAAACATGTACTACATACTATAATATTTATTTACTAATATATACTACCGCCTACCCCTTCGAGGATAAAAAGGCGTGATGTTATGTTATGTTGGTTATATACTACCAACTTATACTACGACTTTTAAACGAAATTACTTCAAGAATATATTACACAATCATTTTTTGGGAAACAAGTTGTCACCAATGTGATAGCAATCACCACAAATATACATTTGTTATTCTAAAAAAGAGACAAACCACCACCTTCTTAATTTTTGTAAAATCTAAGTAAGTGTAGGAGAGCCATGCTTTGCAAGTGTGGGAGAGCCATGCTTTGCAAGTGTGGGAGAGCCATGCTTCGGCACGAATGGGCCGGCTCGACCGGAGTGATACCACGGCCTTACAGAAAACCGACGTGAAGCAACGCTTGCGTTCACCGATTCTGGTGTTCCAGGTGTCCATGGGCGACGCCGATTGCTTACCATCAGGTGATCCGTCTGCTCGTTTATCGGCTTATGCCATAAAAAAAAAATAAAAAAATTAAGGTAAGGATTTAAGGACCGAACCGTGTGAACTGAGAAGTATTTTAATCAACCCCGATAGCTAAGTGGTAATTCTTTAGGAAACGCTCGTGTGGAGTCAGGTTATCTAGTGGCTAAAATAAAGTAGAATCACTGCAACTTGTTACACAGTTTCTCGCTTAAACGCTGATCGTAACTTGAGGCAGGGATACACGTCAGTTAAACGGAGGAATATAGGTTTAAAGCTTTAGTTGGCAACAGTTATAATCAGGTTTACTTAGCTTGTGTGGACTTAGCTTTAGTAAGCTAAAAGTGAATTCTGGGAGTCTTGCTTAGCTCAGTTTAGTGTATTATTTTTAGTTTCACTCATATGTATTGATTTTAAATACACTGTGTTATAATATATAAAATATGAATAAATAAGACAATCCATTTTTGGACTTGTATCTCTCACAAAGTTTGTTTAATGATTTTATTAACAGATTTTGTCTAGATAAAAATAGTTATCTACTTGATATATAGGTACAGTTAAGTCATTTATATCTCAAAAATAATTTACATTATTAAATCCATATTAATAAGCTTAATAAGCAACCATATATATAAGCAAGTACAGAATACGAACCAGTGCCCGAAACAAATACCCGGAAATAAATTATATATATTATCATCTTATCGCTCTCCCATTGGGGTAGGCAGATGCAATAAACAAATGAGACATATACCTATTAAACTACCACTCATCTCACCTCATAGTCTTACACAGAAGAAATTCCAGCAGCTTAGTAACATACAGTTAAGCTGTAATTGAATGGATGTGCCAAACTGGTATTACATTAGAGGGTAATAACTGTCGCTTCAGATCGTGAGTGCACGCCTTATCTCTTGTCACCGTCGAATTGATGCCTTTAATAACGGAAACGCTTCTAAATGGATCCCTAACAACTGGATGGGACAAGGTGATTGATATTTTAGTTTAGTTTCAAGACAGTCTTAGATTGGTGCGATCAATATCGTCAGAACGGACCGTGTTGCCGATCTTTTATCTGATTGTGGAAAGGATTAGATAATAAATGTAATAACGTTTTCTGTTACACAAATATTTCAAAACAAAGAGCAATTGAAATGTTAGTGCACAAAATTATTCACATGCATACCATTGCATGCTTTTGCTACGCACTGTCTACGAAAAATAGTTTCGTAGCGGTTACGAATTTTGTCTACGAAAAATCGTAGCGCACTGTCGCATTGTTTGTGTTTTGAAAACAAATCCTCAAAGCATACTAAAATACCAACCGTGTACATAACAACATACCTTCTATGTTATCTATTTATTTTGAATTACATTTTCAAATCAGCATTCAGTCCCCCATAAAAACACAAACTGCCGTATTCTGCAAGATTTTATATCAACAAGCCACAGGCAGTAGCGAACTCTATTAGAATGCCTGCGGGGACGTAACAGTCTTCGAGCGATTCTTTAATGTCCCCAACAATCGACGTCGTTTGCCGTTCCCGATCTAATATGAAAAATCAAAAGTTATTACCTACCGGAATAGGGCCGTTTTCGATGACAATCGTTCCACTGCCTCCTGTATGACGTAGACTTTTCTGGACAATTTTAAAAGAGATCTTGGGTTCCAAATTCGTCGTTTAAAATTAGAATTACGAAATTTGTTTTAGACATGTAACAAAATTGAGGCCGAAAATTGAACTTGTTTTTAAATTTTCAATTGTTCGAACGGTGTTATGTTAAAAATGTGAATAGTCATTCTAAAATTGGACACCAAGGTAACTGGAAAAATTCATTGTGTTCAATTAAATTACGTAGTGTACGGTAAAGTTTTAATAATTTCTAAAAATATATAAGTAAATATTCCAACATTGCTTGATTTGTACGTAATATCGTTAGGTGCAAAACCATCAGATTTTAAAGCAAATACCACCTTAAAATTGTCTTTCTTTACTTTTGGGTACGATTCTGATCTGTCAAATGATAGAAGTGTGAATTTGCTTTGAATCATACACTTATAACACTAATAATAGTTCTGTAATTCATTTATAGAGAAACAAAAGCCTTATTAAAATTTTGTGATCACCTATCTACAATATGTAAAAAATACTAAATTCGTTTAGTGTTTCTCATTTACTTTGGTAACAAAACATGATTGCCTGTCTACAATACGGATAAAAGTTTAGTACTTCACGAAACAGAGCATGAAGATAGTGTTCATTGATTTTAAGTAACCTTGCATACTGCAGCCTGCACTTACTTCCTCTGAACCATAAAAACGTGCACTTTACTTTAAAACATACATATTCTGCTATATGTGTCTTCAAATAATTAGTTTGTAGATTCTAAGCATCATGTGAGTGTTATTTTCTGAGAGTACACTTAAGGATACATAGGATAAGGATGAGGATACACTACGGGACAAAATAATGTCCTGCGATACGCATCGCTAGCGACGTTGGGTGAAGTAGCGCGACATTGCCGGACTTTGGTCGGCATGTCTAGCAACATCAACGTCGCTGTGGATATGAGGCGCACGTTGTCGTTGTGTAGTGTATCCATGGCTTTATTGGCTACTTTTCGTGTTTTGTTTATAGGTATTGATTTTATATTTTAGTTATAAATTATATCCAAGTCCCAGATTACGTGTTGCTATTTTACCAATGAAAAGCAATTCCTATTTCATATCATTATGTTTATCAAATACAAGATCATGTGCAGAATAATTACTCTCACCAGTGAATTATTTTATCTATTCTTCTTTTGATGTTATATATGATTAGATTTCTTCTTTATCTATGAGTAAAGTTGATGAGTTGTCGTCAGGAGATGGGTGAGATAAAAATGGGTCAGTCTTCGACGCTTTGTCAACTTAATCTAAACGACGATTTTTCAACTTTCCTATCTATATCAAACTTCTTCGTCAACGTAAGTGTTTTTAGAGATACGATTTGAACCTCAGATTGACTTTAGTTGATCTAATCACATATTAATGTGAAACTTTTTCCTTTTCATTTTAACTTTTGTGTGTCTTCATCGCTTTAATTAAGACACGAGCAGTTTATAGAATGGCTGTAGGTACTATTGCTATATAAATGGATGTATTATTTAACTTTTTTCCAACTACTAGAACGCCATTACTTCGATCCTAAACGCAAAAACAAAATAATTGTAGAGTACTCAATATATGTGTTAAAATATATTAAGTAATTGTTCTTCACTGTAGTATAGGAACAAGAGTATAGAAATGAGAGAATAAGTTCATGTAAGTATTTTATCAACTAAAAGAATAAAGAAACACCGTTCTTAACAACTTGACAATCAATTTGGAGTTGATTAAAATTATCCCGCTGCAATTGAAACTTTCGAAAACTAGACCATTATTCAGAACTAAACCGTCCTAAAACATTTAAAGCAAAACTAGACGCAAACATCTAAAAGGCGTAGCGAGGGAAATATAGCAAAAAACAAAAGGTCTCCACAATGAACCATTTCTCGGCGAGCGAACACTTAGCGGGTTGATATTTAGTGGTTCATTTCGATTCAACTTCCGAAGCTTTGTTTGGTGGCTCTTTTTTCCTAAAGGATGTTCGGTGAATTGCAAATCTGTTCGGTTCAGTCAACTTCAAGGGAATGGCTTGGCCCGAGGCTCTGTAAATATTTAATGCATATTTCATGGAGACCCGACGTTTACTTTGTAAGAGATCGGATAAAACAACTTCTCTGCTGTAAAGCTAGCACTTAAGTGCTTCATTTGCTTGAAATTAGGCGATTGCCTTTAAGTTGTGGTAACTGTCCGCGGTAGTATTTTTCTTTTACTTTTATGACTTAAACATCTGTCGGGATTATTTTAAGCAGGTGACTTTTTTTAAGCAACGAAGACTACTGCAATAAGCAAGCAAATACTGAAGAGATGATTTCCTATCTTTATTTTATGATGAGTTATTACTCATCAATATGTTTAATGTAGAAGAACCATGCTTCAACGCGAATGGACCAGCTCTACCGGTAAGATACCACGGTCTCAGACAAAACCCATATGAAACAACGCTTGCGCTGTGTTTTATCGTGTGAATGAGGCTATCGGAGGCCCGATCCCTCCTCCCCCTGCCCCTTTCTCCAATCACCCTAATCTCTGAATCCCTAACAATCCTCTAATTCCCAAACCCTCAAAGACCAGTTACGCAATTGTAACGCCTGGTGTTCCAGGTGTCCATGACGACGGCGATTGCTTACCATCAAATGTCCGCTCGTTTACGGGCTTATCCCATAAAGAAAAAAAGCAATAACCATGTTATACCTGGGAATGATACTTACATTTTCATAAAAATCAGTCATACTAGACAGAAAGGCAATAAATAAATTGTACCATTAACTTGAGCATGAAACTATAATCAGTACTCAACTATGACCTATAAAAAATACCTTAAAGATACCAAATGCTAACAAATTCTTCGAAACTCCAATAGCAAGAAAAAGTAGATTTAATATTTTCTGACCCTCGATAGGTATGACGGATGAAATGAAGCTGACCGTTTTATTTTAGAGCTCCCAGCGATGGCGGACGGTGCATTCTTAATAGACTGCAATCGCGGTATGCATATAAATTTGCTGGCAATGAATTAAATTTTTCACATAGCCGCGCGGTGATACCAAAGCCTCCCGGGGGCACTGTTACCCTGGTACCGGCTAGCTCCGAATAGATATGCTCTTGAATACTAATTTGATATTTAATCCTCTTACATTTTAGACAGAAACATTTCAGTATAATTTACTTCAGTAACTCCACGCGTTTTTAAATAAACACGAATCATATGCAAATAAAATGTAAATATGTAGGTTTTTTTATTTTTCCAAGGGAAAGTTTTAAACGCTCACCTTTTTGAACGTCAAAACGAATACTTCATTGTTACGTAAATATTTTTAACTTAATTACTTTGAGTTTTCAACTCAACGTAAACAACGTTAACATAATAAGTGCCTATTTCGCTCAGCCGTGCATTAACGTGAAAAATTACTCGTGCTTCAGAGAAAAAAAACGCTCGTTTTAATCAACCCGTTAAAAAATCGCATTCTCGAAAATAATCGCGGAGCCCGTTACTGTGCGGAAAAGTTAACGAGTGTTATTTAAACCGGGCCGGTCGGTTCGTTTCGTGGAAAAATTGTTCCGCTTTGAAAAATTTGCCCAAATGACGTAAAACTCATATGTGAGCGGACGGTTTGAACGACGAATAACTACAGCGGACCCCTGGATGTATTAAGCCCCTCCGTCAGTTGGAAAGCTCGGTAATTGCAGGATATTACGGATGAATATGAATCCACAGCATTTTTGGATGGATCGTCCACTTGCCTTGATAGGTACGCGCTCGTAAGCGCTTTTATTGTGCGCCACATGCTCTACTGTCTAGACGCAATGTTATGAAAATGCAATCTGAATAATAAAATATAAGTACACAAGTGACTGCTTCTCTTGCTATAAATTAACTGCTACGCTTATCTAAAACGTCCACAGCATCCGTGGGACAGGCACGGGCTGCTTTATTATTATCAATTTGTACGTTGCAGTGCGATAAAATATTTATAATTATTACCCTCGTAATCCTATTTTCCTTGGTATCGCGGAAAAAAGGTAAGTAGTGGCTTGTATAAGCTTGAATTATAGCTAAACATAACACTAAATCTAAATTTGGACAGAAGTGTGTGATATAAATCTATGAGATGTTATGCGTGACCCGCACGCTGCGCCTTTATGTACAATTTATTGTAGGGGAAAATATCGACGCTTGGCTGGGCATCGCTCGACTGAAAACCAATCCTATAGTCTGACTTAATACAATAAATATTTACGTTTGACAGAACAAAAATTGTCGAGCGGGCCAATAACTAAATAACGTCTGTGACCCAATTCAATGGCAGAATTACAATGTACAAACGTATTTTTACTACAAAAATGGAATAAATATCATAGTTTTGTGTGAATATATAAAAGTGCAGTGCAATAGCGTCACACGGATGAATAATATGAAATTTCATATTCGCATATTATATTAAAGTTTATGAAGTCGTCAAGTAGACTTTTAATATTTAAGGAGGGCGCCAAAACGCTAGTAAATGCTTCGAGTGTCCGACCGTAATATATTTTTATGTCTTAATGTTAGTCATTTTAGGTTTTATTTACAATTTTTACTAATGTTTGTTTATATAAAATCGAGGAATTTATAACGCACTATATATACCACCGAAATATCTGTGATACTTAAAAATGTGATAAGTTTGTCACTGTCTATTTTAAAATTTGGAGAGAAAATGTAACCACCACATAGATAATTTCATTTTCTACCTTCGCTTCTTTTTACTTACAAACATAATCAATCCAATTAATCTTAAGAAGCCGGAAAACAAATACCACGTCAAAACTTCATTCTTCTCAACAATAATCCAAAATATTCTACACACCCTAGTGACTATTCCCACTACTTCCCAGCATAGCATATCGTCCCCACAAAATTAATTTCATGATAATTTTCAAGTAGCTAACATGGCCGCGTGTTATAGTCGTTTACCGCTCCATTATCCATTGTAGATTCCCTAACGACTGGGTTCATGCTTCCTTTAGATAATGTGCTGTATTCCTCGGCCTAAACGATGACTCGTTTAGATCTGGCTACGAATAAACATTTAGGTCTTGTTATACTGACCTCGTTTATAGTTTTGGCTAGTTTAAACTGAGAATGAGTGGGTATAAGATTGTGTGAACATAGGCAAAAGTTATTACAAGATATTTAAATAAAAAATATTATTAGATTACAGTACATACGTTGATGAAGTTTGCTATCAATTTTTTTTAACGGTGGAAAATCATCAAATTTCTTCTCCCACCTATGGCGAGGCGGGGCGGAGTGTCAGACTCTTACTGACTAAAACCACCCCATTCCTACTCCTGCCCTTCGAACCGGAGCCCCGGTAACCTCTTACGTTCCCCGGAGCTCCATATTGGCATCAGCCCTATTGGGCCCTATCCGTGGTGGTCTTTGAGGCGTACGTGGAAAGCGACACGCCGTACGGTCGGGTCTGGTTATGGTTGGGCAGCGAGAATAACATGGATAGACATCCATATTTGATTAAAGTTCTTTACCTATATTCTTTTACTCCTTTAATTCATAAGAAATTAAATAATAACTTGCTTAAACGTAGTAAATATATTGATTTTTTAATTTGTCTTCTACATTGGTTTTCTTTTATTGTGCATCTGCCACCCATTCCCAGATTCTTTTCAAAAATTACATCCAAAATTTGTCTGTAAAAACACCGCGTGTGATAAGACCGCCCATTGTACTCAAATTACTATTCCAATATATACAACGTTTTCTGTGTGTGCAATAATGTACAAATAAATAAATTCTAAAACAAACATTTATAATTGACCCACGTAAACAGTACTGGCAATAGAATGAATTATGAGTTTTAGCCATTTTCGTATTTAGGTCATACAGCTTAACTGGATTAGTCTTGGTTTAGCACAAAGTATTAAGAGCATGCGCCATTTTCAAGAACTTTAAACAACATTTATTTGCGTAACAGTTACATCAAAGTAGTTAAGAGTAAAATATACATTACATTATTAGATCATCATCATCAACAGCCTATAAGTGGCCACTGCTGACCAAAGGCCTCTTCTCACACGGAGAAGGTCTGAGCATTAATCACCATGCTTACTCAATGCGGGTTGGCGATTTCAAACTTATAATTAGAAAAACAGATAAATGAATTTAATCAGAAATAAGTAGATCTTCTACTTTTGCAGTAAACGTCAATACTTTCTGAAAAAAACGGCCGGTAGGTAAATGCAGTGCCAACAAAACAACTCTTCAGCCCATATTCATATATTTCCATTTGATATCACATTTGCGACACCGCTAGATTTGTGCCGCATGCGTGAATAAATACGTAAATCGCATTCAGTTTTGTGCGGACTGAGCCAATCTAATTAAACTATATGCGCTTTATATAAATCACTAACTAAAACTGGAATTGTTTGTGCAACAAATTAGTTTGGTTGTACCTATGTATTGACGTGGTTTAAAACCAGATTGAATGTCGTTTTGGTTACAGTTTTATTTTGAAAAAAGAAGAATTGTGATTATCTATGCATCTGTCATACGTTGAAATATTCTACGGTTAAATAAAAATTAGGGTTGAGAACACAGAACATATAAAGTTATATAGAGTATAGAGTTATATAAAGCTATATGTTCTGTGGTTGAGATCTTCATTCGGTTTTTCCTAAAATGGATGTTATGACTCATAGCCCCCAATTTTCACTACGTATATTACTTTATAAGTCATATATAAATGAAATTGGGTAGTAAAGAATTTACCACGTGAATTGTTTTAGACTCTTTCGTATGCCTTATACTTGTTTTTATATATAACAACATCTACATATATGCTTAAAAATCGAAACCCCTTCAGAATAACAAACCCTTGCTTACTTTAGGTAAATCAACAAAGAATAAGCAAGAAACTAAAAATAAATAGAAGACTGCCTACCTCGTTACGAAGTCAGCACACAATTCCGATTTTTAAAAAAGAATAACATTTTCATACTTCATCCCGTTCTGGCAAGTTTTGTAAAGAGAGTGTGTTCGCGAACAATCGTGTTTCATTAGTGTAAACACTTTAAGTTCTGTCTCGCGATATTCCTTGTAACTTTTGTATTACTTGTTTTTATCTTTGAGTTATAAGTATAAACGATATTTTTTTATCTCATTTTACATTCTTTGCAATTGTCTTACACGATTTGTAAGTGAGACAATGTCGAAAGGTTAAAGTTTTGGTGTAAAGTTTATTTTTATTTTTTTTATTTGTGTTTTTTGTTTATCTATAGGGATTTAAACTTTACAACACACCGATAGATATCTTGAAGATTTTGAGATTGAAAATAGATTAAATGGGATATTTTTTTTTCCTATTATGATCCCGATACTGTTGATTATTTGTCTGACTTCATCAGAAGTTTTAGCTATTTTTGAAAAAAGAAACTATAGAGTTTCACTACGAAACATTGAAACACATATCAGTTTCCAGATTAAAAAAATACAAATCCAACTTAAATGTACAGATTAGCAGTATCAACAACATAATCCGTAGACCAGCCACAATTTTATTAGAACTAAATTGAAACAAACAGTAGCTCGTCCAATTAGTAATAGCGCGATGACAAAGCCGTTAATATATACGTGTACAAACTTGTTTGTACTGAATTTATTAGTATTTACTTAGTCTATTTTAGTACGTGCAGTATTTTGTTTAGACTTAAAACCCTATTACATTGGGACACTGTAGTCGCACGACAAATTCCGCAACGACAAAAAGTTTACACTTGTACAGTTCGTATAAAGGGTGTCTTTTAGATAATAAAGGCAAATGGTTGAGCAAGCTGTGGTGTCAACTTGGTTATTCTATTTTTTCTTGTTTAAAAGAATGTTGCGCACTAGGATTCTCACCTATATTGTGGGTGCATCAACGTTTAATATCACATACACATGCCACCCAAATCTGAAACAACAATTTGTGGATCACACAAAGAGCCCGTACGGGAATAGAACCACGTTGCGTGGCAGTCAGCTATGCAGTCGGATTTGTTATTGGCTTCGAATATCAACTCTTATATTAGAGGTAGTTTTGATATCTCTCGTTCGATAGCCGGAGATACCACATGCATCGTGCGACCTCGATACCCTAATGAGATAGGGTCCTTATATCGAGTTAGGCTCACATACCAATAATCTGCAATGATTGGGAGTTTGTAATGCGTTGTTCAATTAAAACATTGTCCTTTGTTTATTATTTGTTATTCATCCTAACTTTAATCACTGTTAATACAAAAACACGTTTTGTTTGTTTGCTAAACTCTTACACCTAAACCACTGGGCAGAGTTTGATGCGTTTCGATAGAGAGATAGATAATCATGTTTTTTGACGAAAGAGTATGGAAGACTGCCTCGTTGGCCGAGTGGCCGCAAGTGCGACTGCCGGGCAAGGGGTCTCAGGTTCGATTCCCAAGACGGGCAAGGTATTACTGGGTTTCTAAAAAAAAAGTCAGTAGTAGCACGGAACCTGGAATTGTGCCCGGTATATGACAATAGGCTCACTCCCTATTACATGGGACTCATAACATAAACAGTGAAAAGTGGGTGTTACAATGTACATACAGTGGCATAATGCACCTCTACCAACCACTTCGGGGGTAAAAGGCGTGAAGTTATGTTATGTTATGATATGTTAGTATGGAATAAATGTTCTGATAGAAAAACACATGTTGCAAAATAATGCTGACGCTAATCGATAACTTTAAACTACAGTTTTACAATGTTCAGTACTGACCCTAACCTAGTTGCGATACACAGGACAAAGAAGACCTTTTCCCTAAGAAGCTGCTTCTTTTGCTTTTGGTTACAAGTACAAAACACTTGACCTTTTTAAAAGAAAGCAGCAAGGAGGTCAGTCCTTGTAGGGCGTCCGCTCTTGAAGGAGTCTCCACTTGGCGGTCATTTGATAGATAAGTAGTGCTTAGTTCCACACGTCTTTGGTTAGATTGGTTTTAGAGTGTTACGTTAATTATAACTTGTAATAAAAGCCTCGTTAGCCGAGTCGCAAGTGCGACTGTCGAACGGTTCGATTCTCGGGTCGTGCATAATACTACTGGGTTCTTAAAAAAATTCTCAGTAGTAGCACGGAGTCTGGAATTGTGCATTATGGGACTCATAACATAAATAGTAAAAAGATGGTGTTACATTATTACAGTAGCATTAAGTGCCGTAATGTGCACTTCTGCCTACCACTTTGGAGATAAAATGGCGAAATGATATGTTATGTAATACAAGCAAAGTTGGATGAATTAAGTACACCATTTGCAACTCAAAATAACAGTAGCGATATTCATAATGTAGAATGCTTCAACGTGATTAGCAAAATCAATAATAAAACTACATTAATGCACCTGAGTAAAAAAATCAATTATGGTGTAGGGAACAGAGAGTATAGTTCCTTAAGATCGGAAAAGGAGGATACTCCGACCAGGCGAGGTGATCGTGCCTGGCGGGCTTTCTGCCCAACAGTTGCTCGTTGGGATTTTCTATCCGTGTTAAATCGAATGTAAACTTCGTATGTGCGATGTAGGATTTTATGACGTCATCCGTTGACTTGTGACATGTGTCGCCACAATGGGAATAACTGGATACTACTGATATACATAGCGTCACTTCCAAAAATTCCCGTCTAGACGTCTAAACCAATGTCCAAAAATAACATCAATAAATTCTCCGCACTTCAACTTCATAACTCAAACAGTAAAATCATAGCCCCTAGTAGCCAGTATAATACACTTTCTGTCTTACGAGGGAGAAGTACTAGTGCGAGGCTACTCAGTATCGTGATGAATCACCCCCTAGGGTGATACGAATCGTATTTATCCAGTGAAAAACTAACGGCACAGGTCAACTAACTTGGGGCGAGTTTTTTCACCGATAAAATCGTGGCTATTTCTTTAAACATGAGTCGAGGGGTGTGTAGAAAAATGATCCGCTATTAAAATAATATAGAGCTATTAGCCTTGTTATTTACGTTGCAGCGTTGTTGCGCTTTAAACCGCTGAAGCTGTTTTTTGTCCATTACCTGACCATAAATACAGAGTAAATTTTCTCACTTCAATTTTCCAAGATAATGTTATAAAGTCATTTCCTCGAAATAAGTGTAAATAGCACGCAGGTAACAACAATGAAATAAAATTCTTTGACATTTAAAACATCCAACAAAGAGCTAAACAGCTTACTTAATAATTATTTAATCATAATAAAGGCTGCCATAACGGCATAATTCACCGGATTCTATGTTAATAAATAAATCATAAGCCGGCTTTTAAAACAATTTCATTAGGGCGGCTAGTCCCTTTGAAATATAAATGAAAGTCACGGCTGTAAGAAAAGTAAATGCTGTGACATTGTCACGGAATGGAGATTTCCTCATACTAAATTAATTGTGAAGACAAAGCCGAACGGGGGACAGGCGAAATGGACTCTTAACAGGAAGAAATTAAACTTGCAATTTTCGTGGAAATTAAATTGACCTGAAATATTTGGACTGCGGACCCTTTTATTTCAACTGTAGTTACGTTGTGAATGCTAATAATGTGAAGGGCGTACGTTTGAATTTATGGAATAATTAAAGTTTATTTCGAGAGTAAATTATGCAAAGACATAATTTGTTTATTGTTGTAAGCATTTCAGATGTTTGGTAATCGCTTTACGGGTGTTATTTGTATTAATTTTATGCGAGAATTATACATTCCGTAGCTTAAATAGTGCTTAAGGAAAATTATATACGAAATGAAACTCTTTTCTAAAAATACCAGTGTAAGTAATAGTATCGGGCGATTAGAAGTACCGCAAGACTTGCAACACATTACAGCAATTGGTGGCACAAAACAATCGATCTAATGCATCGGGCCACAAAGAGTCTCCCGCTGAAAGGAGAACGCTGTATGTCGTGCCACAAAATGTTTGAACTGTTGTTGAAAACTTTTAGTTGAACGGATCAACTCAAAGCTTTTCTTCTACCCTGAACCAGTTTCAAGAGACCATGTGTTTTTAAAACATTGAATAAATGGACTTGTTCAATGGCTTTTGCGGGAACATGTTGAACGTCTCGACTTTTTTATTACTGTTTGTCTGCATATAAATAGTTCCGCAAGTTCACAACGATCTCTACTCTACTTTTCTAAACATGACTATGCTTTTATAAATATTATGCAAAATTCTTGTTTCTTCTCCAAGTAATAGTAAAATTTAATTAGCTTATGAAAGTGACCTAGATATAACGTCTCTGGAACACTGCTTTCGAGGAATCGCGACTCGATATCCGACGAACTTGAACTAATTTGAAATGGTCGACGCTGACGTCAGTGTCGCGGTATTAAATATAAGCACTACTTTAATTGGGTAGAAATCAAAAATGTAATTAAATGAAATTTATTTTCGAATTCAAATCGTTGATTTTATTTATGTACGTAAGTTCCATCATCGGCGTTTCACTGTCTTACCTGTGGTAGGTAATGATATGGCCAAGGATAAAGTGTATATTAACAAAATACACATGAATATACTGCAGCACCAGTTTAATTAACTTAAGAACCTATCCGTGCAAACTTCTCAGAAGAGTTAGCAGCTAGCAACCAACCAGCATCCTACATCCATCTAATCTGTCACCAATTTCCACTAGCAATCTTGATCACAGCGCAAACATGGCTCGCTTCTATCTAAACCATCCATTGCCGCAACTAACTAACCGACTGAGCTTAGTTGACTCTTTAGATAAATAGAAAACTCATTCCCTGCGACTGGACCAGCTTGCGATCACTGGACCCGGCAAATGTGATCATGGACTTAAAGAAGCTGGAAATGATAAATGCTATTCAAGGAATACAAATACATATGAGGCAAACAATTTGACACAGAATAATTAGTTACAGTATTATTCATGTTCTGTGTATAATTACAAAAATATAACTTTTATTTTTAAAAAGCATCGTGGAGATGCTTTTTAAAAACAAAGTTATATTTTTTTAGGTTGAAGGGGAAAACAGATATATCCTGAAAAGAGGCAAGCTTAAATCTGACACAAAAAGTTATTACTTGTCAAAAAACAATATTCCATCAAATAATTTCGTATATAGAGTGTTACTGTTTATGTATGGATATTTTAGTTTTTACTTGTGATACTAATAAGTTACTTCCGAAAACGACCCTAACGTTCAACGAAAAGAATGCGTCTTCCATTTATTCTCACTTCTTTGGTGGCAAACCATGAGAGTGCAGCAATGTTGCCGCGGCCGCAACCGCAGCCATTCGCTACTAATCAGTGTCTGTACATGACGTCGTTCAAACACAAATGTTTATTGTCATTATAAGGATTTGTCACTGATTTACGAGCTAACAAGGTAGCTTACTTTGTTCTGTTTTGTTTCTTGTTTAGCTTCATTCCGGTTTTTATAGTTTAAATACGATTACTAATAACTTTATTGAACTGTATTAGTTGTATGTTAAGTCGATATAAAAGCATGGTTATATTTATAATTTAAAAGGAAATTTTATAATGATGGTAATCCATATGCAATCAAACGGGCCTTCAGACGGTGGGCATGGGTGCCTCGCCGCCCGATCAGAACCAGATCTAAGCATACGGCGCGTCGCGTTCCACGCGCACCTCAAAGAGTCATCAGACCACCACGGATGGGGCCCAATAAAGCTGACGCCGATACGGAGTCGCGGAGGACTTAATGGGATGCTCGAAGTGCAGGAGTAGGAATGGTGTGATTTTAGTCAGTAAGAATCTGACACTCCCGGAGCCTCGCCTAGTTGGGAGAAGTTATTGGATGATTTTTCCCCCTAAAAATATGTAATCAATAAGAATAAATGTAATATAATAGTACATCGTAGTTACCCAGAATAGGATTACGTCTATAATAGGTACTCAGTTTACTAAACTACACACCAACAATTACATACAAACGAACCACTTACGTATCTCTACCTCGTGGTAAATTCTGAGAACTTAATAACAAGACCTGATTGGTATAAGCCATTTTGCCAAGGAATACGCCTCAGTGATCCAAGAGAGACGGACTGAAGAAATTAACCGCCCAAGTGTTTAGACGAGCAAGTCACACGAATGACACAAACATTCAAACATACAGACGCTTTGAGCTTCCAGAATTAGTGAGGACTGAGGACTGAGGACATTGAAATTCTGGAGTTGTTCTATAGTCTAAACATGTGTTTGTAGTCTGTCGTATCTATTTGATGAATTGTGAAGTTTGTTAAGGACTAGTTTTGTGGCAGACTAAATTGGAGATGGTTAGCTAATTGATGTATTTTAATTAGTACTTCATGAAGGAATTGGGTTGAAAATTTAAATGATCAGTCGTTTGTTGTGAGTAAGGGATGATGTTGACTTTTTACTCCATTTAACATATGTGTTAAACATAAGATATATGATATTAAATTGAAGCGATTACTATAAGTGAAATAATTAACAAATATTTAACCGATAATACATACACATATTTCAATTTTATTAAAATAAGTTCAGGATACTTTATAAATAGCCCGTATTAATGAATGTTAAACCTGTATGAATATTAATGATACATACATTTTACGCCTTTGGGTTAAAGTCGGTTCATTTGATATCGTTACCCAACTTATTTCTGGCACCGGCTCAACAATGCTTTAGTAATTTGTAACACAAACAAACATAAATTTCAGTTCGCGAACAATGTTTTTTCTTAATTAGCCACAGTACGTAGATTAATTTAGAAAGCGAGCTTAATGTGTGCAAGTTTACTAGTCTAATTTGCTCGGGTTTAAAGCAAAGACGTGTTTCCATATAGAGAGTGAAGATTCCCGGGGAGTTATTTAACTAATTTTACATGCGGGGCAAGTTTTAACCCCACTACCATATGTTTGCGTTGCCGCCGCGGGTACATCTCCTAGCAAGTGCCGACTACGCGACTCGGTAAGACAAACTGGTACGTACGCCCTTCAGAATTAGCTCGGCAAATTCAAACATCCAACTCCTCCACTTGTACGCCTGACAACTAGCTACGATCGCTGTTGTCAGAATTTTGAAAGCCACCAAGTTAACGTACAGTCTTGATTACCGCCTGCACTTTGCAAGAGAATCTTATGCATGAGGCTTTCTGAAGACATTCGTGCTGCGGAGCGCTAGTTCAGTTTACTTACTCCTAATTCTGTTACGCTCAATACACAAGAAGGATTTAAAAATGTTACACATTACATAATCCCATTTCGCCTGCACTTAAGCAAAATATAATAAAGTCAGAGGATTTATGGCCATACGAATTTCTACAAAAGTATACAGACAATGTCGTAAATAATCTTAGAGTAATAAAATCCGAAATAAGAGAGAGCTCCGCACAGAATAGTCGCAACAAGGAGCGTATTATTCAGTGTCACCGTCGGGACGTGTCCTGTAATATATGTTTTAATAAAAGGGTTTCAATTCTCACCCGAACATACATCACACGGAGATACCCGAAGTATCAATAATATCGAAAAAGATCTTCAATTTATTATTCATTGAAGTCGCTGGGCGGGGCGGGCCGCTCTATAAATCCAGGGATCGCCACTAAATCATCGTTTGCAGGCGGCGGCGCGGCGGAAGGACGTGTGCGGGCGCAATTTTTATCCATTTTTCATCGATGGAAACAAATGGATACGTTGCCATTGTCTGCATAATTACAATTCAGGTGCTTGCGACAAATATCAGGGTACTTGTTCCGTGTTCCATACAAATTGTAACATTGTGAGTCAATAGAAATGGCTCAAGGTTTGTAACCTCTATAAGTACATTTTCTCGTACAATGTAGGACCTAAACAAAGAGAGGCAGGTGGACCGGCTGGTGCTGTACCCACTGAAAGAATCCATAAAAACTGTAATGGTACCCTCGTCACGTGCGGACATCTTATTTATCTAGTCACGAGCAAAATCATTGTTTCCTTTTTCGTTGTGTGTTCGGGCAAAAACACGCCTTATTACCGCCACCGGCTAACAGATGAACTGCTGAACGGGACCATTGTCCCCGAGCCTTGTGTGTGACGTTTGTTCCTCGCAGACGCGAAGAAAAAATTGTACTCCCTCGTCGAGAAGCGACTATTTATTCATGTGTTCACTATATTTGTTTTGTTTGCTTCTCAAGTAAAATAAAGGAAAATTACGCGAGTTACGTATGTAGGTTAGTAAGTAGGAACAGAAAGTTTTTGTTCGAACATTGTTTACTAACAAAATGTTATCTATTCTGAATTTTCAATTTATTTAAATAATGATAATAATATTGTAAATGAGATTTACTTTTGCTTACAGTCTAAAATGCTTTTGGTGCAAATAATTAAGCCTTATTAAGTAAATACAAATTGATGATGTTTATTAGTACAATTCTAAAAGCTTGATTAATGGGAAATTAAATTTGATACATAGATTTTCCCTACATTTTCAACTGCCCTTCCCAAGGGGCTAACAAGTCACCATAATTATAATGTTATTAATACACGATTTTTTAGATTTAAATTCAATCTAAACTTATTTTTATTCATTGTAAGTAATTTATATTCATGTTAATAACAAATACTTAAATATTGGTCATATACTTAACAAACAAATACAGCCATAATGAATAGATATTTTTCTACTGTATTCAGGCACTTGGCATCTCTTCAACGAGTCTGCACATTACGTAGTAAAGCGAAGAACGAATACGAAGAATTCATTATCTGCAACAAAATAATATAAACGTTTGTTAGTTGTTTTGTTGTAAACACAAATAAATATAGGATGCTAACTATTGGTCCTCACCCTCCTAATATTATAAATGTGAAAGTTTAGTATGTCTGTTTATATAATTGACTGCACAGTTGGTGTGGTGGCTGGGCAACCGGCTACTGTGCAACGTGTCGCGGGTTCGATTCCCGCGCGGAACAACACTTTGTGTGATCCACAAATTGTTGTTTCGGGTCTGGGTGTGATGTGTATGTGAACTTGTATGTTTGTAAACGCACCCACAACACAGGAGAAAATCCAAGTGTGGGGCAAAGATTTAAAAAAATAAATTGTTCGTTTTTTTACTTCAAAACGGCTGAAGAGCCGTCTACATCGGGATTAAATTTGGAACAAGGGTAGATTATGGTGTCAAGCAACACATAGGCTAGCAGAAACTAGTTGTGACATAATTTTACACCTTCATATTAATTCCCTAAAGAGTAAGATCTTTTTCTAACCTACTACAGAAAATTTGGTATCTTTTTTCCGATACACGCATGAAATTCGAATGCTTTGCTTGACACACCTTATCACTGCTTGTTTAACAAAGCAAAATACTTACTATAGACTAACGAGACAAAAACGAAAGAAGTCTATAAAATCGAAGTGTTTATTCGTAGTACCTACTTCAACTCACGAAATCAGTATTCCAAAGAATAAATGTTAGGATTGGACGATCAGACGGCAATCCCTCAGTTCCAAGTACTGTCAATTCATCGGCATATGTCTACAAAGATTTCTAGAAATTTCCAAAAAGGTCAGGCTGAATAGATTTTTGTTAGGACGCCTTAGTTTTCTGAGTAAATTCACTGACTGATTATATTGAATTGATTTGGTTATTGCGAAATTCGATTCTGCTATTTAAGACCTTATTTACAAGCAAAAATAAACGAAAAAATAACGTAGGCTACATATTAAAGTTTTTGTATTTGTTTGTAAAGCGTATGACAGTTATCTGTTTCTAGAAAAAGCAGTTTAAAACTAACAAATACACCCACTTTAACAAACAAGGTGTAGGAAGAAATAATATAAGTAATAACAATTGTGTTATTTATTCCACGTAGGCAGTAGGATGAGCCTACTACCACCTACCTATGTCGAAAGGTGTCAATGTATAAAATACTCATTCATAACTTGTATGTACTTATTATACTCACAATTTGCAAATACTGAAGAACCTTATTAATTTACTTTCATTTTACCTTCGTATTTTTCATATCATTTTTCATGACCTCGGGCCCTTAGTATGGCTTGAAACTAATCGAGTGATCTCATCAAATAGCTACGTAAAATTATTTTAATACGAATAAAATGATTTCGCTTTACTATTTAAAAATGTTTAGCAAACAATAATAAGCTTTATTCAACTAAGAATAAATATAGTTTTTAATACCCACCGCCGTAAACGTAGCAAGTGATAGTAGAAACATCTTGCCTCCTTTTATGATAATGGGTCTGTTTGCTCTCTCGACCAACAGTCGCAAATTGCTTTTAAATCTACGACATCTTGGCGTCCAGTCACAGTCGTACACCGCAAATGTTATTTGACTACTCTGTTAAGAGAAAAAAAATAAGATAATAGAGTACAAAGTACTATAAAGAGACAAGGTAGAAAATAAACAATTTTGCAGAAACAAAATGCCAGTTATACTTACATAGGTGTATGCAAAATTATGAAATACATGCACAAAAAATTTTTAACCGTCTTCAAAAATAGAAAGAAATTCTCAATAGGTATGTATGTATGTTTGTGCGCGAATATCTCGAGCTTGGCTGAACCGATTTTGATGCGGTTTTTGTTATACTAAAAGTGTTTGTTATAGGTACTTAGGAGACGGTTTAATTACCTATATTAATCAACTGACTTCGAAAAAAGAGGGGTTGAGGTTGGTTTTACTAACCGTAGTTGATGAAAGTATGTAATTTAATATTTACCTTTTCCATGAGACGAGAACCAAACCAGCAAGGAACCATCACTTGGAGAGTCATAACTACTATGTAAAGTGTTAGGAATACGAAATACTGCGTTTCTGCGGGCTACAAAACAAAAATGAATTTAATATAACACTTAATAAAAGCTATTTTTCTTAATTTTTATTAATCAGAAAAGACATTTTACTTACCATTGTAAATCGAAACAAACACATGCATATTTTACAAGAACCAGAGCTGAATAGTACGAACAATATCTCACTAAATGCTTCTTGTATTAGCTTGCAATATCTGGAAATAGCACAAGAAAAATAAAGAAAAATCATCAAAGAAAGCTTTAAAAAATAAAAGTACTAAAACGAAGTACTCACTCGCAAACCGCATCATAATGTTTGATACATTTATTGATCTCCAAAACAGCATTCTGATCATCTATCATCTTATCAATGGATCCCCGAGGCGCATCGACATTCACACAAACATCCGTCACTTTCCTCAATTTCCTATCGAGAATATCCAACTGAGCCATTGCAAGAAACATCACTCCCAAAAGAAATGTATCGATATTTACGTTGTACAACATATGAGAAGTGATCCCTATACTTTGATACAAGTACGCTGGGTACAAAAATATCGCTTCGTACTGCTCCGGTATAAAAGAGTATCTACACACAGGAAACTCCAACTTAATTGAGAAAATTAAGTGCAGAACAAATGGTAGGAACACATTCACCGTGTTCGCCGACACAGACAACCCGAACGTAATCTTCCAATAAAACAAAGATTTCTCTTTGGCTTTTTCTATTAATTTCACTTCTTCAGGGTTATCAGTTTGAAACATTTCGCTTTCTAACATATATAACATTTTTTTCACTTTATCACGCAAAAAAATAAACGCTAATGCTTTAGACAGAGCGCCGACGTTAGTGAAATAGAATATTAGTTCTTCAGCGAAAATTTCCAATTGTTGAGGCAAGAAATAGAAGTTCATTGTGTATATAATAACGTATAAAACGGTGAATATGAATACAAATATTCTGGAGAAATATACGTAATAAACACTTGGATTTTCTTCAGGCCAAACGCCAAGAACTCTGAGAATTGTCAAATGTATTTTAAAGCAATCTATTTGATTGTACCCCATTTTGAGAATGTGCAGGACTGACGGCCACACGTTTTCCCTGGTTTTTGTAACAAAAGTGAGTTGCTACGGCTTATATAGTTTGAAGATTACAAAGGAATGGAATAGCTTGTAATTACGATATTCTTAATTAATAAGCAGAGGTGTGAAAATGCATCGCACGTTTTAGTCGCCTTCAAATTTCTAATTTACACCAGTTAGTTCAAAGCAAATTAACAACCTTTAAGAATTAATTCGCAGGTACGTTTCCAAGACGTATTGAAATATTTATGTGCAAAGTATATGGAAGGTTTAATGGATGTGGGTTAATTGCTGGCATCGTAGTTTTTAAATGAGATGCAATTAGTGAAGGTGACGTACGGCCAGCCATAAAATGATCCAGAAAATTCTTCAAGCATTCACAAATTCTGCCGTAGGCTTTCGTAGAGGTAATTTAATGATATGCCTGCGCATTTTTTTAATACATATTCAATAATGACAACCTCTTTTTAGGAAAATACAAAACAATGTTACGTATTTGATTTTTTCCCATCACTACAGTTACAATGTTCATATTGACTATCAATGTTGGTGAACTGTAATGGACACATAATAAGCAAGTGAGTTGGTTGCTGATCGTATCTTTGCTCGCATTTTATTTTGCCTTTTTTGTTGAAAAATACGCTATAGATAATAATGTGATCATGAATCAGAGTCAAATCCCTCTAGAGTAATAATTATTTTTACTTGACTATCGAGTGCTTAAAAGTACAAAATATAAATTCTTATACATATTTATATTGCAGAAGAACATCAAAGAACATTATTGCATCAAACACAATGAAAATGAAGTCACATAACAAATAAGATTTTATTTTAATTAATATTCAGAACTAAAAATTAAGTATATTAATCATAAATAAAGCATTGTGTACATTTGCTTTAATTAAGTTATTCGTTATGAAAGGTAATCAATCTTAAATATAAACTAATTTTAATATCAAACGACGTCAATCTAAATATACAGCAAGCTATGCCTAATGTCTATAACTTTGGGAACGACGGAGTAATTTGAATTATAATTAATGAGCTTAAAGTGCATTTTGGTTAAGTATATGATGTAGGTATATTTAACGCTCTTTGATTTAACATTTCAAACTCAAAGGAGAAGAAAATGAGATGAAAAAGAACAAACAAAGGATTTTTTAAGGGGGAAAATCATGGATTGACTTCTCCCGCCTGAGTGAGGCGGGAGGGAGTGTCAGACTCTTACTGACTAAAAACCACCCCGTTCCTTCTCCTGCACGTCGAGCCAGAGCCCCGATAACCCGTTAGGTTCTCCGCGACACAAACAAAGGATACGACTACGTCTTAGTGAAAATAATAATAAAGATTTCATAAAACATGTTAAAATTCTGATGTAGGTATTATTAATATTAGATAGTTAAAATCTTAAACGCTTTGTAACATTTCATAAAGTGCATTTTCATAAAATTATATTGCAAAAAAATATATTTTCATTTCTTGTGGCCAATCGAACTTTTCTGTATAAATAACACAAAGAGCTATTTTTCTTTCTGAAAGTGCTGGAGAAGAGTGAAGAACGAGTAAGCTGAGTTTATGATCTGAAAAGATAATAAAACAAGATAAGTAGTAGGGTCTCAATAAAATTAAACAACAACAAAAAACAACAAAGTAATATTTATCAACAGTTTGACATTATGAAAGGATTTTATGATTGCAGAAATATAACGCATCAAACCTCTGGTTGATTGCAAAGTTGATTTCTTTATTAATTTTGACGGAAAGACGGAAAGCCAGTAATGGAGAAGATTGGCACTTGGTTTGTTTTATACAACTAATTGTAACAGATAATATAACATAACTAATCTCTCCAGAACACAGGCACGTTACTATCACAGCATCCTCTTAAATTTTCGAGCTCGCTATGATTTCAAACACATCGACCAAACGTTGAATTTATAGCAAACCATTCCTAAATAGCTAAGATGTTCAGCAAGATGATGACGATAATTAATTTGAGCATCGTTTACTAAAACTTACAGAAGTAAACGTATGCAGTGATAATTTAAACATTTTGCCGCCAGTAATAGAGAGAGGTTTGTTGACCCTGTCCACGAAGAAACGCATGTTGCTCCTGAACTGACGCGAGCGAGATGTCCAGTCACAATTGTAAACGGAGAATGCAAGAAGCTGACTCTGCAATGAGAAAACACAGTTATAAGTGATTTTTAAATTGCAAGCTTATAAGCTATAGCTATAAAAATAAAAGTACCTTGACCATAATACGAGTACCAAACCAACAAGGAGCCATTATTTGTAAAATCATCACGGACATATAAGTACCCAGAAATATGTAATAGCCCATTGGTGCAGGCTGAAACCAGCAAACATATTTATATATTAAGTAAAAACGCGGGTTACTCACGTGAATATACTGAGAAAAGCTCTACTAGTTTTGAAGCACAGAGGGGTTCTTGCTCATGAGCAGCGTGCGCGGTCGCGGCGACGTCGCGCAGCCACTCGGATGTGAAGAACCCCTCTGTGGTTCGAAACTAGTAGAGCTTTTCTCAGTATATTCACGTATTAATTTAGTATGTCTCACGATAGGTATTATAAAACATATTTATATATATTATTTTTAAAAAAATATCTACTTGGAAATGTATTTTAAAGTAAAACAAAGTTACCATGGTAAATCTCAACAAGCAAACGCATATAATGCTTGATGCTGAACCAAATTGTACAAATAATGTCGCACTGAATACATCTTTAACGAGCTCACAAAATCTGAAAAAAGAACCTGTTTTAGTTCACCTTGCACACTATCACATTAGGACCCTTCATGTATCACCTAGTATTAACTTGGACGTGCAACCAAATGTTTGTCCTAGATGAAATTAACCCTAGTGTCTGTTTTGATGTCTCTGTTAAACCATAGTGATGCGACTGGTCGTATGACCATGGTATCAAATAAATCTAAGCATCCTTACCTGCAGACTTTGATAAAATGTATGATACATTGATTCATTTTCATGACGTCTTCCTTGTTTCTATCTGCCGGTGACCTTGAAACCTCTTCATCGATATCTTCAATTTTATTTTCGTCTGTGACTTTCCTTAACTTCGTATCAAGGATATCTAACTGAGCTATAGCCAGCACCATCAAGCCAAGAAAAAATGAGTCTACGTTCACATTGTACAACATATGAAAATGTATGGATGCACTTTGATACAAATAAATAGGATAAATGAACATTAATTTATACTCCTCAGAAATAAAAGCGTAGCGGCAGACAGGTAATAATAATTCTACACCCAAAATTATGACTGATCAGCGGAGACATAATGTGATCAAACTAGATAGGTACGAAACACTCGTAATAATCTTCCAATAAGACTTATTAAACTTCTTAGCTTTTTCCAAAATAGTCAATCCTTCATCTTCGTCTGGTTGAAAAAGATCACTTTCAAGTATATCTAAAATCTCAATTATTTGATCGTGCATAAAAACGAAGGTCAAAACTTTAGATGTTACAGCGAGGTCAGTGAAATAGAATATCATTTCTTCTATGAAGATATCCAATTGTCTAGGTAGAAAATAAAAGTTAATAGAAAACAGTAAATAGAAGATAACAACAAAGACTATAATGAATGCTTTACTGTAGTAGTTATAATAACGGCACGGATTGTTACCCGGCCAAATCGCAAGGAATTTGAAAAACCTCATGTTTATGTTAAAACAGTCTATTTGATGGAATTTCATGACTAGTTCGTGAGTAAGATAAATCTTCTTCTTTCTATTTTATGTGGTCGGTTGTGCTATCAACCACTGATCGCACAAAACCGAACACGTACCTACGGCAGACTATAGAATATAGTCAACTAGAGTATCGTTTGTATTAGAAAATTCTGATGTTTTTATAATAACTATCGTGATACCTACTAAATTAACTAAAAATCGCGGGTTACACAAGTGAATATATTTAGAAAAGCTCTACTAGTTTCGAACCACGCAGGTCTTCCTGTACTTCCTCATGAGCAGCGTGCGCGGTCGCCTAGGCTAGACATTCACAGGATATCCACGTTTTTAGTTAGAAAAGTCTATTGCATGATTTCAAAGTATATCCGATTATAAATTATATTTGTGCATGTTATGAATGGCGACGATAAATGAATTTATTGACGCCTTTTTTGAAGAATTTCTTAATTTGTAATTGCGCAGAAAATCAGTGTATTTCATAACTTGACGATCTTAGTATGAAAATTGTTCACAACGTTTGCGGTAGACGATCATATCAGTTTCGAGACATGAATTTAAATTTCGTATATTGGTAGAGATAATAGCAATCAGCAACTCCATAGTTTTAATAGTATTGACTCTGTTAAAGGTGTCTAGCTTGTTATTAGTACTTTTACTACAAAAATGCATTTTATTGTCTAATTAAAGACTTTATACACACGAGTAAAGAAATGAACTACCTTCAAAGTGAATAGTGGAACTTTTTTCTTGGGAACTTATCAAAGGGGAATAATTACTGTAAGTGCCGTATCTATTACAACGGGGGCCTTTGGAAAAGGATGTAGGTTAATTGCTGGTTCCGTATTTTTAAATGAGATGCAATTAGCAAGGTGACGTTCGTCCATCTACGAAACGGAACTAGGGATCCGTCCTAATTAACAGAAAGTTCACGTGACAAAAAGTTCGTGGAAAAATATTTATAAAGGCCTCGAATAGTCTTTGTTGTTGTAATGAGTTAGGGACAAAGGTTATTGTAATTATTTATCGGTTAGTTTAATATTGGGTCTAAATAATTAGAGTTCGTATTATGGTACTTAAACGTTCATTAATTTTATTCATTTGCTGCATGGTTTTTAATTAACTAAAATCGCGGGCTTTTTTAAGGGGGGATAATCATCGAATCACTGCTCCCGCCTGGGCGAGGCGGGAGGGAGTGTTAGACTCTTACTGACTGAAAACCACCTCGTTCTTTCTCCGGCACGTCGAGCCGGAGCCCCGGTAACCCGTTAGGTTCGACGCGACTTAGGTTCTCCGCGACATAGTTTTTAATTAACTAAAATCGTGGGCTATTGACGTGAATATACTGAGAAAAGCTATACTAGTTTGATTTTGTTTTACATGTATCTTCTCTGTCCTACCGCTGCTTGGCACTAACCCCAATATTTTTTCTCAGTGTCATTTAAAGGTGGTCAGACATTTTAACATGGATATTTGTCCCAAAATTATATTATATATTGAAAAAAAAATGTTAATTTTGCAGCAGCTTCAAACGCCTTCACGCTACACACACAGATACACTGCACTCATACGACCAAACATTCATGCTTGCACACAGGCACGCACATATGCTCTCAGATACAAAACACACACATACTGACTCACTCATACACACATACACACACACAAACACAGTTGATTTACGAAAGATGTATAATTACGTTCTTTGAATGTAATAGGGTAGTTAACTCCCCGCTCACTGTATTTCTTTTACTAAAATAAGTAGACTACCGTTGGTTTAATTTATTTATTTAAAATACAACACAATAATAATACAGTGTACCTGATTTAATTTTAACGACAATTGCAATCAAGATTTCATTACTAAACATTGTTTGCTCATACATTTTGTGAGAATAATAAAGTATTATTGTTAACTTATGACTATTATATACTTAAAAACTAAATAAATAATATGTACTTATGATATTATGTGAAGATACTATCTTAAATAAAAATATTCGACAGTTTTTCCATCAAAAAGCATTACTCTTTCTGAAAGTGCTGGAGAAGAGTGAAGAATGAATAAGCTGAGTTCATAATCTGAAACGAAAACGGAATAGGATTAATGCTACTGAACAATGTAACACCCACTTTTCACTTTTTATATTATGAGTCCCATGTAATCGGAGGTGAGCCTATTGCCATATACTGGGCACAATTCCAGACTCCATGATACTGCAGAGATTTTTTTTTAATCTCAGTAATACTTTGTCCGACCCGGGAATCGACCCCGAAAATAACCCAATAGTTAACTATATTTAAGAAAAAAGGATTTATATGTAACAAATATTGGTAACAGTTTCAAAAAAGAGAAAATGTCTACTATTGATGAACTTGTGAGTGAGGTTACCGGAGACCCAATTACCCTCCCCTTCCCCAATCTCCTCAATTCCTGAATCCCCAACGATCCTCAAACTACTAATCCTCAAAAGGCCGGTAACGCACTTGTAACGCCTCTGGGGTTCCAGGTGTCCATGGGCGACGCCGATTGCTTACCATCAGGTGATCCGTCTGCTCGTTTACCGGCTTATGCCATAAAAAAAACTTGTCAATCAATCGTAAAGTTGCCAAGGCCTTTAAGAGGAAGAATTCATTTTAATGTGGACGACATCCAAATTTTGATGATGACTATAAACCCATCTTCATTGACTGTCATTGATTTCATTCCGTTAAATTCAATTGCTCTATTTTTTTATTTGCATGACGTGATTCCCTTTAATTTGGAGGATCACTAGCCATCAGACTCCCACAGATAGGGCAATAGGGCTGATGCCGAGGCCGCGGAGGACTTAACGGGTTACCGGGGCTCCGGCTCGAAGTGCAGGAGTATAGGAACGTGGTGGTTTTTAGTCAGTTAGAGTTTGACACTCCCTCTCGCCTCACTTGAGCGGGAGAATTCATTGGATAATTTTCCCCCCTCAAGAAAAAATAATAATGTCTAGTGCATTATCTCTTAGCATGTAAGTATTTTTTGTTGAGAGTCCAAATAAATAAATGAATAAATTCCTTACAGAAGTAAACGTGCCCAGTGACAAGTTAAACATTTTGCCGCCAGTAATAGAGAGGGGTTTGTTGGCCCTGTCCACAAAGAAACGCATGTTGCTCTTGAACTCACGCGAGCGAGATGTCCAGTCGCAATTGTAAACGGAGAATGCAAGAAGTTGACTCTGAAATGGGAAAAAATACTACAATTATTTATTTTTAAAAGATAGATAGATATCAAAAGATCAAGTGGGAGACCTATGCGTCGAATGAAAAAATGTTGTGGTGGCCCGGAGGTTTAAGACGCCCGCTTCCTCGCGCAATCTACCAACGGCAGTTTCCAATGTGACATTTTCCGAGTTACATGTACTTTCTAAGATTATTTAGACACCATAAACGGTGAAGGAAAACATCGTGAGGAAACCTGAGCTTATAATTTCAAATTATAATTTTATAATCGTCAACCCGCGTTGAGTGTGGTGATTAATGCTTAAAATGTTTCTGTGTGAGAAGAGGCTTTGCTCTGCAGTTTGCAATTATAGGTTGTTGATACGAGCTATGCGTCGACACGAATAGGTCGGTTCGACCGCAGTGACACTACTGTAACGGTAGCGTTTTTTCACTGTGTGAGTATCATACATAAGTCATGTGTAACAATTCGAATTACATAATAACTAAGGAATATAAATGGCGAGCTCTTCGACAAATTATGAAAGACTACCTACTACACAAGTAGGTACTAAAACACTTTTTTTAACAAAATCGGTTGCTTGCCCCTTTTATCGTCCGTGATTTTTTATCGATGTCTCGTGAGACGATTTTGCATATTTTCCCACATACATTTTGTAAGACACGTGTTTCTCTCGTAAGGGTCGTAAAGCGGTGTTAGATAGCCTATAACAGTGCCACTCACTAGGATTTACTTTTATGCGACGGGTGCTTTACAAAAAATCCTAAATCTGGTACTAGATTTAAGGTCCGTACCTATATCATAGGTGCGGCACATAAAAATTTTGTTTATATAAGATACATCAAAAATAGAGGTATGTTACATTTCTTTGTAGGGATACGCCATTATAATTCAATAGATACTTATCCCTTTTTGTTTATCAATATTATACTTTTACCGATCAAAAGAAAGACAAATTATTATATTTTCGGCTTACTCACGTAATTATTTGACGAGGAATTCGACTAGTTTCAAGCCATGCTAGAGGCTCATATGCATAATTACGTGAGTAAACTGAAAACATAATAATTTATTTAGTATGTCTCACGAAATTTATAATCGAAAAGAAAGACATCTAAAATGACGATAAATCGGAAAATATTTCTAAATGTAATACAATAATATTTTTTCTAGTACCTTATCCATAAGACGAGTACCAAGCCAACAAGGAGCCATCATTTGTGAAACCATCAATGACATGTAAGAAGCCAGAAATACAATATAACCCATTTCAGCTGGCTAAAACCAAAAAAAAACTATGAAACATCGATCAAGGTTGTTATATTAAAAAAATATAGGTAGTACTGAAGACATTACCATAGTAAATCTGCACAAACAAACGCATATGATACAAGACGCTGCACTGTATTGCACAAATAATGTTGCACTGAATGCGTCTTCAATTAGCTCACAAAATCTGGAAATCACAAGAACTGTATTAAGTTACTTAATATACGCATTAATTAACACTTATATTCTAAAACAGATTGAATAGGTACAGGATGGAATAAAGGACAGTGTACAAAATACAGCCAGTTTCGTTACGGCTCAGACTACATCTGTTGAAAAGGTATCGCAGTCATGGTTCACTGTGTCGAAGCTCATCAAATTCTGTCCCGGGATTCTCTGTATATTAACATGTCATGTTAATACTACTTTCTATTTTCTGAGCTTGATTCTATTTCCATCCTTCCGAATCCTACCGCAAACTGCTTTATTTTAAGTTAATTTATCGTTACGAACTACCTACTACTGCGCGTTTTCACCCGTTCTGCTCGGCTTCTATTAGTCATAGTGTGATGTATTATAGCGTGTAGCCTGCTTCGATAAATGCACTATCCAACTTAAAAATAATTATTCATATTGGCCAAGTAGTTCCGGAGATTAGTGCGTTCAAACTAACAAACTCTTCAGCTCAACAAAGTGGTATTATTTGAGTTGACTTATTAATCACTCCACGTCTTACCTGCATACTTTGATGAAATGTATGATACATTGATTTATTTTCATGACATCTTCCTTGTTCTTATCTATTGGTGACCTTGACGCCTCACCATCGGAATCTTCTACCTTATTGCCATCTGTGACTTTTCTTAATTTTCTATCAAGGATATCTAACTGTGCTATAGCTAGCACCATCAGACCAAAGAAAAATATGTCTACATTCACATTATATAGTACATGAAAATGTATGGACACGATTTGATACAGATAGATAGGATAAATGAACATCAATCTATACTCATCAGAAATAAAAGCATAACGACAGATCGGTAACACTAATTCTACCCCCAAAATTAGGTGACTGATTAATGGAGACAGAATAAGCAACGTACTCGATAAATACGAAACAATCATAATAATCTTGCAATAGGTCTTACTAGACTTCTTAGCGTTTTCCAAAATAATCATTTCTTCATCGACTTCTGGTTGAAATAGGTCACATTCAAGTATATCCAAAATCTCAATTATTTCTTCATGCATAAAGACGAAGGTAAGAACTTTAGACGTCACAGCGAGGTCAGTGAAATAAATGATCGTTTCTTCTATAAAAATATTAAGTTGTCTAGGTAGGAAATAAAAGTTGATGGAAAACAGTAAAATGAAAATAATAACAAAGACCATAATGAATGCTTTGCTATAGTAGTTGTAAAAGCGCCACGGATTGTTACCGGGCCAAACGCCGAGAAATTTGAAATACATCAGGTTGATGTTTAAACAGTCTATTTGATGGGATTCCATGACTAGCTTGTGAATGAACAAGTACGTGTTCTGTTTCTATGTTTCTATGGTCAGTGGTCAATATCGACTGGAGAACATAATTGAGTAGAGTCTAATTTGTTTTAGAAAATTTTAATCTCATCGTTACTTGGTTTTCATTAGTAAAAAATAATAAACATGACTACCTATCATGTTCATTATTATATAAGTAGATTCATAATAATAAATTGTGTATGTTACACAAAACAAAAACACAATACTAGAAACAAAGAGTGCGTTGGCAAATATTATGAAAATTGGCACCTGCTTTGAAAAACTTTAGCCTAAGTCACGCGGAAAATCATTGAAATTGTTTCTCAAATTATGTGGTATTTTGGTTTTGATATACTTAAAAAAAATGTACTAATGAGTACTGGTTTCGATTCATATATGGAACTATTCTGCGTCTGATTCATAAATTGTTGATCCGGGTTAATGTGATTTTTATGTCAAATTGTATGTTTGTAAACGCATCACCTATCTGCATTAGATAATATCTTAGTGTGTAGCTAAGAAAAAAAGAATAATGAACGCAATTCGCAAGGAAACTCCATAGATCTTATAGCACTGATCCTGTACAAGTGTCTAGTTTGTCATTAGTACTAAAGTAGAAAGAAATGCATTTAATTTTAAGTCTAATTAAAGACTTTATACACGGTAGCAAAGAACATTAAGACTTCAAAGTAAATATGTAGTATCCTTTTTTATTGATTTATAAAGACAAATGAAATTACAATTAGTCACATTTCTATTAGAACAGGGGTTATAGTAAAAAGACGTAGGCTAATATTTGATTCCGTATTTTTTAAATGAAATGATATATTTTTTAATAAGAACCTTGGTTTTTTTTCTAAACCTATATGCTATAAGCCATAAGTAAGTTGATGATAAGCAATCGGCGTCGCCCATAGACACCTGGAACACCAAAGGCGTTGCAATTTGGTGCTGTGAAAGAGTTTGTAATTTAGAATATGTATAGAAGTATAAGATAATAATATGCTGGTCCACTTCACATAGAACTCGTTTATAAAGTAATTGCCGAAGGGTCAGTGTACCTCCTCTATCGTGCAATTCTATCCACCACTTCGGAGAATAGAAGACGATTTATGTAAAAATCTTTCAGTAACTTTTTCGAAGTTTCTAATGAAACAGTTGAAAAATATATAAAAAAGTATTCAAAAAATTCTTGCATAATAAAATGTCAACTAAACTCATAACATGGCTGTGATTTCAATCAAAAGTTATTAATATTTAAATTAAAGTACTTTAATTGTCTTTTAAAACTATAAAATGACTTATGTAATCGAATGAATTAAAATCTCATTAACAAGTCGTAAGCTAGTCACTAAACTTTAGCATAAAAATGTTCTAAAATGTAAGCGTATTTAATAATATATTAACGTTTATTTACGCGATTCCCGGGACTGCAAATCTAAGAATTTTCGATTTTTATAATAACTATCATGATACACACGATATTAACTAAGATTAGGCTGCGCGTCGTCGCTGCGACTGCGCGCGCTGCTCATTGGGAAGAGTCCCTCTGTGACTCGAAACTAGTAGAGCTTTTCCCGTGATATTTTTTTTACATATACAGTTTATTATTTATTGTGAATTATAGACTCATATAGGGTAACAGAGTTAAAATACTGGTAATTAATTAGGTACATGAATCGAAGACGATTATATTATAGATATTGTTCATATGTTCATTAAGCTTTAAAAATTATTTATTAAAAAAAAATACGTCAACATTAATAATTTAAAATATCCCATTTGTCTCCTACAAACAGCCACGGACCAACATGCAAAATTTTATTTCATACAAGTTCATTTAAAAAAACAGAAATGAATTTTATTTTATTGAGCCCTCGGGCGACTCCGGTCTACGGGGATATTGGGATATCCTTATTGTATTCCAGTTTTTGTCTGTTTGTTCTTTTTATTTAATATTCATGAACGTGGTAAGTAAACTTTATGAATTTAATATTACAACTTTCGCTGCAAATTGGATAAATCAATGCACATAATATTATTATGTATCTCTAGTACGTTGATTAACGACGACACCTATTTAGGAACAAGCGGAATCTTACATTTCACTTTTCGATTATTGTCAATTAGGACCGGGTGACATCGATAGATATCACTACATAGTATAAAACAAAGTCGCTATCCCCGTCCATATGTATGCTTAGATCTTAAAAACTACGCAATAGATTTTGATGTTGTTTTTTTAATAGATAGAGTGATTCTTAAGGAAGGTTTATATGTATAATACATGCATATTACACCCGAACGAAGCCGGGTTGTGTCGCTAGTTGTTTATAATATGAAGATTTTTCTAATTTAATTCATTAAATTATGTTTAGTATAAAAATAATCATTATTTGTTTCTTATACATTTCGATTAACACACACTTACCTACATAAAGTATGTTACGCTTCGCATACCTATAGTATATAAATCACCTGATGGTAAGCAATCTGCGCCGTTCTTGGACATTCGAAACACCAGGGGCATTACAAGTACGTTATAGTCCTCTTAAGGATTCGGAATTTGAGGATTATTGGGGATTCAGAGTCTGGGGAGATTGGGAATTGGTAATAGGACATTCGGTTCTTATATGATATACTCGTAAATATAAATATCTAAGCATTCGCCAAAACATGAACATCAATTTTCCTAAAAGCGTAACAACTACGTTCGTAATATGGCAAAATGGCAATTTATCACATTTCCCTCTATGCATAATAAAGGTGAAAACTGTTGTCCCGTTGGCAAAGTTGGAAAGTTCCAGTGTTGTTTTCACGTATGATAAACTTCTGCCTCAACAGGTAACTTTCGGCGTCGAACGAAAATTGTTGTTTGAAATCTAGTGATGCTCAGTTCTGGATAGTTGGAACACTCTCAATTATGAAAACTTTTATATGAGAACAAAAATGAAAGTAGTTTTTGGTTATAACTAGTCAGTTTCATGCATGTCGCTATGAAAGTCTGCAATTTTATTGACAGCACGATTTTGTGAATGAATACCGGTATTGGACTGTATTTTTTATTGCCTTTAAGGTTATTTTCTTTTTCAATCACTTGACTGGATTTTAGTGTTACATTGTTCTCGCACAATCCAAACAGCAAAACTATGTAACTAGTAAATTGTATTGTGAACCTGATTGAAAAAGAGTAACCTATGGAGTTTCTTGCTCGTTCTTCTCCATAGGAATCTACACCTTGGAATGAGCAAATAGCTTCACTTTTAATTTTCTTTTTGTTGACGTTCAAAAGTGCCATTCTGGCCTAATTGAAATAAATGATTTTGACTTTGACTTTGAACACATGTATTTTCGCAATGACATCTAAATAAATAACCACTAATGCAATGCAACGCGTTATACCAAACACGAGAATCCCATCTACTTACAACACATTTTTATTCCACACAAACAAAAACAAAAGCATCTTTAAAGCATTAAAAACTACACATAAGCCGAAACGCATTACCATTGCCCGCAGAAAGCAAATCTAGATAGGTTTTATTTTTCTGTCAGGGAAAATGTATAGCGCCCAAAGGCAGACGTCTACAGGTAGCATCAACTGATTGTGTACCTGCGTAGTATGTTATTTTTATTCAGAGGATAAAGCATGCCTCGAGGGGTTCGTTACGTGAGCACATCATCCCGGCCCGATGGAAGCTCTTTACCTTCTATTGTTTTGCTTGAGACTCTAGCTACCTGGTGTGAAGTGTTTTGCGTCGCGTTGCGTTCCCCAGATAAGTGTGAAGCCATTGTTATGGGTTACATAAAATGCGAGTTGCAAAGCGCTAATGATGCGAGGAAAAGTTTGAATAGATTTTTTTGGTGTAATGAAAGGTATCATTTTGATTTGATGACGACAATATGTAACAATAAGACAGGCTGACAAACGAGTGATTTAAAGATCGAATCGCTGATTGCAAACATGAAATGCACACATATAGATATACACAGACACAAAATACCTTAGACAACTATTATTATACTATTGAACAAAGAATGCAGTAGTGTTTCAATTTATTTTTTTATAAATAGTTTTTATTTCACTTTTTCGTACAATGAAATTCTGTCACATCGCGCCATGTGGAGCCATGATACAAACACAACAAGGTAAATGGACATCAATAAAGAGCAGTGATTGGTTGAAACAATACAAGTACAACAACAATACACTCTATTAAAGTTGATTGACTAATATTCAAAATTTAAATTTGGAAGCCGATGCAATGGTCAGACGCGGTTGAATATAAAACATAATTAGTATAATTATTTTTTAATAATGATAATATTTAATGTCATTATATACTGCATTTATTAGAATTTCAAAATGTTCAAAAGCTATTAAATGATTATACCTAATAATTCTATTGGATTCTGAATGTTTAACAGAACTCGTAAAACATGCTTTACCCAATACTATTAAATAAAATAAATATTCTCTCTTTATCTTGATCAAAAATATGTTCAGCTATAAATAAACTGTTTCTGAACAAAATCTACAAGTAAAACCAAGTCTAAGCATCTAAAATTTTAAATATTAATTCTCGTTTTCCGACCGAATTCGGAAAGTAGCCACGTAGAATGGATAATTTGAATTTTTAAATAGAGAGTGATTAATCTCGGCCCGGCGGGAATCTCGCTGTAATGTTTAAATTAAACTTGAAAGCCGGGATGCGACTTGTGATTTTATAAATTAATTGGTTAGGTAAACTATTTTTGCAACGGTTTTATTTTAAGGAAGAATTGTCATGTACTGTAGACCTGTTTGAAAATGGAATTGGGGCGTTTAGAGTTTGTTTTAAGCTCTGACGTGAGTGTACAATTTGTAATCCTATATTTTTTTTAATTTTTCATCAGTGGCATAAAAAAACCTAAGTACCTATATCGATGTAAAATAGGGTATTATCAAAATAGTTTGACAGTAGAGTCACAGTAAATGAAAAGATTTTGTTAATAAAAATTTAGCTAACCAAAATCTAATTTGCAATTTTGCTGTCATAAAACGCTTGCATTATCAGAGACAACATGCTGGTCGTAGTAACGCTCCATTACACGTCAGCTTTTATGATTTCTTAGACCTTTGCTCCCGTTTATTCCGGGAAGGTGTTTAAGTTTCCTTACGAAACTTGTTTCCGGGGCACGCACGCTCGGTAATGACCAAGCTCATTAACACTAACTGGAGAGCCCTTGTCTAGCCCCCATACAATATAATACATACCTACATACCCCTCCTTCAAACGAAGGCAAAATAGGTTTTGTTATAAAGTAATGAGACACGCATTAAGTTGCGCTCACGTAAATAGGAATTAAACGTAGAAAAATTGCCTCAAATACTTTCTTAAAATAAATGAATTTATAAAATTCAATTTCATATTTTTAAGGTCAGTTTTTTTCAAGATATTTTTTATCAAGATCTTGATAAAAAATAACACGGCAATGGCGAGTGACAGGTCTATTTGGCGCGCTTTTTTTAAAAAAAATAGTGAATCTTTTTTTTTCTATGAAGTTAATCTTTGATTGTTGAATTCCATTTTCAAAAATTATCGCTTGAGTTTGATACTGTTTCGTTTATAATGGTGAACCTTCGATCATCAATAACAACTAGATATCGGGTCGGCGCAAGAAAATCGTCTCGAGAAATAAGAGCTCACTTGAAAAGTGAGCTCTTATTTTGTTTAGTAGGCTCCAAACACGGCCAACGTAATCACGTCTCACGATGCTGCAGTGCGTAATTGCAAGTTGCAAAAATAATAACCGAAAAAGCAGTACAATGGCCGGAGTGTCTTACTTTCGATAAGTACATAAAGTATAAGTTATATTTTAAGCTTTTAAACTAGTAAATAATATAAAATTAGACAAAATTACCAATTATAAACCAACGCCACCAATGTTTGTGCGTTTATTGGCGATCCCTTGGCCAAGCCTCGCCAACACGCGCACAAACATTTGTTTAAATAGAACAGTGGATGCATGGAGTCGATTTGTATTGTAAAATAAATTTGTATTGTAACCTGATTGGAAAAGAGGACCTAATCTATGGAGTATCTTGCTCGTTCTTTTCCGTAGGTATCTACACCTTGGAATGAGCAAATAGCTTCACTTTTAAATTTATATTGTTGACGTTCAAAAGTGCCTTCCTGGACTAACTGAAATAAATGATTTTGACTTGGACTTTTATACCCAAAAACGTACCGCTAATAAAAATAAGTAATGTATACTAAGATCCCGAAATCTTAATTTTCATATTATAAAATTATTTTAGTGTTCAACGCGACTCTATACATACCTCCTGTAGCGAAATTCGAAATTCGAAAAAGCTAAACGAAACAAAACAAAACGATATAGATCACAAGGCAATAACGGAAAAATTATCTTTATATGGTCTAGCTTAAGGTTGAATTCAAACTAGATATTGTATAACTTATGTCTTTTAATTTCTACATGACAGGAGTAAGAAAATGCTTTTCTCGTCTTATGTGACGAATGGTCGTAAGTATTAGATAATATTTTGACGATTTATGACTTTATCATTAGGTGCCATGGTTGTTATTAGGTTGAACTTAAAACCATTTTAAAACATTTTTCTCTGTTTGTTATTTTTTTACTATTATTATTCACACGGACAGAACTGGAGCTTGATTTTGTACTTCACCCTTTATCTAGTTGCTATTGTTGATCGAAGTGGTGAACAATGTAACTGGAAAATTCTAGTACTTATATGTAGTGGCAGTTGTTTAATGAGCCGAGTCATTAGCACTGCTCCCCAGTGACGACCTGAACGCTACATGATAACTATGTAAATAGACAAAGTTTGCACATTGTTCCAAGTCTTTTGTACAACTCCTTTAGCATGACGTTGTTTTACAAATGTTTATTAACTTGTATGTGCAGGTTTGATCATAATTTTATTTTTCTTGGTTGCTACTGGGATAATTGTTGATTTTGGAAAATAGACCTGTTTTCCAAAAATAGAAGACAAAAATGTATAAAATAGGCAAGCATATGGTTAAAATTATTTTGTTTTGTTGGTGGTAAAATACCAAAAAGTCCTTTTGTATGTCTCTTAGTCACATTTCGCAACTACACTAGTTATTTTGTCGACTGTACGAGAAAACGATTACTCGAAAGCGATTAACGAATAAGATTTCACGTATCGCTAATAGGTGGCGCCACCTGCGCTAAACTCATTAGTGACGAAACTTCAAATTGTCGTCAATTAAAATTTACTAACACGGTTATTGTAACAAAGCGCGTCACGTTGATTTTGGCACGTGATATTTGCTTAGATTACAGGTAATGTAAAATTAAATTGTGTTACGCAATGGTTTGGATACGATAAGAATAGAAAGGTGCCTATAGATTTATATTTTTGTATCATACTCAGAGGCTCTTTAAGTGTTGGAGAGCCATGCTTCGGCACGAATGGGCCGGCTCGACCGGAGTGATACCACGGCCTCACAGAAAACCGACGTGAAGCAACGCTTGCATTGTGTTTCGTCGTGTGTGTGAGGTTACTGGAGGCCCAATTACCCTCCCCTCCCCCAATCTCCCCAATCCCTGAATCTCCAACGATCCTCAAACTCCTAATCCCCAAAAAGCCGGTAACGCCGATTGCTTACCATCAGGTGATGCGTCAGCTCGTATACCGGCTTATGCCATAAAAAAAATATTTTTATTTTTCTTAAAGTTATCCTCTTATAGGCTGTATGATTTTTTGGCATAACTAAAATTACTTCTATTCACACTTCTTTCTATACAAAAGAAAAAGAAAAACATACATTTTGCAAAGCAACGAAATTACTGGCCAGTTTCTCTCGTAAAACATTCGAAAAAAAAGTATTCCAAATTCAAAGCATATCTGTAAAAAAATTAGGTGATATCTTTGCCGCATTCGGCCGATAAACCAAAAGCTTCGTTGAATGCAATGACCGTAACCGCAACGCCAATGAGCGTCAACTTCCATGAATAAATTAATATTTTTATTCGATTAAATTCATTTTATTAGTTTCATTTCACTTTAACTGCGTTCAAAAACTGCTATTACAAATTTTATTGGTCGTATAAAATATATTTTTTTTATTTTAATTTTGTTGAACATTTTAATGATTTTGGGATTTTGGCGACGACCGTTTATGGTTTTGATGAATTTGAATAAATGCCGATACTGCAAAAATGGTTTATTTTGAAGCAAAGTAGAGTATTCATTATTTTAATCCTACCAAAAATGCATTTAGGTACGTTCTTAATTTTGCTTCTGCTTTCGTTTCGTTGAATCTAATTAAAAAAAAAATGAAAGTATAAAAACGACACCAGTGTTATCATTACAAAATTTATTTTGTATTTATATTTACTATAAGTACTACATCTATTAAATAGTTTAAAACAAAAAAATTGGTACTCAAAAATGTTTGTCTAACATGCACCATGCATTTGTGAGTCATACTAAACTAATTATTATGTTTTTCAGCTTACTCACGCACAAATGTAGGTATGTAGGTAACTGTCACTTTTGAAATAAGTCCAGTTCCTCGTCAAACAGTAACGTGGGTAAACCGAAAACATATCTAATAATTAATTCACCACACAATCTTAAGACTTTGACTGCCAATAAAAAACTGTTGAAGGTAAATCCTCCGCTAACGCCGGTCACCGGTGACCCCCATGGCGTTTAACGTGTTAAAATAAAGTTTTCATGTTAATCATTCAATCATCGACTTACTCATGTAACTGTCGAGGAATTCGACTAGTTTCGAGCCATGCTAGAAGTTCATATTTATGTTCCCCGTCAAAGTACGTTCAGTAAGCCGAAAACATAATAATTAATTTAGTATGTCTCATGAAAGTTTTGAAATAAAGTTTTTATGCATAATTATTTATCTATTCTTCCTAAGCTTCTTGAACGTTTCTAATTAGTGTAAAGAAAGAGTAAGCGGTCTTCATAATCTGAAACAGGACGATAAAATATGATATATTTTAATTGCTGAACAGCGACATTTATGCGGCATCTTTTCCTTTTACACCGCTACTTAAATAGAGTTTAATTAAAACTGACTTCTTAATACTTAACATAGTTCCTATATTTCTATAAAATATACTAATAAGTTGTTAAATTTAGACGTGGGTTGTGCATCCCTACATAGTACTACCTACACGTTATAATGTTAGGATTTGTTCACGTGCATTATTCGTAAGGGTCTTAGACCAAAGTCGAGGGGCTTAGGTAGTTTATAAGCTTCTGGGAATCGGTCTACTGAATATTGTAAAGTAGGTACAATAATAAACAATAAGACTAGAGTTGAATATCGATTTAGGTAAAGTGTTAAATGGGTTAGTATTTCGAATTTGAATGTTTCATTAAAGAACGATACTAAGATTAAGAAGTCTAATAATACTTATTTATGATTTTAAAGAAAACATCTTAATACTTACTGAGGTAAAAGTGATAAGTGATAGAGGAAACATCTTCAACCCTGAGATCACCACTGGTCTGGCTGCTCGTTCTCTAAAGAGCTTCAAACTACTCTTGAATGATTCAGATCTTGGAATCCACTCACTATTATACGCTGCTGTGACTAGTCCTTCGCTCTAGAAAACCAATTGTTGGTTAGTGTCAATATTTTGAGATACTTTTCTAAAATTACGTTACACCAAAAGTCCAGTGCCCAAGTCCAATCTTTTAAAAAAGAAAGAAAAGAAAATTGTGTATGTATGGTGTAAAAAAGAATATATGTGGTTTCACAAAAATAGTTATCATGGCGGTAATAGATCTAGTCAATAATGTATTTGTTGGACAACCAACCAAACTCGAGTTGTACAATCATTGCTTACTTCTTACCAGGAAAAAATAAAAATAAATAAAGAAAGAAAGAGAGAAAAATACACTCGAACTTTTCTATCAAAAGTTAATCATTTTTCCCTCTGTGATTAATTCAGCACATTATAACAGTGAATAAAAACACAAAGTTTTAATTAGGAGTCAAAGTACTCGTCCGCATCACTATAACCGGGGAACATTCCTAGAAGATTGGCAGCGTTGCCAGATTGTCACAGGATCTTTCGAGGAACTCGTTACAAATAATATTCAAATTAAATGCCCTATGTTGTATAGGTAGGATATAGGTATATCAACGATGAACAGGAAAAATTCAGTTACAAAATATTTCTTATTTAAGTATGAAAAAGTTTTACTCACTCCGTATGTCAGTTGTGTTCCAAGAAATCCTGGTACAAATATTTGCAGCGTCATTGTAAATAGGTACATCACGAGGAAAACCTTTGTCTCTGTGGATGATGGCTGATAAAAATATGAAAGAAAAAAGTTGTATTTTAAGAGCATCGTATATTTACTCCTAAACCGGGTGATATAATTTTCCAAACACTTACTAAAAGAAGACCGCACATAACAACGCATATTATGATCGATGCAACGCCAAATTGGAAAAATAGTGTCACGTTCAATGTATCCTGAACCGTGTCACAGTAACTAAAACAAACAATAAGTTATAATTAATTTAACACAAAACTACCACAATCTCATATTTAGAAACGTTTCCAACTTACTTCAAAATAACTTCGTAATGTCTTAACAGTTTGTGGAATCTCTTTATTTGAATCTTGTCTTGAGAATCTTTCGGCAATTTACTTTCTTCATTGGATAATTTGAGATTCGTTAGATTATTACCCAGTAACTTCAATTGAGCTATAGCTATCAGCAAAAGGCCTGCGATGATTGAATCAATGTTCACGTTATACATCATATGTCCATACATGCCAAAAGATTGATATATAAACCAAAAAAGGAAATGGGACTCCCGATCTTCATCACTCAGAAAGTAATATTTGCATATCGGCAATTCCGACTTGGTCTCTCGTAAGATATCTAAAAATATAGGCACGATAACTTGGCTCGAATAAGCAATATTCGATAGAACCAAGTATGATCTCCAACCCAATCTGAAGCCCATGTTCGTCTTGTAAAGTATTCCCTTCTTATTTTCATAGTCACCTACAAACTCATCGCAATCAATGAAATTAAGTGCTTGAATAATTTTATCACGCATAAAGAGAATCGTTAAAATTTTCGTCGCAACTGTAATTTCTGTGAAGTAAAATATCACTTCGCGGAGTAGTAATTCAATTTTCCGGGGCGTATAAAGTAAATTTAAAGTAAGAAGTAAATTGTAACACACAAATGTCGCAAAGAGGTAAATGAAAGAGTAAAATTTGTAATATCGGGATGGTTTGAGTCCGGGCCAAATGCCGAAAATTTTTGCTATTCTGAAGCTATTGTCAAACATTTTCGATTGATCCGACGGCATGGTTCGGTTCGTATGAATATCCGGAAAATATTATTCAAATATTACACACGTAACGTCTTTTTATAATACTGCAAAGCGTTAATTTTCTTCTACCTGGATTAAAAATTGAACATGCGTAGACGTATCATTATGTATTTTACCCCTATTACGCCTTTCTTATAATCCAATTCTTTCACTTATATCATATGTATGAAGTAATTACGTACCTATTCTGTACGGAAAATGTAGATAAATGGCGTGACACGATATTCTGCAATAGGGGGTGTTCACAACTTCTGGCCTTTATTCAACGTTTTATAAATCATCAGGATATATGTCAAGATTTTTGAATACTTGGAGGTGTTTCATTGACCATTAAAATCTTCATCTGTGGTTAAGGTACAGGAATAGTAAAAATGAATTGCCGTTAATTTCAACTTTAAACTGTTCTTGCTTGAAACAATTACTGCTGTAAGTACGTACCTATCAAATATTTAATTCTACCATTATTGTCAGTACGAAAGCATGAAATTAATATTTCAATCAAGTATACATCGGTGGATTCCGCACCAGTGAAACAGACCAGCTAATCAAGAGCCCTCTTGTGAGACCTGGTTGTTCATGAGTGTTGTGGATGAGGGGGTCAAAGCAAACTAGGAGTCCTTATTCCAGGATTCTGGGAGAGGAGTAGATTAAAACAATGGACGTGTTTGCAATTTGGAAAGCGGTGCAACCCTTCGGGTGCGTTTTAATTGCAGGGGTTGTACCGTGGGGGAGTGCCGCTGGCACGAAAATCTTCAGCGTTTAATTCTTGGAAGCCTCGGATACCGCACACGGCTCATTTAATGCATACTGATATTATAACTTTTGATAGGGTCCCGACTTGATGGTTATCAATTACGTCGCTGCGTTGACGACATTCTTATGTTTTAATTTTATTTTATGGGATAGTTCGTTTATTTTATATTCAGACGTGTATGTTTCTTTTTAAACCAAAATATTTGTGATTCAAAAGAAATTGTAGTCACTAGACATAATTTTTTTTTGTAACTTAAATGATATTTGAAATCCTTATTTTAACATAACACCTACCAGATACAATTAACAGAGGTAAATAACAATAAGAAATAATTTTATATCCTTAATGAAATTTCTATTATAGGATCATTACAGTAGATAATTTTGATTTCAATTTAATATTGCTCTGAGTACGTCTGGTCTACCCTCGAAATTCCTTTAAGCAATAACAATTAAAGGGGAACATCGCGGTTTAAGTACAAATATACTTAAAGGCATCTTGGCTTACGCTAATTACTTGACGCTTAATTTACTTTTCTAAAATTAGTTTTCCTTGAACATTAATTGTAATCTTACCGCTTCGTTGGTCCACTGGTTGTTATTGAGAGTGCTAAGCTAAAAGTTCAGTATATACACATATATAATATATTTTTAAATAAATACCTAGGTTCAAAATACCGACACTATTAAATCTGCTATTTAGCGATAATATCTCTGACTCATATGACCTTCGGTATCATAAAAAATGTTAAATTACATTTTTTGACTTGTGTATCATGGTTAATCTTTTTCAGGGCCAGTGTCTACTACTACGCTGCTACGACGTAGCCGTAGCTGCTACAAGTTTACTACGCGTCAGTTCATGCGTCGCGATGTGTAATCGAACATGAATTCATAGGTAAATATTTAATGTTAAAAAAAATGGATTGAGTATTGATAAAAAATATACTTAATGAATTTATATTAATGTTCAAATTATTAAAAATAATAATCAAAAAGTTGATTTCGACACGATATGAAATATACAACACTCACTTGACCTTAATTTTCATCTTCTAATTATCGAAAAAAGAAGTAATTAATCGCTCCACTTCGAACTGTGGTCGGCTCATTAATCATTTATTTACTAGTCGACACGCTACGGAAGGTACAACTTTTTACTTTAACCAAACTTTAGGCGAACTTGAGTCTCAGAACATTTACTAGATCAATACAATTAGGAAGTTAAATAACAAGCTTTTTCAGTGTTTGCCTTGACTACACTAGAAACTGAGAAATATACACAACACTAGTTTTTAGGACAACTTTGACAAATTGCTGTACCTTTTGTTTGCAGTCCGCACTGAGTGTTATTAGGGTTCTCTTTAACTCAACATACCTACATTTTGTAACTTTTATAACGTCACAAATTGTTATCTAGATTTAACTTTATGTCTATTCCCAGTAAATTTAGGCAACAACTAGGTCAAAATACTTAGTCTGTCCTTGATTTAGAATATTCATTTTCCCAGAAGAGACTTTATAACCACGAACAAATAAAACTCTATTCTATTTCACTGTACATAGAAAATAACAGTTTCTTTTTCTCATACAAATATTAGGCTAATGTTTATTATCAGAAGTATCAGGAGTCAGCGACGAAATGTACGCGGAAAAGTTCGCGAAGTGGAAATAGGGATGAAAGAAGCGACGCGAGCGGCTCATACACACCTTAATGATGGCTGCGGGCGTCGGCTCATTGTACCGAACCAGCTCGTGGACGCCGGAAAATTATAGTAACTAAACTTGCTAGAAATTTCATGCGCGTCGACTGGCAACGAGCAATTTAGTTTTTCACACGCTGCAAACTTCGAGCCGACGCGCGAATATTTTTTACGGGAAAAATTGTAAATTATTTTTAACGATTCCCCCTCTCAAGTGAACTCATACCAGTACACTTGACGTTACATAGCTTGTTATAAACTAAATTTCCGCAATGCGCCGCGGAAATATTCCGCCTATTGTGCTGTGAGCTAAATTCGGGCGGGGAACGCGGTGACAGTAATAACAGGTTAACGTGACTAAATATTACGAATAGTATTTCACTATTTACGGGTTGGGTTGGGAATCACGTTTCTATAATAGATAATGATATGAGAACTTCTCTTTATACTATGTAAAATGTTTAATGTATGCTCCGATTTAAATACAATTAAATTAAAGTAAGTTCTTACTTCACACAAAACATTGGCTTGTATTTTCTTCAAAAAACGTCTTGACGCGGTCTCGTGTACACACAAATGCAGAAGCGGTATTTCTCAGCAATTTTTCTCTGCCGCGCGCCGGCTTCCTCTTTTTTAATTAAGTGAAACTAAGAGGCCCTTTTGTTTCCTTGGCCTACCCACTCGCTAATTGCCCGCCAGTCAGTCACTTGTCATCAACAACGCTTTATTTACCCACTTGAGTTTATAAAACGAAATCTAAGCAAAAACAAAATAACAGAACATTATTTGCGTTTAATTAATTTAATTACGTAAAGTTTGAAACACCGCTTTAATTATTAAGTGGGTTTGTTGGCTGAAATTATTGTGAAGTCTGGATTATGAAGATCATAACATATTATGTTATTAAACAAATGCTTACTTCGTTAGTTGACAGTAAATTAAATTGCGCTTCGTCGTCGCTCTAAGTAAATATTTTAATGAAAATTTATCCTACTTTTCACTTTAGTAAATATTTAGTACAAAGTAAATCTTATTGTTAAAGATATGAAATAGAATAAGTAAATTTTAGTAAATAAAATCTTATTAATTATTATTAAATAAAATCTACTACTAATAATGGGTGTGTTAAGTTCGTCTTTTTTTTAATCTAGACAGATGTCGGTAGTCATGTGTTGCCTATTAAAACTACACAAACTTTACCATCCTTCTCTATCGCATCACTGAAATTGAAAAACTTTAAAACGGGACGTACAACACGATTATACTGGAAAGTAAATTATCTGGAAATCGTCTGTGTGTGCCCTGTTTAGTATGCATTAATCACAAGCTCTCGGCCACCGGCGTGATTGAAACTAAATCCCTTCGGACGCCGCTTACTGCCGACTGATTACTGTCCACCACTACAACGAGGCTTAGGATATTTAAATTGGAACAACCGATACATGAGGATTTTCCTTTTAAAAGTGAGTAGGTATGTGTTGGGTGCAAACGCACACATCTCTGTCTTTGTCCAATTGAGTCTTTGAGGATCGTGATTAGTTCATCATGGCTCTGTGAATATTTTATGTGAATTGAGTTCGCCTTTAATTAAAAGGCGTAGACTAAGTAGATAAATGAAACAATGAAGCCTTTACATACACAGAAAACTATTAAAAGTATTTGGACATGAACATGAACCTGAATTATGAAAAGTGAATGACCAATATTGGAAATTAATTTCAGGTAGGTACTAAAAAAACAATTTCGCTGCAACGCTATGAGGCCATAAAATGCATCTTCGTAATAGTTAATATTATGTTGCGATTAATACCGCAATGAGAAAGAAATATATATCGAATTGCAGTTGTAATATTTCATACATCGAGCGCGTCCGATGTAAAATATATGTTGCAATTTTCCAACTACAAACAATAAACAATCCGCTTCTGCACAATAAGAGTAATTACGAGTACACCTGAACGGTGCAGAGTAATAAATCCATTTACCGCTGAAGGGGCCGCTGATTCCTCCGACAAAAACCGAAGCGGCAATGGTCGTGAACCAATTTAAACTTCTCACTCGCATGCAGCTGTCCGTAACCTCATTAACTGAAAATTAGTTTGACTACACAATTTGTGAATTTGGTTCTGGTTAGAGCTAATTTTTCTTTACAATGCCAACAAATTGAGTTACAATTGCCGCTACGAACTTTACCGTCTACTGATTTTAACTTGTAAATGAAACTAATTACTTGTTTAGCCTGCTCGTAATTTGAGTTTTAAGTTCAATTAATAAGTTTTGACTTTCTAATGAAAATATTTGTTAATTTCTGAGACAAGACAAAATAAGTGACACAAAAGTAAATCTTACAAAACTCTTTGGGGGGTGCTATTTATCCAGTAAAAGACTTAAAATGGTAGTAAATATCTCCATATATAAAAGCAAACAAGCCATGTGAGGCACACGCGTACGAGCACTCAGCCTACGTAATCAGTGTCCGGCGTCCTAACATATTAAACTTTTTTCTACTCACCGCTTTACTGAAAGAGAAAACGAAGAGTTCTTTTTGTGCCTCTGAAAAAGTGGTGTAATTTATTTTCCCTTGGTGCAATATTTAGTGCTGTCCATTACTACAGTTCGCGACCGAACATTATTCACGGACATCCATCTTTTTTTTTCTCGGCCGCACGCGCGTGCGGTCCTCCATATTAACTTTTTCATTCATATTCTTCACAATCTTTCCGATATTACAAGTGGTTTTGTTACTAAGAAATATTAATTGCGTAAGCTCGTTTTCACATTATTTTTGCCCTTGGATTTTATAAGAATGATGAATGTTTGAATCGAGCCTCGTGATATTGTAAGCGGCAAAAAACCGCTGTGAGCTTCGTTCATGAAAGAGCAGCTGCTTGGAATATGTAGGCATGGCAATAAACCGTTTAAAAAATTCGGTCATTTTTGCGTCTAGACATCTTCGAGTTCCAACATTTCTCCACATTTCCGTTTTGCGCAAACAAACGTTGTTGTCAAATAGCCAAAGGCTTGCATTATGTTTACATTACATTATGGTCGCGAAGTGACGTCGCGAGACCGCTGCGGCGCGCGGGGCGGATGTCCGCCGGCGTCGCATCGCTAATGCGTCGCGCACTTAGCTCAATCACTACCTAATGCACTCCTAAACGTGCCGTATGACAAGATAAGTGAACTACCGCTACCGCCATATGAGTGTCGCAAATATTTTGACGTATTGTAATGTGCTGATGTCCCCACCCTTTTTGGTTCTAAGGTCGAAGTTCGAGGAGAGAAATAGAGTTCATTTTTGTTATTAGTAGTTATACCAACAAACTCCACAGACGTCTCGTCGTCGTTTTTTCTGATTCCGATTTACAACTTTTTCAAACAATATTGAACATTCTAAATCAAATCAAACTAGTCTTCTTGCTGTTTGCGCTAATTAAACAACATAAATAATTAGAGCTTTATTACAACGACATACAATTTTAATTAGGTATACAAAAACAGTAAAATAACTCGTAATTTATTTCACGATTAATTGAAAAACCACCTAATCAGGAAGCAACGGAAAATTCCCAACACTAACCAATAAAGTAGGTCAAACCAGTTCAATGATTAATGTGGTTATGTAAAGTTATAAATCGCACGTACGTCGTAATCGAGTACTTTCGCATTGACAGATGGCTCGGATATAACCTCTTGGTTAGGTTGTCGTGTTCCCAGCCCTTTATCACGGGCCGTATTAATTTATTGGGCGTGTGTATAAACGTCGATGGTACAAAGTTTCATGATGTCCGTGACAAATGATCGGACTCGGTAACTTATTGGGAACATTGATGGTCGTTTGTTTGCTTTATATACCTACGTGATGTATTTTAATTTTAAAACAAGTTTCGTTGTTTTATGATGAAGGATTAGGTGTTCAAATTATGTTTGATGTTTTAAAATGTTTGAGCTGCGTAAACTCTTCTTCGTTTCCTTTTTTTTTTGAGGGGGGAAAATCATCCAATGACTTCTCCCGCCCGGCGCGCGGAACGCGACGCGCTGTACGCTCGGGCCTGGTTCTGGTCGGGCGGCGAGTCACCCGTGCTCGCCGTCCGCAGGCCCCTTCTTTGTTACCTACATTTTCATATTACATGGCATTCTGAGAATCATCTACAAACTTTTTGAAAACCCGTTTATGTTACCTTGATATAATTTCCTAGAAATATAAACATAACAAAATAAGTATAACATCATGGAAGATAATAAGATAAAGGCTCGCTGAAATGACGAATTAAGCTCTCTCTATAATACGAGTACTCGCACGAGTACAATAATGAAATAAAAACATCAAGTGATTATTTTCCGGGAGGATTGTGGTATTATGTGATAAAGTCTGTTACTTACTGTCATGTTTAATGGACTTGTTAGCTGCGAACCGAACTTTTATGTATGTATTTTCCGCATTAGCTTTTTAATCCTTGCTCTTCACAGATTTTATTTCTTGGGCTTCAGGCGTTGGTGAGTGCAACTACAGAGTATTCAATGCTTCGGGATCGCGAAGGTATCTTAAAAGATGAAAATTATGACTGCACAATTGGTGCGGTGGCTGGGCAACCGGCTGCCGTGGAACGTGTCGCGGGTTCAATTCCCGCACGGAATAACACTATGTGATCCACAAATTGTTGTTTCGGGTCTGGGTGTCATTGTGTATGTGAACTTGTATGATTGTAAACGCACCCACGACACAGGAAAAATCCTAGTGTGGGGCAATGTTTAAAAAAAAAGCTGCTTTGGGATCGCGAAGGTATCTTAAAATTTGATGAAAAGGTCTGTGGACAGATTTGTATAAATGGGATTCAGAATTGGTTTCGATAAATATTATTGTTCTGTAGCTGCTATATTTAACAGTTGCGATCAAAGAATCTCTCACAATAAACAAGACAGATTACAACAATACAATATACACTATAAAGCCTAGTCACATCATTAACACATACCTACTACACAAAATCCAAGCGATAGTTGTACTTAATTACAGCGGGCCTACTATCAGATTTATTTCCATCGACACAGCGGTCTAATGTTATCTATGGTCCCAAACAGACATGACCCACGCCGGGCCGTAATGTCGACACACATTACGCCCAATCTAGATTTATTCACAAATCCTGACCTACTTACAAAACCGCCATTTACCTTTTTATACGGGGATCTCCTCGTTAAAGATATTTATCAATACGAATATCGATATCATTGGATGATAGGAAAGCTTTCGAAAGATGGCGTTTACACATTTTGAGTCGATTTGATTTATGGAGAGATTAATGTTATGTTTGGAAGTACTTTTGACTTTCTTCTAAGCACTTAAAGTTAACATATTTTCTTTGAGGTAATGAAATATAGAAGGCGTAATCGAAGTGCAGTATTGAAATTGGAAGTAACATTACACCAGATGCCGTCGTTGTTTCAGATAAATAGAATCCTACAAAACATAAAACACCAACAAATATAACTACAATGTACCGGACACAAATGTTGAACTATAAAGCGGTAGAACACCCATTATTTATGTACAGCATATGAGGAAAATAAAGAGAGCACCATTTTAAATGTATATTACTATGTTCATTTACTTAGAACGATTCCAGAGAATAGCCTCGAAGTAACAAAAGACATTTGGCACATTTCCTAGGCATATGAAATGAGTACATAAAGTATATTGGGTTTGTATACGCATTCGACGCCAACCTCTGAGAAATTGGCTTTCTTTGTACGTACTGGACTGTAATCCTATATTTTAACGTATTTTATTACGGGAAGAGATGAGCTTTTATATTCACACTGTATTTTTACATACAATACTAGTGTAGTAAATCTTGTCTAGGAAATTAATATGTGACCCGTTTAGTCGCAAATAAACAAGAGTAGCAAGCGCAATAACGTTTAAACATATTTCATTGAAATAAGAACGCAAGTGCTACAGAGAAAATATTACTTACTTATACATTCAGCTTTGCTAAGTGATTTTTTCTTAGGATTATTGTAATATTGAAGACTAGAAAGTTTTATCTGAAATCGTACTTAGCCATAAAGTTTGAGCATAAAAACGGGTACACTTACGTCTGCTTTATATCCAGTGAGAGTGGCTTACGCGAGTTTTACATGATTTATCTCCGATATCGGCATCCCGAGTTGTGTCGACTGCCGCCCCGTCACGTCACGTGTCTCCTATGTATTACACATTGAAGCTTTTTCTGACGTTTATGGAACACGCACGCTGATAAATGGGAATAAAATATTTAGTCAAGGTTGGTTTTACCCGCAGACATATTTTTTATCGCGTAAATTTTTAATACTAATGTTGTTTCGACCTCCGTTTTATGGGAACGAATTTTGCTCCATTGTCGGATTCGAGCCAGTAACTTTTTATTTCGGCCTTTCCGTTTCGTATATTTGTTAGACTTACATAGTTTTACGGCCACTTTTAGCTTAATGTTAGCGTAGCTATAGTTGGAATGATATAAAAGTAGTTCTATGAAAACTTTACTCTGCTGTTCAAATCTAGCTTGCATTAATAAAAAATGCAATAAAATTCTAGATGGAATATCTTAGTACTTATGTATTTTCTAGTACTTATTACAAGTAGTACAAGTACCTTGGAATGAGCTCTTTACATTCCGTTTCTGAATAAAGTACGCTCAGTTTATTCTAAGTGAAATCTTTGTAGACCATAAAACTAAGTTCAACATTTTTTAAAGTAGATACCGACCTACCGGTCGTTAATATAGTAGCTAGGTACACATCGAATTCGTTTAATATTTCGTTTGCTTTACTTTTGTTAGACTATACAATTGTTATGACTCATGAGGTTAAAAATGAACTTGAGGCTATATCATGATAAGCAACAACACGTTCTTTTTACCACTAATATCAAATATATTATGTAAATCAGACCTTATTTGTGCTCTATAAATATTTACTTGTATTTGAAAAATAGTTCATCACTGAGGTACCTACTTAAGCCACTGTAATCTTGTCCTAAATAAAAATAAGTATAGGTAATACTTATGAAGATTTAGTATAGTAATCCAGTTTATGACCTAATACTTAAACGTCACAAAATTTTAAGTCGGTAAGATAAGTCGGTAATAAGTTATATTACTTAAAATCCTTTGTGAAATGACAGAGGTGGCACGATATACAACTTAAAATTAGGTTTTCAATATTCGGGCGTTAGTCATGCAAGTATTCGACAAGGTTACTCAACTAGTTTCAGGCTGCAACAGGGACCCATAATCATGAGTAGCTTGTACCAACCTACGTATTACCAAATTCATTTAATAATATACCTCACAATAGTTATTATTAATTAGTGTCGTTGTTTCTGTCACTCAGTAGTACCTACATCTACAACTATGTTGTTCTGTGTAGTAGAATTAATGAGACTAGTGTTACATGGATGTTCGAAACTGGGTGTCGCTTACCTACTTTGCGTATAATACTTAGTTAGAAAATTATAACAATAGCCTATAGACCATAAGTGTATTTATGTTGTTTAATAACCGTGATAGCGTGCACAACGAGAACCCAAGGTTTGATCGTCCAAGGATCGAATCGAAGCATTACTCTAAAGTTTTGAATATCAGTACAAACATTGAGATAAGTTATACAGTAATGTGCGTTTCATGTATGAACATAATCTAAATAGGATCCACATTATGATACAAAACTAATTTATTTTAACGACAAACCTTATACAAATTGGGATCCCTCAACGCGGTTATCTTCATAATGCAATCTGCATGTTCACATCTTACGTAAATAAACGCATTTTTCTCAAAGCTCCACGAAGTAGGTCGTGTAAACGCGACTTAATACGAAAGTATTAACATTAATGGAGAGTCAAGCCGACCGCGTTGGTTAAGTTAAAGAAATTACAAGATGTGAGCGAGCATTAAGTGAAATTTTGCCTCTTAACCTCAGCTAAACGTAATCCCGCTTTGAGAGAAGTAATTTAAATATGGCGTCTGAACAAGTCTCGTGGGAAACGTTGAATATTACATTTGTAAATAAGACGACAACTTAACATGTTGATAAAGTTACATACATTACCTGAGGGGCCTGTTGTCTAGCCAACCTATGAAATATCAAGAAATGTTGGTCTTGAACGGAGTTGTGCGAAGATTAGTGTGTATAGAGGTCACGTGGGACTATTTGGCCTTTTTTTTTTTTTTTTTTTTTTTTTTAAGGGGGGAAAATCATCGAATGACTGCCCCCGCCTGGGTGAGGCGGGAGGGAGTGTCAGACTCTTACTGACTAAAAACCACCCCGTTCCTTCTCCTGCACGTCGAGCCGGAGCCCCGGTTACCCGTTAGGTTCTCCGCGACTCCGAATCGGCATCGGCCCTATTGGACCCCATCTGTGGTGGTCTGATGGCTCTTTGAGGCGCGCGCGGAACGCGACGCGCCGTACGCTCGGGTCTGTTTCTGGTCGGACGGGGAGCCACCCATGCTCGCCGTCCGCAGGCCCGCGCTCACGGTGGCCGGAGATCGTCCCGCGATCCCCGACGCCCGGTGTGTCCTTCGCGATGGCTGGGTTGCGAGGAGGCAGCGCTTCGCTGCCTCACGCGTCCCGCCTCCTCCTTAGCTAGCATGACTGCTTCGCAAAAGGAGGAGACGGCATCCCAATCCCCCTCGCTCCGCATCATGGCCTGCACTAGGCCCGGACGCGAGAGGTCGCCATCGCCGATCACTTCCCTGAGGACACGGCGGTGCCCAGCCCACGAAGGGCATTCTCCCACCGTGTGTTCCACCGTGTCTTCAGGGCGGTCCTCGCAGTGATGACACGGGCGTTTCCTCCCGCCCCATCAGACACAGGTACCTCCCGAAACTGCCATGTCCGGTGAGGACCTGCGTCAGGCGGTAGGTGAGGACGCCGTAGCGTCTCTCAAGCCACTCCTCAAAGAGGGGACTTACCGCTGCGATGGCAGCGAGCCCAGTCCTCGGTTGCGACAGTCGTTGCTGCCATTCCGCCATGAGATCGCGCCGGAGCTCATCCCGCCACGCACTTATCTGGCGCGGCAGCGGAGTTTCGCCCCGGCGTGTGCCTCCGCGCGCATGCTGTGCACGCGCGCGAGCACCTTCGCCTCCAGATCCCACGGCGGTAATCCGGCAAGGAGGTTCGCCGACTCCCCAGAGATCGTGCGGTATCCGCGGATCATTCGGATCGCCATGACCCTCTGTGCCATGAGCAGCGTCCGAGCGGGACGCCGCAACAGGTTAGGCGCCCAAACAGGGGCGCCGTAGAGGGCCATGGACCGCACGACCCCGGCGTATAACCTCCGGCAGGAGGCGTTTGGCCCCCCGAGGTTGGGGAGGATGCGTTTAAACGCAGCCCCCGTCCTCTCCAACTTTGGAGCCAAACGTCGGAAGTGTTCTATGAAGTTCCACCGACTGTCGAGGACGAGTCCTAGGTACTTCATCGTCGTCTCGACGCCGATGGTAACTCCTCCCGCCGTTATTTGGGACCCACCCGGAGGTGGCGCGTTCCCGCGGCCATGAAAACACATGGCCTCGGACTTGTGGAGCGCCACCTCGAAGACTATTTGGCCTATGCCCTAAAGAAATTAGTAGTTAGTGTTTCATAGTATAACTTATTATGTAAAGCAGACTGTACCTACGACGTCCTTAGGGAGAGACGTACGGTACCCATTGTTTAAACAACGGTTGGCCCAGACAGTGGTGTATTTAGTGTTCTGCAATTACTACACCAAGTCTCCCATGCTAATTCGGTTAGTAAGGGTTAACTCGTATGATTGTTACAGTAGATTGCTTTAAGTATACTACTTATGATATCCACTTCTGATTTTTCAGACCGGATAGATGACTACGATGACACGAACTAATCTCATTACATCAGTCATAAGTAAATCATACAATACATATTAACTTACTTATTATGATCATGGTAAACATGTACCACACGCAACTTAAAATAAAGAAAAATACAAAATCCCCGTGTAAGTGTAAACACAAATAAAGGCGAGTACACATACGCTGCAAGTGGCCCTAGATTCCACCGAGGCACAAAGGCTTTTAGACTTTTAGCCAGCAGCTGCCGAGAGTAGCGACTAGGTAAGCTGATGCAGATGTGACAGACATTTGCATTCGGTGAGGAAAGCGCAGAAATTACCCACTGCCACATTCCACGTTGTTGATATAGGTAGGTGAATAGCGTAAATCCTGTGTGCTGTGGTATTTGACTTCCTACCTAAGTGCGCCAATGCTCTTCATTTGTTAATGTGTACCTACCTACATGTGTGACATAGGTATGTTAAGACAGGTCTAAACTTCTATATAGATTGTTTTATAAGAAATACATATAAGTGGCAAGTTCTAAGTAGAAAATTCTATCTAAAACTTTTAATAAAGGCTTCACTTAAAATTATGTTTACCTACATACTTATTACCCATTTTTTTAAGGGGGGGAAAATCATCGAATGACTGCTCCCGCCTGGGTGAGGCGGGAGGGAGTGTCAGACTTTTATTGACTAAAAACCACGCCGTTCCTTCTCCTGCGCTTCGGAGCCGGAGCCGGAGCTCCGGTAACCCGTTAGGTTCTCCGCGACACCTATTACCCATAACATCTTATCATACCCGCAAAAAGGTGATATAAAAGCAGGTAAAAACACAACACGCATAATCCATCACTTATTCTTTGCAGACTCGTTATGGACACGAGAGGGCCCGCGTGCAAGCTAGCATTAAGTTGTAAGGCATTAATGCACCGCCGCGCGGGGGCGCATGACCACGCCTGCTCATACGAGAAACTTATTATGCTAACTTTTTACCAGCTTTCCTGTACTTAACTAGGTTTTTCCACTCCCACCGACATTAAAATCTGAGCGTGACTCACAAATTAGCCCGTGCGCATTAATATTAGGGTTTCAGAGAGATTTTCGTGTCTCGCAAAAATTGTACCCAGTCGCTTTGACGCAGCTTGCTCAAGTTTTTATTAAACTAAATTTCAGCTCTTTGCATGACCTCGCGTTTAATAGCGGAAGCTGCCAAGTGCCACGATTAACTTGCACAGGTTAAACAAAATTTTACAACGCCATCGAAATGCTCATAAAACACTGAATCTCATAACGTTTTGGTATTAAAGTTTACCTTGACAACCAGTCCTTGGTATTTAACAAAGGATTTATAGAGTACAGCCACGTACCTACTTATATAGACCTACGAGTAATACGTATTTTACTCTCGATACCTACTAATAATAGCCCGATGTTAAATAGCTAAATTAAATAGCTTATAATAGGCAAATACCAAATTTTGTTATTTCAATTTAGGGGGGGGTCATCCTTTTGACTTCTCCCGCCTTAAGTTAGGCGAGATGGAGCGTCAGACGTTTACTGATTAAGAACCGTTCCTTCTACTCTTCGAGCCGGAGCCCCGGCAATCCGTCAAGCCTTCCGCGGCACCGTATAGTGCATCTGTGGTGGTCTGATAGTCTGATGGTCTGGTTCTGGTTGGGCGGCAAGCAATCCTTTCTCGAAGTCCTCAGACCCCAACTTACGTAGGTTCTCCGACGCCCGGAGTGTCTCCCGCGACAGCTGGGGCGTGAGGAAGTTCGTTCCCTCAGCCGTTTCGCCTCCACCTTGGCTAGAATGACTGTTTCGCATGGACTTCTACTTAAACAGCTAAAAGTAGGTAATAGTTAGTAAATGCCTACCTGTTTACGTAGGTACGTTGTATAATAGATAGTACCTAATACCTATCGATTTTTATAGAGAGGGAACTAACACTTCTAAATCATTCTAACAATCTTAGAGATTGTTTTAAATGCAAAGTATAAGAACAAAATTGCAAATAAGTTGCCATTCAGCTATAACTACAAACATTGTTCATTCTTCCCCTTCTGAACACAGTGGAGTTTAAATGATATGAAAATTAATAAATGATGAAATGCCCAAAGGCAAGGAATACGAAATGATACGAACTGCAGTTTCGCATGGGTTTCTTAAAAATAAACTTCCTGCCCCGTAGCCTACCCACTTATTCAAAGGGGCTTTTCAGTTATAATTAATGCTACAAAGTACAGTATCCGTCGTAAATGAGCAAACTTAATTAATATATCCATTAGATCTCGCAACATTCTTTGAAACAATGAGATGTAAAGGGGAGGGCACCCTTCTGGTGAGACCACCCCTACCGAGGGTAGGTAAGTAGGTAAGTACTAATAAAATGTCATAGAAAAGTCACGATAATCGACGTTATGAATAGATAATTATACGTAACTTCATTTTTGGACTTACAGACTCATGACGCATGAGTACCTATGTACATTTTTATTATACAGTCTGCAGGACCTACCATCTTTAGGATCGCGAGTGTTAGTGGTTAACAAGCACCTACAAGGTACCTACCTACTACCGCGGAAAAAATCGTAAGAATCGTAGATAACAATTGGCGTTCTATAGTGTCTGCCTATGGGAGACAGGCGTGAGGTTACATAGTGTTTAGTGGCTGCTATTGTATGAGCGTGCAATGAGATACACATACTTACATAAGTGCATACCTACCTTTCAATGATCTCATCTTGGGTCATTATAAATTCAGCTTCAATCTCTTGCGAGTTACGTGTGGAAGGACCATGCTTGCTGAGGCATGGCTCTCCTACCTAAAGGTTAGGCTGGTTCGACTGGAGTGATACCAGATAGCACAACCTCACAGAAAATTGTGTGAGACGTGTACAGCACTTGCGTTGTGTTTCGTCGTGAGAATGAAATTATCGGACTCGAAATTACCCCCCATCCCCAATCTTTCCAATCTCTGAATATCCAACAATTCTCAAATTCCTGATCCTTAAAAGGCCACCACCGGTGTTTTGGGTGTCCATGGGCGGCGACGATTGCGTTCCATCAGGTGATCCGTCTGCTCGTTTACCGGCTTATTCCATAAAAAAAAACATTGTTTCGATGTCTACATTTTATTTACAAAAATATAATTATTTATTTAAATATTCTGTGCGAAATATTTCATTCAGACTTTTTTTTTAATTTAAATTTGAATGCGCTATTGACAACACTTTTTGCTTTTCAAAGCTGGCAACTCAAGTCGGCAACTTTCAATTTTGAGGTTAGCACAGCACGGAGCGCGTAAATAATTTGTAAATAAAGTTACCAAGTGTATTGAAAATCCTTACGAAATCCCTCACAATGCGTTTTTCAATTAAACATGCAACCCTTGGTAGTGAACGTATTGGTACGTTAACAGGATTTGTTAAATCTCCGGGCACTGTTATTGAAACTCCGACAGCAGCTCTATTTACTCAGGTAGTTTACAAAATATTGATCAACTTTTTATTCTAGTGACTCATCAGGAACATCTCTACAGAATTATGCGTGGGTCGTACCCTAATATGCATAACAATCATAGAATAAGCCATGTTTTTGCAATACGATTATGAATGATTGGCGGTTAAAGAATTTTCCGTCGCAATTTCCTTCGATTTTCCACGTCATAATCATTTTGTATACCTACCTATATATTTTCCATCATCAGTATTGGTCTAATAAGAGTTTGACATGTAGGTCAAACTATGTCTGCTAAATCTATCAACAATTGTGTGACATTGGCATTGGGTTTTCCCCTTGATATTGAACAATAATAATAATATCTAGATATTGCAACTTAATATCAAGTGAACATGACCTAATTATTGCCATGTGTTATGAAATTTGGTATTAGGTTCCCTATGTCTGAATCTACAGCCAAACTTAGTTTGAAAAGATCTATTTGGCTATTAAGATGTTATGTAAATAACTTGCTAATCACATAAAACATTACTACGTTTTCAGGGAGGCAGTGTACTGCATCTAACCGCAGAAGTGTTAGCCAAAGTATTTTCAACTCCACAACTGTTATGGGTGCCGGTTTCAAACTCTTTACAACTAGAACCTGGTATGAAGGCTCAAGGAGAAGGTGTGGCTAAATTTGCTGGCCTTCCGGAACATTTAACTTGTGTATCAGCTCATAATATGAGTGAAGTAACTCCTTCAGGACATTTTGAACTTGATAAAGTACCTTTGTGGACCAAAAATGGGAAGAAAATGGTTAATGCAGACAGGTGAGGTTTAAAATAACTAAATAGTAAAAAATTTACAGCATCAGCCTGGTGTTTATTCAAAAAAAAAACAATTCCCAATAATCACTGTCTCAATTAAGTAAGTAATATTGGAATATCTTGCTTATTATTTTCCAAATAAAAAATATTTCAGATATATGGATTTGATGGAAGTATACAAACCAGAAATAATTTTGGCGATTGCAGATGGCCGGACAGCACTTAACGAGGGTTATAAGAGAATTATGAAGTCCCTGGATAGAAGCTGCAACATGCTGGATACTTGTGTGTATCGATATAAGGCCTCAAAGCAGCTTCGACATAGTGGCCTAATTGGTAAGACAGAATTTTGATTTTTACTCAGTACTCAGCTATGAGTTTTGATGAGATTGAACATGTGTTTAGTTTACCTACAAGAATTGAATTGTCCTTGTAACAATGTAATCTTAGACATAGACAAAAGCCATTTAACAGAAGCTACTAGGTAGGTACTAACTAGGCAGCAGCCTATTTTTCCAATAAGTACCAATTAGTTAAATTAAAAAAAAAGATGTCAGCCGTTGTTCTTAACAAAATAAAAGATTTTTATTATGTTTATTTCTTGTTCTAAAACCTTAATCTTTCATTTCCAGGTGTAGTAGTAGCCACGGGAATGCCAAAGAAATTGAATGAAAGCATAGAACATGTACTGAAATACAAAGATGATCTTACGGGAGTCGCTTTAGCTGGTGTAACTGATGCAACTGATGAATCTAATAAATTAGCATTGGAGAAGATAGAAAGTATTTTTAAAACTGTTAGTGTGAGTACATGAATGCTTTATTTTCTTAATTTATTTTAAAAAAACCTCATTTAACATAAATATTGCACAAGGAAGACATTGGCTACTACAAGGTTAGATTAGTCTTGTTTGCTGTAGTTGTACTGTAGTTAACCTTTGAGTAGTGCAGAAATGTATGTTGTAGGTATTAACCTCTTGTCTGTGTGTATGAGACACAATAGAAAACACATTCTGTCTCAAGTAGATCTATCTATCTCCAGCATACCATGAGTTGAACTGTAAAACAACAATTTAAGGGACAAAGGTATACATCTAATCGCAAAGACCGGTATACCTATATAACTAACTTTTACCCGCGGCTTTGCCCGCGTATTCCTGTTTTATCCGATGGGAATATTTAATGGGGATTAAAAGTATCCTATCACCTAAGTCAACCCATACCCATTGTCGTGTTTCATCACAATCAGTAATTTCAGTGTGATTGACACACAATACTTTCACATTTAAAATAGTAGTGTGATGATTATAACATTAGGCTGCAAAACTGTCCAAGTCATTGGCTTTATACAGAAATATCCTAGTAGGAAGCAATGAGCATTTATTACCTTTGAGTTAGTTACAAGCAGATTTGAAGCATTTATACTAGTCATCTGTTTAAAAAAGTTGACTGATGAAGTGATGACTCATCAGCAGTTTTTGTCACTTTGTCATTTCCTGTGGTGATCACAAAATAGTGAACTAACCTCTGTTTATAAATAAACACATTATTTAGATTATTACACTAACTAATGGACTTGTATTTGGTTTGCAATTAGTTTTGACTGCCTCGTTGGCCGAGTGGTCGCAAATGCGACTGCAGGGCAAGGGGTCTCGGGTTCAATTCCCGGTCGGCACAAAGTTTTACTGGGCTTTTAAAAAAATCTCAGTAGTAGCATGGAGTCTGGAATTGTGCCCGGTATATGGCAAAAGGCTCACCCTCTATTACATGGGCCTCATAGCATAAATAGTGAAAAGTAGGGGTTATATTGTATAGTGGCATAAGGGTAAAGGTGCACCTTTACCTACCCCGATCGGGGATAAATGGCGTGATGCTATGTTATGTTATTTGTTTTGGTTTTCTTAGTTTATGAACTTTGTAGGCAAGAACCAATTATAGATTTAACCACAACTATTTCAGAACTACCTAGTCATTTACCCAGGCTGCTAGAATGACTAAACTTGACTTCCTAAAAATTAAGTTGGGTTTCTGGGATTTGTAAACTAAGCGGGGTTTATGGAGTATAAAATATCCGTATGTGTAATTGGGGCACACTTCTAGACTCTACTCTAAAAATACTCATATTATAACTGATCAAAAGTGGATGTTACTTTGTTTGTGTACATGTTGTTTGCTTTAGCTTATCCTTTCAGTAATTAAAAGGCGTAACTAACTCGTAGTCACCGTCATTGCAATGTGTTTTATGACGACAGACATACGGTTGAAAATATTTGTACACATCATCACCTACATTCTCCAATGATGACGCAATTCTCGTTCTTGCTGACATCAGAATGTCGTGTGTTAATCTCACGCCTTCGATTAGTTAACTTTAGAATTATATCTTTACTGGGTTTTTTAAAAAAAAAATCAGTGGTAGCACGGATTCGGGAATTGTGCCTGGTATATGGCTCACTCCCTATTACATGGGACTCATAACATAAATAGTGAAAAGTGGGTGTTATATTGTACAGTGGCATAATGAGCACCACTGCATACCTCTTCGGGGATAAAAGGCGTGATGTTATGTTATGTGTTATATCTTTGTTGTTGTCTTGTTGATAATATTACAAGTTCTCATTAATCTTCCTAACTACACACAATATTGGAAAAAATGTCTTAAGTAGGTACTTCATCATCAACAGCCTGCTTTCGTCCACTGTTGGACATAAGCCTCTCCAATGGCACGCCACTGAGCTCGGTCTTCAGCTCTACGCATACAACCACTACCAGCCACTTTACACGTATATCGTCACTCCACCTAGCTGGAGGGCGCCCTTCACTACGTTTACCCAGACGAGGTCTCCACTCCAGAACACGTCTACTCCAGCGGTCATCGGTTCTTCGAGAAATGTGACCGGCCCACTGCCATTTCAGCTTGCTAATCCTTTGGGCTACATCGGTAACTAGTTCTCTGTCGGATCACCACGTTACAGATCCTATCCTTCAGAGATACTCCGAGCATAGCCCTCTCCATAGCTCGCTGTGCCACCTTAAATTGTAGTAGTAGTAGGTAGGTACTTTTTTTTTAAGGGGGGAAATCATCTAATGACTGCTCCCGCCTGGGTGAGGCGGAAGGGACTGTCAGACTCTTACTGACTAAAAACCACCCCGTTCCTTCTCCTGCACGTCGAGCCGGGGCCCCGGTTAGGTTCTCCGCGACTCCGAATCGGCATCGGCCCTATTGGGCCCCATCTGTGGTGGTCTGATGGCTCTTTGAGGCGCGCGCGGAACGCGACGCGCCGTACGCTCGGGACTGTTTCTGGTCGGACGGGGAGCCACCCATGCTCGCCGTCCGCAGGCCCGCGCTAACTTAGATGACGTATAATAGTCAAGTAAACATCTAGTTGATTAAAGGAAGAGAAGGCTTGGACAAGATACAGAATTTCCATTACTCAAACTTTTCCATAACAATCCATCATTGAATAGATACTACGACGCATTTTTTCTACACGATTAAGCTAACAAATGTATGTACGTAAGCAGAACGTACGGTTAACAAAGATTACGTAAGACCAAATCCGTCATTTTTTCGCCTTGAAGTGTGAAAATTACCGTACATTACGTATTACAAAATAAATATTTGAATTTTGAACGTGTTTTACGATTAGTTTCGCATAAAGGTGGCGTGTACTTGGAAACTGCATGAACATTATTGATAGATTTGTAGATAAGTGTTCTATACATGTTAAAGTATTTTTATCAGCTCGTTAAACTTCCATAGTTTGATATTGGGCCTTATATTGTTGGTATTGTTATTGTAGCTCCAATGGTGCATATAACTAGGAACGAAAGTCATGAGAATATTAGATAGGAAATGTAATAGATAGGTACTTACCAAATATTTTCTTACTTAGCTTACCCGCAGCTCTGGGGCTCGGTACTTCCCTCCTAAATACATTTTCACTTATTCAGTTCATTTGAACACTTACTTGTTTAGTTCATTTGTAAGATTTTAAGACAAAAATACAGTCACTTAAAATGGTTTACTTGCCACCTTACTAGATGGCGCTAGTAGTTAGAAAATAACTACTTTTATGAGAAATCTCGAACACGGTACATAATGAAATGGATGATTAACGAGGTTTTGCATAACGTATTACCTATATACTATAAAATATCTAATGTTAGTATAAATAAAATTGAGAATTGATGTGGCAATAATAGCACCTATAGTCAGAATTTTAATTAGATTCCAGATTTGACAATAGCTACTGTCATTTTGTGAAATAATGATACCACATATAATAGTGTAGTGATGCACACAAAAATCGATAAACAATCAGTGTGTGTGTTTTATAATAAATGTTACAGAAAATGACAGAATAGCGATAGCGATGACGGCGACAATTTATAAAATTACTTATTACCATAATACATCTATCTGTTTTATTTGTCATGTTCCTTCATGATTACATTTTTTTATTTATTTCACACACAATTATAAAAGAAACGTCTCAGATCGTTAATTAATAGTCAAAACTAAATTATCGGTTCAGAAATATTTAATTTCCTGATAAACTTAGTTCACGAGAGTAAAATTATAATTATTATAAACGAGAAGAATCGATCCAGAAATATTTCATTTCCATATCGAATAATTTTGCAACGTCACTATTTAGTACTTGTCATAACGTTGCCACACTGAAATTGTCAAATCTGGAATCGAATTAAAATTCCGAGTATAATATTAATATTCTTTATTCCAGGATAAATTACCAAAAGACTTATTACGAGTAATAGAAGGCTGTTGGAACCCAGCAGTCATAGTAGCAGCGATAGAACAAGGGTGGGACCTTTTCGACGGGTCCTATCCAACGAAATTGAGCAACGCCGGCCATGCATTGGCACTGAACTTCGACACCAATCGACAGAGCACGGAGCCATGTATCTTAGATCTGAATGACGCAAGGTACGATTGATCTACAACCTATCACCTGATCTAACACATTTACATTGTAATTAATAGTTACATATTTTCCTCTTTTTTATTCAAGTCTAAGGTTCTGTTTTTTTAATGCTTGTTCATCATGACTATACATTTTTTCGTCTAAAAGTATGCTGTAAGTCATATTTGGGCCTGATATTTGCAAACCTGTTTGGCTAATGCCTCGGGCCAAAGTGCGAATTTTGATCACGGCGGCGGACGAAGGTTGCCTGCGAATTTGCATTTTTATACAGTTTTTTTTGGACTTCAGACTGGTTATACTTCAAAATAATATATTTTTAGAAACTTGTTCTTTAACACAAGCTCAAAGTACAAATTTTGATGGAATCCCATAATGACTACTTTTTGTTGACTGATACGCTTCATTGCAAAAAATAAATAAGTTCTAAGGTTGTAATTTGCAGTTGTTAGCCTGTCTCGTAGCCTTGACTTCAATTGTTTAAATTCATAGCGCAAAACACGTGTTTTGTTTTATTTTGTTGTCACGATGCGATTGATAATAATTTCAAAATGTTAAACATTTTTATTAAAGTACGAATAGTATCTATGCCGATGAATGTGTCGCGGAGAACTTAACGGGTAACCGGGGCTCCGGCTCGACGTGCAGGAGAAGGAACGGGATGGTTTTTAGTCAGTAAGAGTCTGACACTCCCTCCCGCCTCACCCAGGCGGGAGCAGTCATTGAATGATTTTCCCCCCTTAAAAAAAAAGTACAAAAGCTATCATGATAGTCAGTCAGTCTTGTTTTAAACATTTGCCTGGTTCATACGCACTGAATTTTATCAAAGAACATGCATGCCAGATTAGGCGTACATTTCGTAAGAATTTAAACCCGCAGTGGCGTGATACAGTTTAACCATAATTTATTAAGTTATTATCAGTTCCAAGTATCATACATCTGCCGATTTTAATGATTACCTACAGTGATATGATTAACTGCGAGTTTTTTCTGATAAAACTATACTAAATATCCGCATCGAATGTCGGATGATTTTGATAAGACGACTTCAATTAAAAATAACATTGCATCATCTTTGTACTTAGACAATGGGCCTTTTTTGTTTTAAAAGAAATGATTTACCATTAAGTTTTTGTGGTCAACTGATTTGATGTTTTTTTTCGCAATATGGCAACTTATCTACTATATTTTGTATGCTACTGAATAAGCATGAGTTTGTAACTTCCAATTCTGTATAAGATGTTGAAAACATGACAAGTTTATTTGAATTAAAGATAGACAAATTAGTTTTGTAACAAAATTCACATTCGAATTATAAGTATCTTCGCTAAAAATGTTTTTGACTTAAAATCTATGAATACAGAGTATTACTTGTCATGTTTTCTTATTACATTGACAAATTACTACTGTTGTTGTACATGTAAGTTTCCACTATCCTTGATTTGAAGAATTATTATTAATGGTTTTTCATTTTTCGCTCATTAGATGGCGCTAACAGTAGTCTTCAAGCACCTCGATCTTACACCTCGTAAGGTTTTTAATCCAATGCTTAATTTTGTTACAAGTTGACTGACTAACGATTAGACATTAATAAATATTCTACTGGTCAAAAGACCTTATGTACCACAAACAGTTTTAGGTATTTCGTTCCGTACGATTCTTATAGAGGAACTCTTTAGTTAACAACTCATTTTTATTACAGGTATACAGAAGATTTTACTCCAGTATTAGAAGGATGTGAATGTTTAACTTGTAAGAAGCATACAAGGGCGTATATCCGCCATCTTTTGAACACGAGGGAGATGCTCTCTTCTGTTTTATTGAGCATGTAAGTATATCATTATCAATATATTTATAAATACCTACATAGTAACTGATTGACAATTCATAGCTGATGTTATTTGGAACAGGAAGCTGTGCTAAGAGGATTATCAGAAATTCCTATGAGAACGAAGGGGGTACTTATGATTATGCGGGTGTGAACTACCGGGCGAGAATTAGTTCAATATATTTTGATAGGATGAGATGTCCTTACATTTTTCACATTTACATTTAAGCCTCCTTGAGATTTCACTAAATATATTGATATTCAGTTGGTTAGAACAACATTGGTTGAAACCTCATAATATTGCAATGAAATTAACGATTATACTCGAACTCGCAAGTTGCTCTTGAGACCATCAGACCACCAGGGGTGGTGCCCAATAGGGCTGAGGCGGATACGAAGTCGCGGAGGACTTAACGGGTTGCCAGGGCTCCGGCTTGAAGGGCAGGAGTAGGAACGGGGTGGTGTTTAGTCAGTAAGAGTAACACTCCCTCCCGCCTCACCTAGGTGGGAGAAGTCATTCGATGTATTTCCCCCTTAAAAACAAAATCCTAATCATCATCGAATGTGCTAGTAATACTTACTTATACCTTTAATCCAATGTAATCATCACTTTTATCGCATTTACTTACTGTCTTGTATATTGTACGAACCATTATCTTCCAGCCACAACCTTCACCACTTCGATCAGCTGTTCGTCCACGCCCGGCAGCACATCGCAGCGAACACATTCCAAATATACAAAGCCCACATCACCAAACAATACGAAACATACAAACTACCTCAAATAACCAATGGTGTAACCGACTTAAAAGAAAGTGATATTAAAATGAACGGTACTGCGAACATTAAGAAAAGATTAAGCGTGAGTGACGATGAGATTACTAGTCCAGTAGTTAATGGTAGTGTTTATTAGCATTCTGTAGAATAAATTAGTTCTATAACATTCGACGTAGTACCTCGTTTATCCAGTGTAATTATACACCCGTGTGTTTCTAATTGCTCGCGAATATGATTATGCGATAATTTAAATAATACTAAGTAATGAAACGAAATTACTGATTCTGTTTTAACTGAATAACATGTTAATTAATTATACAATTTATTTGTTTGTTTTAAGCTCTAAAAATGCACGGGTTTTGGTCTATAGTTATTTAAATGCCATTTTGATTGATGAGTTTGAATGATGACATTTTATAAAATTATGTTACTCTAAAGGGATGTTGGAATTGTCAAAAACGTTTGATACAGTTCTCTAGTAAAATTACTGCATTTATGAAACATTTTAATCAAAGGACCACTTTTATAATTAAACATTGATTTTTGACTGAAGCAACATCCCTTGTTCACAAAACAAGATAATTATTGTTATTATTTGATTAATATTGTAGTGTAATGTGTAATAGTAGGTAGCAAATAAGACTAGTGCGTTATACGAATTTCAAGTTGTGATTTAATTTATTAGTTATTTAATTTTAATTTAGAAATGTGATGTAGAACCAAAAACTAACAGATTAATTGTGATTTTCAAACAACGTTGGCTTTAAAGTCTTATTTTCGTTTATCGTTTAAAAATGCTACAAAAATTACCTACGTTTTTCGTTATTGTTCTTCATCGATTTTTGTATTAGTTTAGTGAGCGATTATTTTTTGTTTTTGTCGCAATACTCAAACTCAATTCAGTTTTAAGTCGCGCTTAAGTATTGTTCTGTCGCTGCAATTTCTTTATAAAAATACAGAGATGGCACGATATTTTAGTACATCTTCAAATTGAGTAGCCTTTCAATATTCGGGCGTAATAGTGTCGTTTGTATATCTTGGTCCTTGGGGTTTTTTTGCTTAGTTTACGTCGATTAATTAAAGGATTTTTGTCTTACGGAAGTCTCCAATAAGTGATTATGCCTCGATAGTAATACGGAACTTCTATTCACAATAAGATATAGTGCATTATGCTTATCATACATAGCCTTCAGTTATTGATTGCAAAAGATATTAAATTGATAGGAATGTTGATAGTAACTGACAAACTGATTGCAAATGTAGTGGCCAGCATATCAAGCTACTCCGATGTGTCATGTTTTGTCATTGGATTTTCGGGTTTATGTGTAAACGATAGAGTCGAAAATCTAATAAAGAAATTTGATAGAAAAGAGGAGGTTGGCTTGCTGTCTACTGTACCTGCTCAAGTATTTACTAAACATAGTACAATGTATTCACAACGCAACCATTTTATTTCATTGTCTACTTCTATAGTTGAATTTTCCTAAGAATTAGGTACTTAAAATAGTTTTTTAATTCTAGTTTTATACGAAGTTTTCCGTGTAGCCTCGATAGTTTTAAGGTTCATTGTTGCTTGGCAATTTCGTGTTAGACGTCACTTAGACAGTTTGGTTAGATGCCCTTTATCGGCTTTAAACGTGTTGAAGTTTGTTAGTTATTTAGACTAAGTGTACATTAGAGCTCAGGATCACGCGATGCGATGTTGTCGTTTAGACAATTTTGCACTCTATTTACATTAAAGTAATGTTCATAATAATTAATTTAATTTCGTTGAAAACTGCGTAATTCGTTGGCCGTGACCACGAACTATTTGCTTTCAATTCCCGGGTCAGCATTGGATTTCCTTGATTTTGAAATTCATACAGTTTATTTGATAATCTGCATATGACACTAAATTATACAATTCCTTCGTTTATCGTCTGTCTAATCTAAACCATCCGAGACAAGTAGGTGTAATTATAATATTTTATTTAATATAATTCGCGTATAATACCTAAATAATACAAAACAGTGTGGCTGTACCTAGCATTAGTAACTTATATAATTTATTAATATATTTATAAGATATGAGACCTCCTTGTAATATTAAGCAGGCTGAAAAATTATGGTTGTATGAGGAACAGAATACCAATATATCCTGACATCTCATTACATGGGACCACTGTACATAGCAAGGTCAGATGTGACTGGCCTACCTTCATGTTTTTTCACATAAGGTTCTGTCAACCATACAGCTCGTGATTTCTTACCCTGCAATGGACAACGCGTGTTTTTTATATATTAATATTCATGTTATATATTTTCCGCCTGTTTACCTTATGTAGCTTGTAATAGTACAATAAAAATATTAATTATTATTTTATTTTATCTGTTCATAAAACTTTACTTACACAAACCCTTTTGAATTGACTCAGAGACTATTTTGCTCTAAATAAACTAAAAGAACTCTAAAGAAACTATATAGTTTTGTTTGAAAACTATTTAGTTTTAGCCTCGTTGAAGGATTATTTTTTGTTGTGTCGTTAGTTCAAACATAGATCATATGTGTATGCGTGCGTGTGTGTGTGCAGGCATAATTATGCGTGTGTATTTCCATTTGGGGATATTTTGTCTTCTCTCTCTTTCTAGCGAGAGTCGAACTTGCAATAAATTGAGCACATCCACTGCTGTAAATTCAGAGTTATAATAAAATCTCCAATTGTTAAATGTACGGACAGAAATCAAAAGGTTTTTGAAACTGGTAGTTATCCTTAGTTTGACTTTCAAACCTTAGTTCATGGGTTTTAAACAACTGCTTGTTTCAATATTATTATAGGCTTTGGCTGTATTAACCCATCGTGTCTAAATGTGAATCCACGCGAGACACAATTTATTTTTCATTCTGTCTCATATACATGCATTCAAGCGGTTAAGTTTCTTTCACTGCACTCCAAATAAAATAAAAGACAAAGTATTAACACCTTTTACATATATTTTACTGACAATATTTACACAATAATTTATTTTAGTGACCACACTTATTGAGCTAGGCATATTGTATGAAATGTGCATCAAGTATGAATTTAATGTAATTCAATTACATTACAAATAGAATAATCATTTATTTTTAAAGGATTTGGCAGGATTTTGCTTGACAAAGTCACATTCCAAATACTATGCGTTCATTGATATTAAATATATAATAAATACATAAAAATATTCGATGGTAAAACTCAACTGGTACATAAAATATAAAATTCATATTAAAACTGTACTATGCTAATAACAATTTCATATAGTACAAATAAATTATCGACGCAACAAATATAGTGTATGAGAATTCATCTACTATCAAGTATTGTATAATATAATTTGGCGACACAATTGTAAATTTTACTAAGATTGGCACATTATACTGTTCACATTAGCCTACATTTTCTAGTGTGTATATAAATAAATAAATCAAATATTCATCAGAAAACAGGTCCAAGTAAAGTACACGGACGATCATATTCAAATATGCAGAATCAGTTCAATATTTAAAATATATAGGAAATCATGAGAAATTACTAACTAAGTACATTTCATTATGAAACATGAGCTTTTCATTCTCTCTGAATGCGGAAGTCTAAGAGTTTTAGGATTGCTGTAAACATGTATAATATTAAAATTATCAACTAAAGTGGAATAAAAAATTGTAAACTCTATATAAATAATTACAATGCACCTGGCATTTGATAAAGCAATATTTAGAATGTTTATACTATTCACAGTGTTAAGAGAAAATTAGAGCAAACATGTCCCTTCTAACATCTAATAATGTGATACAAATAGTACAAAAAGCAATACCAAGATCTCTTTCACGTACAGAACACAGATATAGAAAAGGGCAGAAAGCACTGCTCACCAGCCCAGCGTACCCCGAACGGTTACAGACGTCCGATCAACGCTACAATAATAATATCATCAAAAGATGCAAATCGTCCAACAAATTTAGATTTGCAACCGTAATAGCTTCACATTTTATAATCAAAGTAATAAAAATGCCTCGCTTCCTTTCATAACCCCACCGTTCTCTGCATCTGTGTATAAATAACCGAGTGTTGTGATATGACAGCCGATGAAATAATCGTAATTTTGAGATCCATCTCGGCGCGAGGCATGACAGCAAACAGAACTTTGTTCCATTAAGCTTCACTTCACTGCACTAACGCTAACTATTTTTAGAGTTTACTACAAAAATGTTCGCTTAAGTCTCATTCACTGGATAACACTATTTTAAGTATCACATGTCCTTCTCTTTCTTTTCACATTCAATGATAATATACTGTATTTACTTCCAGCTTGTACACTATACAAAGTCATTTGTACCCGGTTTGTTGAGAGGTTCTTGGGCCTGGAAAAGAGAAACAATATATTAGTCTTGTTGAATCGGGAACTTGTTCAGCTAAACATCTAAGAATCAACGAACGAATGCAACTAAATCGCACTGTGACATACATTTATCTAACATCAATGCCTATATTCAATCTACTAAAACTTACCATTATAATGCCCTCGCATGTTTACGCATGAAAAATAAATATTTCGGCAGTAAAATATTATTAGTAAAGTCTATGTTAAGCATTAGGCAGATTACAAAAATCATATTTGCTATTTAAAAGGGACTATTTACAGCATTTTACACCTACCACTTAGAGCCAATAATTTGGCAACTATTAATTAATACTGACGCGGTAAAAATGTTGGCACATTATAAATTGCCACAATCTTTAAATCTAAACGAAAATATTTCCTATAAATTCTTAAAACAATCTCTAGTAAATATAATAATTCTAAATACATCAAGTTTAAAATGTCTTAGGCAGACCTTATAATAATCTTTACTATAGTAAAATAATGCTAGTTTTCATTGATATTTACAACATTTTTATCATTTTGGCCAAGTTACACGGGGTATAATGTAATTCATTGTACACAAGAAGTGATGTTTTTAAAATAATGTTCTTAGTTTACAATTAAAATGTATGAAGAAGAAGTAGTGAGTTGTGCTATGAGACACGAACTCGTTAATTGGCTTGGCGGAGGGCAATGCGTCCTTGTGCGACTTATCTTAGACTGTTTTGTATGTTAAGCGTACACTCCATAGCTGTAAGTGCTCTCACCTCTTCGCCCACGGTACTGGGGTACAGCTTGCTGCCCGGTGCGTATCCATTCTTCTCCAGCGCAAATTGGTCCTCCGTAGTCTTGCGGTACACCGGGTTGTCGAAGTTCATAGATGTAACATTACGGTGTACGAAATGTCTGTACATAACCACTGCGATCTGAAAAGAGTAGTTATCGTTAATTTTACAAGTGAGTTTTACTAGACACGATACATCTGGGTTGGATTCGAGGTCGAAAAAGTTACATCATCTGAGAAATAAAACCAATTGGTGGCTATTAGAGCGGTTTCTAACTGAGATGCAATTTAAGACATTAACGAAGCAATTTGTTCATTAGTGTCACCAAGAAATTTCCTCTTGGTCACAGCATGACTGTTGACGCTGGTATTTAGCTAGGTGTTTACGTATAAAGGCGTATTACTCAAATCAGTGCGTACCTACGTTAATTATAATCAGATCTACATAACACCTGCGACACTACGACGAGATAAGTCTAGTGACCGATTAATATTTTCCTCGTGTATGTTGTTTTAGTCTCGGTATTTTTTAGACTTCCGCTTATTTACTTTGAACATCCTAACCTTTGGTTCTAAAGTAAATATTTTTTATTAACTTATTTTAAATCGTAATCTCAGATTGCCATTTAGTTTTAAAAGTACAACTAAAGAGGTTTATAACTTCAAGTTGCAAAATAATACAAACACTGTTTTTGAATTACGATCCTCGATTATGATAACCACCCAGACAGCATACAGATGCAAAGAACTGAGTTCGCTGAATCTCAGCACGCTGTCATCCATTATTTGTTTTTATTAACATAAATCTGAACTCAGCAATAAATTAATATAATAAAACTATCGTACGTATTGGAATGTTTGAGATAAAGACACTAACAACACGTGGTTCTACGAACTGTGAACGAATTTACATAACTTGCAAATTCTTAATTCACAGCACTGACTTGGGTGGCAACATGAGTAGTGTTGTATATCTCTGATTGACGGACACATGATCTACGTTAGAAATAGTACATATAGAAAATTTTGCACCTAATATTTCGGAGTCTTGTTTCAAAAAAGTTCCGGCCTTGTATATGTATTAAAATACATTCTAACGGGAAAGTGTCCTATTTCTACCCGAGTATCTATTTGTTTATCGTTCCGCTCCAATAACAATAGCTACTTCTGAATAGTTTCTAGAAAGTTCTGGGTACTACTAAGGTTGCTTACCAGTGCTCCCAATATGATAATTCCAGAGATTACTGCCACAACGACGCCTGCCACCATGCCGGCATCGCGGCCGCTGCTTGAGATTCCTGTTCCAGTCTTAGGTGTTTCAGGGACACCTAGAAATAAAAACAATAAAATTAATACATTGTTAAACGACACGTTTTCAAGTTCTTTAAACCTCTGCAACGTGTTCATTGATATGCAAAGCAATAAAAGAGAAAGTTAAGTAACAAATTAAATTGTAAATGAACCATATATTGCAAATACAATTGCTTTTAAAATACTAGATGGGGACGTTAATTAGAATTTAAATTTAATTGCAACTGTTGCATTGGTTTCGAACAAAACCTTCACCAAAGCAGAAGAGGTGGTTTGCGAATGTTAAAACTGAAAGCAACATAAAAACAAATGAAAACAAAGACAAGTGAGAAATGAAAGGAACTGAACTTGTTAAACAACGTAAAGATGTGAATTAATAAAATAAGTAGGATAAGTAAAAAGAATAACCGCTTGGGCTTCACAGAGAAAAGATATGTAAGAACGTATTTCCTGGTAGGTCATGTAAGTACACAATATTGGACATCCGTCCTCATCGACAAGTTCATTGTCAACAAATTAATAAGAAACATTTGAAGAAGACTGACGACAATTGAACTACACACTGACGTATATCCACAATACACAGAGCTGTTTGTTCAATTTTCTTACATCTAATTGTCAATTTAACTTTATATTTGTGTGGGTGCCTAACCCGAGTGCACTAGACATTCTATTTACAGCTAGTGTCAATGAAACGTGCCAACTAATACACTACTTAACTAAAATATCGTAACCTACTTTCACATTACATATGTTGTATCTTTTAACATTATGAATAATGTTATAGTTAACGATTGTATAAAATTTTTATATAACAGGACAGGATGAATGTTGTTTGCAATTACCATAACAAAACCCTGAAACCTAGTACTATCAATTCATCTCTATGCCGAGTGATTCAATGTAGTTTCAAATAACGCGTCAATACTTATTATGACATTCAGATCTAATTAGTTATTGTAATCATACAAGTAAAAGCAAATTGGTTTTATTTAATTTAAATTCAAAATAAAATACAATAAATTATACCATTTAAAGGCTATTGCTGTCGAATTGTCTAGAATATAATTGTTAGTTGCAAACAATTTGGTTAGTAAGATAATCACAAACGGAAATTATGTGACATGCACCCAGCTCATAATGAATCTGTGTGTCTTCCCGTAATCTTAAATGTGGTGTTTCCGACTTTAGCACAAAATTAAATAAAGTTATAATACGTTACCCTCAATATTTAAGTGTTTCAGGGCGTCTGGTAAATGTATCAAACTGATTTTTTCAAAATTATAATGAGATTCTTTGACGGGCTCCTCGGTGACGTCTGGTATCCTGTCCAAGGCGTCTCCTTTCAAGAACAGATCTATAAATGGCTGATTCCTTTTTCCCAGATCTCGTTTGTCAGTTTCCCAATAGGCCTTCATTGGCTCAGTTTCAGGTTCCACTGTTCCAGTAGTCGTTTCCTCAGTTTCCTCGGGTGCTTCGGTTGTATCTTCACTTTTCAGGAGGCCACGTCCAAGCTTCAAGAGAAGGCCAAGCCCTTCTCTTTTGTAATTCACCATAAGTGTCAAACTTTCTTAATAATCATTCGCATTCAAAATAGTAATACATCTGTTTGACAACTAGCAGATTGTCATGCCCTGCAAATCAGTCAAGGAATCCCAAGTTGAAGACACACAGATATTGATTGATCATTCACAATGAACTGTTGTTAGTTGATGGTCTGATGATTATTAGTACTACTCGATACCCATCACCGTATGTATATATGGCGATATTTTATCTTATCAAACGATGTGATTAAATGATTCAACCCAACCATGAAGCAATCTTTAATCAAAATCGTGGCGTTTGATCGACAACAATATGCTAAAATTGTGGATATATTATTTAACTGTAAGTGCTGAAAGCAAGGTTAGGTATATTTCACATTCACTTTCATTTTGATGGATTTGATTAACACAGTTGTAGGTATTCCAAACGTCACGAATCTGATTAATTAACAAACTCTGTGAGACAGATCAAGGTAGTGAACTGGTTTAACTTTTAATTGAATGTATTTCTTCAAAATACTCACTGGTTACAGGTTTTTCCTCGATAACTATGGTTTCATTTGAACCAATGGTCGGTTTATTATGCACCTCCACATCTGGTTTTATTGCATCTGTAGATTTTATGAATAAATAACTTAAATATTCCTCTTGTTTAACAATATTTTTGTTTTGGTTTTCAGTAAGTGGGTATTGTATACTGTATGTTCACACAGCGAAACTATTTCACATAAATGAGCACGGCACACGCGACACGTACGGGGTTCCGAAACGGAATGAGAGGCAGGCCGAAAACCGGTCGCGTGTAACCGCCATTGACGTTCCACCACACAGCATTTCTGTCAATTTAACTGAGCGCGATCTGGCTCGCACTTGCAAACTATGCACAGGTAAATTGTCATTGCACAATTTGCAAGTTACTGTGTATTCTATTTTATTTTTAGCATTATTATAAATGTTATGTAGATTATTTATCATCATAGTTACAGACAGAGTATTGAACATTTCTAACAACAAGATGACTAATTGGGTACACCGGACATAGAATGTCATAAATATTTTCATTCACAGCATACATGTCATACACATTCATAGATACATTTCGACTTGATTATACTTTTAAGAATAAATACATTTCTAAATAAGCAGCAACCCGGTTGAGGTAACATGTAATATAGTTGCTAGCATGCGCATGCGGCGTGCCGGATCGCAGGTAGAACCACTGAACAAAAGGTGGCGTGATGCCATGACGTCACGTCGCCTTATTCGCCAGCTGTTAGACTATTGGGCGTTCGGTTTCCACATGAACTCGAGTACATCTAGTAGGTAGGTCTGTTTGGTACACTCGCACTCAGGTGTGAGGTCACAGACTAACAAGTTTATAAAATCATAATAATGACTCATTCATACAAATTTCGCGATTAATAACCAAGGAAAAAAAGATTAATACTATTTTTCCTTCAACACTACCTAAGCTTATCGCGCTAAGCTAAGTAGGCAAATAATTTGTTTCAAAAGTAGCTTGATGATTAATACAAAATATGACTTAGCGACCTTGTCTATATGCAAACATGAAAATCAAAAAGAAAGAGCTGGCAATACCTAAGTATATTTTAAAAATAAGTACGTAAATCCTTTAATCGCGCTGAAATTATCGATTGATTGAATATTTCTGTTACGTGATTTATGTAGGTAAATACACATTACAAATCACCGCGCCACGCGATATCTACACGTAAAGTATTTCTCAAGATAACGATTTGCTTATAAACAATTATGAGTAAGAATTGTAGCGATTAAAACAATATAGATATACACTATGAGATAATGCGTAGGCGTGGTATATTCCGACCAAAATATGGTTATTCCTTGTATCTGATCAGTCACTCTAAAACATGCAGCTGATAAAAAATATCGTACGATGTGTCGTCATTGAATGACGTGGCGCATTACGTGTCCGGCGCTCCGTAGATTCGGCTGAGTATTTTTAAAATTCACATCAATGTTCTAGCGGCCTTGTCTCTGCAATGTTATTACGAAAATGATCGTCACAAGGACCGTTCTACGGGTCTCAATTGTTTTTCCTCGAATATCACGCGATCTGACGCAATGGCGTGATTGTGTGACTAAAACATTTGATGACTCGTTAAATGTTATAAGAAAGTTATTGTTAAACTCTCTTCTATACACGACTGAAACTGCATATAAAACTAGTGTTGATTTACATTCTCCTCACCTTGATCTTTACGAGTATAAATTGCTTGGAACACCGAAATTAAAAAGAAATATGAAGGTACATACAAGGCAGTGTAATTTAAAAGTGGAACCAAATAGGTAGTTGTAAAATGCTTCCTCGTTTAAAAACGCTACGTAACAAGTACTTGGTGGCATCTTTATTGATGGAGCCAGTACAATCAATCATTACTAAACGTTACCAATCGTACTAAATGTGCTTTTTATTGACCCATTCAATTGTACTTCAATCAACGAACAAATGTGTTCAATCGACGGTCACAAATAGATGATCTGAAGTTATATTTATAGGCGTGGAATCTTCACTTACCGATTTAATAAAAGTATTATTTTATTGAATATTTGTTGACTGATTTCAAGAAGTATCTACTGGCCTAGAAAGCCGAAATCTGTTTGTTGAGTAACGGTACTTATCTAGATTGATGCAGAACATACAATGTACCATATCAACGTTTATCTCCGATGGTAATCTTCCGCCAATCTATCAATCGTACAAGTGCAAGACCGAATGAGTTCTTTTTCCACGATAACCGGAAAATTTGCGGTAAAATAATTATAGGATTTTAAGGCCAATGGCATGTTAAATGGGTCTTAAGTATTATTTTTATTGTTATTACTAGGACACTGGTTTCTACTCTGTAAATAAGATCTAAATGTTTATGTGTTCACTCTCATTTTTACCTAAGCATATTTATTTGCATTGTCATTTAGTAAAACATTAAATGTCTGGGAATATCATTATGAATATTATTATAATGAAACATATTAATTACCTTGGTAATTGGAATTTCTTGTTTACAGATTTCCTTTTAAAAATGAACTCATTAAGTTTATAACTAGACATTCAAATAAACGGGATTGGCAGCTGGTAACATTATGGCTGATATTATTTATTTAGTAGGCACCTAACTTTAAATTCAGATAAATATTTAAGGCAAATGAGTACATCCAATAGGTATTCAGTTCTGTAAAATAGATTTTAATTGGTAACGTTCTGGGTCGGGTTTTCCCGAACACATACCTATTTATTGTTATTTAAATAAATACGTGTTATCCTTTTTTACACAAAAATATTGTAATAAATTTAATAATTAGCTTATGACGGTAATTTGATTTGACTACCTTATCTGCACGTGCTAATTGTAATTGTGGATATTGAATAATTAATACTGATTGTCCATCAATTGGTACCTAGTTTTTATCATTTATCATTATATAGATCTGGGGATTAAATAGATTTAACTTTTACCACAAGTTATGAAGTTAGGCTATGCTCCTCGGCTTTATTTTTGTGCCAATTCTAAATCTCCCAATGCTTTTTCTCTTATACAAGTTTTGTAGTATCGGAAATGCAATTGTTTGTAAGCTATGCGCACACATACGAGTAATGCGGCGGCGTAATAAAAGTAGGTGTATATATGTGTACATACATTTCGGCGATTAATTTTAACTGAAATTAGAATTTTGGATGTATCATAGGTAATAAATAGTTCCAGTTGTGAATTCAAGACGGCGTTTAGTTGCGAACCTGCATTGTATAGATATTTTCTGTACACTAGTTAGCTTGTAAATCGTCAAAATAACATTAGTTAAAAAGTTGCTCCGTCATTCTGACTCGAAATTTACCTTGATAGAAGTCGATTGCTACAGTGAAATCAGGAATTATTCTTAATGACTTGGAATTCTAGTCAAACATAATGCAATCCCATAAATATTCCTGCTCATCATGAGGTATTAATTAAGAGCACTTAAATATTTCACTATAAAGTAAATAAACCTATATTATACATACATTATGTTCCGAAATCTAAAAAAAAACCCGAAGTTAATTTTGTCCGAAAACATAATAATAACGGTATTCAAATATCAACAAAAAAAGTGACAAGAAAAACCGGATTACGCCGGTTCGATTTGTAAATAACACGCTCTTACGTCAATACCAGTAGTGTTTAGTGAAAACGTCAACAAATTAATAAATTGAATGAAAATTTTATGGACAATAGATCATTATCATTATTTACCTTCACGCGTTGTAATACCCGAAATCACGTCGCGACGCATATAAAATTAAATTAATCTTCAATAGGGATAATTTAGATAAGTAAATTTACCGTCTATGTTATTACGTGTGGGAAATCACCTAATTTCTAGATATAAGCCTATAAATTAATATGCATAAAAACATGATAATGTAAATCGAAAAGATTGTACAGAAGTTGATAGACGCTAATCGCCAGCTCTCGTGTATTCCCACGTGAGCTCTAGGCATACTACGGCACCTATAAATTTCGGCAAACAATTTGTAAAATATACAAAATTTTTGTATGTAACGTTTAGCGAAGCTCTCAGATGGATACCAGACTAGTCTGAAACTAAACTAGGCATCTACATAGTTGATTCAATGCCAATTCGTCTAGTCGTTTGAAATTTTAAACTGTAAATCTGTTTAGGCCTTGGTGTAACGCATTGTAATTTATCACTGTTACTTAATAGAAGGAGTGCCCAGGAGCTAATTTTGGCAATATAAACAAAGTTGTTGACACATAAACAAGGAAGTTTTATAAATAACCTCGGTGTTCCATCTTACTGATGCGCAACTATGACTTTTGTTTTTTTAGTACAGGTAAGTACTGAAATCTCGTATAGGTAAGGTAGGTACTTACCTAGAAAAATAATCTGAGAATACGTGAGAATCTCAAGTACGTCAGACACTTATTTCTACGCAAAAATATTTAAAATTTACAAATAAACATTCTCGTAGTATCTCATTATGCATTTTTTGTCATTCTACAAACTATTTACGACGGATTTTCATTGCCGTTTGGGAAAAAAGTATCATTAAGTACGAAGTAAAAAGTGAGATTACCATACAACTAGAAGGTCAGGGAAACAATTAACCTCTTGAAATTAACTGTTTCAGTGCGATGTATTCGATAACAATCAGTATGTTGGTAATTCTAGATTACAGCATGATTGTCGTTTTCAGTACCAGTCGAAATTATGTCAGAAGCATTGTGCTACTGTCTTTTGTTGTTTGAAAGAGGCACTAAACTTTATTTTTATCACTTATCACCAAGAAACAACTCCACTAATCACTTATTTCTTCAAAAATCGTAGCCTCATCCGCGCCGTACTCAAATTAGTCCGTTTTTGGTCCAAAAATAAAATAGTAAATAGTAAACAAAAAGAAAAATAAATACAAATAGAAACTTAAATCTACTCGCGTGATGTCACATTTCTGTAAAAAAGTATCGATTAGCAAATTAAGAAAGATCCACTTACTGTCTTCGACGCACATCTGGTTGTCAGGCAGCAGTCTTAGTCCGTTGGGGCATGCGCAAGAGACGCGTGGCGCGTGGGCAGCGATGCGCGGTGCAGGGAGACAAAGATGGGAGCAGTGACCATTGACAGCAGCGCAATGGTTCACACCATCGGGCTGACGGTATGGGTGGTACACGTGGATCACCATGGGGTTTTGGAGCTGTTGATGGTAATGTGTTAATAAATTGGCATTAGATCAAACTGAAAACTTTATAAGCGCACAATTTTTTTGCGATTCTCATCATAGTTCTTTGGCTTCTTCCACGCTCTATTCTAGTCATGTCTGTATTTGGACTTTTGTTAGTTCAGCTAAGCTGAAATAGACTGTCGTATTGGACTATAACAAAGAATCCCAAATTCATTTTAACACTTCGTTGTAGAAGTCAATGTTTTATATCTGAACTGAGTAGAGTTCAGATACCATACGTAAAAATGTTTTGTTTTAATGTAAACGTAAATATACAACTGATATGACTATCGAGTCAATGAAATACTACATAATATATTACTTTAGGTAGGTACTCTCTCTCGTAGACAATCAATGGCAGGGTCAAGAGTTAACCTTCCTTACGTTGCCGTAGGTACCTTATATTTAATATGTCTGAGTTAATAATTTAATTTCGATGTCAAGGAGGTTATCGAAGAGAAGATAATGAAAGAATTATTAAATGTAAAGCTGCCGTACAATTATAATCTCTAGGTAGGTTCAACAACAAGTTAATCTACTCCAATCTGTTTTTTCTTGATACACTTTCAATCTTATTGTTTTTTGCAATAAGGTTTAAAATCTATTTGATATATACCCCCTTTGATTTTAACTTACGTTGTGAGTAGGGGTGATAGCCTCAATGTCTTTTCCGTTGAATTTGTTGGCGCGGTAGACGGCAGCTTTGTCCCAGTCGGTCCAGTAGACCCAATCCTCGAAGGTGGTGATTGAGAATGGATGACGTAACACATCTGTGGAGTACAGGATCACCCTGCGACCGGTACCGTCGTAGTTGCACGAAGAAATCATGTTCATTTTTGCGTCCACCTGAATACACAAAAAAGTTCATTAACCTAAGGAAATTGTTTGATGTGATTTTATTACGATGTTGTTTTAAAACGCAAATTGGTGTCTGAAAGCCTGTCAACATACATCTTAAGGAAATAGGTAAGAAAAGAAAAAAATAAAAAAAATACATGTTTACAAATGATTCATTTCCAAAAATTAAATACAATTAATCATACAATCAATAATAGGCACATTATCAGTAAAAGTTGGTATAATAATAATAATCTCTATCTATTAATTCGATAAAAAATCAAAATACGAAATCGATTCTACTTAAATTGATTACTTTCGTATGTAATGCTATTAAGTGATATTTAACTATTTATGATAAAAACTATTGTTCTGGAAAAACCATGATTGTTTCAAATATTATTAGATAGTTAGTGACTATGTTTCAGTATTATTTGATTCAGCATTAAATTACCTAGCCGTCTATTGTTTGCATGCTTGTAAACAATTTAAGACCAATGTCAACTTATTTTCTTAGTGTTGGTTTGCTTAAACCATTAGAGATATTTTTTTCAATGAACAGCCACCGCCTATTTACGATATTATGGCGGATCTTGCAGAAATGCGTCATCTTTAGTATGTTAAGGAAATTTCCAAGAAACATAAGGAAACGTTGGCCATTCTTTGACATAGAATCACCTATTTGTCTTCTTTCTTTTTTGCACTTACCCAATAAACACGTTTGCGGACAAGATCCAGTGTGAGACCATTGGGCCATTTGACGTCATACGACACGATGGTCTGCCTGTGGGAGCCGTCCATACCAGCACGCTCGATCTTAGGTACCTGACCCCAGTCTGTCCAATACATCCACCTAATCAAACAAAATTAAAATAATTAATTTTATTTACAGTATGTAAGTCGAAAAATGTATTGTATGTAAATCACTTATATTCGGTAACAAAACGATTCGATCTAGAATCAACTTCAATTATGAGTTAACGCAAAAATTATCACAATAATGCGGAAACACGCTAAGTTTGATACCATTTGAATTGAATGTTGTGTGTGTGAATGGTAATTCTGTTAGCATGTAAACACGAAATATGGAAAACTTCAGTTCCATGACGGCATTCATTTTCACCGCAATTTGTAAGCCATTGTGTATTCATTTGAACAGATTGATACATACATATAACTAGGTATATGAGCAGTCAATAAAACCAGTATCTCTTTTATTAATGTTAAATTAATTTCAATAAAAATAATAAAACAATTCAGTATTTAAGGAACATTGTGAACTTTAAAATATTAAAATGAAAATCGTACTTAAAGCATTTACGTCAATGTATAATCATCTAGATGACAATATATTGTCGCGATCCGAAATAAGACGGCATTCTTGAATCAACTGATTGAATTTGCCTTCAGTCAAATAACGTTAATAGATCTGAAGACATCCGTCTGCCGTTGATTTTATGTAGAACAAGAAGCAATTATATCCAATTTGGTGACATTCATTTTTGTGCATGCTATAACCTTCTCCGTGTGAGAAGAGGGTTTGCTTAGCAGTGGGCACTTATAGGCTGTTGATGATGATGATTTTTGTGCATTGTTAAATTACAATTAGTCTTTCAGCAGTCACAGTTTTTCATTTATTTGAGTGCTTTCTCTTCATACTTTTAATCTTTAACGATGCCTTATATATTTTATGTTATAATACCTATACGCGTACCTATAACATTCTGCAGTATTATCTTATTTTGTTGTAGGTTTAAAAATAATAAGTCTAATCGTAAGTCCTAAGTGAATTAGTCATAGGTACCTGTAATAACTGTACATTAATCACAATACTAATTTTGTTCCCAAAATAATGGCGCCATTTTATCTTTTAAAAATATCTTGGTTGATAAAAGAATTAATGATAATTTATTTTTAGTATTGGTGTGTCATACTCTTAGTTTACATCTAAAGATAGCATTTATATTTTCTTTAGGTAACTGACTGTGTTGTATTTGTCAGATATGCTTTTTTTGAAAAGATATTTGAATCTTGAAACTCAGTAGTAGCACTGAGTCTGGAAATGTGCCCGGTATGTGGCAATAGACTCACCCAGGCCCTATTACGTGGGACACATAACATAAATAGTGAAAAGTGGGTGTTACATTGTAAATATGGTGGCATTAAGTGCCGTAATTTGCACCTCTGCCTACCCTTTCGGGGATAAAAGGCGTGATGTTATGTTATGATATTTCTTTGTGTTTATTTCAAGTTTTAGTGAAAGAATCTGATGGTATGCGAATAATATTTCTGACTATATCCACCCCAGAATACGTTTGATCAAAAATTGAGAATATATGTTTTGCTCTGTAAGTACCTACTCCCGTGAGCAATGTTTGGCTTGTTAAATTCGTATGACTTATGACTGTTGAGTATTGATTTCAATTTGCCGGAAGATTAATTTAAAACTACCTGGTAGTCATTTTATGGGTGATTCAGACATAAAGTTAATTACTCCATCCAGGATAATGGCATCATCAGACGCGTGCACTTAATTAAGGTGTCCAGTGTCAAACATAGGTGTTTGTACCATTATAGATCTTGCTAACAAATATGTGCCTAAAATAACCAACTTTTGCTTGTGGAATTTTAACGAACTTCCAATACAAGATATTATTGCGTAGGCAGGTACCTATTTATGCACTGCTGAAGTGTGTAAACACATTTACAGCAACACATTTACAGCAGTGGATATTCTAATATTTTTGGATTAATTTAAGAGGTTTTATTCCACTAAAACTTTCTGAACAATCATTTATTAAAACGATATATGTGAAAAGATTTCCGTTTCGGAGATTATGTAATTTTTCCGTTTCGGATGAACATAATAATAGTAATAATGTTTCTGTTCACAATTTATTACCCACGTCATAACCATGACTTAAGTTTTTTTTTCATTCTGAAATTGATTAACATTGTTCTTATTCATTAAGTAGGTAAATGTGAAAAAATGGTTCCGTCATCAACTCAATTTTATTGCGTATTCATGGTTTTTATTCTAAATCAGAGTACGTCACTGAGGCCTAAGGCCTAAGGTCTTTCAGTCTCATCATTGTCACTGTCAAACACTTAATACGTCATTGGAATTAACTAATATTTTCTTTTGATATCCAAAAAACTTTAAACTATTGTAAACGTTTTTATATTGGTAATAATGCCAAAAGAAATTACATCTCTTACATATCATTCAGTAGTTATCCATTGCCTATACCGAGGGCTGGGCTCGCTGCCATTGCAGCGGTAAGACCCCTCTTTGAGGAGTGGCTTGAGCGACGCTACGGCGTCCTCACCTACCGCCTGACGCAGGTCCTCACCGGACATGGAAGTTTCGGGAGGTACCTGTGTCTGATGGGGCGGGAGGAAACGCCCGGGTGTCATCACTGCGAGGACCGCCCTGAGGACACGGTGGAACACACCGTAGCGGAATGCCCTCAGGGAAGTGATCGGCGATGGCGACCTCTCGCGTCCGGGCCTAGTGCAGGCCATGATGCGGAGCGAGGGGGACTGGGATGCCGTCTCCTCCTTTTGCGAAGCAGTCATGCTAGCTAAGGAGGAGGCGGGACGCGTGAGGCAGCGAAGCGCTGCCTCCTCGCAACCCAGCCATCGCGAAGGACACACCGGGCGTCGGGGATCGCGGGACGATCTCCGGCCACCGTAAGCGCGGGCCTGCGGACGGCGAGCATGGGTGGCTCCCCGTCCGACCAGAAACAGACCCGAGCGTACGGGGCGTCGCGTTCCGCGCGCGCCTCAAAGAGCCATCAGACCACCACAGATGGGGCCCAATAGGGCCGATGCCGATTCGGAGTCGCGGAGAACCTAACGGGTAACCGGGGCTCCGGCTCGACGTGCAGGAGAAGGAACGGGGTGGTTTTTAGTCAGTAAGAGTCTGACACTCCCTTCCGCCTCACCCAGGCGGGAGCAGTCATTCGATGATATTCCCCCCTTAAAAAAAAAAAAAAAAAAAAATCCATTGCCTATTGAAGTAGGTATGGATTTAAGAATTGTATAGTGAAGAAAACTCAATTCATTATATTGACTTGCATAATGTTACCTCATTTGTAAAATACTAGTTTATTGGTGCTTAATATGTATTTTCTTTCAAATTTGCATGCCTTAAAGGTAGAATATGGTTAATGGACACTATTTTTACCGACTTCAAAAAAAGGAGGAGGTACTATGTTCGCTGATTGTTTTTTTTGTTGGTTCGCACATTACTCCGCCTTTTGTAAACCAATTTCAAAAATTCTTATTCTATGGCGCCGACTTCTAACCTATCAGTGGGTGGGTAACTTGCCAGTACTAAAAATAGTTTTGTTTGTTATTAGCTTTTGGTTTTTTGAAGTTGGTTTTTTAAACGCAGTTTTTATTTTATTATGTATAAGACCTTTTCTTTTGTACCTATGTTTGCAAATGAATGATTATGATTAATTGTTAAAAAGATGAAAGTGCATCGTTTTAGGTTTTGTGTTGAAAGATGTGCAATCATTTTTAAGGCGTATCCTATGTCCTTCGTTTTTGGAATGTTATATTTCACCTACATAAATATTTTAAACAAACATACCCATCAAGAGGGTTCAAAGCAATTGCTCTTGGTTCTTCCAGCTGGTCCCTGATTAGGATCTTCCTCATATTGCCTTGGAGGTCTGATAACTCAATGTGATTCTTTCCAGTGTCCGTCCAGTACAGATGGTTATAGATCCAGTCGACAGCGAGCCCGTCTGAAGTGATCAGCTGGTCTCCGATGACCACCGTCCTCTGTGTACCTTCGTCGATTGGTGCCCTGAGTTAGAGAACAGTATTTATTACATACAATTTTGTTTACATAAGTTTGCGTAAGCTGTACTTAGTGTAAAATTTAGCTCATTATGTAAATAAATATTTTTATAGTCATTGTACTTGACAGTGTTACGTAATTTATTTATATCATTGTTAGATGAATTAAACGGTAAAGCGAGTGTCTATTGTCTTAAATATAGTTGATGTCCCTCGAATTATCATTTACTGAATCTACACACATGACCTTCTTTAGTTATAATAGTTTAAATCCAGTAAAGAAGTAATGTGTTAGGAGGAGAAATTTTAAGTAGTTTATGGGTGTGCTTTACTCAGTGTAGTTTCACTACGCTTGGTATATGGATTTGAGTTCTGGTAACCAGGAATATGTATGAATTATTGTATTTTGTGTCGTTACAGAAACATTCCTTAAATTGCAATCTTAAAATAGGAAATCTCTTATGAATATTTTCAACCGGCCAGAAATACATTTCAATGAATGATACGTAAAAGTATTGATTGTGTTAATCGTGTTCTGGTGGTTTGACCATAAACTTATCTTAAATTAATGACTCGCAAATCTTTTACAGAAACTATCCAGTTTGAACTTCAAAGCCCACCCTTAAAACCTGTAGCTATCCAAATTCTGAATTTTTCGATTCAAAGAAGCTCTAGGAAAAATACTTACTTGTAAATCTTCTCATCAGTGACGTCACTCCAAAAGATCATTCCAGTTCTGAACACGTAGTCTAACGCTGTAGCTGACTTGGTATCATTGACAATAGCTACCATTTCATGGTGGTCAAGGCTGATTTTGCGGATATCAAATCGTCTAGCGAATAAGAGTGATGGATGTCCTTCTGTAGCCTTACACCTGGTGCGGTCGCGAGGGTCTCGAGCATATCCAGCATGACATTCACATTTGAAGGTCCCTTTCTCGTTGATGCACATCTGAGAACATGCGCCAGGATCTGAACACTCGTCCACATCTGAAAAATAGAAAATAGTGTTGACATTACTAAAAATTTCTTGTTCTTTTTAAACTTTCTAGTAATTTCATTCCGAAAATGTTACTCTTCATAGATTTATTTATAGACTGTTTATTATGAGTCGGACGATAATTATATCTGAAAATAAATATCGCACTTTGTTTTTATCTTTTCCAATGAAACATTAATAGGTATTTATCAAAACTAAGTATTAAAGAAAACGAAACTGTTAAATTTTCCTGTTATAGTTGTATCTGATTCGAAGAAATTTATCATGTTTACGTTCCTATGATAAATAAATATTGATTTACCTAATCTGTTTTGTCAAAAGATTAGTAAGTAACCAGTTTTAATTAGTGACAAAAACATCTTTATCAGGTTATTCTTTATTACTGATTAATTTGTCTGTATGTAATGCATAATTCCTGAATCACCAATTAATCACTTGATGATCACGAGCTGTTACGTTATTGTACCTAATCAATGCATCGACCTAATTTTTTCACGTAGATATCTTAATTGGTTTCAAATACATTTTATAAAGACTAATATATATAAACTAAACCTAATCCTATAAGATGACATAACTAATCATCGTTGGACCATTCATGTCTTAATCTTGAAAACCTACTGACGTAAAGTGGTCCCAAGGCAATAAAAAGCAAAAAAAAATATTTTTGTTTCTGGCACTTATAAAATTCGTATTGTTTGCATACAGTTTTCCTGGTAAGTATATACAATTTTACATAGAAGGTAAATATCTGGTCTATATTATTGCTTTACTTAATTCTTTGACTAAACTTCTCTTAATTCTTACCTTCACAAGTCCTATTGTCCACAAGCTTGTATCCTTTATCACAATCACAGTAATATCCGACTGGGGTGTCAACACATCGTTGTGTGCATCCTCCGTTGTTCTTCGCACATTCGTTCTCCCCACACCTGTCTCGAGGCTCGTCCTCAAAGTTCGGGCAATCAGGATGCTTGTCGCAGACCTTCGACAGAGGGATGCACATTCCACCTCCACAGTCAAATTCTGTCTTCTTGTCGCATACAGTCTTCAATACAGCTGAAATGTCAGATTTGTTTGGTGAGTACAGTTTCATAAAGTTAGAAGCAGTAGTTTTTATTAGTGATCTATTTTATGAGAGAAGTGTAGATGCACTATACTTAAACAGACGTAATTACACAAGATAGTTTGCTACTAACTAGTAAATAGCTCAGACGTTTACGAGTCAGACATTAAGTACATTTCTAACTCGCAAATGTGTTTGTACTTTCATAGTTTTATCTACAGCGAGTATGTTTTAGAAATAAATACTCACTGCAATTTAATTCGTCGCTACCATCAGGGCAGTCTTTATCTCCATTGCAATACAAGGCTCCGGGGATACAGCTGTGGTCTTTGCACTGGAACTGGTCCAGTCTACAGGTGACGTTGCCTCGGCAGAGTTGAGGGTCTTCATCTCCTCCATCAGGGCAATCTCGGTCGCCATCACACACCCACGCTTTATGGACGCAGGTCATGCGATCTTTGCATTCAAATTCTGATGATATGCATGGAGATCGTACTTTTGGTGTAGCCGTGCAACCCTGGAAAATGAAATTGATTAGGTTAGTCGAATCAGAAATAATTATAAAGTAATATTCAGATTTGTAATTCGTTGAAATTGTTAAGTGTTTTAGATTAGCCATGTTAAGTATATTGAGACAAAGACCCTGATTGCTTGCTACATAATACGTTTTATACACCATACATGTTTTTAATAATTATATTATGTGCGACTTATATTTGAGTCATTTGCATTATATCATATTGCCGTAATTAGTTTTGATTGAATCATATATTACTAACTGTCCATAATCCATCGATTAGATTAAACCAAATTATAATAATTATACCTAATTTTTAGATAAGACGCAAACACACACGACGTATAGGTAAAGTTACGTCTGGGTGGTCGCTTCTGTGAGTAGGATTTATTATCTCTTCCGTCGTGTTGTATCTAATTACTACTAGATTAAGTTGAAATGGTAAGCTACAGATTACTTATCTTTATCTTTACTTGCTTTAATATACGAATAACTCTTGCTACTTATTCCTTGTATTGCTAGCTTGCTAGACTTTGCACGCCCGCTTTTTGCTTTATTCCAATTTACAAAAATTAACTTACCACTTCATCAGTTCCATCAGGACAGTCTTCAGTACCATCACAGCGCCACCATGCTGAAATGCAGTGCCCATTTCCACAGGAGAAGTGTGTTTGTGGATGGCAGGTGGGTGCAGGACATTTAACTTCGTCGCTATCATCCCCGCAGTCATCGTCTCCATCACACACCCATCTCAGCTGGATGCATTTACCATTGCCGCAAGTAAACTCATCCGAACGACATGTTTCATCTAATAGATTACAACTTAATTAGTATTAGATTAAGGGTGAATATTCAACAAGAATTCGAACTTTGTAATGTATCTGTACTCATGTATGTGCAGAATTTCTTGAAGCTATTGTTACTACATACATTGGAAACTTCCAGACGCGACAGTGTAGTTCAAATTCTTGTTGAAATTTTCCCGGTGCATGCCGTTTACATAGCACAGAGTAAAAGTAGACAACATTCAATGTTTCCATACATATTTAATTGTCATTTAAGAACATTGGCGAAATAGTTTGGCGATTTTTCAAATAAACCTTGAAAACATTACGTCAGCACTGAATTAATATCAGGCTCAGATAGGCATTAAATTTAATTATTGCTTATTCTCTTAGAAAAAGTATTTACATTCATTATAAGAAAACGAGTCCTTAAAATAACAATTTACGTTTTCAAGCCTAAATAAAAACAATGAACACATTTTTAATTAAAATTGCACAATCGGTCATGTCTAATATTTTCGCCAACCCTCTGAAATGAGTTAATAAACATTGTCTGGCAGTGAATTGGTAAATTAGATGTTTTTGCCTCGCTCAATGCAAATTGAATAATAAAGCGAATTGTAATAAAAGGCAAACTAATTTTGAGCACAAAAGGTTTTCAATTCACTGCTACAATGTTGCAAATAATATAATTGTTTTGTATGTGTCTGAAATGTCAGAAATTCACGTACAGTATAAAGAGCACGATTAATTTTAAACCCACATAACATTACGCATGTATTATATCGGAAAAGTATATAGAGTTGTATGTTCTACAGAGGAACTACGATATGATGTAGTAAGTTACTCAGATAACTTCCAGGTCTCACCTTAAGCCAGTCGTCTTTTTCGTATGATAATTTAATTTGTGTTTCGGTTAGTGAGATAACGTTATAGACATTATACTTGGATAAAATATGATTAAATATGCGGTTAATATATTTTTTCAACCTTATTATCATACAATATTTTATTACATTTGCGTTTATCATAAAAGATAATTTCAAAGGAGATACTCTTTCACCATTTTGTATTGTCTAAGAATCTTTAGGCGAATCAAGCAGTAGTTAATAAGATAAACGATGACATGAATGTGATGAGCCTTCTAACCGTAAGGAAAGCTCCACATGTATTGAAGAAGGCACGCAACGTCATCGCTCACGCCACTGTGTCGGACCAGTGTGGGTAGATAAGAATTTATAGATGGATGAGCCGAGCGTTGATAGAATACTCTGAGTTTACTGGAGTCCGACTCCATGATTGATTGGTGCTGCCGATACCGAGCACGAATCGTTAAAAGTTTATCGTGTGAAGCTGGCGAAACTAAGTCAACATTCAGAATGAAAACGAATGACTTATTATTGTTTAAGTAAATTATTATAAGAAAAATGCTATGACTTATAATTTTTTGAACAATTATTAAAGAGTTAGAATTTCTCAACATTGAATACTATTTATTAATTGCTGAATGATTTTCAGATTTTTTATGATTTCTTCGGGGAAAAACCAGTATATACGATATTATTATTTTACATTTTAGGGACTTTGGCTCAATGTTTATTTTAAAAAGTATCAGAAGCTTATCTCTATGTGTTCTACTAGAGATAGAGATTCAAAACTAGTGCGTCACTCGGACTTTATAAAAATAAAAACAGTGTCACAAAATACGTCACATAACGTTAATGAAATAATAACATTGAAACACATAACTAGGTAAACGGGACACTGGAGATATCTGAGAATATAGTAGGTAGTTATAGTTATACGTGTGCTCTTTATACTTTAGTGATAATAACTTAAACAGTACGATAAAATATATTTAGGTCGGCATCATGCAGTTTCCACATTGTCATTATTTTGATATCTGTATGGGGGGTACCAATGAGTGAAAAATGCTGTTGTATACCTTTATGTATCAAATGCTGACCTTTGTGTAAATGTAAACAAATTCAAGAGTATTTATGTATCGACATAAAAATATAAGTTTTAAGGAAATGGTTGCATTAGATGTCTTTTACATAATTACTCAAGTATTATGTTATAAATCCAGTCTTACTGCATGCTTTTTCATCTGATCCATCAGAGCAGTCCGCATTGTCATCGCACATCCAAGTGAGTGGAACACATTCGCCGTCTCTTCCTCTGCAAGTGAATTCTTCTGGCCCGCACGACTTCACCTCTGTCAACCCATTCATGCACATGCTAAGTACGATGCTAATATAAGACATGATAAAGTGACAAATCCGTTTAGGGATGATCTGATACCTATCCGTTGTATTCTTATCCTCCCTGCTGTACCCTAAGCCCTTTGGGTCTTTTTTCCGTAAAATATATCAACGAGGAAAATTTTCCTAACTAGGACTCCAATTACTTTGATGTCCCTGTAAAATAATTAGTTTATTTTACTTTTTATTTTCCCTAAAAGTTCAAACCGTAATTGCGTATTTTCTTTGTTTTAATTTACTCTGTTGTGGTCTTGTAATCGATTCTTAGGGCAATAAAGTTGGTAGTAAAATAGTAAAGTGAACGTTCGAATGATAGAAAATCATAACTATAATATTCATCAAAATTGAAGAAGTTTATAGCGCTCGTAAAATATGCTTTTATACTCGCATGCTTATGACGGTCCTAAATATGACGACCCGAGGATACCGACATGCCAATTGTTGTTTCATGCTTTGATCTTTACGAGACCACGTTCTTACCACACTGGTGTTCGTCTGAGCCGTCCAAACAGTCGGCCACATCGTCACATTTCCACGAGATGGGTATGCACTGGCCTGTTGTGCACACAAATTTGTGCTCCGGACAACGCCTTTGCGTAGCTGTATACGAAATTTTGAATGATATCGAGCATCCCTTTTTATCTCTACTCTTTTATTAGGGTTTACTTTATGAATCAAATTCACTTTTTTACCCATCGACGTAAATCATATCTGTCCTGGCAACATTAAACTGGTTACTTCACTCCTGGAGCGCTTTTCCTACTAGTAAACCATTTGCGAGAATTTAATCGAGGCGCAAACAGTTTATAAGAATTAAAACTATCTGTGATCAGACATAAATGAATCAGGAGGCTTGTAATATAAACAATTTACACTGATGTAATTAATCTTGGCAAACGGACCGACTAGAAACGAGGCTATCAGTACCAACTTAAGTTGACAAAGCAAACACGTTTAAAATGCTAGCCAAGTGCTTTAGCAATATAATAAATGGTCATGCTAAGCACGGGCACAGCTAAAACGTAATTAATGATTCTAAACAGTCCCTTATTAGAGTGTAATGTTGTTTTGCGACGAAGCTAACGAAATTCAACAGACGCAAATTGAGAAAGCTTCAGTAACTCCTGCTGAAAGTTTTTGCTGGGGATCTACTGGCTATGTACTAACTATGTACCTACTACAGTACTCAGTCTAATGCATTTAAGCTACGTTCTATAGGCAACTTACAACGTTAATGCTATTTTCTTAAAAACAAGAAAGACCATCAATCTTTATCTCAAATCTTAATAGCTTTATCTCAAATCTGCTTTATTTTATTTTACCTCTCTTAAATTATAATGTATTTAATGAAGGCTTTATATTAATTGCAATAATTCATTACTTTAGTCCTTTTAGTTATTTACAAATTTATTCGCGAGTTCAGTGGGCGAATTCAAAACTGTTTTATTTATTAAAGGTAGCAAAAGGTATGAAATTGAATGATGAACTCTTAATATTATAGTAGGTATATAGGGTATTATAGTATGTTCATAAGATAATAAAGCATAAGACATTAGTCTTGAATATAAAACTAAAAATTACTACATGGTTGGGAAAATCCTACTTGTAACTACGCGTGTAAATAAAGTGCAACGTATGATTAAATAAATAAGGCGAGTGACAAAGACATCCAAATGTGTAATATCCACGAGCTTAGGACTTCTCCTTTACCGCGAGAAACATGACACCATAAAGCTTACTTATCCCGGAAAATAGCGTTACAGTTGAAGCCTGGGTGATAAATACATTTGTCAACAAGAAACAACAAAGCCAGATTAGCTATATAAAGTTGATGTATATAACCATCTCCTACATTGTCGCCTACAAAACATGTCGTGTCCCTGCCAAATAAAAAAGGATTTTCCATTATGTGGGGCGACTTACAGTGGCTCTAAGTGTACAAAGTTACGCCCGCGGTTGCCATAACCCCACCTCCGCTAAATAAAACCTTCGCAAACTTTCACAAGCATTTTATACACACCGTTGCAGTTTGAGAAAAACAAGGAATTAAGTCCCTTTGACTCTGGATAAACTCTTTTTCTAAGTACTTTTGTTTGTTTGTTTCATTACATTATGAATTCAATAATGTCCAAAATATAACTCTGAAATAATTAATGATCTAATAATTTCATTCGAATTCTCTAATGGACTTTAGCTATTGAGAAATTTATAAATTACCTTTATTATACTCCATTGTTTTTTCCTTTCCCTAACTTAAACTAAAAAATACTTATTTTACTCGAAGAGAAAATATCTATTTCTGTCTATTCGATGTGTCATAAGCGCATACATAAATACCGTAAATTGTGAGGAGGCATGTTAATTTTACGGGTCACTTATATTGAAAAGTGTCGGTGATAAAAATCGCAATTTATAGCGTGACCCTCCCATGGATCGACAAACGAAAAAAAGCGAACGCGCAATTTTCTACTCGTTTCACATTTGAATAATGGGGTGGTCAGTCGTTTATTTCATACACTGTCTTTTTTAGACCTCTATCTCTATTTAAACCGAAAATGCAATTCCGTGAAAATTTTATGCATGGTAAGGTAAATTGTGTGGGTACTCGATTTTCCCGCGCTTTTTCAGTCTAGCTATGAACGAGGATTGTGGTAGCGAAATACCTATTGGTATCTCATATTTTATGCGTTCAGCACATGAACAAAAATCCCCAGGGGCTCACTATTTTCAGCTAGTTCCATCACGTTACCGATATGAGAACTATAAAATTTTCATATCAACCTGTCATTTTTGTTTTCGCTTGAAAAGCAAACTACATTTTCATATATATTGAAAGTTTTATTACTTAAGAAATTATTTTTCAAAGCTTAGGTACTCAAGCCACAGAGTAGTTAGGTACGATAAGTAAAATTACTCAAGAGCCTTGAAACTTAAAACGAGGTTGACGGTTTAGGGATTACGTCAGAGAATGACAATTCCCGTTACCGAACCGATCAAAAATTAAAACTCGGGAATGACATGATTAAAATACAGTCATGTAGACATGTCAGTTTCCGACATGACCAGGTCCAATTTGCACCGTACATTCCCACCGTTATCTCATGTGTCAACCATAAATAAATTAACGCGATCCTCTGCGCACCCCATGGAATGTTTAAATTCGTATTACGTGTTTTATTTAAATACCACAGGCTCTCCTCGGCAAAAATTCATTCGGGAGTCCCCGCTTCTTTGTGAATATTCTCATTTTTTACACTACGTTTACTTGTATATTATAAAATTTTATATAAAAGTATGCGTCTTGTTGCTACATAAAAATCACAAAATAAAAACTTATAAACTGCACCCATTACGGTAGATTAAAAATAACCACTCTCATAAAAATGTATTATGTTCTTGAATTTTGATTTTTATAGGAACAGGTGAGAGGCTAAAGATTATAAACTCAATCCTTAAAAGTTGGTCGTAATTAAGATTTTAATCTGCGTTGGAAGTCCCGCTAAGGACAAAATACGCGTATTTCAAAAGTTTACCCATAAATCGTTAGATAATTATTTTTTACGGTTTCAGTTCTTGAATTGATGCCATCCCATTACGTTGACCTCCTGGCGCCAGATATACGGTCTGGATGTTGGTAACCGAGCAATTATTTGAATTAGATGTAATTACTGCGAAAGATAATAACAATCTAATGATAATCTATTTAAGATTTTGTGAAGCACGAATTTTCGGAATTAGATGATACATTTAAGCTGAAACGTTTTCGTTATTTAAGTGTCCAGCTGAAAATACATTAAACTATTTTATTTTGCGTAAAATAATTGTCCATTAGAGTTTTTTTTATTCCAGTGCACTGAACTGAAAGATAAATGTTGATCGCACAGAAGGCACTGCTTGTTTAAATCAGAATTGCGGTTAATAAAAAGTTTTTGGTTTCTAATAACGAGGGCTAACTCGGGTCGGGTTCGCAGGATCGTCCAGTTTTCATACCCTTACTGGCTTTGTCATTCGGCGACCTTGTTTTTTCATTGTTCTACGTCTAAACAATAGGCGACTGACTGCCAACACGACCCTAAAGTAAATTTGCCAAAATAACAGTGTTTGCTTATTTCACGCGCAAATATAAACTATGTAGGCCGCCAACCATAGTCGACGTTCCTTTTGATGTTTCTAAGAAAACTTCGCTTTCATAGAATTAACTTACAATACGAGTATTTCCCGGTTTTGTAATAATTTTAATTAATTTCTGCTTAGACAACAGCAATGAATATTAAATTAAATCTAGTTTCGTTTAAAGATCGAAGCTAATTGAAATGCTTTAAAATTAATATAAAGAATATGTTGACTCGTTTAAAAGGACTTGTGAATGTAGGCAATAAAATATGATACTGACTGCAAGTGCCCGGCTCCTCGTCTGAACCATCAGGACAGTCTTTTTCATTGTCGCAGTGCCAGGACAGCGGAATACATCTTCCTGTCTTGCAGCGGAACTCTGACTGTGTACAAGTACGGCTCTCTGTAATGAAAAATACATTAAATTAATTAAATGAAACCTTAGCTTGATACAAAGTATAAACTTAATCAAATATAATACAAAAGTCTCCACCAATATCGTTAAGGTTCAGTTACACAGGTCGCATCAAGGGTGAATTTTTCATTACGTCTTGGCCAAACGCAATTTTGCTGATAAATATTTTTATAACTCTTAAACGTCAGAGTAAAATCAACCTTAAATGTACATTTGTAGATGTTAATATTTAACGAAGTGACACTCGGGGAAGGACCTTACTCCTTTTTAATTTATTTGGAAGATGTGACGGGGACCATGTTGACGCTTCCGAGGGTCTTTAATCTCCACTTGTATTGAACTAAGCTACACATTATGTAAAAGTTTATATTTATAGCATGTAAGTTGGGGTACATCTGCTGCCTACTTTAGAATATTTATGAGGACGAATAATTTAACATTAATTTCTGTTCGGTACGATGACTTTCTCGAACCGTTTCAAGTCTACAAATTATAAAACAGAACTATTTTTAGATTGTTCTACGTGCCTTTACTAAATGAATTACTTATTCTTCACTTCACATAATTCAGTATTAACATTAAACGTGATAAATAAACTTGCCTGACAAAATTTTACCTTTCATACAAAATCATATCGTCTTAATAAAAAATATTTTTTGCAAAAAACCGTTATTATATCCATTTTACGGCATCGCTCTAATTTCTCTGAGTCGAGGTAGGGGATGTCGTAAACTGGATCAATCCATTTACGGCTGAAATCACCGTTCAGCGTACGTATAAAACAAGGTTTAAGAAAATTATCGGCGGGTAGCAGCAGCCGCTTTATCTCGAGGTGATTCGAGGCGAGGAAGGGCGGGCACGCGCCGCCAAGCAATTTGTAAACAAAACGCACCCCCGCCGAATAATATCGCCTTGCCGGCACCGCGCCGACTACGTAGCCCTTTTACTGTAACCCGCGCGATAAATTCAAGTGTACCATCAGAGATTGTTGGAACGTAAAGCGCTATTTCGCACCGTACTCGCCATAAAAAACTTCACTAACAATGGATATACACTTCAGTTACAAACTGTCGGCTAATTTTACCCTAGAATATACTGTAATGTTTGTATTAAGCCAACAATATTAGCCCATTACTTTTGTACATTTATATGTAGACGTCTAAGTCTTGTCGTCACAGTTTATATTCGTTCTTAAGTCTTTAAAATCTTTTCACGTTTTATGTTAAGTATAAAACTTCGCGAGATATCTTTGTTCTACGATGAATAAAGTACCTGCGTGCAGTGAATATTATCTTATTAATTACATTATTTTATATATACCTACGTTCATGTTAAGTTTCCATTTCTTATTTCAAACGTTTATTTATAAACACGTTGGTACAAATTAATCTATAAAAACATTTTTGGTCCTAGCCTAAAATCTACTTGTTAGTTAAGTATTAGGTACGCGAAACTTTCTTAAACCTTCATACAACTTTGTTAGAAACCTGTCTACTGTCTTATAAGCACATTAACGTTCATGTTGTTGAGAAATCTTACCTATCTGTAATACTAAGTATATTAAATCAATGATAAACGTTTAGATTTTAGGTGGTGTATTTATCGAAATTGTTTAAAAATAGTAACTACAAGATAACTAAATTAAAATAACAACTTTTATAAGTATGCTAGATTTTTAGATATCTCTGAATGGATTAATCGAAATAAGAACTAGCTATATAATCTAGTTTATTTTTATGTAAGCAACGTATATATATAGAACTAGCGTCCGCAGTAGCATTTACTGAAGTGGTGTAGCCCGTCCATTCGTAACAGAATACCCATATCCACGGAGCGCAGCCATTTGCTGAAGTGAAACGTTCACCGTGGAACACCCACATTATTGCCCCCTTCACGCTGGAATGTTAATGGGAGCTTCTTCCCAACTATACTGCTTCAATTCTTGTTTGAAACTCAATATCGATCCAACTATCTAATTAATGTATTACACGTTTCCAACTAATACCATACTTGATGCGCTCGAAGATATTACTGCATATTTGATGAGCAAATTCATTATGAAGCATTTCACAAAAGTCAAACTATAATGTATCATCAAATATTTAATAGGCAATTAAAGCGGTTAATTTTGCTGATTAACCCCTGTGCAAGTATCCATACCAGTCGTTACTAGAGAACAAAGAGATTATTCGACAGTGTACAGTTAATTAATCCGCAGGGTATGGTCCCATTAGCCGAACGGTCCTGTCAGACGCAATTTAGTCACGCAGTTGTATGGCCGATAGAGATGTGAATCACTAATCGGGTCCGCAAGAAGACTACAACGTCCCAAGTATTGAGCCGCAGCCAGACAAGTGGATAAATCGAAGATACGTCGAACTGTGCCCGTCCGATAAGCTAGTTCGACAGCTATGTCTTCTCGTGGAATGAAATCACTCTAACGCGAAATGGCGACAAAAATTGTCGTCCGCGAAATTGTCTCTGGAGCCCTCCGTATCTACGATTCTCATTGATGTAATGACATATCGTGTTCACATTCAATCGCACACGTTCGGTTGTCGAGTCCCGTTTTGTCGTGAACTTTACAAGCCTTCAAAGAAAATGGTACATTTTAGCATCAAAAAGTATGTTTCAGGCTAGATCATTTAGGTGCCTACAATTGCCAATCGAGTCGTTGAAAATGTATTCACCACATATAAATATATTGAAATCATTAGTTTAGAGATATATTAAAGGTCGACAAAGAAACGCTATCTGTATTTAAGATGTAAATGTAAGGAAAGTTGAGTAGGCACTTGCTTGTAGGACCTTGTTTAGCCACATTATTGATCTTATGACTTCTAACCTATGTTTCTTACGTTAGAATATCACAGGGCTTTATGAGCAAGTTTCAAAAGAATAAAGGTGACTAAACAAGGGTTTTATGTTTCAAAAGAGCTTTGTAACAAACTGTATACGCGTGTATTCAAAACGGGTTCGTAGTGGGTACATTTTTTCTGTCGCTGTGGAAATTTCTTTGAGCTTACTACGTACGTGTTGTGTGTTCATACCGAACTTTTGTAAACGAGGTCATTTGTATGTGTATGTGGTTGAAAACCACTTTCGTTGTTCTGGAAGTGGAATTAAAAAGTGTATTAAAGTTTCAATTTCCTTAAAACCCACTGACTATAGCCATTTTAGCAAAATATTTTAACAATGTTCGTTGAGAACGCGCGATGCACAAGCATTAGGCCAAATTGTCCCCAAGATGGCAATAGCGTCAGAGCAGCGGGAAATTGTATTACCGGGCCTTACTTGCAGCCAACAGCGATGAGTGCATTCGTTACCAACGTAACTGGAAGCTTTGGAGCACACTTGCATATGTTATTCGTTTCTCAACTTATATATGGCACACTGTTATGTTGTTCAAATTAAGGTGGATAACTAAGCTGAACAACCATCGACACGGGTGACCCATCGGAAATGAAATTGAGTTCGTGCGCGTATGTAACCAAGTTCTACGAAAGTTGTAGATTGGTTTTCTACATGCGTAGCCATACTACGTTAGTGCTACGAAAAGCGGTGAGCGTCACACGTGCTACGCGCATGGCTACGAATATTATTCTTTAAACTTTCATGCTGAATGAATGTCGATACAGTGCAAAGACAGTGTACATCATTTTATTTTTAAATCACATTAGCCAGGGCAAGCATAATAATCATGTAGATTAACAGGTTTTACATATTTTTTCGGCAGTTATTATGTATGTATATTTTACACGCATATATACTATTTCATTATGTAAATGTGTGGGTTTAGACATGTTTGTACTAAATCGAATTAAAACTGGAGCTACATTTTAACACTATATTAGACATTAGTGTTTTAGTCTAATTAGGCACCTCGGGCACGTATTATTCAAGCATGTTCTACTCTCTAAATTAACCTTGTTTTTTTAACTTGTTAGTTCAGAGATTACTGGAAAATAGTTTTACTAGAAATTAAAAGATACGATCAATTTAAAACCAAACCCTCACTATATGATATGTGACATGTTTTAAGTAGATACTTATGGACGTACGCTAATATTAATTCACTAAAAGTTATTATCAAGTCAAATATACACAGTGAAAACTAAATAGTGAATTGTTGAAATCTATTCCCTTTAGGCAGTTGGGAAAATCTAGTTAGTCCGGCGACTATTGCCTTGAAGGCTTCGTTACAAAACTCAATTTGAAAGGACGCCATTCTGTTCGATTGAGAGGCATAACGGTGGAAATCAAATTGGTCGCATAAAAGTTGGTTTCGGAATAAAATTGAGAAAGCATCGTTAAAAGTACCTGCGTTTTTGTAGTCATACGCTTTCGTGTAGGTGTCGTAATCATCGTCGTATAGCGTGGCCTCCGCCGTCACTGCTAATGCTACCAACCAAACGATCCAAGAACACGCCATAATGTCTTCTTCAAGGGTCTTTGTTACTCTGTAGCACTCAATTCACTAGAAGATAAATGTAAACATGTAGGGAAGTGTAAGAATTATAAAACCAAGCACACACGTGCGCTGTTCAGTGATTTTCACGGTTCCTTTTTTAACATCGTTACCAGCCCTACGCGTGTGGAGATAACTAACTTTCCCCGTTTAAAAATCACGAAGCTCTCGCCTCATACAAGAGTTGCTAAGGTGTTTATTCGCCGTTCGGTTCCACACTTAATTTGTTTACGTAAACATTTTTGACAGTATTGGATTTAACAACAAAATATTACGAAATAGTTATTCCTTAAATTAATGTATATGTAGATAATGATATTTAAAATTAAGTCCTAACAGATGTTCAACACTAGATAATAAAGATTAACTAATCTGACAGGTAAATAGTGTGCAAACTAGTGTATCAGAAGTTTATAGTTAAATTATGAATCTACTGGGAACTACCTGTATTAAAAGCAGGGAGTTGGGATAATCCCATCGACCCTTTGTCTCACAGAGGTCACTTTCTAAAGTCGTTCGTAAAATATTACTTATACTAATACTTATGTTTGTATAGGATTATTTTGAAAAGTAAAAGGTCCAAGGTGGCTCAAACATTTTTATATTATATGCTCTTAGTTTTTAATGTCTATATGACATGTTATATAGATATAGCATACAGACAAGAACTATCTAAATACTAATATCTATGAACATTAATATGTGATGTTCTTTATCTATAAAACCCTGGATTTACCCTGATATATATTGATAAGTGACGTCAACGGTTTATATATCACTATATAAAAAGTAAGAATGCAATAAGTAGCTCTTCTTTGGCCATGAAAGAGGGTGCTCGAAACGTCGACAAAAGGTGAAGATTGGCGGTCTCACCCTCTCTCACATTAGTGCTAGGTAATATGAATATACGATGAATTTCCCGATTCGATATCGATAGACTCAACGATGATATCGATACGTTTTCATACGAAGCATATATAGAGTACGTTATACGTTCAACAAACACTACGATGCCGCTTGAACAGTCGATTTTCTCCATTGAGAGTGACTGGATGTCGATGCAAGCATTCTCGTACATCCCTGACATAGTTCGGAATAATTTATACAAATATCCACTGCCTTATGAATGCAGTCTGACGTTTGTCATCGGATATTTAACACTTCCATTGTTATCCGTCCTTTTGTTTATAGCAAACGTTTTCAAAGATTATTAATAAAAAAATGCTCACGATCACTACTACTGTACCTACACAATTGTCAATACGGTTTTGATAGACACATTTAATAACCGATCATAAATAAGGTTGAATAAAGTTTTTTTATATAAATATTTTTCCTATAGTAAGTAGGTATTTATTCTTTGATTGGCCCTTGATCACAATCTTTTTTTCCACCTACATTCTTAGTACCCAACAGAAGGTCTCATTAACAAATAATCTGAAAGCTATTTCTCTCCGGCAAAAAAGATCCACTTATTTTTCTATGTGACTGTAATAAATTTCGACTCTCACGTCGTGATTTGGAATCACGTGATACCTAGTTATTTACGATTTGGGGGCGACTCCCCTAAATGGGGTCAGTCATTATAGGTGTATATGGAACAGTTTATATTTATAGATTTACCGCAAAATTGTGCGTATTGACAAATGTGGTATCATAGTTACCAACACATTTTAATCTAGAAACAGTTAAGCTGCCAGAAAATTATACCTACATAATAAATAAATAAGGTATTTATACATACCTACATAAAAATATTGTTCTGTGGGCATTTTATGGAAATATCATTTTTAGTCGACGCTTACTTCAAGAATCCTTCTAGGAAGTAGCGAAATTCCCACTTATTCGTGCCCTTTACAAATATTTTCTTTGATGTCCACATAATACAAACTTTATGAATTGTTTGTGACCATCAAGATCGTATTATAGCAAAGGGCTCTATGAAAGGGGATTGTATCGTAAAAAGTAATCACGTCTTTCCTATCTGCCAGTAAATGTGTGAGTCAAAAAACTAGCAATAGGAATCTAAGTAATTACTTTCTGTATATTCTTCACGGACGACGTAAATCTAATAAATGTCACTTACTTTGTACAAAGGTACCAACCAAGTAACAAATATTGACTGAATTCGCCACTAAGCAAAAATGCGTTTGTACTTTTGTTGTTGAAGTCTGTTCGTCTAGATGTTTTTCATACACTACAAGCGTTGAATGATTGAGTACACGCTAATCAAAATTTCGACCTTGCCAACCACCGACACATACCAACTTAATATTATTTCGACACAATTCTACAAATGAAAATATTTTATTCCATAAAGGTACAAATTCTGAACATCTTTTAGGACGATAAAACCAAATTAGTTCATGTTTGTACATAATTAGGTACGCATGTTGAATATTCGATAAAATCGGTTTCTTCATGTAAGTCACTGTACCAAACAGTATGTGAAGTTGCTAAATAGGTAAACAAGTACACCATATACGTTCAGATTAAATCACTTTAAGTAAGAACGACATTAGAAGTTCTAATAACTTTCTCATAACGAAATATCTCGTAACTGGACAGGTGAAACGTGAACAAACAACAACCGTCAGTTACAATTAGGGTGTGTGGGCAAAGTAAACTAGTGCATTAATAATTCCTAACATTCCGAGGCCGGTTACACAACGTCGTTAGATTGAGCAATCAAAGTTTGATAACCATTTCTGCACTTCAACTGCAACTGGTCTACTAGTACTTATGCACGAGTCACAGTTCACAAGCGGCAGAGCCTAATTTAATTCGTAGACACTGACTCGAATTAGCGTATGAAATGGAACGGGCTTGTGGTCCAATCCTTTGCTGAATTTAGCCTCTGAATAACTCAACACGCGGAATGCTAAGTTGAACTCCACACACAGGTACACTATTTAAATATGTAAGAGCTGCCTCCATTACCTACATTTATCAAATAAAATATTAAATAAGATAAACGAAAGGCTCCGTATACAAAATATTATTGGACGTAAGGCAAGTAAACAAAATTTATGAAGATACAGTTTTATTTTATCTACATTAAGGGATACACAAGACCGTGAGACAGGAATGAAGAAATAAGTAAACGGTCTTACTTTCGGATTTTGGGCGGTATACAATGTTTTATTGCTACTACAGAACGTAGAGGTTGCGCGTTGCTAGGACCCAACGCAACGTATAATAAACATAACTGATTCATCTACACATATTAAATCATATCTCTTACTTTTAACTAGATAGATACATAGAATTATAATTATAAGTGTTTAAAACCTTAATATTAGTTAAGGAACCTAAAAGGAATTTGTTCGCCCATTTATCAATATAGTACGGTGGATTATAATTTTGATGAAAAGTTTTGCATACAAATAGCGTGTTTCGAGAGCAAGGTCTACCCTGTCGAAACCAAACGCGCAAGTGTGGTCGCTGTCTAAAAAGGCACGCTTATCGCCCTTCTCAAATCCTTATTAATTCCATGTAAACTTTGATAGATCGGAGCGAGTCGAAAATTAATTACCCCGAACTTCAGGGACCCGTCAATTACACTACGCCATTATTCTATTCGGACTCTCCCCACATTGCGGGAGGGCTGATCTAAACGAGTTTGATTGTACAAATAATGACTAACCGTTATGGATAGTTGAAATTTTTTGTTCAACAAATCAAATACCTAGAACTAACCACGGTTTTTAATTAGTCGTATTTGAAAACACGTTTTCAACTTGGCACTTAGGTGTACGTGAGTCGTGTAATTCACTTTAAAGTTGTTTTGGTATGGATCGCTCATGAAAAGCTTTAGAAAAATGAGTTACAAAACAAAACACATTAACTCGAACTTTTCAGACAATTAACTAGAATTGTATTATATGTACTTGACGAGTACAACTGTAAAATGAAAAGAAAAACGTCTACAAACCGCTTTTACAACTTTTTCATTTAAAGTTTCGTTTAAAAATTGTGTGAAGTTTCTAGACATCGCACGTTGTGTTCAGATACTTAAGTACTTATGGTCCTCTCTTTAGAAATGTCTCAATTTAGGTTGTTGACAGAAGTTGTGGCGAACAAATCAACTTGGTCCAATATTCCACGGACTGTGAAAGTTTATTTGTTATACTCTATTAAAAGGTAAATAGTGTTGGTGAAAGTAATTAATATTACGGCGAATCCCTAGAAATTATTGTGATTAGTTTGGTTTGTTAAATATTCGTGGAATATTGGACAAGTGATAGGTTAACGTAATTACAAGTATTTGATTTGAAAGAACCTAAAACTAGGTATATACCAAGATACTTCCTACGTACTTCAATGACGAAGATCTCATAAAATAGATACATTTGCGTAAAAGAACAAATTTAACGGTGAGAAAAAAATCCTTCAGGGAGACCTTTGAATTTCCTTTTTTACGACTTCATTAAATTGTGCGCGTGTTAAACGAGTCGTGTACCTACGTGAGTCGTAATTTTCCTTGAAACCGCAAGGAGCTCGCGATCGACACTGACGACCATATAATTAATAACCTCTGTCAAATTCACACCCATCCGTCTCCGTTAAACCACACCTCCTTTACTTATTTGAATGGAACAGGACTGAGTGTCATTTACAGTCGGCTTAAGATCGCCTAGAAAAATTTACGAGGTAGTAACCGAGATCGAGTACCTGGATAATTTTTGTTTTAAGAATTGATTGGAATGTTATTTAAAATTGGTAAGACATTTTGGAGAAAAAAGGTTTTATTAACCTAAAAAATGATTTTGAAATGTGTTATTTAATTAGCATTGATGTCTAAGGTAAATTTAATTAGGTACTTTACTTTTGTTTTACTTAATGCCATTAATTTATAAAACAGTCAACGTATGCATTAGCCTCGAAGAATTCAATTTTAGTAATCTGATATTTATTATGTAGACTGATACAAAGAGTTTTACGTATAATTCTGTATTATTCCAGTAGATAAACAGGTATATTTCGCTTCCTAACAAAACTCAATTTAAAACATACCTACTAATCCGCTTGATCCTGCCAACCTATGCGGAAAATATTCAAATTCGGTTTATGTATTACAAACGTAGGAAATGACAATCATTATACTTATTTTCTTTCAGAGTTTGCAATTTTCCTAAAAGGATTAGGTAAGGTATTTTTATAATCGAATACCTACATTCATATGGCTTCTGTTGATCTTAAGCAGTTGCAAATAAAGTAGATTATTTGTTAGTTTCGTTTTAAAAGACTTTTCTTTATATTTTTTGTTCTATGAGCCCATCTTTATCGTCTAATCGCCCATTATTGTTTCGTCATTCAAAGGCAAAATCGATGTCTATTAAAACTTACACAATGCGACCAACTTCTATACAACTGGCGTCGATTTTAACGAAGTTTTTAATTGAAAATAAGAATTTGGGGTCGTAGGTCAGTTGGTCACCATTCAAACCCTTTTACAACACAATATGCAAATCACTCGTGCATCCATTTGCATCTGATATCATATTGGACGTTCAATTCGTTTTAAAGTCAACATTTATTTACTACTGTTTCTTTCTTGATTGAAATTCTATTTACTACGGAAATCAAGTGTTTCTTATTTTTTATTAGTAAACTGAAGTGTTCAACTGATTACTGAATATTGTTAGGCTAAAAATCCAATAGAAATACCCATAAACATTGGTTATTCAAATAGGTACATTGTACTTATTGTAAAAATGTTCTGTGTTCGGTCAACGACCGATATTATCATGTATTATATCGTTTATATGCATAGCAATAAGAGCATTGTTTTTGGTTAGATTTTTAGTTGCTGTAATTTAAACCCACTATTATGACCGTCAAAGTCAAATTTTAAGTTACTCGAAATTTCTACTAGACTATCCCAATGTCAAAGTTCAAATAACGTTTAAACTTACGACCTATCTTGTAACATTCAGGACAAAGACACAAGTAGTAAAACTATAAATGGAAAAAGCGAATTAAGTTGCGAATTTTCTTACGTTGTTATGGTTAAAGCAAATTGTCATAAGCTACTGTTTTTCTGTATGTAGGTATGAACATAGATATGTGTGTAAAGGTATTACGTTGGCAATCATATTCTAAGACGTGAAACTAACTTGTGTTATATATTTTTCAACGCATCTTTGACAAAACCAAGGATAATCCCCTCCAAGTACAATTTCCAACGTCGCTGAGATGGATTCTTAAGCAACTTCATATTACATAAAGTATTTGCCCGAAAGCAGAAAACTCGAGAAATGTCAAGGTTAAATATAGACGAAGAAACTTCCTTTCGTTTGGGAAAATATTTTAATACATCCTTGAATTAAAATGTTTTCAATATTTACTCGTTCGTGGCTTTATCGGAGTATGGAATTTGCGTTCCATCCCAAATCCCCCTTCGATTTCAATATAGTTCGTTCGTTTTGTATGTATGCTATGTATAGAACCGCATCTAGTATGCATGCATGAATAGCAATATTCAAGTAGTTTTACTTGCTGATTGAACAAACTAGTCAGTGTGACAATACCTTTAGATAGTTGTATCGGAAATTATGATTTAATGTTCCTTAATCACACTATTAAAGGTGACCCGATATATGCCCTTCAATTTGTGTGAACTTTTTTTCCGGGAACTTTTGTCAATTTTTTATCAAAAGAACCTTTCTCTGAATTAGGTAAAAGAAAATTCGGTAGCCAAATAGATTTAGATGTCCTTGATGTCTGCGTTTACAAATTATATTTAGAATTTTATATTTTTATGTGAGTTGGAGTTTATTGGCAATTGCAACAAGAATGGTACAATATGTTTAATCAAAACCTTCTGGAAATCAACCGGAGGATTCTAATTTACATAAATTACACTTAAAATGAACTATGAACAACACTAAAAAGTAACTCATGGCAATAGATAACAAGATAACGAGTGAATAAATTGGTGCTGCTGTTGTTATGACAGAAGTAACGACAGATGTTTTAGTCTAACTAGAGAGTTCTCCCGCACTAGAAATTAAAACTTTCTCCATTTCGGAGCAAAATTATATTCCAGAATTTAATAATCTACGTAAACACAAGAATGTTACGGCTAAATATAAAGCATGTTTATTATCTGTCCTAAAATGGAATGTCTAAGACATAGTCAATTTCATTAGACGTCCAGATTTTACGTGGACTCAATGCGTTTTCAAGGTAAAAAAGATAATAAAAATCTAACTCATCGGTTCAGAGTGGCAACTTACTGGTATCTATTAATTTTATTAATCGAACCTTATCAAACTCTATAAATAAGCATGCAGATAGTTTGCAATTTTACTAAATGTCACTATAACTTAATGCGGTTTTCCAACAACCCTCCTCGAGTTAATCTACTTATATTCCTGTTATGCTATTAAAATCTGAGATGCAATAAAGTATTATTTTGTTTAAATCTCCGTTCATAATAGCTATTAAAAAGTTATTAGATCTGTCTAGTCCAGCACTAGTTATTAGCCACGCTGAGTTATTTTCTATAATAGATTCGTGCGCAAGTGGCCCGACTTGACATCAAGAGCTATGGGAGTGTAAATACGTATTAAGAAAGTTGCCAGTCCAGCTTAGACTTGCGATAGCGTACCTATTTCATAGAAGCACTTTTCTTGGGAATAATATCCATATACTTTATTTGATGAATTGGTATCATCAATGCCAGAACTAATTCACCAATTAAAATTGTTTAGCAATACCTCTCATTGCAAGAATTCAAGAATAACTTTTACAGCGTTTATCACATTTCAAAAGAATCTTTGATAGGCTCCCTTCATACAAAAGTTAAGATTCGTCTGTAACAGCGATTTATCTAGTCTCTAAGAAGTCCGTCACAATTTTTGTCACGTCTTAAACTTTAAAGAAAATTCAAAGTTTTAATCCTTTCTTTTACAAATTCATTCAAATAAAGAAAAAAGTTAAAATCCTTTTTAAACTTGTCGTACCCAATTCTTTGAAAACGTAGGTATATAGGTAATTACAAAAAAAATTGAATAAACAATAACACGGCAATTAAAATACAATTTCGAGAGTGCCCAAGTTTATATTTGGATTAACTTTTTCTTTTGATGTTTTTTTTTAATGGAGCGCCTACGTTGGACAATGGAAACATTAACGAGACCCGTGTAAATAGCGAACTTTTCCAAACGAAATAGGATACTTGACATTCTTTTCAATGCTCAAAACAAATTAAAAACTGGAATAAGAAAATAAATTGGCTTTATATGAATAATGTTGAAATGATAATAATAGGTTTACGACCTTCCTGCTACGTGTTGGTATTGGCAGTAGCATTATATGGTGGGTATAATACCGCGTAAAATATAAAGCGGTGTTATATAAACTGTGTCCTCAATTAAGGTTCGGTGTCATAAAGGGCCATGGGGTTTCGCACGCGACTGTACTCGGTTATCATCCCAGATAGAAACTCGCTCACGAGTCTCGGGTCCGGATCGAAAGCGCAGTTTTATGGTTTTTACTGTGCGTGAGGCCACATTGCGCGAGTGCCCGACAAGTAGAGTAGGACGGAACATGGGAATCACTTCCCATACACTCGTACTGTGTCATCACGCAACGTCTGATTGAAATTTTATCTTAATTCAAGTATCTTCTCCAAACAAAATGCAAACATTTGTATGGATTAAATATTTGATGTTAGGTTTTCGCGGTTTTACAATTTACATCTTCAAACAATAAATTTTCTAGTATGTTTAATTCATTGGCCGCTGTCTACATTAATTTGTTCAGGTTGCAAATTAAATATCCAATTTCACTCGTTCAACATTTATTCGTGCCATTTTGCTTTTGTTAATGATTTTAATACGTAGCACATAAGTATTGGTAATGAAGCCGACTTAACAATAGCTATTGCTTTGTAAAATGGACTGGGAATTGCAAATTTCGTTGTAAATAAAATCACATTTTCATTATCTACTTAATACTGGTTTGTTTGTGTTTGTTTTTCGCACTAAATTACTGAATATATCTACGATCGTTTCGACGTTGGCGTTCCAATGAATACAAATCGGATGCTGTCAGTCTCCGACACTGGATAGGGTAGCGATTAGTTTCATATTTGTCGACTTATTTACTTAGTATGTTTCGCGTATATATAGAAGGCGATCGATCAAGACATTCGTTTCACTTAAAGCAAACTGACCCAGCCAGATTGAATAGCATATCGACTCGTGTTTATAAATAGCAATGTTAATAGATAATTTAACAAATTATAAGGCATACCATGTACCTTTATTATTAATAAATAAATAAATAAATAATAATAAATGTAGGAAATTGGTCATGTAATTCATTATTCATAATAACAGTTGCCACAACAAAGATGTATGTATAATGTAATACAATGTTACTGTTATTCATTAATGTGCCTACATCATTATCTATTTTGTTGTCACAATATACACTTATAAAACTCTACACTTTAAAAATATTGTTATCCTATTAAAAAACGGTGGTGTATAATATTTTTTTATACGGAACAATTAAGTACATAGTCAACTAATAGAAATGACCCAAATCAATTAAATTATTAACAAAGTTTATAGTCATAGTTACTGTTGTTACCCAAAAGCGTTCTCAAGAAAAGGAACCGTAAAAATCACATCTTCACTTTAGAACAGTCACAACAAACCTCCGTCACACGTTATGAAAGGGGCGATCAGACAGCGTAAGTAAATAAAAATAAGAAGCTGACGCGTAATGAACGAAGTCGCGCGGACAGGAGGCGCGAGCGAGCGCGCCGAGCGCCGGGACTAGAATGCGGGGGCGCGAATCCACCACCAGCATCCAGCTTTTCACTCCCCCCTCCCGCGTGCACCCCGCTCCCCGTACCCCCACGTCTGATAACCTGCTACTTCGGAAGTCACTAAACTCCGTCATGAATGTTACCCAGCACCAACACCCGACTTGTGAAAGAAAATGTGAATTTTATTGAAAAGGGGTCGCTGTTGCGCCACTAACCTCTCTTTGTGTGAAAATCGATGCTTTATCGCCTATTAGGTGGGGTGCGGTGCCAGAAGACCTCCCCGTGGTGCACCCTGGGTGCGGGCGACAGTCTCCCTAGCGGGGGTGATAGGGTTGGAGTGACTGTCGCCCGCAGCAGACTTCTGGACTGGGCGGGCGAACCCGATAGGGTTCTGGAGGCGGCGGGCTGTATGCGGAGGCTCATAGCCCGCGCTTCCGAGGGGCGTTTCTCCGCCCGTCTCTCTGGACATAGCAGAGAGCGTGGCGTAGAGGCAAGGGCGGTGCTCGTTGTGCACTCACCCTGCCAGCGAGCAGCATCGGGACACAAGCTGTCCCCGATTGCAGCCGTCGATATCGTAACCCGTAAGGAGGTCACGGTCATGTTTTGTGACTCTGAACGGGACGAGGGTCTTGGCTTGGTCGCCCGGACCGCGAGGAAGATAACCTCTATAAAAAATTCCTCCAATACTAAGTTCTGGTGCGCGGCGAGAGTATGCATGGCTGAGGAGTAGTGTCAGTCGCGAGCGCACCCCCAGCTAGGGGACCAGTGGAACCTCTAGTTGGGAAACAAATGAACACTTACCCAGGTACAGGGGGCACTGCCTGGGTGGACCGAATATTTCCCCCATACTCGTGGGAACTGTATGGAGAAAGTAAAATCTAAAAAAACAAAACCACAACTGTCGGAGGAGGAGAGTGCGGGTGAGCTTGGCTCACCTGCAGACGTAGTAGAGGGGAGCCTAAGGGGCTCTGGCGCCCGTGGGGAGACGCTGGACACATCTAGCGTGCCCCACACACGGGCATCAATTACGATGGTGTCGGACCCTGAGTCCGACACATCACTGGCGGATCGGCTGAGCGTGAGCTCGAAGGGCTCACGCCGTCGCGTGACGGGGACGTTTAAGCGTCCCAGGCTGGAGGAGGACGCTTCGTCCCCGTCCTCCGGCGCGCAGGCGCCTCCCCCTAAAGTCCCAACGGCGGCGCGGGGTAGGGGCGGCAAGGGCGGCGGTCGCCGGAAACCGGCACCAGTTGCCTGCGTGGAGTCAGCCGAGCGACTGGCTGCGGAGGGCAGGGCTCTCTCGAGCGCTGCCCGTTCAGAGTCCTCCGCAGCCGAGATGTCCGGCGTGGAGGTTTCGGAGGGCGAGTCGGGCTCCGAGAGCGCGAGCGGCTCCGGGCACCTCCGACAGGCCATCACGGAGGTGCTCCATAAACTGGCTATGGGGAAATCCCAGCCGGTTAGGCTCTCCCTCCTCAGGGCGGCGGTGGCCACTATTACGGAGGCAGCCTTGGAGCAGTGCGCGGTGCCCACTGCAGAAAAGGTGCGCTCCGAGCTGGGCGAGATGCGGCGGGAGCTGGCGCGCTTGGCGGCCTCCAATGCGGCCCTGGAGGCCGAGCTGCGGACGGCCAGGGCCGAGCTCGCCGCTGCTCGCGGCAGTCACCCCCAGCCCCCGGCGGAGTCCGACGTAGTCGGACTGCTGCGAGCGGAGATGGCTGCCTTCCAGCGACGTTTTGACGTGCTGGAGGGCAGGCTTTTGCGCCCCCCGCTCGCATCGAGCCGGGCCTCCCCGCCCGCGGCATCGGGCTCATACGCGGCTGCTGTGGCCAAGCCTCCGACCTCCACTGGTCAGGCTGGCCGCGGCCCCCAACCGCCGGCAAAGGCGCGGGCGCCTCCTCCCGCGAGGCCCTCGGCGCCCCCGCCGGCGCAGACCCCAGCTGCGCCGATGGCGCCTGCGCCCATGAGGCGCAAAAAGAGGAGGGACACTCCAGCCCGGCAAGCTGGAGTTGCAGCAGCGGCGGCGGAACCCGCCCCGCGAGTGGAGGACGGCGGCGGTTGGCAAATCGCCGGCGAGGCGAGGAGAGTCGCCAGGGAGGGCCGAAAGCGCCGCAAAAAGGCGCAGCGGCAGCGACGGCAGCAGCAGCGCAGGGAGAAACGCGCTGCTGCCTTGCTCCTCGCCCCTAAGACCGCGGCTGTAGTTATTACACTGCAGCCCGAGGCGGTCAATAGGGGCGTTACCTATGGTGACGTCCTCGCCAAGCTCAAGGGGGCGGTAACACCTGCGGAGTTCGGGGCCCCGGACGGGTTTGCGGTCAAGGTGACCGCTACCGGAGCCCGTCTACTGGAGGTCCCCGGCGCGGCCAGTGGCCCGTCGGCCGACGCCCTGGCTGAGAGGCTTAGGGCGTGCCTCGGGGCAGACGAGGCCCGCGTGTCCAGGCCCACCAAATGTGTGGATGTCCGGATATTGGGCCTGGACGACTCCGTCACGGAAAGTGAGGTGGTGGCCGCTGTGGCCAGGACGGGAGGGTGCCCTGCTGACCAGATCAAGGCGGGCACCATCCGTCCGGACAACTCGGGGCTGCGCACGGTGGTGGTGAGCTGCCCCGTCACAGCGGCCAAGAAGCTGAAGGAGGGCAAAAGGCTCTTGGTGGGATGGGTCTCGGCGCAGGTAAAGCTGCTCGAGACCCGGCCTCTGAGGTGCTACCGTTGTCACGTGGGGGAGCACGTGAGCGCCAAATGCACCTCAGAGGTGGACCGCAGCGACTGTTGCTTCCGCTGCGGTCGGCCCGGTCACAGGGCCGGCTCCTGCACTGCCCCGCTGCACTGCAACGCATGTGCGGCGGCTGGCAAGCCGGCCAATCACCGGGTCGGGAGCAAGGGCTGCTCCCCTCCTGCCAAACCCAAGGGCAAAGGTAGGCCCTCCGCCACCCCTGCCGTTTCCGCCGCCGCCGCCGCCACTGCCGCCGCAGTCGCCGCTGCCGCTACTGAGGAGATCGGAATGGACTGTCAATAATGGCTCCATTCCGCCTCCTCCAGGCGAATATTAACCACTGCGCCGCTGCTCAGGATCTCCTGCTCCAGAGCATGGCGCAGTGGTCGATCAATGTCGCCGTGGTCTCCGAGCCGTACTTTGTCCCGCCCAGGGATCACTGGGTGGCGGACCTGGACGGCTCGGTGACCATCATCTCATCGGCCGCCGCCGGTACCCCGACTCTTGAGGCAGCTCAAAGAGGCCGGGGTTGTGTCGCAGCACGGTTCGGAGAGCTCGCTGTGGTGGGCGTGTACTTCTCTCCGAACCGAACTCTCGCCGAGTTCCACAACTCCTTGATGGAGTTGGTCACAGTCGTCGTCGGGTTCCGTTCCCTCCCCGTGCTCGTCCTCGGGGACTTCAATGCCAAGAATTTGGCTTGGGGTTCCCGGTTCACCGACGTCCGGGGTAGGATGGTGGAAGACTGGGCCCTTGAGGCAGGCCTAGTCGTCTTGAACCGGGGTTCTGTCCCTACGTGCGTGCGGATGCAGGGCGAGTCGGTGGTGGACATTTCGTTCGCCAGCCCTGCTCTGTCACCACGTATCGTTGACTGGCGTGTCATGGAGGAGGTGGAGACGTACTCCGACCACCGGTATATCCGGTTCAACGTCTCCGCCGAGTCCGCGGATCCGCCGGTCAGACAGGCCCCATGTGGCCCGCGTTGGGCGCTGAAACAGCTGGACCGGGAGCTGCTCCTGGAAGCCGCCATCGTGCAGGCCTGGGTGATACCACCGGTCAGGCCTGCCGACATTGACGATGAGGCCAAGTGGCTCCAGGACGCCATGTCCAGGATCTGTGACGTGGCGATGCCCCGGATCCGGTCGAGGCAACAAAAGCGCCAGGTGTACTGGTGGTCGCAAGAGCTGGCAGCTCTACGCAAGGCGTGCACTGCTGCGCGACGCCAGTACACTAGGCACCGCAGGCGCCGTCTCCGTCCTCCAAATGCGGAGGCGAGAGAGGCGGAGTTGTATGAGGGATACAGGGCGGCGAAAGCCGTCCTCAAGGCGGAGATATTGCGGGCCAAGGAGGAGGCCCGCCGGGAGATGCTGGGGACTCTGAATAGAGACCCGTGGGGACGCCCGTACCGCATGGTACGCGACAAGCTTCGCGCTTGGGCTCCCCCGCTCACTCAGAGTCTCCGGCCAGAGGTCGTTGAGGAGGTAATTGGCGCCCTGTTCCCCCGGCTGTGGAGGGGCTTCACCCCTCCGTATATGACTCCGCCCCCTGCGGTGCCCGACGCGGGCTATAGCGACGACGACGACGACATCGTCCCAGAGGTGACCGAGGCAGAACTGAGAGCGGCGGTGCGCCGGATGGGCGCCAAGAACACCGCCCCAGGACCCGACGGCTTGCATGGCAAAGCATGGGTCCTGGCCTCAGAGGCTCTCAGGCCTCGATTAATCGGTCTCTACAGCGCATGCTTGGAGAGAGGCCAGTTCCCGCTGCTCTGGAAAGCGGGAAAACTGGTCCTCGTGCGGAAGACGGGGCGCCCTGCGGACTCTCCGTCCGCGTACCGGCCCATAGTGCTGCTCGACGAGGTGGGGAAAGTCTTCGAAAGAATCATTTCGAACCGCCTCGTCGCGCACCTGACGGATATTGGGCCGGACCTATCGGACGGCCAGTTCGGCTTCCGCAGAGGGCGCTCCACGGTGGACGCCATCATGCGCGTTAGGGACCGGACGACGGGGACTGCAGTGTCCAGGGGTAAGGTCGTAGTGGCGGTGTCTCTGGACATCGCCAACGCCTTCAACTCCCTGCCCTGGAGCTGCATCTTGGAGGCACTCCGATATCATCGGGTGCCTACCTACCTCCGTCGTGTAATCGAGGCATACCTGACGGACAGGTCCGTCATCTACCCCGGTCACCGGGGCGAGTGGAACCGGCGAGAGATGTCACGCGGTGTTCCACAGGGTTCGGTTCTGGGGCCGCTCCTGTGGAACATCGGTTATGACTGGGTGCTGCGCACCGACCTCCCGAACGGCGTTAGCATGATATGCTACGCCGACGACACGCTGGTGCTAGCGCACGGGAGGTCGCACCAGGCGGCGGCCGATTTAATGGCGACAGCGGTTGCGACAGTCGTTGAGAGAATCCGGCAGTTGGGACTCGAGGTGGCGCTCCACAAGTCCGAGGCCATGTGTTTTCATGGCCGCGGGAATGCGCCACCTCCTGGTGGGTCTCAAATAATGGCGGGAGGGGTTACCATCGGCGTCGAGACGGCGATGAAGTACCTGGGACTCGTCCTCGACAGTCGATGGAACTTCGTGGAGCACTTCCGACGTTTGGCTCCAAAGTTGGCGAGGGTGGGGGCTGCGTTTAAGCGCATCCTCCCCAACCTCGGGGGGCCAAACGCCTCCTGCCGGAGGTTATACGCCGGGGTCGTGCGGTCCATGGCCCTCTACGGCGCCCCTGTTTGGGCGCCGAACCTGCTGCAGCGGCCCGCTCGGGCGCTGCTTATGGCACAGAGGGTCATGGCGATCCGAATGATCCGCGGATACCGCACGATCTCTGGGGAGTCGGCGAACCTCCTTGCCGGATTACCGCCGTGGGATCTGGAGGCGAAGGTGCTCGCGCGCGTGTATCGCATGCGCGCGGAGGCACGTCGCCGGGGCGAAACTCCGCTGCCGCGCCAGATAAGTGCGTGGCGGGATGAGCTCCGGCGCGATCTCATGGCGGAATGGCAGCAACGACTGTCGCAACCGAGGGCTGGGCTCGCTGCCATTGCAGCGGTAAGTCCCCTCTTTGAGGAGTGGCTTGAGAGACGCTACGGCGTCCTCACCTACCGCCTGACGCAGGTCCTCACCGGACATGGAAGTTTCGGGAGGTACCTGTGTCTGATGGGGCGGGAGGAAACGCCCGGGTGTCATCACTGCGAGGACCACCCTGAGGACACGGTGGAACACACTGTTGCGGAATGCCCTGCGTGGGCTGAGCACCGCCGTGCCCTCAGGGAAGTGATCGGCGATGGAGACCTCTCGCGTCCGGGCCTAGTTCAGGCCATGATGCGGAGCGAGGGGGACTGGGATGCCGTCTCCTCCTTTTGCGAAGCAGTCATGCTGGCTAAGGAGGAGGCGGGACGCGTGAGGCAGCGAAGCGCTGCCTCCTCGCAACCCAGCCATCGCGAAGGACACACCGGGCGTCGGGGATCGCGGGACGATCTCCGGCCACCGTAAGCGCGGGCCTGCGGACGGCGAGCATGGGTGGCTCCCCGTCCGACCAGAAACAGACCCGAGCGTACGGCGCGTCGCGTTCCGCGTGCGCCTCAAAGAGCCATCAGACCACCACAGATGGGGCCCAATAGGGCCGATGCCGATTCGGAGTCGCGGAGAACCTAACGGGTAACCGGGGCTCCGGCTCGACGTGCAGAAGAAGGAACGGGGTGGTTTTTAGTCAGTAAGAGTCTGACACTCCCTTCCGCCTCACCCAGGCGGGAGCAGTCATTCGATGATTTTCCCCCCTTAAAAAAAAAAAAAAAAAAAAAAATCGCCTATTAGGTGTTACGAAATCAACTCGTGTCGCGGTCGAGAATGTTAGCGTTTCTCGCCACTAAAAGCTTTGTAAAAGTAGGTAAAGTCCAAGTTGTAAAACGAGCTGCCTTTATTAAATTGAAGTGAAAATCCTAGCACTTCTTATCTATCATTCAAAAGCAGGGAACCTATTTGGAGTGTATCCAGATCACCTAAGCATTCTCCTAAGACACTAATTAAATTCAGATAAAGACAACTAGTCTTTCATATACATATATTTCACGACGACGGCCTCTTTTTGTATCTTGTAAATTCTTTTTAAGTAGTTTCGTTACTTCTTCGTTCCTTCTTCGTTCCTTGTCATTCAAATCTGATTAAAGGGTAAATCAAAGTTTGTTAATTCAGGTTTTAAGTATGTAGGTTGTAGGTACTATTAAGTAACGAGAAATCATTTTAGTGATCAAAATAAGACTAAATATCTTAAGTACAATGACACCTAAATCTGATGCAACACAAGTACCTACAAACTTTTGGTGCAAAAACAAAACATTATCTGATACGATATAATGAGTTCTTACATCAGACAGACTCCTTTTTCCCATATAATTAAGGTGTATGCAATTTGCGCGAAGCTCGGTGCAAGCGCTGCTTACATTGCATCAGCAAACCTTACCAATGGGCCCAATTACTTCTGATGAAATCTCATTAACTATAGACATATTAAAATCCTTTGATTAAGTATCTTTCACTAGACTTGTTACGACTTTAATTTAAAGTCTAAAATACTAGATCTTCATGTCAAATACTGATTTAACTCCGAAATAGAATTCTTTTCATTATGTTGCGTTGACTCTTGAGTGACATTTTAACTTTTCAAAAGCGTTTGAGTGAATTCAATAATTTGTTATTGAACTGTTCAGGTTTGATAACTAAATTCAAGTAAAAGGTACATTTTAATTCAGTATAGTTTTAAGTAGGTATCTATACTTAGATCGTGTTAAATTGATTGTTTGTTACATATAAGAATTAATACAATTTAAATATCAAAATGAAATTCACCCATTATTTACATTAATTAAGTAAACAAACAATTAAAATATAAGTCTTGTTATTAGAGTCAGAGGGTACAATTTCGTCTTGCCCAAGTACGGACCATGACCGCAACATAATACCAAATCATACCTGTTAACTCTGCTTATTTTGGACTTTGCCAAGAGGTTTAGTAAAGTCAGCAAAGCGGTGTTAACTTTGGACACCTTGTGTCTTTCTGGGTCGTAAACGGACGAACAGGGAGCCGATAAATTTTAACCCTTACGAGTGATGTTGACCAAAACTAAATAGGTACATTGTATACCAAAACATTGTGGGTCCTTGTAAAAGGGAGGGCTTAGTTTTAAAAGTAACTGTGTACCGTAAATTTTACCGTGATCTACAATGTATGGTTTACTATATACATACGTTTTATAGTAATTTGTATCTTACTAGCTATAATATTTGGTTTAAAAGATCATTTGTGATTTATGGCACTTATGAGCATTTCATATTCAGTTGCACTATTCGGTGTAATGGTAAATACATACAAATGTCTCTAACTAGCACCAACGTATGTATGTTTCTTTGATCTAAGACGCATCTCATCAGACACTTGACTCTAGTCACCGATTAAATACTCACCTACATCCTAATGGGAGTGAAGCTTATCCTCTCCAATTAATGCGTTAGTGCTAGGAACTGCTATCGGATATCAATTTACCTCTACAGTCACTACAAATGCATTAATTAATGCAATTTGAACTCGTAGTAATACGATATCATTTAGCAATATATTGTTACCTATGAGCTCACACGCCGTACATCAGTCATCAATTTTGAAATAAGCACTGGCTCTTAAAACATTAATAATACATATGTCCAAATACTCAAACGCAACTCAACTTTAAGTCGCGTTTAAGCATAGTTTTATCACTACAAATTCTTTGTATGTACAATGACAGATATGACACGATATTTAAATAGAACTTAAAATTGAGTAGCCTCTCAGTATTTGGGCGTTAGTATATAATATATATACAGAAATCTATAATGTAGTAGTGACAAATGTTCCACTCGGTCTTAAGAGTTCTCTAAACATAGGGAAGTGTACGAAAAAGTATTTATTGTATTGCTCTCGACGAAAAGAAAACATCGTTAGGGCACCCGCAGAAAAACCCGCAAAGGCGTGTATAAACAAAGATATGATAAAAATGGTTATCCCTAATGCCGGGCGTTTAACACGGATGCTTGACATTTATTACTGTCTTACAACGCGACATTGTCGGAAATTTTAATACGACTCTAACAATACAGAATAGGAACTATACAATAGTTCATTCACCCCAGAGAAGGGACAATTAATTTTGAAAGATAGATCTCAGATCTATTAGTAATTGAAATTATTTTCATGAGGTACGTCTGATAAAATATACCTACACATAGGTACGTAATTGTCGAAATTTGCATGTAGGTATAGTGTACCTGTGTATACAAAGGTAGACAAAACATGAAAAGAAAAAGGCTTTTCTTTATATTCCTATTATATCCCTTATAAATAAGTAACAGAAAATCACAGATTTTCCCATTTCACCGGAGTATCAAAAACAAATTCGACGAATACCGCGGTATGACGACGCTAAACCTATTTTAGAGATAGACACGAAACCCATTTCACTTGCAGAAACTAAAGTTGGAAAACAATATGGCACCAACATTTCCAATTTAGTTTTTTGTTAGGCCGCATATTCTCCAGTTACTCAAGAAAACTTATTTCACACGTCATTTATCAAAACTAGCGTACAGAAATAGCCCTTTCTCCGTAATTCACCATATATTAACCATGTAGCTACATACATACAAACAAACATATATATCTATTCAGGACGAACGGTTTCATTACAAACAGTTCGAAGTTCCTTTTATGGATCTCTATTTGTATAAATACATATATTGAACTTTATTTACTTTTTGAATCCTTTGACGTACGTTTCCCGCTTTTATGGTTGTTTAATAGCCGGCAGAGCAAACTCATATACATATATTATTCGATATGTAATCGAATAGGTATGAAAATATGTGCGTGTTTGTGGTAGGTCGATAGATAATCTCGACCAGTGGTTCTTTCCGACTGTATTAGGTACGGTAATGACGCGAGAAATGAGTAATATTATACTTTGTTGCTGTACTATTTTATTATGGTATCAAAGTGCAGTCTATTATTATTTACTTACATGTGTTATCGTAGTGAAAAAACACTATTATTTAATAACATGCTTAAAATAATTTTCGTATAACGTTGGTATTTCGATGCTAACAAGACTATTAGAACATTAGCACTTAAATGTTAAAGTCCAATCGTAACAATGATTACATTATGAAACAAAATGATAATAAAATAAGTCGTCACAAACGTCTATAAATATAAACATCAGGATGAACATCTGTCTGTATTTTACTGCGTCTAAATAATAACCAGTATCTTATCGTGGTGGGCGGAAAATTGCATCAGGGAAATGGCCACCGAATGATACCCCAGAGTTATTACGTTTTACGCATTTGCAAAAAAGATATTTTGTTTGTGAATTTGAGATTCATTTTAAAAAGTTTTTATGACACGAGTTAGCATATCAAACAGTTATTTGATATTTGATTTTAATGTATGTCAAAACATGTTAACTCCATATATTTTGAAAATGCTACACAAGGTTAGATAATCAAAGTTGAATTTGTTAAAAAAAATGTTTGTGTAAATATTTAGTATTGCTATTGTTTTTCAATAAAAATGCTGATTTCGAATTAACCTACGTCGTTTGAAATTCTGAATGTAAAAGGGTCAAGTATTTCCTCGAATTTTACCCTAAGTCTGATACATATTTTTAGCTACAGTCATATAATCTTATTCAAATAGTACGCAACGTTTACTTAATGTCGGTGTATATTGTATACCTCGTATTATTGTCACGCAAATTTGGTTTACACCGATCAAACTGACGGTAGGTGTCAGCCACATACGTGTTACGTTACTAGAGCAATGAGGCTCGACGACATGACACTTGACTGACTCGTTCGTTAATTTGTAACAGAAATCCTATATTTAACTGTAAGCAAATATAAACTGAAATGTGGTATTTCAAGGAGTTCGCTCGAGTCAAAATTGCGTCCCATAATTCCTAAACGGTTATTGCTCACAGTTTACTTTTGAGATAAAAACGTCTAGTACGGCAGTAACGCAGATTTATTTTAACTAGACGTGACAGGCGGAATGATATAACGGGAACTACGACTTCTGAGACCTTTCTCACCCTCACACTTTTTGCTCTACTTTTCTGAACTAGCTAAAAAACCGTTTACGCAAATACGCCCTTAGCGTAATTTGCAAAATAATATTTCTGCAATAACTTCAGAAAAAATGCTGAGCCTCAAATGGTTACGCAAAAATATATTCAGGGATTCCCGAATAGTCTAGAAATAGACAATTTTCGGATTTGGGACTCACTTAAGTACCGTCGGAGGATTTACGCCTAAAATAGATATTTCAGAAAAAAAGCATAGTCATAAGAGCATTAGAAATAAGCATTAGTAAAATTGAAAGCGTTACAATAGTTTTATTCAGGAAAGGTCACTCTCAGTTAGCGTCCCAGACACACTCAGCGGAATGAAATATTCGGACATATTTTTGTCCATGAAGGATATCAAATTGGCATTATTTCTGCACGGAGATATAAAATCGATGGCAGCCTGTCATCTACACATGAATCATTAATGAATGCGCTCAATAGGCGACGCGTCCGGCCCGTCACATCCAGTAATACGCTGATATTTTAGGGACAGTGTCTGTCGGCAACTTCGCTCGCTCCCCAAAGATTTGCTCAGACCTCCAAATAGAAGATTGAGAACTATTACAGCTCCCTCGATCCCCACCATTGTAACATTGCCTTTTATTCTCTGTGAAATATATGTGTAATGCGTTAAAAGTTCAAACCTTAAACGGGACATAAAACCTTAATTTTATTGTTGGCATCGCGGCGGATAAAAGTTTTAAGCGATTTCATCGTTTGTTTACATGGGCTTTGAAACTACTTGAGAACTTTCCTTTGGATTACATTTAGATTGACTTGGAAAGTAATGCAATCCTGTTGTGAGCACATCATTTATTTCATACTTATTCAGGTACTTCAGATTTGTTCGAGTTTCCTTTTTCTTGGATTATTACGACTGACTGCATAAGTAGGCAAGTACTTCAATGAATAATGAGTTCAGTGGTATGAAATCGTTAAGAGCTTATGTTGAATTGTTCCGTATTCATTTGCTGATTCAATAAGAGACGGTCGGTGCCCGGTCGCACATTTCGTGTTAATAAAGGTTTTCTAGTAGTGCTAGAATGCAATAACAGTAACAGTTTAATGCACTAATAGCGACAATATCTGCCGATAGCGACCCTCCGGATACGCACGACCCACTTACACCGTACCTATCTATATCTGTGTCTATCAAATGCGCAGATACGCCACTCGTTCTACAAGCCTACGAATGGACAGCTGACCGACTTAAATCGTAACTAAAACGATTAAAATGTATCATATTTTTTTAATTAAAAAAGATACAGTAGTTTTGCTCTAGGTCGAACACGAGTCGTCGAAATCTGTCACTTCAACCGGTCTACTATCGTTGTATTCGGTATTTTAATTAATCTAAAAGAAACTGTCGTCTCTCCGTATTCCCTTAGCTGCTACATTATTAAACAATTTTGTTGGAAATATATCTTCAGAAAATAAACAAAGAGATTATTTTCTAATCTTTATAAAATATTCCCGGGGGCAGTCGCATCGAAAAGGTTTTCCACTCACACAAAAAGTTGGGGATAAGTTAGTGATGTCCCTGGACAGTTGGTCAGTCTTCCTTGTTTACTGGAGTTGGCGTGTCACTGTTAAGTACTAATGAGGAACGATGTACTGCTAATGAAGACAGAACACCGGGACAATTAAATACTTATGTACTTCCGACAAAAACACAACGTTTTTGGATACAACTTTTTTGCAAAATAAAGGGAAGATATAAAGTGTTTGACCTACTTAAGAGATTCCGTCTTCGAAACTGTAGAATTTGGATGATTAATGTGCAGATAACCAGAATTTCTACTAGCATTTATAGGACAATATTACCAAGTCAACCTAATTAAAGTAGTTTCGAAAAGAATAGTCTTGTGTATATTTCTAACAAGTTTCGGGACTCAATAAATTCTCTGCAACACGTTCCCGAATGGAAATGAGTTCGAAAAACTCGTGTCACCGCAGAAATATTGTTTGTTTGTTGACGTGATACGGGCCCGTGGAAGTTGACAAACGTGATGAAAAAAATATTGGAAAAGTTTTGTCAGTGAGTTCTTTAAACTAAGCCCGTGTACGGTGAGATTTGAGTAATATATCGAAAACTGTCGCGGAAGACCCTTCAGTGTATCTTTAAGGACTCACAAGCGTGTTATGCAAATAAATTCTGAATAAAATACCTTCGTGTATTAACTGTCACTTAGGCTCAGAACCAAGAAGGTAATTCTTCAAAAAAATTATCCTCAACCCAAAGTTAGCAATACGAAATGTGATTTTCAAAAAAATTACTAGTTGTGCCCTTGGTCTGGTCAATAAAAATAAGTTATGAATTTACTCAACAACGCGTGAGATTAATGATAATCTATATACCTACCTATATAAAAATATATCCCTTTTTCCCTTGGTCACGGCATGACGCGTGGCTGGACCGATTTCACTAATTCTTATTTTGTTGTATTTGTTATTAATCCTGAAAATTCTACAGGAACGGGTGAAAACGGGATTGCACGAACGAAATCGTAGGTAGAACCTAGTGTTAAATAAATGTGAAACTTGTTTGGAAAATCACCCACCTAATATAGGTATGACAACATTTAACGAATAATGGACGTCTTACGCTTCGGCCCGTCTCTTCTGGGAAACCAGAAATGTTCTTAATAATTGTGTATCAGACTCATCATTAAGAAGTACTTATTTGTCTTGTCTGATAGATATGCCAAATACGTGTCAAAGTTTATATAAATCAATTGTTTACAATAAATATTTTTAAATCGAACTTCCTACATATTTTTGATAACCCGTACACGTACAGTACCTATCGTTTGTTTATATTTATGAGATGATACAATGACATTCTGCTTATGTTCCTTTTTTATTTTAGGACCGTGATATAAGATATAGATATCAAACATAGTTACAATTTAACATAATAACATCACTCTTAAGATGGTTTATCGTTAAGATCCTCAAAATAAGACTAATTATTATTTTTTATTGGCGCTTTTTATAATTATTGATTTTTTATTCTTACAAAATATTTTTCTTTCCCCGGGACTTCCCAATGTTACTAAACGTCGAATGTCTAAAATTCCTGAATTAAAATCCATCTTTTATATAAAACTTATTGTTGATCTCAAATTCCATTCTAAACAATTTTCTTAAATGATTTTATTTCATCTTAGCTCCTAGTTATATCAAATTTGTTAGTCTGTTATGCTTATGTCATTGCTAAAATTGAAAACATATTCTAAATACTTCGAAAACGTGTTTATTTAGTTCCCAACTTTGCTTGTAAAACTTTGAAAATAGTGTTTACGTCGTAAATTAGCCTTGTTAGCAAGATTTTTAAAGACTTTCCAACAAGCCCGCCAGGTTATATCAGACAAAAGAGGGTTCACTTAGTGCCTCATAATGGTGCTCATGGACGGGCCACTGAAAGAAAATTAATTTATACGTTGGCTCGCTTAGAAGAAAAATTACAAAAGGTAATTAAACAAGACGTCCTTCTTCATTAGCCGAGCTTGGACGCCCTTTGTTGGCTGAAATGAATTTATTTGTCTCACCCTGTAGAAGGTGTTTACTCATTTTAATAATGACAAACAGTTGAAAGGGATGTTTGACCTCTTAGTTTGCGAAACATCATTTATTGTTAGCAACAAAGTGACTTCTGTACCACAGAACCAGAATACTTTACGAGTACACTGTAATTAATTTGTTTTCTGTGTTCCACAGTATTTTCAATAAGCGTCGGCACACACCCGCGATAGCGCAAACATTTATTGCTGTAATAAGATAAAATAACGCAATAAACCTTAATGAATAATTTATTGGTTGGTACGATAGCTAATAGTATTGAATGATCCTATTTGCACCGAAGCCCAAAGAAAATAAACATTTATATTGATTTATGAAAACTATTAATTTTTAATTACATGCACAATGTTACCATTACTCTGGGATTTATGTACGTAACGTTGCTATACTGAACGTTTTTTCGATAAATGTGTACCGCGTTGCTGGGCAATAACACTGTAAAATATGAGACTTGTGACATTTTTATCTTATTTTAGAATATAAAGTTTCACCAGATGCAATAAATCAAGACAATGGCCCATTCAAGAATATATCGCACTTTAGTTGTCTGTCAAAGTGTCAATATACTCGTTCTGATTCATTAACCTTTTATTTATTGCGTAATACAAACATATCTTCCTCAATATATTACATGTTCAAGTATCGAGAACTTTAAATCACGCACGCTCGCGCCTAGATTTTGCTATCTTCGTCAAAATCTGTTCATGTAATTTGATTAGGTTTACTCAGTCTAATTTAATCCATCCTAAGTCTTTGATCTAATTTAGTTAAATATCTACTTCCCTAGTGGAGATAAATTGTCAGTCAGTGAGGTCATAGACATATAGGTATAGATTGACGAATAATAAATATTTTCTGCCCACACAGATCGTGGGCTGATCCTTATTTTTTTACCTACCTGCCAGTATCATCGCAACTATTTCCTCGTAGACATGAAAGGACAGGAAAATAATATATCTGAGTTGTTTTAGAACACACGTTTGTACTTTTTTAAGCTGTGCGGTTTTATTGCCGTTGGCGCCGTCAGAGGGTATTTGCCCTGACTTCACTTGGCAACATTTTTGTTCAAGCTTGTACTGAACAACAGACATGTGAACAAGATCTTTATGTACCGTACAGTTGGTAATATAAATGTGAAGTTGTCGTCTTAAAAGACCCATTTGGGGTGGATGTTTGGAGTGTAGTGTTGTGTAGTGACGGGTCGCTAAGCATCTCGTTTTGCACACAATAGTATGTTATGTATAAAGCAACATTTTTCCTTCAGTTATCTGGAGCTAAGAAGATAAATTGCAGCAAGTCTGTAAGCGAGCTTTTAACCATTGTTATTTTCGCTGTCTCGCGTGACTCGACTCACACGACAGCTTTTTTTAATGTTTCGTGTAACTTGGATTGTTACGCGTTAATCGAATTATCTCCAGACGATAAATAATAAATACAATATGTTCTTATTCGTTCGCATGTCATACACGTCGTCTACACGTCAGTTGTTTTTGCTAATAGTGAGCTTTAGTTTTGTTCATTTTGCCTCGCAAGATCTAATGTAATGTTTAACTTACGCAATCAGAATCATGACAGCCACTTCGTTCCAAAATGAAATAATTAACCAAAATATACTTTTTCTTAAAAAATGTTCTTGTATATAGTATTACGTTAAATATTTGGTGAGACGTTGTATGAATGTAAACCAGATCTAGTAATTTGTCAAACTTCAAGACATGCCCCACCCCACTTGTTGTTCAATATTGATTGTAGACTGTACCTAGTAACACGATTGATGTCAAAATAAGTCTAGTAAACGTAACAAATGTAATTACATAGTTTTCTTAGCAATCACTTGTATTGGCTATCTAGACACAAAAACATTTGACCTAAACCGGTCAACAGCCAGTCAAGTGTATTTCAAATTTTATTTTGTTAAAAGCATTCGTCGAATCAAAAAATATTTGGCACATTTTCTCTGGAAATTTTACTTAGTATATTGTTACTCTAATGACGCAGACTTTAACAATTAATAAATATTTCTACACGATATTACTTAGCGTAAACAAGTAAAAATTTCTAAAGTAAGACGAGCTTGAAATTTTATAGCTGTTTCAAGTTCAATGGAGCTACATCTCATAATTTTAAACTTAACCCAATATACTTAGGGTATATTTTAGTTTAATTATAATTGTGAATGTGTTCTTCGTTACATGATGTAGCCGACTCCATAAGTTTCTAGTTAGAGTTGGTAATTTTAATTAGGTTCCTACGAAATTTAAAGTTCTTTAAAAAATGCTGGGAACTACGTGGTACATGTAGGAATTTCCTGTAAGTTACTTATGTTAATGTACTTAAAAAAGATAGTGCCAGCACTGCCAGCTCGCACCGCGTCTTTTCTCTCCCTTACACAGTAAAGGAATGCATTGAATGCATTCCTCAACTTGCTGTAGCAAATTCTTAGCTATTGCTCCTTGGCCGCTCTCCCGCTATTTATACAAGCATTCTTATCTTTATTTTCCTAGTCTAATTTTATGATACCCATTAACAATAGAATAACTTTCCTCAATAATTCAACGTCGCCCCCAAAAACAATCCTATTAACGCTTTAAAACAAATCATATTAAGAATCTGAAGCAGCCGACTGTTTACCGCCTTAAATATTTGTACTAAACAACAAACAATTAAAGCTTGTCAGAGAGAAATGACTCACTTACACTACAACAACAATTGACTAAAGTTCAATATTCACACCTACGCAAACAAAACTTCAGTGAAGCGCCAATAAGCAATTTCACGCAACAGAGGACACTATAACAATTCCACATAAATTCTTATATTTATAGCAATGGGTAAACACAAGTATAATGAAAACAAAGGGAAGAAAAGTTTCATTAACGCGGCGAGGACAACGCGGATAAATATGAAATAAACGCTCATAGAGCTGGATTAGGGAGCGCGGGACGCGGGATCCCGGAATGGGAGATTAGACGAGGGACACCATAGTACGGGTACATCGTTGACGCCCAGTTGCGGGGAAATGTTTAATTTCGTGTAAAAAGTCAAGCGCATATCTACAATGCAAAGTTGTAAGATAAGTCAGAGAGTTTGCTCGTTACTTGTTTTATAGACTTGTAATGTCTTCATTAATGAATGGTGAATAAAAAATGTTTCTAATTAAGAAAGTATCTACATTGTACATGTATCTAAAAGTAATCTTCACTTAGCTTTCTACTAATTTCGAGATGTGACTGACTTGCAAACACACTATCTTGATTTCAAACAATTCCATGCGAATCCCTTATAATTATCTGACTTAATAAACTCCATAAGCACCAAACAGGTTCATAGGTCAAACAGTTTTTTTAGATTAACAACCTTTCGCATTTTTATATCTTTAACTTTTAATATCTACTTAGATTAATTAAGTAATGAATTACAAATTATGGCCAGTGGGCGGCCACTATGTACTATAATTTGAAAATCCTCTTTAATCTCCTCGCAAATTATATTTGAACCACAAAATTTCAACACAAGAGATTTATTATGAGGTGAGAGTACTGATAAGGGGGATTAGAAATTGTTGACGTTAGATGGCCCGTATACAAGTCATGTGTGACATGGTTCGGTCAAGCATGTAAAGTGTCCTTTATTTATGATTCTACCCTACACTTGAACCGTCTACCCTGATTAGTAGTACCTAAGTACCAACAATATTATAACAAGACTTATTTATGTTTATAATTAAGTTGTTTTATTTATGTTGGAGTTGGAGATAATTTATTTTGGCATGTAATTATACGCGGGGTATAGTTGGCGACGTGAGGTTCGTACACAAGTCAAGGGTTAAAGTAAACAATTCTTCGTTACGTAGATACGTTGTAAAATAACATAATATTTTGTCTGTTTATGCAAAGGGGCGTAGACACATGTACCTACCTACCTAAACTATATTTTCGTCTTATTTATATACAATCCAGATAATCAGGCACTGAATAACAAGGGAATTAAACCCCAAATCTGATTTACTTCGCTCATTCACGCTAACTATTGAAGTAATGACACAAACCATTTTGGCATAAATAACAAATGTCTACTTAATCCCCTAGAATATTATTTCGCGCCACCTAAGGCTTATGAAGTAAAGCATCTCTTCGTTTGTCGTGACAGTGATTACAATAAAACTGACAATCGTCGACGCTTTTCTTTATAAAACTGAAGCAGTAATAAAGACTACAATTACCTTAGGACGTGTAAGGACTACTTACAAAATGTACCTTTCCAAGAATAAAAACGTTGGAACTAATTCCCGGATCGGAGTGAAATTGGCCTCTAAACAGGTCCAATTTCAAGCGACGACGCTAATCTCACTGGAGTAGCGCGACTTTCATTAGCATTTGTGTAATTTCATCAGTGGATCTGTGTGCCTGGGGCGCAGCACCCAGTCGAGTACTGTCCCCGCTTCATTTGTCTTCAATCTCGTTCCTAACTAGCCAACTCCTAATTCTTTGCCAGATGTTTTATGCTAATTGGATTGAATATATTACTAGATTCTCGGTCTAGATAAAATTTTCTGTGTGACAGCTGATAACTACATGACATTTACTTGCACGTGTTGGTGTCGTAAGTTAATCTAATTATATTAAATCCCTAATAGTAATTTCTAAAGACAGTTTAATTTTCCATTCGTTTACGTAATTCAAAATGAGCAACATTTTTAAATGATATTTACTAATACACATTATTAACTATGCATGAAAAAAACCTCTCGAATGGGCAAAAATCTTAACCAAAACGATAGGGACCCGTTTTACAATCAATTACTTGTCATTCTCAGACCTTGCGCTTGTTGTTGTTTGGTACACGTAATGAGAAAATAATAAAATTTTGTTTTATAAATTACGAGGCTTGTAGTTCAAAACTTCGAAATGACGGTAAAGTGCTGTTGTTTTGCGTACCTAGTTGATTTCCAATTAGGATCCATAAACTTATCGCGTATTTCATGTAACTGAGATCATTTACGGGATGTCGTGGTCGCTAACTGGCCCAAACTTCGGCTAATTAATGAATTCAAAACAATAAAGAGAATCAAATAAAAAGTTATTATTTACTTTGGAGAATTCGCGGCAGTTGTTAGTAAATCGCCGTCAATTTATGAAAACGACAGTTTGGTTGTGATTTGATTTCTTTAGTAAATAAAAAGTTGAAAGCACCACCCAAATTAAGGCAATTACGCTCCCTAAAGTTGTTTGGTCGTTGAAGGGATGTCTGATTTCGAGGTTGTTATAATAAGTTTTGTTTAATCGTGGAGACGTTTGCTACATTATTCAAGGAACATGTCTACTCGTCACCAACACAAGCGCCGCAGAGAATGGCAGCTTTATGCGAGTTCCTGACAGGCAGTTTCGAGCCGTAGGCAGGCAGACGGTATTGAATAGTCATCTGGAGTAATTTGACGTCCAAAGGACTCCCATGGGCCCCCATATGGCGGGCCCTCGAATCCAATGTCGGCAGAAGTGCGCTTTTACATGACGTCAGTTATTAGGATTTGTAAATTGTACCCTCACGTACCATTAGGCATTGTGAAAAACGGCTTATTTAAACAATATTACGTATAATGTTAAGAAATAAGCTTACCTAAATGGGTTCTGGGATAACCGACTTGAAAAATACTTTTGTATAAGAATTTTATGCTTATGAATACGCGATTTAAAGCAAATATTCGTGCCTTACAATCACCTAATTGTGTTTTATCAACTCTTATGAAGATAAGTAAGCATATTTTTTTTTACTGGAGCCGTTAAGAACAAACGTTTCAATGTGAGATTTTTGTCTGTGAATATTCTTAAAAATCAAATGAAACGAGTCAATATTTACTCCATAAAACGAAAATTCGCTTTCCTATTTTTTCATTTTTTATTTAACGGTTCTGCAGTTAGGTATACTCGTAAATAAAGTCGTTTTCCGATAAAATACAATAAAAATAAAATTGTTTCGAACTTTGCAGCATTTAACAGCTTAATCTTGGCCACTAAACTTGTAGTTACGGCAGATTCGAAAGCAAATTAACACCGATATACTACAGTTTTGGTGGAAAAGGTAAAAAACGCCAAGTACAGGCAATTTCGGCCCCCGTTCGGCTCAAAGCTTTACATTTCCAATTTGAGAGCCTTTTGTTTATTTTATTGAGTGTCGTTTTTTCAGTAAGCACTAGGTGGAAATTTCATGTTCGTTGCTTTTTCTACGTATAAAAGTTTTATAGAATATATTTTTTGCTTTGTTTAATGTTTAGCGGTTGTCTTTATCTGTTACACATAAAATCGTTAAACTAAATGTTCACAAAAAATTTGGTCTAATCCTTTATGTGTACAGGTGCTGAAACTGATTTACTATTATGTATCTACAATGGATCAATAATTATGGTCCCTTACAAACCATAAACAGGTTCGTCATTACGTAGTTTGTCGCTAAATTTTACGCAGAATAATTATATTATTTACAAATTTTACCTTCTTGTGAATTACTTCAAGATTTTAAGTCGCAAGTACCTTACAACCTTTAATGATTACTCGGTGAGTAGGAGTTTTATAATTTGAAAAGCCTTTACGAACCTAACGTCGAGGTCTAAGGACCTTATTCGATACCAATTTCAAATTGAAACTGGCAGACGACGGACAAAAGAAACGTTCCATTGTTGTGATGTATGGATTATAAAAAAAGAATGTACGATTCGATTTAATCTATCCAGGCTTCCATTTTTGTATTTTACACGCCTTTTATTCCGGAAAGAAGATTTATACCTAATTTTTGGAAATTGCAAAACAACAGGCAAATTCTTAATTATCTACTAATATTTCTTTTACTGAATTAATTTCTAGACTCTTGTGACGATTCGATCAACTTCTCCATCTAAGACTACTTCTTATTTTCCCTTTAAACTGCTTCGAAAGTCCTTGTTAATAGCTTTTATAGTATGCAGTCGAGTAAGGCAAGCAATTAGACTGCGAATTGCGAGTTGTACGTCCATAATCTCTTATTAAACGGTACACTTATTAAGTTAAACTTTTATATTTTGTGATTCCACTGTACCAGACACGATGCACTAGTTGGAAACTTTATCCTAATCTAGTTGCAACGGTGCTCCGTGCACCGCGTGGCCGAAATATCACCTCGCAACTTTAATACTGCACACGGTGGGCAAATTATAAAATAGGGCATTAATTATAAAGTTTCAGATCCAAAGTTTGCACTGCAGTGTAATGTTGTCTTGTTACCGTGCCGGTGCATAAATACCAACGTTAACACCGACCATTAACGTTTTCTGAACCCCTTTTTTTACCAACAAGTAATAAGAAAAAAATGCATATTTATAAGTGGTAGACTTTTTAAGCACGTATTGTAGTAATATTTTATGGGTTAGAGATATCATACATTTTAACAATTGAATGCAGAGATATTACAGACTAATGATGCAACGACCTTGATTATTAAACTCAGTGCGAACTCCGTTTTTTCGATTTGGGAATTCACAGTTAATCTTCAGATAAGCTCAAAAATAAGTACTCAATATTCGTCTAACTATTATGAATCAAGACTGAACTGTAAAAGTTTGGTTTTATACTTAAATTATTCATATTTTCACCTTGACTTACCTACGTTTTTGAATAAAACAAATGTGTACCTAATGTAAGTTATGTGTTAAGTGAATTTTTATGTTTAGACACACCTGATATTAATTATTTCTTTGTTGTTTATAGAATAAGAATAATACTAGCATTAATTATAAACCCTACGAGTTAAGAAAATATTCTTCACTGTTATAAATCGTTGGAAAATAAAATGAATTGAATTCAAGTTTTCTCTTCTCGCTATTAAATACCTTTTACTTTTCTACATTGCGGTTTTATAACAAAAATCGCCGGTGCGACTGTCGTGACAGTTTGATAGCCCGACATCTACTGTCGTCATAGAAAACTGACGCTGCAGGTGTTATTCTCAAACTTATACTATTTTTATTCCTTTTTCTCGGATCGAATAAGTTTCCACGTAAACGTCTGAAAATATAAAGTTGTTCGTGGGTACTGAATTTGAAGGACTGTAATTCCCAGCTTAGGTAATGTTCAGAATAATCAATATCTACACTTAACATTTTTGTTGTTTTCAAGGAACATTTAAGTACCTAGATCTACCCACTTCAGGGTCCGTTGTTCGCCGTTGCCTTGTTTACTTTGCCTGGACTCTAATTGTTTACCAAATCAGGTCATTGGTTTTTATACCAAAACAATTAGGATTTTTAATCAAAATTTACATCTCAATAACTTTCTGTAAGTAATTTTTCGAGGAGTTGAAGCAATATTGGAAAGTAAAAAAAACTCTTTGGTGAGTCCATTCTTTTCGAAAAGTCAACGGTGAACGTATTTCGCCTTCGGTGGCTTAAGTTTACGCGTGTTCATAAAAGCGCTATAAAACGTATATTAGAGCGACAAATAGAGCGTAATACTTGCTTTTTATTATCACATCACACGACAAATCTAAGCTCCATTGTCTAGTACAATGCGTCCGTAGGTTCGACGATAAACCACGGACTTAGGAAATAAATAGCAGACAGCCTTCGTCGGTGTAAGCACGGGCCATTTGAGAAATTTATTGTGTGCACTTAACCACAAATAAATTGGCCAGTACCACGTGAAATGCGCTGTTTGGGTCTGTTTCTTTGGTGTGCAATGCTTCTTTGTTGCCGTTTATAGTTAACAAGCGTCCCTTTATAACGTGCAACTATGACGTATAATATTGTAGAGAAATAATGTTATATTATTAAACGATGGAAGCTCTTTAAGTTTTAGCGTCAAAGCGTGCGGTTTTTTACTAGTTATGGTTTTATTGTGCCTTTATTTACATTACAGAATTTTATTATTCTTACGTACTGTAAAATTCAAAAGATGTTGAATAATACACTTTAAATACCACTACAGCTGAGTAATCCAAGCAAACGTCGTCACTCGTGCACTATTGATTGGCACTTTGTAGTTGGAAGCAATTATGTTATTGTTGTCTGTACATACCCTGAAGTGCTAACTAAACCTTGCATAATTAAGGCTAGGAACGGTCGGAATTAATCAAAGGTAAGACATAATGACAACATCATGATTTGTGATGTTGAACCAGATGTATTTATCTAAGCTTAGCTGTGATGGATGTCCATAACACATTTCTACGTCAACGTAAAATTAATGTACACTGACCTGATGTACTATTAAATTACTTTTAGCTCTAAATAAAATATTTCTATGTAAACTTTATTAATTTCTTTTGTTAATGAAACAATGCCAAATAATTAATGTATTGTAAAAATCTTTTGCAGCCACTTCAAACCCAAACATTAAAAGATTACGATTTGAACCAAAATTTGATTAGGGAACTTTTTTGACGGGACATAATCATCCAATGACTTCTCTCGCTCGAACGAGGCGAGTGTCAGTCTCTTACTAAAAACCACCCTGTTCCTACTCCTGCACTTCGACCCGGAGCCCCAGCGACCCTATGAGGCCTCCATGGCTCCGCCGATTAGGCCGCGTTCATGTTTTATATGTAGAAGCGGTGCGTGGGCGTTTATTTAAGGGTAGGCTGTCTTCCATTGCAATCTTGAAACTGATTAAATATTGGAACGCGATGAAGTCGGCACGTAGTTGACAACACACTTTTCCGTCTACCTTCCTCTACCGACCGTTGACAGTGACATTAGTTGTAATGTTTTCTTCTTTACAGCTGTCACTCTTAAACTTCATTTTCTTATAAACAGGTCGGTAAACGAGCACATACCACCTGATGGTAAGCAATCAGCGTTGCCTATGGACTCGCAACACAAGAGGAGGAAGTGTAGTTCATTGTTGTCAACCCGATAACCGAATACACCCAAGTCGGCTCTTGACGTTCCATCCTACATTCTACGACACGGCCATCATGACACGTCACACGTCCTCGTGTGATGTAGCTGAAAAGATAATCCAAGCACAATATCAGAAGGTCTCAACTTGGCCTATCCTGATTACATTTGGATAAACGACCTATCGTCTCCTAGAATCGTAATTCTAATTTAATCAACAACACCATTTAGATAGGACATCAAACTTAATATGGAAACACTAGACACTGCACAATTGCGGAACGCAAATTCTTATGAAGGAACGTCTCTTATCTACTAAGCCATTGACCAGTACTCAAGTAATCTTACACGGCAGTAGAGAACCTTAAATTTTGGAAAAAATCAATTAGATTTGTTATGAACATAATTATCGCCATTATCACCTAAATCGAGTGATAATGACTCATGCCACCTCCATCGAGTGACGGTAACCTTGCCACCTCCATCGAGTGACGATATCCACACGTTGTCTCAAACAACCCAGCCAAAATATCACCTAAATCGAGTAATATATTGACTTTCTGATCTTAGCAAATCACAAATCAACTGTAATAGCGTAATCAAACATCATCAAATTGACTCGGAATATTAGTCAGTGGCTTCTACACCGTCTACATCGCTAGTTTCAATAGCAACATCATTGTCGGGCATTTTTCTCAACCGGTCATGTGCGTACTTGTATGTGCGTCTGGAATTTAAAGCCTTTAATGTATACCGATCATTTTCCAACACTTCGATGACCTTAAACGGTCCTTTATACTTGGGGTCGAGTTTGGTCTGATTTCGCTCTTCGTTTTGTAAGAGGACGAAGTAGTCATCTACACAAAAAGGAACAATCCTAGATTTGTTTGGTCGAATCGAGTCTTGTCGTAGTTAGCATTTCTCTCTAAGTTAGTTATTGCTTCGGACCTAACCTGCTCTATATCAACACCTTGCTCGGTATCATCAGCTAGTATAACTTCTAACGGTCTACCAACTCTATTACACTACAGCTGCACACAGCCACATGTGTCACACCTCTCTGATTTTACCCAAGCATATTACTTGACGCTTCCATCAATCAAATAAGCGCATCTAACATTTGATCTTCGACACGGCCGTCCTGCTTGTCACACGTTCTCGTGTGAGGTAACTGCAACAACACAAACTTTGGGCAGTACGTGTGTAAAGCTCGGCCAGCCTGACCGATGAGGTCAAAATCTTGCATTTCAAAATCTACAAATTTAACAATAGAAATCTATTTCTTACATAATACAGTTTAACAGGACAAAACAACATGAAAGGAAAACATTACAATGCGAAGTGTAGTAACAACATAACACAATCAGTATCAATACTAATTAATGAAGACAAAATAATCTTATGATAGAAACTGAGTGAACATGAACAGATAGAGTTGTCAGGTATCAGGGATAGGCAGTATCCAAAACGAATTCAGAAGTCATTGCTATAAGTAGCGTTATAGCAGTATCCACATTTAAATATCACACATCACTACATTTCTTGTGTAGTGGTATCCATCCATCAGTATTCATTACTCGAAACTAGTATCCACATTAAACATAACACATCACTACATCCCTTGTGTAGTGGTATCCACAATAAACAAAACACTTTGCCAACCCTTCCAACCATAATTGTTTCAGGAATACATTCATCTGGCACTACATGAAATAATACCTGCATTGAGTATCCTTGTATAGTGACATCTGTTAGTATTTGAACGTTACAATTTACGTTGAATGAACCTATACCTAATAATGTCACTAAAGCATGAAGACGTTTGCCAGGAAACCTTTCTGCCAAACTTTCTTTAACTAGAAAGCACTGAGCACCTGAATCAAAACAAAATGAAAATTTCTCACCGGATTCAATTTCTAAATAATCTGTGGCAGACTTCATAGTGTCGGTATTCACTTGATGCTCAACATTTCCACTGCTGTCGTTTCTGCCACTGTTGCTCTTCTTAACGACGTTTTTATTGTCCTTGTTTGGACAGCGAGAAGCGATATGACCTAATTCATTGCTGATTGCAGTAGTAACACATAGACATCATCATTTTCTTCCATCCACCAATGTCTTGACTATCCTGTTGTTTACTGGTTACTGTTTGCGTATTTATAACACTGTCTTATTATCATATCGTATTTTTTAGCATCATTGAACTTTTCCTGTACAAAAGATCATCTTTTACGATAGAACACGCCATCAATCCTTGTTGTAATTTTATTGAGTTCTAATTTTTTTCAGTGTATACTAATCTTTGCAGTCTTGGTTCGAGTTTTACTACGTGAGCCAAAGTGACAGCGATTGCAACTTGCTCAATCGACGACAACGAATGCCAGTGATTCATTAACCTATTTTCATATTGTCCGTGTTTGTTTCTTTTACTGAATGAATTATCTCCATAATATGACGTTGTTGCAATTCGAACATCTTTCTCCAGCGATCGGACTTATCATTTGAATTAGTAGCGAATGATTGACCTGATTCATGCTCTTGGGGTGTCTTGGGTAATCCCACTTCTGATGTAGAAGCGGTGCGTGGGCGTTTATTTAAGGGTAGGCTGTCTTCCATTGCAATCTTGAAACTGATTAAATATTGGAACGCGATGAAGTCGGCACGTAGTTGACAACACACTTTTCCGTCCACCTTCCTCTACCGACCGTTGACAGTGACATTAGTTGTAATGTTTTCTTCTTTACAGCTGTCACTCTTAAACTTCATTTTCTTATAAACAGGTCGGTAAACGAGCACATACCACCTGATGGTAAGCAATCAGCGTTGCCTATGGACTCGCAACACAAGAGGAGGAAGTGTAGTTCATTGTTGTCAACCCGATAACCGAATACACCCAAGTCGGCTCAGACTTGACGTTCCATCCTACATTCTACGACATATATATAACTTTTTACGCATAAAATCGAAGGCAATATTGATTTTAAGAAGCTGGTATATTCAAAATGAACAATTGACTTTGAACATGAATAAATTATTTAATAGTTTTCAAGTTTGTACAAACCGACCTTTTTTGCATGCTCACTGCGAACGTTATTTCAGACATCCTACACTTTACTCAAAGAACCGAAATTATATTCAATTAAAGTCGAATATTATTCTGTTATCGTAGAATTTTCAGCTAGAACAGCCAGAATTTTCCGCTCTTTTAGCTTAGAGGTTACTAACTCATAGAATCTTTAGATCTTTTAAACTTTGTAGGTACGTTGAATATTTTCCTTCTAAGAATATCTGCGTATATCTACAGCTTATAACAACACTGACTTAATTAGTTATCTTAACATTGTCACCTGACGATGCTCTAAGGACTCCACATCAATATTAATCATACAGCCAAACATTGGACTTTGTACCTACCCATTATAGTATTTAAGTCTATAGTTAGTTCAGTCGTTTAAACAACTTACTACGTACCAACACGTATTAGTTATTTAAGATACAATCTCGATTCGTCAGGGAAATACCTACCTATCGTCTTTCAAGAACTTTGTACATTAATTAATTGATTAACACTTCATGTCACTCGAACTCAATGGATACGGGAAAATTTAATTAATGTAGAAACGAGGAACTAAATTAGATTTCAGTAAAGGTATTAACTTGGAAAGTATTTTAGATAGGCTTCGGTTAAAGGGCGAAGCTTAATTGAATATTAACTGGATTCTATACAGACTACTGTTGGATAAAAACTGATATTTTAATTATTTAGTTAGATATCTTTGATGTTAACAAGAAGGAATGCAGCAAGCAATGCAAGCACTTTCCATACAAGTTACAATTCGATATTGGGCATAAAAACATTAGCTCCAGCTGTGTTTGCTATGACAGTCTTTTGTTCCGGCACCGCCGCTCCGAATTTCAACAAAAATATTAAGTTCTAGCGACCGGCCCGTGGGGAAAGAACGAGTTGATTTTCAAAACGTAAAAATATTTCAAGCGTTGGGAAACAATTGCCTTTTTCACTGTAGTACAAACTTTAGGCTGTTGGGAATAAGGAAATAATCCTCTGTTTATTCGCGAAGCTATTCCTTGTGCTATAAACTTTATTTTTACTGTAATATTAAACGTTCTATCTTTACACTACAAAATATTCATTCCACAATTTTGCCCACTTGAAGTCAACTTAATTCTTGTATAAAAATATACTTGGTTATTTGAAATTAAATGCTCGAAGAAGCCAATTTGGGTTATGTTCAAAATTTCTTATTCAAACGTTTTTTTATAAATACGAAAACGAAAATAAACTATCCTCTTGTACGAAGGTACTTAAAAACTGATGGCATAATAATCGAGGAGCAGAGACCCAACTATTGAAGTTTTAATAGGGTACAAGAAAAATTTGCGTGAGTAGTACTTTGGACATCTTTTTGCCCTACACAACAAATTTCACTCCGGTCCAGGATAATTTAGCTACAAGTATTTCGTTCTGGCTCCACATAAACAGCACCAAACGTGCCGGGATAACTTTACTCCAGAAATTTCAAAATTCATGTTCCGGTATTCCCCAAAAACTGAGGCTTCCCACAGACATTCTCACCGAGCCATAATTTAAACGAATGAGTAAAATTATAATTTCCTTTGGTCTTGCTGTTTATTAAAAATATTTTCGTAGGTACATACATTTTTGCGGAATGCTAACAGAAAACTTTTGTTGTTACTAAACAACGAGGTGAACAAACACGTAACGCTACGGGATTGAATTGATTATAAACTTTCGTCGACCGCCGTCACAATTCCTGTAGTCGCAGCCCAGCTAACGCGAGCCAGATCCTTTAACTGTTTTTACTCTACAACACAAGTCGCCCATAAATCACGCCCGGAATATATTAGCCACCAACTAGATGCAATGTTCTATTTCTTTTTCATAAAGGAGCACACAAGCTCTTTGTTCTAAGGCAAAGTAATTAGAAGAGCACTTCACACTTAATTAGTACTATCGTGGTATTTAAAGGGACGTCCTCATGTGGAGGGTTTCTCAGAACACGATATGTTTCAAAGGCGAAATGTCCAGTATTCATAATGAGAGCGAGGGTTAAGCTCAGTTGTTGTTACTTTGTCACATTATAATCTTTTTGAAAAACATATCTGGCCATTTAATTTCATGAAAAGCAATACGCTTGGTGCATGTTAACGAAACATTCCTGCTTGGAATTTATTTTTGACGGATAGGATGAAAAGAAATACGTGAAAATATTTTTGTGTCATTTTAAAAGGAACAAGTTCTTTAGGACAGTTTTAGTTGTCTTAAAATTGTATCATGATATAGTGCACATGATGTTGAACTGTCCAAACAATTCGTTGGAGCATTTCCGAGTGTTAAATATCGTCGGTTTCTGTTAAGCGGTACACTAGTGCCGTTACAAAGCGATACAGCTACGTGTGGTCCTTAGTTCGCCATCCTTCATTCGTATGCCGCTCTGTCCCGTCCCCAATACCAACTGTCCCTAGTCTAGTCTAGACAGACGCGTGCTGCCTCACTGAAACTCATTGTTTCAGACAAAGGAAAACGTCAGCTCTGTAGCACAAAATTATATCTACATCGTTATAACTGAAGATGTTCGTAGGTTTTTTGTTTTTCTTGGCTTACATAATTAGCATACCTACAAGTATATTTCGACGAATGAACCTTGTTACCTTAAAATGTTCTAAAACAAAGCTATATTTCTTACGAAACGAAATAAAATTCTAACTAATTTAATAAATTAAAAGTCGAATATAAAACGTGGGTAGAAAGAAACCCTACAAACACCAAATGAAAATTAATTGAGAGCACATCTGTGCATTTCGTGATTTACTATGGAAACGAAGGAGTGGGGGGTCGGTCAAACGTCTATTACGCTAATTGTTAGGCCCGGTGAGTACGAACATTTCCCAAAGCTTTGTGCTCCGTTGCGGCGCACCGCAGCCTCGCTCGCAATCTGTAAATGCTTTGTGTAGGTCACGTTATGGGCTTACGTGGTCACTACTACTATTGTGTAGATATAAGCTTCACTAAGCTGCAGCTTGCAACAATACGCGCCCTCTTTACTAAAATGAATAACATTACCTACACACTATTACTCTCACATAAGCAAAATTTCACACAGTTACTATAGAAAGTGAGATCACAAGTTCTAGCTGTCAACCACATTAATATTTAGATGCGATGGCTGTTCGTCTTCATTCAGTCTATCGTGATCTCCGTACTATGATACTATGTTGATAGACTTCTAAATTTGACGTTAATAGTAGTAACTATTAACGTCAAATTAAAGAAAATTTAAAGAAAATGAGTACTTTAGTAAAAGTACTCACTTTCTATCAGTTGTAATGCTAAAATATTATAAGTTATGTATTTAACATAACTGAAATAGTTTTTCACTCGAAAGTATTTAAAATACTATTTGGTAAATGAACAAGCGTTATTTTCAGTTAAAACATACCCCAGCCAGGTGGGCGAGAACTTGGTTTCCACCCTCATAACTGAATACGAAATTACCGAAATTTGCAGTTCGTGAGCAAAGTTGCAAATTGTAATGAAATTCTAAAAATAATATTTAGTGAAATCTGCGGCGTCGGCATCGGTGTGTACTCGTGTTATCTAAAGTTCTAAACGGTATCTGATTATTAATACGACCACGCCACGGTTCGAAATTCAAATGAGGGAGTAGATAAAGGCCATTCAATCAATTCGACAAAGGGCCGCCATCGGATGGAAAGTCTGTTGCCGTAGTGGCCGACGGTTGTTCACCGCGACTAATCCTAGCAGAATCGAACAAACCCCCATTACTCTGATTGATTCTCGACGCTCCGGCCCTGGTTACAAATACAAAGGTCTGCTGCAATTTGGGAGCGCTTTCAATTTGCACTGAGCCGATAGCCTCTCAATTTGTGGCATACGAAGCGATCGTACAACGCCGCACTGACCAAGATTCTAGGCGCTCCCTGTAACACTGCACTTACTAATTCCAAATACCTAAATCTGTAACTGATATCTACATTCCAACTGTAATTGTCATTATGCAAAGCCGCCGATATTGCAGCAAATAACATTCCAATCATGACAAATACTAACGTGGATTTTTGGGTTGCTTTTTATGAGACTAGAAATGTACGTAAATAACTTATAAGTTTCTTTAAACATTTATTCTTACGACTTTCGAGTTGATTTTGCGAAATATAAAAGAAAAACTCCAGAATTTGAAACAGTATCTAATATAAAATTTCGGACGGATAAGCATTAAAAACAACACTTCGAATGTGAAGAAACTTCATATATATGCTGTATACGTCACACAGAAAATGTTTCACAGATGTAGGTATGCGACTGATACGGGTGAATACTGCACAACATGCCTCTCTGATATTCATGACGTGTGCCGGGACTTCTGACTGATTGGACTGGCATATATGTTGACTGCGTCTCTATAAATTTGGGATAATAACGTATAAATGTTTGTTTGTATACCTTGTTTATTTTTAATCCGTCAATCATTCAACGAGTTACTTTGAATCATTAAATGCACTAGTTATTAACGTCAGATAATTATTACCAATGTACTATGGCAAATATAATTTTAACAGACAAAAACGAATTTAATAAAGCACGCTTGACGAATAAGCCTATGAGCCTTCAATGTGAATCAGTCAGATGGCAGGCAGGCAGTCTTGCCCGAATCTACCTAATTTTCACGTTGAATGAAAATTAAAGAAGTCCCACGCGAATCCAATTTCACGGGAACGGTAATCTCATTAGAGACGTCTGACTTTCATTAACATTTATACGATTTCCGCGGGAGAAAACTTTGAGAGACGCTGCCTTCCCGCGAACACGCCAACTCGTGATGCACTAATCTAAATTCTCGGATCTTGGACGCAGGTGGTCTGATAGAGTTGCCGTTCGCGCCCCTATTTCGGAAACTCTCAATTTATGCTGAAACTTTGATTCTTTAAAGTTACCAAGCGCGCTTCTCTCTTCTTTATGTGATAATGAAATGTGACGTTATCACGCAGATTTCCTTTGAAGTTGAAGAAAGTGAGCTATTATGTGTCTATTTCTTTTTATGTGAAACTCACATTTGATATTTCGTAACCTGTGTATAAGCTGTTTATCTGAATTCAACTTTTTAATTATATGACTTCGCATATTTACTATTTTTTGTAGTTATGTTAATAACTTAAATCTCAGTTGAACATGCAAATCTTATCTTAGGTTATGTCTGGAATAGACTAACGTGAGCACTCATTTTCCTGAGCACAGATATGATCTGCTACATTCCAAACTTGACGCGCGCCTAGACGAGAAGTTCAAAAGTGTTTACATATTTATGACGGTCTCTGAACATGAATATTCACGCCATGAAAGCATCTGCAAAAAACCAGAACAAATGAACGGAATATGCACCATATGAAATAGCAATGGCTGTGAAATTGCGAGAGAACGGTAGTGCAATATTTTTCTTTGAGCACAATACAATATTGCTTTTCTCGAAACGCGCGCCATCGTAACGTAAAATATTAAAACAAAAATACTTTCCCTTTAAAATGTGACGGTGTTTTAATAATAGTGATTGGGCTATAGACCAATGAAATGTATTCTGCGATAAAATCTGCAGTACCTAGCTTGTATGAATATTACAGTAGTCTAACAGCTGAATGGCTTATTACGAACTAATAATCGAGTATGTCTATTAGTGCAGCGACGTTCATTCGATCTGAGCGCGAGTGCGGAATGAACTCTCAATCGGTGAGCATCCCACTTAGCTAAGACAAAGCCGACGGGAAGTAAGTTTCCTCATTTATCGCAACGAAGATCCCGCAGGATACCGCTCGGAAATAGAAAGTCAAGTGTGGAACAATCTAGGTACTAAGATAAATCCTTGCACTAGAATAATGCACGTACCTTCGGGTGCTTTATAGACACCACTAACTACGCTCGGCAACGCCACAATGTTTTGCGAAAAAAGAACGAACGTTTGAAGCTAAATTGCTGCGATACAATAGTCCAACAGAAAGTTAGGAGACAAACAACTGCAGTTTAGTCATCGACATAACAGTTTTCTATAGTTTTAAATTTTCTAGACGCAAATAGGTGGTCCTGTGTAGACAATCGAAATTGATGTTAGTAAAACTTTTCCTGAAAAATAAGATCCTTAACAAAAAGTTTCCAATTTTAACCATGACCTAGTTTCAGTGATACTACAACCGAATTTAAATAAGGAAGTGAGGTTAATTAAAACGTAACAAAAACAAATTATCTTATCTTATTGTCCTCTAAATTACAGGAATGTCAAGTACCTGCGTCTTATTTTTGTGGACAGTTAGGGTCCGTTCATACAGACTGGCTCAGAGAGGAGAGCAAATTTTTTATCGCATTGGAAATTGAACTTTGAGCAATTATAGTAAGGTAAATTTTTAATCTGCCCTTCTTTTGTCATAATGAATGCTCGAACGCATTTTTATAGCCGATACTCTGCGCGTCAGTCTGTGTGAACATACCCATAAAATACAATAGTACATATTACAAAATGTTACACAATATTTGTTATTACAATGAGGACTAAATTGGTTAGACTAAATGAAATAAGAAGTGACCATGCACATTTGGCCTGATCTAATTTGCGGCATCGTCTATTCGCATCTAGATGTGGTAGTTCGATATAATAACAAAGATACGTGTTCGGAATTAAGATGTGACGTTGCCAGAACGCGTGCTGGGTTATCAGAAGATCGCTGTGACCAGACTTGACCTGTCTGCCCTAATTACTTATCTACCACGACACTCACGTCTCTTTGTTTTGATATTAAAATGACTGTATTAGTGAAAATTCAACCTTGGCATCGATATTGATGGATATGTCTAGAAGCTCTTGTACATACAGTTTGTATGTGATGGTCTATTTCAGTAATAAATATACAGTAATTAATTTAATGTTACCTATATGTATATACCAGAGTACACTTACGCACAGCAAACACTCCTACTCTACGAGTTCTCGATCAAAGCTTACCTGCAACAAAACAAATTAATTAGTAAAATGTCTGTTACGTAACAACTTTATACTTAGTTCTAATTCGAATCCGTTGATAATAAACTTTAATAATATCAACATGTTTATGTGTGTATACAAATACGTACGTACATACGGTCACACATCAATCTATACAAAACCAGTTTATCCTGGTATCACGTCGCATCATCTTTCCACAAATTTTCGTTCAGTTTATACTGGTTATGTAAAGCTCGATGTGTAGCCGTGTGTACCTATGTAGTTTGCGTCCCTGTTACGAACTTTAATCAAAACATTCGAATTGGATGGCTTCAGAAATACATGTAAACAACAGCTATATACAATTGTATATAACTACCTCAATACGTTTCCATGTTCTTACAATCTTAAAGCAAAAACAACATTAACTGAAACAACAAAAAAGCTAACTCGAATTCAAAGTACCTAATTGCAAAAAGTGTCCAAAATGATTACATGCATTTTGTGGCTGACAGCCGAACAAATATTTCATCGATTACATTATTGTACGCTGTCGTATATTTAACGGGCGCCTGTCATTGAAATAACACGGACGCGATGACAAGAGCCAAATTAATGGAGACATTTCAACCGCAAAAATTAAAAATTATTTACGAATAATATTATGTTTATTGCAGATTTTTAACATAACGAGGCTTGGCGGTCTCGCCGCGGCCATTATTCACGTGGCAAACCACCCACCTTGCCGTTTGTGGGCAGCACCACTAATTTATAGCCCTTTAAGTGCCTCCGACATGGAGAACCGCGGTAATTTGAACGAAAGCTAGAAACACACCGACCCTATATCAAAACGATATCCCGCGAACCTTCTGTTTCCTTGTGTGAAATTATAATAATACTGGGGAATGTTTCATAGAATTTATTTTATGCAAACGAAAACATAACTTTAAACATGACTATTTTTTTAAGGATAAATTGAAAAAAATGTGCTTTGATTTGACAACTAGTTCGTTATCTAGTCACAGTTTTAAAAAGGTTTGAGTGGCCTGCCTATCAATTTTAAATTTTCATTTTAATATTCAGAATATACTAAAAAATGTTCAAGCAACCACTTTGATACCTTCAGCGAACTGTTTTAAGGTCATTATTCACGTAAAAGCCCACCTCACCCACTTGCGGTCGACCACCGTTAATTTATGACTTTTTAAGTGCCATGAACACGATGTTCCGATCTCGCTGATCTCATTCATGAAGGGGAAAAATCGTTTCTGCTCGACTTTGAATCGCTAGAGGTGTACGCAATTCAAATAAGGCCGGGCCAAAACGTCAGATGTACAATGGGAGCGACGCCTGTGCCTCTTTCAACATCACAATGCATCCTCACTGAGGCGTTATTGAATTCGCTAAATTGTATAAAGCCAGTCTCAATTTATCCCATTATACTGTGAAGATTAGGAGTAAATTACATAGCTTCAGGTACAAAATGTGACATGTGTGCAAACACAATGGAGTTCCAAAATCTATTGGATTTCGAATTAAAAGCCGAGTTCAATTACGCCGATGACCCGTATTCGGAACACGGTTTTACTTTTGTTTCTAGCTTACATAGTACAGCTTGCTCTGATTGCATTCGAATAAAAAAAACTGTTGTTGTCTATGTGTCCATATAAAATGTTTATTTTAACAACAACACGATTTTAATCCAAATAGCACATGTTGTGATGACCGCTACCCTGAAAAACATACCCTAACAAACTTCTGTTGTACGTAGGCAATGATTGAATTTGATATTTTATATTCATTCAAATTCTACAATCAACAAAAGCCGGTACAAAAAGTTGGGTATGTTGAAAAAAAAATTGATCAGTGCGAATTCAATTGCTCGATACAGATTCGGCATATTGGCATTGGTATTGCGCTCCAAACCACGCGGATTAAAGAGGATTCCGGGGAATAGTGACTAGTTAGTTTATTGTGACTCGTGACAGGATTTAATATTGAGCGTATATTTTGATCGAATTCATTCTGCAGTTGGTGCAATATTTTAATCTTGTGGCTGTACGTGCAAATTAAAACTGACAACATCGAGTTGAAATATAGGGGAAATATTTTTTTAATTTTTTGTTTCCGAAATTCCTAATTATCCACTAACGAAGTAAATATGAATAGTAGCTACCGATGATTGGATGACGTATAATGGAAACATGTGATGTGATTTGGTAGTGATCGCATCAAAGCCTGTCAGATTAACTTAGGCGTAGCTGAACACGAGGCACAACCATGTTTTCAATATGGTTTGTTAAGTTATCCGGAGGGATCGAACCGGATTTCAACGGTTGCTTTGTATTCGTTCAGTAAACAGAATTTGTTTTGTTATGAGTACACAAATGTAGTCGAGGAATACTTTGATACAGCGTTTGCTAGCTTATAGGAAAATTCTTTACCATATTTATAGTAATGTTGTTATTCTCGGATTATCTCCTATTACGTATACTGAAAAGTATGACGTCAAGGGACTCGATTACGAAATCAACAAGAAAATCATTAAAGATCCATTAAAATGTTTTAAGAAAACAAAAACAAAGTTGTACAACAATTGCTTACTTCCAAACAACACGAGTTGGAAGGATGCCTTTTCTTTATGGGTCTAAAGAAACGGAAGAAAGAAGCTTGGGAAAGAAGAAAAAATAGAAAAAAATAACAGTGCTGCCTTTTACCAGAAACACCTCTCCAACTACGAGTAGTTTATTTTTAAATTCAAAAGCGTTTCGAGCTGGATAATAATTCTGAACTTCATATTTTATATCAAACGGAGCGAAAAGAATGTTGCTTTCTGACATATTCAATGAACGAAGTTACGTTGTGAACTGAGAGTGCGAATATTTGCTTACTTGCTATACAGCTTTAAGTCCATAATGCCCTGTCGATGCTATTTATTTGTGACGTATATTTTAACAATAATAAATTGCATTTAGCAGATTTATAACTGTCACGTTTCATGGAAGAGATAAGAGAAGAAAATCGTGTAACCATATTTAGCCACTTTTGTTTTTCTGTTTTTTTAAAAACATTATCCCACACTAGGATTTTATCCTGTGTCCTGGGTGCATTTACAAACATACAAGTTCAGATACACATAACACTCAGACCCATAATTGGAACAATAATCTGTGGATCACACATAGAGTAGCTCCAACCGAGAATCGAACCCGCGACACACGACAACCGTGCAGTCAAAACTTATCAAATCATAATTCAAAGGACCTTTCCCTTACTAATAACTACTTTTTTTAAGGTGGGAAAGTCTGCGAAAGCCTTCTTCCGCCTTGGTGAGTCGGGAGGGAGTGTCAGACTCTTACTGACTAAAAACCACCCCGTTCCTACTCCTGCACTTCGAGCTGGAGCCCCGGTAACCCGTTAGGTTCTCCGCGGCTCCGTATCGGCATCAGCCCTATTGGGCGATCTGGAAGTTGTGTGATGGTCAACCCTAAGACTTCATATAAAGCAATCGCGTTTATGAAAACTTTATTCTTTACACAACTTTTACTAATCGTATGGTAATCACAGTTGTGTATGAAAATTGAGAGACATAACACAATAATATTTATATTGAGGTTTTTTTTAATGATACTGTTTCTATGATGCAGTAAATTAATTACGATAGCGTTATCTATTACGTCTCGACCACATTCCGTGCTATTGCGATGTTTAATTATTATCACAATTTAATATCAAACGTCTGACCTTTATTTCTTATTAAAGCCGTCACTGTGATTGCACACAACGTTCGCACATTATTAGGTTAGCTAATCTCTGCGGTCTTCTTTGTTCGATTTTCAAAGTTCGTTTATTATTAAATAGAGAGTCGACCTTTGTCTTTGCGAAGATTGTGCATTTTTCATATGTAATACACTTACGTTGAGATAATAATTGATTTATCTTTAAACGTGCAAGTTTTTATCATACACGTGTCTTATTGGCAGTTTATTGAACTTTTTTAAGAATGTAGGTCATCAAATTACGTTTTTTTTTTTCAAATGTTATTAGTGAAGTTACTACGTCGAAACGGGTGAAGAGTTTAATATAAAGTTGTGTCGATAGAAGTGAATGGTTTGTACGAGCGTAGCACCAGTTTGTCTTGACAGCGGCTTCGTGTTCGTCGTAGCGCTGTCGTAGTAGTTACGTGTGGTTTTCGTAGACTTTCGTAGACGTGCGGTTTGCGTAGAGGTTAACTTCATGACACTTTGTTCGACTTTGAGCATTCGTAGATTTACTTCTTGAATGACAGGTTTGTCAGCCAGCCTTAAAGTTTTTAATAATAATATACTTGGTTGAATATTTATTAATTAATTTTATCTAAGCACATCCGCGAACTGCATAACTCACTAATGCTACAATATTTTTGGAAATATTTTCTAGTTCTTTATATTCATGATACAGTTTTTGTTATTTAAATGAATAACAGAACCAAATGCTGTTTGGGATATCGAAGAAGCTTTGTAAATAATAGAAAATATATTTAGTTTTGTTTGTCGTTCCATATGTACTATTTAGTCGCGAACGTTTGTAACTTGATGCTATGTCATATTTCTAAGATTCTAGACGTTCAGAGAACAATGTAAATAGAAGGACATTTTCAAAATGAAATTTCAACTTGACACCTACATTTTCTAGTCATCTCTGAAAGGAAAGGAAGACAGATAACATTTCGAAATAAAACTATGTTAGAATTTAAAAAGGTGTCTCGTTTATATTAAAAGATCAATTACAGTAGGTACTGTTTATATTTATTTATTGAATCGACATTACTACATACATTTTATATCATGCCTTTTATATCATCTTTACTTTCTTTGCTTTCAATGCTTTAATATCAGCGACTGAGTTCAATGTAATTGTAATTAAATTGTTGTTATATTAAGGAAATTATAATATCCATTACTTTATAGATAATGCAAACAATTAATTGTTAATAATGTATCATTAATTTAAAATTGATTTTATTATTACTTGTGCAAAATATTTTTCTAATTGTGTTCACTTTGCAAATAGCACTGCTGAATTACTGGCAATACATTACATGAATGTAAATATTTGCTGTGGCTCATGTTATTATTAAACTGAATGCCAATAATGTAAACATTCAACGTTATTTATTACGTTCCAAATAAATACAACATTGACAAGCTAAACTTCGACCCACGCACGTATTAAACTGTCAAACACCAAGCGGTCACCGGTGACCGCGACCTATTGTTCTTTAATTGTGTCTATAAAACCGGTACTCGACGAGTTAATTGGTTTTGTCGAAATTAAAACATATATTAGTATGTACTAAACATTTACGAAAAAAAAAAACTCCGCCAATAAATATCTACTATTTAAGCACTTAATCGAGTATAAAACCAAATCGGGATACCGATATTTTTTTAAGTATTCCGTAGTGTTTTTATCAGAAAATCGTAACCTACTTCTTAATTTTATTAGCTCTTAATTTTTCCCCAAAAAGTTGGGAATATCAATCAATTGCTCCGTCGCGTCTCACGTCCTCAATTATCGGTCACGTGAACTTAAATATACACTTATCGCATACACTTACACGAGGCATTGACACACATTTAAGTATGAACGAATGTAACATACCTACACACATATCTACTCTCCATTCTCGCACACGCTCACAATATCTCTGCGAGTACTTATTTCAAATAACCTATAGATATTGTAAGCGTTCTGAAAACTCTTCACTCCTTTTATTCCGCAACTGGGTCCGCATCTAAAATGCATTTGTGATGCTTCCGACCCGCTGTTACCCCCGTTTTCTCCTTGTTCGCACAAAAGTATGCAGATATATGTTATCCACGAGGATCCGCGCCACACACAAATCTGCAGTTAAAATGTCTTCGGAATACTAGCCGCACTAGGATCTGAATCAAGAACTTAATGACTAGCGATTATCGTATGTTACGACTACCATTTGGGATATTGAACCTTAAAATAAATCGTTTTGAATGTAGATTCAAACCAAAATCTGATTTGTAAGAGAATAGTACAGGACGGTAATGGGAACAGAATAATTAACGCGGTTGTTTTCGTGAATTAGACATACAGTTAGAACCACTTACGGAAAACATTCCCTACAAAATGTATAAGTGCGTATCGAACATTTATTCCAATTCCATTAGTGCTACGGGATAATGCGAGCGACTGGTATGGTGGCCTCACTATAGCAGCTTGTTCGTGTATCGGTGGGCCCCTGGATCTCGTGGAGGCATTTGATCGCTTCCCACATTGAATTATTTATGTCGTATACTCACTGATGCTTTAGCTGTCGGAAAACTAACCTTACCCCGTGAAAACGAGCGATGTAACACAAAAAAGCACTTTGTACAGTCAGCGGCTTTTGTACACACGTGCGTGCGTATCGAACGCAGACAGGAAAACGTCGTTATGGCTGTTATAATGTTATGTACCCACATAATTGCTAAATGAACAAATTATTATGGGATGTTTCCGAGATTAATATAATTTATCGAGCTGTTTATTCGTGGATTAATAATGATTAAATAATTGTGTGTGCTCATCGGTTGTGGCGCGCGTATGTAAGCCAAGTTCCATTACATTACGGGTTGTGTCAACCTTGTGTTGCAGGTGATATATTAAAGGTATTTAGCGAACAATATTGACGCAGCTTTTGTTTTTCCAAATAACGTTTTAACAGTTAGGACATAAGAGTTGTGTTATGTCGCGTCCTTGTTTATTTACTTTATGCTTCAAATCTACATATAATAGTCTCAAAAATAAATTGATTTAAGATTTGATAATTGTGGTTGAATTGCATAAATAGTAGAAACTTGATTTCCTCTCCATACTCGTATATTAAATGACTTATTGTATGTAAGAGAATACGACTAGCTGTAATGTGACTAATATTAGTGCACTGGACACAAAGTCAAAGCAAAATTTTTCTGAAACTTTCTTAACTGAACTGATTGAATATTCCGGCACAAATGAGGCTAGTCAAGCTGACTATTTCAAAACCGAAAATTACCTTAACAATAACAATATAGTAGAGTAATTATGTTTGTCTACACACTACATGCCATGTTTTATTAACCAAAGTCATTTCAATAATCGAAATGTTTTTACTAGGTACTTCTGCATTGTCGTAATATTTAAATGCATTGCTATCTGCATAGCCACGTCTCGATGCTCGTTATGAGCTATTTACGACCTGTTACAATGAAAACTAGTTGCCAACACTATTGACATTGTACGAAGATGATTTTGAATTGTATTTGTATTGCAATGTCAAGCAATTGTGCTGTATGCAACGATACAAAGGCGTACGTCGGAAGCGGTTTCGGTAATCCTAGGAGCAAAGGTTCACTGCTTGACATCCTATATCCGGAGAACATTTCCAGGTTGTCAGACGAAGCTAAACCTCTCGGGAAAGAGCAGCGGTCAGAGCCGCCCAAAGACAGGAAATTGTATGTCGACCTACGTCACGATTGCCCGCCTACGACCAACGAGGGGAGTTACAAAAAATAAACACCCAAAACAAAATTACTCGCCAGCAATACAGCTTTTTTAAACTTAATAAACATTTTAAAGGGGACTCGTTTATTTGGATCGCGACCTTTTAACCTAGACGGTGTTTTTATTCAGTTTCATTCGACAGGAAGCCATATGACAGGTCTGGGAGAAATAAAAGTTAAACATTTTACCAATAGACTTTATTGCAAAGTCAAAATAATTTATTTCAATTAGGCCAGAATGGCACTTTTGAACGTCAACGTAAAAAAATTAAAAGTGAAGTTATTTGCTCATTCCAAGGTGTAGATTCCTATGAAGAAGAACGAGCAAGAAACTCCATAGGTTACTCTTTTTCAATCAGGTTCACAATACAATTTACTAGTTACATAGTTTTGCTGTTTGGATTGTGCGAGAACAATGTAACACTAAAATCCAGTTAAAGTGATCAGAAAGTCAGACCAGTTAAAGTGGAGTCAGTCTGCAAGTTTTACCATTCTGAGAGGCACACATATCATTTTTAATTTGAACTAATAAATGATTATGTATTTAAGCCGGGCCTTAAATCAGGATATAGATTTCAAGGTTACGAAACACTGCAGAACTTATAAATTAAGCTGTTAAGTACTGTATCTCTACATACATCGACATTGAGCTAATAACTAATCGTTTTACATGTCAAAAGTTACGTGTGTAAGTACCTGTATAAGTTAGGCAGAACGAATCCTCTTAATTCAAAGGATTTTCCCGAGTCGAGGTAGATTATACCTACGTTGTACTAAATTGTTGGTTACTCAAATAGATAGCTTTCTCGGTGCGTTCAAGTTTATAGGTTAAGTTAAATACATTTATTACTTTAGTTAGCTACTAAGTTTCAGCCATCAAATGCTTAGAATTTCTAGCTAACTTGCAGTTTTACAATTTAACCAGGTTCAGCTAGTGTGTAATGAAGTGTACTCAGTATTTTAAAATTATCTAGGTCTTTAATTTTTCATAAAGCGTTCGCAATGTGAGTGAGCATTAAATATTTTATGTTAAAGTTCTGAATAACTGTATAAATGTGTCAATAACTGACATCAATAATAAAACACTCAATGCCGTCATTGGCTTCCCAACTTGGAATGTAAGTAAAGTGGCTAATAGCAAAGTTTTTCTGACTTCGTTGCTATAACGCCTTCATAACTTATTGCTGATGAAACAACAACTTTAGCTGTAAAAAGTATTAATTTATTAACTATTCCGTTTTTGAAAAGTCGTTGTTACGTAATATTAATAGTTTCAGGGATAAAAACGAAACCAGGAGACTAAGAAAATAAATGGTTTGCGTTATACATTTAAATTGAAAGCAATTTGTAATGTGGAAAGTGTATTTATTCTACGCGCTATTTATATAAGACGAAACGTTCCACTTTGTAACATGGTATAAATATGGATGAAGAACAAGTTCATAATTCACTTATTTTTGTTCCAAGTTTCATGTTTTACCGTTGTAGCTATGCTTCGTAGGTACTTATAAGAAAATAATTAAAAATTCTTCCGGCGGAAACGTTGGCGGCATTGGCGTTTCACTTTACTCGATGGTATTTAATTATTGAAGAACCTTTTATAAAGTTTTTATGATGCGAATTAAATACATTAAATAAAATAACCACCAATATTAAGTGCCTTGAAAGTAGGTGGGCCTTTTGATATAAAATTTATAAGCAATTCCACGTAATCGTATCGAATCGTATTGATCAGAGCATCGTTCAATGAAGATTTTGTATGAAGAAAACAAAAAGGATTTATTTTTTTATTTCCTTCAATAAAGAAGTAGTGTGTAATAGAAAGCGTCCCATGAGCTCGGTGCAGATAGAGCGTGTTAAACGCCGTAGTTTTTGTACGCTCATGGCCACTAAACGTGTATTTGGCAATGGGCCAGGCCTCGCCAGCCCGCCCCACCGTTTGCTACGGAACGCCTGAAGCTCACACTTCACTCCGCTGAAGCCTACGTAAGTTTGCGACTGCGAGGTCCTGTTTGTTATTCGCGTTCCCCCTGAATATTTTAAGTTTTCTTTATTGTATTGCTGTTTCCTTACCTGAAGATTTCATCATATTTTTGCTCAGCTCACCGCGCCAAGTTTTGAATGTATCTGTATTTTATGTGCTTGTTTTCTTGTCTGTGACTCGACTTTATTATCTGACGTCGATAACTTTGCCAAAAATTTGATGAAAATTGTTTTTATTTTCTCATCCTTTGAGCTACCTCCAGTCTTTTACGAGAGGTAATTTTGTGTTTATTATACAAAATGTAAGGTACTATTTCTGTACGGAGCTACGTGCAATGACTTAATATCATACATAACAAAATTAAAATTATGCAAATAAGTCTCAGCGAGCGGTAGTGAGCGGTTAATACGTTGCGTTACCAACGAAACTCGTTGTAATAAGCAAACAATATCACCCTCAAGTTCGTAAAATTTATGAGGCGGTTATTCGCCAAGACATAAACATTGGTACTCTGTAGCAATAACTGAGCGTTACAGCGTATTCGGTGCGAGTGTCTGAAACATTGTCGATTTCATTGGTTTTCATTCTGGAACAAAGTTTCATGAGAATTGTACTCGTAGGTACATACATATACATATACAAACTAACCCGTACCGAAGTCCGACTAACTGCTTAGTATTCATTTGATTTACAAAGTTATAAAGTTAGCATTAGAAGTTACAACTTACGTTTAAGATTTATTAAACTGCGGTTCGTATTGATTACTGCCGAGTTTCTATTATAGTAATCTAAAGCTAGTAGCTACATTTTTTTATTAACAGTTGACTGGAAATACCTAGTGACATAAGATACCTATTAAAGAAGGGCCAAATTAAAAGTTCTCGTAACCGTGCATGCTCGTCATGCATGATAAGACTGATGACTGTTGATGAAGCGAAAGGTGTATGTAAGAATCGTAGCAATTGGTTCCATAGCGTCTCCTGCCCCTATGAGAAACATGCGTGGGGTTATGTATGTATAAGGTGCCTGAATCTGATATAGTTTTATTTTTCTTATATAAATCTATGCGAACGGTTAAGAAACAATAAACGTTTTCAAAAGTTCGTTATTTTATTGACAATCGCTTTACACGTAGAGGTAATACAATTCTATTCAACTTCTCAATATCATTATTAGAATATGTTCTCAATTCATACGTGTCCCTGAATAAGAAAGAGTCGAACAAATCTAGTTTTTCTCGAAAGTAAATCGTGAAAAAATAAACAGAAGTTAAGCTTGAATATTTAAGGCCGTGATTTATATGGATGGGATATCAGCATATACATTTAAATTGTCACATTGATATTCTACAGCCACGCAGACATGTACATTTGCGGCAAATAAAATCAACATGTAAATGAAAACTTGGGATCCAAAATGTGCGGTACAAGTGGCGCGGTTTCATTTCTTCGGAGGAACGATATATCTCCCGCATGACATGTGAAAACAATAACTCCTCAAGTGCTCCTCGGGCCGACATGTGAAAACAAAGCACCTACACTACGTGCGTATAAATTTTGGATGCCGCCATTTTAGACGACATGACCTTTTTTGTGCATACCTTGTAGCTGTAGCCACCCTGAGGATTATTTATCTCAGGAGGTGCTACGGAGAATACATAAGTACACAAATAAAACTTGCGTCCTAGTTTTGGCCTAAACTAGTCTTTGGCGTTGCCAGCGTAGAATTCTTTAGTTTTAGTTACTTCGTTTCAAAAATATCTTGCGAGGAGCTTCTTACTTACCTACACTCACTAACGTATTTAGTGTTGAATTTTATTTGTGCTGCTAAGAAAGTGTCCCCAATTTCAAGTGGGGACTTAATAGCGTGGAGATAATTCTAGGTTCCATAAATCGACAGCTGGTCCGTCTTACACGATAAACTTTATTTTACTGCTGTTTGTAGTAGACTAAAGACAAACATGTGTGGCAGTCTTTACGGAGTTCATAAAAAATCTAATTAAAGAGGTTTATGGAGCTTTAACAGACATTCTTCAACCGTATAAATGTTATGAAAATCATAATGGCATGCAGTTGGGCGGGTGTGGATATCGTTTAATTAAACCAGTTAATCCGTTAGGTATATTTAAGTGTTCAGACTTCATGGAACTTTAGCTTAACGAGAACCGTGTCAAGTTGTTCTACTTTACATAAAGTTTCTGGCTTTCTGATAATCTAGTTATTATAGTACCTACGATAATACTGATAGAATTAATTAAATTAAATATTTTCCGAGTCTGTTATAACAGGACAAGAAACGCCCTGGAATAAATTAGAACGTTTCCAAGTTTAAGTTTGATAACCCTTGTTCAGCCATCTGTGTCTTTCGAGTTAATGTATTCTTACTACTTTCTATTTAAATTATTTTGGAGAAAAAATACAAAGTACTTATTCGAGCCTATACACATTGAAATAGTTGCCAACGCCTAAAAATATATTAAAGAAACAACGGCCATCGTTGAGTTACAAATAAAAAAAAACTTTTACGTCACAAGCTTGTCTGAGTTTAAATTTATTTATATGTTCGGGGACATCTCATTTGTCTTGGAATATTCAGATAAGTTAGACCTTTGAAAAGAAATACGAGACAATTTGTTTGCTCGATGATACAAATGGATGTTTCTTTCAAAACCTATGCGTTTACAAAGATAAAAACGTAATGTAAATTGTATATGGAATAATAGCTTTAAATAAAAGCTGGGCATGTAATGTAAAACTTCATACATCATATTTATAAGAAGCACGAACATAGGTAATCTATATCAAGTACCTACCTACTTACAAAGTGAAATTAAAATAGAAACTCGTCAATCAGCATTAGTATTTTTGGCAAATAAAATATTTTTATCAAAGAACCGAATAGACCTTTAACTCATCGGTCACTTACCTACACAGGTATGTTGCTACCATTCGTACTGATCACTTTTAGCCTTCTATTTTATAGGTTCGTAGGTCTGTAGGAAGGAAAGAAGCAAAAATTATCGATACAAACGTTGTTTTTTCAATAAAATGTTTCGATCCCTTTAATACCCTTCCACGTTTCAATCTACACCCATGTAAAAGTGTGTTGTTCTATGTTAACAGAAGCTCAAACTAGTTTTGTTTTTGTACCATGTGCAAATTGTGCAGCTAATATATTCCAATAATGTAAACGTATCTAACTTTGATTTCAATGTTTAACATCCATGAAACGATTTCAATTATGAATCCAAGCTCGCAACTAATAAAATTTATAATAACCCATAAATATTTGTAGTGAGGTACTTTAAATTCAACTCTGCTGAGAATTTAATAGCATTTCTGTCAAATTGAACGAAAACCTTAAATCCATGTTAATATAATAACAGATAGGTGCCGTGGCTCCCCTGGGTGTTGACGTGGTAAGTCCTCTCTGAATATTTACGAGAAACTAGTGCAAATTTTATCATTTCACAGATTATGTAAATTTTTCGGTTGCACATTTACATTATCTCGAAAAATATACGAGTCAACTGATGTAATAACATTCAAAATAAGTAAATGTGATTTTTTCTTAAACGTTTATAATGCTAAACAACGCTCGTCACTGTGGCTGTTTTTTTGTGAAATTTCATAAACGTCAAATTTGAATAATGAGACTTGTATTAAAATCGCCCAGAGCATACATTGGTTTTATTTGTGCAAGTGAAAATGTAATTACAATTTACATAGTTTTGTCACTCAAACAAACTAGAAAACGTACTAACAAGCGTCTTCATGCTCTGTTTGATATAATACTATAACGTTAAGGAAATGATTTGATACTCCACGATGTAAAATCATGAACTTTTACTGTTACTTTTACCATCCCATAACGAAAGGTTGAGCAAACAGACAATTTAAAGACTGACATCGCGGCCATTAACATTAACAACTCAGAATTAACGACGTATAAAACCCAACATTTCACAAATTGCATGAAAAATAAGAAAGGGGTAAGGTTGGAGACTATGCGACATGTTTTGGCATCCCACGGGACATTTGTTATGGCCGAATAAAACTAGTTTACAACATGCATTCAGGCTGTGTGCTAAGCAACTTTATCTGTGAATAGGGCTACCACATTTGAGACATAGTCTTCACGCAGCTGGAATATCTCCGGCCAAAAGCTTCCAAGCGTTGGCCCTGAAATACATAACCTGTCTTGGCAACTATCTCGGTTTCCTAAGCGACTTTGGTGCCCCTAATGCGCTTAAAGAACCCCTTACATATACAAGTAACTATCGGTATAAAGGTTGTACACAATCAGTATATACAATGCGAATTCGGAATCAATTTTAAATCTCTGTTTATACGTGACATCCCTAGACTCACCAGTGCAGAGCGGTTCATGTGCACTGAAAATATATTCGCAGAAACATGCCACGTATTTTCTTTCATGCATGTTTAAGTGAAGAGAAACCGGCCGTGATGCCAACTTGTTTTGGAATTTTATTGGTTTATACTTTATACTCAGGCTCTGTTTGGAACAGATAGTTCCTTTAAAATATAAATATTTGATGGATCGAAAATGCCTGTTGCGTTCTACTTTTATTCTTTTCATATTCTCCCTGGACTCTTATTCTGTATCTGTCTACTATTAAAATCCAGTCTTCCCAAGATATTTTAAAATCCCCTCAGGTAAGTTAAATTATATTATCTTTAAAGCTGTAGCTCAAAACAAAGTATGTACTTACCTACACAAAAACTAGCAATAATTCACAGAGATAAGTCTGAACGGTAGTAATCTCATGAGCGTAAGCAATACACCCGAGGCACCCGAGCTAGCGTAGCTTAGTTTCCAGGAATTTTGCTCAGAAATATTTATAATTCTCACCTTCTATGTCTTCATATGAGTTATGACGAATTTTTCAGTGAATGCGCACAAAATACCTACTGTAAATGTATAGGAATATTTGCGCCCCAATGTTACATTATTTCATAAGCCCTCCACAACGCAGCGGCATGCTCTCTGAAGCTCATGTTTTTACATGAAGCTCCCGATTGAAATGTAAATTGGATTCGAATTGGTCGGCAAAGCCAATGTATTAAAAAAAAGTTAGGGAAAACCGCTCGATGCTTTTATGGATTGGGAATGTGACTTGTAAAAATTATGGCACAGATAACAGATTCGTTGAATAAATCCGTATTTCAATCTGAAATATATTTGCATAGCATTTGATATGTCGTCGGTGTACTGTTAATTAATGGACATCTAAAATGGCGCTAATTAACGATTACAATATGTCACGCAGCCGTAATTCCTTTACTTTACGTAGGAAGACTAAATGGAATTTCGCCATTACTTTTAGGACACAAAAAAGTCGACCAGTGTATCTTATAATAGAAGTCCACTAATGGAAGGTAGATAAGTAATATTCAAATATCTGATCTAAGCTAAATAATTTAAGTAAATGGTTCTAGGTAAACGGTAAATCGAGTTTGTACAAGACAGGCATTAAAGTTGAGTACCTATCCACTAAGACATCAATTACCATAAGTCATGAGATCTTAAACTTAGTAAATTGTTGTTCTTAGAATGCTAGTTGGAAAATGGGCTGGAGTAAATTAGTGATGAATTGTACATTGACGCAGGAAATTAATTTAAAGCCATCACAGTCAGTCACAATAAGAAATATTACAAAAGACAAAAGAACATTATGAGATGAGCTTTTATTTCAGCAATGAAGAGTCTATGAATACGAAGGTCGTTATCTAGATAAGAATGATTCAGCGAAAAAGAAAGCATAAAATATCTGGTGCCTAGTCAGAACATAAGTCATATCAACACAGTACAAGGAATAACCAATATTATTCTGAAGGCAAGTTAAAGTTAAACCACCTCAAACTTCTACTCAAGTAGGAAACACAAATAGACTGGAGAAAAACTACCTGGAATGGTCTTAAACAAACACCAAACAAACGGCGCAGCAAATCGGATGTCGCAATAAAGACGTATGGTTGTAAAGATTAAGGTGAGTTGCCACCATAAATACAGCAGCGGTAATTCTACCCAGTACAATCTCATAACAACAGCGTATGAATGTTGGCGACGATCCAGCTTCCGCAAAAAGACGCGGCGGACTTTACACTTACGACCTCATACAATGCATCCATAGTTTCTATGAATGAAGTTGTCAACAAAATGCTTTGTATATTGTTTTATTTTATTGCCCCATTATTTATAAATGTAAGGGTGTTCCTCTCATGGCTTGAAATCAGGGTAGAGTTACATTTGTAGTTAAAGCACATAAGATGGTTTATAATTCAACAATTTTCATGTAACCTTGCATGCAAAGTAATTTTGAATAGTATGGTCTCATTCCAAATTCTAATTACAATTATGATCAGAAAAGTAAAATTGGATAGGTTGTTCTAAAATTGGTTATCAGAACTCTAAAGTATTTAGCTACAGGTAGGCACGACGCAATGAAATACACGAAGGCACTTTAATCTCTTCCATGAGCACGCAATATAAACGTTTCAGAGTTTCATAATTTGAAAAGTTCAGAAGAGCAACGACATTTATTTTCTATCTTTGAAGTTAAATATACAATTTGTTGGGAACAGAAAAACGTGCTTGAAAATCATGAGTCGAATGAAAACGAGACTATAATTGAAACTTGTTTGTTTTCCATGTTGTTTGTTTATTTACGAGGAGGCGGGAAGTCGTAACGAGGTTATTGTTCGTCATTTCTTGTGGTCGCCATTCCTCAGTGCTGAAGCAAGCTTCGCTCGGCTCCATTCCATAATTGGCTCATTGACTGATGTCATTATTACCTAATTACGTGTTCTTCGTCCTGCTTTCTAAGTGCCTTCGTATCGATATCAGAATTTCTTTGGCAAATTATTTTGAATTGAGAAGCTTTGTGATGTTCTTTGAATGATCCTCTTTGAATGATCCTCTTTGTTTGTGATTTTGTAAATCTGCCTACATCATTTTCATTTTTAGAACAATGTTCTAGCAGAATTTGGTATGAAATAACTCATGCGAACGCTAGAACGGCACAGCACTTAAAACGTGGAAAATATGTAACTTCCATTTTATATATTTTATTCCACTTCCCATTAACTGTTGTTCAATTTAACGAGACTTGCTTAATTAATATGACTAATGATGTGAATATCATGTATGAGGCTTATGAATAACGAGGTGATGTTTTCTTTATGAAGTAGGTAAAAATCTGATAGGGGTTTCGAAGCATTTAAAAGGTAATAATATACTATATCTAAAATGAAGGCTCTTTTTGTTTAAGTTTTTAGAAAACTATGCTTTTTTTAAAGGGGGGTAATCATAGAAAGACTTCTCCCGCCCGGGTGAGGTGAGAGGGAGTGTCAGACTCTTCTGACTAAAACCACCTCGTTCCTGCTCCTGCACTTCCAGCCAGACCTCTGGTAACCTTCTATGTTCTCCGCAACAAAAACCTAGGTTAGGTGTGATAATCCATATGATTACTAATGAAAAATAACATTTATGAAGTCTGCTCAAACTTTACTCAGTAACACAATCTGTAATCGTGTTTAAATGAGTTGATGAGCACTTATGTTATAAAAGCTCTACAGTGGGCGTCGATTTATAATTTAATTTTATCTACTTTGTAACAGAATACGTAGACAAAAGATAATGTAAACGATAGTCGTAGGTGGAGATACCATCAAAAAGATCCAAATTTAATTTAAATAAGAGGTAACTGACACCAGATTGAGGCCCAAAGTGACCCATACTACAAGTATATTTAAATTGAAAACCAAAATAAATGAATCCACGCATTGAATTAATGCGTCCTCTCTTAAGAGGTTTGTTGTGACACAATGGAAACGTTAAAAGCTGAATATTCTATAACAAACCGAGGGAAAAGTTGTCTTTTAAATTGCCAGAAATATTTATTTATTTATTTATTTATATATACTTTATTGCACACACAGAAAAAAATTGTAAACATTGCAACAGTAATTAAAGTACAATGGGCAGTCTTATCACACGCGGCGATTTCTTCCAGACAACCTTTGGATGGAATTTTAGAAAAGAATCTGGGAATGGGTGGTAGATGCACAATAAAAATAAATCAAGATAGAAGGAAAGCAATAAAAAAAAAACAAATTAAACAATCAATGAAACTTACAGACTACATATAATACATAAAAGATAAAAATGGCAATACTATTTAATAAATACATATATACTTAAATGTAAAATGATAACTATATATAGTTGCGTGTATGTGTGTGTGTGTGTGTGGTGTGTGGTGTGTAAATATTATACTTTTTAAAGCCGTATTATTTAGAGTTTTACTGAAAATATGACGCTCACAGTGCTCAACAAAATCTTATTGATGTAGGTACGCAGGTACCAGATAAATCCAAATTATTATTATCAACTGCCTCGTTGGCCGAGTGGTCGCAAGTGGGCAAGGGGTCTCGGGTTCGATTCCCGGGTCGGGTAAAGTATTACTGGGTATTAAAAAAAATCTCAGTAGTAGCATGGAGTTTGGAAATGTGCCCGGTATATGGCAATAGGCTCACCCCCTATTATATGGGACTTATAACATAAATAGTGAAAAGTGGGTGTTACCTCTGTGTGCACCTCTGCCTACCCTTTCGGGGATAAAAGGCGTGATGTTATGTTATGCTATGTTATTATTATCAAGTCAACTTACAACTTGATTACTTACTCAACTCAAATACAACTTGTAGGTATTTAGGCTAGCTAAATCCTACATTTAAAATTACACATACAATGTAATATTTGCACACCAAATAGATACTAAATTCTGACGTTTCATAAATTAATTCCAACGTTGAATAAAATTACGAGACGTGGACATTGCGGTTATCACTGTGAACACTAAAGTACCTAATAGAATGAATTGGCGCTGCAAACTGAGATAGCAATACTCTTTGCTATTCTGAATCTCAAGGAGTTACTTACATAAAATATCTTTAATTCATATTAAAAGCTCTATTTAATGATTAAAATAAACGTATCATTATGAATGAAACCGTATGTATTTTTATGAGATCAATTTATGAGCTTTGTTGATTACGTATGCCAATGTTTTCAAATGAAATTGGGCAATTTTGTATCAGTTAGGTACGGTTTTCTGTCTCAGAGCCCATAAAAACATGCATCGGCTTTAACTTGACCTTTCAAAACAATTTAAGAGGGTAAAATCTTATGAAAATATTGATGCAGACTAAAATTCCATATCCATAACTCAGCCGCAAAAGAAATGGTGCAAATATTCAAAAATATTTTCGACATAAAATTGACGTAAACGGGACGACAGCAAAATATTAAAAACTCGAAAGACTATTTATATTCCTTCGGCTTTTCTCGAAGGCCTTTTGTAAACGACGTTTTAGACTGAAATTCAATAATGTGACGTTGTCCACTATCTACTGAAGTAGCGAGCTCTGCTGTAGTACCTACTATTATAGTTCTACATATGTTATGAATTTGCTAACGTGCAGTATGTTTGTTCGAAGCAAACTAGTGCTGTGCAAGCCTGTTAATATTAACTGGAACTCGCTCTCTACAACGTTACCTATTCCCTTCAAAAGAAGAAATATTATGGCGGATATTATAGGACATTCCATTTTGTTAGTTTTAATTCTGTAAAGTTAGTTTCACCTAATTGAATTTCAATGCTGATAATTAATATGTTACGTTAAAATCATATTTCAAAAACATACGTTAATTTTAAATGAAAATCCTCGTAATTAAAATTCTATGATGTGGTTAACGAACTTTCGATCGTAACTATTTATATCTAGTTATATTCAATCATGTAATAACTAATTGGTCAGCTGCAAGCTAAGTACATAAGTACCGAGCACAGTCTGAAGAACTTTAGTAAAGCTCATTAATATTTCTTCTACCTACATCTATTAAGCATAGTTTCTTATGCAATTAAAACTTAAAGTCGTCTAAATAAAACTTTACATTTCTTTTACCTTTTAATTAACTTTCTGGACCGTTTATAATTTGGCTTAAGTCCTGAATAATACAAAACATAAAAATATTAATACGAGCTATAAATTAAAATGGCGAACATTAGCCCTCTACTCGATTTTTATTACTGTCACGTACTAAGGATGAAAAAACTCTTACCTTTGCGTCCTATGTATATTAACAGTGACTTTTCCTCAAAACTTAAATAGCTCTTGATGTTCCGGGAAAGGGAAAGCGTAATCAGAAAACAGCGCTGAATATTTAACAAGGTCAGCGTGAAATTAAATAATGCACGAATTTCCTTCACACAAGCCTAAAGGATAAGACGAAAATTAAAACTAGTCACGATAAACAAGGTCTCAACCTAAAATTGTGATAAAGAGAAAAGTTTAACTATGTTCACCTTATTTTAATCCATGGTTGTTGTGTACAATTAAGCAGCTCGCTGGTACGTTAATCCTTGGGGCGGGGTGCGGGTAGTTTGAAGTTAGAATACAACATAAATTACGAGTTCGCTACGAGTTACAGTAATGGGCCCCATTCACGAGCTTATTATAGCGTTTATCATCGCTTTAAAGTTCAGAGCCCCTGCCCGAATGTTGCGGGCCCCTGCTAATTGTCACGCACCATTTTTATGGAGACCGTAGAGAGGCGAGAAGTTTTTAGTAGCTGTGCCAAAGATACGACTAATGTTTGAGTTTACAAGCGTCTTTGTGAAATTGTGTAATTTGTGCGTAAGAGAAATACAATCTCGTTGGTTGAATGGTTGCAAAAGTACATTGTTGTCAACATGTTTAAGATTTAATTTTCGAGGTAACTTTATAAATTTTTAGCTCAAAATTATGATGATTATGAATCAGGTTTGAACAGATTGTAAAGTACTATTTACGAAAAATAAAAAAACATTTTACCACATGAATAAACACGATAAACCACAGAAAGAACAAGATACAAAAGTTATAAATGTTTTTTTATACTTCCTCCCACTAGCTGATCAGAATTAACAGACAAATGTTTTTGCAGCCATCCCTTCAAGTTTCCTACACCCACGCGTGGGGTTGACGTATAGATCTATTCTTGGAAAGTTCTCGAACTACTTTTGCTTTGGGTACCAAACTAGACTACTTAATTATTTCCCTTGCTATTCTCGTATCGTAACGGGAAACTGCAGTCCTATATACATAATTTACGTAGTTATTTACATAGACGGGTTTCTATGATGAACACATTTTTGCATCAATTCTTATGATAATAATGTTTATCAACATTAATAATCACTTAACGTGTAGTTAAAGATATATTTTTATGAATAGCCGAAAAAAATAATATTATGTTGATTATTAAATTAGTTCTATTGCTATGTTACTTGTTACAATTGGCGTAGTTTAGCTCTTTTTTCAACTCTAGTTTTATACGAAAATAGACTCTAACATTTCGTTATAAGGTAATTAATGTCACATAAAGTACGATATAATAATACTTGACAATCTAAAAAGGCTTACCTCGATTGTAGCCTCAAATCTGGGTCAAATGGCTAGATCCGGATAAAATTAAATAATGGTTTGATCTGTCCTAAACTTGTTGAGAGACGTTGGAATGTTAGTAAAGCAATAAGGTATTTTGAGAACCGTTTCCAAATATTTCTGTTCCTAATAATAACACAAAACTTTTAATAAGTACCATTACTTCTAAATATTTCAAAACCATCTTACTTTGGTAAGATTAGGACGTATTTGATTTTAAATGAAGATTAATCCGCTACTAGTAAAATATTTATAGCGAAAAGCCTATATATGTCCATCATTATAATTTATGGAAATTATGATAATAAAATTCGAAGCCAACTACGCAATAAGCAATTTCAATATACATTGCTTTATGTGTGTATACTTTGCTGTAAGTCGAGTAAACAAATGGAGCAATGAACGCTGAAGTGTGACTATCAAAGGCCGTTGTGTACAGAAGCTCGTTCGTGTGTCTTAGGGAGAAAAATCTGGAGTTTTGTATCTTTGTAGAGATAAAGATGCCACATTTTGTTTTATGAACAAATGACATATAAAGTAAAGTTTTTAAAGAAAATTGGTACTGTATAAGTCGTAGATATTAAAACAGACGTCTTTTACCTGACCTTTATCCTAAAAGGCACTCATATTTTTAGCAGGAGACATAAAGATGTCAACCTAGAATGTCATAAAAATCTAACTAGAACACTAGGTACTTGCAAAATCACATTATTAGGGACGTCATTGAAACGAAACAATATAATAATATTTAGATACCTATTTATATCTTAAACTAAACCTAACTAAACTGTCAAAGGCGACAAGATCTCCAGTGAAACTCGACAGTCAAAAGTAAAGGATCCTAATTTGTTTTATCCTTTTATACAACCAGATAAAACGTCTCCAACCAACGTTGGTACTTAAAACATAAATTCTATTTTCATTTAACTACCATCCTACCTAATCCACTTCTTGAAATAATTCCTTGAAATCCACCCTTTCTTGACTCCCTCTAGTTAGATAAAAAAATTATGTCGTTTTCGCTTCGTTTGGTGCCTCCGGGTAACTTTTTGAGACCGCAGCCTTAACTCAATTGTTCTACCGTATTTATAACTTTTAATTTAAAAATGTTTAATATTTGAACCTAATACTTAGTTTTTTTTTATCAAAGTTAAAGTCAAAATCATTTATTTCAATTAGACTAGGAAGGCACTTTTGAACGTCAACAAAAAATAAATAAATTGAAAGTGAAGCTTTTTGCTCATTTCAAGGTGTTCTTGAGATTCCTATGGGAAAGAACGGGCAAGAAACTCCATAGGTTGGTTATTCTTTTTCAATCAGATTCACATTATTACCAAACAAACCCAGTAATAAGTACTCTCCCCAGGACCGAACATCGAACCGTAAATTTCTCACTCAGCGGACGCACTCGATTGAAAAGGCAGTAAATATGTACATATTATTATGTACATGGAATAAATAATAAACACATGACCACCTGAAATAACATAATTCAAAAACAAAATTCAATTATTGAAAAGCACTAATATTTAATTAGTCAAATGTGGTTCTAATTATAAAATCACTCGCATCTAATTGAAACAATGGCGGTTACCTAATAGCTTCTGATTAAATATGTATATCAATACAATTATGTAATCAGACATTAATTTTGTATGTAATCTAATGTCTATTATTTATTTCCGATACATTTTAATAAGTAATAAAAATTTATATACAATGTCAGGAAAAACATTGCTTTACTTTACAGTAGCTTTAAATACTTTTTTATTTACTCGCTTGTTTATTTTTTAATAATAAAACTATTAAGTGACACGACAGTCCTCATATAATAAATACTTGTTTTTTTTTAATACATTTGATGGGCCGACGCTTGACCACCGTCTCGCCTGGTGGTAAGCGATGATGCGGTCTACGATGGAGCATGTCGTTCCATAATCAACCTATTCACTCGGGTCTTGAAGACACCCAGGTTATACCCTTCAATTCCACTCTGTAGCAGTACGCATGTTACATTTAACATTTTTTTTAAACTAGTGATCAAATTCTCAAAAACCACTCAATTTTAAACTCCTTCAAAAATACACCGTGAAATTTATTTCGTTTTCGTCATGCGGCAAAACAAGTTGCCATAAGTACTTTCGATGTATAAAGTAAAAACAGAAAAATAAAGATGTCATTTTCTTTTTAAAAAATCTTGGAAATACGCACATGAAACACTAGATGTATGTATATTTGTAGACACTATTCGCACTGCACGTGTCTCCCGACGAGAAATACCTCTTCAAGAATTACATGGCGTGATGTTTTGATAATGTACTATGAGTTCGTATGCGCTTTCGAAGTTTACCATTTGCAATGGATCACCAGTTATATTTTTTTTAAACATTTTCTTTCTTTGTATAAAAACTATTTTATTACCAAGACAGAACCATTTTACTTCGAGACGAAAACGATATAGATTTCATAGTGTAGTTTTGTCACTACAAATCCCTTGTAAAATGAAAGAGATAGCATGATATTTTAGTACATTTAAAATTTTGGTGGCATTTCAGTATTCGGACTTTCTACATTTTATTACCTGCCTTCAAACTTTGACTTAGTAATAATAAAAGCGTGTCAAACATGTCTTATAATGCTACCGTGCCAACGTAGTCTACTTACGCGCAGGGACTGATTCGCTACCTCCACAATATCAGCTAATTGAGGAATATATTAAGGTGAAGACGAAAGTAAAATTTTGCGGCGCAAAAGTAAAGCCTATATTATATATAGAAATTTGTAGAATTAGATCATTCTATATTCCTGATATATTCAAATTCTCAACAATTTGCTTCAACCGCCTGGGAAATCAAAGGAAATTCGAATAGCATACGTGTTTTCTTGAGTTATATTATTATGTTTGCGCATTATTATCTCGCTTTCGTCAAAGTATCAAATCAGGCAAAGTTTCTTGAGAAGGTACATTCATGATTTGGTATTTGTACCTACGAAACACGTGCTTAGAATTGTTTTCATGTTAACTTGTCTAAAATATATAATATTCAAAGCTTCATAAAAAGTGCACATTGTACAACCCTTTTAACATTAAATGAATTAAGACCGACAATCAATTGTTTTCCTTTACTTACGTCATTAATTTGAAGACGTCGTCACTGCAAAATTAAAACACCAAAAAAGATGTTACTTTAAAAAAAATAAAACGTTGCACCCACACTAGGATTATCTCCTGTGTCGTGGGTGCGTTCACATACACATGACACCCAGACCCGAAACAATTTTTCTTTTCAATGTAACTTTAGATCTCGAGACTGCTTAGTAGCAACAGTAGATTAGTGCTCAGTGTAAATAAAAAAATGCAATAATAAAAACAAATTTATATCCGGGATAATTTTGAGCTCAAATTTTCCAGTTGAAGATCTCCTCAGAAACAAAAGTCGCCGCAAAATATTAATTCAACAAGAGGTTTGTTTAATTCCTTTTGAAAAGAAGCCCCAGGCGTCACCAACTTTCTTATAATTACAGAACAGAAACGCCAACATTGCAATACAATCATACGAGTGTAATATAAAACGCCTGCAGTTTTGCCGTAGTTGTTTTCTTGCCTTAAGTAAATAGCACACTCTGCCGTTCTACCCAGGCGTTTGTTTACGCCGCTATGAATTTAATACCAAAACAGAACAACCATCAAATTAATTTCTCCCTGCAGACCGTCTAGTGTTGTTCTAGTCGGTTTTAAAGCACACCACTAAGAGCTACAGAATTGAATTAAATTAGTTTTGAATTTTCTAAAAACACGTCTCTGAGTTGTACGACTGTTCATGACGTCTGTTTATTTGGTGTTGTTACAGTCAACAATTACAGCAAATGATTTCTAAAGGAATTTTCATTAGGAGTAACGCATTACCTTCGTAATTTAGCCTCAATAATAAATCTTATGAATACAATAAAAGGAGCGAGCGTACGTAAGTCTGTAGTGAATAGTTACTACCTATTTCTGTAAAGACATTTTCAACCTGGATACTCGACTTATATTGGTTTTAGTTGAAACGAGTGGATTCTATCCGAGGAACTATTAGACGTGAAGCTACTGGTAAGTTCGTTAGCTTTCGATCAATAGACAAACATTCAAGCCACGTTCAGATAGTGTGTTTGCGCGGCTCTCGGGCCCGGAGGAATCCGTACAGATTGTCGGAGCATACCGATTTCTAAAATATGCAAGACCCGTTCAGCTTCGCTCTAGGTGCATGCAAGTCCTTTGTTGGCAAAATATGTTGCTCGACCACAAAGCGACAGTATTGAAAATCGAGCTGTAGCACGAAAACACTCCTTGGGTAGACTATAAATGTTCTGCCAACGGTTTGAAGCGGCATCAGTTTATTCATTTACAAACAATGCTAAGCTGTCGAGACTTCACTCCGTTGAATTCAAGATCGATCGATTGTTTGCCGATGATAAAGGGATCAGAGACGGTTGGAACAAAGTATAATGGATTAAAGGAAAATAGCATGTTAAGTGAGTTTATTGTTTGCATGCAATTTCTATTAGAAGGGTTTTCAATATTATTATACTAGTACTTACATTATGACAAATGAGTAATGTAGTTCCCGCCAAGTTATTCATGTAGAAGTGGTGACTAATTTGTCTTCATTTCTCTATTTTATTTCCTTACCTCGTATTCAATACCTACTTCTGCGGATTTCTTCACTCCTTCAGACATAAAATATATTTGTTGCCATTGTTGTTTTTCATACATGTAATAGTCTCTTGAAGATCACTTACCTGTAACAAGAGAAAAGAAAATTATACATATTTGATCGTTCTTATGTTTTAGGTTAAAGTCATTTAAATGTTAAACAGCAATTATGGCAGACATTTTCCAGTGTTATATAACATATTGACTGATTAATCAAAATCAATCAATAGGACTTTGAACAACTGTTGGAACTAAACGAGCGCTTCAATGATTCAATGAAGATGCGCTCTCACATTGTTTCACAGTACCTACGCCAAGTGGCACGTTCGTTGTAAATAAATCAATACAGTCCATTGATGTCAATTGGCCTCTATTAAAGTCTGAAGCAAGGATAATAACAACGCAAATACTAAAAAGGCTAGAATGACGAGGTACACTAAAGCGATAGGGCCGGCTTTAATCGTTTTCCATTCTCTGAATTAAGTCCTTAAGGCACTTTAAGCGTCGTAACTTCTACTTAAAGGCTTTAAGGGTAACTAAATACTATGCTATTACAGATAAAACATACCAAACATTACTAAAATGCTAATGCTAGCGTCGTAATTAATGTTTTAGGCATCACTCCCATCCATTTACCTCATTTTTAACCGACTTCAAAAAAAGGAGGTGGTTCTCAATTCGACCGACTTCTCACCTATCAGGGGGTGTGTAAGCTACAAGTATGTATAACCAATAATAGTTATTTTTTCGTTTGTCTTTAGTTTTTGAGGTCGGTTTTTTAAACGCAATTTTTTAATTTTATAGTTAATATTATGTCTCCTTATATTATATTTTGGTGGAAAATAATCGAATCCGTATTTGATTTTTTACGTATACAATTCGTAATATTATTTACTTGAATATAAACAGCACAGTCAATAAACAAAAGGTTTAGCCTGCCTTTTCGAAATAAAAGAGGTACAGAGATTTGCTGAAATACGTGAGGGACTTAAAGATAACTCAAAGGATATCGATTACTCCTGATACTACTATCATAACGTTACCGTCACTATAATTTATATTTGGAGCCTGTTGTGATATAAAAGCGAATTTATAACAAAACCCAAATATTATCCGAACACTATTGACTTACTTCCGATAGGACGAAACTGTTGGAATAATAAACTCAACCCCAGCAAAACATCTGCATAGATTTCTCTAATCAAACCGAATGACCCAAATTCCGCAAAACCATTTGTAGTTGAGATTTACCATTTATATTTTTGATACTAAATATTCCACCGTACCCGCAGTTTAGCTCAACTCCGACAAACAGGGGTCGCAGTGATATACTGATTAAATTCAACAAAACCACAATGACGAGACGAAACACTAAATTTAAACTTAAAGACGGCCCTTGTTATATAATTCTGGAAGGTCTTAACAACAGTAGGAATATAGGACTATGGTTAACGAAGCCACATAAGTTTTAAGTGGCCTCCGGGGCTCCTAAGTTCCCGCCGTCCGTTTATCCTCCACAACAAAGTTATTTGTTAGAGTGTCTACCTAAACCGTTGTTGATGCTTACTCAACTTTAGTTGTGTTCTTAAGTGAGAGTGCTTACAAAAATCAAAACAAACTACAACGACAACCAACCGCGATGTTATTTGGCTGCCATTTTGTAAAAAACACAAGATTCGTCGTCCCCTCCATATTATCAACACGTAAATAAACAGATCTAAATTTGATACAAGGTCGTACGTATTCATCGTTATTGCTTGGAACGTCCGAATTGAGAATGCAACGCAATTTGTTTTCCTATTTTCGTATAGAGGATCCAATTCCAAGGTTAACGGTCCTTCTCGCGAGTCTGGGAGGAAAATATACGTGTTACTACTATAAAATGTATTTCTAATACACTCAAGGTTATTTTCCGAATCTAGATGAATAGGGACCCCGGCTTGGGTAGAGGATGGTTTTAACTGTCAAGACTGTCCGCTACGTCCTACCCACGTACAGCGTTTGAATTGTCATCCCTCTAGTTATTTACTTAGTACCGAGATCCTTCCAAGCATAAATGGGTCGCGCGTAAATAGCCTAAAATATTAGATAATGTTTGTTTGAATATGTGATTTAGTACGAGTTTAGTATTGTTTCAGTACGAGATTTTGCTATGTTAACAAGAAAGAACTCTAATCGCCAACCCTAAAACCGGCGGTACGGCTATAATTCCTCAGGGACTTTAACTTATTATTCTAGATTGTTAAATAATATATGTATAGTATATCAACACATCTCAGTTACCTAAACTGAGTCTAAAAATTACGTTTTGTTACAAAGGTACTAAAGTTAAAAATGTGCATTGTCGCTAATATTTTGACTGTGTTAGATATGACAAATTGTGGGGCAAACTGGCGAGTGCGGGTGTGCCGGTGGAAGTCACAGCGTTGCTGAAGGGCTGGTATGGTTGTCAGAAAAATCAGGTGAGGTGGGGAGAAGTCTTGTCGGAAGCTTATGGCATGGAGTGTGGTGTGAGACAGGGAGGACTCACCTCTCCTCTGCTGTTTAACCTGTACATAAACGACTTGATCGGCGAACTCAGTGATACACATACAGGGTGTCATATTGATGACGTTTGTGTCAGTAATTTAAGTTACGCGGACGATATGGTGTTGCTGGGGCCGTCGGTGGGAGCGATCAGGAAGTTGGTGGCTATCTGCGGGACATATGCAGTGGAGCATGGACTGAAATATAATGCAAAAAAGAGCGAAATCTTTAATATTGATATTTAAAAGTAAAAAAAACGCTCCATTTCATGTTCCGCCAATTATGTTGAACGGGGTGGCTCTAGGGATGGTGGCTAGCTTCAGGTACCTAGGACATATTCTCACTGAAGATTTGACGGATGATGCTGATTTGGAAAGAGAACGAAGGGCATTGGCGGTGCGGGGTAATATGATCGTTCGGAGATTTGCGCGTTGCTCGGTGGAAGTAAAAATACTTCTGTTTAAGGCATACTGCCAATCTTTTTACGCAAGTAGCTTATGGTTGAGTCATACTCGGCGGGCCGCGGATGTCATTAGAGTCCAGTACAACAATGTGTTTAGGATGATGTTGCGGCTGCCTCGGTACTGCAGTGCTTCTGCTATGTTTGCAGAGGCGCGCACTGATGGCTTTCATGCAATTATGCGGAAGAAAGTCGCTTCTTTTCATGCGTATGAGGGGCAGTAGCAACGGCATCCTGAAGATGATTGCTTCACGGGCGGATTGCCCAATCCAGCGGAGATGGATGGATATCGTGTTGGGGCTGTAGACGTCGGTAATCTCTCGATCTCTGTACGGTCCAATCACGCATAGCGGGTATCGTGTCTGATTCTCCAATGGGTTTGATTATATTGTTACTTTTGACATTGTTGAGTTTTATGTTTTATTGATAGTGTGACTTTTATATTTTGTTGTATTCCTTAATTTAAATTTTATTGCTTGGTTGTTAGTTATTTTCTTCATCAATTATTATTATTCTGGCTGTATGGACTTTGTCTGACATTAAATGAATTTATTATTATTATGTATGTCTTTACCATTCACGGGACCACAGGGTCCCGGTCATTTGGGAGGCGTACGAGGAGCCGAAGCCAACTGCGCAGAGGCCCTTTAGACAACTATAATATAAATGTAATGGACACACAAACCGGCGACTATCCCTGTATGCACTATGGAAATGCACCCAAGGACAGTCCCCGGTTAGTGTAGGACTATTGTGAATAATGGAAACAAAAGGTAGGGCTATGGATGGGTTGCTGTGGACTGGTAAATTGGGAACTATGGATGACTATGGCACCTGCCGAAACAATGTAATTTTTACACGTAAAAATGGCAGGCGGAGACTCGCCAACTCACCGACCGGGCCCCGGGAATGGTTGCTAGATATAGCAACAGAGGGGCAACGAGAATGTGAATGGCTGAAGGGTTAAGAAACTACCACCGCTTTCTACTCAGATCATCTGCTCCAGCCGAAGCCTCCTGCATCCCTGGCCCACTCGCGACTTACGAATAGTTTCTTACCCTCCGAGCAGGTTCACTGCTCTCGCGACTCCACTCTGGACGGCCAATGAAGGCAAGCCAGAGGTGGGAGACCTATTCCTTGTCATCTTTCACTCCAGCCAGCCAATTAAGGCAAGCCGGAGAAGAAGGAACGGTGACTTCTCCCTGGAGCACTCGGGATGATGGTAGCCCGCGGGATCGCTAATGCCCGTCACCTCGCCTCAAGGTGCCCTGCGGGCTTATTATTATTATTATGTATGTCTTTACCATTCACGGGACCACAGGGTCCCGGTCATTTGGGAGGCGTACGAGGGGCCGAAGCCAACTGCGCAGAGGCCCTTTAGACAACATTAATCTAACTGTAATGGACACACAAACCGGCGACTACCCCTGTATGCACTATAGAAATGCACCCAAGGACAGTCCCCGGTTAGTGTAGGACTATTGTGAATAATGGAAAAAAAAAGGGTAGGGCTATGGATGGGTTGCTGTGGACTGGTAAATTGGGAACTATGGATGACTATGGCACCTGCCGAAACAATGTAATTATTACATAAAATGGCAGGCGGAGACTCGCCAACTCACCGACCGGGCCCCGGAAATGGTTGCTAGATATAGCAACAGAGGGGCAACGAGAATGTGAGTGGCTGAAGGGTTAAGAAACTACCACCGCTTTCTACTCAGATCATCTGCTCCAGCCGAAGCCTCCTGCATCCCTGGCCCACTCGCGACTTACGAATAGTTTCTTACCCTCCGAGCAGGTTCACTGCTCTCGCGACTCCACTCTGGACGGCCAATGAAGGCAAGCCAGAGGTGGGAGACCTGTTCCTTGTCATCTTTCACTCCAGCCAGCCAATTAAGGCAAGCCGGAGAAGAAGGAACGGTGACTTCTCCCTGGAGCACTCGGGATGATGGTAGCCCGCGGGATCGCTAATGCCCGTCACCTCGCCTCAAGGTGCCCTGCGGGCTTATTATTATTATTAATGTGTGGTTCTCCGCTCAGGTTGAGAGTATTACGTAAACATCTGGAATGGTTAAATTCTTCATTAATTATGCACCTCATTCGCACTTTTTATCTGAGTCCAATCCGAAGGTATAATAAATAGCAAAGTTAAATAAATCCAGTAGGACTACTGGATTTATTTAACTTTGCTATTTAGGTTTTAATTTCGATTCATAAATATCTTACTCAATTATTTATTATGTTTCGGCTTACTCAGTACTTAGCCTACTCAGTAGCGGTGACTGTCGCAAAATGGTGCTCCTGAATATGAGTCTCTAGCATGGCTTGAAACTAATCGCGTTCCTCGTCAAACAGTACTTCAAACTCTACCATAAATTTAAATTATCCCATAGAAGAAAACAAGCGTCTTAACATTTATTCCAACTCATAGATAGAGCACAATTTTACTGCTATTTTGATGGCATCTGGAATGATTTATAGCAAATGCTAACCTTTATAGATATCCATTTCAAATGCATTGTTTTCTTGATATCCTTAGATTCTCTGAATCTAGTAAACAGCTATAAAGCTACGATAAGTTATAAACTGCTTCTCACACATGTAAAACTAATATCCAAAGAGAATCGAGTTCAATATGACTTCGAAATGTACTTACACAGTTTGTTACTTGCGTACTTGTGAACTGTCTTCAATTCTGAAACTAGTTTCAGCTTAGTTTCACCAATCTATCCATGATATAGCATAAATGGGACTTTTATGGGGTACTATTTTCTGGAAAACCTCCGTTATTTAAACGTGAACGAAAACACTTAACTTCTCTAAAGTATTTTTGAAATATTCGTTTTTAAAAGCAATAAATTCGACTTGCCTTTGCTTCATTTCAAAAACTTTTTCTATAAATTATTGCTCAAAATTGCAATAAATATACAGAAAAAGTAAATAAATTATGATTGATGTCTAAAAATTAGATCCGAACATTTTTCGAACAATCTGTGAATTGAAAAAATAATTTCTTTTTTGAAACACTTCAGAAACTTGCAGTCTTTATGGACATTTTGGAAGTTATTGAAATTTTAGTTTGAATATAGGATTATATAGATGGTAATAGTGACATGGGGATAAAATCCTTTAGAATCGCGAATAAAAGACGACCTCCGTCGCTTGTAATTTCTAACCCTTCTCAAGATCGTTACGAGGACGTGTGGGGCTTATAAATGCGAAAAAATGTTCCTCGGAAAATACGTATGGTACCTACTAATTTACCTAGTTTTGTAGCCAAGTTAAAAATTATTTTAGAATATATTTTTAGCACCAAAGGCTAGATAAAGCGTAGCGGAATGGAGATTTATTTTCAAAATTCACAAGACCCCAGTTTTCTTCACAAGCCGCGGGCGAAAAACGCGTCGTGAAATGTGTTTAAATTTTTTTACATACATATCCGTATTCTACAAAGGCTGAGGGCCCGCGACCGAAGCGAGTCCTTAGCCTTGAGATCAAACTGTTGTGTTTTTTAAAACTTGAACAACATGATACCCCACATAGTTTATAAATGTAGGTAATTGTTCTATAAATTCCAACTTCAGCCAATGGTAACACAATTGTTACCAAGAAAAATTAAAACTCCAATTACCATTTGTGATATCTATTAAAATTAACGAATGAAACGATAAAAGAGAATATATAAAAGAGAAGTACACACGTGTATTCGAATATTCAACATGGCGGCATAACCGAATCAAATGGCAACTTTTTATCAAAAACGGGTAGGCAGGTCGACATGGAAATATTGAATTAAAAAGCGGAAAATACATGACATTTCAAATTCTTTTTGAAAAAGAGAATACGATATAGAATCACACCGTCCACCTGTCCATCACAAATTTCGGAGGCTCGGAGCGTTTGACATACACAGTCGATCGGTGACTGGTGACATAGTTTGCAATTCACCCATCAGAAACTTGACTTCGTTGTAAAGGAAATCCATTTCTAAAATGTCACTGGACAAATTGAGACCCAGTTGACAGAAAACTTTTAAAAAATGATCTTTTTTGAATGTGATCTGAATACACAGACATTTTCGAACTATATTTTAGGTGTTTTTTAACACTGCCTGCTAACTGCTACTCATTAGCAGTCAACTAAATATAAACACACAATATTGGCTATTCGAATTATACAGGAATGAACATGGCCTTCTATTCTTAACATAATATACATTCTTTTATAGAAGCATTTTATTAAAAGGTACATAATAATGAAGCTCCAAATGTGCTTTTCGCATTTAGGCGAAAAATATTCTCGAAAAATTCCAATTAGAATAAAAAATCCCGTAAATATCAGCGTCCTCCTAAAATCGGTGATCGCGCAAAAACGTACCTTTCGATTGAGAAATATTAAATGTCAAATGGCAAACACGGCCCAGCGAATACTCGATGCAATGAGTCGAGCGGAAAATTGATTTCCTGCAGCACATATCATTTTCATTTATGAAGATTAATGACGCCAGACAAAGCCGTATGAGGTCAGATTAAATTTAATAGAAAAGGATTATTTCAATGTATTTTAATGGACGTGCATATTGGCACGAGGGATGTAATGCGATGAATATTATATTCGTCCACAGTCCATACCGTTGTGTAAAACATGCGTCCCTTTTGTTGTAGCAGTTCACCAGTTTCGGACTCTCATGTTTCATTTCATAACATTGTTGCCTTCGTAATTTACGTACAATACGTGTTCTGCCAAATACAGTTAGGAAAGTTTACATGACAAACAACAAATTGAAGCGTAAACTAATCTGGATGACCCGTCTACTACATCGGTAAGGTCGTGGAGGACCCGTCAAATCTTTCTTGTCAAGGGTAAAGGCATGTTCCAGACAAATGGGTTAACTTGGCCCGTCCAAACGCCTCTTAAACTTGCCCAATCTAACCCGCACGCAATGTAATCGATTAATCCAAAACTTAGTAGCCTTTCAACATAACGCACTAAAGAACATTCATAACATAGTTGAGGACTGACTTCAGACATCGACTTGTATACACTAAAATTGCTGCGGTATCGATCAAATAGACGAGACATTCAGTGTGGGTGAAGCGAAACGGAGAAGCTAAAATTAACTATTCTATTTATTGTTTTGATATTTCTTGACTACACTAGGTTTGGGATCCGACCGACTACAATGCAGCAGTAATATTACTGGCACTAGATACCAATTCAAGCAATCATTGCTTTGAATTTTTTAGGGAACAGAGAGTAAAGTTCCCTAAGATCGGAAAAGGAGGATCCTCCGACCAGGCGAGGTGATCGTGCCTGGCGGGCTTTCTGCCCAACAGTTGTTCGTTGGGATTTTCTATCTGTGTTTATTCGTTTGTAAACTTTGCATGTGCGATGTAGGATTCTTGTGACGTCATCCGTTGACATGTGGCATGCGTCGCCACATCACTCCCTCCTAAGACCGGAGGTCGATCCCGCTGAGACTGCTGTCGATGCTTGAGATGCGCGGTGCCAGAGCCAGTGTAGAACGTCCCTAGTTCCAGTGGGTCGGAACCGTGCCGCTGAGTGCCCAGTGAGTCGGGTCAGCGGTGCAGGGTGAAACTCCAGTGAGTCGGAGAGGTGCGTTCGCAGTGTCCCACGGTGGGTCGGGGAAGAGATGCTGCGAGGGTAGGTGCGTAGTGGCCGGCATCTGCGTTGACGGGAGGAGGTGTCCTTCAGACCGTGTGCAGAAGTGCTGTGCCTAGACGCTGGTGAGGCCGTAGGGAAGAACCAGGCTGCACAACTTCGTTGCAGGTAATGGTGGTCCCTGATGAGGCCGAGGATGCTGGTTGGCTGCGACTTGATTACCGCTCAGCGGAGAAGTGATGAATAAGAGGGATGGCGATACGGATGACGGTGCTAATCTGCTCCGTGAAGTGAAGGTTGTTTCCAATCACGTCGGGGTCACCACTTTAGGGAACAGAGAGTATAGTTCCCTAAGATCGGAAAAGGAGGATCCTCCGACCAGGCGAGGTGATCGTGCCTGGCGGGCTTTCTGCCCAACAGTTGTTCGTTGGGATTTTCTATCTGTGTTTATTCGTTTGTAAACTTTGCATGTGCGATGTAGGATTCTTGTGACGTCATCCGTTGACATGTGGCATGCGTCGCCACAATTTCATTTAGTTCACTGAATAGAAACAAGTACTTTATAACCGTGTTTGTATTTAAATATTTCCAAAGACTTAAAGTCTACATTTTATGAGAACTTTCAACTCCTGTTCTCAAATCCATAAACTTAGGTACCGTATAAAGGAGCACTATCCCTGGTTTATTGGATATCTAAGAAAATATTAAAGTTTTACAACTTTTTCGCTTGACAGACCATTATATTGAAGTATGAGATAAAACTTGGAAGAAATATAAGTCGGTTGGTTTTTTTTCATTCATTATTTAAATGTAAGTGGTAGACCATGTTTAGTAGATTAGGGTAGCATGTAAAGCAGATGTCTATCGGTTACTGACAGGTGCCGCGACTGCGGGATTGATAGGAACCATTCAAAGGAATTGGATACGCATATTGTCTGTATAATAGAAACACCAATACGCTCACTAGAAAATCATATTTTAATAAAGTCTATAGTTAATATTACGCTCTTCGTTTATATGTAGTGTAGGTTATAATTGAAAAATCTTTAATACATTTAAGATGTTATGAAAATATTGCCATAGTCATAGTAGGTACGCAGCTAAGTCTAGACGTTTTAATACATTAGTAGAGTACATTATAAGGTTTCATTAGCTCATTTCTAAGTATATTAAATACTTATCTTTATAAATGTTTGCGAAGCTTTACATCTATTTTACAGTCTCCAAAATCAACATTACCTTAGATCAAAGTAAAGTTTGATTAAACTAGCCTTGATTTATGAGTGGTTTGTATCCGAAAAGCGTCGCCTTGATAGAATATGTGCTTAAGTTGGGAGTCGCAGAACCGCAAGCCAGCAGTACGGCTGGCTCGCTCCTTGTTTATACTGTGACTAGCTGTTGCCCGCGACTTCGTCCGCGTAGATTAATGACTTCTGACAGAATTCATCAGAATCAATTGTCCAATCAGTGCCCAAGTAAGATTTACCTATTGTGAAATGGGTATGAGTTATCGTAGTTTCAATAAATCAATAATCCCGCAGGGATCTTACCAGTACAGTGCCCGATCACGTAAGTTTTGAGTAATAAAAACTATTCTATCAACTATAAGTTCAGTGGTTAAGAGATAGAGAGTCCTGAGGCATTGACGCATAGTTCCCGTTCCCGTGGGATTTCTGTGATAAAAACTATCATACGTTACCCAGGTCCCAAATCATCGTTTTACCGAATGTAATCCAAAAAGATTCAATGATTCTAGATTCAATAGCTAAGAAGATTTATACAAACTCTCATTCCCTATTTTATCCGCATTAGGGGTGGAATTTATCAAAATTATTTCTAAGGAAATACCTATGTCATAGTAACTTTATGCATGCAAAGTCTCAGCCGATCGGTTCAAAACTGGCAAAGTATCATACAAACTTTCACCCCCTATTTTACCCACTTTGGGGTGGAATGATCAAAATCCTTACTTGGGGATGCCTACGTCATAATATCTACCGGCACGCCTAATTTCAACCTGATCGGTTTAAAATTGACAAAGTTTCATACAAATTTTCACCCCCTATTTTACCCCCTCGGGGTGAAAATGATCAAATTCTTTCTTAAAAGATGCTTACGTCATAATATCTACCGGCACGCCGAATTTCAACCGATTGGTTTAAAATTGACAAAGTTTCATACAAACTTTCACCCCTATTTTACCCCCTTGGGGGTGAATGATCAAAATCTTTTCTTAAAAGATGTTTACGTCATATATCTACCGGCACTCCGAATTTCAACCCGATTGGTATAAAATTGACAAAGTTTCATACAAACTTTCACCCCCTATTTTACCCCCTTGGGGATGAAAATGATCAAAATTCTTTCTTAGGAGATGTTTTAAGTCATAATATCTCGACACGCTAAATTTCAACCGATCGGTTTAAAATTGACAAAGTTTCATATAAACTTTCACCCCCTATTTTACCCCCTTGGGGGTGAAATGATAAATCCTTTCTTAGCGGATGCCTACGTCATAATATCTATCTGCATGCCAAATTTCAGCCTGATCCGTCCAATGGTTTGGGCTGTGCGTTGATAGATCACTATGTCAGTCAGTCAGTCAGTCAGTCACCTTTGAATTTTATATATATAGATACGAGCATAAACCGAAGCAGTTCGCGTGGATACCCACAGAATACAAACTACAACATAAACTTAGCATTTTTATTAAAACCGTACTTGTTTGGATGTTTTAAACGAATCAGCGTCGAGATTTTACAAACTCGCCAACTGAGCGCCAATTTAAAGTTTCAGAACAGTTGTTAGCACAATTTTTCCCTAAATTCTCTGTATAACGAACATTATTCATTGGGATGAAGCAATATAACATCGACCACCGAAATGTAGTACGATATGAGAAAGTAATTTTCCCACAACGAGTCCTCAGGGAGACAGTCTATCGAATCCTGTTGAGATGATTTATGAAAAGCATTCACGGCTATCTACTGCACCATACGTCGCTTATGGTGACATGATGTATCGAACATGTACACGAGAATATTTTCATATTTTAGTACGTAAAATAAATGTTAGTTCTCAATAAAAATGTTCATTCCAAAAACAATACACACAAGAACAATGTATACACAGACTAGAGAGCAAAGCTTCGATCTTTCACGAAATCGATTGTATTGACGCGCACGATCGAATGTATGAAGAATAAAAAGTGAACGCGAGTCCCACATAGGGGCCGCAGTCCGTACGTTTGGCAGCACCAATCCATTTGACCAGAAAATTGAATTCTCGTTGTTATTTCGTGTAGAGAGATTAATTAAAACGGCGATCGCCAATGTAGTAAATCATATATTATATACCCCAAACTGTGCAATATGGATTCGTAGTTAAGTTATCAATGAACATGGATTACAGGCTGTTGTGAAAACGCAAAATGTTTCATTACGCCTTTTTATTCCAGAACAAAAGTTGAAAGCATTCCAAAAACTATTAGCATAATTAACACGACGTCGGTGTTTTATAGCGACGAGATAAACTCACTCTAAATTCTGTCTTATCATCACAAGACTTGATATAAAAACGAGTACAAAAGGAGCTATAAATGTGGCAGTGAAATTTCATTGAAGTCGACGATGGGAGAATTTGGCAAGCCTTTAGGCTCGCATGCCACCAGAACAAAAGACGTCCGCCGAAGCGAGCCCTACGAATGGCAAAACAAGGACAAGGAATTTTAATAAAATCCTTATTATCTATTCACAGCGGCAGTTACGTTCTTTTACGAGCTAAACGGCACCGGAGAAGTTTGGTCGCGGGATCGCATCGCGCTCTCCTTGTCACAACTTTGCTAATATCTTAAAGAACATTCTGAACCGACATAATTGTTCGCCGACAACAGTAGCAGCCGATCTGTATTTAACGTGTGTGACTCCCCGAAGCCGCTACAATGATACCGAATACTAAGGAGCTTACTTATGTGCTCTGTGTCACATTCCTAGGTAAAGTAAGGACAAAAACACGTAATGTAATAAAGAGTGTCACATTACTTTTCCTTTTTAGCACAAACAAAAAGACTCGTGAAATTCACGTACGTTCAGACACTTTTTCTTAAGTAAATATCTTCTTCTGTTGTTATGCATGATATTTCTTGAAAAGCCAATATTTACCTAATAGTATGATAATCTCCAAACTATATCATCCGTGGTATCTCCAATCTCCCACAATATTATTTGAAACCTTTCACCTCGAGGGATTATGTTATAAAGGGTACATTTATGTAATAGCGACGCAGGTATATTAACCGACCCGCGTGATTGGATCACTTTGTAAAACTAAGTACACACTGAGGGCATTCCAATATGTACGTTTAGTTTCATGTAAACTAAATACCTAGTCCATTAGAAATTTCTCCTAAAGGGTCCTCAGTCAACTCGTTAGTAGTACGTACAAATACATATGTTACTACAGATCTCGTGTATAGTTTCGTGTATTGGTTTCAGGTTTTGATGAGATCGCTAGTTCAACTCAATTGCCTTTTAAAAATAAAAACCGAAAATTCTATAGAAACAGTAAATACAAAAGTAAGTTGTAAAAAAATAAGGTGTAGCATAAAATTGGAGGCTAAAATTCCGTAGCACCAACAGGTGGAACGTTATCGATAATTTCACGTAAAATATTATTCCAGTATTTGATTGGAAATTTGTAAAGAAAAGCAATAGAAGACAAATTATTGTGGAGTAAAATATTGCTTCTAAATCTTTGTTCGAAGTTTCTCATTCATCATTGTCATAATGTTCACAGAAAAAATATGCCAAGTATTATTTATGTTGATTACGTATTTGTGCATATCAAAAATGGCTGCTGTTATAATAAAAACCATAAATTTTCTTTGAACGATCAAACCTTCACTCAAAATTTTAATAAGCAAAATTGTTAGGAAACTTTTGTCTTTAATTAAGATTAAATACTTAGTTAGTTTGTAGTGAAACTTGATAATGCTCAATTTAAAAGTTTCAAGTTGAAAATCGGAGAGAAATTAGGAGTCTTTTGAAGAATATTATCTGAGTATCACAATAACATGTCGAGTATAAGACGTCCCAGTACTAAACTGTATAGAAAATAGTTTCACGTATATGTTTCGAGCAGTAGGCAGTCGAATAAATTTTTGATTACGACCTCAGGTTCATTGGTATTCTTGGGAGAAAGTGCCGATACGACCTTCAGTCCGGGTCTGCACTTAGCGGTAATTTACAGTTTAATTACTGGTTCTGGTTGGGGGAGGCGGGCCAACCCCAAATTTATACGGTGCTCAACATCACATAGTTAACAAGTTGTAGTCATATCCTTTCATTAGTTCCGATCGATGGGAACGAGAACATTGTCGTTAAGAAAGGGCCCTGTGATTTTATATAGTACGCTCTCGTATAGAAACTGTGTAGTAGGTAATAGCATTTTAGATACTTTACAAAATCGCTTTAAACATTAACTATTACGCACAAACAACTATTAGTTGGAAATTGTATGACTTACAGTTTAATGAAGCTGTTATTTAACATCTTAATCAATTTCATAGTTAAGGCTGCTGATGCTGAAGAACGTATTTTTTCAGAAAAGAGCAAACAAACATGGCTGCTGTATTCAAGCATTTTTTGTTACAACTCGTTCCCTTGTGGCTCATTTGTAGTTGTTAGTAGACACTACATTCCTATTCACGACAATGGTGAAGTCGGTGTGTTTTATACTCACCCCTTCTCCAAAGATACTTACAAAGCAAGACAAACATATTCTTGTTCTCATTGTTTATAATAACACAACCCTACATTCAAATGTACTCGTACATGGAAGTTTTGAGCATAATAAAGCTATTCAAAGCAAGTTTCCGTAAACTGTAATAAAGGCTTGTGAATACGGTTTAATGCATTCGGTTGTGACGCCCATCGTTTCGAGCACCCTTAACCGACTTACAGCGGATAAAGGAAGCTGTTCGCAATCAGTTTTCTTCGTATTTTTTCAAGCGCAGTTTTGTGTTTTTGAGTAGTCTTTAGTGGAACGCTTTATAATTAATCTTTGTTGTTGTTTCATTATGAGTGCTATTGCACACCTATTTTCTTATTAAGTTGAGCTTATAATGCAATATAACTCCTTAATTAGAACGGCTTAGTGATCCTATGTAATTACATTGTGTCCCAAAGAGGTGAATAAAGGAATAGTTACATACATAACGTCACGCCTTTTATCCCCGAAGGGATAGGCAGAATAGTACCTAACACCCACTTTTCACTATTTGTGTTATGAGTCCCATGTAATATGGGATGAGTCTATTGCCATATACTGGACATTTCCAGACTCCTTATATTTTACAACCGTCGAAAATGAACAGGAGACATATTTCATCAGGTTTGGTATTAGAATTTTCTTCTAAAACCACTTTTTTAATTCAGTTCAGTCCTTTTATACATAAACAAAGCTGGCACAGCCCAGAGGCCTGTCTGAACGTCCATATTTTACTGCAATAGGTTGTCAGCGTGTTCAGCAATATTTTCAACAACTTTTTTATTGGTGCATATTTTTTGTGTTTGCCCTCAACATCGCTTCTCTATGGTAAACTTTTAAACATATTGCCCGGTCATCTCTATATGCTTCTTTCTTAATTTATTGCATACGTCCATCTCTTTCTGTCAGCTGTTATTTATGCGTATGTAGAATGGCAGGACGCGTTACACTTTCGTATTCGTTGTTTAAAATCCGAATTGGAGACTTTTTTAATGATAGTGAGGACTTCTCATGGTTGTTTAAACAGTAAGTAAATTAACATTAAATTAAGTTTAATCTCAAAAACATTACATTAATTAAATTATCCATCTTTTACTAAAAAAGGTGCCTATGGACTGAAAGTTAACATAAGTTTAAAAAAAGAATTGTCAAAGAAGAGCATTTTTATTTAGAAGCATACCAGCATCCTTATATGAATGCGCAACAGATGTTCTAGTCAGATCTATAAAACTCGGTACAGAGGAAGCGTGGATCTATCAACATACTGATGGTACCGCATCCGTATTCTATCCTGCGCACATTTATTAACATTTCCATATCCGTGCCTGTCCCCCTGCATTCAGTGAGCTAGTGAGAAACATATTCAGCCATATGTATGTATTCACTTCCGTAATCATTTTTCAACATCATATTAACATAATACACCGTCACGCCTGCTTTTTTTCAAAGAGAAAGTAAACAGAGTGTTTGCGCAATTTTAGCCTTTTACGTTTGTAAGTGCGAAAGTGAGCTTTAGTTTAGCAGGTCTAAAGGATACACTAGGGGACTTAATATCACGATCTCCAGCCACCGTAAGCACGGGCCTGCGGACGGCGAGCACGGGTGACTCGCCGCCCGACCAGAACCAGGCTCGAGTATACGGCGCATCGCGTTCCGCGCGCGCCTCAAGGAGCCATCAGACCACCACAGATGGGGCCCAACAGGGCTGATGCAGAGTCGCGGAAGACTTAACGGGTTACCGGGGCTCCGGCTTGAAGTGTAGGAGTAGGAACGGAGTGGTTTTTAGTCAATAAGAGTCTGACACTCACTCTCACCTCACCCGGGCGGGAGAAGTCATTGGATGATTTTCCACCCTTAAAAAAAGGGGTACTTAATTTCCCACGACATGTATTGGCGACATGTCAAGCGATGCCTGCCGTTTTTACCCAACATATTATAAGGCAACAACGCGCGCCTTATGTCAACAGCGACGTTGATGTTGCCAGCCATGTCGCCTATAGTTCGGCAACGTCACGCTACTTCACCCAACGTCGCTGGCGACCCAACAGGATATTTGTCCTTTAGTGTATCCTTGACTTTAATCTAAAAGTCTATTTAGTTTCTGTGAGTTAGGATCTGTGTCCGACACAAACTTTAAATTATAATCATGTATGTATTTCAACGTCCTACATGTTTCAGATTTATAGACACATGGAAATTGTATTCCGTTCAAGATTTTTCTTTATGCTATTAGTTTCTATGTGCATAAACTGGTATGAAACTAATATCACATTGTCACACACCACACACACACACACACAGACACACACAGACACACACATACAACACACACACACACATACATATACATACATACACAAACCTAAAAATCACACATACATTCATACACTTCCATAATAAGTATTATATAAAGAATTCTGTAAATTTATCAGTTTCATTTAACTTCTTTTTTTTTAATTTTCTTTTCATTTTGTTTCTCATTTGTATTATGTTTTGCTGACTGAAAGAGACTGGGCCTCACGACACAGGGAATCCTAGTGTAGGGGGCCCAGAGCCATATAAATATGTAATGTGAAGCTTTTTGTCAATAAAAATATTTTTTATTTTTATTTATTTATCACATTTTCATAAAGTAGTAAATCCATTTCAAATTACAACATATTAAAAACACAGTTCCAGAAACTACATACATGCAGCTTGTTATAAATTCAGTTTGAATTTAGGTACCTTTAACTCATAATTCTGATTCAAAAGTTTAATGCTTTAATATTAAATTGAAATGTATATATGGCATTACGTCTGTTTGTCGTTCGTGCAAGACGAAACATTGTAACGAATTTTGAAAGCAGATAAAAAAAAATACTGCCTAATTTTTCATCACGACAAATGGATCTAATTGTCACAAAAACACGTTATAATGATTCTTGACATTTCAACATTACAAGTATTGTTATATTATAAATAACTTATTTATTTGGGGCATTATTGTATTTTCAAACGCGCAATCTTGTCGTTCCTTGAAATCTTGATACATCGTAATATTTTCCTCCTTTGCATCGCGGACGAAGACGCGTGTAACATCTAGTACATAATAAGTTCTATAGATATTTCTACGAAAAAGCTTTCACACGAAACATATGAGTTAGAATAAATGTCTTTTGAATTATTGCTTCATGTACCTTTCGTTCAAAATAAACAGAATATTACATGCATGAATATGAAATGGTTAGTACCTACTACATTATAAACTAACTAAATAAATAAGAGTACATTAATAGAAAGCTTTTACACAGCTATTGACGTTATTTGATACCAACACATGTGAACGCGGAAAAGGCTAATAATGTTTTCGCCACAAAAACTGGATAGTAAAAGGTAATCCTTGAAACAGGATAATGGCGCGTTCGGTGCCCCGAAATTCCATTTTAACTTACATTTCTGTTTACCTTCGTATTTACGTAACATATAATGTTATCTCGCTTATTTTTCCCTATAAAAATAAGCAGAGAGTGTAAGCGCATCGTTTTACCCAGTATTACTTAGGATATTGGTTTTAATACTTCGTCGAGTAATTTGCAAGTTCATAAAATATAGTTGAAAGATTTATTATACCTACTACAAGCCTGAGATAAAATTATTTAGGTAAGTACACTACCTAAAATTTATTTATATTTATTTCATCGTAAAGCTACGGCTCATCTCAACGTAAATCCTAAAACTTGTCTCTGGGGAACGTGTTAATTAATGGTACCAATCCAAAGGCAATTACTCTGAAATCTGCCTGTTTGTACTTACACTACTTGAATTTTAAAGGGTCCCCGAGTAATAAAATAGTCGTACCGGGTCTTCTACAGGGTGCCGTAAGGGTTTTTACTGTGGCAGTCTGGGGTGACATCCGCATTTATAAGTGGTGAGGCACTTACACCCAAAGTGTACGTAATGCCGTCTTCACGCGTCCCTTAATTAATAAAGATATCACCGCCTAAGAAATACCAACGCTTTTCGTGCGAATTTCTAAAAATAGGTACAATTTATTAGGTATGGCGCTTGTCCTTGTATACAAAAATAACGTTTTCACGAAAGTACCTTTTTAGTCTACACAGCAGGTGGCCAACTACAAATCATATTTTTTCTACAAACAAAGCCTCAATACTGAATTCTGGTCGATTAACGATTATTCAATTCATTCCGAATCATTACCATCATCATTTTCTTTTACGCGTGATTGAACAACCGATTTCATTCCATATTACAGTTTTTACAAATAAAGGAAAATCGTTAGGGTACGTCAGATAACATTGACTCAAGGAAAGTGAGAAAATGAGGGATTACGAGTCGGCAACAGTCAGTAAACATTGCTTTCTGTTAAAGCTTCATAAACGACGAGGATAATTTAATTTCTTAGATGAGGAAATATTATCCAACGCTAGCTTCGCGTGGACCGTAATGAATGGCGCCTACACATTGTGACTAAGACAGACGAACTTCGCTACAAACTTGTGGAACTAGTTAAATGAGGAAGCCGTTCGCATCAAGCGTGCATCGGGTGACTTTGAAAAATCGTCCCCAATAAGTCTCGTTTCGCATTCGGCGCGATCGTCCGTCAATGTCGGCGTCGGTCGTCGGACGTCGGGCCAATAAATGTCGCACGAACCAACGGATCGCGCGCCCGTCCGCACTATTACCACATTAACCACTCCTCGGAAAATATTTAGGACGCGATTCTTTAGTATACGTCTTGCTTAGAGGGAGTGTCTTGGAGAGTATAATAGAGATCACTTTGTTTTATAGCGTGTAGTTATATTGACGGGCTCGCGTCTCGAAAGATATTATTATTAAGAGAGTTTGGTAGATGACAAGAAAAATTGTATGTTCAAAAGCGCTTCGTATTCTTACATCTACGTGTAATCTCAATTCATACATCTTCAATCACTTTAGTTTTCGATAATATTCAAAGATCCAACAGATAGGTGTTCTTGGGGACCAATGAACGAACATCAATGGTTAGAATCTGGATTCAAATGCCAAATCTAGATAATTGCCACCGATAAGTACGACCATAGTTCTGTTGTCGTGGTAGAACTTCGTCTTTGACTGAAAATATTGCATTTTGAAAATGTAATGTAAAAACAACCTGAAGAAATTCTGTGATAGACAATTTTCGAAACTTTAGAGGCTAAATGAAACTGACATAAAGAATAATTCACCTACAGGCTTTTAGCGCAGAAAATACCGATAATTTGAACTTTATCAAAAGCCCATCTCAATGTAACGCTTAAATCTTATGTCATAAGGATCTATTTTATTTGCTGACGTCAATCAACCGGGCGATGTTCCGCCGAGTAACAGGGTTAGTATCGACAACAATAAACGTCGAAACAGAGCATTGATCTCTAACATCGTTACTCCGGGGAATGCATTATTACATCGAGCATTGGCTATGGGGAGAATTTGTGTAGGAATAATTGATATTGACAACCATAACTCAATATGTATACTTCGTCCAAGCCTTTTAATTAGATTCTATAGTAACAATGATGAACCTTTTTATGACAGAAAAGAAATATAATTTTAAAAGGTCTAATAAAAAATATAATGATTAACCTTACGGTGAAAACAAGCACAATGTTTATGAATGTAAGCCCATAAGACCCTGGTTGATAAAGATAAGCATCACCGTCTCAGAACTCCTTGCGAATTCTAGCACATACGACTTTTATAAGCTGTACTAAACTTTATTGCTCTTGACATAAAGTCATGTTTTACGACATCCACAAATACCAACATCTTAAACAAAGATGCCAAAGTTCATTATTAAAAAATCGCGCATGCTCAACATTGTATTAATCTGTGCTTCAGAGATAGTCTTCAGTTGCAAGACAATGATGCCGCAACGTGCAGCTCACCAAGCAAAGGAATGGCCGACGTTAGCATACATAATGTCTGTGGACAAAGCAAGATTTATTTGAGGTGCCACACCACCGGATCTACGGTGCTACAGCGCTACACGGAACCCGGGAACCAAGACGCTTATACCGACATTTGTTGCATCCCAGTTTACATAATGTTTCCAGATAAACGCTAACATTGCTCTTGTTTACTACCTGAACTGAATTTCAAAACACGACATGCATATTGTAACGGAACTCCGCCTAAGTTATTAACAAAGAAGCGGACACAAATCCTTCGTTGAAATTACTACATCTGTCCGCTCTCTTAATCCTCAGGACGTCCTTTTGGGAGCGCGGTTTGGTCCATATATTGTACAGTTTACTGGTCCCTAGATACCTACGATGTACCTGCCTGATGTCGAGTTGGTATTTAACAATGTAACGTTTTCAGGCAAACAGTAAATTCTGGACGTATCGTGTCCAGTGAGACGTAATAGGATTTCAGTGAGTCTCGGCAGGCGTATCAACATGTGGTGGTTGTGCAAAGCTTCGGTTTTCATGTGCGCCAACATGAGGTGAAATTCCATGCGTCACATCGCGACACATCGGTCGTCGGTCGATGGTCGGCGATGCAAACAGCTACATAGCGCCAACTGAAACATGGCCGCCGAGCGGTATGTCGGGACTAGAGCGGATTTATAATTTAATAGATGGATACGATGGCCATCCTTTGTTACGAAACTACGAAGACGAAATTGAGTATCTAGTTAAATGTTTACAACCAACTGCACAAAAAATAATAACAGAATATAATGAAAAAAGAAAATACGGCCTACGGCACTTTAAGTAGTGAAGTTTTAATTGTATCCGAAAAATAATTATTTAAACGAATTTTTGAATTCCAGTGTCCGCGTGAAGGAAGGGAAATATCAATTTTTTTTCCAAACAGTAGCGATTCTTGGGGTCGAGTTGTTTCGGAAGTCTTCTCAACTTTTTGATTTATGGACTATACCCGTCCTACACATCCGCTAACGTCCACCATTTGGTCAGAATGGCGAGATAACGCCGCCAGGCTTTAAAAGTTTGATCGCTATCGATCTTGGATACTTACTTTATTGTCCTCGAATAATAAACCAAATGAAAAACTCCTTTACTTGTTAATACATAGAATAATATGAGTTTATGAATGTTAATACGTTTCTTGAAGGCTCTTAGTTGCTTTTATTTACTGTACAAGAGACGCGAAAAACAAATTTGTATACAAATCAAAATCGTCAATTTCAATTTGTCAGACTGAGGGAACAAATAATAAACTACTTATACGACCAATTTCTGGAAGCCGATAAGTTTATACCGCCATTACTGGAGGATAATCTAAACAAATGCGAAGTATATTCCATTGGAAGACGTTCAATCAGACTTTAAGGCGGTGTAACTCGGTCTAGTGTCGTAACTTTATATTCGCTGAGGAGGAAATTCACTGAGTTTACGTATTATGCATGCAAAGGGAGATCGTAAGGTCCAGAAGGATATGTTTGTATCGTGAAGCGTTGGAATTACTTCGACGAATATACAGACACGTGAAGCGGTGAAACGAATGTTTGTATTTAAAATACTTGGAATATTCGATGTTTTGATGTGGCAACTTCTATTTCTGCACCTTTATAGTAAGACTAGTCGAAAAGCTTTAACATTATTATAACATTTTTTTATTGAGTCTAGTATTGTCAAATAGTAGTAAATAATTATATTAATGCCATTGTAATGCGATATTTAACTACGTACGATATAGATATATAGTTCTATCTATTGTAAAGTATGTTATACAACCTAATTAAGTTCATACCTATACTTTCAACTAGAAGTTTAAGGATTAACATAAAGAAATGAAAATGACTTGATGAAGTCTAAATCTTGTATTGGAATAATAAAAATATCAAAGTAACGGACATTTTATAAATATTCTAAGCAACTCGAGTTCACCTAATTTGAAAATCTTTTGTTATCCCTGGATCATGGCAGAGACGCAGAACCTTCGGGTCTCAAGATTTATATTTAACTTAAATGTATTGTTGGAATGAAAGAAGAAGATAAATTATTGAAAAGAAGCTTTAAATAAAAAGTTATAAGATTCAGCTTTGTTCGAAATGAATTTATCTTAATAATATACGTGAACGTAACGTCCCAATGATTTTTGTTGAAGCGCAGATGCTTTTTCTAAGGAGAAAATTAAATGCTAAAAAATTAAAATAATGCATTAAAATAGCTTTAGTAGAAAAGAAACGTTTTCAACACCTACTTGTTATTAAGCAAAAGAAAAACTTCAACTTCATATCGAAACGACACGTAACATACATAACATCACACCTTTTATCACATTATGGCAATTAATGCCGCTGTACAATCTAACACCCACTTTTCACTATTTATGTTATGAGTCCCATGTAATAGGGGGTGAGCCTATTGCCATATACCGGGCACAATTCCAGAATCAGTGCTACTGCTGACATTTTTTTTAAAACCTTGGAGTACTTTGCCCGACTCAGGAATCGAACCCAAGACCCCTTGCCCGGCAGTCGCACTTGTGACAAGGCAGTCAATAAATTCGATATTGACTGCCTTGTCATAAGTGCGACCGAAACGATAAAGTTCAAAATCTATTTCACAGAAAAGAGTAGGTAGATCTGCTGCCCACTGTCTGCACCTAGCATCAATAGATATGCATGAGTACAACTGTTTGGTACGAATGCCAACATTCCTGGTTGCGGTGGACATTCCAACAATAGTGTTGGCTGCCCACAGAATTCTGGGCTCCTGTCGGTTTCCAATCGCTAACTACGTGCCATATCCTAAATTAGAGGATCATTACCTAGTAGCAACTATTGTTGCTATAATACAAACTGACGTTATTTGACTGACATAGAATTTATCTTGTACCTATAAACTGTTTTGTTATAAAACAGTTTCAAACAATCACAACTACTTTAAGAAGCATTCCTGTGGTTTAGGTATAGTTAATATTGTAAATTCATAAACTTGTTTAAAATAATACCTTAAAATATGAATAGATATATCGGAGTTTTTACTAAATAACACACTAGTTATTGAATAAAACTTAAAGTTAAAAACTATTCAATTTTAAGAATATTTTGACAGTGTATTTCTAATTTCTTTCAGTTTAGTTACTTCGAGAAAGTTCTAAATTCTGTTGATTAATTTGTTTTTTATTTAATCCGATATATATACCCAATATCTGGTAGAAAGAGGTAAATTATATATCAAAATACCTTCTGTACTTGTCTGCCATGTTTCAGAAAAATAGTGCAATCAAATGATTTTACTATCTTCGATAAAATAAAATAATGTGTCTATTAAGTACTCAACTTGGCAGCAAATATTTTATCTGATAGATACATTGAGCACCCGCCGTGCTGACGACGAATAACATAGTGAGTAATAAAATAAAAACAAATGTACGACATTAATCTTCGTTCTTTAAATAACAGTCGTAACATTACCTAATCGATTCTCTTGTGTACCAAACTTAGGTAATGTCGAAGAAAATCGAAATTCCCTTCCGAAGCCAGATCTTTGTAAAGGTCTAATTTATGACTAAAAGAAAACCCGACCGATTCGCTAAGGTATGCATCATTTATTTTATCAGACTTTTTCCTCGAATTCTCCGTAGATATTAATATCAATGTAATATAATATTATATTCTACTGATGTAAGCAAATTCTTACAACATATCTTTGCCGTATATGAAACGCTTTATGCACAAACAAACATTCTCTTGTAACATCCACGTGTTGTTATATTGACTTTAATATTTTTTGTCAAACAAAAAGTTAATATAAGTAGGTGGCTGGTACTAGTTTAAATTGTAAACAGTGTGGTAGATAAAGCCAAACAAACGCCTCTAGTTTAAGTGTTGTAAACACTTTTCGATGCTATATTAGTGCCAGGGAAGGCGCGTAAAATATAAGGGTTGACCGCAAAGTTTCGCCGTAGTTAAACCACTTACAATCTGTGCCAACAGGCCGCAGAAGAATTTCGTAACGGCGGTCACGGGTTGACCGCTCCACGAACGTTTATGACTCGGCTTACGAGATGATTAATGTGGCAAGGGTCTGATAATGATCTGATTAGTTCCGGGGTAACAAACACGCACTGCCGCACTCGTACGGAGCTACAACTTCATTATTCCAGTGTTGTTGACAACCTGATATTTTATGAGCTGTTATTCTACAAAGCCTTTAAGATCGTTAATTTGTCGTAAATTATCACACCCTGAAATTTCCACGTATTCTAAGGTAAATTGACAATCTTAGAAGCATTAAACGTAATTAATTGCCGTGTCCAAAAGCATTTGGTAGACAAAGGAGTAAACAACAATATCTCATTTACGGCGTTATTAAAGTGAAAATAACTTCTCCTTTAAATTATGAGTAATGTACTTTTTTAACAACTTGAACTCACTTTAATAGGCACCTATTTTTCACAAAAATTACACCTGGAAACACATTATACACAAGTTGAGCGTTCTCGCAAAGAACCATTTAATATTACCGTACTATGTTATCCTTTCTTAGAAGTTTTCTGTGACGCTGTGAAAAAAGCAATTTTCACAGTAAAATAGTTTCAGCTTCAAGAACGTGTCATATATAAAGTTTTATTCAAACAAATCCCAGTGTAGGGGACACTCATCTCTATTCTGTGCGATAAGGCCGCAGCCGTCGCTTAATTTACACCAAATATGTGACGCGATACACGACGGTTATTGTATAGTAAATTCTTTTCTAGCTTCAAAATGTTTAAAACAACTGTACAGACTTACTGCACGTTTTCTACAAAATTATTAAATTGGACAACATTTTTCGTTTCATATTTTGTAGTTTTACCACAGTTTACATGACTGATAAACGATTTTTGCTCCTATCATTGTCTACAATGGCGATTTTAACAGAAATATTATTATTAGAAGTCATTTGAAGAATGACATATCAACAAACTAGATACACCGAAAATATTGAATTACATTTTTATAATAATAAAAGGAGTGAGTACTATCTGATTAAAACAAACCTTTTCTAAAAAATGGAAATGAAATAAATAATATGATTCTCATAACACAAACTATATTTTTATTATTACTATTGTGTTTATAGCCCGAAAAACACAAAAACATACCGAATCACCATTTATACCTTACGGCTAATTTTCTCTCAGGATCTAGACGTCCATTTGATAGCTTATGGCTCATTTACTTTGTTACAAAAGGTTATAACGGGGAAAACAAAGCATTAATATGCACATATTTTATAAAGCATAACAGCCCTTGTTTATTTTACGGAACAAAGTATTGTGGAGTGTGCTTAGAATTTGCCAGAAGAAAGACTGAAAATGTGTAAGGTAAAATGCAGCTTTAACGGGTATTGGAAGAATGCTTCACAGTGAAAGACTATACGATGAATGTATCCTACACTTAGACCGATCCCTCAATACATACGTGAGTATATGTAGGATATAAGAATTGAATTTCTTAGTCATGTTCGGAGCTGAGTTTCGTTGAAAGCTCACCTCCTGCCTCCGCATCTTCCGAAGCCCGCATATTTATACATGAAACACAATACGCTCTCGTAAGAGGATACCAAATTCGCAATGAATTTTGAACGTTATTGATAGTTTTCCGTAATATGAACTGTTTGTGTCATGATTTTAGTTATGACTGATGCGTTTTTATTTTGAATAGAAATGTTACTGACATACACGGTTCGTTAATTAAACCGCTGGTCTAGCTGATCACAATAGACATTTTTGATATTATACCGTTGTTCGTTGTAGAATTATACCTTCAAATTTCAATTCGCCAATATGATTTGTCACGTATCAATAGTTATACTATGGTCCTGTATATATGTCTACAGTCAGAAGTTTGCTTTGAACTAGTAAGCTTCATTTGTTGCGTGGCCAGCGAGCTCGCATTCCGCGTACGTGTTCGAAATACTAACTAAGCCTTACGTAATGGACGTAAAAAGGCTATTAATTAAGCCTTATTAATCCCTATTTATGACGCCGGCTAATCCTTTTGTATAGTTACGAGTTATTTATTTCCATCATGACGATAAACCCAGCCAGTGACGGTACACTCCGGTTATTGTATTGTGAGCCGACCCCGCTTTTAAATATAAAGCAAAATGAAAAAACCATTATGTTCCAACGTGACGTGCTGAGATCGCCACTTCATTTTGATTAAACCTGCTCCAAACAAGACGTATTCAGAGATTTGCTACTTAGAAAACCACCTCCTTAATGAAGATTAGACGCCTACTTTTAGAACATTACTTTTTTCGCCCGCACCAACAAGGTTTCAGACATAATCCAATTTCCTATAATTTTCTAGACTTTAATATAATGTAATTGAATCGCCAAACTTAAGTAAATAATTTATTCTGTGCTAAATTGGGACTCACATAAATGAATTCTGAAGTTAGTTAATTCTAATATTTGAAGGAAAACCAAGGTTGTGATTTGGATGTTGGCTAATATTAGTTTACGCGCTCATGATTACAATGTAATTAAAAGAACGAAGTTGTCAGAATAATGTAGGTACAGTTAAAATGAACGATATATAAACCGTGAGGAGGGTTCGTGTCTCAACTTGTCCCCGGTGGCCACTCGTATTGCTGCGCACATTATTTCAGCTGTTCGCACATAATTTACAACCAGAGCCTCTATTTTGCAATTACATTTTTACGATAAAATATGATATAGCACCTCAGACAGTTTGTACCTTTCTGTTTGATATAGGTCCCGGGAATTTTTGCTTTTTACTAATATAATACCAACCTTTCGTCGACATGTTAACGCTACATACGCACACTTACCTGAAACGAAAAAAGTAATGGATTAGTTTTTTAAAACTTGTATTACATTAAAATATTTTTCGCTTAACTAATGTTCAATTAGATTTGTGAAGCTGCGGAGTGTTTTTTCCACGGTCACTTAATAATACAAGCTTCATGCGAATGTAAAGGTTATGAAAATGTATTTTGATTAAACACATGAAAGTCATTTCGAGGTTATGTGCCCTATACATTTCATAAATCAAATGAAAGGAAAAACTCGAGTGGATAACAAATAATAATTAAACAATAAAACTCAAGCGGCAGATTTGGTATAGGGCAGTGTGCATACTGGGGAATAAATGAAACATTTATCACTGTCAGGGTTTAAACCGAGCCCGGCCCGCCCGCATCACCGGCTTGGAACAATAACCCTCATCTGTATACAGATGCAAACGCATTTGGAATGAAAGGAAAACTGTCTTTTGCTCGGTAAGCCCCATTTCATACGTCATCAGGCATTGAGAAACGATTTCAGCTCTTTTTGTTGATTTGTTTTTACTTTGAATGAACAAACATCGCCGGCGGCAGTGCGAGTCACTGACGACTGACATCGTTTTAATATTTCAGCTCGGGCTTTATATGGATTCCAATTTCAACGAAATTATTTTTTTTATTAATACCTACTAATATATAATTAAAAAATCTTCGTTCAACTGTAAAATCTTCGTTCTTCGAAAGGGTAAACTGAGGTTTACCATATACTTTCACATTTACTTTCACAATTTGTTATTGAAGCTTAAAATATTTCAAAATAGCATCGTGTATTACCATTGCATTTGTTTTATTTTCTATGTAAAGTAATGTTTTAAGAGGGCAAAAGCCATTCGACGTTTAATAAAAATCTAATCGGAGCTACTCGGTGGCTCATTAATTTGCAAATCACTAGTCTGCCAAAATAAAATCTCAGAAATTTTAAGTCGCCATTTAATAATTTGGCTAATAATAAATTCGTTTTAATAATAATGTGGAGAGCGTCGCTAATTACTAAAAATCCAATTACTTAGTAAGCGTGGAAATTAATTAATGGTTTCACATTTTCAATTGTTTTAATTAGTTATGAAAAGTACAATTATCTATTTAAATCTAAACTTTGAACGATATAAAACATATTCATGTAAATAAATACATAACAACATGAGTGTTATTCCCCAATTATTTACTAAAATTCGCATTGCAATACATAATACATAGCAAATTTCGAAAAACCAGACTCTGTAGTAATACAGAAATTGAAACAAATGCAATCTTTATTTTTTTTTATAATAACTATCGTGAGACATACTAAGCAGCTTATAGACACGTTGCCTGCACGTTGCTCATGAGGAAGAACCCCTCTGTGGTTCGAAACTAATGGAGCTTTTCTCAGTATATTCACGTGGGTAACCCGCGATTTTTAGTTAATGCAATCCTACATTTAATTCGCTCTCGAACACTTGAGTACCGCAACGACCCAACTAACGAGTACACTCTCGTTTAGCAATTTTACGGTAATAAATTCATTCGAAGTAAATACATAAATCTAAAACAATATTTTTTCTCATCACTTAAATCTAAAACATTTTTTTCTCTAAAAGACAACAATAGGATATACGGCGATGACCATTGAAAAAGTTCAAAATCAATTCGCTATTGTGAACCAAGTTACAATACACGGTAACAAAACCCTTAAGCAAAGAGTTGTGTAAAGATATTGAAATGTATTCATAGTGAAGCACCATGGTAAGTAATCAGGGCATTTGAAATAAAATCCACGGAAACCTTTCCTTAGAAAAACTTCCCCCCTCCGTCCCAGGGGAGAAACACGACGAAACGTAAGCAGGTTAAAATAAACTTTTTCAAGAGGTCGTATTTTAACATTGTCTCGCTTTATTCGATATTCGTACGTATAGAGATGTTACTCGTACATGAGTGGGAGATTGAGAATATTTATTACACACTTACCTACAGACAGCAGCGTTAATGTTCTCGAAACATTTCACTAAGACAATGATTACTCAACCATAACAACGCGGTGAAAATGGCTAGGAATAACACCCAATACCTGTCTTCTGAAGCACCGACTATCCTCACTTATTACCTCTCGACTGCTCTATCAAATCCCACTTCGAATCCCTTTCTATTAATGTACTTGAGAAAACAATAGGCAGAGAAAGACACGGCTCTGATTAAAGACCAAATATATTTCACAGAGTAGATAACTAAAGCCGTATAATAAACAAGGGAATCAGTCTGATAGAGATGGGGTATTGATTCTAATTTATTATGCAGACGACGGACATCTAATCCTGCTCGGGTGCCCGATTATATCGGCCGTTTATTCTGCTAACTAATGCAAACACAGACCAAAAGTAATTACGATAAAGAACCTCAAACATGATACCATGTGGACCCTATTTAGTGATCCCGTAACGAGATAAAGTTCCGCGGTCGTAATTGCTATGTAACTAAGATGAAAGTCAAAAAGTCAGAGATGATTAAAAGTTATTTTTAATGTCGTGAATGTTTAAATTGTAATTTATGTAAGGGCGCAGTTTGCAAGAAATGTTAAAAGTCGAAAACTCGTTTGTCGTCTGCAGGAGGGTGAAACAAGCCCGTAATTCGCGTTTCCGTGTCATTTTCCATAACAATGTCAAAACTCTTGTTATGAACACATTATTTTGTTGGAACAAAAAACTATGCAGTCGGAATTCTCTCGACGACTGAAGAGAAATGCAAAGTTTTGTTTGTGAAATCTTTATTGTGACTGTAACAATAAAAGCTGTACTATTTTGAACTTAATGCATTTTTAAATAGAATAAGATGTAGAAAACACTATGTAAAACGTACAGTTTGAGAATCAATTAACTTTTAACAATGCATACTTTTGTATTATGGAACATAACTTGCATTGAGGTACAGTATTGATTTCTCGTGTTGCGTATGCTAACATAAATTCACCATTATGTATGAATACACACATGTTTACGTGTACATAAAACATACATATATTTCTGTGAAAAGAAAACATCTTAGCATAACCACCGGAGTAAAACTAAGCGTAAACGAACCTTTTCTTTACAACGTCACTAAAACGTTACAGCCGCTACACATTCTGTGTTTTCGTATACGTGACATTTTTCCTGCTATCCCAAATATTCCGTTTGAAGACAAAGAAAACAATGCATTCGTATGCCTCCGTATCTAACAGGTAAATATCACGAAACGGATTATAATTCCTCTCAGTATAAGGAAAATAAACATCTCGAAGATTTTGGTATCCTCGTAATTTTATAATTGAAAAACACGGCTAATTTCTAAAAACAGCTATTAATAAAGCTTGTTTACGAACAGATGTTAAGGAAATAATTATATTTAAAATAAAACAGACGCCTCAGTATATAGTATTACAAACAGACCAAACCTTCCTATAATACCGTAATAATTATGATTCATTGTATACTTATTAAATAGTGTAGCAAGAACCAATATAGGTAAAAACACAATTTTCTTCCAGACTTTGCTCAAAATCTAGGTTAGAATTCCAAAACTTCACCTAGAGAGTGTAGAAACAATACAATTTCGGAAGAGACAATATTCATAAATGCAGGTACACAACAGCAGTTGCACTTTCGATAATCAAGGTTATGGAAATACCACTTACTAAGTACATCCTACGTCGAAAGACGAAGAGATAGCTTTGTCCTGACCGTTTGATGTTATTACGTACTTGAAGATTACTTCCTTAATTTTAGTTATGAAAATTCTTCCAACTGTATCGTGGACCTTTAAAATATGAATGGTAAGAATACTTTTTATATTGGTTTATGGGTCAGCGTTTGGCCACTATGTCGCCTGATGGTAAGACATGATTTTTTTACAGGATAAGCCCGTAGAAGTGCAGACGGATCACCTGATGGTAAGCTATCGGCATCGCCCATAGACATCTGGATCACCAGAGACGTTACAAGTGCGTTACCGGCCTTTTGGGAATTAGGAATTAGAGGATTGTTGGGGATTCAGAAATTTGGGAGGGTGTAATTGGACCTCCGAAAACCTCACTCACACGACGAAACACAACGCAAACGTAGTTTCACATCGGTTTTCTGTGCGGCTGTGGTATCACTTCGGTCGAACCGGCGCATTCGTGCCGAAGCATGGCTCTCCCACACTTAAAGGCGGCCTATGATGCAAATAATAGAACCCTATGTCACTATTCCAAACAAAAAATACTTCAAAACGCAAAACCGGCGAAACACTGAATTATCTATTATTGAATAGTGCGTATCTAAGCGGAGTTCATGACATCAGGGCGGCTTAATTACGAACAGGTTCCAGAGTCAGCCCGTTGGAATTAGACTGGAGATGCGTAGCCATGCAAACTTTGAAATCCAAATGAGATTCGATTTGATAGCGCGCTCCACTGACAAATACCGAAACGGTGCGGAAATCTGATGGCACTGTACTAAGTACTTTAGGGCTAAATTGAAATAGGATAGGTAATCGCTTGAGTTTGAACGGTGTAGTGGACATGGTATTGGATTTTGTATTTTGTGATATTGATAGTAAGGTTGAATTGATATCAATTTCGGATCTTCTGAACGACTCAGGTCATTCACCTGGTGAGTATTTTTGTGCTTATTGTGTAACTGGTAGTCGTGTTTTAAATATTGGTAAGCTAATAGTCGTAGTCGACTTTTAGCATAATAATTATAATTTAATTAATCTTCTTTGTTTCAACCAGACTGGAAAGTTATTATTACATAAAAACCATCATTCATTTACTAGATAAATAAACCTATTTGGAAATTAAACGTAGCATTTCACAAAAGGCACCGCTTTCATATTGACTGAACCCAAAGGGTTAATTTCAATTAAAATCTAATATTATTACTCTTAACGGTAACATTTTGTGACCTATAATAACTGAGTGCCTAATAAAACACTAAAATTTCCACCCACTTTTATTAGTATAAGAAACTATATAAAAGCCAAACACTTGGCGTTAATTACAACTCGTAATATTATAATTTATTGCTCCGAGCGAGTAAAGGAAGGAAGAATATTAATTCTGCCTTTATTTATAATGCGCGGAATGTCCCTCGAATGGTCGTAGAGTACGGATTTATATTCAATTTTATGACACCTGGGAAGCGAGGGCAAAGGTTACTGAATCCACCTTCCGTACCTTCCTGAGAAATACACGAGTTCTGAATATCATTTGAAAACTAGGCAGTTGTTTTAATGCCTTCATTTACAATCAATATTTAGTGCTTTGTAAGGTTCTTCCCGAATATTGCTCTGACTAAGTGCAACTATGCATTTCGAAGTTAATTAAATTCATCGAGGTCCATAGTTTGATTATATTACTGAATTGGTGGTGTATGAAATTGAATACAATGCCGTTTTCAATTTAATCAATATTTTAAGTAACGGAGCTCGCGAGTATATGTATAATACTCTTCGGTTGAAATTCGCATAAGTGGCAAACTTCAGTTAAAAAGAACCTCATCTAATATTCCACTTTTCCTGGATCACCTTCCGGAACTCCGTCAATATTCGTAACATTCTAGTTACATCTACCAAACTGCTACAAACGACCGATTTTATTATACGTAGCTTACATTCCGCGTAACGAGTAACCCCACTCAACGTAGCGCTACGGTCTACGAAAGTACTACGCTCGTAGCACCGCGGTCGTAGCCGTAGTACTCGAAACGGTTACAAATTTTACGTACCATTAGGTAGCCGGATAAAGGGAAGGCAGTTTGACTCGCTTTCAAATGTAACCGCTTATTTTCTTAGATTTCAACCGGATTGCAAACTTATGGCAAACATTCAACATGACTTTTAGATTTATAGTTATAGAATAACCAGCTGCAGCGAAGAAATATTTCGTTATGGTGTTTATTACTTAGAAAATCTTCGCATAAAATTTCATACACAAAGTTAGCTGAATATACAAGATTATCAAAGACATTTTTACAGTACCGTTACTTTATAAAGCACTTTTAAAAGTGACAAAGTAACGAGAAATTGGTAAATATTTGTGTTGTAGAAAATTTTCTTATGGCTCGACGTAAAAGCAACATTACAAAGGTTCGTTTTATAAATACGGCTTTATATCCAACTTCCAATTTGCAAGCAGGAAGATTAGAAGAAGAAAATCTCCATTTTAACCTATCACCGAGTGTTTATCCGATCCGGATTCAATCAATTGCTTAAAACGCTGGAATAAACGGTTTTTTTGTGGAGATCCTTCGGTTCCTCGTCGCTTACGAATTGATGTAAACGGCAAACGTTGTCTAAGCCGAAAATAAATTAACATGTCAAACAACATCCCATTCTTTTGTTAATTCAAAGTTCATCATCCAGAAATCCAGTTATCGTCGTCTATTCCGCCGGAGAACGGAGCAGCATCATCATCTGGCTAATATCACTTGACCTAGAAAGCTCAGTTTTGGCATGAAATATGTTTTGCTATCAAATTTGAATAAAACAAGGGCGGCCGAATTGAGCGGCGTCGAAAATAAAATTAACAAAACCTTTGCAGTCGGTATCATGTTAACAGTTGGTGTAATTCATTTGGAATGATACAACATTCATTCGGAGATAACGTGTCTCGTATAACACATGGTACCGAATTATGGTACAGATTATATGAACGCATAAAAATATGTGCGGGTTTATTGCTTTGCAAATAAAGATGAATTGGACATTTTATACCACGCAATCATTGAAACACCTAAAAAACGCTTTTCAACTTGCGTGTAATTTGTTACCTTAACACGAATTTATATAACAGCAACAATATTTGCTTCAGCAATAATGATCTAAATAAAAATACTCGCACATATTTCTGAAAAGGCTAACAACAATGATTCATCATAATGGATTAACGAAGTCAAAACATTTTCAATTATAAGTACATATTAATCATATTATCGCTATATTAACACGCGAGGCACATGTAAAGCTGAACTTGAAACGACATTACAGCAGTTGAGGTTCAACAAACGACATTTAAAGGTCACAATAATTCACCCACACCGACAGTTAGGCAACACACTATTGCTGATACGTCCCACAAATAACTTAATTCAACGATTACTTTATAACGCAGGCAATTTGACTGAATAGCTCATCTTTGGTCGACCATAACATTAAGGAAGTTGGCTGAGAGTCTTGTACATAAAACTTTCATTATGGATGCAGTAGGATCGTGAGGCCACGGGACCCGCAGAACTAAGTACGGCCCACCCGGGTGCCGAGAGAATTAGAACGAGTCATTAACCATAATAACAAACTGCCGACACTGATTAAGTTGCTTAGTAAACCTGCCTACCTCAAAGTAATGCTTCAATTACCCTGACTCTGTAATACTGGCGATAAATCAGGCGGAACGCGGTGCGGTGTTAAAATTAAAATTAATCAGCAATATATCTAAGATCCTTGTTGTAATCGAAGAATATGGCGGTGTATGGTTATTCTTCAGAGAACGTTAATTTTCCACAAGTCTATAAATCTCTATATATACATACCTTGAAGGTTGTTAGAGACTCAATACAGTATGGATGTAATACCAGGTATATTTTTAGATCAGATTGTCTACAAGTATCTAATTTTAATATGCTTTTTGGTAGGTACGGTAATTAACGTTTCTTTTTTTATGGAATAGGAGGCAAATGAGCGGACGGATCACCTGATGGTAAGCGATCAGCGCCGCCCATGGAGACCCGCAACACCAGAAAAGTCACAGGTGCGTTGCCGGCCTTTTAAAAAGGAATACGAATATTTCTTAAAGGTTTTTTGTCTTCACTGGTGTTCACAAATAAGTTCTACATTTCATACTAGTCGGTCTCATGTCTCATGGAAATAATTTCCATTACGCCAAATTCTATGAAACGCATTTAAATACGACAGCGCTATGCGACCGTAGGCATCTATCAATATTTGCAAGTATTTGAAGTATGTGCTTATTAAATGTTCTCGTAATACCGAAATGTTTTCAATTGCGTTCATGGCTTCGAGTTATTACGTATCTGAATTTATTATTATTAGTGCACAGTTCAATAATAATAAGGTAGTTGACAGGGTTTGAAAATTAAAAATGTAATGAGTCCGTTAGTTAGATAATGAAAAAATTATAATTAGACACGCATTTTTTTACTTGTATAAAGTTACAATACTTAGATAAAATGGAGTTAAGTTTAGGTGTGGGAGGTCGACTAACCCATGACATACGATATTTCAAATTAATATATCTTCGAAAGTATTCAATTTTATGAGAAAAGAAAAATACAACGTGTCTAATGGTTTAAATTAATCTACCAGACGAACATTAAAATAAAATTTAAGAAACTACCCTATTAAGAGCATCATATATGGATTATCAAAAGATACAAAATGCGTTTACAGGTTTACATTGATGAATGTTTAGAGTTCATCCAATTATCTGTGCAATAATACAAACATAGCTGTCGATACGTTGATATATTTACGCTTGTAAACGAGAAGATTATTTCAATGCTCAATTTCATCGAATTGAAACGTTCATGTAAATGAAAACCGATGTTATTGATATGTTTGATGCTCTTCGTGTGTTTGTGAACTATTGGACATACAGCTGAAATATTTTATTTCATTAATGTTTAGAAAGCTCTAGAATATACGACGAGCGTTTATTAATATGCATTTTTTATTATTTAGCTTGGTTATTTTTCATTATAGCGAACAGGAGTCTATTTTGTAGTAGCTCGTTTTATTAAAGGTGGAATTCAATTAAGATTTCCTAGAAAGTACTATTTAGTTTTAGTAGTAAAAGGTTTATCAGCTTTTAGTTTGTTTACTTAGTTTTCGAATTTCCTGGTTTTAATGGCTAGTTGGATTAGTAATTAGGGCATTAACTGTTTTACTTACGTGTTAAAACGTGTTATGTAACTTGTTAACTCATGTAAGAGCTTTCTGTTATGTACGTAAAAGAGTTCAGCAAAGTTGTGCTTCACAGATTTTCTTCGCGAATTCGATATCGTATTATTTGTATATTATACAAAATTAATATCCAAATTCCATAAATGCAATGAGGGACGATGTAGGTATAGACCTACATTACATAAGATAGTGATATCTATTAACAAGTGACAAGTTAGTGAACTTGGTTCTTAGTTGCTTAGTTCATTCGTTGATTCCTGTACAATTACTTTTAAACAGTGAAACATGAGACCGACGTGCCTGGCCGCAAAAACTGTTGACGTGTGTAATGCAATGAGAAAACTATAATCAGTGCTTGGAACGTGAACCGCGACGGTGTTTTGTATCTTCTAACAACTCCCTAGATGTATAGATAAGTATGAGACATCTGATTCTAGGGATTTAAGCTGTAGCTTTTGAAGAACATTCATGACATTGAGAAGATTTCTGTTGTTATGTAATTAACAAGTTGTATGCAAAGCAATACAACATGAAAGATAGATTAGTTGATCTTGAATTTTATTCCCGACACTGACGTAAGTTTGTGCAGTTTTTACTTATTAAAATCTGAATTTGTGCTCGGCGTTTTACAATAGACTCCCGCCCTATTACGTGTGACTAAAAATATATCTCTTACACATACATACATCTCCATGTGTAACTCCGTACTTTACCTTCAGGGAATAAAAAGCATATACGTTGGTCGGTAAATAAACTAACTTCTATTCCAACTTCACCTGCACCGAAAATCCAACCAAGTGTATGCATCCGATAAGCTTTCGTAACCGAATCTGTTTTGAGTAAACTGAGTGAAACGAAAACCAACTTATTCAGGAATAGGAATGTTCAGAGAGAACCCAATCTGTAGTGTAGTACCATTCTGCCGAGATATCTGCAAATGCAGCACATCCCTAGCATACCTGACTCGAGTGTGGAGGTGAAGCTCGTCTGACATCCGATAATTATGTCTGCCTATCTCACTTAGGGCTCTACGTGTAAAATTCTAAACTGCATGCTAGAAATATGGGTGTTATGGGTAAGTGCATTATTGCTCGCAATTTCTGAGCTACCTACTTTCTAAGCTAATAATAATAGGGTAGATGACAAATTTTTATTTTAATGTCCATCTGGTAGATTATTTTAAATAATTAGACACGTAATTTTTACTTTCTTACAGAAACTAATACTTTCGACGATATATTGATTTGAAATGTCGCGATACGTTACTTCTATGTACATTTTATACGTAGAAATGACGTTTTAACCCCCACTCCTAAACTTTGATTTGTTATATCTAAGTATCATTTTACTATACAACAAAATAAAAAAAAATCCATTACCTAACTGAAGGACTAATTACATTTTTAATTTTCATACCCTGTCATCATCCCTATTCTTTTTATATCTAGCTTACGTTACAACCTTATAAATATTTGACCCATTTAGAAATCGGGCACAAGTCTTTGCCCTTGAAGCAGTGCAATTGTACCCATTTCATTAAAATATGAATTTTAATGCTAACATATATGCCCAAATAGCGTCTTGCTCCCATAAGAATGCCATTTTTGTGAAGACCCCAACACCCCGTCGATACATTAAGGTACAATAAATAGTGATTCATTTCCCCGTTTGTTTCTCATATCTTATCTCTGCCACGATGGTGTTTACATTAGATTTATCGGAGCCCCCGTGACGGCGGAGCAGTAGGAGCACACAGAATTATGTTAGCCACCCCATCTCATGTTTTTACATCATTTATTCGAGCGTTCTCGTAGTTATCTTAAAATTTATATCGTTACAAATGTTTGTGTTACGTTTATTGCATTCCTTTTTATTGTAAATGTAAATCAGAAGGCTGTGTGTATGAGTAAGTAAGGTAAGTCAACAACAATCGATGTTTTGTTGTTCAACTACAGCATAATTTAGAAACTTTTAAATATTTTACAAGTCCTGACATATCGTAAATTCCCAGAGTACACAGTTAAGTGTACTTAAAGATTTGACAAGTTTTTACATAGTTACAAATAAAACCTTATGGTTATAATCAACTAGAACATGAAATTCAACAACAAACAGTTTCATTACAAACATTATTGAAGCTAGTAAATAATTTGAACAACGAACTGTGGTCTGGAGTCCGCTGTTGTGGTTATTATTCCAATTTCCCTTTGACAGGTCATTTTATTCATAATTAGCAGGTTACGTGATGCTAACCTAAAGACTCTTAGTTCGTCGCATGAACTATCATATTCTAATAATTATTACTTACTAGCTGTATTCGAAACTTCGTCAGCGTTTTTCAGAAATAAAAGTAGCCTAAGTCACTCCTTGGTACATTAGCTACCTGACAACAAAAGTCTCGTCAAAATCGGTCCAGCAATTTCAAAGATTACCGAGTACAAACAGACGGACATACAGATAGAAAAGAATTGTAAAAATTGTAATTTAAGTATATGTATCGAATGTATTATTCATAATTATGCATGTAGTAAAAAACGGTTATGTCAATATTACAAACAGACACTCCCAATTTTATTTACCTGTATAGGTAGGTGCCTAAAAGGTGCTGGTTGAAAATTTTAAAATACTGTTCATGACAGAATAACAAAACCTCTCAATAAGTATCTGCTATTAGTGGTAAGGAGCTGCATGCTTAATTATAATAAGTTTCCAGCTTTTAAATGCGACATCTGTTTCTGAAGCGAATAGTTCGATCGGGAACTGTGTTATTGTCACGTTTTCTAGAACTTTCTCGCACTAGAACATGAGAAATAAATGTATTGAATTGAAATTATAATTTATTTCTCCTGCAATACGTTTTATTTTTGTTTGAACAATATATCGATATCTCGGTTGACTGTATATTGTTTGGTAATCCAGTATTCGGATTATCAATTCAAATAATATTTATCAGCTCGATTTCTGCCTTTGGGCATTATTCCTGTTTCATATTACTCCTTACGATTTTAATTGCTAACCACCATAAGTTGCACAAATTCTAGATAAAACAGCGCCACAAATTTATGCTGAATAACATAATGCCGTAAATATTTTTTTTAAATCATAATTTTTATTTTTTACATTAAAAAAGCTTTGAACGGGTCATGCTGCTCTATACACATGGTAATAAACGTTTAAGCAAGTTGTGTCTGCGATACTATGCAACCGATACACGACATAGTGCAGAGAGTATCAGTGGCAGTTCCCAACTTATTTAATTTACTAGCTTGCGACTATACTATCAGTACACGCTCCTGAACAAGGGACCAAGAGACTGTAGTTAATAACGATTTATGGAACCCTTTTGTTCCATGCCTGTTATCTCCGGCGCATGAGCTTGCTATTCATCCCTGATATATAGTGTCAGCCACCGTGTCGAAAGAATATGAAGGCCATCTATTATTCCATTAAATTCCTCCCGTAATAGAGAGCTTAGCCGTTAGCATGATTTGACATAACCCTAAATAACTTTTATTTATTAGAATTTTGCATAGACTCGTTTGTTTTATATGCACGTTGATGGCTCTGTTACAGCGTGCATGTTAATATCCTGTCATATATTCTGATAGTTTGTGATACAGGTTTACACTACATCGTAAATAATATAGATAAAACCATATAACCAGCCAGTATATCTAATAACTAAACGAATTTTACTATCTATCTATACATTATTGAAAGGACATTATTGCCCGTGAGTACTGCTAAGGTTGAACTTAATTTAATGTAAAAGCTTTGCCGCCACCGTAACTCACTTAGAGACGGCCAACCGCGACACTGACTTGTGGCTGCTCCCGAAAAAGAAACATTCTATAAAGAAAGCCATTTGGTTGGCACATAAAAGAAATACGTATAAATCAGAGGCGTCGGCCATTACGGCATAGCCTACGCGTTATTGTGCCCGCTCCGTCACGTTTATGCGACGCGAATGTGACAAAATAAGCGCTATTATACGACAAACATCCTAACCTCTTATATTTGCTTCACTGAGATTACTCGGCTTCCTGTAATATCTTTCTGTCACCTCGTATCTAGATGTGCTACTTCTCTTTAAACTCACCCGTTAAGTAAATACATATATGTACCTATCACACTTACATAGTACCGCCATTAAAGTCTTCGATCACTGTCAAGAAGACGGCGAACAAATAAAACTATATGTAACAGTCTCCCACCAAGTAATATATAGAAATTGCTAGGAAGTGACTAGCTGAAACATGTCTTTAACAATTTTCCTACCATTTTACAGCTTAAAATAGGCTGTTCAAGATGAAAAGTGCTACCTAATTATCTTACATGAAATTTAAAATTATTCGCCCGATAAAAAGGAACTTCATTTCATGTTGCATGCTTTTCAACGAGAGCTTATTACCATACGATAGTATGATGAAAACTAAAAATTGGGATCCTGAAAAGACTGCCCGCTAGCTACCATTGAAATACGAGTGGTCGGCTCATCCGCTTATAAATTATGTAGCGAAACGTAATACAAACACAAATTCTGCGGCGCAAATTTTGACGTGGCCCTAACATACAATTTTTTTTAATGAAACGACATTTTTTGATCGCACACAAGTCATAAGTCTAGCGCTGTTTTTCAGCTTAGTCAAACCATTTTTTACGCCTCTTTATGATGGAATCACGAATATTTGGCGTGCGATTTTGAATTCAGCAGGCTCAACGTCAGGTAATTTGGGAGGCTCTTTTATATTTTATGGAAATCTCAACCATCTGCAAGATTTTTTATCATAATTTTAGATATCACTGTGTCATTTTTCGCGCATTGACATCGAAACTAACGATGAAGAATCTTTTGCATTAATTTTAAACTGTCAAAAACCGCGAGGACATTGGTGACCGCAACCTATTGTTCTTTAATTGTGTTTATAATGACGGTACTCAAAGGGTTAAGCATTAAATATTTAACTTGCATGTACCGGTTCGGATAAAACGGTTAAATCTTCATTTAACTTTCCTCCCGAAGTCTTAAACAATGCGACAACTTGAAGTAAAGAAACCCGAGTAGCACATAGTTGAACAACTAAAATTACATGGCATGTCCCCGAGCTTATCAAGAGCCAGCGCTGAACTTAGGCAGGTAGGTGTAACTTAATTTAGACGCCGACGTTCGGAGCCAATCGCGGCGACAGTGTTTGCGGAAATTCGTTCGGAGACAAGCGATTTTTTTAGCCGCTGCGAACGTGATGCGAAAGTTATTGAACATCAGCAGTACATACATATTATGTACTATGAGAAAGTACAAACAAACTAATCTCAGCCCTGTGTTATCATTGGTTTAAATGACTTTATTTGTATGAAGGAGTATGACATCGGTTAACGTAAATCAAATTTTACTAGATATTTAAAACTACTTAAATACTCTATACAAAACTTTCCTCACTCAAATTATTTGTCACTCTAATCTCTACGGAACCAAACAAACAGGTGCACCAACTTCATAGTAACATATAAAACAAAGTTTGACGTCATTTGTTTTGTTATGTTGGCTGCGGACTGCCAGCTATGTTTAATGACACGGAAAATTTCCAGGTTCACGGCATCGCGGTCACCCCAACTGTGGCTCGTGCATCGAGAGTCGGAACAACAAAGGTTGACACAGGCTACAGATTAAAACTTAAATAAACACTCGAGCCGTACCTACTCTAATGTTATGCACGTCAGGTGCGGATTTTATATTACGCTTAGGTAAGACTCTCCAAAGTCTTCATCCTTTAAAATAACTTTAAGCATCTTAGCTAGTGAAAGTATTAAAAATACAAACGTCTTCGCGAACAAAATCCAGTTGCAAAAAAGTCAGAAGCAACTTCTTCCTGCTTTCGTAGCCTAGTTAACTTTCCAACTTCAAAATTGCTGCTTCAGGAATATTTTCGAGTCGAGTGCAGGTTTCTTAATAGACTAAATTCTACTTAAGTTCATAAAGACCACGTCCGGCGCCGGGTTTGTGTTTAATCCTTGACTTCTTGCTTCCCGGTGAGTTTTCGAAACGGATCTTAAAGAGCCGAGACAGCGTTCCTCGATGTGATCCTAAAGTCTTTTTACAGCCAATTTGATACCTGGTTTTACTAAAACTAGTAGCTATCACCGTAAGACCTTTGCATTTATACCGAATAGTTTAAACAGTTTACGACACATTACTGTTTTTATTGCTTTGCTATCTTGCATAATTATTTAGCTAATACAAAATTATTTGCAATTTGTAAACAACTAAGTCAGTATTAACCTATTGTTATACATTGTTTAGACTAGATAGTAACAATTGAACATTACAATAACAGCAACATCATGGTCATTACAGTTAATATCCTCCACTTATTTGTATAGTACTAAATTTAAAGCACAATTAACCTACATTATTAAAACACATTTCGGGCGAATGTTCAACAAAATTCAGGGATCGAATAAATTTTTAGATTCACAATCAAAATCCCAACAAAACGTATCGGGCCAAGTGAACAACTTCCAATGCCGTTCATTTGAACAGACAATATAGAAGCGGGGAAATCTAATCTGCTTCTGAAATTTTCCAACCGACCCTCATTACCATTTGAAGGCGAAGAGAAAAGAAAGAAATATTCTCCATGACGGAAATTTCATGTAAATTGGGTGAAGTACGCGCCTCTAGATTTCTTAAAATTTTCGTTGTACTTACAATTTTATTGTGATTGCAGTCGCAGCGATCTGTCACTGTAGCCAGTTAATTTGGTCGCAACTGTGTTATTTTTATTTTAAGAAATATATTTATAACGAGTATAAAACGAGAGAGGTGACCTTTTCTGTGGCGCGTGCCTAAGCATTCTTCTTTTTCAGCTCTGTTATTTTATTTCGAGTTTACTTTATCTACCTCAGTTTTATTGTATGCTGGATTGGATTCTTTAATTAATTCCCTTCACAATTCATAATGTTACACTATAGTAAACATCTCCTCGGACAATGAAAGATTTGATTCTAATATTGCGCTGTTATCTCAGTTAGTTGCATTGTTTAGTGATTGTTTCATTTATGCAATTTCGGTGATCATGCATCAGATTGTTCCAACCTCTGTGATGGAATTGGGTCGCCGGCGTGCGGATGGCTGCGTACATTTTAAGCGCGGTGACGCGGCGGCTACGCAACGTGACCAGCGCGACAATGAGCAACATACCGCCTTGTTACTTCTATACCTACTTGTTACAAGTACAGAATACATTGTTAAAGTAATACTTTTCATTATATTTGTGACCGTTTTTAGACATTTTTCATAGACTGTACGTCCGTCTGGTCTGGTGTTTATATGCTGGTTGATTTAGGTTTTTATGTACCTCTATTATTAATTTACATTCAGGGCTTGTGATATAATTTGCTCCTGTTAGGGTGAAATATTTCACATCTCTCAACATTTTTAAAATAGTCATATTCCTATATCTCATCTACTACTACTACTACTTTATTATACATAGATACGTCAATACTAGTTACATACGTCGCTCCAAGAAAAAGTGTCTGATATGGAGTATTTGATCATGTTTCGTTATGATTGCAAATGTGGGAATACATTCATGAGGTACGATGGAGCTTTTCATAATACTGCTTCTATAGATGTAGGTTTGTCACTGTAGGTATATGTTGTTAGACATACATATTACAGGTACTAATTCTCAGGTTTCTGCTATGCATTCTTTGCATGATTGCCTCCAGTGATTGCAAAATTGTTGAACTGTTCATCTCCCGATCGATCAATTTAATATCGACCCACCCAACCACAGAACAAAAGCTATGATGTTAAACATAGTTAACCGTTTTATTTAAAACCGATAAAGTTGGTTTTACTGTGAACCCTTTCCTGTGTAATTTTAACCATACTCATGATAATACTAATTACAGCCATTCAATTTATTCGGCTACGATTTTCATTAACGTTTATAAAGTTAAATCGAAATAAAACGTTGGAAACGCTCTTTAATTATTTATGGCTGCTTTGCCATTATTGAGTTCGCAGACGGAAAATGGTTGCCCGACAGATTATGTAGGTACCTACAATTTGTTTAACGATTCTATTTGGCGTTAGAAACAAACCAACTATCCGTCATCATGTCAGCAACAAAACGTTAACTGTTGAATGTAGGTAAATTTCGTCAATGACTTACATCTGGAAGCGACTTGCATCCACTGGCTCCCAAGTACTGCACACTTATCTATTTAATAGAAACATAAATCATAATCACGATGATCGATTCTTCCGCGCTGTTCGGAATCGATTATTACATACTAAGTGTAGTAATATTTTAAAGCCACCGACGTTAATCTCGTTAATAGCTTGAGCCACTCTGAGGAATCGAGTTTAAAAATAAATGTAAAGGACAAAGGAATCGATAAGGATTTAAGGCCAAAAACTTGGGAAAGCACTAAAATTTAATATCGGCCGCTAGCAGTTGAGGGGACACCACAGTTTATGGCGGCAATTACTACCCTTCATCTCGGTAATGTCGAAGATTGGTTTGTCTTTTATGGATTTTCGGGAATCGGGGCTAGCACTGATTATTCCAACTTCTTTATAGTGCGCCAATAATTTTGAAATAACCTTGGTGCGCCGACAAATCGGAAAGCTCCAACTGACATAAAGCCTGACTAGATGGGATCAATTCCCGTCAACCGTCAAGATCTTTCTTTACATTGTCGATCAACTTAATACTGCGTAATACTGTTGAAATTGTTCTGTGTCACTAACTTTTAGAACTCATCTAAATCTTTTATTTTATTGTTCTATGTAAATAGCGCATGCTGTGAGTAAACTTTTACAAAATATACGAGTTTACATTGAAGTCCGACGCTGTTTACATTTGTAATTATTCTGTCAGTCTGTTTAATTATCATTATATCAATGTTAATTATAGGTATATTTGTTTAGCGCTTTAATAAAACCTTGTGAAATAATAGGTCAGAATTATAGTTCATATTTTGATACAATTTGCGTATTCCACAAGTCTTGTTCCCAGAGTCCTAAGTACATATTTTCTGAATGGTTATGGCAAGTTTGGAAAATATTATTAAGTTGAAATTCACTGATGAAAATATTTTTGTTGGCAGTGAGGCGGAGAATTCCAAATATTTACAGAAGGTCAATAAATAGTTTTAGAATAACCGTAGTTATTCTTAGAACGGAAAGGTTACACAAAATTTCAATATTATTTTGTAATTTTATCATACTTAGTTCTCGTTTGTCGTTTGGGTGCTAATGTAAATGCGTATCATGTTCAAAATATCATCAGTTTATTATTTACCATTTTTTACAATTACACCGACAGAACAGTTTCCGTTAGCTCATAAAATATGCTTCACCAGTCATTTAGTACAAGCTTGATTATCAGGAGTAACTTGAGAAGTTGATATATAATCGATATGCTACCGCTCAAGCATATTCCTCAATCTAGGATTTACAATTCCGAGTACATCTATGATATCAAACATTTATCTAAAATACAATTAAGTTTACTATGTTACACGCAGTCATGTTACATCAGATTTGATATTATTATCTATCATTCCTGTCAATCTATACATTTTATGACCATTATCTCTCTCCAAAAAAACAAACATTCATTAGTTTCCTTTAGTGGAAAGCCGTTGCATTTCCCCGCTATGTAGCCAATAAACACTCAAAGGAACAGTATTACAGGAACTTATAGGTACCAATGTATAGATGGTACACACGTAATGTTCTACGCAGATTAATTCCATATAGAGGTGGCTCCTATTGTATCAAGCAAAGCCTATCCCTATCGCTTGGGCGAGCACACTACGATATTATCACTATCCAAATTAATTCCAGTCTAGTATCGTTTATGTCTGATTCCTGCATTGTGCATATTGCATTAGGAATTAAACCCAATGCAAAGCTATTCCGTAATTAATTAAAGAGCTATGAAACAATAGTTAGAATTTGAAATCGTAGAATAATACTGCTGTGGTGCCTTTAATCCGAGTATTGCACAGGGTGATTTGATAAAGTGTTGGTTGTAGGTAATATAATTTTACTTGTAATTTTGTTATGAAATAGATTTTCTTAAGGTCATTTTCGTTGTAAATTTTTTTCTCGTGTAAATATTCATGCCTTCAGTTCCAACGATTTACGCAAAGTTTTTTCAGTAAATTAATTTCAGATTGGTATGAAGCAAAAATATGTAGCAGGAAAATTAGAAAACAGGAAAAATGAGAAGAACAAAGACTCTCTTTAACTTTTAATCAAGTCCCTAATAAATTACGTTCATTTTTCTTTGGTAATAGGTGAGTGCTGACCGCATCGACCACAGAAGTGCTTACTTTCTGCCTCATTACTTGTAGGTGCCTCACCTCGCCAAAGCTGTATTGGAAGGAAGCAACTCATATATTTAAAGCGGTATTTCGAAAGAATTTTCGTTCTTATTTCCCATAACATAAAAGCTAATGTTGTCTGCCGTTCAATGTCCTGTCCTCGGAAAGGGTTGTCACTTTATATAAAGCTGACGTGGCCACAAACGACAGTTAATGGCGCATAAAATTCACAGTAAGCCTGACACAGTATAATCATTTTACGGTACTGTAATTTCAGGTATTTATGTGTAGAAATACTCTGTGTGTACAATTTCTCCTTTCAAAGTATACACATTATGTAAGCGTTGGTAAATACATAAGAGAATAATAAGATACCTCGTATAATGCGTCTTTTAACCTCACAAGTACCGAGTGTTACTTACATTTGCGTGTGTGGGAACGTTGAACTGTGATGACAGTAAAACGCCTTAAAGTATTTAAAACCTACTTGGCAAACATAATGTGAAATTAACACATACCTCTTTCACAAAATGGAGTGTAGTTTAGGTTGTTAAGCTTGACTGTGATATTTGATCTTGAAGTCTGAACTAACATAGTGTTTGATGTTGCTAACTCGACTAAGATCTATAAGCGTACTTACCTATAGTAGATTACTTCCATTACCTATAATATCAGCCATGTCAGGCTTCCTCATATGCTATTTAATTACAAGCCACGCTACATATTATGCTATATTATGTATTATGTACAAATGTATTATATAGAAATCGACTAGTAAGCGATAGAATTTTTTTCTAAGAACGCCAATCCTTAGAATTTAAGACAGACGATATAAAACAGAGTTTTACTAAGAACGCGAATCAATTTTAAGCCGCCTGTCTTTGTCATCTTACCTGAAGGACAGAAATTCGTTGTAATAATATTTTTAGAAAATCATAATTTAGAACTAATCCTGAATTTTGTTTTAAGTGTGACAAATCTATATTATTTTGTGAAACGAAATATGTTGCTTTTAATAACTTAACCATGTTGTTGAATAGGAAACGAGAAACAACTCAATACTAATGCTACATAATGCAAGCTTTGCATCATCAGACGATCAATTTCAGAGATAACAACATTCAACCAAACAAGGGAGTAAGCAAACAGACAAACAAAGACAGAGAACTCTTCACACCACGTTCCAGTCTAGATAATTTAACACTACCGCAGCATAAAGGTGGATTGATATTCGAAAGCTGTCATTTCACTAAATCAATGGACTACCTCACTCAACGTAGGAGCAATACGGCCACACAGATACTGTCGCATCTCTTTGAGGTTACCCTTCACCCTTTGACGTTTTGCCACGACATTTCAGCTCCTAAGTCCTCCTGGTTATCGTGATATTTTCCCTTGGACATATCTGACAAAGGATTTTCATTGCCATTTAGAAATTGTATTTAACTCTCTATATTTGGAATTTTACCTGAGATTTTTCTGTTTCTAAGACGGATTTATTTCGTTCTTGTTTTTGTTCTTTTTCGTTGTCTGTCTCCTGGGAATCTTGTGATACATTTGCTTGGTTGTTTTTCTTAGTAGAAAAAATTATATCTATGTTGAAAGTTGATGCTATTGCTCTCGTATAATAGTCTTTATGTGTAAGTAAATAATGAGCTTATTTATATAACACATTTTCATTTTGAAGGGTGTAATTAAATAAGTGATGTAAAGTGGATAGTCAAATGTCCTTTGCAACCCTTTAAGCAAATATAAGCGTGATATTGCTTTCTGTTTCTTAGTAACAATATTTGTAAGCGTATTAGAGATCAAAGGAGACTGAATAATCAAAATTCTACAATCGACTCCTTTGAAAAGCACGTTTCAAATATTATTAAACCAACAGCTCAGTAATCACGTTCAAATAATCAAAATTGGATTCAATGCAGATTCAGTGTAGTCAAAGGGATATTTTACACAAAAACGATCCTTTTCATAAAATATTCATTTACATATTAGACTACTGAATAAGTATGTATTGTGTATACGCACGGCACCACATCAAGTTATACAAAACCATTTTATCATAGTCCCGTTTTGTATGATCTTTCCGCACATTTAACGGTCGGTTTATACTGGTTTTGCGTACCTAGACCGTTTTCTTCTTTATGGGATAAGCTGGTAAACGAGCAGACGGATCACCTGATAGTAAGCAATCGGCGTCGCTCATCATGAACACCTGGAACACCAGCGGCGTTACAAGTGCGTTGCCAGCCTTTTGGGGGTAGGAATTTGAAGATTGTTGGAGATTCAGGGATTGGGAAAGGAAGGGGTGGGCAATTGGACCACCGATAACATCACTCACATGACGAAACTAAACGCAAGTGTCGTTTTACGTCGGTTTTCTGTGAGGCCGTGATATCACTCCGGTCGAGCCGGCCCATTCGTGCCGAAGCATGGCTCTCCCACACTTAACTTTCCGGACGCTTTCCCACACTTTTCGGACATACCTAGCAAATAACCTGGCCTGTATAATGTAACAAAATGTCCGTGGCAGTCTGTCGTCATTCATGAATAGTGTAGATGTACGCACAATTTTCCACCGGCCTATTGAGGTGTGTGCGTGACCAGATTTCGAAACAACAACACCCACCCACTTATACCTATCAACTAGAAAATATCGAATGTGTCACCATCTGTCGCTAAACCCGAGACAAAGCATTTTCACAGTCCGTAGTGAAATATTTCATATAATTTAGTGTTTATTTTATGTCAAAGATATTTATTCATAGTTTATTTTGACAGTCTAATCATTGTTATTATGAGTAACGTTATGATTACACGTGTAAAGCTGATTGTATTGTAAACATTGGTAAGAAGTGTGTAGTCAAAGAAACGCATTTACATACTTAAACTTTTTGTAGAAACTATACAAATTGTATGTTCTTGACATACAAAAACAGACCTTGTCATTTAACCCTAATGAGCGGTGAGTTGTTTAAAAAAAACCCCAACAAAATTTGTACTTAAATTTAATGCAGATGTAGGTACTTACGTTAATTAAGTTTCGAAAATTAAAAAAGAAATGAAACCCAGTAAAAAATTATGCCAAATTGCAAAGACACGACTCCCTGAAACCGTCATCAAAATAATGACAATTAACTGTAACTGCTAACTTTACGACTTTTCAAACGAAATTCTTAAGAAATTCCCCAAAATAAATTGCTCGGCGGAATCAAAAACTCAAATTGTCTGTTTCTACGAAATGTTGTCGAGTTTGTTCGACACGTAATTACATCATAACAAGTTGATAAATATTCATTGACATCCCGGCTAATTTAAAACTCACATAAGCTATGAAAACTCAAATACCAAGTTACGCACAATTTAATGAGAGTTTCTTGTGAAAATATACGCATGTTCGCAATAGGAAATTATTTCCTCGGATCTGAGGAATAGAAGATAACGTTCTAGATATACGGAAGGGAAATATTATGCGAACATTTCATATAAACTGAATTAATACTGTTTTATATACGTAAGTACTCGAGCGAGCAAGGTAGAGATTGTTAAATGTTTCCTGCCTTTTGTAGGCTTCGTTTCATTTCTGTTTAACTTTGCACTTTGTAAAATCTACATATCTGCCTAAAAACATCCCCGAGAAAATATTTGTTCATATATTTTAGCGAGCTTGTCCATATAATACACAAAATATATGACGGTGCTTGCCTGCCGTGCATCTCCGTCAGAGGAAATAAGTTGAGCGGTGACCTAGTAAGCACCGCCACAATTCTAGTACCCAGTAACAATCACGAAACCTTTAAGTTGTTCACATGTTCCATTTTCACCCAAACAACGAGACTTTTTATTTATTTAATTTTGAAACTGTAAAATCCAAGAGATCTTCAAATATTCTACTGCCTTGGTTATTACATAAAGTATATATTTTAGTAATGTGAACCAGTGACATGTCCCAGTTCATGCATTACTAAAAATGAATTCAATCTATAGACTTTTGCAACCTCACGAGTCGAGGGTTCGGAATTATTTTAGGAGTGAAGTCCAACAAAACTTCGATATAAATACGGATTGCCAAGTCATAACCTTTTCTGATAGATTGCCGCAGCCTAGCAAAAAGCAAACTCGACCCATGTCACAGAGGACGAAAATAATAAATCATGAAAGCGTAACAATACACTGTATAACAGATTAAAAGCGAATACGTACGTAATTTTATCTCGTCTACTTTGTTTAGCAGTTCTTTCGCAAGTTAGTTAATTACTTCAGGGAATCGCCAAGATGAATTAGATAAACAAACTGATTCACTGAAAATATAAATTGACATCAATGTGACTAAAGAAAATTGGTTGAAGAATGATTAATGATTTTCTTTGTAATTTAAGACAAACGGCTCTTTGGAAAAGGAGAGATAAGGTTGACGACAGAACCAAGAGTTTCGTCGGTGCCTGCATAAAGGGCGCCTCGTAAACTGAATAGAACATTGTTACTAGCGCTAAATGAAGGTATTATGGCTACCTTTGAAGGAGCAACTTCTTCTTAACACGAGTAAATAGAATGAACGCAAATACAGACTGGATATATTGTAATGTTAAACACAGTGTTAATAGAATTCACTTCGTCCCGTTTTCGCACGTTATCTTTTCTTATTATCTATCTCTTTCTATACCTTTGGCAGCTCCTTTGATGAAGTGGGGTTTTATCTTTGTAAAAATAATGAATATGTTGTCTTAGAGGTTTTTACGTCTTAATATGAGTACATGATATAGTTTTTATACCATACAAGATGTATGAGAGTGTAAAAGGTAAGCGCTTTGAAAAGAAATTCTATTTAGCTACTTATTTCGTTATGTATAGAAATATTTTAAGCAATTTTCTGTTATTTCTTAGGTTTCAACTAAATACAAATAGTTTCTAGAGGCTGGGAGGCGAAGCCCTAAATGTAATATTAATCCCAAAGGTCAGAGTGCGGTCTGAGCTTTACCGCTGACCTAGTCTGTGAATAAAATCAAACTGTAGTTCGACAATAATAGGGATAAAGGTTTTATTTTTAAATCTCTTACGGCTAGAATTTTAAAAGCATTTTGGTTGCCAGTGGGATTTTGTAGCAAGTTTTTGTTGGTAATTGTTTAATATCACAGGATGTTCCTTTGGGAGCATCGCAAATATCTTTGTTGTATTACAATATCGTTGTTCTCTTCTACAAGTAATGTAAGTTTGTTCTTCTAGGTAGAAACTTGTTGAAGTGAGAATAATGTATTTAATGTTTGACTTTTAAAAGTGCCTTTTAGTTTTATTGAAGTAGGAATGTGGTTTGATTATTATAACCCATTTCCACACCCAGTTTTAATTTTATTATTACTTCTCTCATCGTAAAGGTTCATTCTGTTATCAAACTTATGTTCTTTTAAAGCAAAAGTGTCAAGCCTACTCAATAACATCCCTAACACAACAGTTAAAAAACCATATTTTCACATCAATATAATTCCCAAAGAAATCACCAAACTAAATCCCATTTTCATCCAGATATTTTCAAAGCCACAAAAATATTAGTTAGTTCTATCCATTGCTGAGTTATAGATAAAATTTGACGCTGAAGGAAACAGAAATACGGGACGTGGTTCGGTCGCCACTGAGAAAATTACTTTGAATAAAGATAACGAGAAATGAAACCAGAGTGGCGTTTGTTGAGGTAACTTTGAGTGTGAGAATACTAATACCTCCCACAGAGCAAATGTTCCACAGTACCATTTATATTTTGACTCGCTAAGTGTGTTTGGCCCATGTAATCGGCCTAATGTTGCTCTTTATTGAACGTCGTTACATTGTAATCAAAAATGCTAATCAAAGGAGCGTGTCTGAGCGTGTGTT